>OX457077.1:19251100-20495600 GCA_949752815.1 Conops quadrifasciatus | reverse complement strand
AATTGTTTAAATAATGTAACTTTACGAAATGGACTTTTCATTTGATAAAAGTTTTTTAAATTGTTCCAAGCTTCATGTGCCGTCACACAATTTTTATGTAAATGAGTTCGGTGGGCACAACTCCGAGAGTTATTATTGCCAAAGCTTACTGGTCAGTCCTATGAAAAATTTGCTTTTCATCAGCCGTTGCGCTGTCCGGGCATTTTATTTCTACCACAGACCAATAGTTTAGTATTATTAAATAACTCTTCATTTGGGTTGACCATGTTACATAGTTATCACCATTAAACTTTTCGAAATCGGCAATTTTTTTTCTTTTTCCTTTCTTTCTTTTTCGACACACGAAATAATTATTTAGAAGGAAAAACCTAAATTTTTCGACACACGAAATAATAGTTTCCGACTATAAATTAAATTTTTTCAGCAAACGAAGCTGGGCCCATAACCTTTGTTGGATTCCTTCAATCAAACACGTCCGATCTTCACTCAAGAATTTATTCAACTGCACCATTTATTAGAGAAGTTAGAATGTGAGAAAAGAAATATATGTATGTATGTTATATATATTAGAACATAAAGATTAGTTGGGTTGTAAACAGGGTGTTACCCTATTATTACTACAATAATATATAGTTATATATATATATAATATATGGTATATATATATGTAAAGTTTATTTATATCGCGTTACTAAATGCTACTCAACTCGACTCTGCTCGACGGTTTCTATCTCCCGACTGGCTCGGCCCATTAACACCGATGCCAGGGTTGCCCGACGCACAAACAGGATTGCCATCGTTACACTCGGACATCCTGACTCTCGTCATCTGACCCAGATGACAAAAGCTCCACATTTGACTCGATATATCGGCCTGTGCCGCCTTTCTGACATCATAGCGACTGTTGCGTTTGACATTGACGATTTCGTTAGGGCCTAAAAAAGAGCTTGTTAATTTCTTACACGGTGCAAATTGTGTGCGCTTTATGGCGACTAAGTCGCCTAGTTTGTAATTGGACTGAGGTTTGCGCTTCTTGTCATAATTTCTTTTATAGACTGCTTGAGCATGTTGAATTTGTTGTTTGGCTTCCTCACGCATTCTTTGCCTTTCTACGTCGAATGCTTTAATTATTTCGTGATTAAGTAAAGCAATTACTTTATCACTGAATTTGTTCTGCATTTTAACTCCAAACATCAGTTCGAATGGTGACTTTTTGGTTGAACAGTGGATATGGTAGTTTATTGCCCGTTGAACTTGTGGGACAAACTTGTACCAACCTGATGAATTCTCTGCAGACAACGCGTTCAATTTGCCCATTTCCTCTCGCAACGCCGGTTGTGGTCTAAATGTGTTCAATTATGTTCGTTTTACCATAATCTTGGAACTCTTCAGATGTAAATGCAGATCCACGATAGCTGATTATTCGAGTAGGATTGCCGAAAATGTTAGCCCACTCCTCCAACTTTTTTAAAACCTCTTTACATCCCGTAGACTTAGTAGTAAACAGCCATACAAATTTTGTGAAGCTATCGATCACGACCAAAATATATTTACACTGCTTCGTCGTAGAGTCCATAGGTCCTAAGTGATCGATGTGCAATATGTGTAACGGCTTGTTACCCTTCTCAATACAAAACAAATAGCCCTCTTGTTTCCCAAGTTTTTTGTTGTTTAAAATGCATCTGATACAATTTTCTATGATTTGTTCAACCTTATTTTGCAAGTGAGGAATCCAAAACTGCTGTTGTAATGAATGCATCGTTTTCTGCAAAGCGAAATGACCTACATTGTGTGCTTCAGCGATTATTTCGCGCTCCATTGTTTTTGGCACTACCAATATATCGTTACCATCAACAGTTTTATAGAGAATTTCACCTTCACTTTAAATCCATCATAAGGCCGATCCTTCAAAAGTTCCAACAAAGCAGTGATGTCGGAGTCGTTTTGCTGGGCAATTTTTAACCATGCGATACGTCTATAGGATAAGACTTCCATCTCGGTGTTTGGAAGTCGAAATCTTGCAAATGTAAGATCCACTGTGCTACTTCACGAGGAACATCTTTTTTGTTAATCTGTTTGAACGCTATACAGTCGGTGACCAATGTGAAGTGTGTACCGAGGAGATAATGCCGAAATTTTTGAAGAGCCAAATAGGCAGCTTTAACTTCCAATACGTAGCTATGCCTTCGCGAATACCTTTCAGAAGCCTTTTTGCTCCAGTAAAATACAGGATGCAGCTGTTCGTCAAACCTTTGTAGCAATACAGCACCAAACCCGAATTTGGACGCATCAGTTCAGTTCAGTTAATACCACGTGCCAACAGTGTTACCAAATGAAGAAAGAAAGCAGCAGAGTTGCTTTTTCCTGTTGAACTTATTTTTACTTACATAATCAATGTTGCCCATATATTTATCATTTGACTGTCAACATCTACCCGTCTGTATTGGAAAATCCTATACTTGATTTGCAAAAGGGTAAAATTGATTTGCAAAAGGAAGAATTTAATTTGCAACAGGGTGAATTTAATGTGAAAAATCTGTACAATGCAACTTATTTCGCATTAAATCGAATTTAATAAACAAAATTTATGGAAACAAAATTTAAATAAAAAATATTTAACATACTGTCAAATTGAAATAGAAAATTAGTATAATTTTGACTCAAGCATTAAAATTTCTAAATAAAGTGATCATAATATTGACTGCCATAGACATACGTCAGAAATAAAAACGCAAATTCGCCGTTCCAAAACTTGTTTTAAGGTATATTTTTTAAGGGTTCTTGATTTGTGATACGAGTATTATTAACAAAGTGAATTTATAGTTAATTTTATTATTTTACCACAAATTTTTTTTAACATTTTTATTATGAAGAACTGTGTATTTCCGAAAAAAATATGAAATAAAGAATTTATTTAAGTATTTAATTTTTATTCCAATTAATTTATTTTATAATTTCATATAACAGTAAAAGCAAAGAAAGACAAATTTACTTAGGGGGCTATATCGTATACACAGACAGGAGAGTTCTTTCTGTGTCTGCTTTGCTGATTTCTGAATTTGTAATAGATTTTGGTGGTAAACAAGAACATATTTGGAAAATAGTAAAGCAGACACAGGAAGAACTCTCCTGTCTGTGTATACGATATAGCCCCCTTAAAAACACATATTAACCGTACAATTTTTCACAATACTATATGGCACGTGGTTTTTCAAGTAGAAAGAAGAAAACAGCTGTTGCTGTGGAAAGGTTGTATGTGTTTCGCAAAGATAATTGGATAAGACATGGGAGGTAGAAGTTCCCCATGATGATGTAGCCAATAAGATACAACGACATTAGTTTAAGAGAAATGTTTTTTAAATTACTCTGAAGTAGTTAGAAGTTCGAAAAAGTTAAAAAAAATAATACTCGATGATTAACAAAAAACCCTCTAAGAATAAATACTCAATGCCTCTCTGGTCTGAAGATTATCGGCAAGTAACGATACAAAAAAACCGAAGAAACCAGAAATCTTGGTCTTCTTCGACAGTAATTTTTCGCTGTCGCGGTATTTTTTCAGATAATGCTTGTATATTTTTCTGTGTTTTAATTTGCTTTTAAGTCGCCTTATGCAGTTCTAATAGCTATAAAGCAAGGCTCGGCAACCTTTTTTAGTAGTCGGGCACATTTCTGAAATTTAAAAGTTCGGTAGGCACCGCCGAGCTCCCGATTGAAAAGCAGTTTTCCAGATACAACCACTGATGACATTCGTGCGCACATATGCTCCCAGTTGGGAATAGATGATACCAGTATTTCAATTTTGAAGTATAAATTTGGATCTCAACGATCATACTACTCGTTTAATATAAGTTTACCATCTCACTTAATGGATCGCGATGAATCCTGTATTTTGGCCTGATAATGGTGTTATCCACGAATATGTATTTAAGTCTAGAGCCAATATAACGGGTTTAAATCGTGCAAATAGTGCTGTTTTATCTGGTCATGCTGCTGCAAAAAACTAATTGTCTTTTCCTTTGATATTCTGTATCAAAACGTCAGAGGAATTAATACTAAATTGACAGAAATCTTACTAAAAAGCGTAGATGCTGATTTTAATATTATCGTGCTCACTGAAACATAGCTCAGAACTAATGTTTTGAATTCTGAAATTTTTTCAAATAATTATGTAGTGTACCGGAAGGATCTGTACCGAATGTTGACTAATTTGACCAGAGGTGGAGGACTGTTGATTGCTGTTATTTCTAAATATTATTCACGCGAAATTCTTCTGGGGGAGGCCTTGAAAATTGAGTTTTGCAGTGTATATGTCAAACTGGTCAGCTTCTGTATCTATATGCTGCTCCTATATATCACCGCATTCTGGGGAGAACATTTATGCTTCACACGTCAGATGCATTGCGACCGTGATGGAGACTATGCTACCAAGTGATAAATTGATTGTTCTGGGTGACTTTAATTTGCCTTATTTAACTGGGAGTTTTGTGTTGATGTGCGTAATCGAAACGGCCGCCTTTTGGACCTTATCTTCATTAATGATAAAGATGTTTTCGATACTCCTACTCTACAACTCTAACGAGTTGCGTGTTTTAAGGAACATGAAAACCAAATCTAACATTCGCGGCGATCATAAAGCATTCTGGAACTTTGAAAATACCAAATAGAGGAGTGCGGTTTTTCCAACTTTCATGAAGCTTGAAGATATGGAGTCTGACAACGCAGAAATTATATGTGATCTTTTCGCTGACTATTTTAAATCAACTTATTCTTCGTCGAGTTATGGCTTGGATACATATCCTTATAATATTCCTTCGATTACTATTGTCCAGCCTATCATTGATGAATCAATTGTTCTTAATGCCCTAAATGATATTAAAAGCACTTCTAATCCTGGGCCTGACAACATTCCATCGTGTATTCTCAAGCACTGTGCCACTGAGCTAGCTTTGCCCATTACAACACTATTCAATTTTTCTTTGCGCACCGATTACTTTCCTCGTGCGTGGAAGTTATCCTTAATTATTCCTTAGTATAAATCTGGCAATAGACATCTAATAAATCATTATCGTGGTATTGCAAAGCTTAGTGCTCTTCTGAAACTGTTTGAGAATATAATTACGGATCAAATTGCTCGCTCTGTTTGTTCTTCAAATTCGCCTATTCAGCATGGTTTTCGAGTGGGGATATCAACCACAACAAACATATTGGAATTTGGATCTGAAACAACCAATAATTTTAAGCATTCTAAGCAGACGGATGTTATATATACTGATTTCAGTAAAGCTTTTGATGGAGTAAATCATAAGCTTCTTATTTTGAAACCTAAGTTGTTTGGATTTCCTGGATCTCTTGTACGTTGGATCCAGTCGTATCTCAGCAATTGCACTCAAATGGTCCTCTTTAATAATACGGTATCTAAGGAGTTTGCTCTGCCTTCCGGAGTTCCTCAAGGGAGCCATTTGGGACCGTTACTATTCCTCGTCTTCATAAATGATCTTCCAAACGTCATTGTAAGAGGAAAGGTGCTTGTGCTTGCCGATGATGTGAAGCTATTTTTATCCTATTTATTGAAGAGTGATGCCTTGTTACTTCAATTTAATTCAGATTCCCTGATTGAATAGTGTAACATTAACTGCATGGATCTAAATTTAAAGAAGTGTAAACAGATGACATTTGCCCACTGTTTGAATTCTTTGTTCCGTAATTACACTATTGGGCGTTGGAATCTGGATGTAGTTGCAACTGTTAATGAGCTGGGAGTAGTCCTAGATCGTAAACTACGCTTTCGTAGTCATATAAGCGGACTAATTAACAGAGCAAATAGTACTTTGGGATTTATAAAGCTATAGGCTAAGGAGTTTGATGACCCCTACATTACTAAGTTATTGTATACCTCTCTGGTGAGACCGATTTTGGAATATGCCTCGCCTGTTTGCAGCCCAAACTATAGCTGCTACATCTCGCAGATTGAATCGGTTCAAAAGAAATTCTTTTATTTTTTTGCCTTCGTAATCTCCACTGGGATGAATCTGTGAACTTACTATCTTACGAATCCCGTCTAAAACTAATAAATTTGCCAACACTCGTTAATCGTAGAGTAATGCTAAATGCTACTTTTATCCTGAGCTCTCTATCTGGTATTACGGATATTCCTCATATTTGTTAGCCAACATTCAACTTAATGTCCCTCGTCGTACGTCGAGACGGTATGACCCTCTTAGTTTAAGTTTTTGCAGATCGTCTTACCTACAGCATGAACCTCTTCGGAATGCCTGTTCGGATTTTAATGCTGTTTATCCTGTAATTAATTATTCTGATTCTGTTTGGCTAGTTAAACGTAAAATTTTAAACTTCTTGTCTAATTCCTGAATCTTTTGCATTTTTGAATTTTTCCTTTGTTTATAAACTAAAACGCAAGGAATGTGCTTAGTTTTAAGTCTTAATTATTTAATTAATTAATCAATATGTAATATATAAACAAAAATTTTAAATTTTCAAATTGAACTTTAATTTATATTGTAACATAAACTATAAATCTTGCATGCTTAGTTTAAGCTTAAGGTAAAATAAAATAAAATAAATGTGCAAATGTTTGAATACTATTTTCCTATTTTATCATAACATAAATTTTAAGACATACATACATATGTATGTATATTAACGAAACTTTAATTTAAGACATACGAACATTTAATATTTAATTTAAATTTAATGGGAATTTTGACATTGCAAATTTTCAACTAGTTTATTGTAATTTGGAACATAAGTCGAATTTACAGTTCTTAGACATTGGTCCAAATGAGCATCATAAGTAAGGATTGATCGATACTTTCATTTAATGTGCTTCCTGTTGAAAACAAACATTCGCAAAAATATGTCGATGTGCAATTTTAGAACACAATTTCTCAACAATGGGTAATCACATTGGTTAACTAAATTCCAAATTTTTTCTTCGTGATGATGTGACTTTATTTCGATATTAGTTTTCATATTTTAAATTTCTAATTTCAAGTCCTCTATATTTAAAATATCAAAGTATATATGTATATATGTATGTTGAAATTTTATTACCCAGCGGGCCAAAGAGCGCTCCAACACGCATGATGATACGCATTTGAAGTGCGCTAATGCGCTGCCTTTTGGTATGACAGTCTCTTTCCTTTTTTGCTCTACATGTCCGCAAAAAATGCGCATTTTTATCGTATCCTGGGGAAGCGAAGAAGATGCGATCAACAAAATTGTCACCATAGCAGCCCTCTCATCAAAATAAATTTCGAAAATTAATTTCGAACCTCTCAAAATGCCTAGCGTATATGTAAGTAAAATTTCATAGACAAAATATATAGAGGCATAGGCAGGAGCATAGAGTGCTGACTTGCGGGCTTAAAAATCGCAGGTTCGATTCCCGGTTTGGTAAAAAAATTTTTAATTTATTTTTTTATTTTATTTTTCAATATTATTAATGTTGAATATCATCATTACTGCTCCCACATTAGAATTTAAATTCAATTTCTATGATTTTTAATTTATATCGTATTTCAAAATTTTACCTATAATTTTTTTCATGGCGTCGTCGGGATTTGAACTTCTACTCTTTGTATTCCAAACCAAGCACACATTCTCTAGGCTACGGACTGCTTTTGTTTCCAAACTTTTTTTTGCTAGTTTTTTTTTACTGGGAAAACTGCGCTATAACTTTTCGAATCAAATTTGAAAATATGCTCTCAATTATTTCAGACATGCCTTTTTATTTCCAAACTTACATCTTTGGAAGCGCTATATTGGCAGCACCTACGGGTAAGAAAAAGATGCGCGTCTCTTTCATTTACAAATGAGAAGCGCTGGCTATCGAGCCCGCTGGGTATTAACGTCGTCAATTTGAGCAAGTGTTAATAAAAAATATTACAAATTCTTCTAAATTATAGAATTCTTCAAATCGATTATAAAATTCCTCCAATAAGGAATCAAAATGTTTGGAAAATTGATGAGTGGCATATTTTCCGTCGCAAAATTTTTCAATCACCATTTTTAAATTTGGAAAATGCGAAATATTTTCTTTCTTTATATTAGATTTTCAGAGCGCTAATTTAGGTTTAAAATAATTAACGTAACCGATCATCGAAGCAATATGCTGATTTTTATCTTGTAATTTTAAATTTAGTTAATTCAATTTTAACGTCAAGTCTGTTAGAAAAATTTAAGTAACCATGGTTTTTTTCCAATCCCTGGATGCTAAAAATTCATTAACCTGAGGTAATAAATGTAAAAACTACTCAAGCACCTTTCTTTTACTCAGCCACCTTATTTCTGTGTGAGTGATGTCTTTGTCACATCTTTATAAGTGACATGCTCCATTATCTTCTTGTAAGAGTAATTTAAATAATATGTGTTGCATTGCGCTTGTTCTTATTGAATTTATAACTTTTGTTACTATTAGTATAAGATGCAGGAAAGGAATTACTTTCGAGCATAACACTTCTTGGTGAATTATGCAGTGGTAAGATGCAAATTTAAATATTGGATCTTTCTTCTATGACTTCTTCTTCCCCAGTTAATGGACATAGCGCTCTTCCTACTTTTATAAAGAACTGTTTTAGATTAAGATTTGTAAGCGACAGTTAGTCGCCAGTCATTCGGGCTGTCCAGAAAACCTTTAACATATGAATTTTACCTAAATTTGTAAGCGACCTTCAGTCGCCAGACATTCGCTGTCCAGAAAAACCTGTAAACCTATCTGACCTTTACCCAAGGTTGTAAGCGGCATTCTGTCATGAGGTACTTTGCCTGTCTCTTTAATATAAGTAGAATAAGTAAAAAACAATATGCCCCGTCCGAGCTGAGCTACCAGTTAGCCAGTTATATTCATTGACACATTAGTCAATCGTGCGGAATTCGGCAACGGTGATGAACTTCCAGGAGGGCTGCGAGATCCCTCTACTATGGACAATGGGGCCGCTGAACATACCCCGGCTAAAACAAAAACTCCTGACAGTTCTAATATCTGCTCGCAACTTAATACGTGGAGTTGTCTTACGCGGACTATATTGCCAAGATTATTGCATCTCTTAATAGTTTAAAATAATTTATTAACCGCCGTGGTTACTGCAAGTCAATGCAAGCGGGCAACAGTATGAATTTTGTCGGCGCAACAGCACGATGCTAACAAACATTTATGTTCACGCACTTATTCTATTAGTTTTTACTTTACATTCTTCCTATTGTTAATATTTTCGCAATGCAATTCTTTTCTGCTTCAAATTTCTTTCGTTAGCTAGAAAATCTAAACACTTAAAGGGCAAGTAAAAGAGCAAGACAACCGACGAAAGCCGCCAATATCAAAACAGACCGTAGCTGGGAACAGCGTCTTGTACCGCTAGCGACCTCTACCGCTCAGAAATTTTTTTTTTCTTGGTTCCCAAGAAACAAGATTTCTGGTTTCTTCGGTTTCTTTGTATCTTTACTTGCCGATAATCTTCAGACCAGAGAGGAAATGAGTATTTACTCTTAGAGGGTTTTTTGTTAATCATCGAGTATTAATTTTTTTTAACTTTTTCGAACTTCTAACTACTTCAGAGTAATTTAAAAAACATTTCCTTTAAACTTTGTACCTTATTGGCTACATCATCATGGGGAACTTCTACCTCCCATGTCTTATCCAATTATCTTTGCGAAACACATACAACCTTTCCACAGCAACAGCTGTTTTCTTCTTTCTACTTGAAAAACCACGTGCTAACAGTGTTGCTAAATGAAGAAAAAAGCAGCAGTGTTGCTTTTTTCTGTTGAACTTATTTTTACTTACATGATCAATGTTAAATTAATATTGTATAAATATATATTGTTGTAAAAAATTTTACAGTTAATATATGTTTTAAGTAAATTCGCCATTCTTTGCTTTGTAACGATCACAAATCGTTACAAGTAGTTCTTTTATGATCGTCTCCATCTAGTTGGTTATTTGCCAACTCTCCTTTAGACATCTCATAGCTAATAGCATAAGACCTCGGACTGCCACTCGAACACCCCGAGTTCAAATCCCAGGGCAGAAACCATGAATTAACCACTAAAAATTATTTTTTTCTTATTATAAACACCTAAGAAATAATTATTGATAGTAATAAATTCTAATTCCTTCCGGAATAAAATCGTTATACACGAACCACATATAATATGGACACAAACATGTGTGTTGTCAAAACTAAAACCGACGGACGATCCAACTTTTTTTTTGTGTTCATTTCGAGTGCTGAAACTTTAAGAGGATTGTTTATATTAAACCTGTCATGAATTATATGTGTGCTCAAACATATAATTCATGACAGGTTTAATATAAACAATCCTCTTAAAGTTTCAGCACTCGAAAAGTAACCTCGTGCTCAAGTAGGTAAGGCCTAATTTAGAAAGGAAAAGACGACTTGAGAAAAGGTTCACCCTTCATAAAAGATCCCCTTTTTTGGAAAGCTTAATTTTTGCAAAACCACCTTGTGGTTTTTTATAAATTACCTTTTTTTTGTAACCACCTAGTGGTTTTCATTTGAAATACTTTTTTGTTGTAACCACCTAGTGGTATTCAATACAAATATTTTTTTTGCAGCCACCTAGTTGTTTTTATATGAAATACTTTTTTTTGCAACCACCTAGTGGTTTTCAATGCAAATATTTTAATTGTAACCACCTAGTGGTTTTTAATGCAATCCTTAAAGAAAACTATAAGCGAAAGGAAAAATTAAACTTAATAAATTAATTTTGTAAGCGACTTTCCGTCGCTAGGCGCTTTGCCTGAGTAAAATTCTGTAAAAGCTTAAAATTTGTGAGTGACCCTCTGTCACAAGGCTGAACTATCAAAGGATAGTAAATGAATTGATTGTTCAATTCGACAATTCAACAATTCGGCAACGGTGAAGAAGACCCAAATTCCGGAGGGTTACGAGACCCGTCCGAAATGAACACTGGGATCGCCGAGCTTACCCCAGCCGGGAATAAAAACTCGTTACAAATGGCGCCCGAGCAGGGACCGTCTACCTCGCAAAGCGGTTGACCCAACGTAGAATTAACAAGGGAAGAAGGCCTTCCCGAGACCCTTAATTTTATTTATAATTTCAAGAAAGAAGAATTGGAGGCGCAGATGTCGCTGTTAGGCTTATATGAAGGATATGAATTACTTCGCGAACGCGCCAGGGATTGGTGGCGTTATAAGAAGGAAGAGGTAAACAATTAGACTTAGTTTAAAAACGCTGCATACCAATTCTTCCTCGCGCCTCGTTACCTCCAACGTCTCGAAGAAGACATAATTCGACGACGACAAGGCTTGCCGAGGGGAGACAGTCAAAATCCCGAAACGACAAAATCCCGAAAAATTTTAAAATCCCGAAACGACAAAATCCCGATGTCGGTAAAAAATTTTTAATACCGAAATGAGAAATCCCGAAAATCACGAAATACAATTTTTAATTAATAAAGAAATTACATTTAAGTCACAATTTTTTCCAATTCGAAGTACGCGCCTACTTGCCTTTTTTTTACAATGGCAGAAAAGCAAAGTTGTAATATCGAGAAAATTTTGTTGTGTGAAGGTTATAATCTAGAATATGCAAAAAACTTCACATGACCGTGAGGATTCTGCTGATTGAGGGTTATGATTTCTGCTGCGGCCGAAGGCCGCCAATACGCAAAAAAACCTGTATGCAAAAAACTTCACATGACCGTGAGGATTCTGCTGATTGAGGGTTATGATCCCTGCCGCGGCCGAAGGACGTCAATACGCGGAAAAACCTGTATGCAAATAACTTCACATGACCGTGAGGATTCTGCTGATTGAGGGTTATGATCCCTGCCGCAGCCGAAGGCTGCCAATACGCGGAAAAACCTGTATGCGAAAAACCTCATATTACCGAGAGGGCTCTGCTAAAATTTTTTAAATGTTTTTTTAAAAGAAATTTAGTGGGTAAATTGAAGTTTGCTAGTGGTTTTAAAATGTTCAAGAAGATGGAGAATACCGAAAAACTAGTTTTGTAATTTCGGGATTTTGTTATTTCGGGATTTTGTCGTTTCGGGATTTTGTCATTTCGGGATTTTGTCGTTCGGGATTTTGTCGTTCGGGATTTTGTCTTTCGGGATTTCGTTACCAACCCCTTGCCGAAGGGGTATTTTAATAACTTCGACTCACTAATGAGCCAAACAGACGAGTTGAATACGAGGAGAGGAAACACGAACTCAACGCACACATGTTTCCCACTGGATAACTGCCAGAGCAAACTTACACCACACCTACTGCTGGACTTGTAGACGGCCAGGTCATAAAAGAAATAATTGCCGAGGAAGATGCCAGATGTTCTGTTCCCATTGTGGCAAACGAGGAATACTGACTAAGAATTGCAGTGTAAAGCAAACTCCACTCCCCAGTCAGAAATCAAGAATTGCATGTTCCGAATAGAAATAAAATGCACCGGCCAATTAATCAACGCCATGGTTGACACTGGCGCATCCCTTACATTAATCGGAAATCCAATATACTTAAAAACAAATACCCCAGCCGTAAAACAAAAGCAATTACTGGCGCTAGAAAATAATGTTATTAACGAGGTAGGCACCATAAGAATTCAACACCAAGTATACTTCTTGCCGGGGGTTTGTTAACGAAATCCCAAAAGACAAAATATTGAACGACAAAATCCCGAAACACAAAATCCCGAAATAAAATCCCCAAATTGCAAAACTAGTTTTTCGGTATTCTTCATCTTCTTGAACATTTTAAAACCACTAGCAAACTTCAATTTAGCCACTATCAGGAGGCACGGATCATAAGCCTCAGACAATATAGGGACATATTGGACATATGTATATGGTCTTCCTAAGCGGCCTGTATCCAAAAATAACAATGACAGATATTAAAAATAGATACCTTATAACGCGCTAAAATGTGAAGTGCCATTTTGACGTTATATACATACATACCTTAATGAATTTTATATTTTTGAACTGTACATACGATATATCTTTTTCGTTTTTCCTTTTTCCTATTAAAGTTATAGCTGGATTTTTATTATACATTAAATTTCCAATTGAATTACTAAGTTGAGCTAACTTTACTTACTATAAGCGAATTTGTAATTACTCATACATAAGTTTTATTTCACCATTCATGTTGACAACATATTGTATATTCTTTTGTTATACATAAAAACAATGTAAATTAGATAGGAGAATGTATGCAATGTGTACACACATGTTGCAGAAACATTGTAGAACAAGCCGAAGAGAGTGGAGTAACAAGCCGAAGATAAGCGGGCGAAGAAGAATAAGAAAGCGAGGCTACTGAGGTGTTGATACGCTTAGCAAAAATCAGTAGCTGCTTGACGAACGACTAAGGTGGACGTGACTTGATTTGACGGAAATATATTTTGATTAAAGACAGACAAGTGTGCAGTGATAGGAAAACGCGCATGATAATTGTGCCGGACAAATCAGACAAAACGGAAGCATCGAGACAGTTTTATTTTTGGAAACAGGGAATATAATTCTGGATAAGATGAAAAGGCAATTTGGATCTTCGGATAGTTTTGCTGACATTGCGGATCTTCGGATAGCTCTGTCACTCGTATTTATAATTATTATTTATAACCGACCGACCGACTAAATATTGAGACAATTTATTTTCTTTATTTTTTTTATCAGAAAATATAATTCTGGATAAGAGTAAAAGGCAACTCGTATCTTCGGATAGTTTTGCTGGTATTGCGGATCTCCGGATAGCCTTGCCACTCTTACTCAGTTATCAGAACATAACAACATGACATACACGACACGACATTTGAAAACGCGGGAATCACACGAGATTTGTCACCCACATCTACGGCTTTGGTTATAGAGAAATAAGCATTAGATAGAGAATTAGCGTTATAGGATAAAGGCCACAATAAAGAAATATTAACAGAAATTCCTGCGAACTATAAATTTCTGTTCGGAACCTGGATAGCCGGCGAGCTTACCTCAGCTCTTAACAGGGACTTCGTTACAGTGGCGCCCGAGCAGGGACACTGTTAAATATTCAAAATCAGAAAGAATTGAACACCAATTGTGAGCCGTACACATTTGAATAACGCAAGCCAAGAGGAAAACTGACACCATGGTAAAGACGACGTGGATCTATGCATTGCGAAAAGATGCTCTTGTAGAGTACGTGAGAGAATTTGGATTAGAGACAGAAGGATCAATGGAAGAATCGCGCAGGCGATTCTCGGCATTTATTAATGAATCTGCATTGTCTTTAGAGGCAAAAGTGCGCCTCCAAGAACTAGAAGAAGTGCATAGGCGAAGTATCCCCCTAGGCTCTGATTCAACCCCAGCCAGATTAGAAGTGTCACTACAAACAGCTAAACGATAAACAGCTAAACAGCTAGATGTGAGGCCACGTCAGCGAATGCCAAGCCCTAGAAATACGACAGAGAGACACTGACAAGTAGTAGACGAGTCCGAAGGCCCCATCAACAATCCACGTTATGCATGTCGACGATGCGGAGAAGCTGGCCACTTCGCTCGTGACTGCCGCAACGAGAAGATTTTGTTCTGTTGGGATTCTGGTCGTAAAGGAACAAGGACAAGCCAATGCTGCAGACGCCAATCGGGAAACGAACAAGGCCAACATCCAGCTCGAGGGGATGTACAAATGGCACAAAGTCCTCGAAACCATTAAAAAATCTGCGTATCGAAGGCCACTGCATAGTCGCTACGGTCGCCCTGGGAGATGAACTCCTTGATGCAACAATAGACACCGGCACAACGCGGAGCTTTATCAGTAGAAACCTAGCATATAAACTGGAAATGGCAAATAGAATTTACAAGGCTGAGATCCAGATGTGTATGGCAAACGGCGCAGTACAAGGAATTACAGAAGCACTTAATACACGAGTGTCCCTAGGAACAAAAAGCTGTGAGATAACCCTGTTAATTCTGCCAGAGGTGGTAGATGATGTAATACTGGGTTTCGATTTCTTAAGTCGCATCGGAACAGAATTGAAATGTGGTGCACTGAGAGTACAAGTCGCTATGGTGGAAAGTGAGCATGAAACGATAGTCTGTAAAAACACGATAGAGGACCCGGAGAAACAGAAGCGCATCGAAGCCTTTCTTGCAGAAGAATTACGAAAGTTTGAAGAGATCGAGGGCACATCTGATATAACCGAGCACCGAATAATCATGCGTGATGAACGTCCCATAAAGCAACGCTACTTCCTCAAGAACCCAGCAATGCAGAAGATTATCAATGAACAAATCGACGACCTCTTACAGAAGGGTTGTATCGAACCATCGCGAAGTCCCTATAGTGCACCAACAGTTTTGGTACAGAAGAAAAATGGGAAATGGCGCTTATGTGTCGACTACAGACAACTCAATGCTAATTCCGTACCGGACGCGTACCCACTGCCTAGAATAAACTATATACTGGAGCGCTTGAGGGATGCAAAATATGTCAGCAGCATTGATCTGAGAAACGGATATTGGCAGATTCCGATGCAAGAGTCCAGCAAAATTTACACGGCCTTCACTATCCCAGGGCGGGGTCTATTCCAATGGAGAGTTATGCCTTTTGGCCTTTATTCGGCCCCTGCCACCTTTCAACGGGCACTAGACACTGTAATCGGACCCGACATGGAACCAGTAGCGTTCGCGTACCTGGACGACATTATTGTCACAGGCGACACATTAGAATCGCACATGGAAAATCTAAGAGAAGTTTTCGCACGATTAAGAAGAGCTAAACTTCGTATGAATACTGAAAAGTGTGAGTTACGTAACGGTGTGAGGTAACGGCTATTAGAGAATTGCAGCCACCTCAAAATGTACGAGTTAAGAAGATTTCTCGAAACGGTTTCATGGTACCGGCGATTTGTACCAGATTTTTCCACCGTGGCACACCCTCTGACACAACTTCTCAAGAAATAAAGCATTTTAAATGGAAACTGGAACAGCAGAACGCTTTCGACGAGCTTAAAAGAAGACTTACAGAAGCCCCAGTCCTGGCTTGCCCCGATTTTAGTCAACGATTTTATCTCCAGACCGATGCTTGCCATTACGGTTTCAAAGTCCCTCTGGCCGAATCGTCCGCTGGGCCTTAGAGTTGCAACAACTTACGTACGAAATTCAATATCGCAAAGCGAAAAGCAATATGGTCGCTGATACGCTTTCGCGACAACCAATCGAAACAGTATGCTCACGATCTCAGAAACAAAAGGAAACACAGCCCATGTCCTGGCATGCAAAAAAGTTGATAGAAGTGAGCAAGGATCCAGGGAAATTTCCCGATTATTGTATCGAAAACGGGAATCTATACAGGCATATTCCCAGTGGACTCAATAAAGAGGACTTTGCACCATGGAAACTATGTGTTCTAGAACATCTACGTAAAGATGTATTAGTTGAGAACCACGACACTCCCACAGCTGGTCATCTTGGTACTCGAAAGACCATTACACGAATAGCTCAGAAATATTACTGGCCTGGTATGTTCCGACAAGTAAGTCGTTACGTTCAAAGTTGTGCGAATTGCCAATAACATAAGGTCAGTCAGCAAAAACCGCCCGGAGAAATGCTAACCCACCTTCCTGAAGAGCCTTGGGCCACGGTCTGCGTAGATTTTGTTGGACCTCTACCCAGGTCAAAACATGGGAATGCAACGTTGTTAGTATTTACTGACAAATTCACAAAATGGGTAGAATTGGTACCGTGCAGAAGAGCCACCACTGAACAATTGATTAAACATTTCCACGAACGGATCTTAGCCCATTTCGGAGTTCCAAAAATTTTCATCTCTGACAATGGTGTCCAATTTACCAGCCGCAAATTTCAACAGTTCATGAGAGAACTCGGGGTGACACATCGATACACAGCGCCTTATATCCCGCAGGAGAACACAACAGAGAGAACCAACCGCAGAATAAAGACGATGATAGCGCAGTTTACAGGGCTACAACAAACTACATGGGACGAGTTACTCCCTGAGCTTAATCTGGCTTTTAACACTAGCAAATCAGAGTCGACAGGTTACACCCCAGCGTTTTTAGTTCAAGGAAGAGAGCCGCGCTTACCAAAGACACTTTTTGACAGTGAAACCCTAGGAACAGGGAATGAGGAGGTTACGCCCGGAGGACAAGCAGAGCGGCTAAAGCTGGCATTCCGGATCGCATGAGAAAATATGCAGAAAGCAGCACAAGCTCAAGCCAAGTATTACAATCTACGGCGGCGGAAATGGAAACCCCAGGTTGGGCAGCTAGTCTTGGTCAAGCAGCACCCACTTTCAAAAGCCATAGATAAATTCGCAGCGAAATTGGCACCACGTTATGATGGCCCATACAAGGTAGAGGGTTTCATCTCCCCCGTAATAATAAGGGTGCGAAAGGAGGGCGAGAAACGCGCCAAGACAGCACACTTATCCGACACTAAGAAGTTCTACACTACAGAAATTGATCGGGGAGAACCCTACCGCAGTGCAACAGAAGCAGCGAATTTAGAAGACGACGGTATTTTAGAAAATTCAGCAGATCAACATACAGCAACTCATTTGGCTCCCAACACCGCAAGAATAACCAAAAGTTTAGTTGGCCACTCCGAAGTCGCAACTCATTCACGGAGGGTAAACGATTGCACAATCACATTCAGTTTGCTGTGAACTACCGACCTGTGAACATCATGAGTTACGAAAGTAAATTCGAAGAGTCGAAGAACTGAGAACGCGACTGCTGGAGGAACAGCGAAAACAGCCTCGTATACGTCGGCTTAATGAGAACGACGAGGAGGTTATGGACCATCCGGAACAAAAATGGCCTCGAGTTCGAATCCCTCGGTGTGTACCGCCGAGTGCGACCCAAGACATACCAGCGACCCCACCTCCAGCGGAAGAAAATGCCGGAACAGGGGACTCATTATCGGGCAGGGAAGAGCCCGTCTTCGAAACGAGCATTTCAGACGAAATTTCCGAAGGGGATATTGAGGTGGAACCTCATCTGAGCGAGAGGAACACGGATACGGAGAGGCACCAGGATTCTTTAGTCCCGAGGACGTGTCAATACACCAAGACACGGACGACGAAGAGTGGGCGGCGCAAAGTCAAGGAAGCGATGGTGATGAACTGGGTCGTGAACACTACCATGCCGAGACCATGGTGGACGTACTGTCGGGTCCTGGGTATACTCAGAGGGTGTATACTTTTACCATCACCCATACCAGTTTAGATCCCGATGTCTGGACAGACGACCACCTCCATAGAGGTATATGGCCAAGGGTAATACCGCGACAAATTACACAAGAGGTCGAAGGAAAAGAAGACATATCCACAGCATCGGTCCTTGCACGTCTCACATGTCCGTCACCGCCGACAGTTGCCGAAGCCGCAGCCGAGATCGCTGCCAAAACCGACGCTGCGACCGAAACCACCGCTGACGAAACAGTCGCAGCCGAAAATGCCACTGCCGAAAATGCCACTGCCGAAAACGCCGCTACCGAAACGACAGCCACTGCCGCAAACGCCGCTGCCGAAAACGCTGCTGCCGAAACCGCCGCTGCAAACGAGACCGCCGCTGCAAATGAGACCGCCGCTGCTGAAACTACTGTAGCAGCCGAAACCGCAGTTACAACCGAGGCTGCAGCCATAACCAATACCGAGGATACAATCGAGATAGCAGCCGCATCAGAAACTATATCCACACCCAGTAACATTGAGGTGGGCCAAATAAACGCTCTCATCGATGCACTGTCGGAAATCGATGATACGCTTTCGGTGAATGCCGATTAGTGGTCAGAATTAGACCTCATCAACGCCGACCTACCTGATACATCTGTACGCGATGTACTGGGAGACAACGACGCCGAGAAAGCTGTGAACGTTCCCGCTGAGGAAATAGAGTTTGCCTGCGGACAGGTAGCTAGCGAAGTACAAAGCCGTTGGAAGCGGGGACAAAACGATCCACCCGTCGATACATCAATGATCAGTGGTACCGATTCCGTGTTTCCCGGACTGGAATAGTCACATGGCATCCAGAAGCCACCCCAAAGTAAGGAGGAAATATAACGCGCCAAAATGTGAAGTGCCATTTTGACGTTATATACATACATACCTTAATGAATTTTATATTTTTGAACTGTACATATGATATATCTTTTTCGTTTTTCCTTTTTCCTATTAAAGTTATAACTGGATTTTTATTATACATTAAATTTCCAATTGAATTACTAAGTTGAGCTAACTTTACTTACTATAAGTGAATTTGTAATTACTAATACATAAGTTTTATTTCACCATTCATGTTGACAACATATTGTATATTCTTTTGTTATACATAAAAACAATGTAAATTAGATAGGAGAATGTATGCAATGTGTACACACATGCGCAGAAACATTGTAGAACAAGCCGAAGAGAGTGGAGTAACAAGCCGAAGATAAGCGGGCGAAGAAGAATAAGAAAGCGAGGCTACTGAGGTGTTGATACGCTTAGCAAAAATCAGTAGCTGCTTGACGAACGACTAAGGTGGACGTGACTTGATTTGACGGAAATATATTTTGATTAAAGACAGACAAGTGTGCAGTGATAGGAAAACGCGCATGATAATTGTACCGGACAAATCAGACAAAACGGAAGCATCGAGACAGTTTTATTTTTGGAAACAGGGAATATAATTCTGGATAAGATGAAAAGGCAATTTGGATCTTCGGATAGTTTTGCTGACATTGCGGATCTTCGGATAGCTCTGTCACTCGTATTTATAATTATTATTTATAACCGACCGACCGACTAAATATTGAGACAATTTATTTTCTTTATTTTTTTTATCAGAAAATATAATTCTGGATAAGAGTAAAAGGCAATTAGAATCTTCGGATAGTTTTGCTGGTATTGCGGATCTCCGGATAGCCTTGCCACTCTTACTCAGTTATCAGGACATAACAACATGACATACACGACACGACATTTGAAAACGCGGGATTCACACGAGATTTGTCACCCACATCTACGGCTTTGGTTATAGAGAAATAAGAATTAGATAGAGAATAAGCGTTATAGGATAAAGGCCACAATAAAGAAATATTAACAGAAATTCCTGCGAACTATAAATTTCTGTTCGGAACCTGGATAGCCGGCGAGCTTACCTCAGCTCTAAACAGGGACTTCATTACAACCTATTACAAAATTACAAGGGTAATTTTATTATAAGGTATATTATGTGGATATCTTTTATAGTTTAGGAGATATAGGCGTGGAAAATTTCCAATTCCAAAAAAAAAAATTAACAATTAACATACTCTCATTTTACTTCTCTAAAATTATTAAAAAATTAAAAAAAACATATTAAAAAAATTTTAGCAGAGCCCTCTCGGTAATGTGAGGTTTTTTGCATACAGGTTTTTCGGCGTATTGGCAGCCTTCAGCTGCGGCAGGGATCATAACCCTCAATCAGCAGAATTCTCACGGTCATGTGAAGTTTTTTGCATACAGTTTTTTCGCGCATTGGCGGCTTTCGGCCGCGGCAGTGATCATAACCCTCAGACAACAAAATTTTCTCCATAATGCAAATTATTTTGGCATAAAAAGTCTTGATGCATGGCGGCCTCCGGCCGTGGCAGGGATTATAACCTTCAGACAACAAAATTCTCTCGATATTACAACTTTGCTTTTCTGCCATTGTAAAAAAAGGCAAGTAGGCGGGTACTTCGCTTTGGAAAAAATTGTGACTTAAATTTTATTTCTTCATTAATTTCAAATTTTATTTCGCGACTTTCAGGATTTTTCATTTAGGTATTAAAAATTTTTCGGGATTTTGTAATTTCGGGATTTTGTCGTTTCGGGATTTTAAAATTTTTCGGGATTTTGTAATTTGGGATTTTGACTGTGTCCCCTCGCCGGGGCTACAGGAGGATTTGATTATCGGAATGGACTTACTGCCAAAATTGCATTGTAAACTAAGCATCGCCGGTAAAACTCTTACAGCCAGCTCTAAACAAGAATTAGATCATATACGTATGATAACCAGACAGGAAGAAATCATAAAACATTTCCGTTAGGAAGCACTAACAAACACAATCGAAGGACTATTTAATATAGACAAACATACCATTCGGGAAAAACCTTTTAAACAAAGATATTACCCTCGCAACCCAGCCATGCAACAGGTGTTCAACACTGAAATAGACAAGCTGTTAAAAGAAGGGAAAATTGAACCTTCACGAAGCCTCGGTTGTCTTAGTAAAGAAAAAACAAGGCACGTCGCGATTATGCGTCGACTATCGCCAGCTAAATAAAATCAGCGTACGTGATGCTTATCCACTACCACAAATACATTCTATACTAGATAAATTGAAGGAAGCAAAATATATAAGCACTATCGATTTAAAAAATGGCTATTGGTAAATCCCCTTTAAAAAAATTCTCGTATATATACAATGGACAGTAATGCCCTTTGGCTTACAATCCGCCCCTGCCACTTTCCAACGGGTACTCGACGACGTCATCGGTCCAGAGCTAGAGCCATTTGCATTTGCCTACCTAGATGACATTATAGTTCTAGGCAAAACGTTCGAAGAACACATGCAAAACATAGAAACCGTCTTCGAACGACTAAGAAAAGCGCACTTAAATGTTAACTTCGAAAAAACACAATTTTGTAAGAACGAACTCCGCTATTTAGGACATATGGTCACCGACGTATGGACATATGGTCAAACGGCATACACACCGACCCAGAAAAAATAAAAGCCATACAAGAATTAAAAGAGCCACGCAACATTAAGGAACTACGGCAACTACTCGGCGTAGCTTCTTGGTACCGGCGATTTGTGAAGGAATTTTTAATATCACCGCCCCTCTGACCCATTAAAAAAAGAAGGTAAAATGGCAGTGGGGAATACAGCAAGACGCAGCATTCAGACAACTAAAGCACACTCTCACCACCGCGCCTGTCTTTCGGTGTCCAGACTTTACAAAACCTTTCGTTATGCAAACTGATGCCAGCGACACCGGACTCGGAGTAGTTCTAACACAAAAACTAGAAGCACAAGAAGGGAGGGACCCGGAATCTCCAAAGACAAAATCTCCACCATATACAAAATCTCCATGGTACAAAATCTCAAAATACAAAATCTCCAGGGACAAAATCTCCAAAACCAAAATCTCCAAACTAAAAAAATCTAAAAAATTTTTTTTTATACGGGTATATCTGTATGTTACGGTGGATTTGATTAATCCGGTAATTATTCATAATTACTGGTTCTTATGCATAATCACTGCTCGGTTTGCTAATTGTGATAAATTCTTGCATATTTATTAAATTAAGCGGTGATTTTATATGATTCCTTACACAGGAAGGCCCTGAATGCAAAAAGATCTGACATCTCCGATAGGATTCTGTTGATTATGGGTTATAATCCTTGCCTCGGCCGAAGGCCGTCACGCAGGAAGGCCCTGAATGCAAAAAGACTACATTTCCGAGAGGATTCTGTTGATTAAGGGTTATAATCCTTGCCCCGGCCGAAGGCCGTCACGCAGGAAGGCCCTGAATGCAAAAAGACTTTACATTTCCGAGAAGATTCTGTTGATTAAGGGTTATAATCCTTGCCCCGGCCGAAGGCCGTCACGCAGGAAGGCCCTGAATGCAAAAAGACTTTACATTTCCGAGAGGATTCTGTTGATTGAGGGTTATAATCCTTGCCCCGGCCGAAGGCCGTCACGCAGGAAGGCCCTGAATGCAAAAAGACTTTACATTACGGAGAGGATTCTGTTGATTAAGAGTTATAATCCTTTCCTCGGCCGAAGACCGTCACGCAGGAGGGCCATGAATGCAAAAAGACTACATTACCCCGAGGATTCTAGGCTTAAGGAGCTTTTTATAACTTTTCTAAATTTCTAGCACTTAATTATTACGAGTATTACTGTTTTTGGGTTGGAGATTTCGTCTTTAGAGATTTTGTCTTGAAGATTTTGTCTTTGGAGATTTTGGGTTTGGAGATTTTGTCATGGAGATTTTGGTTTGGAGATTTTGACTTGGAGATTTCGTACCCAACCCGCACAAGAATCTGTCATTGCTTATGCCAGTCGAATGCTTACCGAAGTACAAAGAAAATATTCTACCACCGAAAAAGAGCGCCTTGCCATCCTATTTGGAATTAGGAAATTACGCTCATACATAGAGGGCTATAAATTTACTGACTATCACTCTCGGCGATGGCTATATACCCTACAAAACCCGTCCGGCCGATTAGCTAGGTGGGCTCTAGAGCTCCAACAATATGACTTTGTAATAGAATACCGAAAAGGGGCATTTAAT
The DNA here is from genome assembly GCA_949752815.1 of Conops quadrifasciatus. NCBI lineage: Eukaryota > Metazoa > Arthropoda > Insecta > Diptera > Conopidae > Conops > Conops quadrifasciatus. The sequence continues at coordinate 20,472,288 of OX457077.1, read as the reverse complement.
CTGGTCGCTGATACCCTGTCACGACAACCATTACCAGAAACAGCTCAAACCCTTCAAATCCAGCCATCGGACTGGTATGAAAAACAGGTTCAAAAAACCCAGGGTTCCGTATACACAACCAAAAATTATACAAAAATAAAACCAGAGCGCAAGAAAATCAGCAACAATGCAGGTCTTACAGCCAGTACACGACCAAGCCGCTGCCGGATATTTTGGATATAAGAAAGCACTCAGAAGAACACAGGAACATTTCTTCTGGCCAAACATGCGCAAAGACATTTGGAATCATGTCCGTTCTTGTCTCCCATGCGCACGCTACAAAGTAAAACCCGGTGCTCCTACAGGACTAATGACGACTACCGTGGTCTCTGAACCTTGGCAAGTAGTTTCTTCCGACTTCATGGGACTTCTTCCCCGCTCTGAAATTTATATATATTATACGCGCGTTCATCTATTTTAATTTGGTACAAAATTTCATTGCGATATATTTGCACATCTATGTTTTTTCCCCTTCATTCTAAAGGATGAGGGCATACATATTAACTTTGCCCTTTGAAATAACAATTGCAGGAGAACGAATAAGTATCGTCATGAAATTTGGTACGAATATTCTCTGTTATCCTAGGCTGTTTGGTATTGAAAATAGGGAAAATCGGACTAGTGTCACGCCTACTTTTTATAGGGAATATGAATTCATCCGTGCTTAGAGCTCAATTTCTTAGCTGGTGGAGTGCATTTAAAGATAAAATTTTGAGCGCGAGTCGACCGTCTCAGACGTAAATATATCCCTAAAAATTATCCCTTAAGGACACACTTCTCGTTTTTGTTGACAAATTCATAAAATGGGTGGAACTCATCCCCGTGCGTCAAGTTACCGCCAATGTTGTCTATCAGTCTCTACGAGAACGAATAATCCTTAGATAGGCTGCCCTAAAATTTTAATCACTGACAACGGCACTCCATACACTAGCAAACTCATTAGGAAAATTACCGACAAATATGGGATTCGACATCAATTCACGGCCGCCTACACACCACAGTGCAATCCTACTGAACGAACCAATCGCGTAATAAAATACATGATGTCATTATATACAAAAGAAGACCATCGAGACTGGGATTCTGGATTACCCGAGATCATGTTTGCCATAAACACAGCTATACATGAATCCACTCAACAGAGTCCAGCAGAGTTAAATTTTGGGAGAAACCCCCAGCCTCCCCTCAGCCTAGCACAACAAATCGAGGGTACTCCCATGCCCGACATCAAGAAAATATATGAGAAAGCTCTCCATAAAAATTAACGAGCCACCTAACAACAAAAGAAACAATACAACTTACGCCGAAGACCATGAAAATCAGAGTTAGGAAGTATGTTGTTAAAAAAAAGCACGTATTATCCTCCGCATCCAGGAACTTTTGCGAGAAATTAGCCCCCAAAATCATAGGACCCTTTACAGTCCAGTCATACATTTCTCCCAACATAATTTTACTCCACGACGCACAGGGATTCGTCTAGAACAAGCTAGCTGGACAAAATTATTTTTTTGGTTTTTTGTATTTGTTAGGTTGTGACAAGAAAAAAATTGTATGGGAGCGGGGTTGCTTCTCCCCACGTTTAGCCGGTTGGGGGGAAAAAATGTATAGAAAACACGTAAAAACAGTTGTTGAATCGAAGAAAAAAAGAAAAACACGTAAGTAAGAAAATTTTTTTTCTTCAACAAAATATCCTAAGAGATTATTGTTAAAATGTTGAAAACCGTATGGTTCTAAGTGGTACGGTTTTCAAAAAAATTAATGTTTGCTGACAAACCGATATGAGGACAGTAAGTGTAAATTTAATCAAAGTAGATTAAATTAATATTCTCTCGTACGCTGCGTAAAGCTCTTTGACATCGAAAATGGAGAACATCCTACATCTGCTACGCCTACTTTTTAAGTATATCAAAAATTACATTAAGTACTAAGCTTTTATTGTATAAGTACAATAAGTACTTAACATAAAAATAAAATAACGAAAAATGCCTCAATTCGTTCTCCTGTTTATTTAGGGATATATAGGGATCATTTTTAGGGATATATTTACGTCTGAGACGGTCGACTCACGCTCAAAATTTTATCTTTAAATGCACTCCACCAGCTAAGAAATTGAGCTCTAAGCACGGATGAATTCATATTCCCTATAAAAAGTAGGCGTGACACTAGTCCGATTTTCACTATTTTCAATACCAAACAGCCTAGGATAACAGAGAATATTCGTACCAAATTTCATGACGATACTTATTCGTTCTCCTGCAATTGTTATTTCAAAGGGCAAAGTTAATATGTATGCCCTCATCCTTTAGAATGAAGGGGAAAAAACATAGATGTGCAAATATATCGCAATGAAATTTTGTACCAAATTAAAATAGATGAACGCGCGTATAATATATATAAATTTCAGAGCGGGGACATGAGGTGACATTTAACTTTTCTTCTTGTGAAGTTGAAAGAAAAAAAATTTTTTTTTTTTTTAAGATTGTATTTATAGAATATTCCTAAAACATAAAACTATTAAATTTATCCTTAAAGAATACCACTAACCAATAGTTTAAAGCTGCATAATACAAAAATAGTCCAGAACTTCTTTAACGTGAATAATAATCGTATTATCAGATGAACAACCACAGCAAATTTTTCTTAAAAATTTTCGTTTTCCTATATACCTACCCGCGTAAGTCATCATAGTAGGTTGACCAGGAAAAATTTTTTTCAGAATTCTAGTTGTGTGGGTTCTATCTTTGTATTCCGATAGGAATATTCACGATAGTAAATTATTGTTTTTGTCCAGCTAGCTTGTTCTAGGCGAACCACTGTGCGACGCACTACAACCTAAGAAAAGTTTGAAAGCTCACATCAATGATATCAAGGCATATGTACCCGCAGATACATTTAACAACGCAGCGATTAACATCACCAATCAGCCGCACCACTTTGTTTCACCGCAATAAATCGCCGCCACGTTATTATAAAAAAAAAATATATATATCTAATTGTAAAAAAAAAATATATATACATATAACATATATACATATGTATATATAAATTAACACTTAAATTTCTAATTTTAGAAAAGAATATTAGAATGCTGAATTGAATGAGAAAACGGACGCGGCCCCGATGCCCAGGGCTTGTGAAGGAAGAAGAAATTCACCCAGTCAAACCATACCAACCATCCCGAAGCAGTTACAAGGGTCGGCACCGTATCTAAAAAACCCGGGGTGACACCCCGAAGAATCGCACACATGACAATAGTCCAACAGACCGAAAGACCTTCTCCAGGGGCGGCCGAGTCAGTAGAACCACCACTAGAAGCCGCAACCGAATTACGGATTTTATCGGTCTAAATAATCCGACCTCCAGATCCACCAACACCCAGCCAGCAACAAACCGAGGACCCAACAACCAACTAACAGCTTAAACCAGCCACCACGGCCCCAAACAATAATCAGATTAACTTCGAACCAACCACCACGGCCTTAAACAATAATCAGCCTAACTCCGGACCAACCACCTCGGTTGTAACCGATCCTTTCATGAATATAGTCATCGCACCACAAACAACTCCCAATAGGCAACAATTCCTCATCCACCGCAAAAAAGGACCAATCACACTCACCGTCCAGAACGGATGGGCCCAGCTGAGATGCGGAAGTACTACCAAGATTCTTGCAACAAATGAAAACAGCACAAAGACACCACCTGAATTTGTTATATAAACGCCAATGAATGTGAATACTATATTTTTATTTAAATTACATACGTACGTAATAATTAATTTAAAATAATAATTTAAATTAATTTAAATTTAATTAATTTAATTAATACATAATTTAAATTAATACGTTATTTTCTGTTCTCTTTACCCGTACCAATGAAATGTTACATAAAAAAAAAAAAAAAAAAAAATTATGAAAAGAATAAAATTACGTTTAATCACTTACCTAACGAAGCCGAGCTGAACCCCTCACGGAGTCAGTGAAATATTCTGCCTTGCGCAAAAATGCATAAGTCGCGTCCAAATTCTTTCTTTTTTTATTTTCTCGGCTATTTGCCCATTATTCTTATCACCATAGTGGGAGTAGAGTGTAACGATCACAAATCGTTACACGTATTTACAAGTATTACAAGTATCATAAACGTTATGATCTTCTCCTTCTAGTTGGTTATTTGCCAACTCTCCTTTAGACTTCTCATAGCTAATAGCAAAGGACCTCGGACTGTCACTCGAACAGCCAGAGTTCGAATCCCAGCGCAAACCATGAAATTACCACTAAAAATTATTTTTTTCTACTTATAAACACCTAAGAAAGAAATATTGATAGTAATTAATTCTAATTCCTTCCGGAATAAAATCGTTATACACGAACCACATATAATATGGACACAATCATGTGTGTTGTCAAAACTAAAACCGACGGACGATCCAACTTTTTTTTTGTGTTCATTTTGAGCACAGTCATATAATTCCTGACAGGTTCAATATAAACAATCCTCTTAAAGTTTCAGCACTCGAAAACACCTCGAGCTCAAGTAGGTAAGGCCTAATTTAGAAAGGAAAAGACGACTTGAGAAAAGGTTCACCCTTCATAAAAGCTCTCCTCTTTGGAAAGCTTAATTTTGGCAAAACCACCTTGTGGTTTTTTATAAATTACCTTTTTTTTGTAACCACCTAGTGGTTTTCATTTGAAATACTTTTTTTTGCAACCACCTAGTGGTTTTCATTTGAAATACTTTTTTGTTGTAACCACCTAGTGTTTTCAATGCAAATATTTTTTTTGTAACCACCTAGTAGTTTTCAATGCAATCCTTAAAGAAAGCTATAAGCGAAAGGAAAAATTAAGTTTAAGAAATTTATTTTGTAAGCGACCTTCCGTCGCCAGGCCTCATTGAAATTGTGTTTAGATTAAGTAAAAATCACCCTTCAACCGTCCGAGCTGAGCTATCAAAGGATAGTTAGTGAATTGATTGACGAAATCGTCAATCGTGCGCAATTCGGCAACGGTGAAAAAGAACTAAATTCCGAAGGGTTACGAGACCCCTCCGAAATAAACACTTCCAAATAAACACTGCCAGCTTTTACTGCCATATGAAATTATAAAATAAATGAATTTAAATAAAAATTAAGTACTTAAATAAATTTTTTATTTCATTTTTTTTTTGAAATGAAAATGTTATATTTCATGGCTATAGCTCTATGCGTTCTTCCGTAATCGTGATTTCCACAGACAGATAGACAGACGGACGGTTAGGACTAAATCGACTCAGGAGGTGATTCTGAGCCAGAATATATATACTTTTCTATACCTGCCTCGCCTCTTTTATTGCGTTACAAACGGAAGAACAAAGTGAATATATCCCTTCGCGTGTAGCGTATAAAAAGCATAACAGCATAACAATGCTTAAACATTGTTTGTGTTTGAATTAGGGTTGGGAACTATCGAATAAAAACTATCGAGTTATTCGATAGTTCAAAATTATTCATTTATTCGATAGTTTCTTACTAAAAACTATCAAATAATTCCACCATTATATTATTCGATAGTTTTTAGTCAGAAATTCAGAAATAATTCAACGAGTAAGGCCATATGCCAATTGATAAAAAGTCATCAGTCACTCGATATAGAAAACTTTTACAACCGAAACGATAATAATATAATATGTTAATGCAATTGAGGTGAATTCCCCCTACGTCAAAATTTTATGTAGCCTTTAGGGTAAAATTTTGACAACCATTAATTTTTCTAAAAACGTTTAAAGTAAGAATCAAAGTTAATTCTAGTTGACATAAAGGAATATAACCAATTAAATAATAATTTTAATAACTACATATATATAACATTATAACTATAATATCTATATTGTACATTAATTAAGCGTAGGAGCTGCAAACTGGTCAGGTCAAAACAGGTCAACGTTTTTTCACATATCAGTCTATTAATTCTTTTAAACTGCTGTGCAAGTTTTGTTTATTAATTTTTTTTGAAATTGAAATTAAATTTATTCGACGAATTGGCACAGCTAGAAACAAATTTTACCTACCCAAGTAAAATTTTTTCACCCCTACCTACCCCTAATTCGAAAAACATTCAACGAGTGAATCAACGAGCTCGATAGTTTTTAGAAAAAGATCAAATGAATGAATGAATAAGTGAATGAAATCATTCAATTGTTAAAATCATTCAATAACTAACTTTCGATAGTTGAAATCACTCGATAGTTCCTAACACTAGTTTTAATAGGGTTGATAACGAAATCCCGAATGACAAAATCCCGAACGACAAAATCCCGAAAGACAAAATCCCGGAACGACAAAATCCCGAAACGACAGAATCCCGAACGACAAAATCCGGAAAAATCCCGAAATTCTTGCATTGAAAATTTTTCTGCATGCCGGACTTCGGCTGTGGCGGGGATAAATACCCGGACCTCTATGCAGGGTCCTCTGCGTGCCGGCCTTCGGCCGGGGCCGGGATTAAAACCCTCAGCTAACAAAACCATCTTCTTTGCTGAAAAGTTTTTTTTCTATACAGGGTCCTTCTGCGTGCCAGCCATCGGCCGGGGCAGGGATTAAAACCCTCAGCCTACAAGACTATCTTCTTTGCTGAAAAGTCTTCCTCTATGCAGGGTCTTTCCGCATGACGGCCTTCGGCCGTGGCAGGGATTAAAACCCTCAGCCAACAAAACCATCTTCTTTGCTGAAAAGTCTTTCTGTACCCAGTGTCCTTCTGCGTGCCGGCCTTCGGCCGGGGCAGGGATTTAAACCCTCAGCCAACAAAACCATTTTTGCTAAAAAGTCTTCCCCTATCCAGGGTCCTTCTGCGCAGGCAAAGTGTCCTTCTGCATGCCGGCCTTCGCCCGTGGCAGGGATTAAAACCTTCGGCCAACAAAACCATGTTTGCTGAAAAGTCTTCCTCTATTCAGGGTCCTTCTGCGCAGGCAAAAAGTGTCCTTCTGCATGCCGGCCTTCGCCCGTGGCAGGGATTAAAACCTTCGGCCAACAAAACCATCGTCTTTGCTGAAAAGTCTTCCTCTACCCAGTGTCCTTCTGCGTGCCGGCCTGCGGCCGGGGCAGGGATTTAAACCCTCAGCCAACAAAACCATTTTTGCTGAAAAGTCTTCCCCTATCCAGGGTCCTTCTGTGCACGCAAAAAGTGTCCTTCTGCATGGCGGCCTTCGGCCGGGGCAGGGATTAAAATTCTCAACCGACAGAACCATCTAAATGCTGAAAAGTGCTGGAAAATGCTTCCTTCGGCCGCGGCAGGAGTTGTAACCCTTGGTAAACAAACCGTTCTGATTGCTGCTAAGTTTACTCTCAGACAATAAAAATCCCCCCGAAAATTGGGGATATAGCGCTTATTTTACGAAAAGCAATAAAAAAACACTATGCAATGCTATTTTTTCGGGATTTTGTCGTTCGGGATCTTGTCGTTCAGGATTTTGTCGTTCCGGGATTTTGTCGCGTCGGGATTTTGTCGTTCGGGATTTGTAAAAACGGTCAGGATTTTTTCGTTCGGGATTTTGTCCGTCTCCCGTTTTAATTAGCTTTTAAGTCGGCTTTTTTTATTTGCCGATAACTTCCAGACGCTTATACGGCGGTCTGTTGCCTGCGCTGCTAGGACGGTAAATATCGAGTGAAACATGATTTTTGCGGGGAGGGAAAGGCGAGAGTTTTTTGGTTTTTTTATTTGCACATTTCCAGGCCCTTATCTGCTGCCTGCCTCTAGTATGTACAAGAAGCCAAAAAAGGCTGATATAAATACGATAAAAAATACATTATTTCTTAAAAAAATATTACTGAATGTCGGCGAGTGGTAGATTTTAAGGATGCAGGTATAATCTTTAAGAAATTATGTGATTTGCAACGAAAAAGATTAGATATAATTATATTATTATAATATATGTATAGTATTAATAATATATAATATTGTTATATATTTAATTTAATTTTTTTGTATGCAAATATTAAATAATATATTATTAATAATTATATATTATATTATATATATATATATATATATGGATGGACAAAATTTTTGCAGAAAAACACCACCCAAGCAAACTTAAACAAAGTCCAAACAAATCTCAATAGCATCACTAGGTAAAGATCGGACAATGTTACAATTTAGAGACATTCTGAGGAGAAGACGAACACAGAGTTCTTTGGAAAGATTTTTAAATAAAATTTAAATGTTATTTAAATAACACATGTAACACAATATAACTTCAAAAATAAAATGAATTTTTTTAATAAAACACATTATTAAGAGGAGTTTTTTCTAACATGAGAAAGGATTAATCATTTTTACATTACTTCTTATAGGAAAGGTTGGTTTGGTATACGTCCTTTTCGGTATAAGTCCAAACATCCGGAACGGATTAATGTCGTATACCGAGGTTCCACTGTATAACAATATTATAATATTATATATTATTAATATTATACATATATTATAATAATATAATTATATTTAATATTTTTGGTTGCAAATCACATATTTTTTATAATAATAATTCTATAATAATAATAATAATTTTCTATAATAATAATTTTTGCTTTTGGCTATATTTAAAATACTGTAAATCTGAATCAATGAGCTCTCACAGATTATAAGACGTTGTGTCTTAAGTGGGTAGCAAGTTTAATACATTTTCATTTTCATTTTTGCAGAAAAGTTAAAAGTCTCGCCTTTCCCTTCACGGCTGAACCACCCGACAGATTAACTTTACACTCACAGGGTTTGTTACTTAGGTTGCAAGTATCGTTTTTAGTTAGTTTTTGTCCCCAAAGGGGGAACTCTGCCCCTATGTGGTTAAAAGGGGTGTTGCATTTCACGGCTGAACCACCCGACAGATTGACTTCATACTCACAGCGTATGTTACTTAGGTTACAAGTACCCTTTTTAGTTAGTTTTTGTCCCCAAAGGGGGAACTCTGCCCCTATGTGGTTAAAAGGGGTGTTGCATGGTCTGAAATGACCAAAAATGGTCATAATTTCAGTACGTATACTACCAGGCCCAGGAAGCTGAAATTTTTTTTTGCCATAGGCCTTACGCCATTGATGTGGAATGGGAACACATTTTCAAAAATTCCGCCCCCTAAATGGTTAAAATGGGCGTGACATGGTCTGAAACGGCCAAAAATAGTCATAATTTCAATACTCCTCGGCCCAGGAAGCTAAAATTTTGTATTGCGATTGGTCTTACACCGTGGAGGTGCAATGAGAACACATTTTCAAGAAGTCCGCCCCATAAATGGTTAAAATGGGCGTGGCATGGTCTGAAACGACCAAAAATAATCATAATTTCAATACTTCCAGGCCCAGGAAGCTATAATTTTGTATGGCGATTGGTCTTACACCGTGGAGGTGCAATGAGAACACATTTTCAAGAATTCCGCCCCTAAATGTTAAAATGGGCGTGGCATGGTCTGAAACGACAAAAAATAGTCATAATTTCAATACTCCCCGGCCCAGGAAGCTAAAATTTTGTATGGCGATTGGTCTTACACCGTGGAGCTGCACTGAGAACACATTTTCAATAAGTCCGCCCCCTAAATGGTTAAAATGGGCGTGGCATGGTCTGAAACGACCAAAAACAGTCATAATTTCAATACTTAAGTCCGCCCCCTAAATGGTTAAAATGGGCGTGGCATGGTCTGAAACGACCAAAAACAATCATAATTTCAATACTTCCAGGCCCAGGAAGCTAAAATTTTGTATGGCGATTGGTCTTACACCGTAGAGGTGTAATGAGAACACATTTTCAAGAAGTCCCCCCTAAGTGGTTAAAATGGGCGTTGCATGGTCTGAAACGACCAAAAACAGTCATAATTTCAATACTTCCAGGCCCAGGAAGCAAAAATTTTGTATGGCGATTGGTCTTACACCGTAGAGGTGTAAGAAGAACACATTTTCAAGAAGTCCCCCCTAAGTGGTTAAAATGGGCGTAGCATGGTCTGAAACGACCAAAAATAGTCATAATTTCAATACTTCCAGGCCCAGGAGGCTAAAATTTTGTATAGAGATTGGTCTTACACCGTAAAGGACCTATGAGAACACATTTTCAAGAAGTCCGCCCCATAAATGGTTAAAATGGGCGTGGCATGGTCTGAAACGACCAAAAACAGTCATAATTTCAATACTTCCAGGCCCAAGAAGCTAAAATTTTGTATAGCGATTGGTCTTACACCGAAAAGGTGCAATGAGAACACATTTTCAAGAAGTCCGCCCCTAAATGGTTAAAATGGGCGTGGTATGGTCTGAAACGACCAAAAATAGTCATAATTTCAATACTTCCAGGCCCAGGAGGCTAAAATTTTGTATAGAGATTGGTCTTACACCGTAAAGGACCTATGAGAACACATTTTCAAGAAGTCCGCCCCATAAATGGTTAAAATGGGCGTGGCATGGTCTGAAACGACCAAAAACAGTCATAATTTCAATACTTCCAGGCTCAAGAAGCTAAAATTTTGTGTAGCGATTGGTCTTACACCGAAAAGGTGCAATGAGAACACATTTTCAAGAAGTCCGCCCCCTGAATGGTTAAAATGGGCGTGGTATGGTCTGAAACGACCAAAAATAGTCATAATTTCAATACTTAAGTCCGCCCCCTAAATGGTTAAAATGGGCGTGGCATGGTCTGAAACGACCAAAAACAATCATAATTTCAATACTTCCAGGCCCAGGAAGCTAAAATTTTGTATGGCGATTGGTCTTACACCATAGAGGTGCAATGAGAACACACTTTTAAGAAGTCCGCCCCCTATGTGGTTAAAATGGCCGTGTCACGGTCTGGCATGTCTCAAAATAGTCATAATTTCAATACACGGTTTTGTAGTTGTACGCATGCCCGCGAAGTTTTCTGATTCTAAGGTTATCACCCAAAGTGGTTACACGGGGGTGTTTTAATCCAATTTATTTTTTGCACCAATCAATAAGAAATATCGGGAAATATACATAATTTTGGTCATGGGGGGAGGTATGAGGCGACACTGTTGGCACGTAGTTTTTTAAGTAGAAAGAAGGAAACAGCTGTTGCTGTAGAAAGTTTGTGTGGATTTCGCAAAGATAATGGCATATATGACATGGGAGGTAGAAGTTCCCCATGATGATGTAGCCAAGAAGATACAACGACATTAGTTTAAAGGAAATGTTTTTATACCCTACACCCGAAGGGATGAGGGTATATTCACTTTATGCTTCCGTTTGTAACGCATTAAAGGAGGCGTGGCAGGTATAGAAAAGTATATATATTCTGGCTCAGAATCACCTCTTGAGTCGATTTAATCCTGTCCGTCCGTCTTTCTGTCTGTCCGTCTGTGGAAATCACTCACGAGGAGAACGAATGGAGGTATCGGCATGAAATTTGGTACGAATATATTCTGTTATCCTACGCTATTTGGTATTGAAAATGGAGAAAATTTTACCAGTGCCACGCCTAATTTTTATAGAAAATATGCACTCATTCATGCTTTAAGCTCAATTTTTTAGCTTGTAGACCGAATTTTCAGCTAAAATTTTATTTCTGAGTCCACCATCTTAGACTAAAATATATTCTCAAAAATTGGCGTGACACGCCCACTTATATACTATACCATATAATGAGATGTTTGGTAGGAAAAGTGGTGTTGGAGATAAGTTAATATGTAGATCAAAATTTGCTCCCTGTAAATATATAAAAAAGGTAGGTGTCACCCGCCCACTTTTTTATCACTTCGACAGATGCGGGTGTAGGGTATATGAGCTTCGGCCAGGCCGAAGACAGCGTCTTTCGAAAAAGTTAAAAAAAATTAATACTCGATGAGAAGTTCGAAGATGTAAAACAAATTGTATGATATCATTAACAAAAACCCTTAAAGAATAAATACTCAGTGCCTCACTGGTCTGAAGATTATCGGCATGTAAAGATACAAAAAAAACCGAAGAAACCAGAAATCTTGTTCTTCTTCGGCAGTAATTTTTCGCTGTCGCGGTATTTTTTCAGATAATGCTTGTATATTTTTCTGTTTTAATTTGCTTTTAAGTTTCGTTGCCTTCGCATAGATCCTATAGATGTCGTATAGTCCTTGGTCAAAATTTAATTTAAGGTTTGGCCATTTTACGTAAATTGTACAATTCTTCAAATATTTACTAGTTTTTATGCGGGTACTTTAAAATTTTCTAGCGTTGGGCGAGGGGTGTTGTTATAATGGGTTGTTGTTATATACTGTACACTTGTAAATTAATTCATTTATATTAAAAAGCTTTTTGTGCTTGTTTTCAAATCAGATGAAAAATATTCTTGTTAGAAATATATCTGTTGAAAAGAAAACTTTTTAAATAAAGGACAAACATTTCTTCATACCGTGATTACTCAAATAAATAACAATAGAATTATATAAAATACCTGAAATATATATACAATCATTGCCCAAGGCATTTTACACACTGCCCGTAACATTTACATGTATTCCTAAATAACTCACCTGACAAAATTAGCTCATCAGTAGGGCAGAAAGTAGCGCGATTTTTTGTATATTGATTTGCAATTGTTGGAGTAAAAGATGATATTTGATTTCCAGTTCCAACATCATAAATTATGGATGTCTTAAAAATACGTTTACGCAATGGTTTAGTTTTCATTATAAAAGTAACACTTACATCATTTTGAGTCCCCAAAATCTTGTCTTGTGTTAGGTTGCTGAATTCACAGTAGAACTCGTCGTTAAAACGTATTTTAGTAACGAAATCGTTGTTTGTAATCGACCACAGTACACTTAAAGGCGGGCGCCACGAACACGATGTGAGCACTAAATCACCTCGTCGGTTTGAGCTTATGGAATCAATGAGGTAGCTGTGACAAACTGAAGAAAACTGTTCGCTGCCCTCGTTCAAGTTAAATGCCTTTGCCTCGCCTTGTTCTGTGCCAACTATGAGCAAACCAGAAGTGTGTATGATGTCGCAACATGTAAATTGAATCTCACTGTAGTCGTTAGGACGTATTGTGCGCCAAGGCGCAAAATTCGAATGTACGTATCGACGATCCAGACGGGCAGTGTTGTAGCCAGCTTGTGCCTTAAACCAACGCGCAGTGAGATTCAAATTTGAACCGAGCACACGATTTGGTTTCGGATCTGGACATTTGTGTGGAGTGAAGAGGTCGAATTGCGGACAGGTTGTCATCGGATTATTGCATAACGCATGCTGATTTGTCAAATATTCCGTAACGATTGTACTCAATGTAATTCCGGGAGTTGAATTTTGCCATCTTGCATCCCCATCTTCTAGTTTCTGCAGTGGCCCAGAGGCAATATCTAAACACGAAGAAATTTGCTTTTGCAGAGATCGTTGTGTTGAATTTGAATTTGTCGTGGATGCAACCGTATTCGATAATAAACTGCAAGTACTATTCGTGTTGCACTTTTCTGATTTTTTTACTAATTTAATGGGTGTGACGGCTGAGACCACAGAATCATCTGTGAAGCTACCATTCAAAATAGTATTTTCTAATGGAGCAGAAGAAACACCGTTAATGCCTTGATTAATATCCTGCATGCGGTTTCGTAATCGATTTCTGACCATGGATGATGTTGGCAGGACCTTATAATCGAAAGGTGATTGATGAAAATATTTAGTATTTGTGGATGGAAGTTGAAGACCAGCCTCTTTTTGAAGTATTTGAGCAGTTTGGTGCATTCCTTTCGATTCCAGATGATTGTAGATTAACTGATATAACTGCTGCTCATTATATTGTATCTTGGTTTGTGCCACAACGTTAGCCTTATGAATGTTCGATAATGAGGGATCAAGTTGATTGTTAATAGGTTTCGCTTTGCCTGAAACCAATTCAAGCAATTCTAATGCATATTTCTGGAAAATTACATGCTCTGAACGTTTCTCTTGTAAAATAGGATCCCGCATAAGCGTTTGTATTTGACCACTGGCAAAGAGTGGAAGTTTTCCTACTATTTGACGAACGCGCTCCGAACGCGCCAAGCCAGCTAGAGCTCGACAAGCCATACCACGAATGCAATCGGCATCAGTAATTGGTGCCTTTATCTGCATGAGTGATAGCAAAACAATGATGCCATTGTTTGAGCAGACAGACTCCCAAACTTTTTCCACAAGCTCCTCAGAATATTTCATATTCTGTTTATTTTTCTTTGACGAACTAAAACATTTAATTATATTTGAAGGTTCTCTCTGAAATTTTCCGAAGGGTTGTTTGTTTACAACATTATAATTATAATTAAAGGCAGTAATCGTTTATTTACCCTCGCTATAGGTGAACAAACACAATTACAAAGTACAGCTAACGCCGCCTTTTGTACATCTGCGTCAGTAGTTATGTCACCAGCTGCTGCTCCTAAAATTGAGTAAATTCCAGAAGTGGTAACATTATCCGGTAATTCCAGACGATCACAGTATGCTAAGTAAACTTTAGGTATAACGCAACATATTGACAGAACATCCAATGCTGAACGCACAGTCTCAGATCTAAAAAACACAAGAAGTTGAATAATTGATCATATGTTGTTTAGAATTTAAAAAAGTTGTTTAGACTGCGACTTCGTGTTTCTAAACATAAGAAGCATGGACTGAAGTCCCTGGACCCTGTATTATTTTATATAGGGGTAAAAATGGTGGTAGAGATACTAATCTCTCAGAAGTGGAGAGAATGTAGTAACGATTAAATGGTGTAGGCATTTTAGGTCGCGTCAGTCTCAAGCCGATACTTTTTACAGTATGAAACGAATAACAGTCTGAGCAACTGAGCATGTATGTAATAGTATAATATATAATAAGTCTACAGAAACTGCTCTACATATGCTTACTGATACTAGTCATAATAATTAAGTCTCATAGTATACTTTTTTGGATATGATGGAATATCATGGTCAATTTGAATTGATGATCAATAACATAAAACCAGAAATTTTGATAGACCTTCTGAAAGGTTTAGGTGTAGAGACAGAGGAAGAAATTTACTGCAGGAGTTTGTACTAGAGGGCTGAATGAGACATCTTTAAAGCACTTTTGAGATACAGAAGAACTTTTGAGCGTTGACTGCAATGCCTTCTTTGTTTTTCGAATCGAAACGACTTTAAAAAAATTGATTATTTATTGCGTTATTGAATCCGAAGACACCGAACGAAAATATGCTCATATCTCGATGAATCGTTTTGTTGGTGGAAGCTTTTTGTTTGGTTAGTTGAATCAAGAAGTATGCATTTGTTTTTTGCGCGAAGGAAAAAAGGGAGATTTTTTGTTTCTTTGTTTGCCGATAATTTTCAGACTCTTAAACGGCGATCTGCTGCCTGCGTCACTACAACGAAAAAGGCTGTCTCATACAGTGTGTTAGCTGTTGCTATGTTGTGTTGTTGGTTTTAATACTTTTGCCTCCATGCGGACATTGTCTGAGGATTATAATTTCTTTTCTGTTATTGTTTTTAATGCTGTACAAAGTGTACATACAGACCGTATTCGATTTGAAATTCGAATCAAGCGTCTTTTCTTTCTTCGGTTCAACCCTATTCTCAGTCTGCAAAAACGAATAGAGACTTAATATCGGAAGCTAATAGGCGTCGTGAATGGACGGAGAAAGTGATTAATTTGTATTTACTGCACTGTTCGAGACATCTCATACAGCCCTCTAGTTTGTTTCTATGTATGTACATATGAGTTAGAGGTCGAAATTTGAGATATTCTCCAAGAATGCATTATACGCCGTCTAGTTCTACATTGCAAGCGCGATTGAGTCGCATTTATTACTAACCTGCCGCCATTATTCCACTCATAGGAAAATGCTATTATTTTAAGTAGTAAAGTGATTCCTCCCAATTTCAATAATTGATCAACCGGGGCCCAATGAGCACGCACTGACGTATTTTCCTGCATTACGCGTATTTGATCGGTTATTTGTTCCAACGTAGCTTTTGTAGCTTTGGTTACATTTTGAGAAAACTCTGACGATGTGGGACACTGTTGGCGCATAAAATTGTTATATTTGTAGAACAAATGACTTTCCATATATCTCTTCAGAGCAACACAAACATGACGGACCAATTGGCGTGATGCACACTCAATGTCTTCATTGAGCATATTTTCATCATCCTCTTCATTGTTAGCAGGATTAAGAATTTTTAAAATGGAAATCTGCAAAAGTATATTTTATTTCAAAGTTAAGGCTTAACCAAGCTCGGCATATGCAAGCCTATTCATGAGAGAGAATTGACGAAAAGTTGTACCTGTTCCACATGCATGAATTTCGCCAACTAAGCTGAACATACGAGTACGAATTTTGAAAATATTTGAATTTGAATTTATTTATTAACCTTTATGATACTGAAGAAAAAAACAACATATTATGGCTGAATGCAAATGAATGAATTGAATGAAATTTTTTGCAAATTTGGAAATAGAGAAAAACACACCGGAGCGTTGCTGTCTTCACCGACTGGGGAGCCGAACACATTGTAGGTAGCTGTTATATTTGCAGGTCCTTGAATATAAACAAAAAAAGACCAGAAAATGCTGTTGTATGTGCTCGACGCCCGTGTGTAATAAACACTCTATTTCCAACCCTATTTGCAACCCATGCTGTCAAAAATTTAAATGTAATACATTATTTACATTATCCATAATTCAATAAATTATAAGCTTTATAACTTCAAATCGTTATTTTCTTTCATTTTATTTTCAAAATTTAAAAATTGTATGGAAAAAGCACTCGGGTAGTCGTCAGCCATGATAGGGTGTCAGAAATAAATGGACGGATTTTGTAAGAAAAACTTTAAAACATTTAAGATGTCACAAAATTTCAAGTCTCTATGTTTTATAGAATCGAAGTTATGTTGCTCTAAACATGCAAAAGGTACCCGGGTACCTCCTTAGACCCATAAAGGTTAATATTTTGACAGATGTCTCATGATTTGTAAGTTTGAATAAATATCACCAAAATCATAATTATTGAATAACACTATTCCTACCGACATCTCATGTATACCTGACCGATATAATGTGTATTTGACCGGTCGTGGTACAAATAGTGATAAGGAAACTTATTTTACAATGCTTTGTGAATGAAAATATAATAAATTATCTGTTTTATGTCTTATCTGTTTATAATAAACATTTTCATTCAGAATTTCTATAATTATTGTACGCTAAATTGGCACCTCTGTTTTCATACGGAACTAGGGTTCAGACCGCCCTCTTTATGAAGCAGATATGCGAATAAAGAGAGTGCTTAACGAAACTAAAAGCCTGATTAGTGGCACATTAGCGTAACTTTACTTAATTCGAACAGCTTTCGGGTTGCAGGGGGAATGAATCCCCATGGGATTTTCTAAAATCTTGTTGAATCGCTGCCCACTTCATTTCAACCTTGTTCGAAATTGGGTATTTTTATGTTTTGCGGGACTTTTATTTTTGAAGATTTTCTGCACAATTGTTTTAAATATGAATTTGTATTTGTTGTAGACTTATTCACGTTAAAAATGATAAGGAATTACTAAAAATTACATAAGAATACATAAGAAATTACTAAAAATTATGAATGAATACGTCACTGTGTCTTGTTGAATTTTCTTGATTTTTTATGAGGGATTCACATAGCAAATCAAATTATAACAAGTAAGAGCGTTATCTTCGGCCTGGCCGAAGCTCATATACCCTACACCCGCATCTGTCGAAGTAATAAAAAGTGGGCGGGTGACACCTATTTTTTTTTAATTTACAGGGAGCAAATTTCGATCTATTAACTTATCTACAATACCGCTTTTCCTACCAAACACCTCATTATATGGTATAGTATATAAGTAGGCGTGTCACGCCCATTTTTGAGAATATATTTTTTTCTAAGATGGTGGATTCGGAAATAAAATTTTAGCTAAAAATTAGGTCTACAAGCTAAGAAATTCAGCATGGATGCATGGATGGGTGCATATTTTCTATAAAAAGTAGGCGTGGCACTGGTCCGATTTTCCTCACTTTTAACACCAAACAGCGTAGGATAACAGAGAATATTCGTACCAAAGGTATCATGACAATACCTCTATTCGTTCTCCTGTAATCGTGATTTCCAGACAGACGGACAGACAGACAGACAGACAGACAGACAGACGGACGGACAGGGCTAAATCGACTCAGGAGGTGACTCTGAGCGAGAATATATATACTTTTCTATATCTGCCACGCCTCCCTCATCCCTTCGGGTGTAGGGTATAAAAACGTGCATATAATCTACATCTGTACATCCTAACCATCTACAGTTTACATAATTTATTTATAGCCTTTATAATGATTATATTTATGCTGTTGCTTTAAATCGCTCAATTAAAATTTCTAAAATCCCATTGAATTGCTTGAAAGTGCGTGCAATCTAAATCACGCCAAAATCGATTTGGCAATGTGTTTTAATTGTCACTCTGTTAATTGCCAAAGTGCGACTAATCAGGCCTTAAGCATACGCAGAGTATGGGTGGCTTAATAAGATTAGGTGTATTCGTAGTTTCGCTCTCTCGTGAATAGTCTTGCATATGGCGAGCTTGGTCAGGCCTTTAGTTTTTAAGAACGCTTCCGAAAATACATACAACATTGTACAATTTCCTTAAACCATCCTGACTATCAAACTCATCTAAAATAATCTTAAATTGAAAGCTCAAGCCGAAAAACATTGTCGCATGACATTTTCCAGAATCATACGAACGCCCCAGAATCCATAGGGCGTAGCGTACCAGCTCAGAAATGACACGTTTGGGCATCGTGCAAATACGTTCCATGGCATCTTCAGAATATGCTAAATAATATAGAGTAATGGAAACGCCTGTGGCGGCTATGCTTGGGCGTGGTACTTTTAGCAGGAGCTGTAAGAGAAGTACTCAACAGTTAGTTAGACTTATTAGATAATAATAGTACTATTATATATTTATTTAGTTAAAAAAAATCTCCGAATATAAAAAGAATCTGTACAATAACATGCGTATTCATATATACCTCCAGACCGCCATGAGAAATAAAATCCAAGGCAAATTTCTTATGACATAATAACGATGCTAGATATTTTAACGCCTCAAACGCCAAACAGGTATCACGTCGGTCCAGGTTTTCAATATAGCCGAATATTATTTGCATGGCGTTATGTTCAAATATCAAACCCAAAAACTCCTGATATTCTCCCATTGAAGTCAAATACCGTAAAATAAGCATTTGGCTCGTTTCCGGCGTGGGTGGATGTATGGGAATATACATCTTTTTATAATGTGGGCCTGGCCCATTAAAAGAGGCATCTCTACTGTTTTCCAGCAGTGTAGAGAAATTTGATGTGTTTGGAAAACTATCCAGTGTACCATTGTGTTGCCTTGCCCTTTTGCTTACGCTATCTTGGGCATTGTCTTCCTCAATACGCTGTGGAGATTGTGGCGCCGAGCATGTCATCCAGCCCGGAACAACGCGCTCAATTGCACTCAATGGTCCATAATTTTTTACGGAATTGTCTATTGAGCTATCTAAACGATTATCTGTTCCTTTGATATCCTGAGCTGATTTGTATAGAGCCTGGAGCATAGTGAGTCTTTGAATCATCTTTGGCACTAAACGCGTATTGAGTTCACGAAAACTAACTGCTATTTCAGTTACTTCCATAGCAGCAGCAAGTAAGCCTGTTGCATAGCTTTGAAGTGGTTCAATACTATCCTCAGCCCAGCTATAAATTCGATTTATCAGATTGTCATATTCTACTTGAAATACTGCAGCCGTTTCCAGACCTGGCATTATAACCAAAATTAAACGGCAGGCAAGTATATTTAATTCCAAAGCGCTTTTTTGTAGGTTTTGCCGAACGAAATAATTGTCACGCAGATAGTCATTGACGAGCTATAAAATAATATAACATTTTAAAATAAATACATACCATAAAAAAAGAAATTCTCCTACTTTATTCATGAAGATATCTTTACGAAACAATTGTTTCAACAAAAAACCAAATTGACAACTCGGATCAGTCCGATAAGGATGACGTTCATCGAAGGGATCAGGATCCTTACGCATATATAGCTCCGTTTCAGTTTCGAAAATTTCGGCCAATCTGCGAAATCAATTATAAGTAAATAATCTATCGAAATTTAATAAAGATCAGATAATTGAACTATTATATTCACTGTTATGGCGTATTTAAGGAACGGTGTCCGCATGTGCCTGCTTGTCCATTTGTAAATTAAAAAAAAACATTAATGAAAATATATTTAACTAACATCCTTGCACGTTTTGAAGCACCTAGAACACACACAACACACACAAATTACACCATAGAAGGATAACAATGGTTGCATTCAGAACGGTCAAGCGGTGTAAGCGAAATCATAGTTTGCTTTCTGAGGGGGTAGAAAGGTCGGAAGGGCTGACGAAGTTATTAAGGTTTTCGTCAGCCCTTCTGATGTTTCTACCCCCTCAGAAAGCAAACAATCTTTTCGGTGACTTTGCTTCATCGTTCTGAATGCAGCCATAGAAACTATAGATAATTTTATACGATCTAATGTTAACAGCATTATTCCTGAACGCACGGGAGCATTAGCTGGACGATCTGGAGGTCAGCATTACGTTGTTGCCAGATACCACCACAGCGAATTTTCACTGCAAAATCTTTACATTTTTTAAAATTACATAAATTAAGGGGGCTATATCGTACACGCAGACAGGTGAGTTCTTTCTGTGTCTGCTTTGCTATTTTCCAAATTTGTTCTTGTTTACCAGCAAAACAAGAAAATACTTAATACTTAAAATACTTCAAACCTGGTAACGATGTGTCATCTGAGTTGGTATATTGAAATACAGCGAATGACAAAGCAAAATAAATAAAAATGCTTACGTACACCCACGATACACGTTCAGACTTAGGGGGTTATTCCTGAACGCCCGGGCCTTGAAGGCCCAGGAGTGACTGGCGAGTCCCATCAGTCAAAACATACATATTTTGAGGGTATGGGACGATTCTACGTAAGGATTTTTGTTTATTTTTCGTTGTCTGTCATTTGTTGTATTTCACTATACCAACGCAGACGAAACATTGTTACCAAGCTTGAAGTATTTTACATATTTCTTTAAGTAATTTTTAAAAATGTAAAGATTTTGCACCGAAAATTCGCTTTAGTGGTATCTGGTAACATCGGTTTGCTGACATGTCTTATCAGCTATGTTAGCTGGTATACAGAAACCTAGGTGTAGAAAAGAGACTTCAGTGGAACTTTGTTTCGGCTGTGTTCATGGCTATAAATAAACGCGTGAAAAAGAGATAAAGTGATCAGAGCTAATGTCGAAGATTGTTGTTGGTGAAAAAATGGCCGCCTCTAAACAAAAACGTGCCTTGAAGCATTTTTTTTGGTGGTGTGCAATTTGGGTTAAATTCTTTTTTCATAATATTTTGTGCATATTTTGCAAAATACATTAGATAGAAATGCAAATTGAAGTAATAAAGTGTATCTAAATGTGTTTTTATAAGAATTTAGAAAAATAATGCACACATTTTTGGATAGTTGTGTGCAGACGCATGGTTTTGCGATGGGCCTTGTATGACATGTGAGAGACGCATCACATCAGGTTCTAAAAGTGGTTGAAATTCGTATGTTTTCATCTACAGACCTGAAAAGCATGTAAGAAAACCAACAACATACGTAAAATCGGGACTCGCTTGCTTGTTCTTCTTTTTCAGAAAGCCAAGCATCTGTTCAGCAAAAATAACAAAGCATAATTGAGAAGAATTCATGGGAGTTAAAGGCCCGGGCGTTCAGGAATAACCCCCTTAGTATGTTTTGACTGATGGGACTCGTCTGTCACTAATGTACAATTCCCGTGCGTTCGGGAATAAAGGCTCAGTTTTATAGAATCCGTTTAAGAGCTGCGTAAACACAGGAATACAACTGTTCTTATAATGCTATAGGAATTTTATTTCATATTTAAAATTAAAATCTGCTTTAATAGAACACTAAAGTTATATATAATTTGTTTGTTAGAGCGAAATTACTAAAATTTCTAAGAAAATTTTTTACATCAAAAAATTACATTTCCGTTTTATCCCTGATAATTCGCAGTTGTCATTATTTTTCTACACAGCGATCGTAATGGAATGAACGGATCGACGGATAAAAAAGTTGAAAATTTTTCAACTTCTATCCGTTTACGCATGTAAACGCACGGAACCTATTTAACTCATCCCATTTGTTTACAGATATTTCAACTTTTCCTGCGTGGGATTTCTGACGAATACTAACAGAAACGGACTCTATGAAACTGAGCCTTAAACTTCTATCCAAACGGATAAACACCAATAAAAACGCACGGACCCTATGAAACTCATCCCATTTGTTTACGTATAGTGAACATGAAACTGAGTCTTTATTTAGGGGCCACAGTTAATGTATTAAACACAGTTCGATGGACAAAGCACTAAAAACTAAAAGAAATGTCAAGATAACAGCCCGAACACAGTCAGGTCGCTGTAAAAATTACATTGATTCTTATGAGAAACGAGAAAAAAATTAAATTTCCCCTCAGTTTCCCTGCGAGTTTAGTCGCCGCGACTGCTCTATTTCTAATTTGGTCGCTTGATTGTTCTTATTTTTTTGGCTTGTTTACGAGAACCACACACACAACCACAATAAATATTCTGTTCTGCTAAGCAAATTATAGCTGTCATCGCTATAGCGAGCGACTTGATTGTAATCAACTTCTGGCGTCTGACAACTCTAGTCGCTGGTCGCTGATTCAGTGCTGATTCAGGCTCTTATGCAAATCAAGAAAAAAATCAATTATCTGAGAACAATAGTCCGTAGATAAAGAAAGACACGTTCTCGGGTTGGCTCTATTTCTAATTAGACACAGACAAAGTGCTATTCTTCTTCTCCTTTTCATTTGTTTACATTTCGGGTTGTCAAGCAATTAAAATTTAAAAATTTTTTTTTTATTTAAAGATTTTTTTCTTATAAAAAAATGTTCTACTTTATAAAGAGTTAAAATTTTAAGTCTTTCGTCTTCTTCTTTGAACATGTCTAACGACATCATACACAATACATACAATGGATGTTATTGTTATTATACGTGCACTGCATCCATTATATTACTTTTATTAATTTTGAAATAAAGTTTTTGAAACAAAGAATGTATTAGAATGCACACAACACAATGCAATCGCAATAATAACTTAACCTAGTAAGCCAAACGGATCCGACTCCGTTTTGTGGTTTACTGGGAACTTATTCGTTTTTTAATACGAGCATTTTTTCGCAAACAATTCCTCGCGCAGGAATTTATCACGAGCCGAAGCAAAAAATTTTTAAAATCGCGCGATTTTCAAAATAAATGTTTCTGCTGTTGCGATGAATAACGTTTTGGACCGCAATAACACAAAACTTTATTGTTAAATTGTATCCAATATCCAACTGTTGCAATTGTATCCCAAATAATTTAAGAAAATTGTTCAAGAAACTGAAAAAATTTGTTTCTTATTATTTTTAAAATTTGTGCCTATTTCATAATTTTCGGTTGCGAATTATCAAACATTTTTCAAAATTTTCTTGTAATTAGTTGCTAATACGATGAATTGCTTTTGCAATAAATTGCATTGCGATGAATTTGTCTTGCCATGAATTATTTGCGATGAATTGCATGCGATGAATCAGCCGGGTACTCATTTTTTTCATATATGGGAAGATTCCATAACTGCCTCATTTCTAATGAATTTAATGAACGTTTAACGAACGTTGTTTCGTTCCTGTTCACTTCTCTGTTTAAATTGCATTTCTTATCTCTTATGAAGCATTTTGTTCGCTGGCGTAAGCTGTTACGTTTTTTTTCATTGGTCTGCCTGTTCGTTGCTTCGTTTGTACAAAACCTAATTTCTTGTTTGCTTGTAAACAAACGAGTTGGATGTAAAAAACTGCGTAGAGAAGTTTAAATGTATGTATGTATGTAAAAATTAAAAAAAAAAAAAAACTTGAGTAGTTAACATAAAAAAAAAATTGCATTGGAAATCATATGTGAACGAATGATTTTTCCCTGCCGCTCTGTATGACACTTTAATTCGTTCGCCTCCTTTTCGCCTTATGAAATGTACTTCTCAACGAAAAACTCGTAAGAAGTGTTGAAAGTGAGCGAACGTAATGTTCGTTGATAAAAATACAAAAATTTTTGTATTGCGTTCAGTTGAAATCAGTCGTTCCCATGCTTCGTTGCTGGTGCCATTGAATAGCTGGAACGGAGAGTTTTTCTGTGTGTTTTGTATGAATTTGTTTTTGCTGCGTTTTGTAAAGGATGACTAAAAGTAACTTGTGCATAATGTGCAGTAAAAAAAAAGCTTTAAAAAAGTAATAACTTATAAGAGGAATAGTTATTTATTAATTTTAATTTTGATTATTTTCAAGGTTTTTGAAATTATAAAGTTCTGCGTCCAATATATTTCTATTATAAAATTTTACTAGCAATTATTGGAACTTATTAGCTAAGCATTCATTGAAAGTATTTGTTGTTCGGTTGCAAGCACAAATTCTGTCGCATTATAATTGCCGATTTAATTATCAACGGACACTTGGAACAATTGTATGTATTATATTTAATTCTTCTGGAAAACAATTGAAAAATTTTTTCTGTATCTTCATATGCAATAAATTTTGCAGGTAAGCATACATAAGAGGAAGAGAAAAAATCTGAAATTGGCCTTGAAAACTTTTCAACGTACAGTAATTAAAATAGTTATTTATTAATTTTAATTTTGATTATTTTCAAGGTTTTTGAAATTATAAAGTTCTGCATCCAACATATTTCTATTATGAAATTTTTTCTAGCAATTATTGGAACTTATTAGCTAAGCATTCATTGAAAGTATTTGTGGTTCGGTTGCAAGCACAAATTCTGTCGCATTATAATTGCCGATTTAATTATCAACGGACACTTGTAACAATTGTATGTATTATATTTAATTCTTCTGGAAAACAATTAAAAAATTTTTTCTGTATCTTCATATGCAATAAATTTTGCAGGTAAGCATACATAAAAGGAAAAGAAAAAATCTGAAATTGGCCTTGAAAACTTTTCAACGTACAGTAATTACATTTTATAAGAAACTATTATTTGAGGGCCAGCAGGTAGCATATTTTAAAAAGTAATGTGGAAGCTCTAAAGATACAGAAAAATTTGTTCAATTATTTTCTCGAAGAATTAAATATAATACAATTGTTTCAAGTGTCCGTTGATAATTAAATCGGCAATTATAATGCGACAGAATTGGTGCTGGGAAATGCTTAGCTAATAAGTTCCAATAATTGCTAGTAAAATTTTATAATAGAAATATGTTGGATGCAGAACTTTATAATTTCAAAAACCTTGAAAATAATCAAAATTAAAATTAATAACTATTCCTTTTATAAGTTATTACTTATTTTAAAGCTTTTTCTATTACTGCACATTATGCACAAGTTACTTTTAGCCATCCTTTACAAAACGCAGCAAAAACAAATTCATACAAAACACACAGAAAAACTTTCCGTTCCAGCTATTCAATGGCACCAACAACGAAGCAAACGAACAGAAACTGAACGAACGCCGGCCTACGATTTTTCCGCTCCTTTTTTTACTCTTCTTTGGCTCATTTTCGGCTCACCAACAAATATTATTTTTATGTTGATAGATCAAAATTTTGCTTGCGCATCCATCACCAACGATCGTTTTGTACGCGACCCGAAGTCTTTTTTCATCTCTTGTGATCGCTATTCCCCAAAACCCGAAGTTTTTTCATCCCTCGCGTTCGTTATTTACCCAAAAACAAAGTTTTTTCATCTTCTCCGATCGAAACGTTGCGAAGATGAGCATTTTTTTCATCCCGATCGATATTTATTATTGAAGATGAAGATTATTTTGAACGTGAGCGATATTTATTTTTTTTGAACGTAGATGAGAAAAGATATTTATCAGTGAGGATCGAAAAATTTTTATCTTTGGTGAGGGATATGAGTTCAGCGATATAAAAAAAAATGTTTTCCGAACCCTGATAGGTATGCTTTTGGAGTTTGAGCGGAGGGAAATAGGGAGAGTTTTTTCTTCTTAATTTTAAAATTACTTTTCAGAAGCTTCTCGTTCCTTTGGAGTTTGAGCGGAGAGAAAGAGAGAGAGTTGTTTTCGTTTCTTTCGTTCCTTTGAAGTTTAAGCTCCTTTAAGAACAAGCAGTAAAAACTACTGTCGGCCAGGTAAAAGCGCCACAGTTTTGTTGTTTATTGCGATGTTAATACGGCAGTCACGAAATAGCAGTCCTGTCGATTTGTGCCTAGCTGTCTTCAAAACGGCTTGTGCACAGCTCTAGTTCCCATGAACTATAATGCAAATTTATTAAGTTACCGTTCGGGGCTTTTTTTTCTGTAATATTGTTTGGCTATGTAGACTCTAGAAAGTTCAAAGTTAACTTATTGCAAAACATTATGTAATTCTCTTGAAAATTTTTTTGTGTTACTTCTGCAAACAATTTACAATTCACAAGCATGTCTTCGCATCACACCATACACACACAAAATTTATCTACGTAGAGTTTGTTTACACCCAACTCCTTTGCTTAAAAAAATGAAATGTCATACAATTTTTCCTTATTTGTATTTTTGATTTTCAAGTGGTATGTAAGCTAGATAGCTATAGAAAGTACCTCTCTTATAAGAAAAGGCCCAAACAGGCAATGCACAGGAATAAAGGAGTGGTAAAGAGCCAAACTACGAACACAGGCTTCAATGTACGCAACCATACAGTGCACATGCTGGATCGCACTTTCCGTAACAAACAACGGAAAAATAGCTACCACCCATACGCTGATTTGCTTGAATTTTTGCAACGTAAAATTTTATTATTTTTAGTTAGTGTTTTCCATTTGAAAAGTCCCAAAAAAGTACTCAAAATTATTGAAAATAATACTACATGACGAAATTTAAACTTTTTAAATAATTGAATGCAATGTTCAATGATTTTTTCAGTTTCTAAAAAGATTTCAGTTTCGATCATACACAGCGATTCGTGACTTTATTCGTGAGTATTGGTAACCCTTACAAGTAAAAAACATATGATTTCTGGCGACAACATCCAATTGTTTCAAGTTCATCTCTGATTTCATTAATTTCGCAAATAATTTTTTGGCACTCCACTACCAATTTAGCATATTTCAAATAAATTACTTTTTTGTTTGAATTCATTTTTTATTCACTTAATTTCACTTTAAAATTCGCACTTTGCATTTTTTCGTCATAATGCTACAAACCAGAGATAACGAGATAGGAAACTGCGTCAAGGCTCAAAAAACTTGCAACTCTGATTTGCGATTTGACGTCTTATCGTAAAGTAGTGTTCGTGAAAAAGCCAAAAATTCAGGTCAGAAACTCAACATTACAGACCCCGGATGAAGAGTGTCAAGGAAAGGGAACGGGGTTTTTTGTATAGGAATCTCAAAGTTGCGTGCCCCTGTTGTCGGTGAAACGTTCGCGGCGGAGGGGTTACTAAAAGAGAAACTCAACATTACACACCCCGGATGAAGAGTAATCGGGACGGAGAGGGTTCAGCTTCAAGACCCCAATGACAATTCAGATTTTTAAGTCGAATCGTTTGTTTTGAGATAGCAACTTAGTTAATTAAATTCATATAAATAATGAATTCGAAGACATCAATTTTTAATTATTTATTTATGCCAATTATTTAGTCCATTTAATAACCATTTTACTTTTAAATAGTTTATTACTTAATTAGAACCTATTTGGGAAAAGTATTTGAAGGTTAGAAATCATTGCAAGTGCAGATTAACAACAAAAAATCGAATGTAAATTGTTTTATGCGCTCAAATCCGCCACTATTTTATACCAGAAACTGTATGATCTATTCTATGAACAATTCAAGCAAAAGAAATCATTGTAAAATCAAATTGATTATCCAATTAAAATAAAAAAGCAGACATAAAATGGCGTTGGTATACCCTCAAATTTTTCGTTCACCTCGCCATTGAATTTGCCGATACTAGTGTTGCCCGTTTGTTTAGAACGCATCTATTTTTGCGCCTGTTATGAATTCTGGTACCAAAGCAGTGTTGCCGGCATGCTACAATATAAAATATATTTGATGATTTGATATATTTGAGATTTGATTTTAATTAGCAAATATATTAGTGCATAAATGTGCTTGAACTGTTAACAAAACGTTTATTCTTGCTTCGCGGAGTACAAATTACTTCCTAGAATAGAAAATTATAGTGTTCTTTACACCGAGTGCTACAAAAAGTACTTTTACCTTTTTCGTATTTTCTGAATTTTGTTAACGTAAAATGTAACGCTACTTTATAATATGATTGATTTTTTCACCACAATTGAAGAAATGAATAAATTTTAGATGAAATCTTCTATTTTATTTACGGATATCGTATTTAACGATACGAAACATGTTAACTAAATGTACAGAATTCCGCCATTAGTTTGTTTAGAAGTATTCTTAATTTTCAGTAGTTATGAGTAACTTTCTTTCCTTTTATCTTCGCTGCAATAGCTTAAACATCCTAGCAAAGTTTCTCAAAGTTCGATAATCTAGGATCTTTGCTCCAAGATTGCATATGTTTTCTGTATGCTGTTTAATACCAAACAGCCTATTATGACAAAAAATATTCGTCCCAAATTTCATAGCTCTATTCGTTCTCCCTTAATCGTGATTTCTACAGACGGCCGGACTCACAGACTTACAGGCAGACGCCTCCTTTAATGCGTTACAAACGGAAGCACAAAGTGAATATATACCTCATCCTTTCGGGTGTAGGGAAAAAATTGATTTTAAATGATAAGAATTTAAATTCTTCGATGTATTTATTTACTTATGCATACAACCACATTAAGTTTTTATACGATACATAACATTTAAGTTATTAGATGAATAATTTTTCCTACAATATTATGTAATCACATTTAAATATACAGTCTTAATTATAAAAATATCATGTTGCACATTTCATTGTTCTTTTGATTTAAAGCTATAGTAAATCCGGGGGATTTGTGCGAATATTTGGAATGTACCATTTTACTGTACGATTTGGCAGCTTTAAGAGTAACGGATCTGGTACTAGAATTCCTAAGATGTAGAGAATAAAAGAAAATATGTAAATAAATCAAAGAAACCCAAAAAGGCAAAGGGAATGGTAAATGTATAAACTTACGAGAGTGTAACTTCAGAATGTTGCAATTGCAAGCTTCTATCGGAATAGAAATCAATGTCCGCCTGAAGGCTTATCTTTGGTTCTTGAATGAGTCTAAATTTACTTTACTCGTGTAAATCCAGCAACCGTGTGGCCAAGTACAGCAACGCCCGTACTACAAAAAAATACAAAAACATCACATGAAGCACTTAAATAATAATTTAATCATTACTCAAAGTACTTTTTTTGAATTTTTCCATTTGCGTTGCGATTCCAAATGCTAAGTTGATTTCCATTCCACCACCATTCAAATGGATTGACTGAGCCCCGAGTATACGCATAAAGACCGTGGCTCCCGATGATTTTGTGACAAGGTAGTGCCTTGATATGCTGGCATCGCATCCGATGCGGTACCACTCAAAACATGACCCATCAACTCCGATTGGCCGGAGAAAAATACCAGAGGTCGCAACAAAGTTCCCTGCACTGAAATTTCCATGCCTTTGCAGGCCAATCATCCTGCTCCAAAATAGCAAGCCGTTCATATACAGCCCCGGCATGTGCTACTTGCGAAGTCCAGTGCATGATTTAACTTCATTAAAATTCACTAAAAACCCTAATTTCTTTGCGAAATAGCTAAACAATTTTCACAAGCTAAACATTTTTTATCTGTTAAAATAATAAACAAAGGAAATGTCATATAAACGTGACGTCTTGTGGTGAACTACATATACACGACACATACACTATACGTGTTTCACCTAATTACCGAATTTGTTTTTTTTTTACATATACGATGGGAACGCAGTTTCCTATCTCGTTATCTCTGCTACAAACAGGTTTTGTGATTGATTTCAATTCCATGCATTGCAGAGATAAGGAGATAGAAAACTTCGTTCCCGCGAAAAATTATGACAAACAAAAACTAAATTTCTTCGTTAAATTTAAGTGGGGACACACGTATAGAATATAAGTGCTGTATGGGAAGTTCACCGCATGTCGTCACGTTTATATGACATTTTCTTTGTTTATCATTTTATGAGAACGAAAATGGAATAGCTTGTGAAAATTGTTTAGCTATTTCGCAAAGAAATAAGTGTTTTTAATAAATTTTAATGAAGTTAAATCATGCGCTGGACTGAGCAAGTAGAACTTGCTGGGACTGTATACGAACGGCCTGTCATTTTTTGTGAATAGCGATGATTAAGGTTTGACTACGGAGCAGGATGATTGGCCTGCCACGGAGGCATAGAAATTTCAGTGCAGGGAACTTTGTTGCGACCTCTGGTATTTTTCTCCTGCCAATCGGATACAATGGGTCATGTTTTGGGTGGTACCGCATCGGATCCGATGCCAGCATATCAAGGCACCACCTTGTCGCAAAATCATGAACACTATGTGATACTATCGTCGGGAGCCACGGTCTTAATGCATATACTCGGGGCTCAGTCAATCGACTTGAATGGAAGTGGAATGGAAATGAACTTAGTATTTAGAATCGCGAAATTCAGAAAAAGTACTTTGACTAATGATTAAATTATTATTTAAGTGTTTTATATGATGTTTTTGCATTTTTTCTAGTACGGGCGTTGCTGTACTTGGCCACACGGTTGCTGGATTTATTCACGAACGAGTCGGAAATTTAGACTTATTCACGAACCAAAGATAAACCTTCAGGCGGATATTAATCTTTATTCCGATAGAAGCTCTGCATGCAATTGCAACATTCGGAAGTTACACCTTCGTAAGTTTATCCATTCATCATTCCTTTTGCCTTTTTGGCTTTCTTTGATTTATTTACATCTTTTCTTTTATTCTCTACATTTTAGGTATTCTAGTACCAGATCAGTTACTCTCAAAGCTGCCAAATCCTACAGTAATATGATACATTCAAATACTCGCACAAATCCGCCGGATTTACTTTAGCTTTAAATCAAAAGAACAATGAAATGTGCAAAATGATATTTTCATAATTCAGACTGTGACAGAAAATAATAATAATACTCAACTATTTTTATAATTATAAGCATTTAAATGTTACTATATAATATTGTAGGTAAAATTATTCATATAATAACTTAAATGTTATATATCGTATAAACACTTAAATGTGTATGCATATGAAATTTGCATACACTAAGAACAGATATTTCGAAATTCAACCCCTAAGGTGGTCAAAAGAGGTTGCAAAGTTTGTATGAGGCATATTTTATTTGTGGTCAAATTTGCTTGAAACTTGGTCTATGTACCCGTCACCCCGTTGCTGTGGCTCATTTTGGTTAAATGGTTAGAAAGCGTATGTTGCTTCCGACCACAAATGAAATATTCCCCCATACAAACGTTGCAACCCGTTTTCACCCCTTCAGGGGTTAAAGTTTTAAAAATGCCGAAATATGTGTTTGATTAATTATACCAAAGAGTATTAAGATCAAGTTTCAAGCAAATCTGACCACAAATAAAATATTCCTCATACAAACTTTGCAACCCCTTTTCACCACCTTAGGGGTCGAATTTCGAAATATCCGTTCTTAGTGCTTGTATACATCATATAAAGGAAACGTCTTTGAAAAATTTCAGCTTTCTAGGTCCAAGCGTTTAGCCTGGGCGTTGATGAGTCAGTCAGGACTTTCATTTTTAATATATAGAGATTAACTTTTTCTTGTTGTTGTTTTTTTTTGTTGTTGCTTTGCATATAAAAATACGATTTTCGGAACGATATCGTCTCTTGGAATACGAAATACAACAAAAAGACGATTTTTGTTTTTGTTTTGCATATAAAAATACGATTTTCGGAACGATATCGTCTCTTGGAATACGAGGGTAAGTTGCAATCTCAAAACAAACGATTTGACTAAAAAATCTAAATTGTCATTGGGGTCTCAAAGCTGAACCCTCTCCGTCTCGATCACTCTTCGTCAGGGGTCTGTAATGTTGAGTTTCTTATGTAGTAACCCCTCCGCCGCAAACGTCTAACAAAAAACCCCGTTCTTTCCTTGACACTCTTCATCATGGGTCTGTAATGTTGAGTTTCTTAGCTGAATTTTTGGCTTTTTCACGAACACAACTTTACGTCAGAGATGCATATTTTAGCATATTACAGCAGTTTCCTATCTCCTTATCTCTGATGCATTGCTTGATCGTCGTACTGATGCATGAAATGAATAGCTTGCATTTCGTTTAGTTCACTCTTGTAAATTGTTGTTGTCAAAGTTGTTTAGAATTTGGATCAAAAGAAATTTTTTTGAAAATGCACAATTGTTCATCATGATGAAAATGTTAAAAAAGTTTGTGCTTTAATAATAAAATTAACTATAAATTCACATTGTTATATATGTTATATATATATATGTATATATATAAGAAAATATATATATATAATATATATATAAGAACATATATAAGATATATATATAAGAACATATATATATATATATAAGAATATATGTATAAGAACATATATATATATAAGAACAAGAGAATATTATATATACTAATATAATATATAATATATATATGTATAAGAATATAATATATATAAGAATATAATATAATATAATATAATATATAATATAATGGGAGACAGTCAAAATCCCGTATTACAAAATCCCGAAACGACAAAATCCCAAAAAATTTTAAAATCCCGAAACGACAAAATCCCGATGCGACAAAATCCCGAAACGACAAAATCCCGAAAAATTTTAATACCGAAATGAGAAATCCCGAAAATCACGAAATAAAATTTGAAATTAATGAAAAAATTACATTTAAGTCACAATTTTTTCCGAAGCGTAGTACGCGCCTACTTGCCTTTTTTTTACAATGGCAGAAAAGCAAAGTTGTAATATCGAGAGAATTTTGTTGTCTGAAGGTTATAATCTACAATATGCAAAAAACTTTACATGACCGTGAGGATTCTGCTGATTGAGGATTATGATCTCTGCCGCGGCCGAAGGCCGCCAATACGCGAAAAAACCAGTATGCAAAAAACTTCACATGACCGTGAGGATTCTGCTGATTGAGGATTATGATCCCTGCCGCAGCCGAAGGCTGCCAATACGCGAAAAAACCTGTATGCAAAAAACCTCACATTATCGAGAGGGTTCTGCTAAAATTTCTTTAATAATGTTTTTTTTAATTTTTTAATAATAATTTTAGAGAAGTAAAATAAGAGTAATTTTTTATTATTTTCTTGGAATTGTTTGCTAATGGTTTTAAAATATTCAAGAAATTGAGAATACCGAAAAACTAGTTTTGTAATTTCGGGATTTTGTTATTTCGGGATTTTGTCGTTTCGGAATTTTGTCATTTCGGGATTTTGTCGTTCGGGATTTTGTCTTTCGGGATTTCGTTATCAACCCAATATAATAATTATATAATATATAATATATATATATATATATATATATATTTCATACCTGAAAACGAGTTTTGAAACGGCTAATTTGCATCTTTATTTCTGACGTAAGTATGGTCCATGGCAGTGATGGCGAACCTTTTTTTCGTGTAGGTCAATATTATGATCATTTATTGTGAGATTTTCAATAGACGACGTGATTAAAAGCGATTAAAGTGTTTTTACCTTGCAATTAATAAATGGTAAAGATATGGGCAGCAATATCGACCCGTCTCGAAACCATATTTCTTCCATAAGAAACGATAATTAAAGGGAAGAGTGGATAACTGTACACAGACATAATACAAACATCATTTATATTTATTTATTTTTTAAATTTTATTTTTCTTATTACATGTATTTACATATAAAAATAAATATACATAAAAAGAAACTTTTGGGTCAAACTTATGTAATGTTATCAATTACACCTAAGATATGATCTTTTTGTATATTCACATTTACGAACGTTATTTGATAAACAGAGGTCATTTTTGTAGAAATATAAGACCTCTTCTCCGATATCAGATTACGCGCTAAGGAAAAAATCCTTTCGGACGGTGCACTACTAGCTGGAGTTGCTAAAATTTTGCAGCTAACTTTGAAAAGTAAAGGAAATTCTGTTCTATGTTGATGCCACCAATTTAGTATATTAAAATCGTCGTGAAGTGCAGTTGTGCTGCCTTCGTACAGGTGCAGTTCCTGTTCAAGTGCAAGATATCCATTGATGACTTCGGTGGGCTCAATGTAATCAGCGAACATTTCGCTGTTGGTTGCAGAAAGATTAAACAATTCACCTTGACCATGTTAAGGCATTCCGCTCTGGTATTCTCGCATCATTAGCTTGCATTGATCTTTCACCAACTGTCTGTCGCCTTCATCAAACTGTAAGATTTTGTTGGCCGGTGGAAACAGAAATAATGCCACTTTATGGAATATCGTTAACTTTTTAATCACTATCGATTACCTAGCGTCACGGTGTTGCCGTCAGTCACGAATATTACATAATTCTTCAATCTTTTCCTCGTTTGTTTCGTTTTGATTATTTTAAATTATAATTTTACCATTAAAAATATTTTTAAAAAACTGATTTAACTGATGCGATTACCAACAAACCATTTTGGGGGGTCGTCACCTACCTTCCACCATGATCACAGTCGTGTATATTTCCCGATATTTCTTATCGATTGGGATGACCGTTTTGGGTGGTCGCTACCTACCTTCCACCATAGTCAAAATCATTTTTTTTTCCCGATATTTCCTATCGATTGGTGTGACCATTTCGGGTGGTCGCCACCTACCTCACTACATGATCACAGCCGTGTATATTTCCCGATATTTCTTATCGATTGGTGTGATCATTTGGATGGTCGCCTCCTACCTCCCACTATAACCAAAATCATGTATATTTTTTCCCGATATTTTTTATCGATCGGTTTGACCGTTTTGGGTGGTCGCTACCTACCTTCCACCATGGTCAAAATCATTATATTTCCCAATATTTCTTATTGATTGGTTAAAAAAAAATTGGATTAAAACACCCCCGTGTAATCACTTTGGGTGATAACCTTAGAATCAGAAAACTTCCCGGGCATGCGCACAACAACAAAACCGTGTATTGAAATTATTACTATTTTGAGTCATTACAGACCGTGACACGCCCATTTTAATCACTTAGAGGGCGGGATTGTTTAAAATGTGTTCTCATTGCACGTCTACGGTGTAAGACCAACCACCATAAAAAATTTTAGCTTTCTGGGCCTGGTAGTATTGAAATTATTACTATTTTTTGTCGTTTCAGACCGTGCCACGCCCATTTTAACAATCTAGGGGCCGA
This sequence comes from Conops quadrifasciatus, assembly GCA_949752815.1. Classification (NCBI taxonomy): domain Eukaryota; kingdom Metazoa; phylum Arthropoda; class Insecta; order Diptera; family Conopidae; genus Conops; species Conops quadrifasciatus. Next base: position 20,436,854 of record OX457077.1, on the reverse strand, counting down.
AATTCTTGAAAATGTGTTTTCATTCCAACTCAACGGCGTGGAATCACCATAAAAAATTTCAGCTTCCTGCCCATTTTTTGTCATTTCAGACCCCTTTTAACCACATAGGAGGCAGAGTTCCCCCATTGGTCCAGAATTTTTCGCGGGCATGCGCACAACAACATGTCCAAGTTTCATCGCAATCGGATGGCCGGTTTAGGAATCCATAAAAGACAAACATACACACACACATACATTCATTTTTATATATATATATATATAGTTAATGTAATGTAGCTTTTTCTTAAATGACTGTCGGTCCATATCTCTGACGTTAGTCCAAACCCAATATCTTCTATTAAATTTATTTGGCTTTTAACTTTTTTAAAAGTTGTACGATATATGTTTTCCACATTGCGTGATATTGTGGTAGGAACTGGAATGGCACTTGCAATGTCAACATATTTTCCATATCTTGCACCAGTCGATACAAAATATTGGGCTACATCTCGAAAGCCCGAGTCGTGAGCGATTTTGAATGATCTGCATTCAAACAACGAAGAAACACTGCGACAACGAGTAATTACTGGCGAAAAGAACGAATTATCTAGTTTCTTTGTATCTATACTTGCCGTGGTTTCTTTCAACCAGAGATAAGGAGATACGACACTCGATGACTCATCTCAACATATTTCGTTTGACGCGTATTTTTTATGCTCTGTTGAATTCACGTACACAATATGTGAAAGCTTGCCCTGTTGTTGTTTTTGCTTATTGCCAATTTCATAGCGAATCGTTAAAATGTGTATCGAGTATGTTGAACAAATTTTGTTCACCATTGTTTACAACAACATTGTGCAACAACAACCGCAAAAGTAGACGTCACATACAATTTGTGAAATTAAAATATTTTAGTTGAGCAGAAGAATTACAAATTTTCTAGTACGAAAGTTGATTACTGAAAATCTGAATAAAAATGTCTGTTGAACATCCCGTAGCAATTGATGGTAATGGCCAGGCAGATGCAAGACGCTGAAGTGGGAGATGGCACCAATTTTGTGGTTATATTTCTGTGGCACAGTTAGAGGCTGCAGAAGAATTTCTATATCTTGGTTTACCCACATCGGATTTTTCATAGCATTGGATAAGTCAGAGATACTACCGAAACTGGTGTGTCATGAAATCAAAGACTTCCGCGACATTTCAAAAGTCAAATAATATGGACAAGAAGAATTCCTTACGAATTGATATTATGGCTGACTGCTTGACTTCCAAATTCGACTTGCCTCGTTTGACACGCGCTGTCAATGCTACTATATTACCCCGAATTACTGGGTTATTGCGATAAAGTTGGCATTGAGGATATAGGTGAAACAACAGTTGCTGTTTTCAGGTAATGGCCTTTAAATTAATATACTTATTACTTTGCAGAAACGAAGACGTCGACTCACGTATTTCTACAATTGTACGCGGCGCTGCCGATAATTTCATCGGTGACATTAAACGAGCCATCGATGATAACGTTAATAATTTGAGCGAACTTTTTCGTGATGGCCGCTATGTGCCTGGTGCTCGGGCCACTGGAATTGAACTTGCCACCCATCTGGCGGAATACGCTGACACACTCCCCGGATTGGAGCAATATGCTGTGGGAAAATTCGCGGTTGCTTTGAAAGTATTTTCAAAGGCATTAGAAAAGAATATTTGAAGTTATTTTTAGGCCTATCCAAAAGAAAAGAAACGTTACTTTGCCTGCTTGCTAGTAAACAATTCCGATAAAATTAAAGTGTAGAATTTCACAAATAAAATCGATTTATATTAAGAAAAACTTGGCTTTCTTTATTTTTTATATTTATATGGCTTACTTTAGATATATAATTATCTGTACATACTTCAATCTGTAAAAATCGCTTGTTTTGGAACGGATTAAATAATGTGTTAAAAGGAAAAGGAATCTGGCATAAGAACATTTAAGATTACAACAATATTTAATAAACTAATTTCTGGCTGCGCACCAAATTGGCCTGCAGACACGTTAGTTAGGCCCTCAAGAACACAGTTCAACATCTGCTTCACTGATTTGCAACTCCTTGGTAAGCGTTTTAAAAGACATCTCCGGATTACTCTTAGCCAACAGCATGAATGTCAGCAAACGCATTTTCTTCATGTTTTGCTCATGATTGGAGCCCTGGGACGTTACGAACTCCTTGTGATCCTCATAGAATTGTAGCCAGCAATGGATTCATTAAAAATTTTTTGGGATCGGCCAAGGCAGTGACAACACATTTCATACCATCTTCGCGAGAAACACAAGCCGTTTCTGCAGTACATGTTTCTGGTAATTTAAACATTACTTTGGCGTAAAGGACAAGATTTATATCCTTAGTAACATCATGCAGAAGACGTTAAAGTTTTTGCTTTTGTTCACCGGACAGAGGACAATTGGAAAACTGGGCTTTAAGATGATCTACTCTAAAGAAGACTTCCAAAACTTGGTCACATTGTTTGGCAACTTGCACAAGATGATAAAACATGATAACGTTGAGGCGATGTGGTATCCAAATTATTGAATAAGTGCCGCAATCTAGAAGAAAATAAAGAATATCAAAAGAGAGACCATAAGCTATAATATGATATGTTTTTACTTACGATTGCAGTCAAACTTTTGCAAATGTAGCAAATTATTGCACCGTGTTTTGACAATTATCATTTTCACCACACATAAACAAAAGAGGTAAAATTTTTGCAGTCAATATAAGCGGGTGCAATGGAGTAGGACGTCCCCCAAATCTTTTATTTTCAAAAGTATAGAAAAGATATCTAACTTATGTACAATATGGGGTCATTCAATTTGTTGTAGTAAAATACTTTTATTTACCAATTTTTTCTTATACAACAGAAGAGTCATATAAGAGATACATATATTTTTTATTATTATTAGTCAAATAAACTGCGACTGCATAAGTTTCAGGTTTCTATTTACTATTTAATTCTTTTTTATTTGCAAGGAAACAAAACTAGGGAGAAAAGTCATTAACAATTATTTAAAACAACGAGAAAATTTACCACAGTTTTTGACGTTTTGAATTAGAAACACCCCCTAGAATCGATACCAATGCAAAAGACGCCGATGCAGGTTTCCTAGGAAATCTGCACTAAATTCCGACTAATTTTGGCCGATTTTGCGATTGTGTCGAGAAAAATGCATGTGGTAGTAACGGGTGTCTCATCTCATAATCTCTGCTTTCAACTTGAAGAACCACGTGCCAACAGTGTTGCCAAATGAAGAAGGAAAGCAGCAGTGTTGCTTTTTTCTGTTAAACTCATTTTTCTTACATAATCAATGTGAAATTAATGTTGTATAAATAAATATTGTTTTAAACAATTTTACGGTTAATGTCTTTTTAATTAAATTTGTCTTTCTTTGCTTTTACTGTTGTATTAAATTATAAAATAAATTAATTTTAATAAAAATTAAGTACTTAAATAAATGTTTATATCTTTTTTTTTTGAAATGCACAATCGTTCATCATGATGAAAATGTTAAAAAAATTTGTGGTTAAATAATAAAATTAACTATAAATTCACATTGTTAATAATACTTGTAACACAATTCATGAATGCTTATATCTATATACATATAGGTCTATTTGAAAGAATTGTAGAAGTAGCCCATTTTCCTTAGCGACCTGCGTTTTTATTCTTTCCACTTCAGAATTCTCCTTAGAGTGTTGCTTCTTGGCATCCGTTTCTCCCAATGCCGTTGCCAGTTCACTCGCGATTTCTTCTAAGTATAGTTTCGCGTCTTCTACAATATTGTATATTGCTTCAAAATAATTTTTTTCGAAGTAGTCCTCGCTTGTTGTGCCCAAGGCTAGAAGCGCGACATTGCTCTTATTGAACTCCTCAAATGAGTTTGTTAGTTGTTTTTCCAACTTTTTCCGGACATTAGGCCGCTGGTCTTTCTGCACTAATTTTTCACGAATTCTCACTAACTCGTCTCCCAAATCCTTTTGACGTTCGTACAAGCTTTGTCGTTTGGCCATTATACTTTGCTGTTGTTTTATCAGTAGATTATATTACTTAACAGTGTAAACTGTTCAAAATTGTTTACACTGTTTGTTTACACTCGTTTTGAGGTAGAGTTTTGAAACGGCTAATTTGCATCTTTATTTCTGACGTATGTTAAAACATATGGTTTTTCAGGAGTTTCGTGTTTCACATGCTTCGACTCGTGTAAGCAAGAGCTCTGTACCTTTTTTATCGCTGCTACAAAAAGGAACCTTTTTAAATATAAAAACAACACCTAATCTTGCTCATCCTTTCTTATCAGCAAGTAAAAACGTTCTATTTATATCTACGTATATCAAGTAGCATAAATAAGACAAGTGTAGGTTAGTTTGTTAGTTTGTAAGATAGTTTGTACAGTTTTAGAATTAATAAAATCAGTGTTTTACAAATACTCGATGAAAGTGGTTTTCTTAACATTTTTGGTCCTTCGAGAATTTTTAAAATTTGAACCAGCTAAAAATACAGTTTGCTGGAAAACGTAATCCAAGTCCAATCAAATTTAATAAACACGTTGGTGAAAATACTCGACATTATTTGAGTACAAAACCGTGTTTGTCTTAAAGACAACAATTTTTAAGTTTTATAACAAAAGCGTAAGTCAAGGCGATTTAAGCGTGATAAGCGTAAGTGATTTAAGCATACCGAGGCTTTGACATCGGAACAGTGTTAACAATTTTAACACTGTTAACAACAGCAAGTTAGTGAGAATTCGTGAAAAATTAGTGCAAAAAGACCAGCGGCCTCATGGCCGGAAAAAGTTGGAAAAACAACTAACAAACTCATTTGAGGAGTTCAATAAGAACAATGTCGCGCTTCTAGCCTTGGGCACAACAAGCGAGGACTACATCGAAAAAAATTATTTTGAAGCAATATGCAATATTGTAGAAGACGCGAAACTATACTTAGAAGAAACTATACTTAGAAGAAATCGCGAGTGAACTGGCAACAGCATTGGGAGAAACGGATGCCAAGAAGCAACACTCTAAGGAGAATTCTGGAGTGGAAAGAATAAAAACGCAAGTCGCTAAGGAAAATGGGCTACTTCTACAATTCTTTCAAATAGCAGCAAATGTTAAAAAATGGTTAATTGAAATCGAAGAAGAAATAGATGAAGAACCTGTTGCAGTTCTGGAGGTAAAGAAGCAAATCACTGAAAAACGATTCAAAACGTTGGAAGCGATATATGCCAAAATATGTGACTCTGAGGTTTCAGAAAAGGATTCTTTCAATGAAGAGATGGAGGAACTGTTGAAGAAGTACTACAACATTCTCCGATCACTCGCTATGCAATCATCAAAATCTACTGCGGAATCCAATTGTCAAAAAATTAGAAGTGTAAAGTCGAGGATATTAAAATACCTAACTTCTACGGCGATATTAGAGAATGGGTTTCATTTTATGACCTTTTTATGAATTTGATTCATAATTGTAATAAATTCTCCGATGTGGAAAAAATGTATCGGTTGAAATCATTATTAAAAGGAGAAGCTGGGAGGTTAATCCAACATCTCAAGGTGATCGGAGCAAACTACGAGGCAGCGTTTGACTTGTTAAAACAACAGTATGAGAACAGGCGTCTTCTGTTTACAACGCAAGTTGATAAACTGCTTGATCAACCAATGGTAAATGGCGAATCGGCGTCAGGAGTCAGAAAACTTCTTGACACCACAAACGAATGCATTCATGGGCTCAGATTTTATGAACAAAGCGTTAAAAGACCAGAAGAAATTCAAGGTCTTCATGATGTGCTGCAGTTCTTGGAGCAACAATATCAGATGTTAGAGGCAGCGTCGAAACAGCAAAGCACCACTAAGAGTTTCAAAAGGTTTCGACTACATTATTTTCTGCCCCGCAGATATGTAAATATTGCCAGAAATCAGGACACACGATAGCAACTTGTAAAAGAATGCTTAAATTGCCCGTGGAGAATCGAAGATCTTTCATCTACAACAAAAAGTTGTGTTTTACGTGCATGAACTATACTTTGGACAAAAAGTGTCCAAACCCACACTTAAGGTGCAAGCACTGTAATAGAAGACATCATCATTTGCTGCATATGGAGGGAACGGAATCGCATAACAAATCATCGGAAGAAGTTAAACCTAATACGTCTTACTCAATGACGACAGGCGAAGTTTCAGCACAAGTGATTTTGGCGACAGCACAAATAAAGGTGCGATCTGCGAGAGGAGAGGACGTAGTTCTAAGAGCACTGATTGACCAAGGTTCACAAATAACAACAATTTCGGAGGAAGCGGCACAAATATTATCCTTACCGCGTCAAAGAACGAGAACAGAAATTCATGGACTTGGTGAATCAGTAATTGGTGTATCAAAATCCAAAAGTACATTTACAAATAAGGCCAAGATTTGTAAGCAAATATATGGTAGAAGCTTCTGCCTTGGTTTTGCCTAAGCTTACAGGCACGCATCCAGACCGTTCATTCAAATATGATATTCAGGAGTGGGATAATTACATGTTAGCTGATCCCATGTTCAACAAATCGGACCGAATAGACGTCGTTATTGGTGCAGACATGTACGGAAGAATTCTTGAAGAAGGTATATGTAAAAGAGGAGAAATTCTAGGCAACAAGCAACAAGCAACAAAACTTGGCTGGATATTATCACGAATACTAAAAAATCCCAAGCAGATAGAAAGGTTTTATCAACTTTAACAAATTTGGAGCGATTTTGGGAGATTAAAGAGATTAATACATGCAAATCCTCCGTTCCAGAAGATAAAAAATGTTTGGAAATTTACAAAGAGAGCACCACCAACGAGCCGCCCACCAGCAAGTTAAATGAACGGATCAATAGCGGTAGTGGTGGCAGTGATGCAGCTGGTTTCGGCGTTATCCGCAGAAAGTCTCCCAATCGGCATCTATCATCCAACCGCGGATCCTCGGGTCAAGAATTCTCTACGCGACAAAGAAAGAGACCGCAAACGAAGTGCGTCATATTCGTTGGCTAATGGCGCTTCAAGCAGTTCATCTTGGGATCATCGCCCTAAAAATTTGCCTGATTCGCCGCCAAATCAGAAGTCTAAATGTGACGACAAGGACGCATTTGAAATTGCTCCGTTCTCTGGAACATTTAAACGGAAGTGTTCTTCACCCGCGTCCTCACCGAATAAAGCAAAGGAATCCAAACGAACCGCTACATTTCGTAGCATTGTTCGTGGCGAGAATCTTTCACGCAGTGCATCGCCCAAAATTGCTTTAACTGCCTTAAAAGACGTGGATCTTCGCATCGGACTCAAGGTCAATTCGCTCGAAAATCGTAACGCTGATACCAAACAAGCTACTGATATCAAGCGCGAACCTAAAAATTATGTGAAAATCGGCAGTTTGGAGAACAACTATTCGGGACAGAGCAATCCTTATCAGAAAGCAGGAAAAGCTAAGATTTCGGTTGATGATGATGATAATGAAGGGGAAAACAAGAAAAGATCGTCCGCTGAAATACTCTAAGAGGCAGATATAGTACCCAAAAAGAAAATCAAACAAACTAAACTTGATACGTTTTTCGGAACCGAAGAGGTTGATCTACGTAATGTACCACCGCAAATATTGGCAGCGCAACAAAATCATCGCCGCCGCCTGTTATATCGGAGGAGAAAAAAGTTCACAACTTAGAAATTCCGAAGATTCCGAAGCAAGCAACGCTTCAAAGATAGCAAAACTTTAACCGGAAACTAACAATACAACTACAACATCGCCCTCAAAGTGGCCACTTGCAAAAGTTAAAAGTAAAAATAGCTCGTTATCGACTGGTCAGCCAAAGTTTTCAATTTTAATGTTATTCTTGTTCTGGATGCTACTCAAGCCGCTCAAGGCTACGCCCGACAAACTACATGGAACGTTTGGAGCTAAAGTAACCGAAATTTCAAAGGAATTTGAAACCGCCATATACATGGACAAGTCAACCTGTGAACTGATGACGGGAGCCATGAACCGGCAATATAGTACACTAAAGCAAAATAATGACTTGCTTATCAGTAAACGAAGAAAGAAAAGAGCACCCTTTGAATTTGTGGGTTCCTTATTGATATAAGGAAAGGATATGATCCTTTTTGGTTTAATGGTTCAATTTGGCCGAGCAGCAAACGGCAGTCATGGATTCCACAGTCAACATATTGAAAAAAACTACAGAGGAAGTGAATAGGAATTTTCAGTTGATGTCTGACCACCTTCAAAAGTTTTATAATGAAATTAATATGAAACTAAATGAAGAAAGGATTGTCTTGCATTTCCAGGTAATGATCTCACAGTTAAGCATGATGATTTATGAGTGTGATAAGATACAAACGTCAATAGATAACCTTCTTATTGACATAAACCATGGCAATATAAATACGCAGCTCCTGACTCCAGCTCAACTTCAATAGCAGATTTTTAAAATTAAAAAGAATATACCTGAAAATCTGGAACTCCCCGTCGCGGGTTCAGGAGCTGAATTGAACAGTGTTTACGGTTTAATGGAAGCCAAAGGCATTGTAGTGAGACAACGCTTAATAATAAGTGCTGAAATTCCATTATTAAGTGCCGGGTTAGCAGATATCTACAGAATGATTCCGCTTTCAATGGAAAAGGACGGCCGCGTCATCAGACCCGTGATCAGTGCCGAGTACATAGTGTTTCAGCCAGAAAGCAGCCTGAATTGGCTGATGTCAGAATGGCAGTTGAAGGATTGCAAAATGACACGGGACGGATTATACACTTGCACTGAAAATCTGCCTTAGAAACCAGCAATCGGGCAAGACTGCGAAATTGCTGCTATAAAACAATTAAGCCAGGCAGAATGCAGATTCGAGGAGACAATTCAGAGAAGTGCCTGGATACCATTGTCCAATATCAACCATTGGATCTTTAAAGTTTTTAAGAATGTATCACTGAGAGTCAGTTGCGCCAGTGGAAAGGGTACATGGCTAGAGATCCCGTCACAAGGAATTCTAGAGCTTAAACCTGGATGTTGTGCCACTTATAAAGGGATTTCTTTGACATCTTCTCAAAGGTATGATTCAAAGAAACCAATGAGGATAAAGACGTAATAGTGGATTAAAGATATCAGCGTCGTGTCGAATGCGGATATAAGACCACTAGATACGGTAGCTATCAACAACAGTCAACAAATCGATGAGCTGACTCAGAAATTAAATAGGTTGAAGTCCACACACATCGAAATCAAGGAGCTCAAATTTCACACAAAAAGCTGACATTTATCATTGATTTTAATTGTAATTCTTGTAGCTATTTTATTAGGTTTTTACGTAAAGAATCGTTGCTGTACATCTCCAGATAGAATAAGAATAGACTTTTCGCCCCCCGCGGTCTAATTTGGCCGGCAGAATGTTAAAAAATATGGTATTTCAGGAGTTTCGTGTTTCACATGCTTCGACTCGTGTAAACAAGAGCTCTGTACCTTTTTTATCGCTGCTACAAAAAGGAACCTTTTTAAATATAAAAACAACCCCTAATCTTGCTCATCCTTTCTTATCAGCAAGTAAAAACGTTCTATTTATATCTACGTATATCAAGTAGCATAGATAAGACAAGTGTAGGTTAGTTTGTTAGTTTGTAAGGTAGTTTGTACAGTTTTAGAATTAATAAAATCAGTATCTTACAAATACTCGATGAAAGTGGTTTTCTTAACACGTACGTATGGTCGATGGCAGTGATGGCGAACCTTTTTTTCGTGTGGGTCAATATTATAATAATTTATTGTGAGATTTTTAATAGACGAAGTGATTAAAAGCGATTGAAGTGTTTTTATCACCTTGGTCCTAAAAAGCGATTTCTAAACTGTGAAAGTGATAAGAAACGATGCCTTCGACACTGTCGTTGAATAGCTAACAATCGAAGGAAAAATGCTTCAAAATCGATCTCATCGAACGACAATTTGTAGGAAGTGTTGTTGTGCAATTATTCGATTCCTTCGTTTGTTTACTGAAAATGCAAAAATATGGATCGAACGAAAATAACAAAGTAGAATCGACAAGAATCACTTCGATCTTGTAATAAAAATCTTGCAATTAATAAATGATAAAGATATGGGCAACAATATCGACCCGTCTCTATTGGAAAACCCTATACTTGATTTGCAAAAGCTTGAATTATTTGCAAATATACCTCTATAAAATATACCTATGTATATATATATAAGAATTCTTGAATCGCGTTACAAGTATTATTAACAATGTGAATTTATAGTTAATTTTATTATTTAACCACAAATTTTTTAACATTTTCATCATGATGAACAATTGTGCATTTCCAAAAAAAAAATTAATAAAAAATTTATTTGAGAACTTAATTTTTAATAAAATTAATTTATTTTATAATTTCATATAACAGGAAAACCAAAGAAAGGCAAATTTGCTTAAAAACACATATTAACCGACAATATTAATTTCATATTGAGTATGTAAGAAAAATAAGTTCAACAGAAAAAGCAACACTGCTGCTTTCCTTCTTCATTTGGCAACACTGTTGGCACGTGGTTCTTCAAGTAGAAAGAAGAAAACAGCTGTTGCTGTGGGAAGGCTGTATGTGTTTCTCAAAGATAATGGGATATGACATAGGAGGTAGAAGATCCCCATGATGATGTGGTCAAGAAGATACAACGACATTAGGCTCAAGAAAATGTTTTTTAAATTTCTTTTAAGTAGTTAGAAGTTAGAAAAAAATAAATAAAATGCATAATCGGTGAGAAGTGCGAAAAAGTAAAACAAATTTTATGATATTATTAATAAAAAACCCTCTAAGAATAAACACTCAGTGCCTCTCTGGTCTAAAGATTATCGGCAAGAAACCAATTTATTATACAAAGAAATTTGAAATTTCGCTCTTCTCGCCAGTAATTTTTCGTTGTCGGAGTATTTTTTCGTTGTCGGAGTATTTTTGCGTAGTATCCTACGCAATTTTGTATTTTTGTAAAGTATCCTACACTCAACCAACACAACACTTTTATATAAATATTTTATGTACAAAATTTATATAAGTCGAATTTTAGAATCAATAATTTTCATTTATTCATTCCTGTTTTGAACTTTCAATAAGACGAATTGTATCGCTTACAAAAATAAAGAAATCATAATTTATTAGCACATAGAGGCAACCTCTATATTGGCGATCCTGCAAACCTACATTGACGACCCTGCGAACAACTATAATGGCGGTCCCGCGAACATCTACATCGACGATCCTGCGACCATCTATATTGGAAATACATTGACGATATTGCGAACCTCTACATTCCGTTACACCCATAGTGAATATAGCAAAAATTGTATAACCTACGGCAACTGTTTCCAGAGTACCCGTCTCGGGACCCACAACCGGCATTGCACACTCTATTACTCCAGGCCAAAATCTGCGCGGTGTAACAATAACACCCTTAGCTCCTGCTACTAACTACCATCACCTACTACTACCATCATCATCAACGACGATCACTGGAATTACAACAACAACTACATCCTCATCATCGTTATCATCATCAACAAACCAACAACAACATCCTCATCATTATCATCAATTCAAAACAACAACATCCTCATCATCGATATCATCATCAACAAAAGACGTTATCATCATCTACAGTCGTTATCATCATCTACAAGCAAACCATACCGATTGATGCGACGAAACCACAACCGAAAACAACGATTACCACGATTACCAACGATCAACCAAACAACAATAATAAGCAAAATCATTACTAACATATTACTACTATAACTAATTATTCACAAAGATTTTAACCATCTATTACTAAATTATTATACCAAACTACTATTAATTATACCTTACTACTACTACCACTTAATTTATAATATATAATACTCATATATATATTGTATAACATACACTTATATTATATAATATACAATACTTAATACTTATACATTCAACCAAATACCTCAAATATAAAATCAAATTATTACTCAAACTAAATAACTATTAAATTATAAAACACTCCCTCAACGAAAATGATAACACGTTCACGATCTCGCACGCGCAGAAACAGTCCATCACTCACTAACCACAACATCACCTACGATACACTCGCAACTACCACACAAGAACCAAACACAAACACACAAAACCATCTAACTCACACCTCAAACATGTCACAACCACATTATCACACAACAAAACACACAAAATTACCACAATTTTGGACCGAAAACCCAGAAGCATAGTTTCTCTTAGCAGAAGGACAATTCGAATTAAACAACATATTCGATGACAATAACAAATTTCAGAATGTCATTGTCGCTCTACCAAGAGAAAACACAAATAAAATAATAGACATAATTAACCCACCACCAAACTCCAATAAATACGAAACCATAAAAAAAAGCACTTTGCCAAAGATTTTCAGCAAGTGAAGAGAAAAGATTGGAACAAATCTTCTCTAATACAACACTCGAAAACCAAACACCATCAGAGTTCTTCAGGTACATGAAAAATTTAACAGGTTCCAATTCCATAGTCGGTCAGGAACTCCTTTATAAATTGTGGATAAACAAATTACCCCAACAAATCCAAATACACCTAACCACTAGCAACAACAAAAACATCGACGAAAACCTCTCACTAGCAGACAAAATTTATGAACTAATCAACAAAACATCCAATCCACAAATCTCAGCCATACAAAATTCAACACCAATCTACCCAGCAATCGAACAACAATTACACAATTTCACACAAATAACAACAGCAATACTACAAAACATAAACAAAATTACAGAAGAAATAGCAGAAATCAAATTTCACTCAAGAGAGAGATCTAGATCAAATTCCAGATCAAACCAAAGATTTCCAAAAACATACAATAGATACCCAAATACACAAAACAACATATGCTGGTACCACAGAAAATTCGGACGAAACGCTGTCAAATGCACTCAACCATGCGAATTTGAACAAATTCACAGATCCAATAACCCAAAACAAAATTTAAACTAAAAAAAATTCCATTATGGACGTGACTAATAATGGAAACACATTTAAACAAAGTCACCGCCTTTTTATCTTTGATAAATCCAATAAACTAAATTTCCTCATCGACACCGGTGCAACAGTATCCGTAGTACCAGCATCCAAATTCACAAACCTTAAACGAAATCACGACATCAATCTGACAGCAGCAAATGGCTCCGAAATAAAGACATTTGGATCAAAACTATTAAAAGTCGACTTAGGATTACGTAGAAATTTCGAATTCCCCTTCATATTAGCAAACATTTCAACACCTATCATAGGAGCAAACTTCCTTGAAAAATTCGAAATTATAATAAACATAAAGAAAAAGGAAATTACAGACAACCTAACAAAAATAAAAAACCACGGTTTCACCGGACACTGTGATCTGTATTCCCTCAAAATAACCACCAAAGAAAATCCATTTACAAACTAACTAAAAAATTTTCAATCACTAACCACTGAACCAAATTACAATTTACCAGTAAAACATCACACCGTCCACAGAATTGAGACAAAAGGAATCCTACCCTTTTCAAAACCCCGTCGATTAGACCCAATCAAATTCAAAATTGCCAAAACCGAATTTGATCATTTAATCAAAATAGGTATCTGCAGACCATCAAAATCACCTTGTACATCACCTTTACACTTAGTCCCAAAAAAAGAACCCAACGACTGGAGACCCTGCGGAGACTACAGACGAATCAACTGTATCGCAATACCTGACAGATACCCACTTCCTCACATACACGACCTCACCATTAACTTAAAAGACAAAACGATATTCTCAAAAATAGACCTCGTACGAGCCTATCACCAAATACCAATGGCGGAAGAAGACATTCCAAAAACCGCCATCACCACACCATTTGGCATGTTCGAATTCACCAGAATGCCATTTGGACTAAGAAACAGCGCACAAACATTCCAACGCTTCATTAACGAAATAATTTCTGACTTAGATTTCGTATTCGCATATGTAGACGACATACTAATCGCAAGCGAAAACGAAACTAAACACATAGAACACTTAACAACCGTATTCGCACGCCTACAAGACTACGGACTCAACATCAAACCATCAAAATGCACATTTGTCACCTCAAAATTAAACTTTCTTAGCTACGAAATCTCGTCACAAGGTATCCAACCCACTGAAGAAAGAGTTAAAACCATAACAAACTTTGAAAAACCCAACTCAATAAAATCACTTCAAAAATTTTTAGGCATGATCAACTATTACCATCGCTATATTCCCAAAATAGCCGCACACCTTAGCCCATTACATGAAATGTTAACAATAGCAAATAAAAATAAAAACAAACAACTAATTTGGAATAACGAAAACATAAACGCATTCAACAACGTAAAAATATTATTCGCCAAACAAACACTACTTACACATTTCAACAAAGACGCACAACTATCTTTAGCTGTCGATGCATCAAACACTGCAATCGGAGCAGTATTACAACAAACAAATAAAAAAATCATGGGAACCATTAACATATTTCTCAAGAAAACTAAGCGCTACCGAAATCAAATACTCCACATTCGATAGAGAACTACTGGCAATCTACTGCGCAATCAAACATTTCAAACACATTTTAGAAGGTCGACAATTCACCATATACACTGACCACAAACCTCTAACTTACGCATTAAATTCAAAAACTGATAGATCACCCAGACAAACACGACACTTAGAATATATCGCACAATTCACAAACAACATACAACACATTTCAGGAAAAAACAACATTGTCGCAGACCCACTCTCAAGAGCAAACGAAATAAATACAATATCAACACAAGACATCAACTTCACAACACTCTTCAAAGAACAAAAAAGCGACGAAACATTAAAAGACATAATCAACAACCCAAATTCAAAACACAACCTAAAACAGTTCAACATACCAATTCTTAACATCAAAATTTGGTGTGATATATCTTATCAAACACCAAGACCATACGTTCCACATCCACTAAGAAAAATCATATTTGACAAAATACATTCACTTTCTCACCCAGGTATCCGCCCAACAAGAAAACTTATACAAAACAAATACTTCTGGCCAAACATGAGAAAAGATATTAACGAATGGACAACAAATTGCATAAATTGTCAAAAATCTAAAATCGGCATTTACACAAAATCACCAATACAAAAAATACCGATTCCACACTGTAGATTCGAACACATCCACATGGACATAGTTGGACCACTCCCAACATCAAATAATAACAAATACATACTAACAATCATCGACCGATACACACGTTGGCCAGAAGCATACCCACTCAGAGGCATAAAAACCGACACAATAGCAAACACAATCGTACAAAACTACATATCACGTTTTGGAGTCCCTTTACAAATAACAGTCGATCAAGGCACACAATTCACATCAAAATTATTCACAGACCTAACCAAACTCTTAGGAGCAAACAAAATACATACCTCCCCATATCACCCACAAGCAAATGGAATAATAGAACGCTTTCACCGACAACTGAAAACATCAATATTATGCTCAAACAACACAGAGCGTTGGTCAGAACTTCTACCAATAATACTACTAGGTTTGAGAACCACAATAAAAGAAGACTTAAAGTGTTCACCAGCCGAATTAGTCTACGGGCAAACACTAAGGTTACCTGGAGAACTCATTATCAGAAACAACATAGAAACAACCGCTAATCAAACACTACAACACTTGAGACAACACTTCACACATGTACGCTCAAACATCATACATCATAACAAAGACAAAAGTTTCATTCCCAAAAATCTCAAAAATTGCAAATACGTATTCTTAAAAACAATACACAAATCAAACCTAGAAACACCATTCGAAGGTCCTTTCGAAGTCATATCAGAACAGACAAAACATTCAAAATTCAAAAGAACAATAAAATAATTAGTGTCTCAATAGACCAACTAAAACCGGCATACACAAACGACGACACCAACATAGAACACAATCATAAACAAAAAAAGAAAGTCACATTCAACATTAACAACATCCAAAACTAAATACAATTATTAAATCGTTACACTAGAGGGGGAGTTGTAGAGTATCCTACACTCAACCAACACAACACTTTTATATAAATATTTTATGTACAAAATTTATATAAGTCGAATTTTAGAATCAATAATTTTCATTTATTCATTCCTGTTTTGAACTTTCAATAAGACGAATTGTATCGCTTACAAAAATAAAGAAATCATAATTTATTAGCACATAGAGGCAACCTCTATATCCGCTGTATACATTTAGTGTTTTTGTTGTTGCTTTGCTATTCAAAAACGCGATGACTATCTTTTTCCTTGTCTTCAAATTATGAAAAGGGTTTGCAAAAATTTTTGGACAGTCACACTCGTTTATGAAATCAAAAAAGCAACAACACACAATGCTTGAACACTTTTTTTTTTGTTTTCATTGGTTTGTAAATCGACTTATGCAGCCCTCTAGTCTGTATGAAAGTATGAAAAATTCTTATTATTTACTTCTTTTAATAAGAAACACTTCTTATAAAATATCGTCTGTCTGGCTGGAACTTTGATAGTAATATTTTTGCTGTCAGGTTTACTTCAGATCTATAATTCCTATTAATTTTTTTACATTGCCATTGTTTATAATATACGATTTTTGCTTCTCAGTGTGAGTACTTTCCATTTTTATATATACAATATACTTTGATAACAAATAATAGCATATTAATTTTAGGCTTTAACCATTAAATTTTGTGGGTGTTATGATTAATATTCTTGAAATCTTGGATGAATAAAATAAAATGAAAAATATATTTGTTTTTGAAAGATATTAACATATTATTTCAATGTATATGTAGATATAGAATATATAGAATGTGTATTTATAGAATATGTATTTTAATAAGATCGTCTTTATGAAAAACAAAATTTTCTTATTGAATTTGTATTTTCATATAACTGTCTTTTTAAATTTTAATAATTTTTTTTGTATGGTTTTAATAAGTTTCTAAGAAAGAAGTTCTTGGATGAAAAGCATAGAATGTGGTGTTTTGGCTGTGTGTATAAAAAATACTTAGAATTTTATTTAGCATAGTTTTTCGCGGATAATATAAAATAACTGATTATAATAATTAACCGTAAGATTACTTTACATACAATTCATTTATATCTCATGGTATTATTGCGAACATGTTAAATTTACATTCATTTCTCTGCAAATAGTTAACATCTCCAGGTTCCGAGGAACTATTTAGCTTTTAGAAACATTTCAATCCAGGAACTATTTAGCTCCATGAACTGTTTACTTTTGGGGACTGTTTCCCTGTTGTGACACGTGCATCACCTTGTTGTTTCTAAGCCTATATATAAGCCTATTTATAAACCTATTTTTGAATGTGTCATGTTATTAATTCTGTTGAAATAATATGTTAATATCTTTCAAAAACAAATATTTAAAAGTCCTAGGATCCCGGGTCTAGGTAAATGCAATCCTAGTTAAGGGTATATTCACTTTGTTCTTCGTTTGCAACGCATTAAAGGAGGCGTGGCAGGTGTAAAAAGTATATATAACATATATATGTATTTTCTAGCTCAGAATCACTGCCTAAGTCGGTTTAGCCATGTTCGTCTATGGTATTTACGATTACAGGAGAACGGATGGAAGCAACGTCATAAGATTCGGTACGAATATTGTGTCCCATGTAGGGCTCTGTGATATCGGAAAATCTGACTTCTATCGCACCTTCTTTTTAATTGCATATTTATGCATCCGATTTAAAAGCTGAATTTCTGAGCTTGCAGTCTAAAACTGAAGCTCATTGCCGTGTTTTCGGTATTGGAGTCATCTCAGAAAGATGCGTGGCACGCCTACTGATATAATATTGTGACGAATTTACAATCGAAGGTTCACGATAACACTAGAAAACACATCGTGAGTAATCGTGAAAAGTAAAAGCATGCAAACAATGAACGCGAGATAGAAAGAGATAGATAGTTCGAGAATCTTCGACAGCATGCTATCGCGAGATAAAAAGAGATAGATAGTTCGAGAATCTTCGACAGCATGCATGCAATAAACGCGACATCTATCGCGAGACAGCATGCATGCAATAAACGCGACATCTATTGCGAGATAGAAAAATAGATAGTTCGAGAATATATCCCCAAATCTATCCCCAAACGAGCTCGCATATAAATAGGCCGCAAGTCGTCGCAGCGGACACAGTTCGTACTTGGTTGTTGAGCAAGAAACATCGTGCCTTCTAACAAGCAAACTGACCAGTGTTGTAATAATAAGTATAGAAAGTAAGAAGAGTAGAAAATAATAAGTGTAAATAATAAGTGTGAATAATAAATCTGTAAAATTAGAAACAAGTAAACTTTAGTGTTTTATTGGATTATTTGCAATCCAGAGATCGGACCTAGAGAGTCGAAACGTCAAATATAAAATTTACGTAACAATTGGTGTCAGAAGTGGGATTGTAGAATAATCCTAAATCATGGCAAAGTTTATTGACCTGAAAATACCTCAACTAAGAGAAAAGTTGGAGTCTCGAGGATTGCCTGGTACAGGTTATAAGGCAGATCTGCAAGCACGGTTGCGGAAAGCAATAGAGAATGAAGGCATCGATGTTGAAGAACATGAGTTTTGTTTTAATGCTTTAGGAGCTTCATCGAAAGTCGAGGAGTAGTTGGTAGAGCCGCAGCCAGCTCCAGCATTTGACATGAATGTGCTTTTAGCGGCAATGGCGCATGGAGGATCAGCTGGCGCAGCAGTCCTCATACATGAAGGATCAGATGGAGAAGCAGCTAGTACAACACAATTCACAACTGCAGGACCAACTATCGCGCATTGAAGAAAATTCTGCCAGACTGCAGGTGAGGCAAGATCAAATGGAGGATGAATTACACAAAGTTACCCAAGATTTAAAATCAGAAATATTGCGGTTGGATAATCATATGCGAGAGATACAGTCCAGTGGACCAGTTACAGCTGTTAGTGCAACAAAGTTGAAAGCACCAACGTTTGGCGGAACTGTACCGTCAAAGCAAATGACACTGTTTCGGCAAACGTCTTCTTTGGGATGGAATAGACTGCGCGTTAAAACTTAAGATTTTTAAACTACAGTTCGAGACCACAGCACAGACTAATCAATGGACTACGGCAGACAAAGTGGCAGCTTTGGTGGTGTCATTGAAGGGCTCCGCCGATTAGGTTTTGCAAACAGTTCCTGAAACTGAACGTGGTAACTATGACGCGTTAATGGCAGCGATTGAACGGCGATATGGTAGCGACCATAGAAAACAAATGTTCCAGATGGAGCTGATGAATCATTACCAAAAAGCGAAGTAGCCGTTACAAGAATATGCGACGGAGATAGAGCGGCTCGCGCATTTGGCCAACGCAGATGCACCAGCGGAAGTGATAGAATTATTAAAAATTCAGGCGTTCATGAATGGAATACGAGATGCGGATACCAAACGCGCAGTCTATTCAATGCAAAAGAAGACGTTTGCCGAAACAGTGTCTTTTGCTTTGACGCAGGAAACAGCAAGCCTTTTAAGCAAACAAACACATAAAGGGCATCGGCTGGAAGTTGGACCAAGTGAATCTCTGGAGAAAACCATAAAGGATCTTATGCAGACTATTTCTCGGATGGTACCAACCTCACGCAAAGGCTCTGAAGTAAAATGTTACAGCTGTGGAAAAGCAGGACACTTTGCACGGAATTGTAATGAGGCTTTTAGGAAAAATGAAAATCGTAGAGGAGAAGCGCCGAAAATGTAAAGGGTGCTTCGGGAGAAAAACAGTCGCTAAACTAAAACGGACCAGCTCAAAGGGGCGTGAGCTGGTTCCCGCAACTGACTGCCTTACTGTCTCGGTTTCACAAATACATCGTAAAAACAATAATTTTACTGTAAATGGGACTGTAAATGGACGATCGCTGGTCTTAACTCTGGACACGGGCGCAAAGCATTCCATCGTTAGATCAGTCCTCGCAGGAGATAAGGTTAAACCGCTGAGTGGTTGTAAATTACGAACAGCTACAGGAGAGGAAGCTGCGATTTCTGGAAAATTGGAGACTAAGGTCCAAATTGGAACGCTATAGGTAATTCACACCTTCTTAGTGGCTGGAATATTGGACGAGGTAATAATTGGCGTGAATTTTATGCTAGCCCATGGTCTTACTCTGGATCTGAAGGAAAGAACTCTGACGTGCCAGAATATGGAGATACCCCTAAGCAGTGGGTATGAACGGCCTCAGATCAGGAATGTAAGTGTCAGCCACCGTCAGCAGATTCCACCAAAGTCCGAAGCAGTTCTGTGGGCATGTGTGGATAGAGACTGTGGAGCAGGCAAGCTGTGGGTAGATAAGCCATCAGAAAATACCCCGAATATTTTTGTTGGACGAACATTGGTACAAACGGGAGAGAATCAGCAGATTCCAGTTCGAGTGATGAATGAGTTCAGATCACCGATCACTCTTGATAAAGGAGCATTGTGACGATCATCTACAGAAATGCGAAAACAAGGTTTTCAAAGAGACAAAAACTCCTACTATTATGGGTACCTGGTTGAATGAGGTGAGCGGGCCAGAAAGCATAAAAGCAAAGCGGTTACTAGAAAAGTATAGTTCCATATTTGCTGATGGCAATAAATTTGGAAGAACTGCCATCGTACAACATCGAATAGACACTGGCGATGCAAGACCTATTCGGCAAGCTCCACGCAGAGTCCCACTGGCAAAACGAGAAGAGGCGGAACAGATAATAGACGAAATGCAGAAAGGTGGAGTTATTGAACCATCAACAAGCTCATGGAGTTAACCGGTTGTGTTAGTTAAAAAGAAAGATGGAAGCACCCGGTTTTGCGTTGACTATCGGAAGCTGAACGATGTCACTAAAGCGGACAGCTACCCACTGCCACGAATCGATGACACCTTGAATTATCCGGTGCGAAATGGTTTTCAACGCTGGATTTGCAAAGTGGTTATTGGCAAGTGGAAATCAAGAAATCCGATCGCGAGAAAACTGCTTTTAGCATCGGAGATGGACTGTGGCAGTTCTCTGTAATGCCATTCGGATTATGCAACGCTCCAGCAACTTTTGAGCGTTTAATGGAACACGTATTAAAAGGGCTTCACTGGAAAACATGTTTGGTGTATCTTGATGACATTATTGTCATGGGCCAGAGTTTTGATGACCACCTCAACAATTTAGAAGTCTTTCAACGAATTTCTTCAGCTGCATTACGTTTGAATCCAAAGAAATGCAATTTATTTAAAACCGAAGTAACCTATTTGGGCCACAAAATCACTACTGGAGGAATTGACACAGATGAAGACAAAATAAGATCTGTAAGAGATTGGCCTCGACCCAAAAGTGTTCATGAAGTGCGAAGGTTCCTTGGACTCTGTACGTATTACCGGCGCTTTGTACCTGGATTTGCCAATGTTGCAAGAAGTTTACACAATTTGACAAAGAAAAATTGCAAATTTGTGTGAAAAGAGGAGGAAGAGAATGCCTTTCAGCAGTAAAAGGAATTGCTTTGTACAGCTAATGTTGGCTTATCCAGTTCCTGGCGAAAAGTTCATCCTAAACACAGATGCTAGTGCACATGGAATAGGAGGTGTACTCTAGCAGATTGTCGATGGTCAGGAAAAAGTAATTGGGTACTACAGCAGAGTTCTTGGAAAACCGGAAAGGAACTATTGCGTTACAAGGCGAGAACTCTTGACAGTGGTCGAAGGCGTAAAACATTTTCACAAATACCTGTATGGGCAGCATTTCCTACTGAGGACAGATCATGCAGCACTCAGATGGTTACTCCAGTTTAAAAATCCGGAAGGGCAAATTGCCGATGGATAGAAAGGTTGCAGAATAATGATTGTGAAATAGAACATCGGAAAGGTAGGCAACATGGAAACGCTGATGCACTATCTCGACGCCCATGTGCATTGGAGTGTGAGCATTGCTCTAAAGCCGAAAGATGCGAAGGTATAGTCGACATCCGACTAACAAATCTGCAACCTGATGACGAATGGGAGTCAAGCGCTATAAGGAAAAGTCAACTGGAGGATATAGACTTGGTTAAGGTCATGAAAGCTAAAGAAATGGATAAAAGACCAACCAAGGAAGAAATGGCACCAGAAAGTCCATTGGCCAAGGCGTATTAGGTGCAATGGAATAGCTTGAAGTTGATAAATAGAGTACTGCATCGTTCATGGGAAAGTGAGGATGGTAGACACACTCCCGATTTAATTGTCCTGCCAAAGTCTAGAATAACAGCCGTAGTAGAAGAGTTTCACAATGGACCAAGTGGAGGGCATCTCGACGTTACGAAAACTCTGGAGAAGATTAGGCAACGGTTTTACTGGATTAAAAACTCCGCACAATGCAGGGCAGCTAAGGGTCCGAAGGTTAGAACCAGAGGAAGGTTGCAGCAGTATAATGCAGGAGCACCATTTGAACGCGTTGCAATGAATGTAGGTGGTCCATTTCCTACTAGTGACTCTGGAAACAAATACGTATTGTTGATTATGGACTATTTCAGTAAGTGGCCAGAGGTATACGCTATACCAAATCAGGAGGCTATAACTGTGGCCGAAGCTTTTGTTCAGAATTGGGTCACGCGGTTTGGAATATCAATTGAGTTGCATTCAGATCAAGGGAGGAACTTTGAGTCTTCTTTATTTCAAGAAATGTGCTCACTGTTGGGTATCAAGAAGACTCGTACGACAGCTTTACATCCACAGTCGGATGGCATGGTAGAAAGGTTTAACCGCACATTAGAAGAACATTTGCGGAATGTAGTGGGAAAAAAGTCAGATCTAAAATTTGGAAGAAACAATGAACTTACTGAAACTGGAGGCAGTTACTGGGAAATGCTTTAGTCCGAAATGGATGAAATACACCAACATGTGAGGCAGCGAACACAGCTGATGAGAAATAAAATGAAGGATCGATATGACCGAGCTATGAATTCTGAAGGATTTCAAGAAGGCGACTTGGTGTTGCTGTACAATCCGCAACGGAAAAAGTAGATGTCTCCAAAGCTGCAAACATCGTGGGAAGGGCCATATAAAGTCATAAAGCGACTAAACGATGTTGTGTATCGCATACAATCCTACTCGCAGAGGCGAGGTAAAATAAAAGTCGTCCATTTGGAGAGACTAGCCCCATTTTGATCAAGGAATTTGGTTTCTGATCGAGACGATCAGACTTAAGTGGAGGGCAGTGTGACGAATTTACAATCGAAGGTTCACGATAACACTACAAAACACATCGTGAGTAATCGTGAATAGTAAAAGCATGCAAACAATGAACGCGAGATAGAAAGAGATAGATAGTTCGAGAATCTTCGACAGCATGCATGCAATAAACGCGAAATCTATCGCTAGATAGAAAGAGGTAGATAGTTCGAGAATCTTCGACAGCATGCATGCAATAAACGCGACATCTATCGCGAGATAGAAAGAGATAGATAGTTCGAGAATCTTCGACAGCATGCATGCAATAAACGCGACATTTATCGCGAGATAGAAAGAGATATCCCCAAATGTCAGCTCGCATATAAATAGGTCGCAAGTCGTCGCAGCGGACACAGTTCGTACTTGGTTGTTGAGTAAGAAACATCGTGCCTCCTAACAAGCAAACTGACCAGTGTTGTAATAATAAGTGTAGAAAGTAATAAGAGTAGAAAATAATAAGTGTAAATAATAAGTGTGAATAATAAATATGTAAAATTAGAAACAAGTAAACTTTTGTGTTTTATTGGATTATTTGCAATCCAGAGATCGGACCTAGAGAGTCGAAACGTCAAATATAAAATTTACGTAACAATATATAATTTAAGGTGTTTGTTGAGAATAGCGGTGTTGTAAATAAGTTAAAAGATCAAAATTCACTATCTGGAAGTAAAATGAAAGTGGGCATCACCCGCCCTTTTTATCATCGCTTCGACAGATACTCAGATATACTCAGCGGAGGTTACTTATTTAATAAGTAATTTTTTAAGTTACCAGATTGCGAAAGTTAATTATTTTATAACAATTAATTGAAAAATAGGGCAAGCACTTTTATTTTTTTAGTGATTAGTTTAAGTAGATTATAAATCTTATGTTTGTTTGTTCTTAATTGCATTAAATTAATTGAAAGAGTGAATTATTTCATACAAAAATTTCGCATTTGACACACACACAAATATTCGTTCCTGTCACTGGTTGCATTCAGAACGGTCAAGCCATGTTGGCTTTTTCTTAATTTTTGTCTGGGGGGGGAAGAAAGGTCAGAAGGGCTGACAAAGCATTCGCCATTTTTTCTAGCCAAAAATTTGTATGCTGCATCTGTTCAGAACTTTCTTCTCTGTCACTCATTTTCAGTGTTTTATTTCCTTCTCGTGTGGCGGCCACGTGGAATTTGGCATAAAGTGTTGTTGTTGTTTAAATGTTGTTTTTTTTCAGCAAACGTATTCAGAGCACATGATTTATTCTGGCAAGAAAAAGCCAACAAGGCTTGACCGCTCTGAATGCAACCACTGACTTGTTTCCGTCGCTGTAAATTCGCTTGCGTATTTTTTTCACGAACATATTGTACAAGAATCTAGAGTTGCAATAATTTATATTTATCTGTGCAGTTTAAAAACCTGCTAAATATGTAATCGGTTATGAGACATTTTTATTTGATCGCATATATTATTATTAATTCATACACCATTATTGGAAACCGATTAAGCACAGTACAAGCTCTCCAAATTTGTTATTGTTTTTTTGTAGTTGTTGTTGGCGCTGATCCCAACAAAATTTTTGGTCGCTCTCATCTGGTTTAGGAGTTTTAGCCCTTTAAAGTTTGAAAATTTATTGTCTATACCTCCTAAACTGTAAAAGATATCCGGATGATATGCATACCATTCTAATGAAAAAGCCATGTTGGCTTTTTCTTAATTTTTGTCTGAGGGGGGAAGAAAGGTCAGAAGGGCTGACAAAGCATTCGCCATTTTTTCTAGCCAAAAATTTGTATGCTGCATCTGTTCAGAACTTTCTTCTCTGTCACTCATTTTCAGTGTTTTATTTCCTTCTCGTGTGGCGGCCACGTGGAATTTGGCATAAAGTGTTGTTGTTGTTTAAATGTTGTTGTTTTTCAGCAAACGTATTCAGAGCACATGATTTATTCTGGCAAGAAAAAGCCAACAAGGCTTGACCGCTCTGAATGCAACCACTGACTTGTTTCCGTCGCTGTAAATTCGCTTGCGTATTTTTTTCACGAACATATTGTACAAGAATCTAGAGTTGCAATAATTTATATTTATCTGTGCAGTTTAAAAACCTGCTAAATATGTAATCGGTTATGAGACATTTTTATTTGATCGCATATATTATTATTAATTCATACACCATTATTGGAAACCGATTAAGCACAGTACAAGCTCTCCAAATTTGTTATTGTTTTTTTGTAGTTGTTGTTGGCGCTGATCCCAACAAAATTTTTGGTCGCTCTCATCTGGTTTAGGAGTTTTAGCCCTTTAAAGTTTGAAAATTTATTGTCTATACCTCCTAAACTGTAAAAGATATCCGGATGATATGCATACCATTCTAATGAAAAAGCCATGTTGGCTTTTTCTTAATTTTTGTCTGAGGGGGGAAGAAAGGTCAGAAGGGCTGACAAAGCATTCGCCATTTTTTCTAGCCAAAAATTTGTATGCTGCATCTGTTCAGAACTTTCTTCTCTGTCACTCATTTTCAGTGTTTTATTTCCTTCTCGTGTGGCGGCCACGTGGAATTTGGCATAAAGTGTTGTTGTTGTTTAAATGTTGTTGTTTTTCAGCAAACGTATTCAGAGCACATGATTTATTCTGGCAAGAAAAAGCCAACAAGGCTTGACCGCTCTGAATGCAACCACTGACTTGTTTCCGTCGCTGTAAATTCGCTTGCGTATTTTTTTCACGAACATATTGTACAAGAATCTAGAGTTGCAATAATTTATATTTATCTGTGCAGTTTAAAAACCTGCTAAATATGTAATCGGTTATGAGACATTTTTATTTGATCGCATATATTATTATTAATTCATACACCATTATTGGAAACCGATTAAGCACAGTACAAGCTCTCCAAATTTGTTATTGTTTTTTTGTAGTTGTTGTTGGCGCTGATCCCAACAAAATTTTTGGTCGCTCTCATCTGGTTTAGGAGTTTTAGCCCTTTAAAGTTTGAAAATTTATTGTCTATACCTCCTAAACTGTAAAAGATATCCGGATGATATGCATACCATTCTAATGGTATTAAAATATTTTTCATTTATGTAAATTAAAGTAAGAATTACTTGAGTTATTTTCATACATATTGCAGGGCAGTATTTAGATTTGTCACTGAACACCCCTCCTTCGACTTAAGGTAACGGAGTTTTCTTAAAGCAACATTGCTGCATAATTTTTTACCCATTTAAAAAAAAAATGAGTAATTTAAAATTAATAAAAAAAATTCGCGATATGGCAGTTTTTTGTGGCAGAAGATGCAATCTACGCAAAGTGCAAAATATGCAAAATTAAATTGTCGTACAAAACAACAATTTCAAATTTGACAAAGCATATGATCCGGAGGCATCCAACAGTGTCTTTACCATTACCGTTCAAAACCAGACAATTACAATGCAGAGCGGGTGATAAAGGAATTGTTCATAGATTAAAAATTTACCCCTAAATCTCGCAAAAACTTTTGGTATCGTCGTTTACTTATTTACAAGTCACAGCAACAAAAAATCACTGGATAAAATCACGGTGACCCGTATGTCACTGTCACTGCTGTCACCGTTCCTAAAAACCACTGAATCGCTCATATCTAATTTGAGTCATGCATAAGTCTTACCTCTTTAAAGCTGGCACCGGGTCAAACCCGATTTCTGTGTGTTTTGATTCCCATATCTGCAATACTTGAGTCATATCCTTGTCCTCAAATATTGGTTCATCATCTTCGAAACCATAAAATAACTCTTCGACAGGTGCTGCTCCTTGTTCTTGATTGTTTCTGTCTTCCCCACTTCCTCCAGGTCCTAGTCCAATCTCCTCTTCGACCACATCTATTCCTGCCATAGCCACATCACTGTCGTGATCTGCTCGTTGTTCTTGTTGCTCTACATTTTCCTGCTCCTGCTCTTCTACAGAAGAGTCCTGTCCAGCATCATTTAAATTTACTGACATTTCTTGCATATATGTAAAATTGTAGCCTGGTGCGTTTCAGTCCAATATCGTTTCTAACCTAGGGCAAGGTTGAAGTTTTTATATCATGTTGATTATTTTTTGGAAATAAGGGCATGCTTCTTGAATTTCCATTAAAAAAAAATATTTAACGCATACAACAAATAAAATAGTGCACTTTTTTAACAAAATTACAAGTTAGAACTTTTCCAACACGCAGTTTTTCTCTAATGTTAAACGCATTTTTTCTTTTCTAATACAAGTATATTACGTACTACAAAATTATATTGAACTTTTAGTTAATTACCTT
The DNA here is from genome assembly GCA_949752815.1 of Conops quadrifasciatus. Classification (NCBI taxonomy): domain Eukaryota; kingdom Metazoa; phylum Arthropoda; class Insecta; order Diptera; family Conopidae; genus Conops; species Conops quadrifasciatus. The sequence continues at coordinate 20,409,303 of OX457077.1, read as the reverse complement.
CTTCAGTTCAAATTTCTATGTATTATTAATTACAATTCTCTATTAATTTCTGCGGCCACCAAATTAACAACGTTGCTGGAAATGTCAAAATTAGAGATAATGAATATCCGTGAAATTAGCTACGATAATAAATTTTCCTTTGGGTGGTTTACAGTTTTTTAACAGAGCTTCGGGATAATCACAGGGCGACAAAATCAATATTTTCGTTGGTGCCGGCAAATTGGGAACTGATCTTAGGGAACAGATTGAGGACAGCACAAAGTCTATTGTTTGTTGGATCGGTTGGCTTTGTCACTGAGTCCTCTGGAGTGTCTGGGAAATAGAAACCGTTTGTGTGTTCTTGAGCTGGATTCAGAAATTTGTTTTTAAAGAATACAGCATCTCTGGATGTTTTTATTTCCCTTTTTAAGGGGTCATAGAAGCGATAGGATCGATGATGTGTACTGTATCCTATGAATATCACTTCTGTTCCTTTGCGTCTAATTTCTTTCTTTTTTCTTTTGTTATGTGGGTTACTGCAAGACATCCAAATACTTTTAAGTATTTTAGGTTTGGTTTTCGTCCTGACCATGCTTCTTCCGGCGTGACATCCTCTAGACCTTTGCACGGAGTTCTATTTATCAAATAAGCGACAGTGTTTGCTGCTTCAGCCCAGAATTTCTTACATAATCTTGCATCGATTAGTAAGCTGCGTGCCTTTTCCATTATTGTCCGGTTCATCCTTTCAGCCATGCCGTTTTGTTCTAGCGTACACGGTGCTATTCTTTGATGCTGGATTCCGTATTTGATGAAAAGTTTTTTCATTTTTGTGTTGCAGTATTCGGTGCCATTGTCGCTTCTTACTGACTTTATTCTCTTTCCGGTTTGGTTTTCACTGAAGTTTTTTAATTCAACGAATTTTTCGTAGACTTCGTGTTTGACCTTTAAGAAAGTATACAAATATCTTTCTTGTGAAATCATCTATGATCACCATCATATATCTTGATCCGCCAATTTATTTTTCTTCCATTGGTCCACATAAGTCTGTGTGAACCAACTCTAAAATTTGGTTTGCTCTTGTTGCAGTGTCGTTGAAAGGTGTGCGGCTGATTTTTGCCTTGACGCAGGTGACGCACTTTTCCTTGTTAGGGTTGCTGTTAATACCGTTGACAGCACCTCTAATCATTTTGTTGATACATCGTTGCTTGTGTGACCGACACGCTTGTGCCATAAGGCTGGTCCCTCTTCTGCACTGCAAATGTAGGCTTTAGATTTTGTCATTATAATTAATTAAAACATTTCGTTGACGTGTGAACCGGTTGCTATGGTGGTTCCTTCTGGGTTAATGACCCTGCAGCCCTTGTTATTAAATATCACTTGATGGCCATGTCAAAGAGACAGGTAAAAATAGCTGGATGAGTTCGAATCGGAATTGTTTTCGTTTCGAACATGTGAAATTCGATCGGATCAGAACAAGGCTGATAAACAAAAAAAAAATATCCATTATGGCTTAAATTGCGGACAGCACAAACTCTCCAATGTTGCTAGATGATATATGTACCATTGGGAAGGCATTAAAAATATCTTTTTAGTTAAATAATATTTTATTATAAAATGTGTACTTTTAGAGAAATTTTAAAATTTTAATTTTTATTACTATTTTTATATTTATTAAGGTTTTTCTCTGTAAAATTTATAATTAACCCATATAATTATGTAAATATTAAGAAAGCCCAGGTTCTTAGCTTTGCAGAAATATTTTTTTCACCAGTATTGGTGCTGAATTTTACGAATTTGAGCTTTTGTGAGCTTTTGTGAATTTTAAAGCTCACAATACTCGGCCGCTACAGGGATCATCACCCTCAGTCAGCAGAACTACTTTCTGATATCATATTGTGACGAATTTATAATCGAAGGTTCACGATAACACTAGAAAACACATGGTGAGTAATCGTGAATAATAAAAGCATGCAGTATGACGTAAGCATGAGTAAAAGCATGCAAGCAATGAACGCGCCATCTATCGCGAGATAGAAAGAAATAGATAGTTCTAGAATCTTCGACAGCATGCATGCAATGAACACGACATCTATCGCGAGATAGAAAGTAGAGAGAGATCGACAAGTTACTAGATAATTCCAGAACCTTCCACACAAGTGTCAGCTCGCATATAAATAGACCGCAGACGTCGCAGCGAGTACAGTTCGAATTTAATCGTTGAACAAGAAACATCGTGCCATCTACGAGAAAACTGACCAGTGTTGAATTTTAAGTGTAGAAAATAATAAGTGGAAATAATAAGTGTAATAATAAATCTGTAAAATTTGAAACAAGTAAACTTTTGTGTTTTATTGGATTATTTGCAATCCAGAGATCGAACCGAGAGAATCGAAAACGTCAAATATTAAAATTTACGTAACAATTGGTGTCAGAAGTGGGATTGTAGAATAATCCTAAATAATGGTAAAGTTTATTGACCTGAAAATACCTCAGCTAAGAGAAGAGTTGGAGTCTCGTGGATTGCCTGGTACAGGTTATAAGGCAGATCTGCAAGCACGGTTGCGTAAAGCAATGGAGAATGAAGGCATCGATGTTGAAGAACATGAGTTTTGTTTCGATGCTTCAGGAGCTTCATCGAAAGTCGAGGAGCAGTTGGTAGAGCCGCAGCCCGCTCCTGCATTTGACGTGAATGTGCTTTTAGCGGCGATAGCGCAACAGTCCTCACGCATGGAGGATCAGCTGGCGCAGCAGTCCTCATACATGAAGGATCAGTTAGTACAACACACTTCTCAACTGCAGGACCAACTATCGCGCATTGAAGGGAATTCTGCCAGACTGCAAGCGAGACAAGATCAAATGGAGGGTGAATTACACAAAGTTACCCAAAAATTTGAATCAGAAATATTGCGGTTGGATAATCATATGCGAGAAATCCAGTCCAGTGGACCAGTTACAGCTGTTAGTGCAACGAAGTTGAAAGCACCAACGTTTGACGGAACTGTACCGTTTAAAATTTTTAAGCTACAGTTCGAGACCACAGCACAAACCAATCACTGGACTACAGCAGACAAAGTGGCAGCTTTGGTGGTGTCATTGAAGGGCTCCGCCGCTGAGGTTTTGCAAACAGTTCCCGAAATTGAACGTGGTAACTACGACGCGTTAATGGCAGCGATTGAACGGCGATATGGTAGCGACCATAGAAAACAAATGTTCCAGATGGAGCTGATGAATCGTTACCAAAAAGCGAACGAGCCGTTACAAGAATATGCGACGGAGATAGAGCGGCTCGCGCATTTGGCCAACGCAGACGCACCAGCGGAAGTGATTGAATTATTAAAAATTCAGGCGTTCATGAACGGAATACGAGATGCGGATACCAAACGCGCAGTCTTGTCCATGCCAAAGAAGACGTTTGCCGAAACAGTGTCATTTGCTTTAACACAGGAAACAGCAAGCCTTCTAAGCAAACAAACACATAAAGTTCATAGGCTGGAAGTTGAGCCAAGTGAATCTTTGGAGAAAACCATGAAAGATTTTATCCAGACTATTTCTCGAATGATGCCAACTTCACGCAAAGGCTCTGAGGTAAAATGTTACAGCTGTGGAAAAGCAGGACACTTTGCACGTAATTGTAATGCGGCCTATAAGAAAAACGAAAATGCGAAGAAGAGAAGCGCCGAAAATGGAATTGGTGCTTCTGGAAATAAACAATCGTTAAACTAAAACGGACCAGCTCAAAGGGGCGTGAGCTGGTTCCCGCTGTCTGACTGCCCCACTGTCTCGGTTTCACAAATACATCGCAAAAACAATAATTTAACAGTAAACGGGACTGTAAATGGACGATCGCTGGTCTTAACTCTGGACACGGGCGCAACACATTCCATCATTAGATCAGACCTCGCAGGAGATAACGTTGAACCGATGAGTGGTTGTAAATTACGAACAGCGACAGGAGAGGAAGCTGTGATTTCCGGAAAATTGGAGACTAAGGTTCAGATTGGAACGCTAGAAGTAATTCACACCTTCTTAGTGGCTGGAATAATGGACGAGGTAATAATTGGCGTGGATTTTATGCTAGCCCATGGTCTTACTCTAGATCTGAAGGAAAGAATTCTGACGTGCCAGAATATGGAGATACCCCTAAGCACTGGGTATGAACGGCCTCAGATCAGGAATGTAAGTGTAAGTTACCGTCAGCAGATTCCACCAAAGTCCGAAGCAGTTCTGTGGGCATGTGTGGATGGAGACTGTGGAGCAGGCAAGCTGTGGGTTGTAGAGCCATCAGAAAGCACTGCGAATATTTTGGTTGGACGAACCTTGGTACAAACGGGAAAGAACAAGCAGATCCCAGTTCGAGTGATGAATGAGTTCAGGTCACCGATCACTCTTGATAAAGGAGCACTAGTAGGACAATGCCAAGCTGTGGAAGCTGTAGTTAATTGTGACGACCCTCCACAGAAATGCGAAAACAAGGTTTTGAAAGAGACAAAAACTCCCACCATCATGAGTACCTGGCTGAATGAGGTGAGCGAGCCAGAAAGGATAAAAGCAAAACGGTTACTACAAAAGTATAGTTCCATATTTGCTAACGATGGCAATAAATTTGGAAGAACTGCCATCGTACAGCATCGGATAGACACTGGCGATGCAAGACCTATTCGGCAAGTTCCACGCAGAGTCCCACTGGCAAAACGAGAAGAGGCGGAAAAGATAATAGACGAGATGCAGAAAGGTGGAGTTATTGAACCTTCAACAAGTCCATGGAGTTCACCGGTCGTGTTAGTTAAAAAGAAAGATGGAAGCACCCGGTTTTGCGTTGACTATCGGAAGCTGAACGATGTCACTAAAAAGGACAGCTACCCACTGCCACGAATAGATGACACCCTGGACGCCTTATCTGGTGCGAAATGGTTTTCAACGCTGGATTTGCAAAGCGGTTATTGGCAAGTGGAAATCGAGAAACCCGATCGCGAGAAAACTGCTTTTAGCATCGGGGATGGACTGTGGCAATTCTCTGTAATGCCATTCGGATTATGCAACGCTCCAGCAACTTTTGAGCGTTTAATGGAACACGTATTAAAAGGGCTTCACTGGAAAACATGTTTGGTGTATCTTGATGACATTATTGTCATGGGCAAAAGTTTTGATGACCACCTCAAAAATTTAGAAGAAGTCTTTCAACGAATTTCTTCTGCTGCATTACGGTTGAATCCAAAGAAATGCAATTTATTTAAAACCGAAGTAACCTATTTGGGCCACAAAATCACTACTGGGGGAATTCACACAGATGAAGACAAAATAAAATCTGTAAGAGATTGGCCTCGACCCAAAAATGTTCATGAAGTGCGAAGTTTCCTTGGACTCTGTACGTATTACCGGCGCTTTGTACCCGGATTTGCCAATGTTGCAAGAAGTTTACACAATTTGACAAAGAAAAATTGCAAATTTGTGTGGAAAGAGGAGGAAGAGAATGCCTTTCAGCAGTTAAAGGAATTGCTTTGTACAGCTCCAATGTTGGCTTATCCAGTTCCTGGCGAAAAGTTCATTCTGGACACAGATGCTAGTGCACATGGAATAGGAGGTGTACTCTCGCAGATTGTCGATGGTCAGGAAAAAGTAATTGGGTACTATAGCAGAGTTCTTGGAAAACCGGAAAGGAACTATTGCGTTACAAGGCGAGAACTATTGGCAGTGGTTGAATGCGTGAAACATTTTCACAAATACCTATATGGGCAGCATTTCCTACTAAGGACAGATCATGCAGCACTCAGATGGTTACTCCAGTTTAAAAATCCGGAAGGGCAAATTGCGCGATGGATAGAAAGGTTGCAGAATTATGATTGTGAATTCAGCATCGGAAAGGTGGACAACATGGAAACGCCGATGCACTATCTCGACGCCCATGTGCATTGGAATGTAAGCATTGCTCTAAAGCTGAAAGATGCGAAGGTATAGTCGACATCCGATTAACAAATCTGCAACCTGATGACGAATGGGAGTCAAGCACTATAAGGAAAAGTCAACTGGAGGATACAGACTTGGTTAAGGTCATGAAAGCGAAAGAAATGGATAAACGACCAACCAAGGAAGAAATGGCACCGGAAAGTCCATTGGCCAAGGCGTATTGGGTGCAATGGAATAGCCTGAAGTTGATAAATGGAGTACTGCATCGTTCATGGGAAAGTGAGGATGGTAGACACACTCACGACTTGATTGTTCTACCAAAGTCTAGAATAACAGCCGTATTAGAAGAGTTTCACAATGGACCAAGTGGAGGGCATCTCGGCGTTACAAAAACTTTGGAAAAGATTAAGCAACGGTTTTACTGGGTGAATTGTCAAGTATCAGTTGCTGAATGGATTAAAAACTGCGCGCAATGCATGGCAGCTAAAGGTCCGAAAGTTAGAACCAGAGGAAGGTTGCAGCAGTACAATGCAGGAGCACCCTTTGAACGCGTTGCAATGGATGTAGCTGGTCCATTTCCTACTAGTGACTCTGGAAACAAATACGTGTTGGTGATTATGGACTATTTTAGTAAGTGGCCAGAGGTATATGCTATACCAAATCAGGAGGCTAAAACTGTGGCCGAAGCTTTTGTTCAGAATTGGGTCACGCGGTTTGGAATACCAATTGAGTTGCATTCAGATCAAGGAAGGAACTTTGAGTCTTCTATATTTCAAGAAATGTGCTTACTGTTGGGTATCAAGAAGACTCGTACGACAGCTCTACATCCACAGTCGGATGGCATGGTAGAAAGGTTTAACCGCACATTGGAAGAACATTTGCGGAAAGTAGTGGAAAAATGTCAGCGCAATTGGGACAAGCATATTCAAATGTTCCTATTGGCTTACCGATCAGCAGTCCATGACACTACCGGCCATTCACCTGCGAGGATTATTTTTGGTACAGAGTTGAAACTCCCGTCAGATCTTAAATTTGGAAGAAACAATGAACTTACTGAAACTGGAGGCAGTTACTGGGAAATGCTTCAGGCCGAAATGGATGAAATACACCAACATGTGAGGCAGCGAACACAGCTGATAAGCAATAAAATGAAGGATCGATATGACCGAGCTATGAATTCTGAAGGATTTAGAGAAGGCGACTTGGTGTTGCTCTACAATCCCCAACGGAAAAAGGGTATGTCTCCAAAGCTGCAAACATCGTGGGAAGGGCCATATAAAGTCATAAAGCGACTGAACGATGTTGTGTATCGCATACAATTTCACACGCAGAGACGAGGTAAAATAAAAGTCGTCCATTTAGAGAGACTAGCCCCATTTGGCTCAAGGAATTTTGTGTCTGATCGGGACGATCAGACTTAAGTGGAGGGCAGTGTGACGAATTTACAATCGAAGGTTCACGATAACACTACAAAACACATCGTGAGTAATCGTGAATAGTAAAAGCATGCAGTATGACGTAAGCATGAGTAAAAGCATGCAAGCAATGAACGCGCCATCTATCGCGAGATAGAAAGAAATAGATAGTTCTAGAATCTTCGACAGCATGCATGCAATGAACACGACATCTATCGCGAGATAGAAAGTAGAGAGAGATCGACAAGTTACTAGATAATTCCAGAACCTTCCACACAAGTGTCAGCTCGCATATAAATAGACCGCAGACGTCGCAGCGAGTACAGTTCGAATTTAATCGTTGAACAAGAAACATCGTGCCATCTACGAGAAAACTGACCAGTGTTGAATTTTAAGTGTAGAAAATAATAAGTGGAAATAATAAGTGTAATAATAAATCTGTAAAATTTGAAACAAGTAAACTTTTGTGTTTTATTGGATTATTTGCAATCCAGAGATCGAACCGAGAGAATCGAAAACGTCAAATATTAAAATTTACGTAACAATATATTACAGAGATTATGAGATAAGACACTCGTTACTACTACATGCATTTTTATTAACACAATCGCAAAATCGGCCAAAATTATGCCCGAAATACATGTGCAGATAAAACGCATGCAGCGCATCTTTATTTACTGCATTCAAATTACATGTGCAGATTTAATTTCTATTGAATTTTTGAAATTTAAACCGAAATGTCACAATTCTTTTTGACAGGCATTTTAAAAATTTCTGTGAAAAACATAAAAGAATTGTTGACATAACTTGTGTTGCGGGTGAAGCCTGCAGATGGAAAGAGTAGTTATTTTTTGCTGAAATACTTACTTGTTTTCCGTGCCCCTGGAAAAGAAAAAGAAAGAATAAATTAGACAAAGTTGTTTTCTTGTTTATGTATAGTTTGTTTTCGTGTTGTTTAATTTTTACTGACAGTCAGTGCTGTCAGATTCCGCGCGGCTGTCAGAGTCTGTGGAAGGGAACTCTTCTCAATTTACTTGAGATTTTTGTTTTGCTTGTACCTCGGACTTCTGTGGGAACAGAAGGTAGTTTGGATGGGATGGAACCGAGTGGAACCAAGTGGGTTGTAGAATAGGATAGTCTTTGTAGATAAGCAAGTTTAGGTTCCATAATAGAAGGTTTCTATGTAGATGTTTTGCAAACTAGGGCAGTGACCGCCAAGTGGTTTCTGAGGCAAGGGTCGTGAAGAGGTGAAGAAGGGGTGATACAGGTATCAGCTAATAGTAGGAGTTAAAAGAAAATAAGGATTCCGGTATCGGGTAAAGAATAAGAAAGAATAAAATTACCGGATGGATGGCCTTGAAAAAATATTGAACCGGGTAGTGAGGTTTGGCTCAAAAATTAAGCGGGAGAAGATTTTTGATCGCGAAGGCATTAAGACCGGTGGTCGCATGATCGCATTGAAGAAACGGCGGCGAAAAAGTTTTACGTCTGAATTTTTAATGTAAAGTCAAGTCTGTAATTATTTTCTGGATATTTGAATAACGCAACCAAAGTCGGTATTAATTGGCGTGGCCAGGAGCGACGGTGGGCTAAATCTTCAACTGGATCGATAATTCTCTGAAAGCGCAGCTCTGCAGGTTACCGCGTGGACCCCCATGATCCTGGATTGAGAACCAGTGATCTCAATCACGTGCTGGAGCTGACCACGGTGGACTCCGTTGTGATGCGAGGTCAGAAGCTCCAGTGATAAATTCAAATTTAAAATTAATGGGAAGAGCGGTAAGTGCAGCTATTTTGGTCTGTGCATGGAACAGTTTTGAGCACCAGAAAGATTCTGACCTAAGCTCCGGGCGGTCACAGTAGCCCGGCTCGTTGTTGTAATCCGCCTATTACCTCTGGGTTACGTTCGCGCCGATTGCGAGATCCTGTGGGATCAATATCCACTATCCACCTTTGAGTTTGGTGGATGAGTTCCGGTTTCACCTCCTGAGGACGTTTGGAACGTGTTCGTATATTTATTTAATATTCATGAACGTACGCGGATATTCATGTGGTCTTTGTATGTGTTTAATTTAAAGTATTTTTCCAAGTCAAGGAAAATTTGGTTCTCGAAATTGTAAGAGAACGGGGTGAAATCGAGTTTAGTCCAGATTTTGCAACGTAATTTTACCCCCTCAGAGAGCTCTTTTAGGTGGGAGGATATTTGTATTTGCTGTCCATGAATTTTGCTTCATGAAGAATTTGCCCTTTTCTCAGTGCCCTTGTTTATTTTTGATTTTGCATTTGTATTTGTATATTTTGATGTGCTTAAATTTGTATTATTTTCATGTATTTAAATAATTTTGAATTTCAAAAAAAATTAATTAAATTTATAATCTTTATCAATAAAACAGCATATGTATATGTCTTAAGCATGATGAAGAGATAAATTCTTTTATTCAGGGGCGATGGAAGAGGTTACCGGGGAAGTGGTATGGTAAGAGGTTGGCGGTTTCATGTTAGTGGTGATTTTAGTTTTTTTCTTAATGTAATTTTATTTTGTTTTGTTTTTGTTTAGAAATTTTTATTGTTGTTCCCTTTCGCCCGGCATGACGGGTTATACCCATCCTGAGATACCGAGCTAGTCGGATGGCGGTCATGCCGGGGCAAGTTTGAAGGGTCTCGCAACAATATGGCGCCCAAATAAAATGAGGCTTCGCGGTTGTTCCTCCGCAGTGTTTCCCAAGCCTGGTGTCGTGAAACGGCAACAAGTTGCAAAGTTCATTTGCTCTAGGAGAGGGAAGCGCTGCGGACAAACAACCGCGAGTAGAAATAGTAGCACTCTACACACACTAGTATGGATAAATTTTCTGGGTATAATACTAACGAAGAAAATTGAAGTTTTTGATTTTGTGTTGCAGGTACAAAACACACAGTCAAACAAAACGATATAAGAGCAAGATGCAGAATGTCTTGTTAGATCGGTTTCTCATCAGTGCAAGTGTCCAGATTGATGACTTGGAATGACCGCGCTGGGTAAATCCAATAGCATCAGTGGCGGATAGAGTGCGGATGAGCAGCCGAAAGCCTGTGCCTAGAAGATGAATCCGGAAAACGGTGACAGAAATCTTAATCGCGATGGTGTTTACTCCGATAACCTGAGTTCCGCGGATTTCCCTCTGCGAGTTCGATTCTCTCCGATGGCGTCCGGTTTTTTCGGAGAAAAGAAGAAGTAGACAGTATCGGAGAGAGGTTCTGCAGACGAAAATTCGTGTAGAATTGTTTTTTTTTTTTATTTTGATAAGCCAAGCTGAACAGACATTACCTCAATTGTACGTGACTTCCCAGCTAGGTCGGTAGTCGAGGTGTCTTAAGGACAGCCTGAAAAGGCTAGCCTCAATTGCACTGAAGAAAGATTTGCTCTTGGTATGGTGGCTCAGAATAAGTGAGACGGCTCAGATTTCTGATGGTACGGCTGAGGGCATATCCGGAGCTGACCTAGTAATAGTGGAGATATTAGATCATGTTTTACGTATATATTTTGTATTGCATTTTGATATGTTTTGAAGGCGGTAAGTTCTCTTATTCTCCTGCGATGATCGTGTACATTTTCTGATGCAGATGGTGCTATTGTGCCGCTGGAGAGTTTGAGAGTAACGTGCAATTGAACTGTCTGTTTGGTGATGAGTGGCCGTTGAAGAGTAGAACGTGTAGAGTGTGTTGTTTTGTTTTGCTTTATTTTGTTTTTTTTTTTTTTTGTTTTTTTTTCTTTTTTTGCTATACCGTGCCATTTCTTATTCCTCTGAAACCTCTGCAAGAAGCCCCTGTAATCAATTTCATATCATTGTAATTCACATATAAACATTTAATTGAATAATTAGTGCGATAATCGAGCCATTTATGGGTTAATATTGTATTTTAGTCCTTATATTAGAAACCATTGATATATATTTGATATTGATTATATGATAGTGAAATTTATTTATTGAAAAGTTATTACACATTTTCTGTTCTTTGTTCTGTAGTCTAGATTATATATACGTATTTATTTTGTTAGATTTAATCTTTGTTTTTTCTTGCGGTCTTTGGTTGCGTTGTAATAACGTTACTAAATTAATTTTGTCATCACTTTAAAAATCATTCCTGCGAGTCATTTAAGATACGTGGCTTGGTGCTGATTATCTCTTTGGCGATAAAGGGCATGTCTAGTGCGTTCAAATTGCGTAGAAGTTCACGCAGAAAAAGAGATAGGCAATTCGACTTAAATAGATCATCACCACAAGTGAAGGAAGTTAGGTTTAATCATAGAGTAAGAAATAACAAGAGGCCGAATCTTGAACAACGAAATTTTTCTATGGTCGGTCCAGTACTGGACCGATTTCTCACTCACTTTTGAATATTTTGAGCTCTCATTCTCTTCGCCATAGCAATTGGCAGTTTTTAATATGGAAGACGAATCTCATATAAATTTTCAGCCAAAAAATTTTTGTTCTCTTCTCGCGTCTCCATGCCAGGTGTTCTTTTTTTGGCTAGCGATGGGTAGAAGAAGAAGAATTTACAATGTATATATTGTATATTCTTTGGGAGAAGACTTTTGAATGCATGTGTTTGTGTCATTTATCGGCTGTGTGTCTTTTAGCGTGTGTGTGGGTATATAGGATAAGCGATGAGCTTTGTGTGGCTTTTCTTGATTTCTCTGATTCGACGACGCTAGACGTCGACAATATATGAAAACGACAGAGAAGAATGCCTTTTTAGCAATAAGAAAAATGTAGCGCAACTGAGATTTTTCTTATTCAAAAATTAAAGAAAAATGTCGGTATGTTCGGTGTTTTTTATCCGGTACAATGTATTAAAATAATTTTTAATAAAAGTTGCCGAATGGAATCCTCGTTGTTAACTTTTTTTATTAAATGAAAACACTTTTGAACAATTTAGATAACAATAAACTTTTAATTCAATAAAAAAGGGATATATGAAACGTTCAAACATAACAAATGATGTAGTGTTAAATAAATATATAGTGTTATAAATGAATAAAAAATAATTTTGAAATATAAAATTCCAAAAATTATTAAATATTATTTGCTTATAAATTTTTAAATAAATTTTAAAAAAAGATTTCGTTTATTTTAAAAAAATTTTATTATTATTTTAATTTCCAATTTCTCATAAAGAAATTGAAAAGAAATTTCGGAACATAAAGAAAGAAATGGCTTTTCAATTTTTATTTGCCGAAATATCTAGTGCAAGCGCCGACAACCTTGCCAACACACGACCAAAGCGTACACAGACGCGTAAAATTACACACACAAGCAACAACAACCAAATTTGCAAAAGCGACGAAACGAAAGGGTAAGAAGTACGCATGAAATGCATTTGGCTCGGCGATGGACGAAGAAAGAAATCGTTCAAATCGCCTGCTTTCTGCTTATCATGTGTATTGTGTGTGTGCGGAATTAGAACGGAGCGGAATACGCAATGAAACGGAGGAAAGGGCAAGTAATTGAAATGAAATGCAAGTGTTCGGGCCGTGAACAAAGAGAGAGAAATCGTTCAAACTGCGTGCTCTCGCCTATCATGTGTATTTTTCCATCTATGCTTTTCTTCGTTTCTTCGTCCATACCGCCCGCATCAATGATGCCGTTTGAGTAACTTTGGCTGATTCGGCCTCTTGTTATTTTTTACTCTATGGTTTAATACACCCTTACAGCATATGAATAAAGGAAACAGAGAGATGGCAGAATCTAAAGAGTCGCAACGTTTTGATGACGTCACTTTCGCGGATCTTTCCGAAACCATAATTTCTGATAGTGCAAAAGTACCAAGCCAAGAAAGGCCACAATCAGTATTGGAGGCGACTAAAAAGCAAACGATTGGTGGATCGCAGGGCGCAAAACCCAAAGAATACGGTGGTTTAGGGACAAATTTCAAGCAGGTTCCGGCTGCGCCTAAACTGGAGCAGGCGACATTGCCGGGGAATGTAGTCTCTATGACTCGGAGCGTTACGGTGACGGATGAGCACGACCCCGACGTGATTTCCGCAATGGTCAACAGTGCGTGCAATCATTGGCGTGCCGCTGTTGAAGAAGGTATCAGCAGGCAAATCCAGGAAGGATTGAAAAAAGGATTAAAAGAGGTCGTCTCAGAAGTCACCGCAATGTTCCAAGGAGTAGGATTAGTAGGTAATAGTAGCCAAAACCAGAAGGAGACAACGGGAGAACCGTCTGCCCGGGCACAACACCCAGCGCCTTAAGGTAGGGGGTGGTCTAATGGGAATAGAATTAGTGGAAGAAGAGGCAGTATTGAAAATCATTTATCGTTACCTGGTGGTCCAGCGCGAGATTATGATTTGAGGCACGGCGGGAGTACCTATTTTCCCCAAGCTTCGGTTCCATCCCATGCAACACAGGGCAATAGAAATTCTCAAAGAAGCGCGACTTATCTCAATCACCTTAGTGGCGGTGACAATAAATATCAGCAGTCTGATTGTGGTGAGGCGCACATTAAGCTGGACAAGTGGGGCATTGTCTTTGATGGCGATCAAAACTCAATGTCTGTAGACCATTTCATTTTCCGTGTAGAGCATTTGCGAGCTCAGTATGGGTGTGCCTGGTCTCAGGTATTGAGAGATTTCCAGCTGCTGTTGGCAGGCGAAGCCAAGGAATGGTACTGGCTGCATGTGCGAAACAACAATACGCCAGACTGGGAATCCTTACGTCGCGCGATGATTGGTCAGTACAAGACCAGTCGTTCAGAGTATGAAGTGATGCGGGATTTGGTTGAGCGCAAGCAATTATCCAATGAACCCATAGACATGTACTTCCAAGCGATGTTAAAATTACGTACTAGACTTTTGAGTCCTATACCGGAATACGAAATGGTCAAAATAATTAAACGAAATCTGAAGGAAAGCCTTGCCCGCATTGTTTACCCGATACAGGTATTCTCGGTGCAGCAATTGCGTGAGGAATGCCAAGAAGCGGAGCGATGTTTTCTGCGTCGGGACCCACGCAATTTCCAGCAATCGCGTTTCGCTCGGCAGGTTAATGAGTTGGAGCTCTCAGACGATGAAGTGAATCCAGAGCCAACGCCCATACAGCATCCACAGCGGGGGGCTCAGCAGCCTCGTAGAAATAAGCTGACGTGCTGGAATTGCAGGAAAGCAGGCCATGCGTTCATGGACTGCATGGATCGGGAACGGAAAATATTTTGTTTTAAATGCGGCTTTCGTGACGTGATAACACCAAACTGTCCAAAATGTGGCCAGGGAAACGGGTCGAGAGGTGTGGCAGAGGCAGGGGAGCCATCCTCCAAAATAGGGCCCGCAGACCAAAGAAAGAAATAGAAGGCGTGGTTTGCCGCCATGCTCCAGAAGAGGTTGATAGCCCGGTAGGAGATTCTGAAAAGAAAACTAGATTTAGTATTTTGCAACGTATTAAACAATGTAATGTACAACAAAATAAAGTTAAGAGTTTGAAACCAGTAGAGACTAGAGCTCGTGAGTATATGGCAGCTAGGGATCGTATTTTTAGCGTAGATGGTGTCAGTACAGGGCTTAGAGTATCCCGTAAAATCCAGAGGGCGCGAGAGAGATTTCGGCGGCGGAAGGAAGTCCGGAAAATGATAGCGGCGTCGCTAGTGTCGGCAGAGCGAAATGATCCAAGGCCTTATATCGAATTTAGCAGTGGTGACAGAGTCATAAAAGGGCTTCTAGATTCTGGCGCTTCTGTTAGCATCCTGGGTAAAGGTTGTCGGGAGCTCGTTGAAGAATGTGATCTTCCAGTAAGGCCGTACTATAATAGTTTGAAGACTGCAGGTGGGAATAAACATTTAATATGTGGTAAAGTCGAGGTTGACGTGACTTACAAAAAGAAAACCAGTCAAATGGTATTTTTCCTGTGCCCGTACTTAGACCAGGCAGTTTACCTGGGTGTAGATTTTTGGAAGGCCTTCGGCATTGCACAGGAGATTTTTGAAGTCAGTCAGCTCAGCACCTTAGTTTCTGGCAGCGAAGATGTAGACCCGGAAGCTCATGAGCTCACTGCAGTACAGCGCGCTTGTTTAGAGGCTGTGAAGGATAAATTTTGTTATTTTGAGAAAAATGGATTAGGAAAAACGAACTTAGAAACACACACGATTAAGCTGGTTGAAGGGGCAGAGTCTTTCAAGGACCGTCACTATCCTGTGTCACCAGCAGTTCAGAAAATTATCTACGATGAAGTTGATAAAATGCTTGAACTGGGGGTGATTGAGGAGAGTGACAGCCCTTGGAACAATAGGACGACGCTGGTGAGGAAGCCTGGTAAAAACAGATTTTGTTTAGACGCCAGAAAATTTAATGCTCTGACCGTAAAGCATGCCTATCCACTCCAAAATATAGAGGGCATTTTAAGCCGTATAGATCATACACACTTCATAAGTAGTGTTGATTTAAAGTATGCTTTTTGGCAGGTTGAGTTGGATGCGGACAGTAGGAAGTATACAGCTTTTACTGTACCTGGCCGTCCTCTGTACCAGTTTGTGGTCATGCCTTTTGGCCTGTGCAATGCGGCACAGCGCCTGTGCCGATTGATGGATAAAGTTATTCCGCAGAGGCTCAAGTCCAACGTTTTTGTCTACTTAGACGATTTATTGGTTGTGGCTTCAGACTTTGATACGCATGTGCGACTGCTGGGTGAGGTGGCGGAATGTCTTAGAAAAGCCAATCTGACTGTAGGTCTAAAGAAATCAAGGTTTTGCTTCAAAGAGTTGAGGTATTTGGGTTTTATCCTGGGAGGAGGCTGTCTTAGGACGGACCCTGAAAAGGTAACGGCCATTCAGCAGATCCCTGTACCGAGGTCAGTTAGAGAGGTCAGAAGCTTCTTAGGTACCGCCGGCTGGTACCGCCGTTTTATCCAGAACTTCGCGTCCTTGTCGGCACCTCTCAGCGACACTCTGAAAAAAAGCAATAAAAAATTTTCAATGACACCTGAAGCAATTGAGGCATTTGGTCTTTTAAAACAGGCTTTAACTTCTGCCCCAGTGCTCAAGCACGCCGACTTTAGCAGGCGTTTCTTTATACAATGCGATGCATCCAGTGTAGGGATTGGTGCCGTGTTGTTTCAGGTCGATGATGAGAATCAAGAGAATCCAATCGCATTCTTTTCTTACAAGCTGAATCGACACCAAAGAAATTACAGCGTGACCGAAAAGGAATGTTTGGCGGCAATTCTCGCTGTCAAGCGATTTAGGCCATACGTAGAGCTAATGCCTTTTACGATTATAACCGACCACGCAAGTCTTAAGTGGCTGATGTCATTGAAGGATTTGAGTGGTCGATTAGCGCGACGGTCATTGCTGCTGCAGCCATTCGATTTTAATATTGAGCATAGGAAAGGAGCGGATAATGTAGTAGCAGACACGCTGTCAAGAGCGGTGGAAGAAGTTGATCTGAGTCGTAATGAGCTTTTAGATATGGAGACAACTGAATTCGAGTCACCTGAGTATTTAGGAATTGTTGAAACTGTAAGACAGAGTGCTGATCGATTGCCAGATTTGAAAGTCGCAGATGGGTTAGTTTTTAAACGGACCGTGTTCCAGGATGAGTTACCATCTAATGAGTTTGCGTGGAAGCTGTGGGTTCCCGAGGCTTTGACTTTCACCTTGATATCGGCAGCTCATGAACCGCCACGGGCAGCTCATGGTGGGATCGCCAAAACTTTGTTCCGTTTACGCGAACTTTATTATTGGCCTGGAATGGCGAGGCAAGTTAAAGCATACATTGATGGTTGTGCAACCTGTAAGGAGACGAAATCGACCAACGTGGATTTGCGCCCAGAAATAGGTCAGGAGGTAGTAACGGTGCGGCCGTTTCAAAAGATCTACGTTGACTTTCTTGGCAAGTATCCGCGCTCAAGAAAAGGCAACGCGTATATTTTTGTTGTTGTCGATCACTTTACTAAATTTACGTTTTTGAAAGCGATGAAAGCTGCCACGGCTGCTAATGTGGTCAAATTTCTGGTGGACGAGATTTTCTATAAGTTCGGCGTCCCTGAGATCGTTCACAGCGATAATGGTGTACAATTTGTTTCTAAAGAATTTAAAAGAATGATAGATATGTTTAAAATAACGCACTTGAAAACAGCGTTTTACTCTCCTCAGTCGAATGCGGCTGAGAGAGTGAATCAGTCCTTTCTGGCTGCCATTAAAGCGTATCTTAAAGAGGATCACAGAGATTGGGATGCCTATCTGCCTGAAATCGAATGCTCTCTTCGCGGTTCGGTGCACGCAGCTACAGGTGTAACGCCTTTCTTTGCGTGGTTTGGCCAAAGTATGTTTACCAGTGGATCCGATTATAGGCTAGCGCGTAAGCTGAAGTCGTTAGACGATCATGAGCTGCGGATTTTAAACCGTGAAGATAGGTTAAAATTGTGGCGAGAGAAGATGAAAGACAGTTTGCATGCAGCGTATGAAAGGAGCGCGAAGTGTTACAACAGATGTAAAAGGGTAGTCAAGTTTGTCCCGGGACAAGAAGTGTATAGACGCAATTTCGTACAGAGCGATTTTAAGCTTATATTAGAAACCATTGATATATATTTGATATTGATTATATGATAGTGAAATTTATTTATTGAAAAGTTATTACACATTTTCTGTTCTTTGTTCTGTAGTCTAGATTATATATACGTATTTATTTTGTTAGATTTAATCTTTGTTTTTTCTTGCGGTCTTTGGTTGCGTTGTAATAACGTTACTAAATTAATTTTGTCATCACTTTAAAAATCATTCCTGCGAGTCATTTAAGATACGTGGCTTGGTGCTGATTATCTCTTTGGCGATAAAGGGCATGTCTAGTGCGTTCAAATTGCGTAGAAGTTCACGCAGAAAAAGAGATAGGCAATTCGACTTAAATAGATCATCACCACAAGTGAAGGAAGTTAGGTTTAATCATAGAGTAAGAAATAACAAGAGGCCGAATCTTGAACAACGAAATTTTTCTATGGTCGGTCCAGTACTGGACCGATTTCTCACTCACTTTTGAATATTTTGAGCTCTCATTCTCTTCGCCATAGCAATTGGCAGTTTTTAATATGGAAGACGAATCTCATATAAATTTTCAGCCAAAAAATTTTTGTTCTCTTCTCGCGTCTCCATGCCAGGTGTTCTTTTTTTGGCTAGCGATGGGTAGAAGAAGAAGAATTTACAATGTATATATTGTATATTCTTTGGGAGAAGACTTTTGAATGCATGTGTTTGTGTCATTTATCGGCTGTGTGTCTTTTAGCGTGTGTGTGGGTATATAGGATAAGCGATGAGCTTTGTGTGGCTTTTCTTGATTTCTCTGATTCGACGACGCTAGACGTCGACAATATATGAAAACGACAGAGAAGAATGCCTTTTTAGCAATAAGAAAAATGTAGCGCAACTGAGATTTTTCTTATTCAAAAATTAAAGAAAAATGTCGGTATGTTCGGTGTTTTTTATCCGGTACAATGTATTAAAATAATTTTTAATAAAAGTTGCCGAATGGAATCCTCGTTGTTAACTTTTTTTATTAAATGAAAACACTTTTGAACAATTTAGATAACAATAAACTTTTAATTCAATAAAAAAGGGATATATGAAACGTTCAAACATAACAAATGATGTAGTGTTAAATAAATATATAGTGTTATAAATGAATAAAAAATAATTTTGAAATATAAAATTCCAAAAATTATTAAATATTATTTGCTTATAAATTTTTAAATAAATTTTAAAAAAAGATTTCGTTTATTTTAAAAAAATTTTATTATTATTTTAATTTCCAATTTCTCATAAAGAAATTGAAAAGAAATTTCGGAACATAAAGAAAGAAATGGCTTTTCAATTTTTATTTGCCGAAATATCTAGTGCAAGCGCCGACAACCTTGCCAACACACGACCAAAGCGTACACAGACGCGTAAAATTACACACACAAGCAACAACAACCAAATTTGCAAAAGCGACGAAACGAAAGGGTAAGAAGTACGCATGAAATGCATTTGGCTCGGCGATGGACGAAGAAAGAAATCGTTCAAATCGCCTGCTTTCTGCTTATCATGTGTATTGTGTGTGTGCGGAATTAGAACGGAGCGGAATACGCAATGAAACGGAGGAAAGGGCAAGTAATTGAAATGAAATGCAAGTGTTCGGGCCGTGAACAAAGAGAGAGAAATCGTTCAAACTGCGTGCTCTCGCCTATCATGTGTATTTTTCCATCTATGCTTTTCTTCGTTTCTTCGTCCATACCGCCCGCATCAATGATGCCGTTTGAGTAACTTTGGCTGATTCGGCCTCTTGTTATTTTTTACTCTATGGTTTAATACACCCTTACAGCATATGAATAAAGGAAACAGAGAGATGGCAGAATCTAAAGAGTCGCAACGTTTTGATGACGTCACTTTCGCGGATCTTTCCGAAACCATAATTTCTGATAGTGCAAAAGTACCAAGCCAAGAAAGGCCACAATCAGTATTGGAGGCGACTAAAAAGCAAACGATTGGTGGATCGCAGGGCGCAAAACCCAAAGAATACGGTGGTTTAGGGACAAATTTCAAGCAGGTTCCGGCTGCGCCTAAACTGGAGCAGGCGACATTGCCGGGGAATGTAGTCTCTATGACTCGGAGCGTTACGGTGACGGATGAGCACGACCCCGACGTGATTTCCGCAATGGTCAACAGTGCGTGCAATCATTGGCGTGCCGCTGTTGAAGAAGGTATCAGCAGGCAAATCCAGGAAGGATTGAAAAAAGGATTAAAAGAGGTCGTCTCAGAAGTCACCGCAATGTTCCAAGGAGTAGGATTAGTAGGTAATAGTAGCCAAAACCAGAAGGAGACAACGGGAGAACCGTCTGCCCGGGCACAACACCCAGCGCCTTAAGGTAGGGGGTGGTCTAATGGGAATAGAATTAGTGGAAGAAGAGGCAGTATTGAAAATCATTTATCGTTACCTGGTGGTCCAGCGCGAGATTATGATTTGAGGCACGGCGGGAGTACCTATTTTCCCCAAGCTTCGGTTCCATCCCATGCAACACAGGGCAATAGAAATTCTCAAAGAAGCGCGACTTATCTCAATCACCTTAGTGGCGGTGACAATAAATATCAGCAGTCTGATTGTGGTGAGGCGCACATTAAGCTGGACAAGTGGGGCATTGTCTTTGATGGCGATCAAAACTCAATGTCTGTAGACCATTTCATTTTCCGTGTAGAGCATTTGCGAGCTCAGTATGGGTGTGCCTGGTCTCAGGTATTGAGAGATTTCCAGCTGCTGTTGGCAGGCGAAGCCAAGGAATGGTACTGGCTGCATGTGCGAAACAACAATACGCCAGACTGGGAATCCTTACGTCGCGCGATGATTGGTCAGTACAAGACCAGTCGTTCAGAGTATGAAGTGATGCGGGATTTGGTTGAGCGCAAGCAATTATCCAATGAACCCATAGACATGTACTTCCAAGCGATGTTAAAATTACGTACTAGACTTTTGAGTCCTATACCGGAATACGAAATGGTCAAAATAATTAAACGAAATCTGAAGGAAAGCCTTGCCCGCATTGTTTACCCGATACAGGTATTCTCGGTGCAGCAATTGCGTGAGGAATGCCAAGAAGCGGAGCGATGTTTTCTGCGTCGGGACCCACGCAATTTCCAGCAATCGCGTTTCGCTCGGCAGGTTAATGAGTTGGAGCTCTCAGACGATGAAGTGAATCCAGAGCCAACGCCCATACAGCATCCACAGCGGGGGGCTCAGCAGCCTCGTAGAAATAAGCTGACGTGCTGGAATTGCAGGAAAGCAGGCCATGCGTTCATGGACTGCATGGATCGGGAACGGAAAATATTTTGTTTTAAATGCGGCTTTCGTGACGTGATAACACCAAACTGTCCAAAATGTGGCCAGGGAAACGGGTCGAGAGGTGTGGCAGAGGCAGGGGAGCCATCCTCCAAAATAGGGCCCGCAGACCAAAGAAAGAAATAGAAGGCGTGGTTTGCCGCCATGCTCCAGAAGAGGTTGATAGCCCGGTAGGAGATTCTGAAAAGAAAACTAGATTTAGTATTTTGCAACGTATTAAACAATGTAATGTACAACAAAATAAAGTTAAGAGTTTGAAACCAGTAGAGACTAGAGCTCGTGAGTATATGGCAGCTAGGGATCGTATTTTTAGCGTAGATGGTGTCAGTACAGGGCTTAGAGTATCCCGTAAAATCCAGAGGGCGCGAGAGAGATTTCGGCGGCGGAAGGAAGTCCGGAAAATGATAGCGGCGTCGCTAGTGTCGGCAGAGCGAAATGATCCAAGGCCTTATATCGAATTTAGCAGTGGTGACAGAGTCATAAAAGGGCTTCTAGATTCTGGCGCTTCTGTTAGCATCCTGGGTAAAGGTTGTCGGGAGCTCGTTGAAGAATGTGATCTTCCAGTAAGGCCGTACTATAATAGTTTGAAGACTGCAGGTGGGAATAAACATTTAATATGTGGTAAAGTCGAGGTTGACGTGACTTACAAAAAGAAAACCAGTCAAATGGTATTTTTCCTGTGCCCGTACTTAGACCAGGCAGTTTACCTGGGTGTAGATTTTTGGAAGGCCTTCGGCATTGCACAGGAGATTTTTGAAGTCAGTCAGCTCAGCACCTTAGTTTCTGGCAGCGAAGATGTAGACCCGGAAGCTCATGAGCTCACTGCAGTACAGCGCGCTTGTTTAGAGGCTGTGAAGGATAAATTTTGTTATTTTGAGAAAAATGGATTAGGAAAAACGAACTTAGAAACACACACGATTAAGCTGGTTGAAGGGGCAGAGTCTTTCAAGGACCGTCACTATCCTGTGTCACCAGCAGTTCAGAAAATTATCTACGATGAAGTTGATAAAATGCTTGAACTGGGGGTGATTGAGGAGAGTGACAGCCCTTGGAACAATAGGACGACGCTGGTGAGGAAGCCTGGTAAAAACAGATTTTGTTTAGACGCCAGAAAATTTAATGCTCTGACCGTAAAGCATGCCTATCCACTCCAAAATATAGAGGGCATTTTAAGCCGTATAGATCATACACACTTCATAAGTAGTGTTGATTTAAAGTATGCTTTTTGGCAGGTTGAGTTGGATGCGGACAGTAGGAAGTATACAGCTTTTACTGTACCTGGCCGTCCTCTGTACCAGTTTGTGGTCATGCCTTTTGGCCTGTGCAATGCGGCACAGCGCCTGTGCCGATTGATGGATAAAGTTATTCCGCAGAGGCTCAAGTCCAACGTTTTTGTCTACTTAGACGATTTATTGGTTGTGGCTTCAGACTTTGATACGCATGTGCGACTGCTGGGTGAGGTGGCGGAATGTCTTAGAAAAGCCAATCTGACTGTAGGTCTAAAGAAATCAAGGTTTTGCTTCAAAGAGTTGAGGTATTTGGGTTTTATCCTGGGAGGAGGCTGTCTTAGGACGGACCCTGAAAAGGTAACGGCCATTCAGCAGATCCCTGTACCGAGGTCAGTTAGAGAGGTCAGAAGCTTCTTAGGTACCGCCGGCTGGTACCGCCGTTTTATCCAGAACTTCGCGTCCTTGTCGGCACCTCTCAGCGACACTCTGAAAAAAAGCAATAAAAAATTTTCAATGACACCTGAAGCAATTGAGGCATTTGGTCTTTTAAAACAGGCTTTAACTTCTGCCCCAGTGCTCAAGCACGCCGACTTTAGCAGGCGTTTCTTTATACAATGCGATGCATCCAGTGTAGGGATTGGTGCCGTGTTGTTTCAGGTCGATGATGAGAATCAAGAGAATCCAATCGCATTCTTTTCTTACAAGCTGAATCGACACCAAAGAAATTACAGCGTGACCGAAAAGGAATGTTTGGCGGCAATTCTCGCTGTCAAGCGATTTAGGCCATACGTAGAGCTAATGCCTTTTACGATTATAACCGACCACGCAAGTCTTAAGTGGCTGATGTCATTGAAGGATTTGAGTGGTCGATTAGCGCGACGGTCATTGCTGCTGCAGCCATTCGATTTTAATATTGAGCATAGGAAAGGAGCGGATAATGTAGTAGCAGACACGCTGTCAAGAGCGGTGGAAGAAGTTGATCTGAGTCGTAATGAGCTTTTAGATATGGAGACAACTGAATTCGAGTCACCTGAGTATTTAGGAATTGTTGAAACTGTAAGACAGAGTGCTGATCGATTGCCAGATTTGAAAGTCGCAGATGGGTTAGTTTTTAAACGGACCGTGTTCCAGGATGAGTTACCATCTAATGAGTTTGCGTGGAAGCTGTGGGTTCCCGAGGCTTTGACTTTCACCTTGATATCGGCAGCTCATGAACCGCCACGGGCAGCTCATGGTGGGATCGCCAAAACTTTGTTCCGTTTACGCGAACTTTATTATTGGCCTGGAATGGCGAGGCAAGTTAAAGCATACATTGATGGTTGTGCAACCTGTAAGGAGACGAAATCGACCAACGTGGATTTGCGCCCAGAAATAGGTCAGGAGGTAGTAACGGTGCGGCCGTTTCAAAAGATCTACGTTGACTTTCTTGGCAAGTATCCGCGCTCAAGAAAAGGCAACGCGTATATTTTTGTTGTTGTCGATCACTTTACTAAATTTACGTTTTTGAAAGCGATGAAAGCTGCCACGGCTGCTAATGTGGTCAAATTTCTGGTGGACGAGATTTTCTATAAGTTCGGCGTCCCTGAGATCGTTCACAGCGATAATGGTGTACAATTTGTTTCTAAAGAATTTAAAAGAATGATAGATATGTTTAAAATAACGCACTTGAAAACAGCGTTTTACTCTCCTCAGTCGAATGCGGCTGAGAGAGTGAATCAGTCCTTTCTGGCTGCCATTAAAGCGTATCTTAAAGAGGATCACAGAGATTGGGATGCCTATCTGCCTGAAATCGAATGCTCTCTTCGCGGTTCGGTGCACGCAGCTACAGGTGTAACGCCTTTCTTTGCGTGGTTTGGCCAAAGTATGTTTACCAGTGGATCCGATTATAGGCTAGCGCGTAAGCTGAAGTCGTTAGACGATCATGAGCTGCGGATTTTAAACCGTGAAGATAGGTTAAAATTGTGGCGAGAGAAGATGAAAGACAGTTTGCATGCAGCGTATGAAAGGAGCGCGAAGTGTTACAACAGATGTAAAAGGGTAGTCAAGTTTGTCCCGGGACAAGAAGTGTATAGACGCAATTTCGTACAGAGCGATTTTAAGCGCGGAATTAACGCAAAGTTCTGTAGAAAATTTTTGAAGTGTCGCGTGGCTGAAGTCCTTGGAAACAATATGTACAGATTGGAGGACTTGCAAGGCAAGAGTTTGGGTGTGTACCACACCAAGGACTTGAAGCAATGAATCAGTGTACGATACTTAACATACCTGGGATATAATTCTCTAGTGCAGTATACATATTAGTTTTAGCATCCTTGTTGGTGCAATACACATCCGCTTGCATGGATAATGTCTAGAGTGATTGTGTCCGGTCACGTTGTAATCCACCGGTGTGGTTTGCGTCGTGCAATTTTCCATGTACCTGATTCATTGTTAACAAAGTAATTATTCTTGTTGTTTAAGTTGTGTTGTGATACTTCCCGTTTACGTGCATGGTGTTTAGCTGTAGGAATATGTTAGCTGGAGTGATTGGAAGGTCTGTGGTGAAGCGCAGCTAGTCCCCGATGGTTACTGTGGGTGCTGCGAGGGCTTCTGCTAAGGTGCGTCAAAACAGCACGTGGGTTTACTGTGGTAATACATGCTCGATACCTGATATGCCCCTTTGTTGTCCCAAGGCCTAACATGGTGACGGAAGAACCGGCTAGCTCAAGTGCATAGTCTGGCACAGCAGGGTCGTGGGCGGTTGCCTACGCTGGGCGCCGCGTATAAAGAATGATTCACCCAGCACACTGGGTGCTTCTCGGGCCGTGCTTCGTCTGAGCCAGAGTTTTGTTGCGGGTGAAGCCTGCAGATGGAAAGAGTAGTTATTTTTTGCTGAAATACTTACTTGTTTTCCGTGCCCCTGGAAAAGAAAAAGAAAGAATAAATTAGACAAAGTTGTTTTCTTGTTTATGTATAGTTTGTTTTCGTGTTGTTTAATTTTTACTGACAGTCAGTGCTGTCAGATTCCGCGCGGCTGTCAGAGTCTGTGGAAGGGAACTCTTCTCAATTTACTTGAGATTTTTGTTTTGCTTGTACCTCGGACTTCTGTGGGAACAGAAGGTGGTTTGGATGGGATGGAACCGAGTGGAACCAAGTGGGTTGTAGAATAGGATAGTCTTTGTAGATAAGGAAGTTTAGGTTCCATAATAGAAGGTTTCTATGTAGATGTTTTGCAAACTAGGGCAGTGACCGCCAAGTGGTTTCTGAGGCAAGGGTCGTGAGGAGGTGAAGAAGGGGTGATACAGGTATCAGCGATTAGTAGGAGTTAAAAGAAAATAAGGATTCCGGTATCGGGTAAAGAATAAGAAAGAATAAAATTACCGGATGGATGGCCTTGAAAAAATATTGAACCGGGTAGTGAGGTTTGGCTCAAAAATTAAGCGGGAGAAGATTTTTGATCGCGAAGGCATTAAGACCGGTGGTCGCATGATCGCATTGAAGAAACGGCGGCGAAAAAGTTTTACGTTTGAATTTTTAATGTAAAGTCAAGTCTGTAATTACTTTCTGGATATTTGAATAACGCAACCAAAGTCGGTATTAATTGGCGTGGCCAGGAGCGACGGTGGGCTAAATCTTCAACTGGATCGATAATTCTCTGAAAGCGCAGCTCTGCAGGTTACCGCGTGGACCCCCATGATCCTGGATTGAGAACCAGTGATCTCAATCACGTGCTGGAGCTGACCACGGTGGACTCCGTTGTGATGCGAGGTCAGAAGCTCCAGTGATAAATTCAAATTTAAAATTAATGGGAAGAGCGGTAAGTGCAGCTATTTTGGTCTGTGCATGGAACAGTTTTGAGCACCAGAAAGATTCTGACCTAAGCTCCGGGCGGTCACAGTAGCCCGGCTCGTTGTTGTAATCCGCCTATTACCTCTGGGTTACGTTCGCGCCGATTGCGAGATCCTGTGGGATCAATATCCACTATCCACCTTTGAGTTTGGTGGATGAGTTCCGGTTTCAAATCCTGAGGACGTTTGGAACGTGTTCGTATATTTATTTAATATTCATGAACGTACGCGGATATTCATGTGGTCTTTGTATGTGTTTTAATTTAAAGTATTTTTCCAAGTCGAGGTAAATTTGGTTCTCGAAATTGTAAGAGAACGGGGTGAAATCGAGTTTAGTCCAGATTTTGCAACGTAATTTTACCCCCTCAGAGAGCTCTTTTAGGTGGGAGGATATTTGTATTTGCTGTCCATGAATTTTGCTTCATGAAGAATTTGCCCTTTTATCAGTGCCCTTGTTTATTTTTGATTTTGCATTTGTATTTGTATATTTTGATGTGCTTAAATTTGTATTATTTTCATGTATTTAAATAATTTTGAATTTCAAAAAAAATTAATTAAATTTATAATCTTTATTAATAAAACAGCATATGTATATGTCTTAAGCATGATGAAGAGATAAATTCTTTTATTCAGGGGCGATGGAAGAGGTTACCGGGGAAGTGGTATGGTAAGAGGTTGGCGGTTTCATGTTAGTGGTGATTTTAGTTTTTTTCTTAATGTAATTTTATTTTGTTTTGTTTTTGTTTAGAAATTTTTATTGTTGTTCCCTTTCGCCCGGCATGACGGGTTATACCCATCCTGAGATACCGAACTAGTCGGATGGCGGTCATGCCGGGGCGAGTTTGAAGGGTATCGCAACACTTGGTAGCATTGTTCCTGCGCAACAAATATTGAATTTGAGACGTCAGGCAAAAAATTTTCCCACGCAGATTGTACGAATTCTCTCCCGTGTATTTCAAATGAAAACTTTTTCTGCAATCGGAATATCTGCACATATATTTCGGGCATTAGTCGGAATTTAGTGCAGATTTCCTAGGAACCCTGCATCAGCGTCTTTTGCATTGGTGTCGATTCTAGGGGGTGCTTTTAATTAAAAACGTCATAAACTGTGGTAAATTTTCTCGATGTTTTAAATAATTGTTTTGATTTTTCTCCCTAGTTTAGTTTCCTTGCAAATAAAAAATAATTAAATAATAAATAAAAACTTGAAACTCATATGACTCTTCTGTTGTATAAGAAAAAATTGGTGAATAAAATTCAATGACCCCATATTGTATAAAAATTAGATATTTTTTTGAAAATAAAAAATTTTGGGGACATCCTACTCCATTGCACCCGCTTGTATTGACTACAAAAATGTTACCTCTTTTACTTATGTGTGGTGAAAATGATAATTGTTCAAAACATAGATAAGGAGATAGGAAACTGCTGAAATATGCTAAAATATGCAATTCTGACGCAAAGCCTGTTCGTGAAAAAGCCAAAAATTCAGCTCAGAAACTCAACATTACAGAACTTGATAAAGAGTGATCGGGACGGAGAGGGTTTAGCTTTGAGACCTCAATGACAATTCAGATTTTTAAGTCGAATCGTTTGTTTTGAGATAGCAACCTAGTTAATTACTCATATATGTAATGAATTTGAAGACATCAATTTTTATTTATTTATTTATGCCAATATTTAGTCTATTCAATATCCATTTTACTTTTAAATAGTTTATTACTTAATTAGAACCAATTTGGAAAAAGTATAAGTCTGCACAGCTGAGAACCTGGGCTTTCTTAACATTGACATAATTATATTATAAATATATAATCATATTTTACAGAAAAAAACACAGAATAGAAAAAAATAGTATTTAAAATTTAAATTTTCTCCAAAATTAGAAGATTTTGGATAAAATATTAATTTATATAAATAAAATATATTTTTAATACCTTCACAATGGTACCTATATCATCCGGATATGTTTTACACTTTATGTTTTTGCGCCGATCCCAACAACAACAAAATGTTTGGTCGCTCTCGTTTGGTTTAGGAGTTATAGCCCTTTAAAATTTGAAAATTTACCGTCTATAACTCCTAAACCAGACGAGAGCGACCAAGGAAAAGAGTTTTATTTTCTCTAAGTTTTAAACCAGAAAAAGGAAATTGAGGAGTAGCGATGTGAATGTTCTATTCTGTCTTTATAATGAAAGCACTAGTGCCGCATAGATGGCACTAACATCGAACATATTATTTGTCAGTGGTTTGAGGCTTAGCTAAGAATCCATTTTGCGAATTCCTGCTAATTGTTTGCGTCTATTCTACTAATCCATTACTCGTATATAGCTTTTGATCTAATACGTAGTTATTTTGTATATACTGTTACGTAAATTTTATATTTGACGTTTTCGATTCTCTCGGTTCGATCTCTGGATTGCAAATAATCCAATAAAACACAAAAGTTTACTTGTTTATAATTTTACAGATTTATTATTACACTTATTATTTACACTTATTATTTCCACTTATTATTTTCTACACTTATAATTCAACACTGGTCAGTTTGCTCGTAGAAGGCACGATGTTTCTTGTTCAACGATTAAATTCGAACTGTACTCGCTGCGCCATCTGCGGTCTATTTATATGCGAGCTGACACTTGTGTGGAAGGTTCTGGAATTATCTAGTAACTTGTCGATCTCTCTCTACTTTCTATCTCGCGATAGATGTCGTATTCATTGCATGCATGCTGTCGAAGATTCTCGAACTATCTATTTCTTTCTATCACGCGATAGATGGCGCGTTCATTGCTTGCATGCTTTTACTCATGCTTTTATTATTCACGATTACTCACCATGTGTTTTCTAGTGTTATCGTGAACCTTCGATTATAAATTCGTCACACTGCCCTCCACTTAAGTCTGATCGTCCCGATCAGACACAAAATTCCTTGAGCCAAATGGGGCTAGTCTCTCTAAATGGACGACTTTTATTTTACCTCGTCTCTGCGTGTGAAATTGTATGCGATACACAACATCGTTCAGTCGCTTTATGACTTTATATGGCCCTTCCCACGATGTTTGCAGCTTTGGAGACATACCCTTTTTCCGTTGGGGATTGTAGAGCAACACCAAGTCGCCTTCTCTAAATCCTTCAGAATTCATAGCTCGGTCATATCGATCCTTCATTTTATTGCTTATCAGCTGTGTTCGCTGCCTCACATGTTGGTGTATTTCATCCATTTCGGCCTGAAGCATTTCCCAGTAACTGCCTCCAGTTTCAGTAAGTTCATTGTTTCTTCCAAATTTAAGATCTGACGGGAGTTTCAACTCTGTACCAAAAATAATCCTCGCAGGTGAATGGCCGGTAGTGTCATGGACTGCTGATCGGTAAGCCAATAGGAACATTTGAATATGCTTGTCCCAATTGCGCTGACATTTTTCCACTACTTTCCGCAAATGTTCTTCCAATGTGCGGTTAAACCTTTCTACCATGCCATCCGACTGTGGATGTAGAGCTGTCGTACGAGTCTTCTTGATACCCAACAGTAAGCACATTTCTTGAAATATAGAAGACTCAAAGTTCCTTCCTTGATCTGAATGCAACTCAATTGGTATTCCAAACCGCGTGACCCAATTCTGAACAAAAGCTTCGGCCACAGTTTTAGCCTCCTGATTTGGTATAGCATATACCTCTGGCCACTTACTAAAATAGTTCATAATCACCAACACGTATTTGTTTCCAGAGTCACTAGTAGGAAATGGACCAGCTACATCCATTGCAACGCGTTCAAAGGGTGCTCCTGCATTGTACTGCTGCAACCTTCCTCTGGTTCTAACTTTCGGACCTTTAGCTGCCATGCATTGCGCGCAGTTTTTAATCCATTCAGCAACTGATACTTGACAATTCACCCAGTAAAACCGTTGCTTAATCTTTTCAAAAATTTTTGTAACGCCGAGATGCCCTCCACTTGGTCCATTGTGAAACTCTTCTAATACGGCTGTTATTCTAGACTTTGGTAGAACAATCAAGTCGTGAGTGTGTCTACCATCCTCACTTTCCCATGAACGATGCAGTACTCCATTTATCAACTTCAGGCTATTCCATTGCACCCACTACGCCTTGGCCAATGGACTTTCCGGTGCCATTTCTTCCTTGGTTGGTCGTTTATCCATTTCTTTCGCTTTCATGACCTTAACCAAGTCTGTATCCTCCAGTTGACTTTTCCTTATAGTGCTTGACTCCCATTCGTCATCAGGTTGCAGATTTGTTAATCGGATGTCGACTATACCTTCGCATCTTTCAGCTTTAGAGCAATGCTTACATTCCAATGCACATGGGCGTCGAGATAGTGCATCGGCGTTTCCATGTTGTCCACGTTTCCGATGCTGAATTTCACAATCATAATTCTGCAACCTTTCTATCCATCGCGCAATTTGCCCTTCCGGATTTTTAAACTGGAGTAACCATCTGAGTGCTGCATGATCTGTCCTTAGTAGGAAATGCTGCCCATATAGGTATTTGTGAAAATGTTTCACGCATTCAACCACTGCCAATAGTTCTCGCCTTGTAACGCAATAGTTCCTTTCCGGTTTTCCAAGAACTCTGCTATAGTACCCAATTACTTTTTCCTGACCATCGACAATCTGCGAGAGTACACCTCCTATTCCATGTGCATTAGCATCTGTGTCCAGAATGAACTTTTCGCCAGGAACTGGATAAGCCAACATTGGAGCTGTACAAAGCAATTCCTTTAACTGCTGAAAGGCATTCTCTTCCTCCTCTTTCCACACAAATTTGCAATTTTTCTTTGTCAAATTGTGTAAACTTCTTGCAACATTGGCAAATCCGGGTACAAAGCGCCGGTAATACGTACAGAGTCCAAGGAAACTTCGCACTTCATGAACATTTTTGGGTCGAGGCCAATCTCTTACAGATCTTATTTTGTCTTCATCTGTGTGAATTCCCCCAGTAGTGATTTTGTGGCCCAAATAGGTTACTTCGGTTTTAAATAAATTGCATTTCTTTGGATTCAACCGTAATGCAGCAGAAGAAATTCGTTGAAAGACTTCTTCTAAATTTTTGAGGTGGTCATCAAAACTCTTGCCCATGACAATAATGTCATCAAGATACACCAAACATGTTTTCCAGTGAAGCCCTTTTAATACGTGTTCCATTAAACGCTCAAAAGTTGCTGGAGCGTTGCATAATCCGAATGGCATTACAGAGAATTGCCACAGTCCATCCCCGATGCTAAAAGCAGTTTTCTCGCGATCGGATTTCTCGATTTCCACTTGCCAATAACCACTTTGCAAATCCAGCGTTGAAAACCATTTCGCACCGGATAAGGTGTCTAAGGTGTCATCGATTCGTGGCAGTGGGTAGCTGTCCTTTTTAGTGACATCGTTCAGCTTCCGATAGTCAACGCAAAACCGGGTGCTTCCGTCTTTTTTTTTAACTAACACAACCGGTGAACTCCATGGGCTTGTTGATGGTTCAATAACTCCACCTTTCTTCATCTCGTCTATTATCTTTTCCGCCTCTTCTCGTTTCGCCAGTGGGACTCTGCGTGGAACTTGCCGAATAGGTCTTGCATCGCCAGTGTCTATCCGATGCTGTACGATGGCAGTTCTTCCAAATTTATTGCCATCGTTAGCAAATATGGAACTATACTTTTGTAGTAACCGTTTTGCTTTTATCCTTTCTGGCCCGCTCACCTCATTCAACCAAGTACCCATGATGGTGGGAGTTTTTGTCTCCTCTTTGAAAACCTTGTTTTCGCATTTCTGCGGAGGATCGTCACAATTAACCACGGCTTCCACAGCTTGGCATTGTCCTACTAGTGCTCCTTTATTAAGAGTGATCGGAGACCTGAACTCATTCATCACTCGAATTTGGATCTGCTTGTTCTTTCCCGTTTGTACCAAGGTTCGTCCAACCAAAATATTCGCAGTGCTTTCTGATGGCTCTACAACCCACAGCTTGCCTGCTCCACAGTCTTCATCCACACATGCCCACAGAACTGCTTCGGATTTTGGTGGAATCTGCTGACGGTGACTTACACTTACATTCCTGATCTGAGGCCGTTCATACCCAGTGCTTAGGGGTATCTCCATATTCTGGCACGTCAGAATTCTTTCCTTCAGATCTAGAGTAAGACCATGGGCTAGCATAAAATCCACGCCAATTATTACCTCGTCCATTATTCCAGCCACTAAGAAAGTGTGAATTACTTCTAGCGTTCCAATCTGAACCTTAGTCTCCAATTTTCCGGAAATCACAGCTTCCTCTCCTGTCGCTGTTCGTAGTTTACAACCACTCATCGGTTCAACGTTATCTCCTGCGAGGTCTGATCTAATGATGGAATGTGTTGCTCCCGTGTCAAGGGTTAAGACCAGCGATCGTCCATTTACAGTCCCGTTTACTGTTAAATTATTGTTTTTGCGATGTATTTGTGAAACCGAGACAGTGGGGGCAGTCAGTTGCGGGAGCCAGCTCACGCCCCTTTGAGCTGGTCCGTTTTAGTTTAACCGTTGGTTATTTCCACAAGCACCAATTCCATTTTCGGCGCTTCTCTTCTTCGCATTTTCGTTTTTCCTATAGGCCGCATTACAATTACGTGCAAAGTGTCCTGCTTTTCCACAGCTGTAACATTTTACTTCAGAGCCTTTTCGTGAAGTTGGCATCATTCGAGAAATAGTCTGGATAAAATCTTTCATGGTTTTCTCCAGAGATTCACTTGGCTCAACTTCCAGCCTATGAACTTTATGTGTTTGTTTGCTTAGAAGGCTTGCTGTTTCCTGCGTTAAAGCAAATGACACTGTTTCGGCAAACGGTTTTTTTGGCATGGACAAGACTGCGCGTTTGGTATCCGCATCTCGTATTCCGTTCATGAACGCCTGAATTTTTAATAATTCTATCATTTCCGCTGGTGCGTCTGCGTTAGCCAAATGCGCGAGCCGCTCTATCTCCGTCGCATATTCTTGTAACGGCTCGTTCGCTTTTTGGTAACGATTCATCAGCTCCATCTGGAACATTTGTTTTCTATGGTCGCTACCATATCGCCGTTCAATCGCTGCGATTAACGCTTCGTAGTTACCACGTTCAATTTCGGGAACTGTTTGCAAAACCTCAGCGGCGGAGCCCTTCAATAAAACCACCAAAGCTGCCACTTTGTCTGCCGTAGTCCAGTGATTAGTCTGTGCTGTGGTCTCGAACTGTAGTTTAAAAATTTTAAACGGTACAGTTCCGTCAAATGTTGGTGCTTTCAACTTCGTTGCACTAACAGCTGTAACTGGTCCACTGGACTGGATTTCTCGCATATGGTTATTTAACCGCAATATTTCTGATTCAAATTTTTGGGTAACTTTGTGTAATTCACCCTCCATTTGATCTTGTCTCGCTTGCAGTATGGCAGAATTGCCTTCAATGCGCGATAGTTGGTCCTGAAGTTGTGAAGTGTGTTGTACTAGCTGCTTCTCCATGCGTGAGGACTGCTGCGCCATTGCCGCTAAAAGCACATTCATGTCAAATGCTTGAGCTGGCTGCGGCTCTACCAACTGCTCCTCGACTTTCGATGAAGCTCCTGAAGCATCGAAACAAAACTCATGTTCTTCAACATCGATGCCTTCATTCTCCATTGCTTTCCGCAACCGTGCTTGCAGATCTGCCTTATAACCTGTACCAGGCAATCCACGAGACTCCAACTCTTCTCTTAGCTGAGGTATTCTCAGATCAATAAACTTCACCATGATTTAGGATTATTCTACAATCCCACTTCTGACACCAATTGTTACGTAAATTTTATATTTGACGTTTTCGATTCTCTCGGTTCGATCTCTGGATTGCAAATAATCCAATAAAACACAAAAGTTTACTTGTTTATAATTTTACAGATTTATTATTACACTTATTATTTACACTTATTATTTCCACTTATTATTTTCTACACTTATAATTCAACACTGGTCAGTTTGCTCGTAGAAGGCACGATGTTTCTTGTTCAACGATTAAATTCGAACTGTACTCGCTGCGCCATCTGCGGTCTATTTATATGCGAGCTGACACTTGTGTGGAAGGTTCTGGAATTATCTAGTAACTTGTCGATCTCTCTCTACTTTCTATCTCGCGATAGATGTCGTATTCATTGCATGCATGCTGTCGAAGATTCTCGAACTATCTATTTCTTTCTATCTCGCGATAGATGGCGCGTTCATTGCTTGCATGCTTTTACTCATGCTTTTATTATTCACGATTACTCACCATGTGTTTTCTAGTGTTATCGTGAACCTTCGATTATAAATTCGTCACAATACCTATATTGATTCTTCCTTAAAACATTTTCCATACTTTATTAATCTAAAATTTAACAAAATCCGCATAAAAACGCACACACTTCATTACTGTTTCAGTTAGACCCCAACGAGTTTAGTTTATAAGTTTATAAGAAATCTGATTTGATAACAAACATAAACGCAGACTGAGCAGGTTTTTGATGATAAAAATTAAAATCATTTAAAATTTCAGAAAATAATATGCCTATTTAAGGGGAGCTTATTAGAGTTTTAGACTTATTTATGAATTGAAAACTTCAATTAATTTAAATTTAGGAAACTGTTTTATACATATATGTATTTCAAATATATATTTGGAACTGTATAAATATTTATTGAATTGTAAAATTAATTAGTATAAAATCCTTTTATACAATACTCCAAAACATCGAAATTTTAAAATTTTGTAATTATAATTATATAATTTTATTCGCGTTATAGAAAATATGCTAATTTGAGATCCGGTCAGTCTGGCGCAAACTTTTACTGTTTCGGTGCTGAAGCTTGTTTCTGTAACTCTTTTCGATCGCTCTTTTCTATTAGTTTTTTCGATTACACGTCATGCTGACGTCATTTTCTATCCTACTGTTTCTGTAAAAAAGCAATCGAAATAGGAAAATATTCTAAACGTCTAATTTTGCAATTGACATTTGTTTCAATCCCAATGTTATAGGAATGTATCGAGAATAGTGTTTCTGTAACAAAAAGGAATAGAAAAGATTCGATTGTGTTTTTCTATTGCTTATGAGCTGTCGAAAAACCTTTGTCATTTTTGAAATTCAATTTAAATTTGAATTTTCATAAGTTAATTTTTACGTGGGTGCAATCAATGGCGCCAATTACATCAGAAAAAATCTATAAAGAAGAAATGTATGAAAAAAGTATACCATTCTTTGTGCCAATTCTTTGGATTAAGAAATTAATTTTTTTTTCGTGGCAATTTTAATTTTTTTTAATCCATATTTATTTATGAAGGATTGAAACCGAACCTTCTTTGTATAGTACGCCGAGCTTTAGGTGCTTTCGGAAGGCTTATGTACTTTTGCATTAAATAATTTTGAATAATTAATGTAATTTTGTTAATTATGCGGCTGACCATCGTTTTAGATATTAGGCATAGGAAGTCTTGACCGACATTTCGTAAAAAACTTCCCGTAGCATAAAAATGGAGGGCTGTGCAAAGCCGCAATGAATGCAGAATAAAGGTCGTTCTCCTGCCAATATCCAAAAATGGCGAAATTTCGTTCAGCAGCTGGATGGCTGCTTCCTTTGAAAAACGGAAGAGCTCCATGAAGCGAGCCTCCGGAATCTGGAAGGGATCCGTAGAATCTCTCAAATAACGTCTTTTAATCCGGAGCGTAGTCCTTCGGTCATGCTCAACAGCATACATAATTAAATGCATTTCGCTCATCTATATATACTTTTGAAGAATATTATTTTAACATGGTTTTTAAGTTGGATATATGTATGTATACTGCTGGAATCGTACACAGGCTACGATCAGACAGGTATCGATTTGGAATCCAACTGATGGAAATTTAATTATATTATAATTTGTGCATAGGAATTGAGCATTAAAATCATTTTCGGTCATGAAATGACCCCAACAACGTATTACGGTTAAAGATTTTCAAAATTACTTACATATATTTGTATTTTTAAAAATACTGACAATTGGTTCATTTCCGACCTGTTTCTTTTCTATTAACGTTTCTTTATCAAAGCATAACAGCCTCTTTTCGATTTCCTATTACAGAAACACTAAACTTTTCACAATCGAAAACATCTACACCTTTTTCAATTGTAGTTCAGAAATGTTCAATTGTAATTCAGAATTTTTCAATTGTAAATCAGAAATTTTCAATTGTAATTCAGACATTCCATTTTAAAATCAGAATTTTTCAATTGTAATTCAGAATTTTTCAATTTAAATTCAGAATTTTTCAATTGTAATTCAGACATTCCATTTTAAATTCAGAAATTTTCATTTGTAATTCAGAAATTTTCAATTGAAATTCAGAATTTTTCATTTGTAAATCAGAACTTTTCAATTGTAATTCAGAATTTTTCAATTGTAATTCAGAATTTTTCAACTGTTGTATGTATGTATGTAGAAAACATTTAACTATACAGGGTTAGAAGAATGTTATATTTTATTGGGTGACTGGAAAAAGTCTAACAGTCGTTTTTTAATAGTTCACTGGACACTGCTGACCTTTGTCCCCTTCGAATTGATGAAAGAAGTAGATAATAAGTTACTTTCCTTATAAAAATGGCTTAAGTTTAAATCGTCAAAATCAAGTTTAATTGTCAAAATCGCATTGTCAATAAGGGCTTCCAAATACGCCAGTCGCTGTCGGTCAACCCTGTACCAACCGCGGGTGGAACATTTATATGTGATTTTGCAAAAGTCTTGATCTTTGACCATATTACCTCAATGTGATTGAGCATTGGCGAATATGGTCCCAGACGCAAAACTTTTGCTCGATCACCAGAGTGGTTGATTGATTAATGATGGACAGGCACGGTGTCCAAATTTGGAGCGGCCTCTACTGTAGGGTTGTGCTTAATGAGTCCGGAGCCGGATCGGACATGAAACAGGTTTTTTTAGGTCCGGACACATGTCCCGGACACATGTCCGCGGACCTATTAAATTTTTTTGCCTTTCCAATTCCTATTAAATTTTTTTGCCTTTCCAATTCCAATGTGTCCTTTCTTTTTTAATAATGCCACCATTCCGCCGAACACACGGCACACCGCGAAGTGTCATTTGGTTAAGTGAGATATAGCTATCAAATAATAAGTGTGTTTGTTTCAGTGTTTGTGTTTGTTTGTTTTCAGTATTATTTAAAATTTAAATAAATACTAAAAATAGTAATATTGTAACTATGAATGTGCTTTAGACACTAATAGTTATAAGCTAATAGATAAATAATATTAACAAGAATGAAAAACAAGAGGTTCCTTTCTTTACGAACGCTTGAGCATTCTTTAACTCGCATATAATCAGGTCGTAATATGTTTTGACAGCTTCAGCAAACACACTACATTCTCAAAAAATAAAGTTTGTGTCTTTGATGTGTCCGGACACATCGAACACATTAAAGAAAATAAGAAGTCTGATGTGTCCGGACACATTTAAGAAAATAGGTTTTGACAGTTTCAGCAAACACACCACATTCTCACGAAATAAAGTTTGTGTCAAGTCCGGACACATCGGACACATTAAAGAAAATTTTTCGGAGTGGTAGGAAACAAGTCCGACACCGGACATATGTCCGGGACATATTAAGATCCGGACCTACCCATCTCTACTCTACTGTGACGGCAGAACAAATTAAAATGGGTCCCATCAATCCAAATAATTTGTTTGCCTTCCTGAATATATCTGTTTGGGTTGGCCACGTATGCGTACTCCTTATTTTCAGCACTGTTCAAGGGAACAGGCACGAGGTGCACCTTTTTTAGGGAATATAGGTTTAATGATCTTTAAAGACCTTTAATGTTTTTACCGAATTGCAGTTTAAGCGGTCCGCAATCTCCGTGAATGAGATACTACTGTTGCTTTCCACCGATCCGGTCATCTGTTCTACCTCGGTTCCGGACAGAATTTTCCACTTCATTCCGCCTTTTTTTTAAATCCACGCGTCCTTGGGATTTTCCAGTCACCCATAAAAATATAACATTCTTTTAACCCTGTATAGTTAAATTTTTTCTATATACATACATACATAAACATATATAAACAGTTGAAAAGTTCTGAATTACAATTGAAAAATTCTGATTTACAAATGAAAAATTCTGAATTACAATTGAAAAATTCTGATTTACAAATGAAAAATTCTGAATTTCAATTGAAAATTTCTGAATTACAAATGAAAATTTCTGAATTTAAAATGGAATGTCTGAATTACAATTGAAAAATTCTGAATTTAAATTGAAAAATTCTGAATTACAATTGAAAAATTCTGATTTTAAAATGGAATGTCTGAATTACAATTGAAAATTTCTGAATTACAATTGAAAAATTCTGAACTACAATTGAAAAAGGTGTAGTCGAATCGAAACGACGTCATAGAAATAGAAAAGATTTTCGATTGATATACAGAAACGCGCTACTGATAAGCACGTATTACTTATCAAACGAGCGAGTACCTACTCGATCGAAGTGTACTTTGGATAAGATTTCTAGCCAGCGACATCTGTCGTTGAAATATATATAACACTATTGGAACCGAAGTAGTAAAAAGTCAGGGATGTTTTTAAAGAAAAGATTTTACAAATAAAAAATATGTATTTTTTAAAAAATGTACAGTTGAGAGATATAAATATTACATGTGTAAGATTTTCTTATTAAGGGTGTAGTTAGTTATTTCCTGTTAAGGTGTAAAATGTTATAATATTTTTATAATATTTCAAAAATATAATAATATTGTATATGTATGCTTTTTGTATATTTTTTAAATTATATACGTACATATATACAAATTTGAAAAGTTTAAGTTTTGCAAATAATTTTACCATTAGAAAATTGAAAACCTATTAAAGCTTACTTAGCAAACTACATTTTGTAGGCCTTTACAATTTTATAGCTGGAAATAAAGTTGAGAGA
Organism: Conops quadrifasciatus; assembly: GCA_949752815.1. Taxonomy (NCBI): domain Eukaryota; kingdom Metazoa; phylum Arthropoda; class Insecta; order Diptera; family Conopidae; genus Conops; species Conops quadrifasciatus. The sequence goes on along the minus strand of OX457077.1, from coordinate 20,370,197 downwards.
AACTCCACCCATTTGTGATTATAACATCTTTTTAAATAAATTTCATTCACTCACCAACCCTTGAATAAAAACTGTGTGTAAGTAACATTTTTATATACATATGTATATATTTTGACCCATATATTTTTCGAAAATTTTTTTATATTTTTATATGTTCTTGTTTTAGATGTACGTACTAACAGAATTTTGAGTCCATATCGAAAAATATGGCTTATGTTGTTGTTTGTGCAATGACCGCAAGTTAATTTTTACTTTTAACGCGGTCGTCGCTCCCATCAATAAACATCTTTGATTTTTTACTACTTACGTATGAGATATGCTTATGTACGATTTGTAGGTTTTTATTTTGGTTGCAGGAGATTCCAATACAAAGTAATATTTTTATAAAATTGAGAGTTCCCTGCAAACATTTGGACGATTGTCGGAAGAGCGCGATGAATGTGCGACTCTTCCGCGACTCTTCTGGAAGATCTTTGGAAGATCAATCACCGGCATGTTCATTGCGCGACTCTTCTTTGACTCCTCTAGAAGATGCTTGGAAGACTCTCGGAGATGTTTAATGCGCGACTCTTCCGAGACTCTTCTAGGCGATCTTTGGAAGTGTGTTTTTACTTTAAAATTCATTATTTCCGATCAAATCATATATCATCTTCGACATTCATGTTTGTGCGCTGTGAAAATTTAATTTAATATTTTCAAAAAAACGAAATTTTGCTGACTTCTGTTCTGATTCCTGATTTTCCTGAGTGAAAAGATATTTAGTTGCAGTGTTCAAGGTAAGTCAGTGATTTAACTAAATAATTAATAATGACATCAAGGACTATCCGACGCGCAAGTAAAAGGCAAGCAAAAAAAATTATGCAAAGTGTATTTGGTTTAGAGAAAGACACTGTGTCCCTTTGTGAGGAGCAAAACGTATATAGTCCAATTGACGAAGACGATCCGATTTCCGAAAACACTGAAAAAAACGTTAATTCAGAAAGTACCAGTGAACAAATTTTAAAAGCGCCATACAGACAAAATTTGATCACAGATCTTTCTGCTTGGGCAGTGAAGCATTCGGTTAGTAATGCAGCACTAAACGATCTGCTGCTAGTGTTAGAGAATAGTAATATATCAGTGCCAAAAGATGCAAGGACATTAAAGAAAACCCCCAAAGATTTAATTGTCCGAAATATGGGTTCAGGATCTTATATCCACTATGGAGTTAAAGATGCGTTAACTGACTTTTTATTTATTAATGACTACAAGTTGTCAACAATAACACTAGATTTCAATATAGATGATTTGCCTCTGTGTAAGAGCTCATGTAAACAAGTTTGGCCAATATTATTTAGTGTAGTTAACACCCCAGATGTTCTACTAGTTGGTGCATACGAAGGCTATTCAAAGCCTGAAAATGCAAATGAGTTTTTAATGGAGTTCATTACTGAAATAAATACACTTGTTTCAGATGGACTTTCTTTTAAAGATAGTTTCTTTACAATAGAAATAAGATGCTTCATAATGGATGCACCTGCTAGATCATTTATTTTGGGAACTAAAGGACATTCTGGTTATTATTCATGTGTCCGATGTACACAAAAAGGGCAACTAATTAAAAATCGAATAGTTTTTCCACCTGACCAAATAGGAGCTTTGAGAACAAATGAATCCTTTAGAAAGCGTCTCCAGTCAGAGCATCACAATGGACAAACCATTGTTGAAAAATTAAATATCGACATGATAAAATCAGTTGCTTTGGATTATATGCATATTGTTTGCATTGGAGTTATGCGCAAATTATTAAAAGCTTGGGTAATTCATAAAGGAGCGAGATTTTCAACTGAGCTAAGACAGTTTCTTTTATACACAGGTCCATTTTTGTTAAAGTCTGTTTTACCATTGGATTTATATGATCACTTTTTAAAATTATCTATAGCTATTAGAATATTATTAAATTATGAAATTTGCAGCAACAGAGATGCAGCTCATAGTTTGCTCAAAGAGTTCGTAGAACAAGTTCCGCACTTATACGACATATTGTTTTTAACTTGCAACTTTCATTATTTATTACATATTCATGAAGATGCATATAATCATGGGTCATTAAATGGTATAAATGCATTTAAATATGAAAACCACTTGCAAAAAATTAAAAAACAAATTAAAAAGAGTAGTTATGCAGCGGCACAACTTTACAATCGCCAAGTTGAAAAAAGCTATGTACAAGAAACAGTCTACCCAATCCACAACTCCTACTATCGTTTCGGTAAACCTTTAAGTGACGGATTTTGCAAATATAAAACTTAAAAATTTTACTCTATCAAAAAAAAAACCAAACAATTATTGTTTGGTTGGCGATAGAATTGTACAAATTACGAAAATATTTGAAAAGGAGGGATACCCTTATTTCGCGGGTCAAATTTACAGTCGTAAGACCGATTTACCGTTGGAGTCAGATATTTCACGACCAGAATACCACTTTTATTTTAACGTTCACAATGAAGAAATGCGTAATATATATTTTTGCCGTGAAGATATTATAACCAAGGTTGTTTTTTTAGAGAACTCCACAGAATCTTGTGCGGTTCCATATATCCACCAAATTTAAAATGGAAAAACATTCTGAGGACTATCCATTCAATTCCGGTAATTTTTAAATTGACCACTCGGGTAGACCCTTTTATTTTAATATAATAATAATAGCATTTTAGAAACATATCAATCTGAAGCGCCCGCAAATAACAGCCAGCAATACACTCAGCTGCGCAATGTTAGCTACGGTAAGTTTACATCAAGTTTTCAACGTTGCTAAAGATTGTCTTACTGTCAAACCTATCTTCTTATATGTATGTATTCTTTTGGACATGGATAGGATTGGAAGACAATGGATCAGCAATGGGCCGGAGCAGCTTTCTTCCTCCGATATCAGAGATAACGAGATAGGAAACTGCGTCAAGACCCATCGTATATGTAAAAAAAAAACGAAATTCGGTAATTAGGTGAAACACGTATAGTGTATGTGTCGTGTATATGTAGTTCACCACAAGACGTCACGTTTATATGACATTTTCTTTGTTTATTATTTTAACAGATAAAAAGTGTTTAGCATGTGAAAAATTATCAGCTCTTTTGCAAAGAAATTAGCGTTTTTACTGAATTTAAACGAAGTTAAATCATGCACTGGACCTCGCAGGTAGCACTTGCCGGGGCTGTATATGAACGGCTTGCCATTTTGGAGCAGGATGATTGACCTGCAACGGCAGGCATGGAAATTTCAGTGCAGGGAAGTTTGTTGCGACCTCTGGTATTTTTCTCCGGCCAATCGGAGTTGATAGGTCATGTTTTGAGTGAAACCGCATCGGATCCGATGCCAGCGTATCAAGGCACCACCTTGTCGCACAATCATGAACACTATGTGATACTATGGTCGGGAGCCAAGGTCTTAATGCAATTGCTCGGGGCTCAGTCAATCGATTTGAATGGAAGTGGAATGGAAATGGAAATGAACTTGGCATTTGGAATCGCAACGCAAATGCAGAAATTAAGAAAAGGTACTTTAATTAATGATTAAATTATTATTTAAGTGTTTTATGTGATGTTTTTGTATTTTTTTCTAGTACGGGCGTTGCTGTACTTGGCCACACGGTTGCTCGATTTACTCACGCACAAATCCGCCGGATTTACTTTAGCTTTAAATCACAAGAACAATGAAATGTGCAATATATTATTTTTATAATTCAGACTGTATATTTAAATGTTACTACATAATATTGTAGGAAAAATTATTCATCTAATAACTTAAATGTTATGTATCGGATAAACACTTAATGTGGTTGTATGCATAAGTAAATAAATACATGAAAGAACTTAAATTCATATTATTTAAAAGCAATTCTTTTTTACCCTACACCCGAAAGGATGAGGGATAGATTCACTTTATGCTTCCGTTTGTATCGCATTAAAGGAGGCGTCTGCCTGTAAGTCTGTCAGTCCGTCCGTCTGTAGAAATCACGATTAAGGGAGAACTAATAGAGCTGTGAAATTTGGGACGAATATACTTGGTCATAATAGGCTGTTTGGTATTAAATACAATACCAACATGGTTGTTTGGAACACATATGCAATCTTGCGTCCAGAAGATTTATAACTTCACAACCATGTTCGTTATTGAACTTTTGAAATTTAGCTAGAATGTTTAGCTATTGCAGCAAAGATAAAAGGAAAGAAAGTTACTCATAACTACTGAAAATAAAGAATACTTCTAAACAAACTAATGGCGGAATTCTGTACATTTAGTTAACATTATTCGTATCGTTAAATACGATATCCATAAATAAAATAAAATATTTCATCTAAAATTTATTCATTTGTTCGATTGTGGTGAAAAAATCAATGATATTATGAAGCAGCGTTACATTTTACGTAAACAAAGGAAATTCAGAAAGTACGAAAAAGGTAAAAGTACTTTTTATAGTACTTGGTGTAAAGAACACAATAATTTTCTATTCTAGGAAGTAATTTGTACTCCGCGAAGCAAGAATAAACGTTTTGTTAACAGTTCAAGCACATTTATGCACTAATATATTTGCTAATTAAGAAAAAAATCAAATTTATTTGACATTGTAGCATAGCGACAACACTGCTTTGCTACCAGAATTCATAAGAGGCGCAAAAATAGATGCGTTCTAAACAAACGGGCAACACTAGTATCGGCAAATTCAATGGCGAGGTGAACGAAAAATTTGAGGGTATACCAACGCCATTTTATGTCTGCTTTTTTATTTTAATTGGATAATCAATTTGATTTTACAATGATTTCTTTTGCTTGAATTGTTCATAGAATAGATCATACAGTTTCTGGTATAAAATAGTGGCGGATTTGAGCGCATAAAACAATTTACATTAGATTTTTTGTTGTTAATCTGCACTTGCAATTACTTCTAAACTTAAAATACTTTTACCAAATAGGTTATAATTAAGTAATAAACTATTTAAAAGTAAAATGGATATTAAATAGACCAAATATTGGCATAAATAATTAAATAAAAATGTATGTCTTCGAATTCATTACTTATATGAATAATTAACTAAGTTGCTATCTCAAAACAAACGATTCGACTTAAAAATCTGAATTGTCATTGGGGTCTTAAAGCTGAAACCTCTCCGTCCCGATTACTCTTCATCCGGGGTCTGTAATGTTGAGTTTCTCTTGTAGTAACCCCTCCGCCGCGAACGTCTCACCAACAACAGGGGCACGTAACTTTCAGTTTCCTATACAAAAACCCTGTTCCCTTTCCTCGACACTCTTCATCATGGGTCTGTAATGTTGAGTTTCTGAGCTCAATTTTCGGCTTTTTTACGAACACTACTTTACGATTAGACGTCAAATCGCAGATCATAGTTGCAAGTTTTTCGAGCCTTGACGCAGTTTCCTATCTCGTTATCTCTGGTTTCTCCGCGTATGTATTGAATGTCGTTTGTAAACTGAGATATAAAGTCAAGGTGTGTGGTTTGGCGAGTGCTACGGTCTGTTTTCGATCTAAGCGCATATTTCAAAGGTTTGTGACCCGTATACACTACGAATTGCCTCCCTTCTAGCCAATGCCTAAAATGTTTAATGCTGGCGAATATGGCTAAAAGTTCCTGGTCGAATGCGCTATATTTTTGCTCTGAGGGACTAAACTTTTTCGAGAAGAAAGCTAAAGGCTCAGACTTTTTGTTGTAACGTTGTTGTAGCACTGCGCCGAGGGCTACACTTGATGCGTCTACGGTCAAGGAGAGTTGAGCTTTACTATTAAAATGATTGAGCATGACTGTCTCAGAAAAACATAGTTTAATTTGCTCGAAAATCTTCGACGTTTCTTTGTCCCACGGCAAGACCTTATCTTTTCTTTTGATGGCTTCATTAATTATTTTATATAGGATGGCAGTTTTTTCTGCCAACTTGCCTATATACCTATAATATAAATTTACCATCTCCATAAACTTCTGGGCCGTCTTGGGTTGTTCGAAATTTCTTATAGCTTGGACTTTCTCCTTTGAGGGTTGAATGCCAGCTTCTGAGATGTTGTGTCCTAGAAAATCTATATTTTTAAGACCAAAAGTGCTGTGTCGATCTTGGAAAAGAAGCGTTTATTCCCTATATTTATGTTTAGGTCGTGTATGTGTGGTAGCGGGTATCTATCCGATACCATGACTACATTCAACCTCCTAAAGTCACCACAAGAACGCCACTCTTTAGGGTCTTTCTTTGCACTAAACGTAACGGAGACGAACGGTTAGACGGTTTTTATATTCCTGACTTGACTAGGAAATCAAACTCACTTTTAGCAATTTTGTATTTAATGGGGTCCAAGCGTCAAGGCTTGAAAATGGTAGAACCCCTTCTGTTACTAGTCGATGGACGGTGGAGTGAAGAACTGGTTTGGTATAATCTGGTTCGGACATAAGTTCCGGAAATTCCTTTAACAACTTGGTATATTGATTATCTACTGCAAAAACTTTGGGGAGTGATACATTACAAAAGGAAGAAACTGCGAAACTGAAAGGCTTGTTAACGGGTCAACCAGACGTTTACACTTGACATCGATCAAGAGACCGTATTTCTACAAAAAGTCGGCGCCTATGATTGGCTTTGATACGTCTGCTATCAAGAATGTGAACGGGAAATCGCGTCTTAAACCCAAGTTGACTGTTAGGAGTTTCTTTCTGTATGTGTACAATTGTGTATAATTGAATCGTTCGCTGCTGTCAGAATAACGTCTGTCGAACGTTTGGTGTGGGGAAATTAAGAGGTTGGAAGAACGGAAATTTCCGCGCCACTATCTATTAAGAATCTTTGTTTATTTTCACTATCGTAAATAAATAAGCGACGGGTGGTAACATCTAAGTTTCCGTTACCCGTCGCTACAACAACGGAAGGTTTTAGTTTACCGAATCGGAATTTTTGTCAAACGCGCAAGGTTTTTCACATTTTTGTGCCTTCTCTCCAAATTTGAAATGATAACGACATAACCATTTTGGGTTGTTCCTTGATCTGGATGTCGATCTGGACCTACGCCTAAATGAATTTCTAGTCCTGTCTCTGTTAGTATTCCTTGATCTGGATTGATCGAATTGTTGCCTCAAAGCACTCAGCTCTAGAGACATTTTCTGAAAGTTATCGCAAATCAGTGCTGTAGTTTTGACTAAATTAGTAATGACTGCACTTTCTGAGTTACTGTTGGTGTGATTAACTGCCGAAACTTTTTTTCGGTTTATGGCTTCCCACACATTATCAGCTAATTTCATCAATTCATGAATATCTCTAGTACTTGTGCTAGCTGAAATTGCATTTAAATTCCCAGGTAACTTTCTTAACCACCATTTTTAAATTGTGTCTTGACCAAAACTAGTACCGGCGAGTTGTACTAGAGACCGATAAAACTCCGAGGGCTTGCGGTCACCAATCTCGGAATCTGTTAAAATCCTGTCTATCTTAGCGTTCTCACTTAAAGAATGTTTCTCTATTAATATGTATATGTATTTTTTAATTCATCGTACTTGTTGTCTCTAGGTTGATTTTGAATGAAGTCTAGGATAGTCATAATGACCTCTTGTGGCAACGCTGCTATGACGTACTCGAATTTAGTAACGTCACGCGTAATACCTTTGGTGCTGAATTGTACCTCCGCATGGATAAACCATGCTTCAGGACAACTTGTCCAAAATTGAGGTAACTTAATTGACATCGTGAAAATTTCGTGATGTTTGTCGAATGAATTCATCATACATCATACGGTCAGTGTTCGGAACCGAATTGATGGGACTTGTATTAATCACGATATTTGAAAAGTCTGCCGATCGCCCGTTATTTCCTTGTGTTAATTCAATAAGGTCGTCCGGGTTTAAAATATTTCTGGGTGGAGTGTGTATCATTTTATCGTAAGTATTAAAGATATATCTTTTGGAGGAGGAGTTTACAAATTATACACACAAGGATTCTTCATTCAAGGAGACAAATCAAAAACAATATAAAAAGAGCCGAAATTTTACGGACTCTATTGTTATGGAGAAGCTTTAAGTTAGTTAAGTTAAATTATGTTAATTAATTAAGTTTAAGTAAGTATATAAATTATTTAGTTAAATTAAGTAGTATGAACTAATTACAATTAGTTAATTAAAGTCAGATAACTTAAGATAGATTAGAATTAATTAATAATAATTAAATAATAATGGTTGGTTAGATTTAATTAGATTAATTAGGTACGACACAATAGTGTGCAGCAATGTTATTACCTTGAACTGCTATGTATGTATGTCAGAGTTTATAGATGAATTCGAAACAGACCATGTACCACTTAATAAAAAGGCCACTGGATCGCAAGGCTGTTCTGGAATGGTTCGCACGGGAGATGTGTAGCTTGGATTTACATAAATGTAATGATGGTGACAATACTGCTGACGTTTATGTTGTTGCTTTTATTCAGTAAATACCCTCAACGATTCTCTGGGTCTGTAATAAGCTGGTGATTGACACTAAATGATGGTTGATTGAGGATCGCTAGATGTTGCATGCCGGATTGTTGTTGTCATTTGTATCAATGCAGATGGTTCTTGTGACTTGTTGTTTGCTGAAAAACTTGTTTATTGTAAAAACAAGCTCGGGTAACTTTCGACCAACTACTGATATCTCTCGTCTCTTTTACAAGACCACAATTTCGTAAACGTAGATAGTTGATGCAAACTTCGGAGGTCAAAGAATTGTTCTTTTTCTTTCTCGAAATGACTTCTGACTTTTTACACAATACAATGTAAAACTTTACCATTTTCCATTTGAAGCAGATTCGAGGGAGAAGGAATCTGTTTAAAACATCAGTTAAACCAATGCATTAATGTAAGCATACAGAGTTAATGACTACGACGATGAATAATTTTCTGTCCACTTATATCGTACTTTGTTGGTTTTTTTTTAATACGAACCAAAAATAATCTCCTGGCAGGATCGCCAATTGTTTTTTATTTTTTTTATTTTTGGTTTTTTATTTTGGTTGCAGGAGATTCCAATACAAAGTAATATTTTTATAAAATTGAGGAGTTCGGTCGTGTCTATGCGATCACGTTTATTTTCATTTAATAATTATTTCTAAAAAAACTTTTATACATTTTTAAATCGAATTTAAACGTTTACTATTTCATATAAAATATTTTGAACAAGGTTTTAATTTATAAAGTAAACAAGTATCTTACACTACTAAATGTAGCATTAAATGCTACCTTAAATTAAAAGGGATGAAGAACCCTACACGAGTACATATATCAAATGAAATCGCTAAAACGAGAACATATATTCGTCATATCCACTATACTCCTCGTTATTTGCTGAAACGTAAAATAACTAATAGAGGGCGCTGAGAAACGCATTGTATCTAATACCGAGCGGAATTAAACCTCGTAATGGCTAAAGTTCTATAAACTTGAATTTAATAAACTAGATACTGCGTCCTCATTTTTGCAATCATAGACATTTCAAACTTGCAGCTACATACATACATATGTATATCTATATTATTTCACACTGACATGCAGATCAGCTTTAATTTAATTTAGAGTTATTATTATTTTAACAAAATAATGTTTTTTTAAAACATTTTTCAAAATAGCCCTTTTTCAAAAATAGAAAAATCGGAACAAGTTAAGAATAGGTGCCGAGCTCTGATTTTTAAAAAATTTTTTTTACCGTTACTTTTTACCGTTAGGACCGGAATTAGCCATTTTTTTTTGTCGGAAGTCAGCCATATTGGGTTTAGAAACATTCAAAAGTCAAATAAATGCAACTACTAAAAGCTTAATATCTCAGTAACTAAGTGAGATATCGGGACGAGGACGATACCGTTTGGAACTTATTTTTACTGCCTACTATTTATGTTAACGCCTTTGTATCCATATCATTACGTTTAAGAAGTTATACCAATATTTGTGAAAATATGTCAATTTTTCCTAGAAACAATAATTTTTTTCTCCTAAGCAAATACATTAAGATACCAGAATAGATTATATTTCTGAGAAGCCTGTTGTTTTACCTTCAAACGTGAACTTTTTGCATTAAGGTTTTTCCGCGTATTTTCGGCCTTCGGCCGCAGCAGGAATCATAACCGTCAATCAACAGAATCCTCTTGGTAATGTGAGGCTTTTTGCATACAGGTTTTTCCGCGTATTGGCGGCCTTCGGCCGCGGCAGGGATCATAACCGTCAATCAGCAGAGTCCTCTTGGTAATGTGAATTTTTTTACATTAAGGTTTTTCCGGGTATTGGCGGCCTTCGGCCGCAGCAGGGATCATAACCGTCAATCAACAGAATCCTCTTGGTAATGTGAATTTTATTGCAATAAGGTTTTTCGCGTATTGGCGGTCTTCGGCCGCGGCAGGAATCATAACCATCAATCAATAGAATCCTCTCGGTAATGTGAATTTTTTCCCATAGAGGTTTTCCGCGTATTGGCGGCCTTCGGCCGCGGCAGGGATCATAACCGTCAATCAGCAGAGTCCTCTTGGTAATGTGAATTTTTTTGCATTAAGGTTTTTCCGCGTATTGGCGGCCTTCGGCCGCAGCAGGGATCATAACCGTCAATCAACAGAATCCTCTTGGTAATGTGAGGCTTTTTGCATACAGGTTTTTCCGCGTATTGGCTGCCTTCGGCCGCGGCAGGGATCATAACCGTCAATCAGCAGAGTCCTCTTGGTAATGTGAATTTTTTTGCAATAAGGTTTTCCGCGTATTGGCGGCCTTAGACCGCGGCAGGAATCATAACCATCAATCAATAGAATCCTCTCGGTAATGTGAATTTTTTTGCATTAAGGTTTTTCCGCGTATTGGCGGCCTTCGGCCGCAGCAGGGATCATAACCGTCATTTACAGAATCCTCTTGGTAATGTGAATTTTTTTGCAATAAGGTTTTCCGCGTATTGGCGGCCTTCGGCCGCGGCAGGAATCATAACCATCAATCAATAGAATCCTCTCGGTAATGTGAATTTTTTTCCATAAAGGTTTTTCGCGCATTGGCGGCCTTCGCTCGCGGCAGGGATCATAACGTCAATCAGCAGAATCCTCTCGGTAATGTGAATTTTTTTGCATAAAGGTTTTTCCGCGTATTGGCGGCCTTCGGCCGCGGCAGGGATCATAACCGTCAATTAACAGAATCCTCTTGGTAATGTGAATTTGTTTGCATTAAGGTTTTCCGCGTATTGGCGGCCTTCGGCCGCGGCAGAAATCATAACCCTCAATCAGCAGAATCCTCTCGGTAATGTGTGGCTTTTTGCATACAGGTTTTTCCTCGTATTGGCGGCCTTCGGCCGCGGCAGGGATCATAACCCTCAATCAACAGAATCCTCTCGGTAATGTGAGGCTTTTTGCATACAGGTTTTCCTGCGTATTGGCGGCCTTCGGCCGCGGCACGGATCATAACCCTCAATCAGCAGAATCCTCTCGGTAATTTGAGGCTTTTTGCATACAGGTTCTTCCGCGTATTGGCGGCCTTCGGCCGCGGCAGGGATCATAACCGTTAATCAGCAGAGTCCTCTTGGTAATGTGAATTTTATTGCAATAAGGTTTTTCGCGTATTGGCGGTCTTCGGCCGCGGCAGGAATCATAACCATCAATCAATAGAATCCTCTCGGTAATGTGAATTTTTTTCCATAAATGTTTTCCGCGTATTGGCGGCCTTCGGCCGCGGCAGGGATCATAACGTCAATCAGCAGAATCCTCTCGGTAATGTGAATTTTTTCCATAAAGGTTTTCCGCGTATTGGCGGCCTTCAGCCGCGGCAGGGATCATAACGTCAATCAGCAAAATCCTCTCGGTAATGTGAATTTTTTTGCATTAAAGTTTTTCCGCGTATTGGCGGCCTTTGGCCGCAGCAGGGACCATAACCGTCAATCAACAGAATCCTCTTGGTAATGTGAATTTTTTTGCAATAAGGTTTTCCTGCGTATTGGCGGCCTTCGGCCGCGGCACGGATCATAACCCTCAATCAGCAGAATCCTCTCGGTAATGTGAATTTTTTCCCATAAAGGTTTTCCGCGTATTGGCGGCCTTCGGCCGCGGCAGGGATCATAACCGTTAATCAGCAGAGTCCTCTTGGTAATGTGAATTTTATTGCAATAAGGTTTTTCGCGTATTGGCGGTCTTCGGCCGCGGCAGGAATCATAACCATCAATCAATAGAATCCTCTCGGTAATGTGAATTTTTTTCCATAAATGTTTTCCGCGTATTGGCGGCCTTCGGCCGCGGCCGGGATCATAACGTCAATCAGCAGAATCCTCTCGGTAATGTGAATTTTTTCCATAAAGGTTTTCCGCGTATTGGCGGCCTTCGGCCGCGGCAGGGATCATAACGTCAATCAGCAAAATCCTCTCGGTAATGTGAATTTTTTTGCATTAAAGTTTTTCCGCGTATTGGCGGCCTTTGGCCGCAGCAGGGACCATAACCGTCAATCAACAGAATCCTCTTGGTAATGTGAATTTTTTTGCAATAAGGTTTTCCGCGGCCTTCGCGGCCTTCGTCGGCGGCAGGAATCATAACCATCAATCAATAGAATCCTCTCGGTAATTGAATTTTTTCCCATAAAGGTTTTCCGCGTATTGGCGGCCTTCGGCCGCGGCAGGGATCATAACCGTCAATCAGCAGAGTCCTCTTGGTAATGTGAATTTTTTTGCATTAAGGTTTTTCCGCGTATTGGCGGCCTTCGGCCGCGGCAGGGATCATAACCGTCAATCAGCAGAGTCCTCTTGGTAATGTGAATTTTTTTGCATTAAGGTTTTTCCGCGTATTGGCGGCCTTCGGCCCCGGCAGGGATCATAACCCTTAATCAGCAGAATCCTCTCGGTAATTTGAGGCTTTTTGCATACAGGTTTTTCCGCGTATTGGCGGCCTTCGGCCGCGGCAGGGATTATAACCGTTAATCAGCAGAGTCCTCTTGGTAATGTGAATTTTATTGCAATAAGGTTTTTCGCGTATTGGCGGTCTTCGGCCGCGGCAGGAATCATAACCATCAATCAATAGAATCCTCTCGGTAATGTGAATTTTTTCCATAAATGTTTTCCGCGTATTGGCGGCCTTCGGCCGCGGCAGGGATCATAACGTCAATCAGCAGAATCCTCTCGGTAATGTGAATTTTTTCCATAAAGGTTTTCCGCGTATTGGCGGCCTTCGGCCGCGGCAGGGATCATAACGTCAATCAGCAAAATCCTCTCGGTAATGTGAATTTTTTTGCATTAAGGTTTTTCCGCGTATTGGCGGCCTTTGGCCGCAGCAGGGACCATAACCGTCAATCAACAGAATCCTCTTGGTAATGTGAATTTTTTTGCAATAAGGTTTTCCGCGTATTGGCGGCCTTCGTCGGCGGCAGGAATCATAACCATCAATCAATAGAATCCTCTCGGTAATGTGAATTTTTTCCCATAAAGGTTTTCCGCGTATTGGCGGCCTTCGGCCGCGGCAGGGATCATAACCGTCAATCAGCAGAGTCCTCTTGGTAATGTGAATTTTTTTGCATTAAGGTTTTTCCGCGTATTGGCGGCCTTCGGCCGCGGCAGGGATCATAACCGTCAATCAGCAGAGTCCTCTTGGTAATGTGAATTTTTTTGCATTAAGCTTTTTCCGCGTATTGGCGGCAGCAGGGATGATAACCTTCAATCAGCGGAATCCTCTCGGTAATGTGAATTTTTTCGCATAAAGGTTTTCCGCGTATTGGCGGCCTTCGGCCGCGGCAGGAATCATAACCATCAATCAATAGAATCCTCTCGGTAATGTAAATTTCTTAACCACCATTTTTAAATTGTGTCTTGACCAAAACTAGTACCGGCGAGTTGTACTAGAGACCGATAAAACTCCGAGGGCTTGCGGTCACCAATCTCGGAATCTGTTAAAATCCTGTCTATCTTAGCGTTCTCACTTAAAGAATGTTTCTCTATTAATATATTTTTAATTTCATTGTACTTGTTGTCTCTAGGTTGATTTTGAATGAAGTCTAGGATAGTCATAATGACCTCTTGTGGCAACGCTGCTATGACGTACTCGAATTTAGTAACGTCACGCGTAATACCTTTGGTGCTAAATTGTACCTCCGCATGGATAAACCATGCTTCGGGACAACTTGTCCAAAATTGAGGTAACTTAATTGACATCGTGAAAATTTCGTGATGTTCGTCGAATGAATTCATCATACATCATACGGTCAGTGTTCGGAACCGAATTGATGGGACTTGTATTAATCATGTTTGAAAATGTTTGAAAAGTCTGCCGATCGACCGTTATTTCCTTGTGTTAATTCAATAAGGTCGTCCGGGTTTAAAATATTTCTGGGTGGAGTGTGTATCATTTTATCGTAAGTATTAAAGATATATCTTTTGGAGGAGTTTACAAATTATACTGTAGTGTACCCTCATACACACAATCCGCTCCTGTACACATTTCCTATTAACACAGTCAATACATATTTTTGCTGCACTTGCACTTTCAAGCACGCTTAACCCAGAATCAATACTTTCGTGTACGCTAGCTACTGCGCTGCAGCAGAGCATTTACATTACATATTTGATCCGCCCAATTTTTGAAGCCAATCTTGAAATTGGATAAATAATAAAAAAGTACTCAAAATTAATGTAAACTTTTCGAAAATATTTTAAAGAAATTTTTAAGTGAAAGTGAAATGGTAAGAAAATGCTTTAGTAAGAATAACACAAATATATATATGTAAAATTACTTTACGCTTACTCTAAGGAAAAGAACGGGATCAGCTCGGATATAAAAACCCGAGCGATCCAGAATAAAGACAGAATTTATTCAACAGCCAAACTAACCGGCTTCCAAATTCTTTTGCCTTATAACGGCAGTCCTTTTTTTTAAAGAAGAGTGCCTTGAACGGCACCTTTGACTAAGCCCAACGGCGTTCCACGCCGGGCTGAAGAAATTATAGGGCGACCCCTTCAACTGGGAAGAATATTCTAAATTTTCAACTTAGCAGTCTTATAATAATACACACAAGGATTCTTCATTCAAGGAGACAAATCAAAAACAATATAAAAAGAGCCGAAATTTTACGGACTCTATTGTTATGGAGAAGCTTTAAGTTAGTTAAGTTAAATTATGTTAATTAATTAAGTTTAAGTAAGTATATAAATTATTTAGTTAAATTAAGTAGTATGAACTAATTACAATTAGTTAATTAAAGTCAGATAACTTAAGATAGATTAGAATTAATTAATAATAATTAAATAATAATGGTTGGTTAGATTTAATTAGATTAATTAGGTACGACACAATAGTGTGCAGCAATGTTATTACCTTGAACTGCTATGTATGTATGTCAGAGTTTATAGATGAATTCGAAACAGACCATGTACCACTTAATAAAAAGGCCACTGGATCGCAAGGCTGTTCTGGAATGGTTCGCACGGGAGATGTGTAGCTTGGATTTATATAAATGTAATGATGGTGACAATACTGCTGACGTTTAGGTTGTTGCTTTTATTCAGTAAATACCCTCAACGATTCTCTGGGTCTGTAATAAGCTGGTGATTGACACTAAATGATGGTTGATTGAGGATCGCTAGATGTTGCATGCCGGATTGTTGTTGTCATTTGTATCAATGCAGATGGTTCTTGTGACTTGTTGTTTGCTGAAAAACTCTTGTTTATTGTAAAAACAAGCTCGGGTAACTTTCGACCAACTACTGATATCTCTCGTCTCTTTTACAAGACCACAATTTCGTAAACGTAGATAGTTGATGCAAACTTCGGAGGTCAAAGAATTGTTCTTTTTCTTTCTCGAAATGACTTCTGACTTTTTACACAATACAATGTAAAACTTTACCATTTTCCATTTGAAGCAGATTCGAGGGAGAAGGAATCTGTTTAAAACATCAGTTAAACCAATGCATTAATGTAAGCATAAAGAGTTAATGACTACGACGATGAATAATTTTCTGTCCACTTATATCGTACTTTGTTGGTTTTTTTTAATACGAACCAAAAATAATCTCCTGGCGGGATCGCCAATTGTAGGTTTTTTATTTTGGTTGCAGGAGATTCCAATACAAAGTAATATTTTTATAAAATTGAGGAGTTCGGTCGTGTCTATGCGATCACGTTTATTTTCATTTAATAATTATTTCTAAAAAAACTTTTATACATTTTTAAATCGAATTTAAACGTTTACTATTTCATATAAAATATTTTGAACAAGGTTTTAATTTATAAAGTAAGCAAGTATCTTACACTACTAAATGTAGCATTAAATGCTACCTTAAATTAAAAGGGATGAAGAACCCTACACGAGTACATATATCAAATGAAATCGCTAAAACAAGAACATATATTCGTCATATCCACTATACTCCTCGTTATTTGCTGAAACGTAAAATAACTAATAGAGGGCGCTGAGAAACGCATTGTATCTAATACCGAGCGGAATTAAACCTCGTAATGGCTAAAGTTCTATAAACTTGAATTTAATAAACTAGATACTGCGTCCTCATTTTTGCAATCATAGACATTTCAAACTTGCAGCTACATACATACATATGTATATCTATATTATTTCACACTGACATGCAGATCAGCTTTAATTTAATTTAGAGTTATTATTATTTTAACAAAATAATGTATTTTTAAAACATTTTTCAAAATAGCCCTTTTTCAAAAATAGAAAAATCGGAACAAGTTAAGAATAGGTGCCGAGCTCTGATTTTTTAAAAAATTTTTTTACCGTTACTTTTTACCGTTAGGACCGGAATTAGCCATTTTTTTTGTCGGAAGTCAGCCATATTGGGTTTAGAAACATTCAAAAGTCAAATAAATGCAACTACTAAAAGCTTAATATCTCAGTAACTAAGTGAGATATCGGGACGAGGACGATACCGTTTGGAACTTATTTTTACTGCCTACTATTTATGTTAACCTTTGTATCCATATCATTACGTTTAAGAAGTTATACCAATATTTGTGAAAATATGTCAATTTTTCCTAGAAACAATAATTTTTTTCTCCTAAGCAAATACATTAAGATACCAGAATAGATTATATTTCTGAGAAGCCTGTTGTTTTACCTTTAAAACGATATATAATATGGTACACTTACTACTTTCGATACCCTCAATCAGCAGAATCGTCTCAGTAATGTGAGGCTTTTTGCATACAGGTTTTTCCGCGTATTGGCGGCCTTCGGCCGCGGCAGGAATCATAACCGTCAATCAGCAGAGTCCACTTGGTAATGTGAATTTTTTTGCATTAAGGTTTTTCCGCGTATTGGCGGCCTTCGGCCGCGGCAGGGATCATAACCGTCAATCAACAGTATCCTCTTGGTAATGTGAATTTCTTCGCATTAAGGTTTTCCGCGTATTAGCGGCCTTCGGCCGCGGCAGATATCATAACCCGCAATGAGCAGAATCCTCTCGGTGATGTGAGGCTTTTTGCATACAGGTTTTCCTGCGTATTGGTGGCCTTCGGCCGCGGCAGGGATCATAACCCTCAATGAGCAGAATCCTCTCGGTAATGTGAGGCTTTTTGCATACAGCTTTTTTCGTGTATTGGCTGCCTTCGGCCGCGGCAGGGATCATAACCGTCAATCAGCAGAGTCCTCTTGGTAATGTGATTTTTTTTGCAATAAGGTTTTCCGCGTATTGGCGGCCTTCGGCCGCGGCAGGA
Organism: Conops quadrifasciatus; assembly: GCA_949752815.1. Classification (NCBI taxonomy): domain Eukaryota; kingdom Metazoa; phylum Arthropoda; class Insecta; order Diptera; family Conopidae; genus Conops; species Conops quadrifasciatus. Next base: position 20,352,531 of record OX457077.1, on the reverse strand, counting down.
ATCATAACCATCAATCAATAGAATCCTCTCGGTAATGTAAATTTTTTTCCATAAAGGTTTTCCGCGTATTGGGGGCCTTCGGCCGCGGCAGGGATCATAACGTCAATCAGCAGAATCCTCTCGGTAATGTGAATTTTTTTGCATAAAGGTTTTCCTGCGTATTGGCGGCCTTCGGCCGCGCACGGTTCATAACCCTCAATCAGCAAAATCCTCTCGGTAATGTGAGGCTTTTTGCATACAGGTTTTTCCGCGTATTGGCGGCCTTCGGCCGCGGCAGGGATCATAACCGTCAATCAGCAGAGTCCTCTTGGTAATGTGAACTTTTTGCATTAAGGTTTTTCCGCGTATTGGCGGCCTTCGGCCGCAGCAGGAATCATAACCGTCAATCAACAGAATCCTCTTGGTAATGTGAGGCTTTTTGCATATAGGTTTTTCCGCGTATTGGCTGCCTTCGGCCGCGGCAGGGATCATAACCGTCAATCAGCAGAGTCCTCTTGGTAATGTGAATTTTTTTGCAATAAGGTTTTCCGCGTATTGGAGGCCTTCGACCGCGGCAGGAATCATAACCATCAATCAATAGAATCCTCTCGGTAATGTAAATTTTTTCCATAAAGGTTTTCCGCGTATTGGCGGCCTTCGGCCGCGGCAGGGATCATAACGTCAATCAGCAGAATCCTCTCGGTAATGTGAGGCTTTTTGCATACAGGTTTTTCCTCGTATTGGCGGCCTTCAGCCGCGGCAGGGATCATAACCCTCAATCAACAGAATCCTCTCGGTAATGTGAGGCTTTTTGCATACAGGTTTTCCTGCGTATTGGCGGCCTTCGGCCGCGGCAGAGATCATAACCATCAATCAATAGAATCCTCTCGGTAATGTGAACTTTTTTCCATAACGGTTTTCCGCGTATTGGCGGCCTTCGGCCGCGGCAGAGATCATAACGTCAATCAGCAGAATCCTCTCGGTGATGTGAATTTTTTTGCATAAAGGTTTTCCGCGTATTGGCGGCCTTCGGCCGCGGCAGGGATCATAACCGTCAATCAGCAGAGTCCTCTTGGTAATGTGAATTTTTTTTGCATTAAGGTTTTTCCGCGTATTGGCGGCCTTAGGCCGCGGCAGGGATCATAACCGTCAATTAACAGAATCCTCTTGGTAATGTGAATTTGTTTGCATTAAGGTTTTCCGCGTATTGGCGGCCTTCGGCCGCGGCAGAAATCATAACCCTCAATCAACAGAATCCTCTCGGTAATGTGAGGCTTTTTGCATACAGGTTTTTCCTCGTATTAGCGGCCTTCGGCCGCGGCAGGGATCATAACCCTCAATCAACAGAATCCTCTCGGTAATGTGAGGCTTTTTGCATACAGGTTTTCCTGCGTATTGGCGGCCTTCGGCCGTGGCAGAGATCATAACGTCAATCAGCAGAATCCTCTCGGTGATGTGAATTTTTTTGCATAAAGGTTTTCCGCGTATTGGCGGCCTTCGGCCGCGGCAGGGATCATAACCGTCAATCAGCAGAGTCCTCTTGGTAATGTGAATTTTTTTTGCATTAAGGTTTTTCCGCGTATTGGCGGCCTTAGGTCGTGGCAGGGATCATAACCGTCAATTAACAGAATCCTCTTGGTAATGTGAATTTGTTTGCATTAAGGTTTTCCGCGTATTGGCGGCCTTCGGCCGCGGCAGAAATCATAACCCTCAATCAACAGAATCCTCTCGGTAATGTGAGGCTTTTTGCATACAGGTTTTTCCTCGTATTAGCGGCCTTCGGCCGCGGCAGGGATCATAACCCTCAATCAGCAGAATCCTCTCGGTAATGTGAGGCTTTTTGCATACAGGTTTTTCCGCGTATTGGCGGCCTTCGGCCGCGGCAGGGATCATAACCGTCAATCAGCAGAGTCCTCTTGGTAATGTGAATTTTTTTGCATTAAGGTTTTTCCGCGTATTGGCGGCCTTCGGCCGCAGCAGGGATCATATCCGTCAATCAACAGAATCCTCTTGGTAATGTGAGGCTTTTTGCATACAGGTTTTTCCGCGTATTTGCTGCCTTCGGCCGCGGCAGGGATTATAACCGTCAATCAGCAGAGTCCTCTTGGTAATGTGAATCTTTTTGCAATAAGGTTTTCCGCGTATTGGAGGCCTTCGGCCGCGGCAGGAATCATAACCATCAATCAATAGAATCCTCTTGGTAATGTAAATTTTTTTCCATAAAGGTTTTCCGCGTATTGGCGGCCTTCGGCCGCGGCAGGGATCATAACGTCAATCAACAGAATCCTCTCGGTAATGTGAATTTTTTTCCATAAAGGTTTTCCGCGTATTGGTGTCCTTCGGCCGCGGCAGGGATCATAACCGTCAATCAACAGTATCCTCTTGGTAATGTGAATTTTTTTGCATTAAGGTTTTTCCGCGTATTGGCGGCCTTCGGCCGCGGCAGGGATCATAACGTCAATCAATAGAATCCTCTCGGTAATGTAAATTTTTTTCCATAAAGGTTTTCCGCGTATTGGTGGCCTTCGGCCGCGGCAGGGATCATAACGTCAATCAACAGAATCCTCTTGGTAATGTGAGGCTTTTTGCATACAGGTTTTTCCGCGTATTGGCGGCCTTCGGCCGCGGCAGGTATCATAACCGTCAATCAGCAGAGTCCACTTGGTAATGTGAATTTTTTTGCATTAAGGTTTTTCCGCGTATTGGCGGCCTTCGGCCGCGGCAGGGATCATAACCGTCAATCAACAGTATCCTCTTGGTAATGTGAATTTTTTTGCATTAAGGTTTTTCCGCGTATTGGCGGCCTTCGGCCGCGGCAGGGATCATAACCGTCAATCAACAGTATCCTCTTGGTAATGTGAATTTTTTTGCATTAAGGTTTTCCTGCGTATTGGTGGCCTTCGGCCGCGGCAGGGATCATAACCCTCAATCAGCAGAATCCTCTCGGTAATGTGAGGCTTTTTGCATACAGGTTTTTCCGCGTATTGGCTGCCTTCGGCCGTGGCAGGGATCATAACGTCAATCAGCAAAATCCTCTTGGTATTGTGAATTTTTTTGCATTAAGGTTTTTCCGCGTATTGGCGGCCTTCGACAGAGTCCTCTCGGTAATTTGAAGTCCTATTTTTATTATATAACGTTTTTATTATAAACCTGATAAGGTTTAAACATGTAAACAGCAACTTCGCAGTACTCGTATACAGTATTTGTAAGCTAGCAATACAGAAGTTTTAGATATTTTTAATAATTTGCTTAAAAATACGAAAGATACCCAAACATATTATATATCGTTTTTAAGGTAATATTATGGTCTATTGAAAAAGTAATTTTATTTTATATCTTAATTGTCACTTAAAGGAGAAAAAAATTCTTTTATTAAACAAAGTAAGCAATTTTTTTTAAAAAGTTTAATTATCTTCGTAAATATGGCATTAATCACAAAAATAGTTATAAGATAAAATAAGGGCCTTAAAATAACCTTTTAAACAGCACCAATGTTATGTCGATATCTGAACTCGTTTTAAAGATATAGCACTTTCATTTTTGGCATTCCAAGACCTATACCTTCTAAACTATACGAGATCGAAAAAAATTTTCATCATCTTTAGACTAGGGGCGATCAGGGCTATCCCACAAAAAATTTTTTTAAAACCGGAGCTAGGCACCTATTCTTAACTTATGCCGAAAAATCAATGTCAGTGATGGAAATTGCTCGATATAAAAATATTGTCTGCTCACTTTAACTCCATTTATTAACGTACTCGTTTATCAGCAAAGGACGCCATTTTCATAATATAGCGTCGAGTACTCGTTAAAACTAAGAAAACCATCTGAGATATCAGCTGTGTTTTTTTAATTAACTAAATTGGTTTTTTCATAGAAGATCGAAAACCCAGGTTTTATCTAGAATTCTATCGAGGTTATAGGAAAATTTAAAGAAATTCCCACTTTTCGAAAGAAATCAGCAGAGGAAATGTCATATGTGCTTGCTGAAATCAAACTAAAAAGCGCGAAAAATGTAAATAAAAAGCTGAAGCTGTTTTTAGTTTTTGTAATTTAATGTCAAATAGTTTTTGACGTTTTAAAAATTAACCACCGTTTTTTTAATGAAAACTGAGAACCGAGTTAATTAAAAACAAGTAAGAGCGTTATCTTCGGCCCAGCTGAAGCTCATATACCCTACACCCGCATCTGTCGAAGTGATAAAAGGTGGACGGGTGACACCTACTTTTTTAATTTACGGGGAGAACATTTTGATATATTAACTCATCTACAAACACGTTTTTCCTACCAAACACCTTATTATATGGTATATTATATAAGTGGGCGTGTCACGCCCATTTTTGAGAATATATTTTAGTCTAATATGGAGGACTCGGAAATAAAATTTTACCTGAAAATTCGGTCTACAAGCAAAGAAATTGAGCTAAAAGCACGGATGAGTACATATTTTCTATAAAAAGTAGGCGTGGCACTGGTACGATTTTCCCTATTCTCAATACCAAATAGCGTAGGATAACAAAGAATATTCTTGCCAAATTTCATGACGATACCTCTATTCGTTCTCCTGTAATCGTGATTTCCACAGACAGACAGACAGACGGACGGACATGGCTAAATCGAATCAGGAGGTGATTCTGAGTCAGAATATATATACTTTTCTATACCTGCCACGCCTACTTCAATGCGTTACAAACGGAAAAACAAAGTGAATATACCCTCATCCCTTCGGGTGTAGGGTATAAACACAGCTAATGAGATCCGACACTCGTTACTACCGCATGTACATTTCCATGATAAGATTTAAAAATCGTCCAAAATGGAGGGATTTCTACCACCTTTGCACTTACTACTATCTTGTAGCAAACAAAAATGGACAGAAATAAATGAACCACAACTAACCAGTAGCAAGCAAAATTGACAGAAAACAAAAACAACAATAATTATGCTTTTATTTTGGTTCTATTTGTTTCTTAGGTACAGACCTAAAAAATAACTAAGGAGTAATTTTTTGTCAAAAGCTGCCAGCATGTCTTTTACTTCGGACGGAAAGAAAATATCGGGTTGGGGTACGTGCTTTCTCACATTCATAAAATAAAGAATAAATAAAAATCGCATACTCGTTGATAAACGTCAGTGACTTTTTCACCGCAAATTAATAAGAACAGGGAGTTAAGAGCTCTGTTAGTTGAATTCGCAGGATGCTGAGATTCTGAATTCGCAGGATGCTAACCAGAGATAAGGAGATAGGAAACTTCGTTCCCGCCAAAAAGTATGTCGAACAAAGACTGAATTTCTTCGTTTATTTTTACGTGGGGACACACGTATAGCATATGTGTGCTGTATGTGAAGTTCACCGCATGTCGTCACGTTTATTTGACATTTTCTTTGTTTATCATTTTATGAGAACAAAAATTTATTAGATTGCGAAAATTGTTTAGCTATTTCGTAAAGAAATTAGGGTTTTTAATGAAGTTAAATCATGCACTGGACTGTGCAAGTGGCACGGCAAGTATTAGGAATTATTAATTCCGGACAGCAATGATGTCATTCGTCAAAAGCAACTGCGCGAGCTAATAGACAATACCAGCATAACCGATTATGATGGCTAAGTTGCATGATTATGTGGAGTTGCAACTACTGGAAGTGGTGATGGTGGCGGCGACAGCGCATTACAAATTGGTAAAAGCTTACCACCACATCATGTCTACAGGTGAATGGCATGCTTTCGGAATTTTGAATTTCATAATTTTTTGTGGATTTTTAGGACTTTGGCTTAGCCCTTTTGCCAAAAATTCCATACCGCCAAAACAGAAAGTTATGTCCATACTAGAGAAGGCCAGAAGTGCTATGGACGAAACGTACGGGTATGTTTTATGATCAAAATATATGTATATTCTGTCTTCTTTGGTTAATAAAAAATGTCAAATCGACTGAGTTTAGAGACCGAAAGATGTGAATTTTTATTGTGAAAGTAAATCTTCCTTCCTTTCATTGCAGACGAGGTTACGACGAACACGTTGTTTACAAGCAACAAGCTTATAATAGCTATAGCTACGGACATGCTCCAACAAATGCGGCTCCTCTGCACGGACCGCAGAACTGTAGTATTAGCGTATCTGGCATAGGTGCACGCGGCCCTTATGGCACACCCGAATACGAACCGGAATATAATTTGTAAAAAACATTGGAAAAAATATTATTACATAATTTTGAATGTTTGTTTTTATTTATTATCGAATAATGAATTTTGAATTTTGTTGTCTTATATTTCTCCTTAAAAAGCATTTAAATTGATGAAGTATCATTTAAATATATAAATACATTTTAATTTTACTTACTTAAGAAAACCACACTTTGTAAACCACCCCACACAGCTGACCAGACAAAACCAGACCCCAACAGCTGACTGGACCAAACGAGACCCCAAACGTAAACAAAGCGATAAGAACAAGCACACTCTGCATGGCCGGCTGACTATAAATACAGCAGCGGTCACAAGAACAGAGTCACAGCCAAAGCACATTGCGGCAGCGGCAGCAACAGCAACAGCAAATTATATAGAGGCTTATGGGTGCTGCCGCTGCCCTGAAAAATAGATTCTATTACGGCAGCAAGCAAAACTCTCTTTTTTCCACTCTCTTTTTTACTCAGTGTTGCCAATTTTCACTGAAAATCCGACAAATTGTATTGAAAAATATACGGAGAGTAAGCTCTCTTTCAAGACGAGAGAATGGGATACAGAATACAAAAACAAATAGCCGACTTGCTGTCGCTGCTCTAATGTACTTTGCTGAGCAGCGAGAGAGAGTTGCTGCCGCTGTCGCTGCCGCAATGTGCTTTGGCTGTCAGTCGTGAGGAGCCGGCCAGCAGGGTAAGTCCTCTTCTTTGATTCTTATATTTTATTCTTTCTTTATATATTTTATTCTAAGTCTCGTATAGTAACCCAAAATGGGTGGATATCTTCGGTCGTGTCCGACGAGGGTATCCACACCATGTTTACACTATCATCGTAATTCTTGACAGGGCATACCTATATTCATTCATTTGTTTTTTTTTTCTCTTTTTTTTTTAACACCGTCTCCCCGATAGTTGTCATTAATTAAATCACCATCCCTTTCTCACGAACTAAATTCTTATCCCCGAATCTTTAGACAGAGCTAGGCAACCCAGAGTGGGTGGATATTCTCGGCCGTGTCCGACGAGGGTGTCCACACCATGTTTACACTATCAAGAACCAGCCTCCCGATCGTTCCGACGGTGAGTTTCAAGCTGATTCTTGGGGTGAAGGGGTGACGAAAGTTTGCTTCGATCGTTCCGACGGAGACAAGCATCGTAATTCTTGACAGGGAAAGTTATTTTTCCTCACCATTCCTTTCTCCCGAACCCCGATAGTTGTCATTAATTACCTCACCATTTCTCTCTCGCGAACTATTTTTATCCCCAAATCTATAGACAGAGCTAGGCAACCCAGAGTGGGTGGATATTCTCGGCCGTGTCCGACGAGGGTGTCCACACCATGTTTACATCATCAAGAACCAGCCTCCCGATCGTTCCGACGGTGAGATTCAAGTTGATTCTTGGGGTAAAGGGGTAACGAGAGTTTGCTTCGATCGTTCCGACGGAGACAAGCATCGTAATTCTCTGCCCCAGCCACTTTCCAACGAGCATTAGACCGAGTCATAGGTCCAAAATTAGAACCCTTTGCATTTGCTTACCTAGACGACATTATAGTGACAGGTACTTCCCTAGAAAACCACATGGCAAATCTTCAAGAAGTTTTCCGAAGACTGCGAGCAGCAAACTTGAAAATAAACCCAGAAAAATGTTCTTTTTTCCAAACAAAAGTCAAATATCTTGGGCACGTGGTTAGCGAAAAAGGCATACATACAGACCCAGAGAAAATAGCCGCCATACAGGAATTAAAACCCCCAAAAACAGTACGCGAGGTACGTCGATTTCTAGGAATCACGTCTTGGTATCGACGCTTTGTACCCAACTTCGCTACCATCTCACAACCTTTGACTTTACTGCTAAAAAAGGGTAAACACTTTAAGTGGACTGATATTCAACAAAAAGCCTTCGAAAATCTTAAAACCAAATTAACGGAAGCCCCTATCCTGACATGCCCACACTTTGAAAAGACTTTTACCCTACAAACTGACGCCAGCGAATACGGGCTGGGAGTGGTGCTCACACAAAACACCGACAACAGTGAAAAAGTAATCGCTTACGCAAGCCGGCATCTCAACGGAGCAGAGAAAAATTACTCACCAACAGAGAAAGAATGCCTTGCCATAATTTGGGGAGTAAGGAAAATGAGACCCTACCTCGAAGGATATAAATTTATAGTCATCACCGACCATCTTTCACTCAAATTGCTAAATTCCATTAAAAGCCCTACCGGAAGAATAGCAAGATGGGCTTTGGAACTCCAGCAGTACCAGTTCACTATACAATATCGCAAAGGAAAGCAGAACGTGGTAGCGGACGCTTTATCAAGACAACCACGGGAAATTCTACAACGAATACAGATAGCAGAAGAAATCCCAGAGTGCCGGTGGTTGAACCGTAGGAAAATAGAAATACAGCAAAATCCTACCAAATTTCCGGACTATACTATAGTTGAAGACCAACTATACCGACACATTCTACCTAGTCAAAGCGACGAAGAGGCAACACCATGGAAACTCTGTGTGGCAACACCACTAAGAAATCGAGTGCTAAAGGAAAATCATGACACCCCGACTGCAGGCCACCCAGGCATAAGGAAAACCATCCAGCGAATCATCTCACGATACTATTGGCCGGGGATGTTTCGCGACATCAGTCGGTACGTACGCGCTTGTGATTCCTGTCAAAGATATAAGGTGAGCCAACTACAACCAGCCGGGGAAATGCTGACCAGAATTCCCGAGGAACCTTGGGCCACTTTATGTGCAGATTTTATCGGGCCACTGCCACGGTCCAAACATGGCAACACAATGTTACTAGTATTTTTCGATAAATTTTCCAAGTGGACCGAGCTCATTCCGTTACGAAAGGCAACCACGCAAACAACAATCAAAGCTTTCCGGGAAAGAATTCTAGCCAGATACGGAACACCAAAAGTCTTTCTATCCGACAACGGTACCCAGTTTACAAGTAGAGCTTTCCGCAAGTACTTAAGTGAGACCGGGGTCAAACAACAATTTACTGCCCATTACTCACCACAAGAAAACCCCACAGAGCGAGCCAATCGGTCGATCAAAACCATCATGGCCCAGGTAACACAAAACAACCACAAGACATGGGATGAACAGCTTCCCGAAGTAATGCTCGCCATCAATACCAGTATATCAGCAACCACAGGCTACAGTGCCGCCTTCCTTACTCAAGGCAGAGAACCACGGCTACCAAACACACTCTTTGACGAAGTAACAACAGGCTCGGGAAACGTCACGCAAAACCCTGACGACTGGCATAAAGCCCTCCGATTAACCATATATCCAACTATTAATTAAACCATATATCCAACACACTCCTCAACCTTAAAACCGCTTTCAACCTTTTGGTATCATTTGTTTACTTTAATGCATCAAAAACTTTAAAGACTATAAACACACAAAGGTCACCCTAAAAATAACTTACCCTATTTTCTCTCGTCCATAGAAACCATGGACAAATTCCAGCACTCAGTAAATAAATTCTTCCAAGCAGTGACTACAATTGAAGGGAGTCATCCAAGAACCCAGATGCTTCCGTGCGATATGCGTGAGATCCCGTGCGGGAAAAATCGGCTCAAAGTAGTCCCAAAATGTAGCCCAGGGCACCCACGGGCCCACCCCTGCGACAACTTACCAAAGCCAGCACCGGCAGGGTCAAGACCACGCAACCACCGGGCTCTAACACCAACGGCGTCCAAAGAGAAACAACCATAACATCTAGACTGGTAGTTACAACGCCCGACGAATCCAATAAAAGGCCCCACGAAGATTCAGCGGAAACAAGCTATAAAGTTCCTCGAAAGGTCTCTTTCACGCAGCCCGAAGCTCGTACCACCAAAAGAATCTCAAATGCAGCGGTCCTACCAAACGATGCTTGCCCAGAGGTTCCAGTGGTTGCATCAGACAGCGGCCCCAGCGCAAAAAAATCGGAAAAAGACAAGAAAGCGGCCTCAACTGCAGCAACCGCAGTATCAAAGAAGCTAGCACAAAGACTAGAGCAGTTATTCGGCAACAGTAGCAGCAGCAGCGGCAGTAACAGCAGCAGCAGCAGCGATAGCGACAGTAACAGCAGCAGCAGCGATAGCGACAGTAACAGCAGCAGCAGCGATAGTGACAGTAGCAGCAGCAGCAGCAGGAGAAGCAGCAGCAGCAGCAGTGGCCATAGCAGTGACGAAACTACTAAGGCTCCCAGGACGAACCAACGTCTAACATTAGAAAAAAACCCAGCCAAACCTCCAACAGCACTACCCGACAACATTCAGCTGATAAAAACTTCCCATCTCACACTGGACGAAACAACAAAACAAGAAATGCTGCGGGAAATTAATATAAATTCAGAAAAGAAAACTAGACGTTTTATTAGGAACCATGCTGGCCAAAGATTCCAGTACATCCTCCGGAAGAATGGAGCAAACAAAATCATCCACCTCCCCCCAGAACGGGAGGACATGTAAAAAACATTTTTTTTGGAAAAAATATTATTACATAATTTTGAATGTTTGTTTTTTTTTATTATCGAATAATGAATTTTGAATTTTGTTGTCTTATATTTCTCCTTAAAAAGCATTTAAATTGATGAAGTATCATTTAAATATATAAATACATTTTAATTTTACTTACTTAAGAAAACCACACTTTGTAAACCACCCCACACAGCTGACCAGACAAAACCAGACCCCAACAGCTGACTGGACAAAACGAGACCCCAAACGTAAACAAAGCGATAAGAACAAGCACACTCTGCATGGCCGGCTGACTATAAATACAGCAGCGGTCACAAGAACAGAGTCAGTCGTGAGGAGCCGGCCAGCAGGGTAAGTCCTCTTCTTTGATTCTTATATTTTATTCTTTCTTTATATATTTTATTCTAAGTCTCGTATAGTAACCCAGAGTGGGTGGATATCCTCGGTCGTGTCCGACGAGGGTATCCACACCATGTTTACACTATCAAGAGCCAGCCTCCCGATCGTTCCGACGGTGAGTTTCAAGCTGATTCTTGGGGTGAAAAGGTGACGAAAGTTTGCTTCGATCGTTCCGACGGAGACAAGCATCGTAATTCTTGACAGGGCATACCTATATTCATTCATTTGTTTTTTTTTCTCTTTTTTTTTTTAACACCGTCTCCCCGATAGTTGTCATTAATTAAATCACCATCCCTTTCTCACGAACTAAATTCTTATCCCCGAATCTTTAGACAGAGCTAGGCAACCCAGAGTGGGTGGATATTCTCGGCCGTGTCCGACGAGGGTGTCCACACCATGTTTACACTATCAAGAACTAGCCTCCCGATCGTTCCGACGGTGAGTTTCAAGCTGATTCTTGGGGTGAAGGGGTGACGAAAGTTTGCTTCGATCGTTCCGACGGAGACAAGCATCGTAATTCTTGACAGGGCAAGTTATTTTTCCTCACCATCCCTTTCTCCCGAACCCCGATAGTTGTCATTAATTACCTCACCATATCTCTCTCGCGAACTATTTTTATCCCCAAATCTATAGACAGAGCTAGGCAACCCAGAGTGGGTGGATATTCTCGGCCGTGTCCGACGAGGGTGTCCACACCATGTTTACACTATCAAGAACCAGCCTCCCGATCGTTCCGACGGTGAGTTTCAAGCTGATTCTTGGGGTGAAGGGGTGACGAAAGTTTGCTTCGATCGTTCCGACGGAGACAAGCATCGTAATTCTTGACAGGGAAAGTTATTTTTCCTCACCATTCCTTTCTCCCGAACCCCGATAGTTGTCATTAATTACCTCACCATTTCTCTCTCGCGAACTATTTTTATCCCCAAATCTATAGACAGAGCTAGGCAACACAGAGTGGGTGGATATTCTCGGCCGTGTCCGACGAAGGTGTCCACACCATGTTTACATCATCAAGAACCAGCCTCCCGATCGTTCCGACGGTGAGATTCAAGTTGATTCTTGGGGTAAAGGGGTAACGAGAGTTTGATTCGATCGTTCCGACGGAGACAAGCATCGTAATTCTTAACAGGGCAAGCTACTCTTTCCCACCATTACCTCTCCTTCGTTATAAAATTTCCGAAATATTCAAAATTCATTCTAAAGCGTGTCAATTCTAAGGAGGCATATCATCTTGTATAACCGACCCTCAAAAGGCAAAGTGCGTGAGACTTCAGGGTGTACCTAGGGCAGGTGGAACTTACAGAGCGGGAGAGCCACCAGCGGCAGACCCATTATTCCACCTTGCCCAATCGGGAGGACCATGAAACTCACCATCAGCTGACGAGAAGCTCGGTAGACCCCAGGAAGACAAGACAGCCAGACAAGGACAACAACTTATATAGTTAGGCTAAGATTTATTTCTGTTACAATAAAAATATAATAACTAAAAGAAACTGCTCTTTCCTTTAAAATTATCGGTCTCACAATAAATAAATTATTTGTGATGAAAGAACCTTGGACATCCGGCGAGCGTCACCTCGGCCGTAGAAACACTTCGTTACAAATTGCAGATTATTATAAGCAAAATTATTCTAATAACTTAAATGTTATGTATCGTATAAGAACTTAAATGGTTGCATGCATAAATAAATAAATACGTCGAAGGACTTAAATTCTTAAGGCATTAAATTCTTATTATTTAAAAGGAATGCTTCTTATACCCGAAGGGATAAGGTTATATTCAATTTGTGCTTTCGTTTGCAACGCATTAAAGGAGGCGTGGTATAGAAAAGTATATATATTCTGGCTCAGAATCACCCCCTAAGTCGATTTAGCCATGTCCGTCCGTCCGTCTGTAGAAATCACGATTAAGGGAGAACGAATAGAGCTATGAAATTTGGGACGAATATACTTTGTCATAATAGGCTGCTTGGTATTAAATACAATACCAACATGGTTGTTTGGAACACATATGCAATTATGCGTCCTGGAGATTTATAACTTCTCAACCATGTTCGTTATCGAACTTCTGAAATTTTGCTCGGATGTTTAGCTATTGCAGCAAAGATAAAAGGAAAGAAAATTACTCATAACTACTGAAAATAAAGAATACTTCTAAACAAACTAATGGCGGAATTCTGTACATGTGATTAACATTATTTGTATCGTTAAATACGATATCCATAAATAAAATAGAAGAATAAATTTCATCTTAAATTTATTCATTTTTTCAATTGTGGTGAAAATATCAATGATATTATAAGGCAGCGTTACATTTTACGTTAACAAAAGGAAATTCAGAAAGTACGAAAAAGGTAAAAGTACTTTTTGTAGCACTCGGTGTAAAGAACACTATAATTTTCTATTCTAGGAAGTAATTTGTACTCCGCGAAGCAAGAATAAACGTTTTGTTAACAGTTCAAGCACATTTATGCACTAATATATTTGCTAATTAAGAAAAAAATCAAATTTATTTGATATTGTAGCATAGCGACAACACTGCTTTGGTACCAGAATTCATAAGAGGCGCAAGAATAGATGCGTTCTATACAAACGGGTAACACTTGTATCGGCAAATTCAATGGCGTGGTGAACGAAAATATGAGGGTATACCAACGCCATTTTATGTCTGCTCTTTTATTTTAATTGGATAATCAATTTGATTTTACAATGTTTTATTTTGCTTGAATTGTTCATAGAATTAGTCATACAGTTTCTGGTATAAAATAGTGGCGGATTTGATCGTATGAAATAATTTACATTAGATTTTTTGTTGTTAATCTGGACTTGCAATGATTTTTAAACTTAAAATACTTTTCCCAAATAGGTTATAGTTAAGAAATAAACTATTAAAAACTAAAATGGATATTAAATAGACTAAATATTGGCATAAATAAATAATTAAAAATTGATGTCTTTGAATTTATTACTTATATGAAAAATTAACTAAGTTGCTATCTCAATACAAACGATTTGACTTAAAAATCTAAATTGTCATTGGGGGTCTCAAAGCAGAACCCTCTCCGTCCCGATCACTCTTCATCCGGGGTCTGATGTTACCCCTCTCCCGTGAACGTGCCGTCAACAACAGGGGTGGTGACTATGATTTTCCTATACGAAAAACCCCGCTCCCTTTCCTTGACTCTCTTCATCGAGGGTCTGATGTTTGATTTTCTAAGAAGCATTTTTAGGTTTTTCACAAACACTACTTTATGCCAGAGTTGCATTTCTTAGCATTTTTCAGCAGTTTCCTATCTCCTTATCTCTGATGCTAACTTCACACCGGTGAATTTACCACTGTTGCAGCTAGCTGCCCCTACGTAGCTGTGACCAGCCCGAGCTGGTTAAGAAGCCCAACAATTGCAATAAAGTTGACTCAGTCGAAGACTATAGAAGTGAGAAGAAGTTTAATTCAGTCAAAGACTAAAGAAGTGAGACCCCAGATTCCTGAGTCTCTTGTTAGCTAGTGCCGGACACTCGCAAAGTAAATGAAAAATATTTTCCTGAGTGGAAAATATGGGTGGTTATAATTTTTAACCACGCATATAATAAATAATTCAAAACACTCTTTTAGTAGCGAAAGGAAAATGCAAAATATATTTTTGCAAAAAACATTTTCTTAAACATAGCGGGCACGCTTTAAATTAAAATGCTTTATTCTCATGCTTGATTCCGAAACCGGCCTGCAATGAGTTAGTATATAAAAATAAAACACATTTATGAGAATTGCGTTGGTGTTGTTGCAATTACTTGCTTCTAAAAGCTTTTGTTTTTCGGTTTCTTCTGAAGTAATTCAGAATAAGTTTTGATGTACAATCAGCTTATATAGCAAGAGTTGCAAACAAAAGAACGCCAAATAAAGATCGCTGATGAGAAACCGTGGCAAGTTCCGAAATAGCTATACGATCTGCCAGCTTTGGGCAATTTTTATAAATGTGTTAACATTTTCGCTGAGCAGGAAAAATATGGGTGGTTATAATTTTTAACCACGCATATAATAAATAATTCAAAACACTCTTTTAGCAGCGAAAGGAAAATACTAAATATATTTTTGCAAAAAACATTTTCTTAAACATAGCGGGCACGCTTTAAATTAAAATGCTTAATTATCATGCTTGATTCCGAAACCGGCCTGCAATGAGTTAGCATAAAAAAATAAAACACATTTATGAGAATTGCGTTGGTGTTGTTGCAATTACTTGCTTCTAGGCTTTTGTTTTTCGGCTTCTTCTGAAGTAATTCAGAATAAGTTTTGATGTACAATCAGCTTATATAGCGGGAGTTGCAAACAAAAGAACACCAAACAAAAATCGCTGATGAGGAACCGTGGCAAGTTCCGAAATAGCTATACGATCTGCCAGCTTCGGGCAATTTTTATAAATGTGTTAACATTTTCGCTGAGCAGGAAAAATGTGGGTGGTTATAATTTTTAACTACGCATATAATAAATAATTCAAAACACTCTTTCAGCAGCGAAGGAAAATGCAAAATATATTTTTGCAAAAAACATTTTCTTAAACACAGCGGGCACTCTTTAAATTAAAATGCTTTATTCTCATGCTTGATTCCGAAACCTGACTGCAATTCCTATTCCTATGGACCGCCTTCCTATTAAGCATTGCCCTGTAAGTACCACAAACAAGTCTGCAGTGGACTCCCTCTGAAAGTTTAGGAGCATATAAAAATAAAACACATTTATGAGAGTTGCGTTGGTGTTGTTGCATTTACTTGCTTCTAAGCTTTTGTTTTTCGGTTTCTTCTGAAGTAATTCAGAAAAAGTTTCGATGTACAATCAGCTTATATAGGGGAAGTTGCAAACAAAAGAACACCAAACAAAGATCGCTGATGAGGAACCGTGGCAAGTTCCGAAATAGCTATACGATCTGCCAGCTTTGGGCAATTTTTATAAATGTGTTAACATTTTTGCTGAGCAGGAAAAATATGGGTGGTTATAATTTTTAACCACGCATATAATAAATAATTCAAAACAATATTTTCCTCCTTCTCTAGGTCTCTTTTGCAGGAGTTGCAGCAAAAATCATTCGATACCACATCCAGTCTTGCCGCCTTCCTATTAAGCATTGCCCTGTAAGTACCACAACCAAGTCTGCAGTGGACTCCCTCTGAAAGTTTAGGAAATATCTTGATCTTTTTATGTTGGGTTAGGTTGGCCATAGCATTCGTATAACAACACAGTTGTCCTTGCTGGCCCACCTAGAGTCTGAAAGTTCGGTTGCTTTCTGTAGAGAGAGGAGTTTATACGTGGAAAGCGGCATGCCAATCTTCTCTTGAAGGAGCTCTCCACGTACCTTTCCGGCCCTTGCGAATTCATCTGCCCTGCAGTTGCCCAGTATGTCGCTGTGATCAGGCACCAATATTAGGTGTATATTGAAGAAATCTCCCATCTCATCCAGAGATTTCGGACAACCTATTGCCACTGTAGATGTTGGGTGTGTAGACTCTAGCGCTTTAATCGCCGCTTGACTTATGTATAGATATTGTTCCTTGTCGATGGAACGTTCACTAGGAGCCACTTTGACACCTCTTTAATGGCCAGAGCTTCTGCTTGAAAGACGCTACAGTAATCGGCTCGCTAAAAGCAAGCCTTACGGCTTCGAGTATATCCCAAACCTTTTCGTTGAGTTTTGATCCATCAGTATAGAAGTTTAAATATCCTCTCCTTCCATAGATATTCCCTTTTCACGTAGATCTGGATGGTATATGGGTAGAGAATCTCTTTTAATATATATAAACGTATAACATATTTTACATTCGATTTTTTGTTGTTAACTTGCACTTGCAATGATTTCTAACCTTAAAATACTTTTCCCAAAGGAGTTCTAATTAAAAATTTTTGTTAAAATTTACTTAAAAATCTGAATTGCCATTGGGGTCTCAAAGCTGAACCCTCTTCGTCCCGATCACACTTATTCAGGGGTCTGATAATTGAGTTCCTTATCAAAATTACGTCATATAGGCTCTGATAGTTGAGTTTCTGAGCCAAAACGTCATAATTTTTCAGGTTTCTTACTTTAAGATTTGGCGTTAAAATCACAGCCAGAGTTGCATTTCTCAGCAGTTTTCTAGGTCCTTATCTCTGCTATGCACTATGTTTGCTGTAATGGTTGTGGTGGTGTTAGTAACAAAGTGACAATAGACTTTAACTGCGGCGCTATTCCTTTAGATTTTAAAATTAATTGAAAACGAAAAATTTTGAAGAAGAATTTAAAAAAAAATCGCGCGATTTTTCTTCAAAATTTCCGCCTGCAGCGCTATACTGAAAAAAAAAATTGTCAAATATTTTTTTAGATATAGGGCCTGAACGAATTGACACTAAAATTTAGAATTTGGCTGAATCATTGGAAATGTCGATAAAGTAGGCAATGCTGTATACACTCTTGCGGTATACACTAAATATCAAAAATTTTTTTGAACTAAAATTTAGTGTTTTTTCGACCGTACTATTTGAATTTTAAACGACAATATTTTGAATAATTAAACATGAATTCAAAAGGAAGATACGAGGAACGCTGTAAGTAATACTATGAAATCTATATAAATTAATTGAAAGTTGATTATTAATTTACTTTTCTAATTAAAAATTATGATTATGATACTAGGAAATTTATAAAAGCGAGAAGAAAATGGAC
The DNA here is from genome assembly GCA_949752815.1 of Conops quadrifasciatus. Lineage (NCBI taxonomy): Eukaryota > Metazoa > Arthropoda > Insecta > Diptera > Conopidae > Conops > Conops quadrifasciatus. Next base: position 20,334,798 of record OX457077.1, on the reverse strand, counting down.
CAATTTTTCACAAACAAAGCAGTGAATATGCGTAGTGCGTGGGAGTAAGAATATCTTTTAGTGTTTTTCGGGATTTATTTTTATGTTTTGCCTTCCTAGAAATGTCGGAATAGAGTCCGGAGTCGATAGAGAATGGCAGAAGCTCCGAAAAAATGGCAAAATATTATGACCACATACATATAAGGTAGTATGTATTGTAACGAGTTTTTCTTTAGAGCCGGGGTATCCTCAGTGGCCCCAGTGTCCATTATTGAGGGATCTCGTAACCCTCCGGGAAGTTCACCACCGTTACCGAATTCCACACGATTGACTAACGTGTCAATCAATTCACTGGCTAATTGATAGCTCAGCTCGGACGGGGCAGAAGGTTTTTCGCTTAATCTACTTATTTTCTATGAGACGGGCAGAATGCCCGACGACTTATGGTCGCTTACAAAAGATGGGAATGCAGGAGTACAGGAGTTTTTTATAGACAGGCAGAGTGCCTGGCAACTGATGGTTGCTTACAATTTCTAGCGAGTTACTAATACTCGAGGTTTTCTTATATACTACAAAAAAAGGTTTTTAAAAACACTGGTCACAAGACCACAAAGCTACCCAGCGAACTGGTTCGTAAGTCAAAAAGAGTTTGGTCACAAGACCACAACTGGTTCGTAACAGCCAAAAAGAGTTAGGTCACAAGACCACAAAACTCCCCAGCGAACTGGGTCGTAAGTAAAAAAGAACTGGTCACAAGACCACAAAACTCCCCAGCGAACTGGTTCGTAACAGCCAAAAAGAGTTAGGTCACAAGACCACAAAACTCCCCAGCGAACTGGGTCGTAAGTAAAAAAGAACTGGTCACAAGACCACAAAACTCCCCAGCGAACTGGGTCGTAAGTAAAAAGAACTGGTCACAAGACCACAAAACTCCCCAGCGAACTGGTTCGTAAACGGAGACGGGTTTGAACCTGTATTCAGAGAAACTCCTGTATTTACATGTGGAGGGCTATAAACCCATCTCACCTGTATATGACAGTTTTTGTCTTGAGCTCAGGTTGTTGGATGAGCGCAAAAACGTGTCTTAAGAGTATTAAGCTTGTTAAACTGGTCGGGAATTATATGCACTTCATGCAAAAAATGAAAGCAAAAAGGGAAAAGTGCATCTGTTTGTAATCGTCTCTTTATTTGTTTGTTGATGTGTATGTTCGTCTATATGTACCTGTTTGTGTGCTGATTTATGTTTTTATTTGCACTGTGAGAAATCGATGGTACGATTTTGATTCCTTTCAAAGTTAGTATTTTTTATAATTTTTACCAATGATATGGCGACGGAATATATTTATTATTATAAAAAATTAATTGTAATGTGTTTTTAATGTTGTTCGTACCGAGGTTCGAACCTGGACTGTTTTGGTCGTGAGTAGACTACTCTAACCACTAGGCTATGAAACTCTTTGAGTATGAAGCGGTTAACAATTAAGAAATAATTTGTAACGATTTATGATCGTTACATTCTATCCCTACTAAGGGACAAAAAAAACAAAAATGACGGAAGAGACTTAATTCTATAATTAGTGTAATTTAAAGAAAGAAGTAAAATAATTCAAGTATTCATAATTCATACACTTTTTTTTTTTTTTTTTTTTTTTTTTTTTAAATTTAAAAGTTTGCAAGAAAAAAATCATTTCATACGTTCATAAAATGGAATTAAGTTGTCGGTTGTGAAACGGCGTGTTTCCTGGATCTGGAGTTCGTTGGTTTGGTGAGTTTCGGCGCCCATTGCGGAGTGTCGGGAGTCGGTGTTGTATTTTTCTGGCTGGCGACGTTGTGGTTGAAGCTGGCCGTAGAGTAACCAGATCTTTGCCTGGTTTTTTTGCATAAATTTAATTTTAAAAATAAAATGTGCGTGTGTGTATTTCGGTTTGAGAAAAATTGTAAATATAAAGCAATCAAGCCTTCTTTGATTTTATTGAAATTATGTACTTTTGGGAATAACGAAAATACTTCTTCATTTTTTCAGCGCACTGTGGTCAAAAACAGGATTCTACCACCCATAAAATATATAATTTACTTTGAATACATTATAAAAAGGAGTTTAACAGCTTATTTCTTTGAGACTTCTCTATTTTTTAATATATGCGGCTTAAATGAAATGAGTCCTAAATGGATACACATACATATGTATAGGTGTGTGCATAATTGATTTTTTTAAATAAAGAACATAGCTTTTATAAAAATATTATTGCTTTTTTTTTATTTATCAAGTATTATCCATGACAATTTTTTATGAAAGAGTATATCTACTATATCAACGACCTTTTCTAAAAATTAATCACAGAAATTTCTTCAAATGGCCACGTTCGTTGTAAGCACGTAAATGCAAATCTTATTGTAGAACTCGCCAGGAACTGTTATAAGAAATGCTCAGTTTTTGAAAACAATGGGTATTTTTATTGAACACTGAGTTTCAAAAGAAATTTTAATAACCTTAATTTTAAGAAGTTATCTTTAAAAAGTTTTAATAGAGAACATGAGAGCCAAAATATATGTACATATAAAACAGCTCTCGATAAAACAAACTTTTAAAAGGTTTTAGCACTACATCACTTCAGGATCCCGAACAATAAACATAAAAATATATTCTTCAGCATAATTTTTTTCTAGATGGTTTGTGTCCATGTCTTTATTATTACCAGGTACATATTGCGTAATTGTCCGAGACATTCCGACTTCAGATCCGAGGCCCATGAGTTTAGGAAAATCTGGTGTAGGACGCTAAAACTGTAGGACAGAAAGGAAAGTTTTGCAGGATAAATAAAGGAAAGTTTTTTCAGGATGAAAGAAACTCATTGTCTTATTTAAAATTTATTCTAATCTTTTGATGCATTAAAAATATCTGTACTTTTATATTTTCTTTGTAAGTACTAACTGCCAAATCCTTTAAAGTTTTACAATCGTTTATTTTACATATGTATGCTGACGAGGTTATCCATATAAGACCTTATATTACATACGAGTGTAATGTTAATCATCAAGAAAGCATACGAGTCTTAAGGAAAGCATTTTCGATAATTTACACGTAATATGCGTATAAAATGAACATTACTGAAGACGACGAACAGAAATAAGTCATTTAATAATGCGCTATGTAAGCCAAAGAATAATTTTTGGTGATTGTGGTAATCAAATAAAAAATCGGAATAGAAAGGTTCGCTAATATCTAAACTAGAATTTTTAGAAATTTTGAATTATGACAAACAAACCCATCAATGTTTATGAATGATTATGAAAATTTTGAATCGTGACATGGTTTTTAACATACATATGTACATGCTTAAGAATATATTGCCCTGCAACCCTGCGCAATATTTGGGGTTATAACATTTAAACTAAGCGAGCCACTTTTTAAAAATTTCAAAAATAAAACTGCTCAATTATGAACACTTTATTTCTTTGGATACCCTTTGCGTTTCATCCAGAAAAGTAGAGTACAACGCATGATAACCAGTATACATTTACAGCGAATTTTTCCACTAGCGCAAGGGTCGGCAACCTTTCTGGAGTTAAGAGACATTTTTTCACCCGATGTGGTAAATTACTTTTTAAAGAGCCAAATATAATCTGGTATCTATTACAGATCTGCCGTTTAATAGTAATTTTTCACTACTATTAGACTTTTCAAAAGCCACAAGTATGATTCTACTGAGCCGCGAGCCGCAGGTTACCGATCTTGCACTAGCGTAGAAGGGCTGTGGTAAAATTTTAAATGTGAACAATTTTTGCTTGCAACTTGAATTGTTTCTTTAGGTGGTTTCCTACGAGTTAATTTTTAAAATTCATCTTATGGCGTGATTTTCAAAAGTCCCCGTGATTAGGAAGTGAGAGCTCGTTTCTGGTCACTGTTGTCCTAAAAAGCGATTTCTAGACTCTTACGAGGCGATTAGGCCGCTTCTAAGGGTTTCTACGTTTGTTTAATGCTTGCAGTTTTTGGATCTTTCGAGTTCAAATTTTTCTCAAGCGTAATAAAAATTATTGAAAAAATCCTTTGTAATAAATACACTTTGAGCTTTCTAGAGTATAGAGACAAAATTTCTATAAGAAAACAGTTACGAAGAGTAAAAAACTTTATTTTCAAATAGGAACGGTTGCTTTGGACTAATCGTTCAGTATCGCTTCTTCATAAATAAAACCAGGCTAATTTTTCCCAAGCAAAATTTTTAGAAACGCTGGCGAGGAAAAAATATTTTCAGTCCTTTCAAAAATATAGAAAAAACCGAAGTAATAATTGTGTTTTACTACCATTTATTATAAGAAATAAAAGTTTCCATAAGGTTAACATATTTTCTTCATAACCTTTTTCATGATTTCTTTTCTTAAAATAATTTTTTACATGTTTGCGCTCCGGCTCAAACGTAGCCCAGGATAAAACATTTATCAGCATTGTTATCAACATTTATCTACTCATCGAACGAGTATTGGAAGTGTTGTCATGAAATTATCGACCGAGTTGCTCGTTTATTATTAATATTGTAATACCAAACTAGCGACCGAGCGCTTAATATATGTACATATGTAACAAAACATAATCAACAAGGATGGATCACCTCGCTCGATTATTGAAAATCACGCCATTAATATTTTGCCTTTCGTTTATTTGCCTTTCCTTTATGTCAGTCGTGGTAGGCAGTTTTGGTTTTTCTTCAAAATGTTGAAGTAAAATAAGTTTTCATGTGTTTGTATGGCTGTTTGACGAAATCAGCACGCAAAAAACAAAGCATACTTTGATTTTTGAAAAACATAAACACCCTTATTCCCAAAGTCACGATCGTTTGCAATCGTTTCGAAAGTCGTCTTTTTGTATTCTAAACAACAACAAAAAGACGACTTTCGAGACGATTTCAATAATTAATGACTTTCAGAATACCTCTGAAACACTTGAAAAATTTTTTCAGCGTACTGAAAATCAAGTGCAGATTACGTACATACATATATTCGACTTCCAATTTTTTTGTGGCGTTATGTTGGTACTCATGTCCCTCACTTATGCTGACAAGTTCGGCCACTTTGAATGTTCACTTAATTTTTCGTATTATAATAATATCGTATTATAATTTCGTATTATAATAATTATCCTTAATTATCCGTATTATTTGTGACATACGGCCAGCAGTACTCGAAAAAGTGACTAAAAATTGGACGTCCAGAATGCACTACGTCAAGAACAGCCGCGGTGGTCATATGCCCGAAATCATTTTCAAATGTTAATGCCATGTCTTGATCTTTCGAGTGAATAAAACAATTTTCTTAAAATTAAATTTTTTGTGTTATTTGTTACCATTTGAAGTTCTATCGGGCTTAAAAAAACACCCTTTAGATATACATTAGGGTGGTTTTTATTTTTCACCTTCCGATTTTTTCTGGTCTCACCCTTTTACATTATGACACGTAATGATAAAATTATACGTACCAATTTTCAGCGAAATCGGATAACGGGAACTCGTGCCGCATTTAAGGCAAAGTTAACATTAAGGCATTGACAACAGCAAGTGTTTCTACTTTAGTTCTTGCTGAGAGTTAAAAAAAATATAAACAAAGATGCATCAAAAGTTTAACACGTGTAGGTTGAGTCGGGACAAGGAAAAAGTCGTGTTAGGGGATGGGCAATTTTCCCCAATTCAGGCGCAAGAAGGGTTTTCCTAAAAACACGACTTGAAATCACGAAAAAAAATGTCAATAAATAACGAGAACAGTTAGATTGTTTCTGTTTCCTGTTTTTAAAAACCGAGTCTTAGATATCCGATCTCGCTGCCAAACTTTCAGCGAGTTATATATGTATATATAACTAATATAACTAATTATATTTTATAATATAAATATATATATATAAAGCAGTAAAATTATTAAAAAAGTACATATGTTTTTTATTTAAAAATACTTCCTATAATATAACTACAAAACTCGAAAATAATATCTTTGGAATGTAATCATAAGCAGAGTGGCAACTGTAAAATTGTATAGGAATTGATGACATTCTTTGACATTGATTCAGTGCTCATAACAAAGGTTGAGAACTACTACATCATATTTTTTGAAATCCTCTTACCGGTTTATTTAAAGACCCAACCCATAAGTGGGTTACGTCGTATGTTGTATGAATGTGCATTCTGATAAGCAAAACTGCGTAATAAGACGTATGGCTTATCTTAATTTTGGCTTATCTTAATTATTTTAATGTGAAAATTTTTCGATAGACTATTTTTCCCATATAAATCCAGTAAACCGGCAGTTCCGTTAATCCGGCATAGGGGAAAAAATCGGGTGCCGGATTATCGAGCGCCTACTGTATTATATACGTGTATATATTATAACAAATTTTATATTTATATATATATAAAATTTGGGAAGGTAAGAAAAAAAATCTCACAAAATTTTCGCATACCTACAAAAAAAAAGGAAGCCTACTTTGATTTTTTTATTCAATTGCTGTCGCATAAGCAAATATGCATTGAAATTTCTGCAAGTCTTTCCCGTAAAAAATTCTCCATGCAGATTTGAAATTTGAAAAAAAAAAATTTCCACATGCTGACAATAGAATTTTTTAACGCTATTCAGTTTTGTGCAAATTGCGAAAGCTATCACATCAATTTTAAAAAGAGTGACATAGTGAAACAAAAATTTCAATATAAAAGAAAATCTAACTTAAAAATAAGTAAGGTGCAAAGTTCACATTTGTTTCAAATTTCTGTGTATTGTATTCTGTTAACAAACCAATTAATTTATATTTATAATATATTTATAATATATTTATATTGCAATATATATATATAAGCTTTTTGGTTATAAAAGATTTTGAATTTTAAAATGAGTAACGTAAAGAAATTTGTGGCTCTCTTTTCCGTTTACTTTCCCGAGAAAGTTACTTTTATTTCCAAATTAAACAAATTTGATGTATATAATCTCGCGATATCAAATTGCATTTTTAAGAAAAAAATTTATGATTTGATAAGGTCAAAAAATCATAATTTCAGTGTTAATCGGGTAATAAAAAGTTTTATTTTCTTTAATTTTGCCGAAATCGTTAATTTTTTAACAATTACTAACGATACAAAAGTTTGCACCAGCTCCAAATCCACTGAGAGCACTGAACACTTTCCAGATAATGAAGTTCAAAACAATAAAAGTCGTTCTTCTCTTTCTTCAACTGTCTCTTCGGAAGCCAAAGATAATATTGAAAATAAAGTTAATTTAAACAATCTAAATGTAGAGAACAATAATTACCTGGAAAGTGCTATCTTTCAGTCAATAATTCCTCCCGAAGTGGATTTAAATTTAAACTTCACTGAGACCACTAAACACTTTCCAGATAATGATGTTCAAAGCAAGCAAATTTGTTCTTCTACTTCTTCACCTGTTTCTTTGGAAGCTAATGAAGTTCAAAGCAAGCAAATTTGTTTTTCTACTTCTTCACCTGTTTCTTTGGTAGCTAGTGATAATATTAAAAATAAACTTAATTTAGACAATTTGATCGTAAAGAACGATAATTATCTGGAATGTGGTTCAAATGCTAATTATCAATCTTCCCCAAGTATTTCTTCCAAAGTGAAAAATAATAAAAATAAAAATAAAGCTTTTAAATTCCTTACAGTTAAAGAATTTTTTGTAAACGGTTCTGTTTTAGTTAATTTTTTAGAAAGTGGCAGACTTGATAAATATAAAACTGGAGAATTCTTTAAGAATTTAATTTTCTCCAATTTTAGTGAAATTGATGCCAATTTTAATTGTGTTTTAAAAATATTTAATATTAACTATGGAAAGTCTACTAAAAGTACGTTTTTCACTATTCGTTTTCAATGTAGACAATATACTTGTAGTAGAAAATACATAGTTAAAGTTTTAAAAATTCCTAGGGACTTTGAAAAATGTCCACTTCGGTTAGAAATAACTGGGGGAAAAAAACATCATATGGAAAAATTAGCATCTTATGTAAATAGAAGTTCCCGGGATAATTTAAAGGAAGTGCTGAAGTTTCAATTTGCTTCGAACTGGCGAGTAAACAAATTAAAAGAAAATTTGTTTACTGATAATTTTGTTCTTCCTTCTGAAGACACAATTAGAAAGATTAGGTCAGAAGTTCTGAAGCAAGATGAAGCTTCAGGAAAAGAAAATAATTTGCTTCTTTTGGCTAAAGAAGATAAAAAGAAAGCCACAGAGAGGCAAATTATTTTTAAGTTAGATTTAATATCGGACGAAGTGATACTTATGTCCGATTTATCAATACGTAGTGCATATAATATGCAGTCTACGAGTTTGAAAATAGATTTAACTTCGGGTATACTAAATAAAAATAACAATAATAAAAACTTTTTAATAGCAGTAGCACTAGTTAGAAACCGAGATTTAAACAGGCTTTTCCCTGTTAGTAGCCGAATTTCGGTTTCTAACAAGTATGGCGAGCTTTATTACTGGCTCTATGAGCTGAAATTAAAAGCTCAAAAAAACAACTGTTGGCCATTTTTTCGAGAGTGGACAACAGACAAGAGCTACGCAGTAATAAAGGCGTCAATGCTTGCGTTTAATAATTTTGATCTTTTAACGTATATTAATTTAATGTTCGAGTATACGTTAACAAATTCTAAAATTCCTCAAAATATTATAATTTTCAAACTGTGTAGAGTGCATATTATTAAAAACTTATATAAGGATATTAATAGGTTTTATAAATCGAACATTGTTCGATTGAATTTATATACATTTTTTAAAATTTTAATAAATGTAGATTCGTTTTATTTAGTTATAGAGTATATAAAGGTATTGTTTTCCCTTTTATTAAGCGAATTTGAATCGCCTCTCTATCAAAAATCTCTTCACAGGTTTTATGATATCTTAGAACCTAATTGTGAAGACATTTTTGATTTCAGTAGTACGAGTGCATTAGTTGAAGATTTTAGTGGCGAAAATTTTGGCCAAAAAACCGATTTAGAACAAAATAAATATTACATTGAATTTAAAAAATTATTTAATGAGGCTATGACTTTGCATAGCATTTCTTCTAAAGGCTTAATTAAAAATAAATTTTATTCAAAAAAATTTGCGGAAGTTTTACTCAAAAATTATTTACCATTGATTCCAATAATTTCTAATATGGTAAATAATTTAGTAAACTTTGATGTTGATAAAAATCCGTCGAATAATGATGTAGAGTCTTTTTTTGCTCAATTAAAAAAAGTTTATTTGGGAGGACGGATGGACATTGGGTTGCGGCCAATGCAATTACAGAGGTATTTAAGAATTTATATAGATTATGCAGAGGCCTTAATTTTTGAATTTGGAGACGGCTTAAAAATTATACCTCGCAAAAGAGCCGCAACTCAATTTAAAGAATTTGGTAAAGAGCTTATTTCTACAAATGAAACAAATGTTATAGAAATAAGTTCTGACGAGGAGGAATTTTGGAAGAGCAAGAATTCCAAAACTCCTCTAAACGCATGTCAAAATGCAAATTCTTTAAATTTTAGAAAGACTGAAAAGTCTTTAGAAGGGAGAAAAATACCTTTAATTAAGCTTATATTTTACAACAATCGTCTTGTAAAAAATGAAAACTATTATTCCGGGGATTTAAGTATAAATAATATACGGATATACGTATGTAAATTTAAAAATATTTTAAATTCAAAATATTATAGTATTTATTTAAGTTATGAAGAGCTATGCTCATTAAACAATAAAAATTGGTTGTACGATAGTATTATAGATTTTTATTTAGCAATAATTATATCAAAGACGAGTGCAAGTGCAAGTTTCTTCACAGTGCAGCAAACACAAGAAATTTTTATTAAAAAAAATGTTTGTGATAAATTACTTTTAAAATCATTAATGCCAGTTAGATCCAAATTATTGATGCCTGTAATAAATAATGGCCATTTCTTTCTTCTGTTTGCTGATTTTAATGAAAAAGAATTCAGCATAATTGATTCTATGAATATTTACAATGATGATGTAACCTTTTTTGAAACGTTTGCTAATTTTTGTAATACGGAATTTTTTTCTTTTCTTAATTTTCAAAAATCTCAATGGAAATTTATTCAGAAGGATCATGATATGCAAAGCGATACTTGCAATTGCGGCGTATTTGTAATAGCATTTGCAGAAAGGTTAATTAAGCATGAATCTCTTATAAATTTAGAAGGTATTCCTGAAAAAAGGAAATTAATTAAAAAGACGCTTTTGGAAAGTTCAGACTCACTGATTTGCAACTGCGTCTACTGTCTGTCTCCTTCCAAAAGCGACTTAGTGTGCAGTTTTTGTAAACGTATTATTTGTGAAACTTGTATAAAAGAATACAAAATAGAGAAAACAACTAAAGATTTTATTTGCTTGCTCTGCAACAATTTTTTAAGAGATTCAATTTAAATAATCTTTATGACAAATATTTTATAAAATTTATTTATTTTTTAAATTTATTTATTTATTTATATCTACTTTATTTATGTCTACTTTATTAACCTTTATTAACAACAGAAATTGTAACAAATTTTAATTTTAGCACCTATGTAATTTTCAAATTTAAATTAATTACATTATTAAAAGCTTTCCGCAATTAAGCAAAACTCTTTATTTAGATTATTTAGTATTTAGTACTTTTTTTTTTTTTTTTTTTTTTTTTGGGGGTTAAGGACTGGGATGCGACTCAAATAGCCTCTCCCTCTCAACTGTCACCCTCACCTTCAAGCGGTAACCCCTGTTTCCACAAACGAGGCTCTGACGACCGACCGAGGGGACGGTATATTCCTCTCAAGCTTCGCCTTCCTTACTGTTGCAGCAGGATGCCGGTCATCAAATTATCCAAAGATGTTTACACATGTATATGTTAGCAAATGTATTCAATTCAATTTTTAATTTAAGTCCAATTCATTAAGTGTAAATTCCTGTTCAAACCATGTTGTGTGTAATATGTTACATATTTAAAGTTATGGACAAAGAAATACAATAGAAAATTTTAAAACAAATACATAAGTTGGTATAGATTCGTTGGTATAGATTAGAAAAGGAGGAACGTTCAACAGGAAGAGCTGCCATCAGTTGGGAGTGTTGGTGCTGTTTAAAAGAATGCATATCTTGCAGTTACGAATTATGGATTTGACAAGAGTTTTTGCCTTTGGTATCCAATACTGCTGGCGAATTATACGCTTGACAAGTTGATTACCACCATGTAACGAAGTTAAATGAATAAAATGTACGAGTAATCTAGTGAATCAGCTTTCATATGGAAGTAATAAAGGATATATCTTGAATTGAAGACAATTCAGATGAGTTAGATAGCCTCCCATTAACTCTAATAAGACGCTGAGAATCTAGATAAGGATTGAATGTTAGTAGGTATCTTACTTTTTGCTCAAAGAGGCTTCCTTGAAATTAAATTCTTATAATCATCACAGAAGTATCTCTGTTGCGCAAGACTGATGAGTCGAATTCGAACCGCGGTGATTTCATTGCTAGAAAGTTCTACGGAACAGAAACTTGCTCTCTTTTTTGCTACACAAATAAAACGAAATACCTAAAAAATTACGCGAAGTGTACGAGTAATTGAAGAAAATCTTTCTAGAATATCTTCGGAGCTTTCAATAGTCAAGGCGTGAGATTTGTGTGCTCGATCTTCACAGATAACGTCACTATTTCCAATGTTAGATTTATACCAGTGCTTTTCATCGTCTTGGAACCACTCCGGTCCGTGCGACCATAGTTGGTTCTGACACAATTCCTGCGGGCTAACTCCACGACTTCCAAGATCTTGTATTTTAGAAACTCTGTTGGCAACAAATGTCGTCCAGGTACCTGGTGATTTTTGCAACCATGCGAGAACAATTGTTGAGTCAAAACACTGCATCGATCTTTATTTTCAATTCTGGCAAAATGGATTCTAGCAATCAGATAAAAGAAGTGCACCGCACAGTTCTAGCCTTGGAAAAGAGATTGTCTTTATCGGGGCTACCTTGGTTTTAGCCATTACTAAGCAGGAATAAAATTTTAGAGCGTTTTGAACCCTGATATAGACTACTCCTGCATACGCCATCTCAGAAGCATCACAAAATCCGTGGATTTGTACAAATCCTTGGTCTGAATAATTCGTCCAGCGAGGAATTGTAATTTTGTTTATGTAATGGAATACTATCCATTTCGCAAAGGTTGGTGCTGAGAGTGGTTCATCCCATTCAGTTTTGTCTAACCATACTTGTTGCATAATAACTTTTGAAACTACCGAGATGGTTGCTAGCCATCCAGCAGGATCGAACAATGGATGTGATGACAACACTTCACGTTTAGTAAATGAATCTTTTAAAGGAAAATTTTCAGCGACAAAATAAAAAGTATCCTTACAGGCATTTCAGTAAATTCCAAGTGCCTTGGCTTGGCTAGAGCCCTCAAAATGCAGAAATTCCTTGTATAGTAAATGTTCGCCAGGGAGATCTTCTAAAATTCCCTTTTCATTAGCACACCATTTACGTAATGGGAATCCAACGGAATTAAGAACATCAATAAGCTCATCTCGAGATCTTAAAGCAGTCCCGATGTCGTGGAATCCAGCTAGTACATCGTCAACGTACATTGAATTTCGAAGGAGCTTTCAGAAGCCATAGGATGCGAATTTCGTACATCTGTGGCAAGGTGCAATAGTGTCCGTATGGCTAAATACGGCGCACAATTTACACCAAACTTTACCGTTTTGAGTTGATAATCTGTAAGCTCGTTATCTACACAATCTCGGAATAGAATTTTTTGGAAAGGGCGATGTGAAGGTTTTACCATAATTTGGCGATACATCTTTTGGATATCGAAAACAAACTTGTAAAGTCTCCAACGTAAGATCATGGCAACGAGTTCCGTTTGAAGTGCTGGACCCGTATTTAGTATGTCATTCAGAGAAATACCATTAGCAGTTGAATTTAACGTATTGAAGACAATGCGAAGACAAGTGAAGGATTCTTTAATAGAGATGCTTCATTCCTTAGAAATTGCTTAGCTGCTAAGTGGCATGAAGCGCCAAGATCTATTTCAGTTGGAAAGGTATCTTTAAAAGGCAATGAAACTACATATCTGCCGGAACTATCTCGATAAGTTGTATTAGAAAAGAGTTCTTCACAAAGTTTATCAGTTTCTGATAGGATTTGCTTCTTCGGCAGTTCTTCGATCTCCCAAAAACGCTGCATTTGTTTATCTAAACTCATAACTCATCGCAACGCGATACTTGGGTTGTGAAGCATGAGATAGCCGAAGTTGATAATGCTCCGGTTAACATCCAGCCAAAAACAGTATTTTGGGCTAAAAGCGATCCCAACACATTTTTCTTGACTCCATCGAGCATAACTAATGGGTAAATGTCACAGCCGATTAATACATCAATCGGTGCACTTTTCAAAAAGTTAGCATCAGCTAACGGAATGCTAAGAGGTGAAATTCCAGAATTGACATAAGTTGAGAATGATGAAAGATTTCCAGATTTCCAGAAAGATTTACAAACGAACAAAGTTGCAAAGAATTAACAGAGACCTGTTGATTTAGACCGGAGATCTGTGCTTGAGCGTACAGGTAACTTTAAAGGTTTCCGTAAACGATCAGAAATGAAAGATGCTTCGGAAGCGGAATCAATAAGTGCCCGTGAAAGTTACTCGGTCAAAGGGGGACCGGAAGCGGCGTACCTATAACAGGGCAAAAACTTCCTTACGGAAACTCGCCGAAATCGATCCCTCTGCACTGAGCGAAAGACAGAGGCTTCCCAATCTGAATTAGTGTACCGTAGGTTCCACCACTTCATGAGGTGGTTTGCAATGCAATTTCGAGACGATTCAATAGTTAGCGACTCTTAGAATAACCCTGTGAATTAATTCGTATGACCTGAACACGCGTGAACTTGTAATTTTTAAGCCAAACACGCACATTTCGCAATAATACGGAATTCCCCGAATAAAAAAATTCGAATTTCATTCGCATTCATTCATAAATTTCATGTATTTATGTACATATTTTCAATATGTAAGCATTCATTTTACTACTCATTTCAATTTTACTGCTTTTTCATTTAACTATTAAGTATTAGATATGACAATTTTTGTGTGAAAGACTATATCTATTCCGTTTAAGGGGAAACCCAATCATATTTGAAAACTAATTTTCCATATTTCATGTCGATTGACGAAAAGTGACTTTTAAAAAAAAAAGTTCGTTTTCTCCCCTGTTAGGATTCCCCACACACCGCCAACCATGTTAAACCTGGTGCCAACCTTTTTTGTTATTTTTCTCCCTGATGAGGGCCCCATCACATTGATTATTAACTTCACATTATTTTTTTTACTTTTTCAAACTTATGTATATTGATCGAGGCGGCTTTGATTTTTTTACTGCAAAAAATTAATTTGAAATAAATATTAATGTGCGTGTGTGTATATTTTGTAATGGAGAAAATTGTGGGCAAAAATTAAGGAAGCCTTCTTTGATTTTTTTAAAATTGCTTTTGGGAAGAGCGAAAATATGTATGTACATACTTCTGAATTTTTTCAGCGCACTGTGGTCAAAAACAGTTTTATTTTTGACATTTATTTTATCATCTATAGAATTTATAATTTACTTTATAAATTATAAATTATAAAAAACAGATTTAGTGCTTTGAAACTTCTTCTTTCTTAAATGTATGCGGCTTAAATGAAATGAGTCCCAAATAGATAAGGGAAAGAGACAGATATATGTACATATATGTACACATACATATGTTAGTACGGGTGTGCGCATATTGTGTAAAGTATAAATTAATTTTGAGGTTTGTAATTATATTATTAAGGATTATCCAAAATAGATTATAGGAAGTCTTTTTAAATAAACAACGTACTTTTTATAATCATTTTACAGCTTCTTCATTTAATTATCAAGTATTAGCTATGACAATTGTGTGAAAGACTATATCTACCAAATGACCGCAACGTCAATTTAGTGAAACAAATCAGTGAAATTTCTCGCAAATGATCACGTTCCTTCAACTCTTGTATTAGTTCAAATTTGTAAGCATGCAAATGCAAAATTTTATGCAAAATTCGCTACAAACTGCATAAAAAATGCTGAAACAACAAAAATACATATACTCGTACTCTTACATATAAAACAGCTCTCGAAACAGCTCTAGATCCGGAAGAGCTCTAGTCCACAATTAGAAAATTTGGTACTCTCTTTTTGCCGGTAGATTTAACATGCCGGCACATCATTATTATGTAGCCCCAATAGTACAACGATGTTTTGCCTACGTTCCTATGAATTGCTTAGATTTTCCTTCACCAGTCGCCTATCATGAAATGACAACAAGTCTTCTTTGAATGACCACGTCAAAGGATACCTGTTTGTGAACTTCAGAACTCCAGATTTAAAAAAAATTGTCAGGTTCTATAACTTTCCTAGTTTAATAGTTATAGTCTTTCATATATAATAAAAATTTCAGGATATCTTTTAAACTATACCAGGCATAGTACAAGGCCAATTCGTGTTTATTTTTGTGGTATTTTGTATTCATTTTGAGAATCTTTTTCGAGATATCAATTATAAAGGGTTTCGGTAAAGTTTAAAACAAAAGTCGTACGAACGAGATTGTTGTCCATAGTTAGTAACTCCGGTACTATCTTTTTGCCGGTAGATTGACCATGCTAATTATGAAGCCCGAATGGTCATGTTTTGCCTACAAAATTTCTCAGATTTTTCTTTACTAGTCTGCCTGAACGATATCATAGCTTTTATTGACCATTTGCGCCGAAATCATCTCTTTTGGTCGACCCGGGCGTTCTTTATCTAGAAAGGACAGCAAGCGTGTTCGAATAACTACCACGAAGGATTGATTGAATCCTTGTTTGTGACATTTTCTAGATTTAAAAAGAATTTTCATTTCCTATAACTTTCCTAGTTTAATAGTTATAGTCTTTCATATATAATAAAAATTTCAGGATATCTTTTAAACTATACCAGGCATAGTACAAGGCCAATTCGTGTTTATTTTTGTGGTATTTTGTATTCATTTTGAGAATCTTTTTCGAGATATCAATTATAAAGGGTTTCGGTAAAGTTTAAAACAAAAGTCGTACGAACGAGATTGTTGTCCATAGTTAGTAACTCCGGTACTATCTTTTTGCCGGTAGATTGACCATGCTAATTATGAAGCCCGAATGGTCATGTTTTGCCTACAAAATTTCTCAGATTTTTCTTTACTAGTCTGCCTGAACGATATCATAGATTTTATTGACCATTTGCGCCGAAATCATCTCTTTTGGTCGACCCGGGCGTTCTTTATCTAGAAAGGACAGCAAGCGTGTCTGACTGATTATGTAGCTCGAAGGATTAATTAAGCCCTTGCCTGAGAACTCTTTCAAATTTCATTTCATTTTACATAAATTTTCGGGCTTTATAACACTCCTAGTTTACGAGTTATAGTCGTTAAAAATTTGCAAATTTCAATGTGATATCTCTGAAGCGACGTCATCGATTCCGGTATTCAGAAATGTTGGTCAAAAAGCACCATTCAGAGGGGAGGGAGGCCCGCGGTACACTTCCCGACATAACATATAAAATTTTCTAAAGCGACGTCATCGATTCCGTTATTCAAAAATTTTGGCCAAAAAGCACCATTCAGAGGGGAGGGAGGCCCGCGGTACACTTCCCGACATAACATATAAAATTTTATAAAGCGACGTCATCGATTCCGTTATTCAAAAATGTTGGTCAAAAAGCACCATTCAGAGGGGAGGGAGGCCCGCGGTACACTTCCCGACATAACATATAAAATTTTCTAAAGCGACGTCATCGATTCCGTTATTCAAAAATTTTGGCCAAAAAGCACCATTCAGAGGGGAGGGAGGCCCGCGGTAAACTTCCCGACATAACATATAAAATTTTCTAAAGCGACGTCATCGATTCCATAATTCAGAAATTTTGGTCGAAAAGCACCATTCAGAGGGGAGGGAGGCCCGCGGTACACTTCCCGACATAACATATAAAATTTTCTAAAGCGACGTCATCGATTCCGTTATTCAGAAATTTTGGTCAAAAAGCACCATTCAAAGGGGAGGGAGGCCCGCGGTACACTTCCCGACATAACATATAAAATTTTCTAAAGCGACGTCATCGATTCCGTTATTCAAAAATTTTGGTCAAAAAGCACCATTCAGAGGGGAGGGAGGCCCGCGGTACACTTCCCGACATAACATTTAAAATTTTCTAAAGCGACGTCATCGATTCCGTTATTCAAAAATTTTGGTCAAAAAGCACCATTCAGAGGGGAGGGAGGCCCGCGGTACACTTCCCGACATAACATATAAAATTTTCTAAAGCGACGTCATCGATTCCGTTATTCAAAAATTTTGGTCAAAAAGCACCATTCAGAGGGGAGGGAGGCCCGCGGTACACTTCCCGACATAACATATAAAATTTTCTAAAGCGACGTCATCGATTCCGTTATTCAAAAATTTTGGTCAAAAAGCACCATTAAGAGGGGAGGGAGGCCCGCGGTACACTTCCCGACATAACATATAAAATTTTCTAAAGCGACGTCATCGATTCCATAATTCAGAAATTTTGGTCGAAAAGCACCATTCATAGGGGAGGGAGGCCCGCGGTACACTTCCCGACATAACATATAAAATTTTCTAAAGCGACGTCATCGATTCCGTTATTCAGAAATTTTGGTCAAAAAGCACCATTCAAAGGGGAGGGAGGGCCGCGGTACACTTCCCGACATAACATTTAAAATTTTCTAAAGCGACGTCATCGATTCCGTTATTCAAAAATTTTGGTCAAAAAGCACCATTCAGAGGGGAGGGAGGCCCGCGGTACACTTTCCGACATAACATATAAAATTTTCTAAAGCGACGTCATCGATTCCGTTATTCAGAAATTTTGGTCAAAAAGCACCGTTCAGTGGGCAGGGAGGGTCGTGGTACACTTCCTGACATGCCCAAAAGTAAAGACCTTGCCACTCCTACCATAAGCATACATTTTCAATGAAGAACTTATTTGTGAACATAATCTCATATTTCTAACTCAGATTTCCCAATTCTCGAAAAATACTCAAAATTTTACAATGTTCAAATGAGTGGAAATGAGGGTTCGTGTCCAAAATACATTATTGCAACACAAAATTTGTGCTAACTTCACAGTTCGGGTTGGTTAGTACTTGTTGGAGCTATTTCTTATGTTTTAAATAATAAACATTTGTTATCTATATTGTTGAGTTTAGAATATATTGTTTTAAGTTTATTTTTTGTATTATTTTATATATTTAGATATTATTCTTTTGAAATATTTTTTTTTTAGTATTTTTAACATTTAGAGTATGTGAAGGGGCTTTAGGTCTGTCAATTTTATTATCTATAATTCGAACTCATGGTAATGATTATTTTCAAACTTTTTCTAATTTAATATATGTAGTTTTATGATATTATTTTGTTTTAAGAAAAATACTTTTTGAATGGTTCAGGTTATAATATTTAGTTTTAGTGTTTTTGAATATTGTAAATAATATACATATATGTAAATTATTTTGTAAATATTTCCTATGAATTTGGGTGTGATTTAATGTCTTATGGTTTATTGATTTTGAGTATTTGAATTTGTGCCTTGATGATTATGGCTAGAGAAACAGTTTATGTAAAGAATAATTTTGTCAAAATTTTTACATTAAATATTTTATTTTTATTGTGTTTTCTTATGTTATCTTTTATTAGAATTAATTTATTAATATTTTATATTTTTTTTGAAAGTTTAATTCCAACAATGATTTTGGTTATAGGGTGGGGTTATCAACCTGAACGATTACAGGCTAGAGTTTACTTATTATTTATTTATATAATGATGTTGGAAGAATAAATTTTTATTTATTAAATAATTTCTGTTATGATGAGGATTTATTTTATTTTTTTATAGTTTTGGCATTTTTAGTTAAAATACCTATGTTTTTAGTTCATCTTTGATTACCTAAAGCTCATGTAGAAGCTCCCGTTTTTGGTTCTATAATTTTGGCTGGAATTATGTTGAAGTTAGGGGGTTATGGTTTATTACGAATTTTTTCCTTTTTTACAAAAATTAAATAATAAGTTTTGTTATTTATGAGTTTCTATTAGTCTAGTTGGTGGGTTTTTAGTGAGATTAATATGTATACGACAAACTGATATAAAAATATTGGTAGCTTATTCTTCAGTAGTTCATATAGGAATTGTATTGTCAGGGATATTAACTTTATTTTATTGAGGGTTATGTGGATCCTATTCCTTAATAATTGCTCATGGGTTATGTTTATCAGGTTTATTTTGTTTGGTTGATATGAATTATGAGCGATTAGGAAGCCGGAGTTTATTGGTCAATCGGAGAATAATTAATTTAGCTCCTTCTTTAACTTTATGGTGGTTTTTATTAAGAGTATGTAATATGTCTGCTCCTCCTTCTCTAAATTTGTTAGGTGAAATTTCTTTACTTAATAGAATTGTTGGTTGTTCTTGATATACTATATATTTATTAATTTTTATTTCTTTCTTTAGAGCTGCTTATTCTTTGTATTTATATTCTTATAGTCAGCATGGTAAGTTAAATATGGGTGTATATTTGGTTTCTAATGGATCAATCCGAGAATTTATTTTACTTTTTTTACACTGGTTTCCGTTAAATTTACTGATTATGAAAAGAGAAATTTGTACTTTGTGATTATGTTTAAGTAGTTTAAAAAAAATATTGATTTGTGGTGTCAATGATATAGTAATATCTTAAATCATTAAAATATCTATTTGTATTATTAGTTTTTTTGTTTTGTTTGTTAGAAGAGTTATCTCTTGTTTAGTTGGATTGTATTTTTTATTATATAATATAGTTATTTATTTAGAGTGGGATGTTGTTTCATTAAATTCATCTTCTATTGTAATAAGCTTTTTATTTGATTGAATAAGATTAATTTTTGAACCGTAAATGTAAATTTGATGTAAATTTGAACCGATTTATTATGTTAGTTTTAATAATTGTATTTTCAATAATGTTGTTAATTATTAGCCCTAATTTAATTAGAATTTTATTAGGGTGAGATGGACTAGGTTTAGTTTCTTATTGTTTAGTAATTTAAATTTCAAAATGTAAAGTCTTATAATGCTGGTATGTTAACTGTTTTATCTAATCGGGTACGGGATATAGCTTTATTGTTTGAATAAATTGTGGGGGGTGATCTTATATTTTTATGTTGGTATTTTAGGCGGGAGTTATGAAATAAAGGTGGTTATGGTTTTAGTAGTGATTGCTGCTATAACTAAAAGAGTTCAAATTCCATTTTCTTCTTGATTACCCGCAGCAATAGCTGCCCCTACTCCAGTTTCAGCTTTAGTTAATTCTTTTACTTTAGTTACTGCTGGGGTATATTTATTGATTCGATTTAGAAGTTTATTGAATGAGAGTTTTATAAGAGAGGTATTATTTTTACTTTTAAGATTAACTATATTTATGGCTGGGGTAGGTGCCAATTTTGAAAATGATTTAAAGAAGATTATTGCTTTATCTACTTTAAGACAATTGGGTTTAATAATAGGGATTTTATCTTTAGGATTTTTACTCATGCTATATTTAAGGCTTTATTATTTCTATGTGCTGGATCAATTATTCATAGAGTAAATAATTTTTTATTTTTTATAGGGGGTTTAGTTAATTTTATTCCATTTACTTCAGTTTGTTTTAATATTTCTAATTAAGCCTTGTGTGGTATACCTTTTTTAGCGGGGTTTTATTCTAAGGATTTAATTTTAGAAGTAGTAATAATAAGAAAGTTTAATTTATTATCTTATTTTTTATTTTTTTTTTCTACTGGTTTAATTGTTATATATTTATATATTAAGACTAGTGATTTTAAATTTAGTTCTTTAACAAGTTTTGGTGATAGTAAGATAATAATAATTGAAATAAGAGGTTTAATGTTTATAAGTGTAATTGGTGGGAGAGTTTTAATATGATTAATTTTTATAGATTTTCATATAATTTGTTTGCCTATTTATCTTCAATTATTGATTTTAGCTGTATGTTTAATTGGGGGATTTTTTTGTTATATTTTATCTATTTATAGAAGTTTAGTTAATAATTATTTAGTTAATAAGGTATTATTTAATTTTTGTAGAATAATATGATTTATACCTTATGTATCAAGATATGGGATTTTATATTATCCACTAGCTGCCCGAGGCCTCGATTCGCTTCGGCAACGGGCACCTAGCGTCACGGGTTA
This sequence comes from Conops quadrifasciatus, assembly GCA_949752815.1. NCBI lineage: Eukaryota > Metazoa > Arthropoda > Insecta > Diptera > Conopidae > Conops > Conops quadrifasciatus. The sequence goes on along the minus strand of OX457077.1, from coordinate 20,313,545 downwards.
CCGTCAGTCACGAATATTACATAAATCTTCAATCTTTTCCTCGTTTTTTAAATTAAATTTAAATATTTTAAATTATAGTTTTACCATTAAAAACATTTTTTAAAAATTATGACTGTTTTTGGTCGTTTCAGACCATGCCACGCCCATTTTAACCATTTATGGGGCGGACTTCTTGAAAAGTGTTTTCATAGGTCCTCTACGGTGTAAGACCAATCGCCATACAAAATTTTGGCTTCTGGGCCTGGAAGTATTGAAATTATGATTGAAATTATTTTGAGCCATGCCAGACCGTGACGCCCATTTTAACCACTTAGGGGGCGGACATATTGAAAATGTGTTTCATTACACCTCTACGGTGTAAGACCAATCGCCATACAAAATTTTAGCTTCCTGGTCCTGGAAGTATTGAAATTATGACTGTTTTTGGTCGTTTCAGACCATGCCACGCACATTTTAACCATTTATGGGGCGGACTTCTTGAAAATGTGTTCTCATAGGTCCTCAACGGTGTAAGACCAATCGCCATACAAAATTTAAGCTTCCTGGGCCTGGAAGTATTGAAATTATGATTGAAATTATTTTGAACCATGCCAGACCGTGACACGCCTATTTTAACCACTTAAGGGGCGGACTTCTTGAAAATGTGTTTTTATTACACCTCTACGGTGTAAGACCAATCGCCATACAAAATTTTAGCTTCCTGGGCCTGGAAGTATTGAAATTATAACTATTTTTGGTCGTTTCAGACAATCCCACGCCCATTTTAACCATTTAGGGGGCGGACTTCTTGAAAATGTGTTCTGATTGCACCTCCACGGTGTAAGACAAATCGCCATACAAAATTATAGCTTCCTGGGCCTGGAAGTATTGAAATTATGATTATTTTTGGTCGTTTCAGACCATGCCAATCCCATTTTAGCATTTATGGGGCGGACTTCTAGAAAATGTGTTCTCATTGCACCTCCACGGTGTAAGGCCAATCGCCATACAAAATTTTAGCTTCCTGGGCCGGGGAGTATTGAAATTATGACTATTTTTTTTCGTTTCAGATTGTGCCATGCCCATTTTAACCATTTAGGGGGCGGACTTCTTGAAAATGTGTTCTCATTGCACCTCCACGGTGTAAGACCAATCGCCATACAAAATTTTAGATTTCTGGGCCGGGAAGTATTGATATTATGACTATTTTTGGCCGTTTCAGATCATGTCACGCCCATTTTAACCATTTAGGGGGCGGAATTTTTGAAAATGTGTTCCTATTCCACATCAATGGCGTAAGGCTAATGACAAAAAAAATTTCTGGTTCCTGGGCCTTGTATGCGTACTGAAATTATGACCATTTTTGGTCATTTCTGACCATGCAACACCTCTTTTAACCACATAGGGGGCAGAGTTCCCCCTTTGGGGACAAAAGCTAACTAAAAAGGGTACTTGTAACCCAAGTAACATACGCTGTGAGTATGAAGTCAATCTGTCGGGTGGTTCAGCCGTGAAGGTCGGACATACATACGCACCAACGTTTTTATATATTAAGATTAAATTTAGGTATGAAATTAAGAAGTAATGTTGATCAAGGATTATCGGAAAATTAGGGGGTCAGGGATTATATAATATTTTAATGCGTTAATCAGGATTTAGTTTATTAATACAGAATAATAATATAAAGATTTATTTTTTATTGTTTATTTTATTTTTAACAATATTATTTTTTTTGTTTGTTGTTTCTTATTCAAACAGCTTATAAATAGAGCATAATATTGAAGATATTAGGGAAATTTTAAATTTTTGAACATGTTTAACTAATATTAGTAAACTAATTTTAGTATATAAAATGAATCATTTATTTTTACATTGAAAATGTAATGTTTTATATTTAAACTATATAAAATGAGTATAAAAGATAAATTTAATAAGAAGTATAAATGGAGTTTAACCATTAAAAATAAAAGTTAGCAGCTTTTTTTTGTTCATCATACTTCCTTAATTGGAAATTAATTCAGTTATATCAATAACAATGATATGCCTCTTTTTGGCTTCAATTAAAAATAAGGGTTTTATAACCTAAGATTAGGTCGAAACTAATTGTAATTTATCTTCTTAATATATAAAAACGTTGGTGCGTATGTATGTCCGACCTTCACGGCTGAACCACCAGACAGATTGACTTCACACTCACAGGATATGTTACTTAGGTTGCAAGTATCGTTTTTAGGTAGTTTTTGTCCCCAAAGGGGGAACTCTGCCCCCTATGTGGTTAAAAGGGGTATTGCATTTCACGGCTGAACCACCCGAAAGATTGACTTTATACTCACAGCGTATGTTACTTAGGTTACAAGTACCCTTTTTAGTTAGTTTTTGTCCCCAAAGGGGGAACTCTGCCCCCTATGTGGTTAAAAGGGGTGTTGCATGGTCTGAAATGACAAAAATGGTCATAATTTCAGTACGTATACTATCAGGCCCAGGAAGCTGAAATTTTTTTTGTCATTAGCCTTACGCCATTGATGTGGAATGAGAACACATTTTCAAAAATTCCGCCCCCTAAATGGTTAAAATGGGCGTGACATGTTCTGAAACGGCCAAAAATAGTCATAATTTTAATACTTCCCGGCCCAGGAAGTTAAAATTTTCTATGGCGATTGGTCTTACACCGTGGTAGGTGCAAGTAGAACACATTTTCAATAAGTCCGCCCCCTAAATGGTTAAAATGGGCGTGGCATGGACTGAAACGAACAAAAACAGTCATAATTTCAATAATTCCAGGCCCAGGAAGCTACTGGAAGCTACCCAGGAAGTACTGGATCTCACTCTGATCAGCGCAAACGCCGGGGTGAGTGTGGACCGCTGGAGAGTAACAGAAAGATACTTCTCAGACCATGCGTTGATTGTTTTCAATGTTGGTTTTAGTCCAGACCCACTTCCGGTCTACAAAAATCCCAGGAGGATTGATTGGAGGAGTTTCAGTGCCTCAGTTTGCGCTAGGTTAGATTCTTTTCCTCTATTACAAAACTTAAATCGCGAAGAACTGGACAAGTATAGTGTGATCTTTGAGGAGGCCTTCAGGAGGGCCTTTGAGATCTCATGTCCAATTACTCGTAGCAAAAAGAAACTACCACCGTGGTGGACTGAAGACCTAACACATCTCAGGAAGATGACACGTGGTATCTTTAACATCTGCCATAGACATGGTTTCTGGCAGCCGTATAAAGACTGCCTTAGACAGTACAAAAAGGCAATAAGGGAAGCCAAACAGAAATCCTGGAAGGACTACTGCGGAAGTCTAAAAGACGTTAATGAAATGTCCAGGTTGGGCAAAGTTCTTGCCAAGGAACATACATGTCCATCCTTTATTAGGAAAAGGGATAGATCGTGGACGAACAATATAAAAGATTCGCTGGAAGAACTCGTGAATGAGCACTTCCCGGACAACTTAGAGGAGTCCATTACCACTGCACGTCATAGACAGGTCCTTCAAACGGACATACCTGAGCAGGCGATAGACTCTGTTATTACGAATGATAGAAAATTTCTGGGCCCTGAAAAGTTTTGAAGCTTACAAATCTCCAGGCCCGGATGGAATTATCCCAATTATGCTATGGAATCTCAGAGACACTGCGATCCCGTGGTTAAACATGCTATTCAAATCCAGTATGGCTCTCAGCTATGTGCCCAGGACTTGGAGACTGGCGAAAGTAGTTTTTATACCAAAGGTAGGCAGAAGGGGACATTCCACAGCTAAGGATTTTCGCCCCATCAGCTTGGCCTCCTTTGTTATTAAGACACTGGAAAGAATTATAGATATCTACCTCCGTCAAAACTTTATTGAAGGGAGAATTTCTGTATCGCAGCATGCATACCTGAAAGGGAGGTCCGTAGAGACGGCTCTCCATGAGGTGGCTTCGCAGATAGAGCGATCATTACAGTATAAACAATTTACGATTGGAGCTTTCCTTGATATCGAGGGGGCTTCAACAATGTTCACTCAGACGCGATTGTCACCTCTCTGCTACGTATGGGAGCGGACCCCAAGATCATAGCATGGATTGAAACCATGTAGGGGACTAGGTGCATCCAAGCCAGTCTGGGCAATGTCCACATCCGTCGATCAGTTAGGGGAGGAGCTCCGCAAGGCGGTGTGCTATCGCCTCTTCTTTGGGTGGTAGTAATTAACGAGCTTCTTAAGACTCTCAACCTTAAAGGAATCAAGGTCGTAGCTTATGCGGATGATGTGGTGATACTGGTATCAGGTCTATTCCTTTCCGTCATCAGTGAGATAATGACGGAAAGGGCTTTAAAGATACTAAGCAACTGGGCATGTCACTGTGTACTGTCAGTTAACCCTGATAAAACAGAGCTCGTGCTTTTCACCACAAAAACAAAAATTCCCCCGTTCAATGTGCCAAAATTAAACGGGAAACCACTCCGTCCTTCCTCCAAAGCCAAGTACTTGGGCATCATTCTTGATTCCAAGCTTAACTGGAAAGAAAATATAGATGCCAGGGTGAAAAGTCAAGTATTGCTCTTTACACCTGCAATAGGACGTTAGGCAAACGGTGGGGCCCACGACCGGATATTATACTGCGATAAACTGGTTGTTCGGCCTATTTTAAGTTATGGCGCCATAGTGTGGTGGCCGGCCCTATCACAGGAGCAATGGGCTCAACTGCGTCAATGTTATACTGCATATCCTACCCATCGATCTTTAGATAAGAGTAGAAGCATCGTGCGCCGCTCTAAGACTTCGAGAGGCTGCTGTTTGGAAAAACAGACTGTATGGGCATGGCTCAATACTAAATCTAATACCACAGAATCTGGTAGACTTCAGAACTGACTACATAACTCCGGTAATTAATATAGATCGCCGTTTCAGAACCATCTTCCCAGAGCGAGAGGATTGGAGAGCTGGTCATGATCCCGGAGGTAACAACACTAGCATTTTCACGGATGGCTCTAAGATGAGTGCAGAAGTGGAAGCAGGGATCTTTTCTGCACATCTGAACCTATCAAGATCTTACAGGCTTCCAAATTTCACAACAATCTTCCAGGCGGAGATATTTGCTTTTTGGAGGCCTGCAGGTTTTTGAGAAACAACAACCTCGGATCGGGAAGGGTTGCTATACTCTCTGACAGCCAAGCCGCGATTAAGGCCATTTGTTCAATGGTGATTACCTCGACCCTAGTACGGGATTGTGTACAAGAACTTAATGACCTGGGCAGCAGACTAGCCATATCCCTGATTTGGGTTCCTGGACACTCGTCGGTTACTGGAAACGAGATGGCTGATCAGCTGGCAAGGAACGGCTCCCATATGGATGCGGATGCTGCAGAACATTTGCATATCGCAATAGGGAGCGTAAAGCAGCAAATAAAAAACCACTTTCTACAGCTGGCCAATAGTAAATGGGGTGCGACACAAGGCTGTGTCATATCAAAGAAAATGTGGCCACAATACGATTGCAGGAATTGCAGGATTGCCACAATCGAACTTTTGCGAATGTCCAGACTGGATGTTAGAAGGCTTGTCTTCACAAGTACTGGACACTGGCCTATTGGGACACATGCTAGAAGGGTCGGCATGCCGTGTAATGAGGCCTGTCGCACTTATCAAGACTCCGATGATAGGGAGTCTGTAGAACATCTCCTATGTCAGTGCCCTGCTTTGGCGCGGATTAGGTACGCAGCCGTGGAATCCATGTTTCCGGAGGGCCTGGACTGGTACTCCGAAGTCAGTCTTCCCTCAGTTTTGCGTATAATCAGGGATTCTAGGTGGCTTTAGCTCGGACGGGCCACTTTATTTTTTGCACCAATCAATAAGAAATATCGGGAAATATACATGATTTTGGTCATGGGGGGAGGTATGAGGCGACACACAAAATGGTCAAGGGGCAACATCAATCGGTAAGAATATACACGACTGTGGTCATGGTAGGAGAAAGGTGGCGACCTCCCAAAATGGTTCGTTGGTAACCAAATCACTTAAGAACGGCTGGACCGATTTGGCTAATTTTTTAAAAATGTTTTTAATGCTAAAATTATAATTTAAAATATTTAAATTTATTTTAAAAAACGAGGAAAAGATTGAAGATTTATGTAATATTCGTGACTGACGGTAACACCGTGACGCTAGATTCCCGTTGCCGAAGCGTAGCGAGGCCTCGGGCAGCTGGTCACTTCATATCTAAGAAAGATTAAGTTCAATACTTTTTAAATTGCAAATCAAATGTTATAGTTAACTACATCCCTATTTTGCTCAATTTAGTATTCCTTGATTTCATTCAAGATATAAACCAAATAAAAGGATCAATATAAAAATAAGAGAGGTAATAGTTCGGTATAATATATTTCTGGTACTAAATACTATAATTATAGGGAGAATTAATGTGTTTTCTACGTCGAAGATTAGAAAAATAATAGCAATAAGAAAAAATCGTAAGGAGAATGGAATTCGAGATGATGATTTAGGGTCAAAACCACATTCAAATGGTGAACATTTTTCACGATCCATTAATGTTTTTTTTGATAGAATGGTTAATACTTTTATTATAATTATAGTGATTATTATAGTTAGTAGAGATAGAATTAATAGTAATATTATTATTTATACTAATTATAGACCTTTTAATTTCAAAAGCCTCAAATTATAAATATAACCCCTAATTATACTTAAATTCATTTTTGGAACTCATTAAACAAAAAGAAACTCATTCTTGAAAACAAATATTAATTAAATCCCACACAACCAAAATTAAAAATAGTTAATCAACACTAATCCACCAGAAACTCTTCAGTTTAATTTCAAAAGCCTCAAATTATAAATATAACCCCTAATTATATTTAAATTCATTTTTGGGACTCATTAAACAAAAAGAAATTCATTCTTGAAATTATACTTAAATTTTGAATAATAAAAACTAAATATTAATAAAATCTCTACTTTAAAATAAAATAAAAACCTATTAAATTTTAGGAAACAAAAATTTAACTTCCAGAAAAAATTATCTTTATAAATTAAACTAAAACAAATAATCGAATAATGTTATTAATAATAATACAATAAAATAACATTATTTTACTAAATCAATAATCAAATTAAACAAAATCCACACCCCAACCCAACCTAAATAATATATCTATATTATTAATAAACAAGTAAGAGCGTTATCTTCGGCCTGGCCGAAGCTCATATACTCTACACCCGCATCTGTCGAAGTGATAAAAAGTGGGCGGGTGACACCTACTTTTTTCTAATTTACAGGGAGCACATTTTGATCTATTAACTCATCTACAACACCGCTTTTCTTACCAAACACCTTATTATATGGTATAGTATATAAGTGGGCGTGTCACGCCCATTTTTAGGGATATATTTATGTCTAAGATGGTGGACTCGAAAATAAAATTTTAGCTGAAAATTCGGTCTACAAGCTGAGAAATTGAGCTAAAAGCACGGATGAGTGCATATTTTCTATAAAAAGTAGGCGTGGCACTGGTCCGATTCTTCCCATTTTCAATACCAAACAGCGCAGGATAACAGAGAATATTCGTGCCGAATTTCATGACGATACCTCTATTCGTTCTCCTGTAATCGTGATTTCCACAGACGGACGGACGGACGGACAGACAGACAGACGGACGGACATGGCTAAATCGAATCAGGAGGTGATTCTGAGCCAGAATATATATACTTTTCTATACCTGCCACGCCTCCTTTAATGCGTTACAAACGGAAGAACAAAGTGAATATACCCTCAACCCTTCGGGTGTAGGGTATAAATATCTACTTTATATTAAATAAAATATATTCAATACTAATTATTTAATAAATAACAACATTTAGTAAAAATAAATCATATATAAATCTATTCTAATTTTTTTTTAAAATTTCTATAGTTTGAAAAATCATTGAAATAAAATACTTAAAAGATAATAAAAATTATTTCAAATAAAATATTAATTTTAAAGTAGAGATTTTATTAATATTATTACCTGTTTTTTTTTTTAAACATTAATAATCTTAATATATAAAAACGTTGGTGCGTATGTATGTCCGACCTTTACGGCTGAACCACCCGACAGATTGACTTCACACTTAAAGGGTATGTTATTTAGGTTGCAAGTACCCTTTTTAGTTAGCTTTTGTCCCCAAAGGGGGAACTCTGCCCCCTATGTGGTTAAAAGAGGTGCTGCATGGTCTGAAATGACCAAAAATGGTCATAATTTCAGTACGTATACCAGGCCCAGGAAGCTGAAATTTTTTTTTTGTCATTAGCCTTACGCCATTGATGTGGAATAGGAACACATTTTCAAAAATTTCGCCCCCTAAATGGTTAAAATGGGAATGGCACGGTCTGAAACGACCAAAAATAGTCATAAAATCAATACTCCCCGGCCCAGGAATCTAAAATTTTGTATGGTGATTGGTCTTACACCGTGGAGGTGCAATGAGAACACATTTTCTAGAAGTCCGCCCCATAAATGGTTAAAATGGGCGTGGCATGGTCTGAAACGACCAAAAATAATCATAATTTCAATACTTCCAGGCCCAGGAAGCTAAAATTTTGTATAGCGATTGGTCTTACACCGAAAAGGTGCAGTGAGAACACATTTTCAAGAAGTCCGCCCCCTAAATAGTTAAAATGGGCGTGGTATGGTCTGAAACGACCAAAAATAGTCATAATTTAAATACTTCCAGGCCCAGGAGGGTAAAATTTTGTATGGCGATTGGTCTTACACCGTAGAGGTGTAATGAAAACACATTTTCAAGATGTCCGCCCCCTAAGTGGTTAAAATGGGCGTCACGGTCTGGCATGGCTCAAAATAATTTCAATCATAATTTTAATACTTCCAGGCCCAGGAAGCTAAAATTTTGTATGGCGATTGGTCTTACACCGTAAGGTACCTATGAGAACACATTTTCAAGAAGTCGGCCCCATAAATGGTTAAAATGGGCGTGGCATGGTCTGAAACGACCAAAAACAGTCATAATTTTAATACTTCCAGGCCCAAGAAGCTAAAATTTTGTATAGCGATTGGTCTTACACCGAAAAGGTGCAATGAGAACACATTTTCAAGAAGTCCGCCCCCTAAATGGTTAAAATGGGCGCGGTATGGTCTGAAACGACCAAAAACAGTCATAATTTCAATACTTCCAGGCCCAAAAAGCTAAAATACGGGCTAGTACGGGATTGTGTACAAGAACTAAATGATCTGGGCAGCAGACTAGCCATATCCCTGATTTGGGTTCCTGGACACTCGTCGGTTACTGGTAACGAGATGGCTGATCAGCCGGCAAGGAACGGCTCCCATATGGATGCGGATGCTGCAGAACATTTGCATATCGCAATAGGGAGCGTAAAGCAGCAAATAAAAAACCACTTTCTACAGCTGGCCAATAGTAAATGGGGTGCGACACAAGGCTAAGAAAATGTGGCCACAATACGATTGCAGGAATTGCAGGATTGCAACAATCGAACTTTTGCGAATGTCCAGACTGGATGTTAGAAGGCTTGTCTTCACAAGTACTGGACACTGGCCTATTGGGACACATGCCAGAAGGGTCGGCATGCCGTGTAATGAGGCCTGTCGCAGTTGTCAAGACTCCGATGCTAGGGAGTCTGTAGAACATCTCCTATGTCAGTGCCCTGCTTTGGCGCGGATTAGGTACGCAGCCGTGGAATCCATGTTTCCGGAGGGCCTGGACTGGTACTCCGAAGTCAGTCTTCCCTCAGTTTTGCGTATAATCAGGGATTCTAGGTGGCTTTAGCTCGGACGGGCCACCTTACAATACTATGGGGTAGTGGCATCAAAAAGGCACTAAACGCGCTGATTGTGCTTCAGGGCGTGCAGTCAGGAAGCTACCACTATAACTAACTAACTAAGGTTATCACCCAAAGTGGTTACACGGGGGTGTTTTCATCAAATTTATTTTTTGCACCAATCAATAAGAAATATCGGGAAATATATGATTTTGGTCATGGGGGGAGGTATGAGGCGACACACAAAATGGTCAAGGGGCAACATCAATCGGTAAGAATATACACGACTGTGGTCATGGTAGGAGAAAGGTGGCGACCTCCCAAAATGGTTCGTTGGTAACCAAATCACTTAAGAACGGCTGGACCGATTTGGCTAATTTTTTAAAAATGTTTTTAATGCTAAAATTATAATTTAAAATATTTAAATTTAGATTCCCGTTGCCGAAGCGAAGCGAGGCCTCGGGCAGCTAGTCACTTCATATCTAAGGAGGATTAAGTTCAATACTTTTTTAATTGCAAATCAAATGTTATAGTTAACTACATCCCTATTTTGCTCAATTTAGTATTCCTTGATTTCATTCATGATATAAACCAAATAAAAGGATCAATATAAAAATAAGAGAGGTAATAGTTCGGTATAATATATTTCTGGTACTAAATACTATAATTATAGGGAGAATTAATGTGTTTTCTACGTCGAAGATTAGAAAAATAATAGCAATAAGAAAAAATCGTAAGGAGAATGGAATTCGAGATGATGATTTAGGGTCAAAACCACATTCAAATGGTGAACATTTTTCACGATCCATTAATGTTTTTTTTTATAGAATGGTTAACACTTTTATTATAATTATAACGATTATTATAGTTAGTAGAGATAGAATTAATAGTAATATTGTTATTTATACTAATTATAGACCTTTTAATTTCAAAAGCCTCAAATTATAAATATAACCCCTAATTATACTTAAATTCATTTTTGGAACTCATTAAACAAAAAGAAATTCATTCTTGAAAACAAATATTAATTAAATCCCACACAACCAAAATTAAAAATAGTTAATCAACACTAATCCACCAGAAATTCTTCAGTTTAATTTCAAAAGCCTCAAATTATAAATATAACCCCTAATTATATTTAAATTCATTTTTGGAACTCATTAAACAAAAAGAAATTCATTCTTGAAATTATACTTAAATTTTGAATAATAAAAACTAAATATTAATAAAATCTCTACTTTAAAATAAAATAAAAACCTATTAAATTTTAGGAAACAAAAATTTAACTTCCAGAAAAAATTATCTTTATAAATTAAACTAAAACAAATAATCCAATAATGTTATTAATAATAATACAATAAAATAACATTATTTTACTAAATCAATAATCAAATTAAACAAAATCCACACCCCAACCCAACCTAAATAAAATATCTATATTATTAATAAACAAGTAAGAGCGTTATCTTCGGCCTGGCCGAAGCTCATATACCCTACACCCGCATCTGTCGAAGTGATAAAAAGTGGGCGGGTGACACCTACTTTTTTCTAATTTACAGGGAGCACATTTTGATCTATTAACTCATCTACAACACCGCTTTTCTTACCAAACACCTTATTATATGGTATAGTATATAAGTGGGCGTGTCACGCCCATTTTTGGGGATATATTTAAGTCTAAGATGGTGGACTCGAAAATAAAATTTTAGCTAAAAATTCGGTCTACAAGATGAGAAATTGAGCTAAAAGCACGGATGAGAGAAATTGAGCTAAAAGCACGGATGAGTGAATTTTTTCTATAAAAAGTAGGCGTGGCACTGGTCCGATTCTTCCCATTTTCAATACCAAACAGCGTAGGATAACAGAGAATATTCTGCCGAATTCCATGACGATACCTCTATTCGTTCTCCTGTAATCGTGATTTCCACAGACGGACGGACGGACGGACAGACAGACAGACGGACGGACATGGCTAAATCGAATCAGGAGGTGATTCTGAGCCAGAATATATATACTTTTCTATACCTGCCACGCCTCCTTTAATGCGTTACAAACGGAAGAACAAAGTGAATATACCCTCAACCCTTCGGGTGTAGGGTATAAATATCTACTTTATACTAAATAAAATATATTCAATACTAATTATTTAATAAATAACAACATTTAGTAAAAATAAATCATATATAAATCTATTCTAATTTTTTTAAAAATTTCTATAGTTTGAAAAATCATTGAAATAAAATACTTAAAAGATAATAAAAATTATTTCAAATAAAATATTAATTTTAAAGTAGAGATTTTATTAATATTATTACCTATGTTTTTTTTTTTAACATTAATAATCTTAATATATAAAAACGTTGGTGCGTATGTATGTCCGACCTTCACGGCTGAACCACCCGACAGATTGACTTCACACTTAAAGGGTATGTTATTTAGGTTGCAAGTATCGTTTTTAGGTAGTTTTTATCCCCAAAGGGGGAACTCTGCCCCCTATGTGGTTAAAAGGGGTGTTGCATTTCACGGCTGAACCACCCGACAGATTGACTTCATACTCACAGCGTATGTTACTTAGGTTACAAGTACCCTTTTTAGTTAGCTTTTGTCCCAAAAGGGGGAACTCTGCCCCCTATGTGGTTAAAAGAGGTGCTGCATGGTCTGAAATGACCAAAAATGGTCATAATTTCAGTACGTATACCAGGCCCAGGAAGCTGAAATTTTTTTTTGTCATTAGCCTTACGCCATTGATGTGGAATAGGAACACATTTTCAAAAATTTCGCCCCCTAAATGGTTAAAATGGGAATGGCACGGTCTAAAACGACCAAAAATAGTCATAAAATCAATACTCCCCGGCCCAGGAAGCTAAAATTTTGTATGGCGATTGGTCTTACACCGTGGAGGTGCAATGAGAACACATTTTCTAGAAGTCCGCCCCATAAATGGTTAAAATGGACGTGGCATGGTCTGAAACGACCAAAAATAATCATAAAATCAATACTCCCCGGCCCAGGAAGCTAAAATTTTGTATGGCGATTGGTCTTACACCGTGGAGGTGCAATGAGAACACATTTTCTAGAAGTCCGCCCCATAAATGGTTAAAATGGGCGTGGCATGGTCTGAAACGACCAAAAATAATCATAATTTCAATACTTCCAGGCCCAGGAAGCTATAATTTTGTATGGCGATTTGTCTTACACCGTAGAGGTGCAATGAGAACACATTTTCAAGAAGTCCGCCCCCTAAATGGTTAAAATGGGCGTGGGATTGTCTGAAACGACCAAAAATAGTCATAATTTCAATACTTCCAGGCCCCGGAAGCTAAAATTTTGTATGGCGATTGGTCTTACACCGTAGAGGTGTAATGAAAACACATTTTCAAGAAGTCCGCCGCCTAAGTGGTTAAAATAGGCGTGTCACGGTCTGGCATGGCTCAAAATAATTTCAATCATAATTTTAATACTTCCAGGCCCAGGAAGCTTAAATTTTGTATGGCGATTGGTCTTACACCGTAGAGGACCTATGAGAATACATTTTCAAGAAGTCCGCCCCTAAATGGTAAAAATGGGCGTGGCATGGTCTGAAACGACCAAAAACAGTCATAATTTCAATACTTTTGGGCCCAAGAAGCTAAAATTTTGTATAGCGATTGGTCTTACACCGAAAAGGTGCAATGAGAACACATTTTCAAGAAGTCCGCCCCCTAAATGGTTAAAATGGGCGTGGTATGGTCTGAAACGACCAAAAATAGTCATAATTTCAATACTTCCAGGCCCAGGAGGCTAAAATTTTGTATGGCGATTGGTCTTACACCGTAGAGGTGTAATAAAAACAAATTTTCAAGATGTCCGCCCCCTAAGTGGTTAAAATGGGCGTCACGGTCTGGCATGGCTCAAAATAATTTCAATCATAATTTTAATACTTCCAGGCCCAGGAAGCTAATATTTTGTATGGCGATTGGTCTTACACCGTAAGGTACCTATGAGAACACATTTTCAAGAAGTCGGCCCCATAAATGGTTGAAATGGGCGTGGCATGGTCTGAAACGACAAAAAACAGTCATAATTTCAATACTTCCAGGCCCAAGAAGCTAAAATTTTGTATAGCGATTGGTCTTTCACCGAAAAGGTGCAATGGGAACACATTTTCAAAAAGTCCGCCCCCTAAATGGTTAAAATGGGCGTGGTATGGTCTGAAACCACCAAAAATGTTCATAATTTCAGTACTTCCAGGCCCAGGAGGCTAAAATCTTGTATGGCGATTAGTTTTACACCGTAGAGGTGTAATGAAAACACATTTTCAAGATGTCCGCCCCCTAAGTGGTTAAAATGGGCGTCACGGTCTGGCATGGCTCAAAATAATTTCAATCATAATTTCAATACTTCCAGGCCCAGGAAGCTAAAATTTTGTATGGCGATTGGTCTTACACCGAAAAGGTGCAATGAGAACACATTTTCTAGAAGTCCGCCCCATAAATGGGTAAAATGGGCGTAGCATGGTCTGAAACGACCAAAAACAGTCATAATTTCAATACTTCCAGGCCCAAGAAGCTAAAATTTTGTATAGCGATTGGTCTTACACCGTAAAGGACCTATGAGAACACATTTTCAAGAAGTCCGCCCCATAAATGGTTAAAATGGGCGTGGCATGGTCTGAAACGACCAAAAACAGTCATAATTTCAATACTTCCAGGCCCAAGAAGCTAAAATTTTGTATAGCGATTGGTCTTACACCGAAAAGGTGCAATGAGAACACATTTTCAAGAAGTCCGCCCCCTAAATGGTTAAAATGGGCGCGGTATGGTCTGAAACGACCAAAAATAGTCATAATTTCAATACTTCCAGGCCCAGGAGGCTAAAATTTTGTATAGCGATTGGTCTTACACCGTAAAGGACCTATGAGAACACATTTTCAAGAAGTCCGCCCCATAAATGGTTAAAATGGGCGTGGCATGGTCTAAAACGACCAAAAACAGTCATAATTTTAATACTTCCAGGCCCAAAAAGCTAAAATACGGGCTAGTATGGGATTGTTTACAAGAACTTAATGACCTGGGCAGCAGACTAGCCCTGATTTGGGTTCCTGGACACTCGTCGGTTACTGGAAACGAGATGGCTGATCAGCCGGCAAGGAACGGCTCCCATATGGATGCGGATGCTGCAGAACATTTGCATATCGCAATAGGGAGCGTAAAGCAGCAAATAAAAAACCACTTTCTACAGCTGGCCAATAGTAAATGGGGTGCGACACAAGGCTGTGTCATATCAAAGAAAATGTGGCCACAATACGATTGCAGGAATTGCAGGATTGCCACAATCGAACTTTTGCGAATGTCCAGACTGGATGTTAGAAGGCTTGTCTTCACAAGTACTGGACACTGGCCTATTGGGACACATGCTAGAAGGGTCGGCATGCCCTGTAATGAGGCCTGTCGCACTTGTCAAGACTCCGATGCTAGGGAGTCTGTAGAACATCTCCTATGTCAGTGCCCTGCTTTGGCGCGGATTAGGTACGCAGCCGTGGAATCCATGTTTCCGGAGGGCCTGGACTGGTACTCCGAAGTCAGTCTTCCCTCAGTTTTGCGTATAATCAGGGATTCTAGGTGGCTTTAGCTCGGACGGGCCACCTTACAATACTATGGGGTAGTGGCATCAAAAAGGCACTAAACGCGCTAATTGTGCTTCAGGGCGTGCAGTCAGGAAGCTACCACTATAACTAACTAACTAACGTTATCACCCAAAGTGGTTACACGGGGGTGTTTTCATCAAATTTATTTTTTGCACCAATCAATAAGAAATATCGGGAAATATATGATTTTGGTCATGGGGGGAGGTATGAGGCGACACACAAAATGGTCAAGGGGCAACATCAATCGGTAATATACACGGAATATATCGGAATATACACGACTGTGGTCATGGTAGGAGAAAGGTGGCGACCTCCAAAAATGGTTCGTTGGTAACCAAATCACTTAAGAACGGCTGGACCGATTTGGCTAATTTTTTTAAAATGTTTTTAATGCTAAAATTATAATTTAAAATATTTAAATTTATTTTAAAAAACGAGGAAAAGATTGAAGATTTATGTAATATTCGTGACTGACGGTAACACCGTGACGCTAGATTCCCGTTGCCGAAGCGTAGCGAGGCCTCGGGCAGCTGGTCACTTCATATCTAAGAAAGATTAAGTTCAATACTTTTTAAATTGCAAATCAAATGTTATAGTTAACTACATCCCTATTTTGCTCAATTTAGTATTCCTTGATTTCATTCAAGATATAAACCAAATAAAAGGATCAATATAAAAATAAGAGAGGTAATAGTTCGGTATAATATATTTCTGGTACTAAATACTATAATTATAGGGTGAATTAATGTGTTTTCTACGTCGAAGATTAGAAAAATAATAGCAATAAGAAAAAATCGTAAGGAGAATGGAATTCGAGATGATGATTTAGGGTCAAAACCACATTCAAATGGTGAACATTTTTCACGATCCATTAATGTTTTTTTTGATAGAATGGTTAATACTTTTATTATAATTATAGTGATTATTATAGTTAGTAGAGATAGAATTAATAGTAATATTATTATTTATACTAATTATAGACCTTTTAATTTCAAAAGCCTCAAATTATAAATATAACCCCTAATTATACTTAAATTCATTTTTGGAACTCATTAAACAAAAAGAAACTCATTCTTGAAAACAAATATTAATTAAATCCCACACAACCAAAATTAAAAATAGTTAATCAACACTAATCCACCAGAAACTCTTCAGTTTAATTTCAAAAGCCTCAAATTATAAATATAACCCCTAATTATATTTAAATTCATTTTTGGGACTCATTAAACAAAAAGAAATTCATTCTTGAAATTATACTTAAATTTTGAATAATAAAAACTAAATATTAATAAAATCTCTACTTTAAAATAAAATAAAAACCTATTAAATTTTAGGAAACAAAAATTTAACTTCCAGAAAAAATTATCTTTATAAATTAAACTAAAACAAATAATCGAATAATGTTATTAATAATAATACAATAAAATAACATTATTTTACTAAATCAATAATCAAATTAAACAAAATCCACACCCCAACCCAACCTAAATAATATATCTATATTATTAATAAACAAGTAAGAGCGTTATCTTCGGCCTGGCCGAAGCTCATATACTCTACACCCGCATCTGTCGAAGTGATAAAAAGTGGGCGGGTGACACCTACTTTTTTCTAATTTACAGGGAGCACATTTTGATCTATTAACTCATCTACAACACCGCTTTTCTTACCAAACACCTTATTATATGGTATAGTATATAAGTGGGCGTGTCACGCCCATTTTTAGGGATATATTTATGTCTAAGATGGTGGACTCGAAAATAAAATTTTAGCTGAAAATTCGGTCTACAAGCTGAGAAATTGAGCTAAAAGCACGGATGAGTGCATATTTTCTATAAAAAGTAGGCGTGGCACTGGTCCGATTCTTCCCATTTTCAATACCAAACAGCGCAGGATAACAGAGAATATTCGTGCCGAATTTCATGACGATACCTCTATTCGTTCTCCTGTAATCGTGATTTCCACAGACGGACGGACGGACGGACAGACAGACAGACGGACGGACATGGCTAAATCGAATCAGGAGGTGATTCTGAGCCAGAATATATATACTTTTCTATACCTGCCACGCCTCCTTTAATGCGTTACAAACGGAAGAACAAAGTGAATATACCCTCAACCCTTCGGGTGTAGGGTATAAATATCTACTTTATATTAAATAAAATATATTCAATACTAATTATTTAATAAATAACAACATTTAGTAAAAATAAATCATATATAAATCTATTCTAATTTTTTTTTTAAATTTCTATAGTTTGAAAAATCATTGAAATAAAATACTTAAAAGATAATAAAAATTATTTCAAATAAAATATTAATTTTAAAGTAGAGATTTTATTAATATTATTACCTGTTTTTTTTTTTAAACATTAATAATCTTAATATATAAAAACGTTGGTGCGTATGTATGTCCGACCTTTACGGCTGAACCACCCGACAGATTGACTTCACACTTAAAGGGTATGTTATTTAGGTTGCAAGTACCCTTTTTAGTTAGCTTTTGTCCCCAAAGGGGGAACTCTGCCCCCTATGTGGTTAAAAGAGGTGCTGCATGGTCTGAAATGACCAAAAATGGTCATAATTTAGTACGTATACCAGGCCCAGGAAGCTGAAATTTTTTTTTTGTCATTAGCCTTACGCCATTGATGTGGAATAGGAACACATTTTCAAAAATTTCGCCCCCTAAATGGTTAAAATGGGAATGGCACGGTCTGAAACGACCAAAAATAGTCATAAAATCAATACTCCCCGGCCCAGGAATCTAAAATTTTGTATGGTGATTGGTCTTACACCGTGGAGGTGCAATGAGAACACATTTTCTAGAAGTCCGCCCCATAAATGGTTAAAATGGGCGTGGCATGGTCTGAAACGACCAAAAATAATCATAATTTCAATACTTCCAGGCCCAGGAAGCTAAAATTTTGTATAGCGATTGGTCTTACACCGAAAAGGTGCAGTGAGAACACATTTTCAAGAAGTCCGCCCCCTAAATAGTTAAAATGGGCGTGGTATGGTCTGAAACGACCAAAAATAGTCATAATTTAAATACTTCCAGGCCCAGGAGGGTAAAATTTTGTATGGCGATTGGTCTTACACCGTAGAGGTGTAATGAAAACACATTTTCAAGATGTCCGCCCCCTAAGTGGTTAAAATGGGCGTCACGGTCTGGCATGGCTCAAAATAATTTCAATCATAATTTTAATACTTCCAGGCCCAGGAAGCTAAAATTTTGTATGGCGATTGGTCTTACACCGTAAGGTACCTATGAGAACACATTTTCAAGAAGTCGGCCCCATAAATGGTTAAAATGGGCGTGGCATGGTCTGAAACGACCAAAAACAGTCATAATTTCAATACTTCCAGGCCCAAGAAGCTAAAATTTTGTATAGCGGTTGGTCTTACACCGAAAAGGTGCAATGAGAACACATTTTCAAGAAGTCCGCCCCCTAAATGGTTAAAATGGGCGCGGTATGGTCTGAAACGACCAAAAACAGTCATAATTTCAATACTTCCAGGCCCAAAAAGCTAAAATACGGGCTAGTACGGGATTGTGTACAAGAACTAAATGATCTGGGCAGCAGACTAGCCATATCCCTGATTTGGGTTCCTGGACACTCGTCGGTTACTGGTAACGAGATGGCTGATCAGCCGGCAAGGAACGGCTCCCATATGGATGCGGATGCTGCAGAACATTTGCATATCGCAATAGGGAGCGTAAAGCAGCAAATAAAAAACCACTTTCTACAGCTGGCCAATAGTAAATGGGGTGCGACACAAGGCTAAGAAAATGTGGCCACAATACGATTGCAGGAATTGCAGGATTGCAACAATCGAACTTTTGCGAATGTCCAGACTGTATGTTAGAAGGCTTGTCTTCACAAGTACTGGACACTGGCCTATTGGGACACATGCCAGAAGGGTCGGCATGCCGTGTAATGAGGCCTGTCGCAGTTGTCAAGACTCCGATGCTAGGGAGTCTGTAGAACATCTCCTATGTCAGTGCCCTGCTTTGGCGCGGATTAGGTACGCAGCCGTGGAATCCATGTTTCCGGAGGGCCTGGACTGGTACTCCGAAGTCAGTCTTCCCTCAGTTTTGCGTATAATCAGGGATTCTAGGTGGCTTTAGCTCGGACGGGCCACCTTACAATACTATGGGGTAGTGGCATCAAAAAGGCACTAAACGCGCTGATTGTGCTTCAGGGCGTGCAGTCAGGAAGCTACCACTATAACTAACTAACTAAGGTTATCACCCAAAGTGGTTACACGGGGGTGTTTTCATCAAATTTATTTTTTGCACCAATCAATAAGAAATATCGGGAAATATATGATTTTGGTCATGGGGGGAGGTATGAGGCGACACACAAAATGGTCAAGGGGCAACATCAATCGGTAAGAATATACACGACTGTGGTCATGGTAGGAGAAAGGTGGCGACCTCCCAAAATGGTTCGTTGGTAACCAAATCACTTAAGAACGGCTGGACCGATTTGGCTAATTTTTTAAAAATGTTTTTAATGCTAAAATTATAATTTAAAATATTTAAATTTAGATTCCCGTTGCCGAAGCGAAGCGAGGCCTCGGGCAGCTAGTCACTTCATATCTAAGGAGGATTAAGTTCAATACTTTTTTAATTGCAAATCAAATGTTATAGTTAACTACATCCCTATTTTGCTCAATTTAGTATTCCTTGATTTCATTCATGATATAAACCAAATAAAAGGATCAATATAAAAATAAGAGAGGTAATAGTTCGGTATAATATATTTCTGGTACTAAATACTATAATTATAGGGAGAATTAATGTGTTTTCTACGTCGAAGATTAGAAAAATAATAGCAATAAGAAAAAATCGTAAGGAGAATGGAATTCGAGATGATGATTTAGGGTCAAAACCACATTCAAATGGTGAACATTTTTCACGATCCATTAATGTTTTTTTTTATAGAATGGTTAACACTTTTATTATAATTATAGCGATTATTATAGTTAGTAGAGATAGAATTAATAGTAATATTGTTATTTATACTAATTATAGACCTTTTAATTTCAAAAGCCTCAAATTATAAATATAACCCCTAATTATACTTAAATTCATTTTTGGAACTCATTAAACAAAAAGAAATTCATTCTTGAAAACAAATATTAATTAAATCCCACACAACCAAAATTAAAAATAGTTAATCAACACTAATCCACCAGAAATTCTTCAGTTTAATTTCAAAAGCCTCAAATTATAAATATAACCCCTAATTATATTTAAATTCATTTTTGGAACTCATTAAACAAAAAGAAATTCATTCTTGAAATTATACTTAAATTTTGAATAATAAAAACTAAATATTAATAAAATCTCTACTTTAAAATAAAATAAAAACCTATTAAATTTTAGGAAACAAAAATTTAACTTCCAGAAAAAATTATCTTTATAAATTAAACTAAAACAAATAATCCAATAATGTTATTAATAATAATACAATAAAATAACATTATTTTACTAAATCAATAATCAAATTAAACAAAATCCACACCCCAACCCAACCTAAATAAAATATCTATATTATTAATAAACAAGTAAGAGCGTTATCTTCGGCCTGGCCGAAGCTCATATACCCTACTACCGCATCTGTCGAAGTGATAAAAAGTGGGCGGGTGACACCTACTTCTTTCTAATTTACAGGGAGCACATTTTGATCTATTAACTCATCTACAACACCGCTTTTCTTACCAAACACCTTATTATATGGTATAGTATATAAGTGGGCGTGTCACGCCCATTTTTGGGGATATATTTAAGTCTAAGATGGTGGACTCGAAAATAAAATTTTAGCTGAAAATTCGGTCTACAAGCTGAGAAATTGAGCTAAAAGCACGGACGAGTGCATATTTTCTATAAAAAGTAGGCGTGGCACTGGTCCGATTCTTCCCATTTTCAATACCAAACAGCGTAGGATAACAGAGAATATTCGTGCCGAATTTCATGACGATACCTCTATTCGTTCTCCTGTAATCGTGATTTCCACAGACGGACAGACAGACAGACAGACGGACGGACATGGCTAAATCGAATCAGGAGGTGATTCTAAGCCAGAATATATATACTTTTCTATACCTGCCACGCCTCCTTTAATGCGTTGCAAACGGAAGAACAAAGTGAATATACCCTCAACCCTTCGGGTGTAGGGTATAAATATCTACTTTATACTAAATAAAATATATTCAATACTAATTATTTAATAAATAACAACATTTAGTAAAAATAAATCATATATAAATCTATTATAATTTTTTAAAAAATTTCTATAGTTTGAAAAATCATTAAAATAAAATACTTAAAAGATAATAAAAATTATTTCAAATAAAATATTAATTTTAAAGTAGAGATTTTATTAATATTATTACCTATGTTTTTTTTTTAAACATTAAGGATCTTAATATATAAAAACGTTGGTGTGTATGTATGTCCGACCTTCACGGCTGAACCACCCGACAGATAGACTTCACACTTAAAGGGTATGTTATGTAGGTTGCATGTTATCGTTTTTAGGTAGTTTTTGTCCCCAAAGGGGGAACTCTGCCCCCTATGTGGTTAAAAGGGGTGTTGCATGGTCTGAAATGACCAAAAATGGTCATAATTTCAGTACGTATACCAGGCCCAGGAAGCTGAAATTTTTTTTTTGCCATTAGCCTTACGCCATTGATGTGGAATAGGAACACATTTTCAAAAATTCCGCCCCCTAAATGGTTAAAATGGGAATGGCACGGTCTGAAACGACCAAAAATAGTCATAAAATCAATACTCCCCGGCCCAGGAAGCTAAAATTTTGTATGGCGATTGGTCTTACACCGTGGAGGTGCAATGAGAACACATTTTCTAGAAGTCCGCCCCATAAATGGTTAAAATGGGCGTAGCATGGTCTGAAACGACCAAAAACAGTCATAATTTCAATACTTCCAGGCCCAAGAAGCTAAAATTTTGTATAGCGATTGGTCTTACACCGAAAAGGTGCAATGAGAACACATTTTCAAGAAGTCCGCCCCTAAATGGTTAAAATGGGCGTGGTATGGTCTGAAACGACCAAAAATAGTCATAATTTCAATACTTCCAGGCCCAGGAGGCTAAAATTTTGTATAGAGATTGGTCTTACACCGTAAAGGACCTATGAGAACACATTTTCAAGAAGTCCGCCCCATAAATGGTTAAAATGGGCGTGGCATGGTCTGAAACGACCAAAAACAGTCATAATTTCAATACTTCCAGGCTCAAGAAGCTAAAATTTTGTGTAGCGATTGGTCTTACACCGAAAAGGTGCAATGAGAACACATTTTCAAGAAGTCCGCCCCCTGAATGGTTAAAATGGGCGTGGTATGGTCTGAAACGACCAAAAATAGTCATAATTTCAATACTTCCAGGCTCAGGAGGCTAAAATTTTGTATGGCGATTGGTCTTACACCATAGAGGTGCAATGAGAACACACTTTTAAGAAGTCCGCCCCCTATGTGGTTAAAATGGCCGTGTCACGGTCTGGCATGTCTCAAAATAGTCATAATTTCAATACACGGTTTTGTAGTTGTACGCATGCCCGCGAAGTTTTCTGATTCTAAGGTTATCACCCAAAGTGGTTACACGGGGTTGTTTTAATCCAATTTATTTTTTGCACCAATCAATAAGAAATATCGGGAAATATACATGATTTTGGTCATGGGGGGAGGTATGAGGCGACACACAAAATGGTCAATGGTCAACATCATATGTATATATATATATATGTATATATATGTATTATACATATGTAATCTGTATGTATATATATATATATATATAGATTATATATTATTAATTTATTAATTTCAACTATCTTTACGAAAATTAATGGCATACTCATCAATTCTTCATCTAAACTGAATATTTGTGTCCATACACTTTAGAAGTACTTTATGAATGTGATATTTTTATGCCATAATATCAATAAGAATTATATTATTATTTCAATCATATAAATTACTTTATTTTAACCAAATTTTCTCTGCTAAAACCTTGTCTACTGATGCTAAAATATTAATTATAATAAATTTATTATCATTAGGAGGACTACCACCATTTCTAGGGTTTCTTCCAAAATGAATGGTTATTCAACCTCTAATTGAAAGAAACCAAATCTTTATTCTATTAATTTTAGTTTCCATAACTTTAGTGTCTCTATTTTATTACCTACGTTTATGCTACAGTTCATTTATATTAGTTAATACTGAACTAAATTGAAATTTATTTTTGTTTAATCCCTACCTAAATAATAAAATAATTCTTCTATCCTTTTTCTCAGTCTTTGGTATAGTGATGATAAGAATTCTATATTTTGTCTTATAAGGCTTTAAATTAAATACATAAACTTTTAGCCTTCAAAGCTAAAAATATAAGTAAATTTTTTTAAGCCTTAGTGATTCTCACTCCTTTAGAATTGCAGTCTAATATCATCATTGACTATAAGGCTTGATTAAAAAGAAAATTCTTATAAGTAAATTTACAGTCTACCGCCTATAATTCAGCCATTTAATCGACGCGACAATGGTTATTTTCAACAAATCATAAGGATATTGGAACTCTTTACTTTTTATTTGGTGCTTGAGCTGGAATAGTAGGAACATCATTAAGTATATTAATTCGAGTAGAACTAGGTCATCCAGGTACATTTATTAGTAACGATCAAATCTATAATGTAATCGTTACCGCTCATGCTTTTGTTATAATTTTCTTCATAGTTATGCCTATTATAATCGGAGGATTTGGAAACTGACTAGTACCCCTAATACTAGGAGCCCCAGATATAGCCTTTCCCCGAATAAATAATATAAGATTTTGATTGCTTCCCCCCTCCCTAACCCTACTTTTAGTCAGTAATATAGTTCAAAGAGGAGCAGGAACTGGATGAACAGTTTACCCCCCGTTATATTCAACTATTGCTCACAGAGGAGCCTCAGTTGATTTAGCTATTTTTAGATTACATTTGGCGGGAGTTTCTTCTATTTTAGGTGCTGTAAATTTTATTACTACAGTAATCAACATACGATCTAATGGAATCACTTTAGATCGAATACCATTGTTCGTATGATCTGTAGTAATTACTGCTTTATTACTATTGCTATCCCTCCCAGTATTAGCTGGAGCTATTACAATACTATTAACAGACCGAAACCTAAATACCTCATTCTTTAACCCCGCTGGAGGAGGAGACCGAATTTTATATCAACATATATACTGATTCTTTGGGCATCCTGAAGTATATATTTTAATTCTCCCTGGGTTTGGAATAATTTCTCATATTATTTGTCAAAAAGCTGAAAAAAAGGAAAATTTCGGTTCTTTAGGGATAATTTATGCCATACTTTCTATTGGTTTATTAGGTTTTATTGTATGAGCACATCATATATTTACAGTAGTAATAGATGTTGATACTCCAGCTTATTTTACCTCAGCCACTATAATTATTGCAGTACCTACTGGAATTAAAATTTTCAGATGATTAGCCACATTACACGGAACTCAATTAACCTATTCCCCCGCTATTTTATGAGCTCTTGGGTTTGTGTTCTTATTTACAGTAGGAGGATTAACTGGAATTGTATTATCAAATTCATCTATTGATATTATATTACACGACACTTATTATGTAGTTGCCCATTTCCATTACGTATTGTCAATAGGAGCTGTTTTCGCCATTATAGCCGGTTTTGTTCACTGATTCCCTTTATTTACTGATTTATCAATAAATTCAAAAATACTAAAAAACCAATTTATAGCAATATTCTTAGGTGTAAGCTTAACATTCTTTCCTCAACATTTTCTAGGGCTAGCTGGAATACCTCGGCGATATTCATATCCAGATGCATATACTTCCTAAAATATCATTTCCTTTATCGGTTCGACAATTTCACTACTAAGAATTATTTACTTCTTATACATTATTTGAGATAGAATAGTTGCATCACGAAAAAGAATTTATCTAATACAACTTTCTTCATCTATTGAATGATTTCAAAACACTCCCCCTACAGAACACAGATATTCAGAATTACCTCTTTGAACTAACTTCTAATGTGGCAGATTAGTGCGATGGATTTAAGCTTCATATATAAAGTATTTCTTTTATTAGAAATGTCAACCTGAGCTAACTTAAATTTTCAAGATAGAGCATCTCCACTAATAGAACAGCTTACATTTTATCATGATCATGCCCTTTTAATTTTAGTAATAATTACAGTAATAGTAAGTTATCTAATATTAATATTATTTTTTAATTCATTTGTAAATCGGTTTCTACTACACGGTCAGTTAATTGAAATAATTTGAACAATTTTACCAGCAGTTATTTTACTATTTATTGCCTTTCCCTATTTACGTTTATTATACTTATTAGATGAAATTAATGAACCCTCAATCACTCTAAAATCAATTGGACATCAATGATACTGAAGTTATGAATACTCAAATTTTATAGATATTAAATTTGAATCTTATATAATTCCTATAAACGAAAATAATCCCCAAGATTTTTGACTACTAGATGTAGATAATCGGATTGTTCTCCCTATAAACTCTCAAATTCAAATCCTAGTAACTGCCGCAGATGTAATTCATTCATGAACAATTCCTAGCCTAGGAGTATAAGTAGATGGAACTCCTGGTCGATTAAATCAAACTAATTTTTTCATTAATCGACCGGGTCTATTTTTTGGTCAATGCTCTGAAACTTGTGGAACAAATCATAGCTTTATACCAATTGTAATTAAAAGAATTAATATTAATCATTTTATTAAATGAATTTCTTCTAATTTTAATTCATTAAGTGACTGAAAGCAAGTACTGGTCTCTTAAACCATAAAATAGTATATTAGCACTTACTCTCAATGATATTAATGAAAAAATTAGTTAATTCATAACATTAGTATGTCAAGCTAAAATTATTAAATTTTAATATTTTTTAATTCCTCAAATAGGTAGCACCAGTAAACTGATTAATTATATTTTTTAATTTTTCATTAGTATTTATTCTATTTAATATAATAAGTTATTATTAATCTATTAACTTACCGTCTCAATCAAAATTATTAAAAAACAAAAAATTTAGTAGCAGGTATAATTATTGCACAAACATTATTATTAACATTAGAAAGAGCTGTTTCAATTATTCAAGCTTACGTATTTTTTGTTCTAAGAACACTTTACTCTAGAGAAGTATCATAATATCTACACACTCTAATCACCCGTTTCATCTAGTTGATTTCAGCCCATGACCCTAGAGATGAGCGATCCAGTGGTTTTTTAGGAACGGTGACAGCAGTGACAGTGACATACGGGTCACTGTGATTTTAACCAGTGATTTTTAGTCCCTGTGACTTTGATATAAGTAAACAACGATACCAGAAGTTTTAGCGAGTTTTAGGTGTAGATTTTTAATCTAAGCGTATCGTTACCGCTCGTTCTGCATTGTCATTTTCTTGTTTTGAACGGTAATGGTAAAGACACCGTTGGATGCCACTCATATGCTTTGTCAAATTTGAAATTGTTGTCTTGTACGACAATTTAATTTTGCATATTTTTCGCTTTGCGTAGATAACATCTTCTGCCACAAAAAACTGCCAAATCGCACTTTTTTCATTGCGATTTCATTATTATTTATTCTCATTCTTTTTTTTTTAAATGGTTACAAAATTGTGCAGCAAAGTTGCTTTGAAAAACTCCGTTACCTTAAGTCGCAGAAGGGGGTGTTTAGTGACAAGCAAATCTGAATACTGCTCTGCAATTTGTATGAAAATAACTTAAGTAACTCTTACTGTATTTTACATAAATGAAAGATACTTTTGATACCATCAGAATGGTATGCATATCATCCGGATATCTTTTACAGTATAGGAGATATAGACAATAAATTTTCAAACTTCAAAGGGCTAAAACTCCTAAACCAGACGAGAGCGACCAAAAATGTTGTTGGAATCAGCGCCAACGCCAACAACTACAAAAGCAATAATAAATTTAAAGAGTTTGTACTGTGCTGAATCTGTTCCCAATTATGGTGTATTAACTAATAAAAATAATTAATAATAAACATATTTTACAGCAGGGTTTTAAGCTGCACAGATAATTATAAATTATTGCAACTCTAGATTTTTTTACAATATGTACGTGAAAAAAAATACGCAAGCGAATTCATGGCGCGGGAACAATCCAGTGACAGGAACGAATATTTGTGTAAATATCGTGAAACAAGTCAGTGACAGGAACGATTATTTGTGTGTGAATATTGGAACGAAGGCAATCACTGTCACTGTCACTGGTAAAAATATTTTTCTTTCGCTACAGTGACCAGTGACTTCAAAGTAACAGTGACAAAATCACCGGTACTGAAATATCGCTCATCTCTACATTACCCCTAACGGGAGCAATTGGAGCTATAGTAACAACATCTGGATTAGTAAAATGATTCCATCAATATGATATTAACCTATTCTTATTAGGAAACTTAATTACAATACTAACAGTATATCAATGATGACGAGATGTATCTCGAGAAAGTACCTTTCAAGGACACCACACTATTATAGTAACTATTGGAATATGATGAGGAATAATTCTATTTATTTAATCAGAGATTTTATTTTTCGTATCTTTTTCTGAGCATTCTTCACAGAAGTCTATCTCCATCAATAGAAATTGGATTTAACTGACCCCCAATAGGAATTTACCCATTTAATCCGATTCAAATTCCTTTATTAAATACTTCAATCCTGTTAGCATCAGGAGTAAAAGTTACTTGAGCACACCATGGTTTATTAGAAAATAACCATTCACAAATAACACAAGGTTTATTTTTCACAATTATATTAGGTATCTATTTTTCAATTCTTCAAGCCTACGAATACATTGAAGCACCATTTACCATTGCCGATTCAATTTATGGTTCTACATTCTTTATAGCAACAGGATTTCACGGACTCCATGTATTAATCGGAACCACCTTTCTATTAGTATGTCTAATCCGCCACATAAATAATAATTTCTCTAAAAACCACCATTTTGGATTCGAGGCCGCTGCTTGATACTGACATTTCGTTGATGTAGTATGACTATTCTTATATGTATCAATCTACTGATGAGGAGGATAACTTATTTATATAGTATATAAAGTATATTTGACTTCCAATCATAAGGTCTATAATTAGTATAAATAATAATATTACTATTAATTCTATCTCTACTAACTATAATAATCGCTATAATTATAATAAAAGTATCAACCATTCTATCAAAAAAAAACATTAATAGATCGTGAAAAATCTCGATGTTAAACAAATGTTAAACCAAAGAATATACAATATATAGAAGGCGCATCACTCAAAAATTTCAATTTTTAGAATCAGATGCGGTCGGTCGGCAGAAAGCGGGTGCAAGCAAAATGAGTGAAAAGAGCGTCACTGCTTTGAAAGTTTATTTTGCCTTTGCTTTGGTTTTCTCTGGTTTTCTCCGCTCTTTCTGCTTAGCATTGGCATCATGGCCTGAGCTCTTGCCATTCATGTGAATTGCTTCTCTTCTCTCTTCGTTTCCCTCACAATTTCATTGCTTATTATCAAAGGATTTGAACGATTTCTTTCCTCGTTCTTGGCCCGAGCCAAATGCATTTCATGCATATTTCTTTCCCTTTCGTTTCGTCGCTTATGACGATATGCCGTTGTTTGCTGCTTGTGTTAGGTAATTTTATACGTCTATGTATGCTTTGGTTGTGTGGTGGCAAGGTTGTCGGCGCTTGCGGCCGCAACTAGAAATTTTTGATTATCTGTTCAAAAATTTCAATTGATAGAAAAATTGAAAATTAAAATAATTATAAGATTGTTGATAAAATGAAAATATTTGAAAGTTTTTTGAAAAATTATTAAATATTATTTATTTGCTTGTAAATAATATTTAATAATTTCTTGAAATTCATATTTTTAAAAAAAATTTAAATTTATTTATAACACTATATATTTATATAACAATACACATATCATTTGTTATGTTTGGACAATTTATATATCCTTTTTTTATTGAATTAGAAGTTTATTGTTATCCCAAATGTTCAAAAGTCTTTTAACTTAATAAAAAAAGTGAACACCGACGATTAAATTCAGTTACTTTTATCAAAAATTATTTCAATTTTTTGTACCGGATAATATTCATCGAACATACCGACATTTTTCCTCAATTTTTCAATAAGAAAAAACGCAAATGCGCTACGTTCTTCTAATTGCTAAAAAGACATTCTCCTCTGTCGTTTTCATCTCTTGTCACGTCTAGCGTCGTCACTCAGCCAACTCTAGAATAGCCACACAAAGCTCATCCTACACATACGAAACCCACAGACGCTAAATGACACAAACACATGCATTCACAATTCTTTAACCCATCGTTAGCCAAAAAAGAACACCTGGCATGAAGTCGTGAATAAGACGCGAGAAGAAAACACGAAAACGAAAAGTTGGAAATTGGTTGAGAGGTTGAGACCAAAAGAGACAAAGTTATTAAAGAAATGAGAGAATGAGGAGAAACTCAAAAAAACACTCAAAAGTGTACGTACCAGTACGTACACCAGAGCAAAAATTTTCGGCCGAAAATTTGTATGAGATGCGCCTTCTATACATTGTATATTCTTTGGTTAAACCATAGAGTAAGAAATAACAAGAGGCCGAATCTTGAACAACGAAATTTTTCTATGGTCGGTCCAGTACTGGACCGATTTCTCACTCATTTTTGAGTATTTTGAGCTCCACTCTCTTCTCCATAGCAATTGGCAGTTTTTGATATGGAAGACGACTCTCATATCAATTTTCAGCCGAAACATTTTTGTTCTCTTCTCGCGGCTCCATGCCAGGTGTTCTTTTTTGGCTAGCGATGGGTAGAAGAAGAACAATTTACAATGTATTTATTGTATATTCTTTGGGAGAAGACTTTTGAATGCATGTGTTTGTGTATGCATTTATCGGCTGTGTGTCATTTAGCGTGTGTGTGTATATAGGATAAGCGATGAGCTTTGTGTGGCTTTTCTTGATTTCTCTGATTTGACGACGCTAGACGTCGACAATATATGAAAACGACAGAGAAGAATGCCTTTTTAGCAATAAGAAGAATGTAGCGCAACTGAGATTTTTCTTATTCAAAAATTAAAGAAAAATGTCGGTATGTTCGGTGCTTTTTATCCGGTACAATGAATTAAAATAATTTTTAATAAAAATTGCCGAATTTAATCCTCGTTGTTAACTTTTTTTATTAAATGAAAACACTTTTTAACATTTTGGATAACAATAAACTTTTAATTTAATAAAAAAATAATATATGAAACGTTCAAACATAAAAAATTATTTATGTAGTGTTATATAAATATATAACATAGTGTTATAAATGAATTAAAAATTATTTTATTTTGTTATTTCACATTTATTATATGAAAAATTAAATATTTATTATTAAAAATTTATTATTTTCCATATAATAAATATGAAATTAAAAAAATTATTAAATATTATTCACAAGCAAATAAATAATATTTAAAAATTTTTCAAAAAACTTTCATATATTTTCATAAAATACTATCTCGTTAATCTTAAAAAAAATCTTATAATTGTTTTAATTTTCAATTTGTCACATCACACAAAAGCCATTTCAAGATTTCTGTAACATAAAGAAATCTTGAAATGGCTTTTCAATTTTTAGTTCTAAAAATTTTAAGCTGCGGCGCAAGCGCCGACAACCTTGCCAACACTCGACCAAAGCATACACACACGCATAAAATTACCCAACACAAACCAAGAACTGTATGTTAACAAAAGCGAAGAGACGAAAGGGTAAGAAATACGCATGAAATGCATTTGGCTCGGCGATGGACGAAGAAAGAAATCGTTCAAATTGCCTGCTTTCTGCTTATCATGTGTGTTGTGTGTTTGCCGGCATTAGAACGAAAGGGCATACGCAATGAAACGGAGGAAAGGGCAAGTAATTCAAATGAAATGCAAGTGCTCAGGCCATGAACAAAGAGAGAAATCGTTCAAACTGCGTGCTCTCGCCTATCATGTGTATTTTTCCATCTATGCTTTTCTTCGTTTCTTCGTCCATACCGCCCGCATCTGTGATGCCGTTTGAGTAACTTTGGCTGATTCGGCCTCTTGTTATTTCTTACTCTATGGTTAAACAAATGAGAGAATGAGGAGAAACTAAAAAAAACACTCAAAAGTGTACGTACCAGTACGTACACCCGAGCAAAAATTTTCGGCCGAAAATTTATATGAGATGCGCCTTCTTACATTTTATATTCTTTAATTAAACCATAGAGTAAGAAATAACAAGAGGCCGAATCTTGAACAACGAAATTTTTCTATGGTCGGTCCAGTACTGGACCGATTTCTCTCCCATTTTTGAGTATTTTGAGTTCTCATTCTCTTCTCCATAGCAATTGGCAGTTTTTGATATAGAAAGCGCATTTTTGGCCGAAAATTTTTTGTTCTCTTCTCGCGTCTCCATGCCAGGTGTTCTTTTTTGGCTAGCGATGGGTAGAAGAAGAACAATTTACAATGTATTTATTGTATATTCTTTGGGAGAAGACTTTTGAATGCATGTGTTTGTGTATGCATTTATCGGCTGTGTGTCATTTAGCGTGTGTGTGTATATAGGATAAGCGATGAGCTTTGTGTGGCTTTTCTTGATTTCTCTGATTTGACGACGCTAGACGTCGACAATATATGAAAACGACAGAGAAGAATGCCTTTTTAGCAATAAGAAGAATGTAGCGCAACTGAGATTTTTCTTATTCAAAAATTAAAGAAAAATGTCGGTATGTTCGGTGCTTTTTATCCGGTACAATGAATTAAAATAATTTTTAATAAAAATTGCCGAATTTAATCCTCGTTGTTAACTTTTTTTATTAAATGAAAACACTTTTTAACATTTTGGATAACAATAAACTTTTAATTTAATAAAAAAATAATATATGAAACGTTCAAACATAAAAAATTATTTATGTAGTGTTATATAAATATATAACATAGTGTTATAAATGAATTAAAAATTATTTTATTTTGTTATTTCACATTTATTATATGAAAAATTAAATATTTATTATTAAAAATTTATTATTTTCCATATAATAAATATGAAATTAAAAAAATTATTAAATATTATTCACAAGCAAATAAATAATATTTAAAAATTTTTCAAAAAACTTTCATATATTTTCATAAAATACTATCTCGTTAATCTTAAAAAAAATCTTATAATTGTTTTAATTTTCAATTTGTCACATCACACAAAAGCCATTTCAAGATTTCTGTAACATAAAGAAATCTTGAAATGGCTTTTCAATTTTTAGTTCTAAAAATTTTAAGCTGCGGCGCAAGCGCCGACAACCTTGCCAACACTCGACCAAAGCATACACAGACGCATAAAATTACCCAACACAAACCAAGAACTGTATGTTAACAAAAGCGAAGAGACGAAAGGGTAAGAAATACGCATGAAATGCATTTGGCTCGGCGATGGACGAAGAAAGAAATCGTTCAAATTGCCTGCTTTCTGCTTATCATGTGTGTTGTGTGTTTGCCGGCATTAGAACGAAAGGGCATACGCAATGAAACGGAGGAAAGGGCAAGTAATTCAAATGAAATGCAAGTGCTCAGGCCATGAACAAAGAGAGAAATCGTTCAAACTGCGTGCTCTCGCCTATCATGTGTATTTTTCCATCTATGCTTTTCTTCGTTTCTTCGTCCATACCGCCCGCATCTGTGATGCCGTTTGAGTAACTTTGGCTGATTCGGCCTCTTGTTATTTCTTACTCTATGGTTAAACAAATGAGAGAATGAGGAGAAACTAAAAAAAACACTCAAAAGTGTACGTACCAGTACGTACACCCGAGCAAAAATTTTCGGCCGAAAATTTATATGAGATGCGCCTTCTTACATTTTATATTCTTTAATTAAACCATAGAGTAAGAAATAACAAGAGGCCGAATCTTGAACAACGAAATTTTTCTATGGTCGGTCCAGTACTGGACCGATTTCTCTCCCATTTTTGAGTATTTTGAGTTCTCATTCTCTTCTCCATAGCAATTGGCAGTTTTTGATATAGAAAGCGCATTTTTGGCCGAAAATTTTTTGTTCTCTTCTCGCGTCTCCATGCCAAGTGTTCTTTTTTGGCTAGCGTTGGGTAGAAGCGAAGAATATATAATATATATATTGTATGTACATATATATTGTATATTCTTTGGTAAAAGCATAGAGTAAGAAATAACAAGAGGCCGAATCTTGAACAACGAAATTTTTCTATGGTCGGTCCAGTACTGGACCGATTTCTCACTCATTTTTGAGTATTTTGAGCTCCACTCTCTTCTCCATAGCAATTGGCAGTTTTTGATATGGAAGACGACTCTCATATCAATTTTCAGCCGAAACATTTTTGTTCTCTTCTCGCGGCTCCATGCCAGGTGTTCTTTTTTGGCTAGCGATGGGTAGAAGAAGAACAATTTACAATGTATTTATTGTATATTCTTTGGGAGAAGACTTTTGAATGCATGTGTTTGTGTATGCATTTATCGGCTGTGTGTCATTTAGCGTGTGTGTGTATATAGGATAAGCGATGAGCTTTGTGTGGCTTTTCTTGATTTCTCTGATTTGACGACGCTAGACGTCGACAATATATGAAAACGACAGAGAAGAATGCCTTTTTAGCAATAAGAAGAATGTAGCGCAACTGAGATTTTTCTTATTCAAAAATTAAAGAAAAATGTCGGTATGTTCGGTGCTTTTTATCCGGTACAATGAATTAAAATAATTTTTAATAAAAATTGCCGAATTTAATCCTCGTTGTTAACTTTTTTTATTAAATGAAAACACTTTTTAACATTTTGGATAACAATAAACTTTTAATTTAATAAAAAAATAATATATGAAACGTTCAAACATAAAAAATTATTTATGTAGTGTTATATAAATATATAACATAGTGTTATAAATGAATTAAAAATTATTTTATTTTGTTATTTCACATTTATTATATGAAAAATTAAATATTTATTATTAAAAATTTATTATTTTCCATATAATAAATATGAAATTAAAAAAATTATTAAATATTATTCACAAGCAAATAAATAATATTTAAAAATTTTTCAAAAAACTTTCATATATTTTCATAAAATACTATCTCGTTAATCTTAAAAAAAATCTTATAATTGTTTTAATTTTCAATTTGTCACATCACACAAAAGCCATTTCAAGATTTCTGTAACATAAAGAAATCTTGAAATGGCTTTTCAATTTTTAGTTCTAAAAATTTTAAGCTGCGGCGCAAGCGCCGACAACCTTGCCAACACTCGACCAAAGCATACACACACGCATAAAATTACCCAACACAAACCAAGAACTGTATGTTAACAAAAGCGAAGAGACGAAAGGGTAAGAAATACGCATGAAATGCATTTGGCTCGGCGATGGACGAAGAAAGAAATCGTTCAAATTGCCTGCTTTCTGCTTATCATGTGTGTTGTGTGTTTGCCGGCATTAGAACGAAAGGGCATACGCAATGAAACGGAGGAAAGGGCAAGTAATTCAAATGAAATGCAAGTGCTCAGGCCATGAACAAAGAGAGAAATCGTTCAAACTGCGTGCTCTCGCCTATCATGTGTATTTTTCCATCTATGCTTTTCTTCGTTTCTTCGTCCATACCGCCCGCATCTGTGATGCCGTTTGAGTAACTTTGGCTGATTCGGCCTCTTGTTATTTCTTACTCTATGGTTAAACAAATGAGAGAATGAGGAGAAACTAAAAAAAACACTCAAAAGTGTACGTACCAGTACGTACACCCGAGCAAAAATTTTCGGCCGAAAATTTATATGAGATGCGCCTTCTTACATTTTATATTCTTTAATTAAACCATAGAGTAAGAAATAACAAGAGGCCGAATCTTGAACAACGAAATTTTTCTATGGTCGGTCCAGTACTGGACCGATTTCTCTCCCATTTTTGAGTATTTTGAGTTCTCATTCTCTTCTCCATAGCAATTGGCAGTTTTTGATATAGAAAGCGCATTTTTGGCCGAAAATTTTTTGTTCTCTTCTCGCGTCTCCATGCCAGGTGTTCTTTTTTGGCTAGCGATGGGTAGAAGAAGAACAATTTACAATGTATTTATTGTATATTCTTTGGGAGAAGACTTTTGAATGCATGTGTTTGTGTATGCATTTATCGGCTGTGTGTCATTTAGCGTGTGTGTGTATATAGGATAAGCGATGAGCTTTGTGTGGCTTTTCTTGATTTCTCTGATTTGACGACGCTAGACGTCGACAATATATGAAAACGACAGAGAAGAATGCCTTTTTAGCAATAAGAAGAATGTAGCGCAACTGAGATTTTTCTTATTCAAAAATTAAAGAAAAATGTCGGTATGTTCGGTGCTTTTTATCCGGTACAATGAATTAAAATAATTTTTAATAAAAATTGCCGAATTTAATCCTCGTTGTTAACTTTTTTTATTAAATGAAAACACTTTTTAACATTTTGGATAACAATAAACTTTTAATTTAATAAAAAAATAATATATGAAACGTTCAAACATAAAAAATTATTTATGTAGTGTTATATAAATATATAACATAGTGTTATAAATGAATTAAAAATTATTTTATTTTGTTATTTCACATTTATTATATGAAAAATTAAATATTTATTATTAAAAATTTATTATTTTCCATATAATAAATATGAAATTAAAAAAATTATTAAATATTATTCACAAGCAAATAAATAATATTTAAAAATTTTTCAAAAAACTTTCATATATTTTCATAAAATACTATCTCGTTAATCTTAAAAAAAATCTTATAATTGTTTTAATTTTCAATTTGTCACATCACACAAAAGCCATTTCAAGATTTCTGTAACATAAAGAAATCTTGAAATGGCTTTTCAATTTTTAGTTCTAAAAATTTTAAGCTGCGGCGCAAGCGCCGACAACCTTGCCAACACTCGACCAAAGCATACACAGACGCATAAAATTACCCAACACAAACCAAGAACTGTATGTTAACAAAAGCGAAGAGACGAAAGGGTAAGAAATACGCATGAAATGCATTTGGCTCGGCGATGGACGAAGAAAGAAATCGTTCAAATTGCCTGCTTTCTGCTTATCATGTGTGTTGTGTGTTTGCCGGCATTAGAACGAAAGGGCATACGCAATGAAACGGAGGAAAGGGCAAGTAATTCAAATGAAATGCAAGTGCTCAGGCCATGAACAAAGAGAGAAATCGTTCAAACTGCGTGCTCTCGCCTATCATGTGTATTTTTCCATCTATGCTTTTCTTCGTTTCTTCGTCCATACCGCCCGCATCTGTGATGCCGTTTGAGTAACTTTGGCTGATTCGGCCTCTTGTTATTTCTTACTCTATGGTTAAACAAATGAGAGAATGAGGAGAAACTAAAAAAAACACTCAAAAGTGTACGTACCAGTACGTACACCCGAGCAAAAATTTTCGGCCGAAAATTTATATGAGATGCGCCTTCTTACATTTTATATTCTTTAATTAAACCATAGAGTAAGAAATAACAAGAGGCCGAATCTTGAACAACGAAATTTTTCTATGGTCGGTCCAGTACTGGACCGATTTCTCTCCCATTTTTGAGTATTTTGAGTTCTCATTCTCTTCTCCATAGCAATTGGCAGTTTTTGATATAGAAAGCGCATTTTTGGCCGAAAATTTTTTGTTCTCTTCTCGCGTCTCCATGCCAGGTGTTCTTTTTTGGCTAGCGATGGGTAGAAGAAGAACAATTTACAATGTATTTATTGTATATTCTTTGGGAGAAGACTTTTGAATGCATGTGTTTGTGTATGCATTTATCGGCTGTGTGTCATTTAGCGTGTGTGTGTATATAGGATAAGCGATGAGCTTTGTGTGGCTTTTCTTGATTTCTCTGATTTGACGACGCTAGACGTCGACAATATATGAAAACGACAGAGAAGAATGCCTTTTTAGCAATAAGAAGAATGTAGCGCAACTGAGATTTTTCTTATTCAAAAATTAAAGAAAAATGTCGGTATGTTCGGTGCTTTTTATCCGGTACAATGAATTAAAATAATTTTTAATAAAAATTGCCGAATTTAATCCTCGTTGTTAACTTTTTTTATTAAATGAAAACACTTTTTAACATTTTGGATAACAATAAACTTTTAATTTAATAAAAAAATAATATATGAAACGTTCAAACATAAAAAATTATTTATGTAGTGTTATATAAATATATAACATAGTGTTATAAATGAATTAAAAATTATTTTATTTTGTTATTTCACATTTATTATATGAAAAATTAAATATTTATTATTAAAAATTTATTATTTTCCATATAATAAATATGAAATTAAAAAAATTATTAAATATTATTCACAAGCAAATAAATAATATTTAAAAATTTTTCAAAAAACTTTCATATATTTTCATAAAATACTATCTCGTTAATCTTAAAAAAAATCTTATAATTGTTTTAATTTTCAATTTGTCACATCACACAAAAGCCATTTCAAGATTTCTGTAACATAAAGAAATCTTGAAATGGCTTTTCAATTTTTAGTTCTAAAAATTTTAAGCTGCGGCGCAAGCGCCGACAACCTTGCCAACACTCGACCAAAGCATACACAGACGCATAAAATTACCCAACACAAACCAAGAACTGTATGTTAACAAAAGCGAAGAGACGAAAGGGTAAGAAATACGCATGAAATGCATTTGGCTCGGCGATGGACGAAGAAAGAAATCGTTCAAATTGCCTGCTTTCTGCTTATCATGTGTGTTGTGTGTTTGCCGGCATTAGAACGAAAGGGCATACGCAATGAAACGGAGGAAAGGGCAAGTAATTCAAATGAAATGCAAGTGCTCAGGCCATGAACAAAGAGAGAAATCGTTCAAACTGCGTGCTCTCGCCTATCATGTGTATTTTTCCATCTATGCTTTTCTTCGTTTCTTCGTCCATACCGCCCGCATCTGTGATGCCGTTTGAGTAACTTTGGCTGATTCGGCCTCTTGTTATTTCTTACTCTATGGTTAAACAAATGAGAGAATGAGGAGAAACTAAAAAAAACACTCAAAAGTGTACGTACCAGTACGTACACCCGAGCAAAAATTTTCGGCCGAAAATTTATATGAGATGCGCCTTCTTACATTTTATATTCTTTAATTAAACCATAGAGTAAGAAATAACAAGAGGCCGAATCTTGAACAACGAAATTTTTCTATGGTCGGTCCAGTACTGGACCGATTTCTCTCCCATTTTTGAGTATTTTGAGTTCTCATTCTCTTCTCCATAGCAATTGGCAGTTTTTGATATAGAAAGCGCATTTTTGGCCGAAAATTTTTTGTTCTCTTCTCGCGTCTCCATGCCAAGTGTTCTTTTTTGGCTAGCGTTGGGTAGAAGCGAAGAATATATAATATATATATTGTATGTACATATATATTGTATATTCTTTGGTAAAAGCATAGAGTAAGAAATAACAAGAGGCCGAATCTTGAACAACGAAATTTTTCTATGGTCGGTCCAGTACTGGACCGATTTCTCACTCATTTTTGAGTTTTTTGAGCTCTCACTCTCTTCTCCATAGCAATTGGCAGTTCTTGATATGGAAGACGACTCTCATATAAATTTTCAGCCGAAACATTTTTGTTCTCTTCTCGCGTCTCCATGCCAGGTGTTCTTTTTTTGGTTAGCGATGGGTAGAAGAAGAAGAATTTACAATGTATTTATTGTATATTCTTTGGGAGAAGACTTTTGAATGCATGTGTTTGTGTCATTTATCGGCTGTGTGTCATTTAGCGTGTGTGTGTGTATATAGGATAACCGATGAGCTTTGTGTGGCTTTTCTTGATTTCTCTGATTTGACGACGCTAGACGTCGACAATATATGAAAACGACAGAGAAGAATGCCTTTTTAGCAATAAGAAGAATGTAGCGCAACTGAGATTTTTCTTATTCAAAAATTAAAGAAAAATGTCGGTATGTTCGGTGCTTTTTATCCGGTACAATGAATTAAAATAATTTTAATTGCCGAATTTAATCCTCGTTGTTAACTTTTTTATTAAATGAAAACACTTTTTAACATTGTGGATAACAATAAACTTCTAATTTAATAAAAAAGGGATATATGAAACGTTCAAACGTAACAAATTATTTATGTAGTGTTATATAAATATCTAACATATTGTTATAAATGAATTAAAAATTATTTTATTTTATTATTTCACATTTATTATATGAAAAATTAAATATTTATTATTAAAAATTTATTATTTTCCATATAATAAATATGAAATTAAAAAAATTATTAAATATTATTCACAAACAAATAAATAAAATTTAATAATTTTGCAAAAAACTTTCAAATATTTTCATAAAATACTATCTCGTTAATCTTAAAAAAAATCTTATAATTATTTTAATTTTCAATTTCTTACATCACACAAAAGCCATTTCAAGATTTCTGTAACATAAAGAAATCTTGAAATGGCTTTCCAATTTTTAGTTCTAAAAATTTTAAGCTGCGGCGCAAGCGCCGATAACCTTGCCAACACACGACCAAAGCATACACAGACAGACGCATAAAATTACCGAACACAAACCAACAACTGTATGTTAACAAAAGCGAAGAGACGAAAGGGTAAGAAATACGCATCAAATGCATTTAGCTCGGCGATGGACGAAGAAAGAAATCGTTCAAATTAGTGTTGGGAACTATCGAGTGATTTCAACTATCGATAGTTAGTTACTGAATGATTCTAACTATCGAATGATTTTTTTCACTCATTCATTCATTCATTCGATCTATTACTAAAAACTATCGAGCGATTCACTCGTTGAATGTTTTGCGAATTAGAACGTGTCCGATTAATAGCTTTTAGCAAAACAAAAGGACCTTGGCCAATCAAAAAGATTATAACGCCATCCAAGAATTAGTAGTTTCAATTAGTACAGTTTCGTTATTTTTTAATTTCTTTTTCAATAAGCAAATTGTTACATTTTTAACAGTTAAAAAGTACATTTAGGAAGACTTTTGTCGACATCAATAAAAATAAAAACAGAAGATTATACGAATTTAGACAGTGGCTTCGACTTTACCAGTGAAAATCGTGGCACCGGTTTTACCGCTGATTGTTGGGAGAGTGAAGAAAAGTCAAATGTGTGAGGCGATGGTGATAACTTTAAAGTGTCCTGGTATATGTTTCCAGATCGTGTTCTGTAGAATAGAAAATACTTTTTAGGAGTAAAACTTTTTTATAAGTTGCTTCTAATACTTACGGACTCGAAACGATGTGTGGGTATATAAACTGCAATGCTTCAAAAAGTGTCCAACGGTGACGCGATAAAGATTTTTTTATCTACTTCATAAGTCGAAATTGCTATTTAAGAATATAATTTGGTTTAGCTTTTCTCCTTTCAACCTATTTCTTCGGTCATTTGTTATT
Source organism: Conops quadrifasciatus (assembly GCA_949752815.1). NCBI lineage: Eukaryota > Metazoa > Arthropoda > Insecta > Diptera > Conopidae > Conops > Conops quadrifasciatus. Next base: position 20,272,650 of record OX457077.1, on the reverse strand, counting down.
TGACCAGCTTTTGAAAACACTCTTTCCGAAGGAACAGATGTAGCTGGTATACACAAATATTTAAGAGCCAGCTGATAAAGCTCCGGTAACACTGCCTTATTTATCGCCCAAAAACTTAGTGGATCAATGGAACGACTTATGAAATCCTGCCTTAGGTATTGCTGTACTGAAATTTTAGCAGTAACACATGGAGCGTTATTAAATATTGCTTTTGCACTCACAAGCTTATTATCAAGCACAGTCCACAAAGATAGATTAGTTTGATTAACTTCGACTGCATTTTCTGGACTATTAGGCAAATTGTTTGCGTTCTGCTGTCGGTTTAAAAGTGCCATCTCGTCTGTTATCCATATTTCTGCATTGTTGGCATTCTCTTCAATTCCAAAACCCATTTTTTAAAATCTTGGGTCTAAAAACGTGGCTTTTGAACACATTTTATCAGTTTCTAATTGAGCTAGTCTTCTACTTATTACGTCCAACAAATTGCTTCTCAAACAAATACCTTCAACCGATTGTACCTCAAGGTTTTTAATAATAAATTGAAGACCTCTTATCAGCGGCACTACTTTTGACATGGTGATGGATAATTCACCTGATAGCTCTGTTGTCATGATCTCCATTGGCTTCAAAATATGTATGCAATCGGAAATAATGGACCATTCAGCAGCGATTAAACATTATGGAGCATTGCATAATGAAATTAAAACAGCAGAGAGCGGATCCTTTAAAACATATAATCGCTCCATCATTAAAAGAGCTGAGTTCCATCTCGTAGGAACGTCTTGCTTAAGCTTTAGTTCATTAACGCCCATTTGCTTCTGCATATTTTTTAATTTTTCAGCAGCTTGAGAGCTGTGACAGAAATGTGTAACTATGGATCGGCACTTTATTATTATATTCGTAACTTGTTCAACGGCTTTAATTGCATCATTCACACACAAATTTAACGTGTGCGCAACACATGGATGATGGTGTTTTTTTAAAAAATCGACAATTGCTTTCTTAATATTTACACCATTGTCACTGACTATAGTTACAACCTTTAAAGTAATGGCCCAGTCTTCGAAAATGTTATGCAAAACCGCAGAAATATTTCCGGAAGTATGGCTTCCTAAAATTTCTTTTGTGGCCAGTACTGCTGACTTCAGCTTATTGTCAAAAATAAAATGACTAGTAACTGTAATGTATGGTGTTTGGCTATCTGATGTCCAAAGATCTGTTGTTATGGCAAGGTAAGTAATTGACTCTAACATATTTTTTAGTTTTACCCGAACTTCCTCAAACTTAAAAGGAAGCAACATGTTGGATACCTGTGCCCTGTTGATACCTGTGCTTTCTGGATGGAAGTTGATACCTGTGATTAGGTACTTTATATAAAGGCTGCAATTTTTTAGAGTATTCCAAAAATCCTTGATTCTCCACAATAGAGAGAGGTTGCATATCCTTTGTTATTATCTTAAGCAATGATACATCAATGCCCCGTTTTTCTTCTTCCGAAAGTTTCGACCTTGAGTCAGTTAGAAATAATTTTGTTTGCAATGTGTGTTTCCTTGTTTCCATACCTAAAAAGGAGTTTTATTATTTTTTATAGTTCCTTCTTTGAAAATGCTTAGACCACGGCTCGGCAACCTGCGGCTCGCGAGCCATAGATGAACAAACAGACAGATCGATTATGACAATTATCAACAAACAAAGAGATCAAGAAAAAGACGGATACAACAAACAGAGAGATGTTTGTCGGCGCATTAGTAGACCTATTAACATGATACATGAACATGATACATGAATAACATGAACCTATTAATAGACCTATTAACATATTAGCAGACATATTAACATGATCAGCACAAATTAAGATCGACAGACATAAAAGAATAATTGTGAGATTTTCAATAGACGAAGTGATTAAAAGCGATTGAAGTGTTTGTTATCGCCTGGGTCCTAAAAAGCGATTTCTAAACTGTGAAAGTGATTAGAAACGATGGCTTCGACCCTGTCGTTGAGTAGCGAACGATAACGGTTCTTCATCGAAGGAAAAATGCTTAAAAATCGCTCTCATCTCTCTCACTCGATCACTTCGTTCGTGTACTTAAAATGCAAAAATTTGGATCGAACGAAAAAAACAAAGCAGAAGTGATTATAATCACTTCGTTCTTGTATTGAAAATCTTGCAATATGATTTGCATGTCATACGCTCTAGTTTTTTACATACTAGCACAAACATACACACTTACGAGTACCGTATTATTATTACGTACAGATATACGTATGCATACTCGTATGTTTGTATAATCCAATTTGTTTTTTTTTATTTTCTCGCAGTAAAAATATTGTTTGCTGTGAGAATGAACGGAAATTCAATATACGCGGTTGTCGGTTTTTTTCTATAATTTTTTTTTTGCTATTATTACGAGTATTATATATCGTACATAAAGTATTATAAAAAATGATTAGATTTACAGGGGTATTCTGAGAGTCACGAAGTATTGAATCGTCTCGAAATTGCATTGCAAACAACAACAAAAATCGTCTCTTTGTTGTTGTTTGCAATGCAATTTCGAGACGATTCAATAGTTCATGACTCTCAGAATACCCCTGTTAGATTTAGATTAACGTCATATCTCGAAAACTACGTAATCGTAATTAAAAGTTATTTGAACTCAAGTAAATTCAAGAAAATTTAAATAATTAGCCTTTAATCAACAGCCCTTTCCTACCTGTCGTCACCAAACTTTCAGTTCTTGAAAGCGCATTTGGCGTTGTTGTCGATGAAGTTATGGTCGCTAATGAGGTACTCGCCACTTCGTCCAAGTTAATTGGAACTGTTGAAATATTTGTCGATTTTTTGCTGCCTTCGTTTGCATAGCCTGGATGCTTCCGCCGCAAGTGGTCATTTAAGTTAGACGTATTTCCCGAAAATTTAAACTCTTTTTTACATAAATTACACCGAACATTATAGTTAATTTTAATAAAATATTGCCACGCAGCAGACCTCTTCAATCCTAGACGCATTTCAAAAAATAAAATTAATTTCAAATAATAATGCTTAGACCGACCACCTTAGACTAAACGAATTTGAATGCTGCTAAAAACTATCGAGTGATTCACTCGTTGAATATTTTTCGAATTAGAACGTGTTACAATAGATAGCTTATTAGTCGGGTAGGTAGGGGTGAAAAAATTTCCTTCCTCACCCTTTTACTCCCAAAATTTTCTGAAGTAAAAATTTTGTTTCTAGCTGCTGCCAATTCGTCGATAATTTGAATATATAGCTTGAATAGAAAGATTTTGAATAGATAGTTTCCTCTTCTCTTAGCTATTATATCTGAAGCACAGCAGCTTATGAGATGAATAGTTATTAAAATTATTATACAATTGGTTACATTACTTTTTTAGTAATTAAGTTTAATTTTGACTTTCAAAATTTTTAGGAAAATTTATGGTTGTCAAAATTTTACTTAGCTCCAAGGGCTACATAAAGTTTTTACTTTTGAATTAACTTTAATAGCATGAACATTTCTGTTTCGGCTGTCAAAATTTTCAATGTAGAGTAAAAAGTTATCAATTGGCACACGGGCCTTACTAAAAAAATTTGAGTCAAACATTCGATAGGTTTTTGTTGTTACACAGTCAAACAAACGAAAAAAATTCCTTCGACGTTTTTCGTCTTTTTTCGTTTGGCACCTCTTTTAACAACTACACGTAATCAACTAACTCTTGCTGTTGTTGTTCACTCGTTGATTCTGAATTACTAAAAACCAGAGATATAAGACACTCGTTACTACCACATGCATTTTTCTCGATACAATCGCAAAATCGGCCAAAATTAGTCGGAATTTAGTGCAGATTTCCTAGGAAACCTGCATCGGCGTCTTTTGCAATGGTATCGATTCTAGGGTTTGTTTCTAATTCAAAACGTCAAAAACTGTGGTCAATTTTCTCGTTGTTTTAAATAATTGTTAATGACTTTTCTCCCTAGTTTTGTTTCCTTGCAAATAAAAAAGAATTAAATAGTAAAAAGAAACTTGAAACTTATGCAGTCGCAGTTTATTTGACTAAAAATAAGAATAAAAACAAGAGAGCGTTATCTTCGGCCTGGCCGAAGCTCATATACCCTACACCCGCATCTGTCGAAGTGATAAAAAGTTGGCGGGTAACACCTACTTTTTTCATTTACGGGGAGTAAATTTTGATATATTAGCTCATTTACAAACCAGTTTTTTTCTTCCAAAGACCTTATTATATGGATAAGTATATAAGTGGGCGTATCACGCCCATGTTTGAGAATATATTTTAGTCTAAGATGGTGGACTCGGAAATAAAATTTTACCTGAAAATTCAGTCTACAAGCAAAGAAATTGAACTAAAACAACGGATGAGTGCATATTTTCTATAAAAAGTAGGCGTGTCACTGGTCCGATTCTATTTTTAATACCAAACAGCGTAGGATAACAAAGAATATTCATGCCAAATTTCATGACGATACCTCTATTCGTTCTCCTGTAATCGTGATTTCCACAGACGGACAGACAGACAGACAGACGGACGGACATGGCTAAATCGAATCACGAGCCAGAATATATATACTTTTTTATGCCTGCCACGCCTCCTTTAATGCGTTACAAACGGAAGAACAAAGTGAATATACCCTCATCCCTTCGGGTGTAGGGTATAAATATATGTATATAAATATAAATATATCTTTTATATGACTCTTCTGTCGTATAAGAAAAAACTGGTAAATAAAAGTATTTCACTGCAACAAATTGAATGACCCCGAATGACCCGAATATATAAATTAGATATTTTATCTATAAACTTTTGAAAATAAAAAATTTGGGGGACATCCTACTCCATCGCACCCGCTTATATTGACTGCAAAAATTTTACCTCTTTTGTTTATGTGTGGTGAAAATGATAATTGTCAAAACACGGTACAAAAATTTGCTACATTTGCAAAAGTTTGTCTGCAATCGTAAGTAAAAACATCATATTATAGCTTTTGGTCTCTCTTTTGATATTCTTTCTTTTCTTCTAGATTGCGGCGCTTATTCAATAATTTGGATACCACATCGCCTCAACGTTGTCATGTTTTTATCATCTTGTGCAAGTTGCCAAACAATGCGATCAAGATTTGGAAGTCTTCTTTGAAGTAGATCATCTCAAAGCCCAGTTTTCCAATTGTCCTCCGTCCGGCGAACAAAAGCATAAACTTTAACGTCTTCTGCATGATGTTACTAAGGATACAAATCTTGACTTTCACGCCAAAGTAATGTTTAAATTACCAGAAACATGTACTGAAGAAACGGCTTGTGTTTCTCGATTCCTCAATGCCAACTTTATCGCAATAGCCCAGTAAGAGCCTCCGCACAACCAACTTCACAACGTCAAACGTCGCTCTCTCGCTTGACTTCGCCCTTAAATAAAAAACGCAGACGTTAGCGAAGTTTGTTCACATTTTTATACCCTACACCCGAAGGGATGAGGGTATATTCACTTTGTTCTTCCGTTTGTAACGCATTAAAGGAGGCGTGGCAGGTATAGAAAAGTATATATGTATATTCTGGCTCAGAATCACCTCCTGAGTCGATTTAGTCATGTCCGTCCGTCTGTCTGTCTGTCTGTCTGTAGAAATCACGATTACGGGAGAACGAATAGAGCTAATGCCTTAAAATTCGGTACGAATATTCTTTGTCACCATAGGCTGTTTGGTATTGAAAATGGAGAAAATCGGTCCAGTGCCACGCCTACTTTTTATAGAAAATATGAATTTTCCCTTGCTTTTAGCTCAATTTCTCAGCTTGTAAAGCGAGTTTAAAGCTAAAATTTCATTCCCGAGTCCATGGTGTCAAACTTAAATACACTCCCAAAAATGGGCGTGACACGCCCACCGGTATACCATACCATATAATGAGGTGTTTGTTGAGAAAAACGGTGCTGTAAAAATGAGTTACTATATCAAAATTTACTATATGTAAATTAAATGAAAGTGGGCGTCACCTACTTTTTATCGTCACTTCGACAGATACGGGTGTAGGGTATATGAAGTTCGGCCAGGCCGAAGTTATCGCTCTTACTTGTTCATTTATGTATCAACCGTTCTGTACCTGGCATCCTCCTCCACCAACCTTTTCACAAGCAAAATTAGCGAATACTTCCACCACTTCGCTAAACGAAGGAAAAATCAAAGTGAAAATTAAGATTTTTCGATGAAGGGTGGCAATAGGTTTCTGCAATGCAAACAAAAATTTCTCAAAAACAACGAGTGGAAGTTCTACGTCAAAGAGAGAATTGAATTGAAGCATTCGTGACTTCTAACTTCTAACGTCAGAGCTCTCGTCAAATCGTACTGAAAAGTTGCCTGTAGACGTTGCGAAGTTTTGTTGTGCCGAGACTCTAATTCGGGATAATATAGTAGCAAAGAATATACAATATATAGAAGGCGCATCACTAAAAATTTTCAATTTTTCGCAACAGATGCGGTCGATCGGTAGGCGAAGGGGTATTAGCAACATATATTCTTTAAGTATAGGCACACACTCGACGAATATCATGACCCGAGCTCGGGACATGATGTTTCATGGCCCGAGCTCTTGCCACTCTTGCCGGCAAGTGAATTGCTTCCCCTCTCTCTTCTTTTCGCTCTACAAACGCATTGCTTATTAACAATTTATATGGTGCTTCTATTGCAACATACACACAAAACACATGACAAGCAAAAAGAAGGCGATGTGAACGACTTATTTCTTCGTTCATGGCCCGAGTAGAATGCATTTCAAGTGAATTTCTTGCCCTTTCGTTTCGTCGCATTTGACAACGAACAGTTGTTTGCTGCTTGTGTTGGGTAAATTTATACGTCTGCGTATGCTTTGGTCGTGTGTTGGTCATAGGCAAGGTTGTCGGCGGCTGCGGCCGCAACTAGAAATTTTTGGAACTTTCAATTTTGCAAATTGAAAAGATATTTGAAGATTTTTGTATGTTACGCGATTTGAGAAATTAGGATTAAAAAAAATTGTAAAATTTTATAAGGATTAACGAGATCATATTTTACGAAAATATTTGTTACAAGCAGTAAATACTCGAATTTATTAATTTTTGGAATTTAATTTTACAAAGTAATTTTTTAATTCTTTTTAATAAATACTACAAATATTTTAATATAAAATTATATTAAAATTTTAATATTTTTAAAATATTTGTAGTATGTATGTATTTATTAAAAAGAATTAAAAAATTATTTTGAAAAATTAAATTCCAAAAATTAATAAATACAAGTATTTATTGCTCATAATCTTTTAAATATTTTCCTAAAATATTATCTCGTTAATCGTTATTAAAAGCTTAAATATTAAAAATTTGTAAGCTTACTTTCTTAAATTTGAACTATTTCTGTATGTATGGACATGAATTAGTTTATCGTTATCCCAAATGTCCACTAATTTAAAAAAAAAAAATGAATAACTAGGATTAAATTCGGTTACGTTTAACAAAAAAATATATTAATTCATTGTACCGGATAAAATGCACCGAACATACCGACATTTTGTCCTAATATTTCAATAAGAAAAAACCCAGTTGCGCTACGTTCTTCTTATTGCTAAAAAGGCATTCTTCTCTGTCGTTTTCATTTATTTTCGACGTCTAGCGTCGTCAACTCTGAGAACTCAAGAATAGCCACGCAAAGCTTATTCTACATGCGATGACACACAGACGCTAAATGATACGAACACATGTATTCCAAATTATTGTACACATCGTTACCCAAAAAAAGAACAAGAAGAAAAAAAAGAAAAAAGAACATGGAGACGAGAATAACAAGAAAAATGTAAAAAATTAAAAACGCCTTAAATTGAAAAAATAAATATTACAAAGACATTTTTAAAAACATTCCCGCATCCAGGTTCGAACTCAGGCCTTTCTACACGTCAGTAACCTACTCTATCCACTAGGCTACCAAGCCTTATAAACGATTGCTGGTTTTTCAGTTAGAAGTTCACTGCGGCCATCGTTTGCCGAAAAACGAGAAAATACGATAGCAATGGAAAGTTAACATGACCACAAGAAATTGAGTAAAAATTGAGCGAAAAAGACAATGTGTAGAAACAATGTTTATAAACTTGGGTCGTACCGGTACGACCCACAGAACAAAATTTTTCGTTCGAAAATTTATGAGATGCGCCTTCTATACAATACATATTCTTTGATAGTAGCATTGACAGCGCGTGTCAAACGAGGCAAGTAGAATTTGGAAGTCAAGCAGTCAGCCATAATATCAATTCGTAAGGATTTCTTTTTGTCCATATTATTTGACTTTTCAAATGTCGCGGAAGTCTTTGATTTCATAACACACCAGTTTCGGTAGTATCTCTGACTTATCCAATGCTATGAAAAATCCGATGTGGTTATACCCAGATATAGAAATTCTTCTGCAGCCTCTAACAGTGCCACAGAAATATAGCCACAAAATTATTCTATCTCCCACTTCAGCGTCTTGCATCTGGCTGGCCATTACCATCAATTTGGCTACGGGATGTTCAACATCAAATTCTTGCATTATATGTATTTATCACCCGCTTCACTTGTTGCTTTGATACACTTGGTGCAGATAGACATTTTTATTCACAGATTTTCAGTAATAAATTTTCGTGCTAGAAAATTTGTAATTCTTCTGCCCAACTAAAAGATTTTAATTTCACAAATTGTATGTGACGTCTACTTTTTCGGTTGTTGTTGCACAATGTTGTTGTAAACAATGGTGAACAAAATTTTTTCAACATACTCGATACACATTTCAACGATTTGCTATGAAATTGGCAATAAGCAAAAACAACAACAGGGCAAGCTTTCACATATTGTGTACGTGAATTCAACAGAGCATAAAAAATACGCGTCAAACGAAATTTTTTGAGATGAGTCATCGAGTGTCGTATCTCCTTATAACCATTATATCATTCGATAGTGAATTACTAAAAACTATCGAATAATTCAACCATTATATTATTCGATAGTGAATTACTAAAAACTATCGAATAATTCAACCATTATATTATTCGATAGTTTTTAGTAAAACTATCGAATAAATGAATAATTTGCAACTATCGAATAACTCGATAGTTTTTATTCGATAGTTCCCAACACTAGTTCAAATCGCCTGCTTTCTGCTTATCAAGTGTATTGTGTGTGCCGGCATTAGAATGGAGCGGAATACGCAATGAAACGGAGGAAAGGGCAAGTAATTGAAATGAAATGCAAGTGTTTGGGCCGTGAACAAAGAGAGAGAAATCGTTCAAACTGCGTGCTCTCGCCTATCATGTGTATTTTTCCATCTATGCTTTTCTTCGTTTCTTCGTCCATACCGCCCGCAACTGTGATGCCGTTTGAGTAACTTTGGCTGATTCGGCCTCTTGTTATTTCTTACTCTATGGCAAAGCAAAAAGCAGGCAATTTGAATGATTTCTTTCAAAGAATATACAATGTATAGAAAACGCATCTCATACAAATTTTCGGGCAAAAATTTTTGCTCTGGTGTACGTACTGGTACGTACACTTTTGAGTGTTTTTTGAGTTTCTCCTCATTCTCTCATTTGTTTAATAACTTTGTCTCTTTTGGTCTCAACCTCTCAACCAAATTGCAACTTTTCGTTTTCGTGTTCTCTTCTCGCGTCTTATTTACGACTCCATGCCAGGTGTTCTTTTTTGGCTAACGATGGGTTGAAGAATTTTGAATGCATGTGTTTGTGTCATTTAGCGTCTGTGGGTTTCGTATGTGTAGGATGAGCTTTGTGTGGCTATTCTAGAGTTGGCTGAGTTGACGACGCCAGACGTCGACAATAGATGAAAACGACAGAGGAGAATGTCTTTTTAGCAATTAGAAGAACGTAGCGCATCTGCGTTTTTTCTTATTGAAAAATTGAGGAAAAATCTCGGTATGTTCGATGAATTTTATCCGGTACAATAAATTGAAATAATTTTTGATAAAAGTACCTGAATTTAATCCTCGGTGTTCACTTTTTTTATTAAATTAAAAGACTTTTGAACATTTGGGATAAAAATAAACTTCTAATTCAATAAAAAAAGGATATATAAATTGTCCAAACATAACAAATGATATATGTATTGTTATATAAATATATAGTGTTATAAATAAATTTAAATTTTTTTTTAAAATATGAAATTCAAGAAATCATTAAATATTATTTACAAGCAAATAAATAATATTTAATAATTTTTCAAAACACTTTCAAATATTTTCATTTTATCAACAATCTTATAATTATTTTAATTTTCAATTATTCTATCAATTGAAATTTTTGAACAGATAATCAAAAATTTCTAGTTGCGGCCGCAAGCGCCGACAACCTTGCCACCACATAACCAAAGCATACATAGACGTATAAAATTACCTAACACAAGCAGCAAACAAAGGCATATCGTCATAAGCGACGAAACGAAAGGGAAAGAAATATACATAAAATGCATTTGGCTCGGGCCAAGAACGAAAAAATAAATTGTTCAAATCCTTTGATAATAAGCAATGATAGTGTGAGGGAAACGAAAAGAAAAGAGAAGCAATTCACATAAATGGCAACAGCTCGGGCCATGATGCCAATGCTAAGCAGAAAGAGCGGAGAAAACCAGAGAAAACCAAAGCAAAGGCAAAATAAACTTTCAAAGCAGTGACGCTCTTTTCACTCATTTTGCTTGCACCCGCTTTCTGCCGACCGACCGCATCTGATTCTAAAAATTGGAATTTTTTAGTGATGCGCCTTCTATATATTGTATATTCTTTGATTTCTTTCTTATTTATGGCCCGAGCCAAATACATTTCATGCGTATTTCTTGCCCTTTCGTTTCGTCGCTTTTGCGAATTCTGATGTTGCTGCTTGTGTGGGTAATTTTATGCGTCTGTGTATGCTTTGGTCGTGTATTGGCAAAGTTGTCGGCGTTTGCGGCCGCAGCTGGAAATTTTTGCAATTAAAAATTGAAAATACATTTTAAGATATCTGTAACATAAGGAAATCTTGAAATGGCGATGTGAGAAATTGAAAATTAAAATAATTATAAGATTTTTTTAAGATTAACGAGATAGTATTATATGAAAATATTTAAAAGTTTTTTGAAAAATTATTAAATATTATTTATTTGCTTGTAAATAATATTTAACAATTTCGAATTTCATATTTACTATATGAAAAATAATAAATTTTTAATAATAAATATTTAATTTTTCATATTATAAATGTGAAATAATAAAATAAAATAATTTTTAATTCATTTATAACACTATGTTATATATTTATTAAACACTACATAAATAATTTGGGGTTGGTAACATAATCCCGAAAGACAAAATCCCGAACGACAAAATCCCGAGATGACAAAATCCCGAAACGACAAAATCCCGAAATAACAAAATCCCGAAATTACAAAACTAGTTTTTCGGTATTCTCCATCTTCTTGAACATTTTAAAACCACTAGCAAACTTCAATTTAGCCACTAAATTTCTTTTAAGAAAACATTAAAAAAATTTTAGCAGACCCCTTTCGGTAATATGAGGTTTTTCGCATACAGGTTTTTTTGCGTATTGGCAGCCTTCGGCTGCGGCAGGGATCATAACCCTCAATCAGCAGAATCCTCGCGGTCATGTGAAGTTTTTTGCATACAGGTTTTTTTGCGTATTGGCGGCCTTCGGCCGCAGCAGGTATCATAGCCCTCAATCAGCAGAATCCTCACGGTCATGTGAAGTTTTTTGCATATTGTAGACTATAACCAAAGAATATGTATTGTATAGAAGGCGCATCTCATATAAATTTTCGGCCGAAAATTTTTGCTCTTGAGACCAAAAAGTGTTTTTTGGAGTTTCTCCTCATTCTCTCATTTGTTTAATAACTTTGTCTCTTTTGGTCTCAACCTCTCAACCAAATTGCAACTTTTTGTTTTCGTGTTCTCTTCTCATTTTATTCAAGACTCCATGCCAGGTGTTCTTTTTTGGCTAACGATGGGTGGAAGCAGTGGAAGAATTTTGAATGCATGTGTTTGTTTCATTTAGCGTCTGTATGTTTCGTATGTATAGGATGAGCTTTGTGTGACTATTCTAGAGTTGGCTGAGTTGACGACGCTAGACGTCGGCAATAAATGAAAACGACAGAGGAGAATGCCATTTTAGCAATAAGAAGAACGTAGCGCAACTGCGTTTTTTCTTATTGAAAAATTTAAGAAAAATGTCGGTATTTTCGTTGTGTTTTATCCGGTACAATGAATTGAAATAATTTTTGATAAGATTTTCCGAAATTAATCCTCGTTGCTCACTTGTTTTATTAAATTAAAACACTTTTGAACATTTGGGATAACAATAAACTTCTAATTCAATAAATTATTAAATATATATCACTAATTCAATTAGTGTTATAAATTATTTTGAAATACAAAATTCAAAAAATTAATTAATATTATTGTAATTACAAGCATTATTAATTAATATTATTGTATATAATTATATTAATTAAAATTTTTAATATTGTTTGCAAACTCAAATATTTTCGGGGGGCGCAAGCGCCGACAACCTTGCCACCACACGACCAAAGCATACACAGGTGTATAAAATTACCCAACACAAGCAGCAAATAACGGCATGTTTTCGCAAGCGGCGAAACGAAAGGGTAAGAAACACACATGAAATGCATTTTGCTCGGACCATGAACGAAGAAAGAAATCGTTCAAATCGTTTGATAACAAGCAATGGTAGCATGAGGGAAACGAAGAGAGAAGAGAAGCAATTCACATGAATGGCAAGAGCTCGGGCCATGATGCCAATCAGAGATAAGGAGATACGACACTCGATGACTCATCTCAAAAAATTTCGCGGCCGCAACTAGAAATTTTTGGAACTTTCAATTTTGCAAATTGAAAAGATATTTGAACATTTTTGTATGTTACGCGATTTGAGAAATTAGGATTAAAAAAAATTGTAAAGCTTTATAAGGTTTAACGAGATCATATTTTACGAAAGTATTTGTTAGAAGCAGTGAATACTCGTATTTATTAATTTTTCTAATTTAATTTTACAAAGTAATTTTTTATTTCTTTTTAATAAATACTACAAATATTTTAATACTTTAAAAATATTTTAATATGAAATTATATTAAAATTTTAATATTTTAAAAATATTTGTAGTATGTATGTATTTATTAAAAAGAATTAAAAAATTATTTTGTAAAATTAAATTCCAAAAATTAATAAATACAAGTATTTATTGCTCGTAATCTTTTAAATATTTTCCTAAAATATTATCTCGTTAATCCTTATTAAAAGCTTAAATATTAAAAAATTTGTAAGCTTACTTTCTTAAATTTGAACTCATACATATAGAGTATATGAACATGAACTAGTTTATCGTTACCCCAATTGTTCACTAATTTTTAAAAAAATAGTGAACAACTAGGATTAAATTCGGCTACATTTAACAAAAATTATATTAATCTATACCGAATAAAACGCACCGAACATACCGACATTTTCCCCCAATTTTTCAATGAGAAAAAACGCAGTTGCGCTACGTTCTTCTTATTGCTAAAAAGGCATTCTTCTCTGTCGTTTTTATCTATTGTCGACGTCTAGCGTCGTCAACTCAGAGCTCACAAAGCTACATGCGATGACACACAGACGCTAAAAGCCACAAAAACATCTATTCAAAATTTTTCTACACATCGTTAGCCAAAAAAAGAACACCTGGCATGGAGGCAATAACAAGAAAAATGTAAAAAAATTGTGAAATTATTCTTAAATTGAAAAAAATAAATTTGAACGATTTTCTTTTCCGAACCCAGGTTCGAACTCAGGCCTTATTGCACGCGATTAAGCTGCTCTAGCCTCTAGGCTACCAAGCCCTATAACCGGCGATTGGTTTTTCAGTAACAAGTTCCCATCCCCATCGTTTGCCGAAAAACGAGAAAATACGATAGCAATGGAAAGTTAACACGACCACAAGAAATTGAGTAAAAATTGAGCGAAAAAGACAATGTGTAGAAACAATGTTTATAAACTTGGGTCGTACCGGTACGACCCACAGAACAAAATTTTTCGTTCAAAAATTTGTATGAGATGCGCCTTCTATACAATACATATTCTTTGATTTAAGTTTATAACAATATTTAAAAAACTAATTTATTTGGCTCTGCACCAAATTGGGCTGCAGACACGTAAGTTAGGCCCTCACGAACACGGTTCAACCTCTGCTTCACTGATTTGCAACTCCTTAGTAAGCGTTTCAAACACACATCTCCGAATTACTCTTAGCCAACAGCATGAATTTAAGCAAACCCATTTTCTTCATTGTTTGCTCATGATTGAGGCCCTGGGACATTACGAACTCCTTGTGATCCTCATAGAATTCTATATAAGATGGCAATTTATCCGACACAAAAATCGATTAGATCGTGTATTATGTCCCCTTCTAGGAAACACACTGGCTTAAATGCCAGCAATGGATTCAATAAAAATTTTTTGGGATCGGCCAAGGCAGTGACAACACATTTCATACTATCTTCGCGAGAAACACAAGCCGTTTCTGCAGTACATGTTTCTGGTAATTTAAACATTACTTTGGCGTAAAAGTCAAGATTTGTATCCTTAGTAACATCATGCAGAAGACGTTAAAGTTTTTTGCTTTTGTTCGCCGGACGGAGGACAGTTGGAAAACTGGGCTTTAAGATGGATGATCTACTTCAAAAAAGACTTCCAAAACTTGGTCGCATTGTTTGGCAACTTGCACAAGATGATAAAAACATGATAACGTTGAGGCGATGTGGTATCCAAATTATTGAATAAGCGCCGCAATCTAGAAGAAAAGAAAGAATATCAAAAGAGAGACCAAAAGCTATAATATGATGTTTTTACTTACGATTGCAGACAATCTTTTGCAAATGTAGCAAATTTTTGTACCGTGTTTTGACAATTATCATTTTCACCACACGTAAACAAAAGAGGTAAAATTTTTGCAGTCAATATAAGCGGGAGCGATGGAGTAGGATGTCCCCCAAATTTTTTATTTTCAAAAGTTTATAGATAAAATATCTAATTTATATTCATTATGGGGTCATTCAATTTGTTGCAGTGAAACACTTTTATTTACCAATTTTTTCTTATACAACAGAAGAGTCATATAAAAGACACGTATATTTTTTATTATTATTTTTAGTCAAATAAACTGCGACTACATAAGTTTCAATTTTCTATGTACTATTTAATTCTTTTTTATTTGCAAGGAAACAAAACTAGGGAGAAAAGTCATTAACAATTATTTAAAAACACGAGAAAATTGACCACAGTTTTTGACGTTTTGAATTAGAAACACCCCCTAGAATCGATACCATTGCAAAAGACGCCGATGCAGGTTTCCTAGGAAATCTGCACTAAATTCCGACTAATTTTGGCCGATTTTGCGATTGTATCGAGAAAAATGCATGTATTAGTAACGAGTGTCTCATCTCATAATCTCTGATGCCAATGCTAAGCAGAAAAAGCGGAGAAAACCAAAGCAAAGGCAAAATGAACTTTCAAACATAGAGTAAGAAATAACAAGAGGCCGAATCAGCCAAAGTTACTCAAACGGCATCACAGATGCGGGCGGTATGGACGAAGAAACGAAGAAAAGCATAGATGGAAAAATACACATGATAGGCGAGAGCACGCAGTTTGAACGATTTCTCTCTCTTTGTTCACGGCCCGAACACTTGCATTTCATTTCAATTACTTGCCCTTTCCTCCGTTTCATTGCGTATTCCGCACCGTTCTAATGCCGGCACACACACAAAACACATGATAAGCAGAAAGCAGGCGATTTGAACGATTTCTTTCTTCGTCCATCGCCGAGCCAAATGCATTTCATGCGTACTTCTTACCCTTTCGTTTCGTCGCTTTTGCTAACATACAGTTGTTGGGTTTGTGTTGGGTAATTTTATGCGGCTGTGTATGCTTTGGTCGTGTGTTGGCAAGGTTGTCGGCGCTTGCGGCCGCAGCTTGAAATTTTTAGAACTTAAAATTGAAAAGCTGTTCAATTCAAGATGTCTTTATGTTCCAAAATTTCTTTTTAATTTCTTTATGTGAGAAATTAGAATTTACAGTAATGATAAGATATTTTTAAAATATAATAAAAAAATATATTTTAATGATATATATTAAAAAAAATCTTAAAAAAATTTTATTAATTACTATGTGTTTTTCGGGCTACTTTTAAAAATAAAAAATATTTGCAATTTGACCTCATAGCCCGAAAAACACAGTAGTTAATAAGATTTTGTTAAGATTTTTTTTACAAGCAATTAATATTTCTAAATTTTTGGAGATTTATATTTCAAAATAATTTATAATTTATTTATAACACTATATATTTATATAGGAGTTTATTGTTATCCAAAATGTTCAAAAGTGTTTTAATTGATTAAAAAAAGTGAACAACAAGAATTAAATTCGGCTACTTTTATTAAAAATTATTTTAATTCATTGTACCGGATAAAAAGCACCGAACATACCGACATTTTTCTTTAATTTTTGAATAAGAAAAATCTCAGTTGCGCTACATTCTTCTTATTTCTAAAAAGGCATTCTTCTCTGTCGTTTTCATATATTGTCGACGTCTAGCGTCGTCAAATCAGAGAAATCAAAAGCCACACAAAGCTCATCGCTTATCCTATATACACACACACGCTAAATGACACACAGCCGATAAATGACACAAACACATGCATTCAAAAGTCTTCTCCCAAAGAATATACAATAAATACATTGTAAATTGTTCTTCTTCTACCCATCGCTAGCCAAAAAAGAACACCTGGCATGGAGACGCGAGAAGAGAACAAAAATGTTTCGGCTGAAAATTTATATGAGAGTCGTCTTCCATATCAAAAACTGCCAATTGCTATGGAGAAGAGAGTGAGAGCTCAAAATACTCAAAAATGAGTGAGAAATCGGTCCAGTACTGGACCGACCATAGAAAAATTTCGTTGTTCAAGATTCGGCCTCTTGTTATTTCTTACTCTATGTTTCAAAGCAGTGACGCTCTTTTCACTCATTTTGCTTGCACCCGCTTTCTGCCGACCGACCGCATCTGAGTCTAGAAATTGAAAATTTTGAGTGATGCGCCTTCTATACATTGTATATTCTTTGGTTATATATTAAGGGTATTTATGAAATGGTATAATTTTATACTTTGTAGAATTGTATAATTTTATCTGCACTGTCTCAGGAACACATTCTTAAGTCGTTTGCGTAAATGCTATTAAGGTATTGATCAGCTGTTCGAACACGGATGCGACAAAGATACCGAAAATATGTGAAAATAGAAACATTATAAAATTATTGGAGCGAACCATTGGCTGCATTCAGGACAACAAGCTGTGTTGGCTTTTTCTTGTCAGAATAAATCATGTGTTCTGAATACGTTTGCTGAAAAACAACAACATTTAAACAACAACAACACTTTATGCCAAATTCCACGTGGCCGCCACACGAGAAGTAAACAAAACACTGAAAATGAGTGACAGAGAAGAAAGTTCTGAGCAGATCCAGCATACAAATTTTTGGCTAGAAAAAATGGCGACGGCTTTGTCAGCCCTTCTGACCTTTCTGACCCCCTCAGACAAAAATTCAGCAAAAAGCCAATAAAGCTTGTTCTCCTGAATGCAACCATTGTTAACGATTTATCGATTTTTTTTTTTTGGAGTGTTGTGGGAAACATGACACTACATATTTGTACGAATCATTATTTGTAGAAAAATTAAATTTGGGAAAAATTTGTTTTCTTTCATAAAATAGCTGATTTCAGTTTAAACCGTTTTTACGGCTTTTACGCGTTATAATGAATACCCTTATTATATATACAAGGCGTATTAGATGTAATATTTTCAGGTAATATAAATCTAAAGACTTAAAAAAGTTCGCGGTGACCACAATTCATATTCATACATATTCACTGCAGGTCTCTGCACTCCAAACTAACTCCAGTAGGTAGAGAGGCTAGTAAATTCATCTATCAATAAATAGAATTTCGCAACACACTTTAATATTAATTATAATTATAATAGCGTATTAATATTAAAATAATTTATAATATTAATATTAATTGTTCTAGCATCCTTTATTGCTGTCGTTATTAAAGTTATCTTGTCATATTATGTCCGACGAGGTTCTGTGATTGAAATAAAACTTCAAAGAAATACACCCAACTTATCTTCAAAGAAAAGATTTTAAAATAAATTTGAAATATTTACATCAAACAACTTACAACGTACTCATAATACTGAATTTTCATAGCCAACTTAACTCATTTTAAAGCGCTCTAACATCTTTAACCTAACATCGGCCGCGATGTAAACATGGTTGAATCGCTAAAGTAGGATGGTACTTATCCTTAGGAGACAAAAAAGGCTTCACCCGGGATACAGCATAGGTGTATTTGTCGTCCACAAAAAAATCGGTAATTCGAATTCAAAATATAGTTTATTTGGAATAAGCCCTGAGATGATATATAGTTTAAAAAGCGAGAAGCCCTGCAATGTGTTACGTTGTTAAATTTTCTGTTATGTTAATCATATTAATAATGAATAAGAAAGATAAATTTAAGCTTGTTCGTAGTATATGATAATCAATATGAAGGCAATTGATATGATCAATATGAGCACAATTTTTGTCTCATGCGATGTGTCACATCATGTTGGATGCATGTTGTTTATTTATCACATCATGTTGGACACATCGCTATAGCTTCGTCCAAGCTTCGCGTTTTCTTTTCTATAATTCCATTAATATCTTCCACACTTTCTTGCTATCATTTCTGAACTCATAGAACTTGTTTCAGTAGTACTTGATCTTTGCAGTCACGATTTTCTTATTAACCATATTACAATAGGACTTACATGTATTCTTGCTCCCTCCTTCCATCACCTGGTTTTGCGTACCGTCGTCTGTACAGCTTCCCAGTGGTAAATGTAGCGAAGGCCTTTGAAAATCGTTGATGATTGCGTACTGATTTTGTTGATGAACTTCAAAGTACTTCGCAACGAAGGTAGTTGTAAGCGAGAAAAATAACTACTACTTACGGACCTCCCTTACGGCGTAAGGTGAAATCGAAGCAATGGTGTAGATTTTGTAGGCAGGTAGCGAAATGATTGCGTATAGGCCTCATTCGTTACTCGCTTACACCGTAAGAACCCGAAGTACTCCGGGTCCCTAGGCACTCTATGTGTAAATGTAATGCGAAAAATGGATGCCAAATCGAGTCGATACGGCACACGAAATCATGAGGATATTATCGATGATATCATGACCATTTTTACCACTGGGTTGTCCTTATTTTCACAACATTCTATTATCTCACTATATTTTTTGGGGCATTTCTTTAAAAAAAGTATTGTAAATATTTTCAAACGCGTAATTTTTTTTTCGTACATAATATCCACTTATCTTCCACTTCGTCTTCAGTCTCTAAGAACGCTCTGCACTAGACACGCTGCTTTCTGAAAACTTTACCGAACAAAGAATAGCGTAATGATCAGACATATCAAGTGGCACTACGCCTGCATATACATCACTCTCCGCACATCTAACATGTAGGTGGTCAATACAGTGCTCGTTTTATTATACCCCACCAGAAGGGACGAGGGCGTAATCACTTTGTGCTTTCGTATGTAATGCATTAAAGGCGCGGCAGGTATAGAAAAGTATATATATTCTGGCTCAGAACCATGTCCGTAAATTCATCATAGGCTGTTTGGTATTGAAAATAGTTTTCTTAGCTTTTAGAGCGAACTTGAAGCTAAAATTTTATTCCAGAGTCCACCGTCTTACACTTAAATATACTCCCAAAAATGGGCGTGGTCCGCCTACTAGCGGCAAAAACCACGATTTGTGGAAGCTAGTGGAAGCATCATAATGAAATTCAGCAGAAATATTCTATTCCATTTAGAGCTCTCTGATGTCGAAAAAATCTGTTTACTGCCACGCCTACTTTTTAGATAAATTTTATTGCATACAATTTGAGAGCTAAATTTATCAGCTTGTATTCCGCATCTGAAGCTGAAACTTCAGTGCCACTAACTTTTAACGTGTTAGTGAAATTCATCGCACAAAAAATGGCGTGACACGCCCACTGGTATACCATACTATATAATGAAGTGTTTGTTGAGAAAAGTGTTGTCGTAAATGAGTTAATAGATCAAATAAAAGTCGCTTCGACGGCAGCATATCTAAATACGCGTTTGCGCATCTATCTAGCTTAAAAATATCGATATTCGTATCCCCTATAATTAACATGCTCTGTTTCTTACCGACGCTCCCAATTACTCGTTCCAGCTAACCAACAAACAAACTTATGTATGTTCTGAATGGAGGCCGATAAATTTCAAGAATAGTGACTGCGCATTTATTTACATTAATTCATATTTGCATATTTTCGAAAAATTCAGTGTTTGAGATGTTAATTTGAAATGGAATTGAAGCTCTCAAAAAGACTGCAATCCTACCTCCTCAACTCCGATCTCTATTTACGAGCTGAATTCTCTCTTTACCACTGAAACCGTCGATGTTATATATAAGTATACCATTTTCAGAGTTAGTTATATTTGTTCCACACATAGATTATGTCGATAGCATCAATAAAATTATGGATGCTTACCAAGAAGTTTAAAAAATACTTTCGCAAAGAACGCGGCACGCGGCTTGCAGTGAAAAAATTCATGATTGTTGATTCAATAAAGTAGAACCAACAAACTTTACAAAACCTTTCAGAGGTGAAGATGTCATTCCTTACATTCCTATGATTCCAATGGATACGGCACAGACAATGTGGCCATTGTGGGTATACACAGACAATTGTGAAATGCTTCCGATTTTCTTTCCTTTCCATTTAACCAGACTGGGTCACAGAAATGCGTGGGCGGGTACAATTAGTTTATAAAAAAAAAGTTTTTACTTAATTCGTATCCTATCTATTTCTTAAATGTTAATGGCTTGGCCATATTGTAGGCAAGAGAGTTTCTAATCTTCTTCCCAATTAAACGATTTGCATATGGTACTAAAGCAGGCTCCCTCACATATATACCACGAGCCTGTGGCGTCCATGCTTTAAAAGTACAGCGACTTTTCTGCCTCGCACTAATACCTATCCATCCAATAGAAGATAGTAGAATATCCGAACATACATCTTCATAACCAATAATTTCAATTAGACATTGTTTGGATTGCAGCCCTGGCCATTGTGCCAAACGTTTAGCTGTTCCACATGGCACACCCAGTATCTCCATTCCCAGATTTTTTTTATAAAATTCATCAGCATCCTTTGTCATAGTCATAGTTATTGGTTGTTTTATGCTTGTAAAAATAAAAATTTTAATCCAATCTCTCTCACTGCCTTGGTAATCAATGAAATCTAAACGTGCTAATCCAGCTAAGAAAACACTCATACCGGGCTTGAAACGGAAAGCACGTGGGGTAATCATCTGGTCCGGTGTCAATCTCGAAATTTCCTCTGTGGTTAATAAATTTGTGATTTGCTCTGGATTCAGTACACCAGGCGTGTCATAACACCATCTACTTTCTCGAAAATCTTTTTCACGAGCATCAAAGGACACGATCGGTTGAGTGCCTTGACTCATTGCGAACACATCTATATTTTCTTTATGTGCAACGAAAGTTCTTCCCACATTTTCGACTAAATCAGCTGATACCACTTTGCCGCTGAGATGGGCTTGATCACGGCATAACTTATTTAATGCTTTGCGCTGAGAGCGTTCTGAAAACAGACGTTTAAAACGCTGGTACAATCGTATATCAGAAGGTCGTAATATAGGAAACTTTATCATTTGAAGAGTAGTGCCCGGCCAAGGACAGACTGTAGCCTTGCGTATTAGATCTGTAGCTTCGTAACGACAAAAGTCTGAGTTGATCAGTATATTAAATAAAGTACTTTTTCCAACATTACTACAGCCAATAAGATAAACATCACCTAAGAAATTAATTTAAAATATAATATAAAATAAAAGCATTATACTACGTATAAAGCAATACCGTTGTGTCTCCAAATTTTGTGAAGCTGAGTAATTAGCTCTTCTACTCCATATCCCGTTTTAGCCGATATTAGACTGACGTGTTTAATATTCAACGTATCGAAGCCGCTCTTAATTACATGGTGTTTTAGACAATTTTTTATATGATCTAAATAGCCGGAAGAATCTTGAGGTAGTAAGTCCACTTTATTGCCTACAACAAATATTGGCCGTTTTACACCCAACACATCCGGTAGATTCGGCCAAATCGAGCAAGGAAAGTCTAGCAAATCAATGACAATTATAGCCAACGCGAATTTATTTTCAATTTCAGTAAGGGTTTCTATGTAGGAGTTTGCGGAAACTTCAATATCGAGGGCAATGTTGTAAGTTTTTAGGAAATGGCAACGTTGACACACAATAGTTTGCAGCTCTTTTTTAGTTCGCCCCTTAAATATTTCCGATGGAACGTATCCTAAAATGTAAATTATAATTTTCCTTTTTTTTCTTACAAAATAAATCTTTACCTGCAAGTAATGGCTTTACACAATGCAATTGCGCACCACACCCACTGCAAGGTACTACAGATGACGGTACAGTCGGATCCGCTGTGCCATGCATTGAATTTACGTTGCCCATTTTACCATCATAGAATTCGTACCCGTCCATCCAGTTTTCTGGAACTTCCTTAGATGCATCGTTAAGGATAGATGGTACATTAGATTTTTGAATTTTTTTAGATAATCTTTTATTTTTCTGAAGTTTTTGCTGCAAGAATTTTTGCTTGACGTAACTTATTTTGCTAGTTTGACGTTCTAAATAAGAGCTATAGAGAATTTTTGAAGGCAGATAATAATCTTTAATAATCTTCTTTAAATTACGGTCTATGGGATCTTTTTGACATTTTATATTTAAGTCGTTTGCGAAACTCCGAAATAATTCTCTTTTAAAAGTTTGTTGTCTTAAAATATTATTAAATAAATTTAACAGAGGCATTCTGAGATTCGAGGTCAATCGTTAAACTATCTCGGCAAAAAAGTCACGAAAAAGGGAACGAGGCATTCCAAGATTCACGAAACTCGAATCGTCTTTTGCTTTTACTGCAGTTTGAGCTCAAGATGACATTTTCAGTGCTAGGAGGCAAAACTTTGATTATTGTAGTTATGTTGAATAAATAAAAACCTAAAAAAATTGTTTTTTTTCGCGAAAAACAAAGTTATAAACCTTACCAAAATATAGAATATACATCGCGAATTATATGTAGAGTAATATTTGTGTTATTTTTTATTATTTCGCTTAGATTTTAGCAAAAAAAAATTACCATTGTTTTTTTTGTTAGAAATTTTCCAACACTGTACGAACTTGTGAACAATGGAAAATTCCATTGTATTGCACAGTTCAAGTGAAAACATTCCGTGTATGTATATTGTTGAATATTTTGATTGGCCTGTCACTTGTATGTGTTGGTGAAATATTCAGAACCCTCGTTAATTAAAATTGTGTATGTGTTAGTTTTGTGCTCTGTTCATGCAGGTCCAAGAGTGAAGAATTTCAATGCACGAACTACCATGCTCTTCATCTCCCTTGCCCACAAGCGACGGTTTAATGCAAGCAGAAGTGTTCTCGTGTGTTAAGCTTCATTGAAAAACATGGATTCCTTTAGTGGAATTTTTTGCTGAAGACTCTGAGAAGGAATTAATTCGCATTCGAAATCAAAATTGGAATTAGTATTATTTATAAAAATTATGTATTTACTATTTATTATCTATTTTATAAATAAAAATAGAAAATAATAACTATACAAGTGAATCAAAAAATATATAACCAGATTTTTCATTGAAATATTACATTTTTATTAGGGAACGAGAGCTAATTTCTGATCGTCTTTTTTAGGAGAAGAAATCCGATAAAATCGTCTCTTGGAATACCAAAAGACGATAATTTCAACGTTTTGCAAGAATTTTAACTATTTCGGTGACTCTTGGAATCCGAAAGACGATTTCAATCGTCTAAAGACGATTTGAGAGACGATTTCAATAGTTCGTGAATCTTGGAATACGAAAGACGATTTCAATCGTCTAAAGACGATTTTGAAAGACGATTTCAATAGTTCGTGAATCTTGGAATGCCTCTGTAAGTCCACTACTTTCACTAGTTTCATTGTAAGAATGAGATAGAATGACATTATATAACGAGATAGGAAACTGCGTCAACGTCAATCGTATATGTCAAAAACGTCCGTGAAATACGTCCGTGAAATTAGCTACGGTAGTTAGCAACGATCAGGGTGGTTTACACCCCTGGGAAATTTTTTTTCCTTTCCTTATTTTCAAAAGCTCATAAAAAATAAAGGAAAGCTTTACATAAAAAAGTAAAAACGCAGTTTTCCTGCAAATTTTATGCTCTATCAGGCTATGTAAATATTTAGGTTCTATATCTTAAATAATCGGAGATATGATGTAAAATGTCTAACCATTATGTGGAAGATATCAGAAAATCACGGTTTTTAGCTACTAAAACATTTTCTCGGCCAAATAGGTATAAATTAGCTAAAAGCCTGTACTCTTACAAATCTTTTGACATCAAAATTATATGCCTGAGTAATTTAGTATAGACGCTATAACGGAAAAAGTGGAATACAATCCAAGCGTATATATTGCTACTTAGACTTAATTTTCTTTTAAAAAACCTGTCTGGATCTATGTAGGGAATGGCCATAAACGTTTCTAAATAACAATATTTGAAATATTACCAAGAAAAAAAATTTTATTAGGCAAAAACTCTAAAAATTTTAAACCTAAGACTTGGACACCGTTGCTGGGCTTGTAAACATTTTCTCGGCGAATGAGGTGTAATATATCTCAAAGAGGCTTGTTTTCGGAATATTTTGGTATCATTAGTTTTATCGAATTCAATTTCGTATTTGAGATATAGAAGAAAATCTGGAACAACATTAAAATAGTTTTTTGTGAATTTCAATTAAAATCCTTAAATGACAATACCTTCGTTGGAAAGTATTTATTTTTCCCTAAATATTGCTGCCTAAATCATGACTCTAGCTTTAATAGTTTTTGAGAAATTTAAAAAAGAAATTTAAATTATATAAATATTTTGATTTCTTAAGATTTTTTCCAGGAACACGTGGTGGAACGTAACTATTGCCGACTATACAACGAGTGAATTTATCCTCGTTGTATATATTGTCGTTTAGCAACGTTTTCAATTACTTTATAAGTAATATTTTTTTAAAAATCAAAATTTAATAAAATTATATAATATTTTTGTTAAAAAAACCAAAATATTTGAAAAAAATAAATAAAACTGATTACGTTTCCAAAAACATTTTCTTTTTGTTTTCTATGAAAGCATTGATTATGATTAAATATTTAATTACTAATATAAAAGCCTATAAAGGGATGATATAAAACACCGTTGCTAAGTATCTTAGACCAAATCTCGGTGAATGGTATTTACAGGACATAAAGTAGAATACTTGAAGATATTTCTGATACCTTTATCATATCACAAATCCATTTAGTTGTTGAGATATTTTAGTTAGTTTCAAAAAAAAGT
The DNA here is from genome assembly GCA_949752815.1 of Conops quadrifasciatus. Classification (NCBI taxonomy): domain Eukaryota; kingdom Metazoa; phylum Arthropoda; class Insecta; order Diptera; family Conopidae; genus Conops; species Conops quadrifasciatus. The sequence continues at coordinate 20,247,038 of OX457077.1, read as the reverse complement.
TCATAAAAAATAAAGAAAAGTTTTAACAAAAAAAGTAAAAATGCAGTTTTATTATAAATTTAATCCTCTATAAGGTTATATAACACCCATGATTCTCAAGTTTGAATAATCTGAGATATTCTGTAAAATATCTGACCAATATTTGGAACATATTAGAAAATCACCGTTGCTGGGCTTGTAAACATTTTCTCGGCGAATGCGGTATAATAGATCTTAAAGAGGGATGTTTTAAGAATATTTTGGTATCAGTATTATTATCGAATTTAATTTCGTATTTAAGATATAGCAGAAAGTCTGCAAAACCAATAAAATGGATTTAAGGTGATTCTGAATTACAATCTGTAAAAGACAATACTTTTGTGAAAACTGCTTATTTTGCTCTAAATATTGATATCTTAACCATGTCTGTAGCTTTAATAGCTTTTGAGAAATTCAAAAAGGAAAGACAAATTTAGTGAACAAAATCATTTTTTCTACTTTTCTAGTTGATAAGTTAGCAACGATTTTATAGCGTGTAGATACCAACGAATATGTCTTATCAATCGTTCGACGAGTTGAGTAAGCTTTTCATATTTACTCATATAGTCCAATAGATGGCGCTTTTCTGAATTTTGCAAAGCTACTTTGCAATAATGTTTTTGCTAATACTACTACTACTTTGCAAGAATTTTGGTATGCCAATAATTTCAATCGGTTTTATAAAGCTCAAGAAAATTAAGAAATTAATTTTTAAAACTCATCTTTTAGTAATATTCTAGTAAGCAACGATTTTGTAGCGAGAAGACATCAACGAATAACATTATTCGTTGAAACACGCCCGTACAGAATTCCTGGAAAATAGCTAAAGAATTCGCACTAATTTTGGACGATGTTACTAAGGGCGATATAGCATTGCAAATGTTTGCTTTTTAACCAACTAATACAAATCGCTTTAGGGTCTATTTTTTATGCTCTGTGGACAAACCCACGTTCACTATAAGCGAGATTTTTCCACATTGTTTTTGTTTTTTGTCAATTTTGCTTGGTAGTTGTGGTTTTTCTTTACTTCCAATTGTATTTGTAGAATTTACTTCCAATTGTATTCAGTAGATTGTAGTACAGTATAGTACAAAATTATAAAAATTTTTTGTCGTACGAATGTCTCGATTGTCTTCGACGACAACAAGAGCGACAGTGTCCTTAATATTGTCTTCGACGACAACAAGAGCAACAGTGTCCTCAATGTTGTCTTCGACGACAACAAGAGCGACAGTGTCCTCAATGTTGTCTTCGATGGCAATTAACGAAAATGTCGCCGCAGAAATTAAAAAAAAATAGCCTAGAAACTACCATAGAACCACCAGAATCGTCCCTAGGACTTTATTTTGTGATATTTTTCAGAGAAATATTAATTTAAATCTTATGTATAAATTTTTGTAAATTGACCGTTGCGGGATTCGAACCCTCACTCTCAATATTACTAGGCGACCACTTACTCCACTAGGCTATTGAGAGCCGCTTGGTTTGTTATATTTTTTTTTTATATCAGTCACAATTGAAAATCAACGAACGACTGAAAATTGGAAAAAAATTGAAGTAGATTTGAAAAGTCATAATAACAAATGCTCGTTGCTATGCTTAATTTTCAATTTTTGGTTGCTAGCAGGACAACCTGCAGGACGTGTCCCTCACAATGTTCGATTGGGGACAGCTTGCATTTCGTGTCCCTAAACATGTCGCCAATGAAAAATTTTGCCGACAAATAGGAATTTGTCTTGCAAGATGTCTTCGAGGACAATGTCTTCGACGAAGCTTTGAACTACTGGGTACCTTTTACTGAAATCAAATTTAGATAGCAAATGTGAACAAAAGATATATGTTTTCGACAGAAAATACATTTCCAAAAAAGTATACATTTTGGGATAAATGTAAACATTTATCTTTAAAACAAAACCTTTATATAGCTACATGCAGCTAAGCGCCTGTCTGATCTGATATTGGCGGCTTTCGTCACTGGTCTTTTTTTTATTACAAGTGGTATGTTTAGACTTTCTAGCTGACAAAACGTAATTTCAAGCAGAAAAGAATTGCATTGCGTAAATATTAACAATATTAAGAATATAAAGGAAAGAGTAAGTGCGTGGAGATAAATGTTTGTTAGCGACCATCGCAGCTGTGATTTCGTGCAGCCGGCAAGCAAATGGCAGCGATGATTGCATCTCGTCAAATCGCCGCCTTGGTTCTGGTTACACCATCAATTTCAGCTGTGCACCTGGTGCAGTTATGAAGCTCCATAAGCTTGTATATACATATGTAAATGAAGAGCTGAGCTGCAAGCTCCAGTGATTGATTTCTACTGTTAAGCAGATATAATGAAATGCGACAATTTCTCCACTACAAGCGCATTTCTGATTCAATCGCAATCTTCCAAAATTAATCTGAATTTGGTACAGATTTCCTAGAAAACTGTGTCAGCGTTTTTGCCTAGACACACTGAGTATTTCTTCTTAGAAGTCGCTTTATTAAAAATGTCATACAATTTTTAATATGTATGTACATATATCTTCTAACATCTCTCAATTTTTTTTTCACTTTTTGTAACTTAACTACTAAAAATTAATTAAATAAAAACATTACATTGAAACTAGTCCCGTTTTTATCTACTTAACTGCATCATCATGGGGACTTGTACCTCCTTCGCACCTACTACAACAGTGATGGCGAACCTATGACCCGCGGATTACATACTGATCCATGCCACATTTTTATATGGCCCATGCAATATTTTAACCATTTCGCAAAACATTTTTTATTTCCTGGATAAGGTTTAACCAGTTTAAACATCTCAAAAATACAATGCAATTTATTTTGCATAAAATCGAATTTAATAAGATTTATTTCGAAATAAAATTTAAATCATGGTATGTATTTTGCCTACTGTCAAATTTAAATGTAAAATTTTTATAATTTTGACCCACGCTGTAAAATTTAAATATTAAATTATATAATATTGACCACACGGAAAAAAGGTTCGCCATCACTGTACTACAATCTACTGGCAAACACAATTGGAAGAAAAGAAAAACAACACCTACCTACTGGCAAGCAAAATTGACAAACACAATGTGGAAAAATTTCACGTATAGTGAACGTGGGTTCACAAAGCATAAAAAATAGACCCCAAAGCAATTTGTATCAGGGTTAAAAGAGTATCGGATCTGGATACTCTGGAATCAGTACTGGATATAACCAAAACAATTGAGAGATTGATTAATTAAAAATTTGCAATGTTATATCGCCCTTAGTAACATCGTCCAAAATTAGTGAGAATTCTGTAGCTAATTTCTGGGAATTCTGTACGGGCGTGTTTCAACGAATAATGTTATTCGTTGATGTCTTCTCGCTACAAAATCGTTGCTAACTAGAACATGACTAAAAGATGAGAAATTAATTTCTTAGTTTTCTTCGGCTTTATAATTTAATAAAACCGATTGAAATTATTGGCATATCAAAATTCTTGCAAAGTAGTAGTAGTATTAGTATTAGTAGTGATAGTATTAGTAGTAGTATTAGCAAAAACATTCTTCCAATGAAGATTTGCAAAATTCTAAAAAGCGCCATCTATTGGACTTACAATGAGTGAATATGAAAAGATGAATATAAAGACTATATCGAATTTTATATAACTAAATTATTATTTAATTCTACTAAATGGTTTCATAAAAAACCGACAGAAAGGCTTTTAGAAACTTAATTAGTCTTATTTATTCCTTTTTGATATTTTGATATTTTCATAAAAATTTAAAAAATTTTCTAATAATTTCCTTTTAAAAAATAGCATTCGTTCAAAGTAACTATGCAAAATTCTAAAAAGCGCCATCTATTGGACTTACGATGAGTAAATATGAAACGATTACTCAACTCGTCGAACGATTGATAATACATATATTCGTTGGTATCTACACGCTACAAAATCGTTGCTAACTTATCAACTAGAAAAGTAGAAAAAAGGATTTTTTAAACTAAATTTGTATTTCTTTTTTGAATTTCTCAAAAATTATTAAAGCTACAGACATGGTTAAGATATCAATATTTAGAGAAAAATAAACAGTTTCCAACAAAAGTATTGCCATTTAAAGATTGTAATTCAAAATCACCTTAAATCCATTTTATTGGTGTTGCAGAAATTCTGCTATATCTTAAATACGAAATTGAATTCGATAATAATATTTATGCAAGAATATTCTTAAAACATTCCTCTTTAAGATGTATTATACCTCATTCGCCGAGAAAATGTTTTTAAGCCCAGCAACAGTGATTTTCTAAACTGTTCCAGATATTGGTCACATATTTTACATAATATCTTAGATTAGATAAATTTTGGAGTTCAAGTTTTTATATAAACTTTTTTACATTTTTACTTTTTTACCTAAAACTTTCCTTTATTTTTTATGAATTTTTTTTTTAAACTAATTGAAATATCTTAACAACTAAATTGAATTGGGACATGATAAAATCACTAAAACTATCTCTAGGTATTCCACTTTCAGCCCTGTAAATCTCATTAGCCAAGATTTGGTCTAAGATATCTAGCAACGGTGTTTTATATAAAGACTGTCGAATCTTATATAACTAATTAATTATTTAATTCTACTAAATGGTTTCATAAAAAACCTACAGAAACGGCTTTTAGAAACTTAATTAGTTTTATTTATTCCTTTTCGATATTTTGATTTTTTTATTAAAATATAAAAAATTTTCTAATAATTTCCTTTTAAAAAATTGCATTCGTGCAAAGTAGCTATGCGAAATTCTAAAAAGCGCCATCTATTGGACTTACGATGAGTAAGTATGAAACGATTACTCAACTCGTCCAACGATTGCTAATACATATTCGTTGGTATCTACACGCTATAAAATCGTTGCTAACTTATCAACTAGAAAAGTATGTAGAAAAAATTATTTTTTAAACTAAATTTGTATTTCTTTTTTGAATTTTTCAAAAACTATTAAAGCTACAGACATGGTTAAGATATCAATATTTAGAGAAAAATAAACAGTTTCCAACAAAAGTATTGTGATTTACAGATTGTAATTTAAAATCACCTGAAATCCATTTTATTGGTGTTGCAGATTTTCTGCTATATCTTAAATACGAAATTGAATTCGATAATAATACTGATACCAAAATATTCTTAAAACATCCCTCTTTAAGATCTATTATACCGCATTCGCCGAGAAAATGTTTACAAGCCCAGCAACGGTGATTTTCTAATATGTTCCAAATATTGGTCAGATATTTTACAGAATATCTCAGATTATTCAAACTTGAAAATCATGGGTGTTATATAACCTTATAGAGGATTAAATTTATAATAAAACTGCATTTTTACTTTTTTTGTTAAAACTTTTCTTTATTTTTTATGAACTTTTTTTTGAAACTAACTAAAATATCTCAAGAACTAAATGGATTTGTGATATGATAAAGGTATCAGAAATATCTTCAAGTATTCTACTTTATGTCCTGTAAATACCATTCACCGAGATTTGGTCTAAGATACTTAGCAACGGTGTTTTATATCATCCTTTATAGGCTTTTATATTAGTAATTAAATATTTAATCATAATCAATGCTTTCATAGAAAACAAAAAGAAAATGTTTTTGGAAACGTAATCAGTTTTATTTATTTTTTTCAAATATTTTGGTTTTTTTAACAAAAATATTATATAATTTTATTAAATTTTGATTTTTAAAAAAATATTACTTATAAAGTAATTGAAAACGTTGCTAAACGACAATATATACAACGAGGATAAATTCACTCGTTGTATAGTCGGCAATAGTTACGTTCCACCACGTGTTCCTGGAAAAAATCTTAAGAAATCAAAATATTTATATAATTTAAATTTCTTTTTTAAATTTCTCAAAAACTATTAAAGCTAGAGTCATGATTTAGGCAGCAATATTTAGGGAAAAATAAATACTTTCCAACGAAGGTATTGACATTTAAGGATTTTAATTGAAATTCACAAAAAACTATTTTAATGTTGTTCCAGATTTTCTTCTATATCTCAAATACGAAATTGAATTCGATAAAACTAATGATACCAAAATATTCCGAAAACAAGCCTCTTTGAGATATATTACACCTCATTCGCCGAGAAAATGTTTACAAGCCCAGCAACGGTGTCCAAGTCTTAGGTTTAAAATTTTTAGAGTTTTTGCCTAATAAAATTTTTTTTCTTGGTAATATTTCAAATATTGTTATTTAGAAACGTTTATGGCCATTCCCTACATAGATCCAGACAGGTTTTTTAAAAGAAAATTAAGTCTAAGTAGCAATATAAACGCTTGGATTGTATTCCACTTTTTCCGTTATAGCGTCTATACTAAATTACTCAGGCATATAATTTTGATGTCAAAAGATTTGTAAGAGTACAGGCTTTTAGCTAATTTATACCTATTTGGCCGAGAAAATGTTTTAGTAGCTAAAAACCGTGATTTTCTGATATCTTCCACATAATGGTTAGACATTTTACATCATATCTCCGATTATTTAAGATATAGAACCTAAATATTTACATAGCCTGATAGAGCATAAAATTTGCAGGAAAACTGCGTTTTTACTTTTTTATGTAAAGCTTTCCTTTATTTTTTATGAGCTTTTGAAAATAAGGAAAGGAAAAAAAATTTCCCAGGGGTGTAAACCACCCTGATCGTTGCTAACTATCGTTGCTAATTTCACGGACGTACTCTGATCTGCGATTTGACGTCTAATCGTAAAGTAGTGTTCGTGAAAAAGCCGAAAATTGAGCTCAGAGACTCAACATTACAGCAGAGATAAGGAGATAGGAAACTGCTGAAATATGCTAAAATATGCAACTCTGACGTAAAGTAGTGTTTGTGAAAAACCTGAAAAATGCTTCTCTGAAACTCAACTATCAGACCCCTGATGAAGAGTGTCAAGGAAAGGGAACGGGGTTTTTCGTATAGGAAAGTCATTGTTCGTTCCGTTGTGTTAGGTGCCGCGTTCGCGGGGGAGGGGTTAATTGAAAATAGAAACTCAACTATCAGACCCCGGATGAAGAGTGATCGGGACGAAGAGGGTTCAGATTTCAGACCCCAATGACAATTCAGATTTTTAAGTCAAATCGTTTGTATTGAGATAGCAACTTCATTAATTATTCATATAAGTAATGAATTCGAAGACATCAATTTTTATTTATTTATTTATGCCAATATTTAGTTTATTTAATATCCATTTTACTTTTAAATAGTTTTTTACTTAATTAGAACCTATTTGGAAATAGTATTTTTAAGTTAAATATCATTGCAAGTGCAGATTAACATAAAAAAATCTAATGTAAATTGTTTTATACGCTCAAATCCGCCACTATTATATACCAGAAACTGTATGACCTATTTTTTTAACAATTCACGCAAAATAAAACATTATAAAATCAAATTGATTATCCAATTAAAATAAAAGAGCAGACATAAAATGACGTTGGTATACCCTCATATTTTCGTTCACCTCGCCATTGAATTTGCCGATACTAGTGTTGCCCGTTTGTATAGAACGCACCTCTTTTTGCTCCTCTTATGAATTCTGGTACCAAAGCAGTGTTGCCGGTATGCTACAATATGAAATAAATTGAATGTTTTTCTTTATTACCAAATATATAAGTGCATAAATGTGCTTGAACTGTTAACAAAACGTTCATTCTTGCTTCACGGAGTACAAATTACTTCCTAGAATAGAAAATTATAGTGTTCTTTACACCGAGTGCTACAAAAAGTACTTTTACCTTTTTCGTACTTTCTGAATTTCGTTTTGTTAACGTAAAATGTAACGCTGCTTTATAATATGATTGATTTTTTCACCACAATTGAAGAAATGAATAAATTTTAGATGAAATCTTCTATTTTATTTATGGATATTGTATTTAACGATACAAATAATGTTAATTACATGTACAGAATTCCGCCATTTGTTTGTTTAGAAGTATTCTTTATTTTCAGTAGTTATGAGTAACTTTATTTCCTTTTATCTTTGCTGAAATAGCTAAACATCCTCGCAAAATTTGAAAAATTCGATAACGAACATGGTTGCGAAGTTATAATTCTCCAGGACGCAAGATTGCATATGTGTTCCAAACAACCATGTTGGTATTGTATTTAATACCAAACAGCCTATTATGACAAAGTATATTCGTCCCATATTTCATAGCTCTATTCGTTCTCCCTTAATCGTGATTTCTACAGACGGACGGACGGACATGGCCAAATCGACTTGGGAGGTGATTCTGAGCCAGAATATATATACTTTTCTATAGCACGCCTCCTTTAATGCGTTGCAAACGAAAGCACAAATTGAATATAACCTCATCCCTTCGGGTATAAGAAGCATTCCTTTTAAATAATAAGAATTTAATGCCTTAAGAATTTAAGTCCTTCGACGTATTTATTTATTTATGCATGCAACCATTTAAGTTTTTATACGATACATAACATTTAAGTTATTAGATGAATAATTTTGCTTATAATAATCTGCAATTATATTCCGGTTCGTATTCGGGTGTGCCATAAGGGCCGCGTGCACCTATGCCAGATACGCTAATACTACTGTTCTGCGGTCCGTGAAGAGGAGCCGCATTTGTTGGAGCATGTCCGTAGCTATAGCTATCATAAGCTTGTTGCTTGTAAGCAACGTGTTCGTCGTAACCTCGTCTGCAATGAAAGGAAAGAAAATTTACTTTCACAATAAAAATTCACATATTTCGGTCTCTAAATTCAGTCGACTTGACATTTTTTATTAGCCAAAGAAGGCAGAATATACATATATTTTGATCATAAAACATACCCGTACGTTTCGTCCATAGCACTTCTGGCCTTCTCTAGTATGGACATAACTTTCTGTTTTGGCGAAAATAAGTTTTTGGAGTTTTTGGCAAAAGGGCTAAGCCAAAGTCCTAAAAATCCACAAAAAATTATGAAATTCAAAATTCCGCAAGCATGCCATTCACCCTACCTGTAGCCATGATGTGGTGGTAAGCTTTTACCAATTTGTGATGCGCCGTCGCCGCCACCATCACCACTTCCAGTAGTTGCAACTCCACATAATCACGCAACTTAGCCATCATGATCGGTTATGCTGGTATTATCCATTAGCTCGCGCAGTTGCTCTTGACGAATGACATCATTGCTGTTCGGAATTAATAATTCCTAATACTTGCCGTGCCACTTGCACAGTCCAGTGCATGATTTAACTTCATTAAAAACCCTAATTTCTTTGCGAAATAGCAAAACAATTTTCGCAATCTAATAAATTTTTGTTCTCATAAAATGATAAACAAAGGAAATGTCAAATAAACGTGACGACATGCGGTGAACTTCACATACAGCACACATATACTATACGTGTGTCCCCACGTAAAAATAAACGAAGAAATTCAGTCTTTGTTCGACATATTTTTTGGCGGGAACGAAGTTTCCTATCTCCTTATCTCTGCATTACAGACCCTTGATGAAGAGTGTCGTGGAAAGGGAACGGGGTTTTTTGTATAGGAAACTGAAAGTTACGTGCCCCTGTTGTCGGTGAGACGTTCGCGGCGGAGGGGTTACTACAAGAGAAACCCAACATTACAGACACCGATGAAGAGTAATCGGGACGGAGAGGGTTCAGCTTTGAGACCCCAATGACAATTCAGATTTTTACGTCGAATCGTTTGTTTTGAGATAGCAACTTAGTTAATTATTCACATAAATAATGAATTCGAAGACATCAATTTTTATTTATTAATTTATGCCAATTATTTAGTCTATTTAATATCCATTTTACTTTTAAATAGTTTATTACTTAATTAGAACCTATTTGGGAAAAGTATTTGAAGGTTAGAAATCATTGCAAGTGCAGACTAACAACAAAAAATCGAATGTAAATTGTTTTATACGCTCAAATCCGCCACTATTTTATACAAGAAACTGTATGACCTATTCTATGAAGAATTCAAGCAAAAGAAATTATTGTAAAATCAAATTGATTATCCAATTAAAATAAAAGAGCAGACATAAAATGACGTTGGTATACCCTCATATTTTCGTTCACCTCGCCATTGAATTTGCCGATACTAGTGTTGCCCGTTTGTATAAAACGCACCTCTTTTTGCTCCTCTTATGAATTCTGGTACCAAAGCAGTGTTGCCGGTATGCTACAATATGAAATAAATTGAATGTTTATCTTTATTACCAAATATATAAGTGCATAAATGTGCTTGAACTGTTAACAAAACGTTCATTCTTGCTTCACGGAGTACAAATTACTTCCTAGAATAGAAAATTATAGTGTTCTTTACACCGAGTGCTACAAAAAGTACTTTTACCTTTTTCGTACTTTCTGAATTTCGTTTTGTTAACGTAAAATGTAACGCTGCTTTATAATATGATTGATTTTTTCACCACAATTGAAGAAATGAATAAATTTTAGATGAAATCTTCTATTTTATTTATGGATATTGTATTTAACGATACAAATAATGTTAATTACATGTACAGAATTCCGCCATTTGTTTGTTTAGAAGTATTCTTTATTTTCAGTAGTTATGAGTAACTTTATTTCCTTTTATCTTTGCTGAAATAGCTAAACATCCTCGCAAAATTTGAAAAATTCGATAACGAACATGGTTGCGAAGTTATAATTCTCCAGGACGCAAGATTGCATATGTGTTCCAAACAACCATGTTGGTATTGTATTTAATACCAAACAGCCTATTATGACAAAGTATATTCGTCCCATATTTCATAGCTCTATTCGTTCTCCCTTAATCGTGATTTCTACAGACGGACGGACGGACATGGCCAAATCGACTTGGGAGGTGATTCTGAGCCAGAATATATATACTTTTCTATAGCACGCCTCCTTTAATGCGTTGCAAACGAAAGCACAAATTGAATATAACCTCATCCCTTCGGGTATAAGAAGCATTCCTTTTAAATAATAAGAATTTAATGCCTTAAGAATTTAAGTCCTTCGACGTATTTATTTATTTATGCATGCAACCATTTAAGTTTTTATACGATACATAACATTTAAGTTATTAGATGAATAATTTTGCTTATAATAATCTGCAATTATATTCCGGTTCGTATTCGGGTGTGCCATAAGGGCCGCGTGCACCTATGCCAGATACGCTAATACTACTGTTCTGCGGTCCGTGAAGAGGAGCCGCATTTGTTGGAGCATGTCCGTAGCTATAGCTATCATAAGCTTGTTGCTTGTAAGCAACGTGTTCGTCGTAACCTCGTCTGCAATGAAAGGAAAGAAAATTTACTTTCACAATAAAAATTCACATATTTCGGTCTCTAAATTCAGTCGACTTGACATTTTTTATTAGCCAAAGAAGGCAGAATATACATATATTTTGATCATAAAACATACCCGTACGTTTCGTCCATAGCACTTCTGGCCTTCTCAAGTATGGACATAACTTTCTGTTTTGGCGAAAATAAGTTTTTGGAGTTTTTGGCAAAAGGGCTAAGCCAAAGTCCTAAAAATCCACAAAAAATTATGAAATTCAAAATTCCGCAAGCATGCCATTCACCCTACCTGTAGCCATGATGTGGTGGTAAGCTTTTACCAATTTGTGATGCGCCGTCGCCGCCACCATCACCACTTCCAGTAGTTGCAACTCCACATAATCACGCAACTTAGCCATCATGATCGGTTATGCTGGTATTATCCATTAGCTCGCGCAGTTGCTCTTGACGAATGACATCATTGCTGTTCGGAATTAATAATTCCTAATACTTGCCGTGCCACTTGCACAGTCCAGTGCATGATTTAACTTCATTAAAAACCCTAATTTCTTTGCGAAATAGCAAAACAATTTTCGCAATCTAATAAATTTTTGTTCTCATAAAATGATAAACAAAGGAAATGTCAAATAAACGTGACGACATGCGGTGAACTTCACATACAGCACACATATACTATACGTGTGTCCCCACGTAAAAATAAACGAAGAAATTCAGTCTTTGTTCGACATATTTTTTGGCGGGAACGAAGTTTCCTATCTCCTTATCTCTGCATTACAGACCCTTGATGAAGAGTGTCGTGGAAAGGGAACGGGGTTTTTTGTATAGGAAACTGAAAGTTACGTGCCCCTGTTGTCGGTGAGACGTTCGCGGCGGAGGGGTTACTACAAGAGAAACCCAACATTACAGACACCGATGAAGAGTAATCGGGACGGAGAGGGTTCAGCTTTGAGACCCCAATGACAATTCAGATTTTTACGTCGAATCGTTTGTTTTGAGATAGCAACTTAGTTAATTATTCACATAAATAATGAATTCGAAGACATCAATTTTTATTTATTAATTTATGCCAATTATTTAGTCTATTTAATATCCATTTTACTTTTAAATAGTTTATTACTTAATTAGAACCTATTTGGGAAAAGTATTTGAAGGTTAGAAATCATTGCAAGTGCAGACTAACAACAAAAAATCGAATGTAAATTGTTTTATACGCTCAAATCCGCCACTATTTTATACAAGAAACTGTATGACCTATTCTATGAAGAATTCAAGCAAAAGAAATTATTGTAAAATCAAATTGATTATCCAATTAAAATAAAAGAGCAGACATAAAATGACGTTGGTATACCCTCATATTTTCGTTCACCTCGCCATTGAATTTGCCGATACTAGTGTTGCCCGTTTGTATAAAACGCACCTCTTTTTGCTCCTCTTATGAATTCTGGTACCAAAGCAGTGTTGCCGGTATGCTACAATATGAAATAAATTGAATGTTTTTCTTTATTACCAAATATATAAGTGCATAAATGTGCTTGAACTGTTAACAAAACGTTCATTCTTGCTTCACGGAGTACAAATTACTTCCTAGAATAGAAAATTATAGTGTTCTTTACACCGAGTGCTACAAAAAGTACTTTTACCTTTTTCGTACTTTCTGAATTTCGTTTTGTTAACGTAAAATGTAACGCTGCTTTATAATATGATTGATTTTTTCACCACAATTGAAGAAATGAATAAATTTTAGATGAAATCTTCTATTTTATTTATGGATATTGTATTTAACGATACAAATAATGTTAATTACATGTACAGAATTCCGCCATTTGTTTGTTTAGAAGTATTCTTTATTTTCAGTAGTTATGAGTAACTTTATTTCCTTTTATCTTTGCTGAAATAGCTAAACATCCTCGCAAAATTTGAAAAATTCGATAACGAACATGGTTGCGAAGTTATAATTCTCCAGGACGCAAGATTGCATATGTGTTCCAAACAACCATGTTGGTATTGTATTTAATACCAAACAGCCTATTATGACAAAGTATATTCGTCCCATATTTCATAGCTCTATTCGTTCTCCCTTAATCGTGATTTCTACAGACGGACGGACGGACATGGCCAAATCGACTTGGGAGGTGATTCTGAGCCAGAATATATATACTTTTCTATAGCACGCCTCCTTTAATGCGTTGCAAACGAAAGCACAAATTGAATATAACCTCATCCCTTCGGGTATAAGAAGCATTCCTTTTAAATAATAAGAATTTAATGCCTTAAGAATTTAAGTCCTTCGACGTATTTATTTATTTATGCATGCAACCATTTAAGTTTTTATACGATACATAACATTTAAGTTATTAGATGAATAATTTTGCTTATAATAATCTGCAATTATATTCCGGTTCGTATTCGGGTGTGCCATAAGGGCCGCGTGCACCTATGCCAGATACGCTAATACTACTGTTCTGCGGTCCGTGAAGAGGAGCCGCATTTGTTGGAGCATGTCCGTAGCTATAGCTATCATAAGCTTGTTGCTTGTAAGCAACGTGTTCGTCGTAACCTCGTCTGCAATGAAAGGAAAGAAAATTTACTTTCACAATAAAAATTCACATATTTCGGTCTCTAAATTCAGTCGACTTGACATTTTTTATTAGCCAAAGAAGGCAGAATATACATATATTTTGATCATAAAACATACCCGTACGTTTCGTCCATAGCACTTCTGGCCTTCTCTAGTATGGACATAACTTTCTGTTTTGGCGAAAATAAGTTTTTGGAGTTTTTGGCAAAAGGGCTAAGCCAAAGTCCTAAAAATCCACAAAAAATTATGAAATTCAAAATTCCGCAAGCATGCCATTCACCCTACCTGTAGCCATGATGTGGTGGTAAGCTTTTACCAATTTGTGATGCGCCGTCGCCGCCACCATCACCACTTCCAGTAGTTGCAACTCCACATAATCACGCAACTTAGCCATCATGATCGGTTATGCTGGTATTATCCATTAGCTCGCGCAGTTGCTCTTGACGAATGACATCATTGCTGTTCGGAATTAATAATTCCTAATACTTGCCGTGCCACTTGCACAGTCCAGTGCATGATTTAACTTCATTAAAAACCCTAATTTCTTTGCGAAATAGCAAAACAATTTTCGCAATCTAATAAATTTTTGTTCTCATAAAATGATAAACAAAGGAAATGTCAAATAAACGTGACGACATGCGGTGAACTTCACATACAGCACACATATACTATACGTGTGTCCCCACGTAAAAATAAACGAAGAAATTCAGTCTTTGTTCGACATATTTTTTGGCGGGAACGAAGTTTCCTATCTCCTTATCTCTGCATTACAGACCCTTGATGAAGAGTGTCGTGGAAAGGGAACGGGGTTTTTTGTATAGGAAACTGAAAGTTACGTGCCCCTGTTGTCGGTGAGACGTTCGCGGCGGAGGGGTTACTACAAGAGAAACCCAACATTACAGACACCGATGAAGAGTAATCGGGACGGAGAGGGTTCAGCTTTGAGACCCCAATGACAATTCAGATTTTTACGTCGAATCGTTTGTTTTGAGATAGCAACTTAGTTAATTATTCACATAAATAATGAATTCGAAGACATCAATTTTTATTTATTAATTTATGCCAATTATTTAGTCTATTTAATATCCATTTTACTTTTAAATAGTTTATTACTTAATTAGAACCTATTTGGGAAAAGTATTTGAAGGTTAGAAATCATTGCAAGTGCAGACTAACAACAAAAAATCGAATGTAAATTGTTTTATACGCTCAAATCCGCCACTATTTTATACAAGAAACTGTATGACCTATTCTATGAAGAATTCAAGCAAAAGAAATTATTGTAAAATCAAATTGATTATCCAATTAAAATAAAAGAGCAGACATAAAATGACGTTGGTATACCCTCATATTTTCGTTCACCTCGCCATTGAATTTGCCGATACTAGTGTTGCCCGTTTGTATAAAACGCACCTCTTTTTGCTCCTCTTATGAATTCTGGTACCAAAGCAGTGTTGTCGGTATGCTACAATATCAAATAAATTTGATTTTTTTCTTAATAAGCAAATACATTAGTGCATAAATGTGCTTGAACTGTTAACAAAACGTTTATTCTTGCTTCGCGGAGTACAAATTACTTCCTAGAACAGAAAATTATTGTGTTCTTTACACCGAGTACTACAAAAAGTACTTTTACCTTTTTCGTACTTTCTGAATTTTCTTTTGTTAACGTAAAATGTAACGCTGCTTTATAATATCATTGATTTTTTCACCACAATTGACGAAATGAATAAATTTTAGATGAAATCTTCTATTTTATTCATGGATATCGTATTTAACGATACAAATAATGTTAACTAAATGTACAGAATTCTGCCATTTGTTTGTTTAGGTGTATTCTTTATTTTCAGTAGTTATGAGTAACTTTCTTTCCTTTTATCTTTGCTGCAATAGCTACACATTCTAGCGAAATTTCAAATTTCAATAACGAACATGGTTTTGAAGTTATAAATCTTCTGGACGCAAGATTGCATATGTGTTCCAAACAACCATGTTGGTATTGTATTTAATACCAAACAACCAAGTATATTCGTCCCAAATTTCACAGCTCTATTAGTTCTCCCTTAATCGTGATTTCTACAGACGGACGGACTGACAGACTTACAGGCAGACGCCTCCTTTAATGCGATACAAACGGAAGCACAAAGTGAATCTATCCCTCATCCTTTCGGGTGTAGGGTAAAAAAGAATTGCTTTTAAATAATAAGAATTTAAGTTCTTTCATGTATTTATTTATTTATGCATACAACCACATTAAGTGTTTATCCGATACATAACATTTAAGTTATTAGATGAATAATTTTTCCTACAATATTATGTAGTAACATTTAAATATACAGTCTGAATTATAAAAATAATATGTTACATATTATTATATACATTATATAATACATATATATAATACATTTCATTGTTCTTTTGATTTAAAGCTAAAGTAAATCCGGCGGATTTGTGCGTGAGTAAATCCAGCAACTGTGTGGCCAAGTACAGCAACGCCCGTACTAGAAAAAAATACAAAAACATCACATAAAACACTTAAATAATAATTTAATCATTAATTAAAGTACCTTTTCTTAATTTCTGCATTTGCGTTGCGATTCCAAATGCTAAGTTCATTTCCATTTCCATTCCACTTCCATTCAAATCGATTGACTGAGCCCCGAGCAATTGCATTAAGACCGTGGCTCCCGACGATAGTATCACATAGTGTTCATGATTGTGCGACAAGGTGGTGCCTTGATATGCTGATATCGGATCCGATGCGGTACCACTCAAAACATGACCCATCAACTCCGATTGGCCGGAGAAAAATACCAGAGCTCGAAAAAAAATTTCCTGCACTGAAATGTCCATGCCTGCCGTTGCAGGCCAATCATCCTGCTCCAAAATGGCAAGCCGTTCATATACAGCCCCGGCAAGTGCTACTTGCGAGGTCCAGTGCATGATTTAACTTCATTAAAACTCACTAAAAACACTAATTTCTTTACGAAATAGCTAAACAATTTTCACAAGCTAAACATTTTTCATCTGTTAAAATAATAAACAAAAGAAATGTCATATAAACGTGACGTCTTGTGGTGAACTACATATACACGACACATACACTATACGTGTTTCACCTAAATACCGAATTTCGTTTTTTTTTGACATATACGATGGGTCTTGACGCAGTTTCCTATCTCGTTATCTCTGGCCAGTAGCCTTGCAAGTTCGAAGGCTTTGGTGTGTTAGTAA
Organism: Conops quadrifasciatus; assembly: GCA_949752815.1. NCBI lineage: Eukaryota > Metazoa > Arthropoda > Insecta > Diptera > Conopidae > Conops > Conops quadrifasciatus. The sequence goes on along the minus strand of OX457077.1, from coordinate 20,229,930 downwards.
AAAAGTTTGACTGTGTTCCGTTTTTCGAACTGTTACTTGCACGTGTAAACGCAGGGTAAAATCAAGCCGCTCCCTATAGCGATAAAAGCTATCAATTGTTTAACAGAACAGAATATTTATTATGGTTGTGTGTGTGGTTTTTGTAAACAACCCGAAAAAAGAGAAACAAGCAAGCGACCAAATTAGAAATAGAGCGTCTAAACTCGCAGCGACTGAAGGGAAATTTTATTTTTTCTCGTTTCCCATAAGAAGTAATGTACAGCGGCTAGTCGCCCGCGAGCTGACTATGTTCGGTGTATGTAACCCTGCGTTTACACATGCCAGTAATTCCTTGCAAGTTGAGAATACGTATTGTCTTCGAAATTGTATACATGTTTCGAAAATGAGCAGCAACTTGCAAGCGAGTTTAAACGGGCAAGTGCAAGTTCATTTCAAAAATGTTAACGAACACGTAGGTTCTGGCCAGAGCTGGGGAGTACTCATTCCTTTGGGAAAATGCGTTTTTTCCGTAAAAACAGCACCAATTTCAATGAAAAAAATTCTCTAAGAAAGCTTAAATTATATACTTTCTTATTATACGTATAATTGCATGCATTAATTACACATTTTATTTCAGAAAAAAATTTTTAATGGAAAAAAATTGTACTAAAAATGTTTAATTGCGCTTATTTCAAAAACTGTTAACATTTCGATGAAATGTCTTTTCACATGAATTAATGATATTTATATTAGCTTTCTAACGGTACTAATAAAATCTGAATATCTTTTGTAGTTTCGGAGATATCGCTGTTAATATTTTAAATTTCAAAGGGCTCCAGCCCCGCCCCCAAGAGAGAGCGACAATTTTTTTTATGCTTGTTGGGGTCAGGAACGAAACACAAACACAAGAAAAAAACGACAAAAAAATTGGAGCTGGTAAGAAGATGTAAATATAAGCCTAGTAAATATAAATTTTATTATTATTTTTAAAATTGAATCATAATATTTTTTAGTGCTCTGGTGAACCGAAATGGGGACAGATTAAGCACAGTACAAACTATCAAATTTTTTGGTGTTTTTGTTGTTGTTATTTTTGGCGCTGATCCCAACAACAATAAAATGTGTCGCTCCCATCTGGTATAGGAGTTCTAGCCCTTTTAAATTTGAAAATTTACCGTCGATATCTCCTAAACTGTACAAGATATCCGGATGATATAGGCACCATTGTAAACGTATTGAAATCGAATTATTGAATAAATCGAGTTCTCAAGTACTTCTTCACTGCTCCCTGATGTCCTCCCAGAGGTGAGTTGTGGAAATCCTTAATCACTGTCTCTATATCTTTTGGGTCAGTCAGCAGTGTCACTGTGGCATCTGTATGCCTTTCTGGTTGCTCCTCCTCGACTTTTTGATCGTTTTTCGGGTTTTTGGGGTTTCGCTGCTCTTCCTGTTGTTTCGCTCTCGTTCTGGACCGAGTCTGCACTTATGCCCCAAATAGACGACCTCACGGCGAAGAAACTGACATTTGCCAACGTTCAACTTAAAATTGTGTGCCCTCAGAGCTTCAAAGACCTTCGCTTACCTGTACGCGTGTTGTTCTAGGTTGCTGCCGTAAACCACTATATCGTCCAGGTATACGAAACAATCGGTTCATTGGAGCCCAGTCAGGATGTGGTTCATTATACGCTGGAATGTGGCCGACGGGCCAGTTAATCCAAACGGCATTCTGTTGAACTCGAAATGGCCCAGGGCTGAGCTGAAAGCTGTCTTCACCTTGTCCGCTTCGTCTATCAGCACCTGATGATAGCCAAATCCAAAGTCGAAAAATACCTACCTACTTCGCCTTTGTTGGAATTCTAACAAAAAATGTTTCTGGTACAGACGTGCATGTCAGTGCATCACCCTTTAACAGGAAAATGTCATTGTATTCCGCGCATAAATTCATTATTGACTTCCTTTCTTCGTCATTTAAATTTTTGTCCAAGTTCAATTCGCTCATCTAAACTTTCAATCTAGGGCTGATATCCGAGCTAACTAAACTGTTGACCGAATATCCTCTGTTCGGTGGCTGATACTCATTGAAATCACTGAACTCCGGAACGAAGTTGTCGTTGTGAGTGAAATCCTTCAGGATTGGTACCACCACCTTGTCGTTTGTTACCCTCACCAACGACTCCCCTCGGTATACTCCGGGTGATATCTGCTTCTTGTGAACGATGATCACCGGTAACATCGTATTCAACTTTATTTGGACGAAACACGTTGACCAGGCTTTCACCGAGTTCCGCGCCACAAGTGAACCTTCGCACAAGTGAACCTCCGCACAAGTGAATCTCGGAACGAAGTTGTCGTTGAGAGTGAAATCCTTCAGGATTGGTACCACCACCTTGTCGTTTGTTACCCTTACCAACGACTCCCCTCGGTATACTCCGGGTGATATCTGCTTCTTGTGAACGATGACCACCGGTAGCATCGTATTCAACCTTATTTGGACGAAACACGTTGACCGGGCTTTCACCGAGTTCCGCGCCACAAGTGAACCTTCGTACTTTACTTTAACGAATGGTAACCTTGAAACGCATCCGATCGAATCTATTATAGACTTATTCCATAAGTTGTCTCGGCCAAGTATACCATCTCAATTGGCAATACTTGTATAGTTGGCACCAGGTGCAACTTTAAACCAAGTTTTGGCCAAACCCCATTGGTAATTTTGACCTTTCCTTTTGCGTACACGCTACCCCCAAAGACTCCATTTAATATTCTTCTTCGCGACGATCTATGTCGATACCTGTTTTCAACGAGCGTTCCTTAACCAGACTTGTGTCTGCTGCCGTGTCCACCAGCAGGGTGAGTTTTCCGTGTGTGGCCTTCGCGCAAGGGAGTTAGTTCCACGAACACATCGTCCTCCGGCTTCTCATCGTAGCAGCACTCGGTGACTTTATTGACCTTTAAATTGATTGAACTTTGTTCTTCCTCCGCAACTTGCGAATCGAACACCTCCTTAACACCCTCCTTATGGGTTTCTTCTGAATTTTCCGTCTTGGATGTTTTCCTCATATCATTACTTACTCTTGTGGAGATTCTGCTTTCAATGACCTCTACGATTAACTTATTCTCTACTCCTCTCGACGTTTTTCTTTTGCCCTGACGTTGGGGTGTATTAACTGTCCCAGTTGACGTATAGTTCCCCCTAGTGCGTCTGTCTGGCCTACTTATACTAAAATTTCGGGGTTCCCAGGTTAGTGGCCTTGCCTGTTGGCCCCTGGCAGTTTCCTTGGACTGCCTCCCAGTTCTTCTTAGCGTCGCAGTCCCTTAAAAAGTGGCCTGGCCTGTTGCACCAGTGGCAAACCACTGTTGACTTTTTTGCGCCGGCGTAGAGGGTCTGGTGCTTCACTTCCCAGGACCCGTTGACAGGTAGTTGCTGCCCTTATATGACTGAGTCCTAGTTTCTCACTGTGTTCTCTGACCGGCAGATTGCAGGCTTCCCCTCTGCGACATTCGGGCATTCGATCCTTGCACACCACAGTTCCGGCTGGCTTCATGTCCATACACTAGGCATTTTTGACAGAAAGGAGAATTTTTTCTTGTCAAGCAATCCTCCCTCGTATGGCCCCGTCTATTGCAAAACCTACAAACTACATTTGACATAGCTTGATTCAAATAGTTTCCGTTGTCCCGCTTTACATAGTTTCTGTTTACTATGGGCCTTGCGGCTGACCACCTTGATACTGCCTCAGCGAAGCTTGCCTCTGCTGTGGACAAAACGGAGAACTCGCGACCTGGTAGCCGTCGCGTGATCCTTCCACTAGACCAATGACTTTGCCAGGTTGCCTGGCTTCCGCTTGGCGCACATCCTCAGCAATTCCCAAGGCCTGTTCCACCAGGTCTTCAAGGGTCTCACCCGTGGACCCCAGCATGTGCAATCTGAGCGTGCTGTCCTTCAGACCTAACTTGAAGGACTTTAAGGCTACATCAGACTGACCCTTGTAGACGTTCGTCACAATATCTTCCGCTTGGGAATCTTTGCTTCACGCAAGCGAGGAAATCCAGTATTTCCGATTCACCTATTTCTTCTTGCCAAATCGCAACCTTTGATAAACTTCGATAAAATAAGCGGGTTACCGTTTTCGATATTTCCTCTATACCCATTCTGACCGCGTGTGTACGTCTCGGTTAAAAAATGGGCGAGTCCCTGTTCGCCTCCACAGTTGCTTTCGATGCTTCCTTGTGGTACAGGGTTGTCTCACTCGCCGAAGCGAGCTCCTGCTTCAACAACCAGTTCTCCTCCTTCAGCTGATGGATCCTCTGTTTGGCTTGCTCCAAACTGGTGAAATCCTCCTTAGACCTCTGGTGCACGACCTCTCCAAGTGCCTCTTCGACAAGGCCGCCGTCCCTTAAAAGGTCTCTAAGCCGCTTGTTCTCCGTCTCCAATTCCCCTAACAGGCTCTCCTCCCGCTGCCTGTCAAGAAGGTAGTTCTCGTACCGGTTTTTAAGTGCTCCAAATTCCTTCTTCCAGTTTTCCACTTCCCCCGTTGTTGCAACGTTCCTCTGCTCCAGGAAGTTAAGGATTTCATCCGTTACCGCGTCAACGACCTCTCTCTTCTTGAAATCGGTCCGAGCGCTTGTATTTTATCCTTTATCACAATGACGTTCTCTTTATTGTTGATTGCTGCGCCCAAATTAGCCCAAGCCTTCTCAATAAATCTTTCTTGTTGTCCGGAAAAATCTCGATACTTGTCGTACATTGTACAACTGCCTGTACAATGGCTCCCAATCACGACAAGCCATCAATTATAATTTTATGAATTGAATAGTTCACTCATTATATATTTTATTTTCGATAAAATGGTATTTTCCTGTTAGTACCGCGAACATACTTTCCATACCTCGGATTTCACAAGAAGCTGAAAACGGCATCGCGAAACGTGCAACCCATGCAATTTCGCCAACGCTCGCCAAGTGTGTGTGTTCACTGTGTTACAATTTTTTCTCGTTCCTCTTCTTTCAATTTAGAAGAAGAGCGTGCGAAACTGGTTTCTTTTTTCAACACTAGAACGGGTGGCAAAATACAACCACTGAGCACGGCAAAGCTCACGGGGAGGAGGGGGTAGAGAAACACAAAAACAAAAAACAAGAGAAAAAAAGTCAATGCCGCGAAAGTCAAAAGTCAATGAGTCGAGCTTTAGCGAGCTCGACTTTACTTATTCGATAAGCGAGCTACAAAATAAATGTACAAAAGAAATTTATAATCGAGCAGCCCATCAATCGACACTATGTTACTGGGCCATAAAAATACCGTGCTTATTTTGTTTTCGCAAAACGCTTTACGTTTCCCTCCCTCATTCGTAATGTAAAAACTTAAGCTTAACAAAAATAAAATACTGTGGTAGTTTTATAAGTGTTCTTTATTCCTTTTTTTTCTTCTCCCCTGACCTGCTTCGTACATGCATTAACACCTCTGACTCCTAATTGCGATCGTTTAGTCTTCCTCCTAGGAATTACCCTGCAAGTCTTCAAAAGCGCCTCGCCCGCCGACTCACTTAACTCCCTCACGATCCTCTCCGCTCTTTCAAAAATCCTGATGTGCTTGTCCAGGTGTTCCTCCAATCCACCTTCTCTCATCCTCTGCACACATACGAATCAATACATTGCTGCAAAAAGAAATCGACAAAATCCATTGGTACGGTATAATTGAACTAAAATTAAATTGCTTCCGAAGCTTGAACGGTATTCGCTTAAACGGTACAAATGAACATATGCCTTCTCGAATTATAGCCTGAACACAGTAAAATTTCGTTGACTACAAATGACGTCGCTAGTGTCAAAATTACATTGGCTCTTATGGGAAACGAGAAAAAAATAAAATTTCGTTGCTTTCGTCGACGAAACTATCGTCGGTGGTCGATCTATTTCTACTTCCATCGTCACATAGTTCATCTTGTTCGTCTTGTTCTTCTTTTTTTTGTTTGTTTACAAAAATTTACATTGACTTTTGACTTGACAGAATTAGAAAATTATCAGCCGTTTAATCAGTCCAAGGATAATAACCTTTTCTGGGTTAAATAACAGAAACAAAAACAAATTGAAATATATATTGAAATATATATAGAAATGCTTTACTATTATTTATTAATAATCAATTAGAAAGGATGTTGTTACAATATTAATGAAAAAGAACTGCACCAAATTTTCTGTGAAATTTCAACAGGATGAAAACCGCGCGAGAACTTTGACAGCTCTCATCACTCATCGCTTTCGCAATATGTTTGTGTTCGGCCGATGGCGTATGACAACTATCATCGCCCATTGCTCATCGTCGACGAAACGACTGTGTTCAGGGTATTACACGTTTGCGCCCTGGCGATAGCAAAACTTCTGCTGACCGTGCAATTCCGCGAACACTTGCCAAACGCAAGTACGGCAGAAAAGAAAACTACGCTAAAAATTATTCCAATAAAATAACGTGATACAATTTTCCTTAATCAACACCTATAACATTAACCAAGATATTATACGCTCCGTGTATTTACTCAACACACTATAAACAGTCCTTATTTAAAATTTGAAACGTAATTTTTAACTGAAAATCGAGAAACGTCCGTTTATTAGACAGTGCATGACTATTAAAGCGCATATATAAAGCACTAGACTAATTTAAACACTCCAGATAAATTACCAGCGACTATTAAGGCACGACTGCTAATTTATCATCGACGCAAAATTCACGAATTCAGTGCACTATTTTACAATTTTTCCTAACTTTAACCAACTCTAAATTACATTATTTTAATTAAATTATTTCCCGTCCCCAATGCATACCGTAATTTCTCTATAATTTCACTACCCCACCTAAAAAAAAAGTTACGCCGAGCAGTGGACGACTGTTAAAGCGCGTCCCACTGCTCACATTACACGTATCGGATAGCTTAGCAGCGACTCTCAAAGCACGTTTACTGAGCCAACCCCAAGGCAAAATGTATGCATATAGTGCAACTAATTACACAACCTACACTTATATTATCTGTCTACTATACACTCATTATTAATTCACTTTTAGTCCTAATTCCCATAACTAATCTACCACCATACTACCTTTATCTATTCTTAACTTTTGGGAGTCCTTTTCAAATTAAAACACCTTTTTCGTTTAATTCAGATCACTTTTACTTCCCCACTATGTTATACGGTAATTAATAAACCGTAAACTTTTTAAACTTTTCACAATTTAACTTAACTTCAGACCGCAACTGTTAACTGTCACTATTAACTCACTATGAACTGACTTTTCTTGGCCAGAAGGGCCCGTTTATAAAGTATTTTTTGGAGTGGACTTTGGTCTAGTCGCCCTAATTTTTACAATTATTTTTGCAACTATCTCAAGAATTATTTTTGATAATAATTCTTGAGAAAGTGCTAACGATCTCAGGAATTATTTCTTTAATATTTTCTGTAACCATTACGCAATGGTCACAGAAAATATTTTGACGTCATTTCACTTTTCTTTCTTGTGGCTTGTTGTTTGTTTTTGCTCTATGTCTTGGCTAACGCGGCACTCATATAAGGTGACTGTCTTGAATACTTCCAGACTGAAAGTGTGCAGCTGGTGGAGCCTGAAAGTGTGCAGCTTTATTCCGCGCTCGGACATTGTTACCGATAGTAGCCAACGACACCAAACCAAAGACCACACCATAACAACGTGAGGCGTTGTTACAGTCAGGGCGACTCTGACCTACAACATCCCTCCAAGAATCGAGTGAATCAAGGATCCTTAGTTAGTTTGGGCGGCTCCCGTCCCCCGAGGGGGAGGGTTAAGTAGCACAGATGTGCCGTTTTATTGCCACGAAACTATAGTGCCTAAGAAGCAGATTGTTGGATATTTTGTAGGATAGTTGTTATTTACTAGATTATTACAGCCATTTCGTCCTGTTTATAAACAAGAGAAGGCTGTCCAGTTTGGTATCCGAAAGATCCCTCAGGTTAACAAAGTAGGGTTGCCCTAGGCAGATCAATCTGTTATGAGATAAGGCTGGACACCAGCAAAGGTAGTGCTCTACCGTCTCCTCCTCGTCCGCCTCACTACAGCTACGACAGGATGAATTATGATTGTGTCCCAGCCTTTCTCCATGACTTCCTATCAGCCAGTGGCCAGTTAGCACTGCAACCAGTCTAGAAGCATCTTTCCTGGCCCTGGACAAGGATCAAGGATCCTATGAGGGAATATTAAAATTTCTTTAATATTTTCTGTACAATCACTGAATTTGTAGATAGATTTTCAATAATTCGCTTAAAAAAACGAAAGATACCGAAACATATTATATACCGTTAGAAAGGTAATATTATAGTTTACAAAAAAAGTGGATCTATTTTATACCTTAATTGTCATTAAAGGGGGGAAAAAAAATTATATTGTAAAACGAAGTACGCCATTTTTTTTAAAATAAATTAAATTAATAAATAAATTAAATAAATGAATAAATAAATTAATTAAATTAAATAAGTTAATTAATAAATTTAAATTGAATTATCTCTGTAATTATCTTAGTAATCACAAAAAAGGTGATTAGATAAAAGAAAAGCCCTGAAATTGGTGAAACTGCACCAATTTTATGCCCATATCTTAACTGAGCTTAGAGATATAGCTCTTCCAATTTTGAAATTTGAAGTCATATATCTCCTAAACTAAACGAGTCCGACACTAATTTTCAACATGATTGGACTACGGAGTGCAAGCCTATTATAATCCTATTACAGGAAATAAAAAAATTAAAAAAATTGGAGTCACTCACCTATTTTTTACTTATGCCAAAAACTACTTTTCTGTTTCATCACTGATAATTTGCAGCGTTATTATTTCTCAAGACAATGATAGTAGAATAAACAGATCGACGGATGAAAAACTTGAAAATTTTACAACTTCTATCCGTTTACGCATGTAAACGCATGGACCCTATGAAACTTAGCCCATATGATTAAATATATTTTAACTTTTCTTGCGTGAGATTCCTGACGGATACGCACGCAAACGGAGTCTATGAAACTGACACCCGTATTCCAAGAGACGATATCGTTTCGAAAGAACAACAACAACAACAAAAAGACGAATTTTGTTTTTGTTTGGCATATAAAAAGTAGAGATGAGCGATATTTCAGTACCGGTGACTTTGTCACTGTTACTTTGAAGTCACTGGTCACTGTAGCGACAGCAAAATATTTTACCAGTGACAGTGACAGTGACTGCCTTCGTTCCTGTCACTGACTTATTACACGATATTCACACACAAATATTCGTTCCTGTCACTGACTTGTTTCACGATATTTACACACAAATATTCGTTCCTGTCACTGGATTGTTCCCGCGCCATGAATTCGCTTGCGTATTTTTTTCACGTACATATTGTACAACAATCTAGGTTTGCAATAACTTTTAATTAATGATCTATGCAGTTTAAAAACCTGCTATATGTGATTAGACACATATGAGACATTTTCATTTGATTGTATACATATATTAATTATTATTATTAATTATTTTTATTAATTAATACACCATTAATGAGAACAGATTTAGCACTCTTAAAATTTGTTATTGTTTTTGTAGTTCTTGTTGCTGGCGCTGATCCCAACACTTTTGGTCGCTCTCGTCTGGTTTAGGAGTTTTAACCCTTTAAAGCTTGAAAATTTATTGTCTATATCTCCTATACTGAGAGGAGATAGTTCTTGTCTAGTCTAGTTCGCCTATACTGTAAAAGGTATCTGCATTAAAAATATCTTTCATTTATGTAAAATAAAATAAGAGTTACATGAGTTATTTTTCATAGATATTGCAGGGCAGTATTCAGATTTGCTTGTCACTGAACACCCCTCATGCGACTTAAGCCTCAGTTTCATAGATTCCGTTTCCATCCAGAAAAAGAAAAAGGTTTTTACTTGACAATATTTGTTTAACATTCTTAATCTGCACGTTAATTTGATCTATTTACGTTTTACGTTGATCTATGAACTATTTGTTCAATGCACGTTCTGCTTTATTTTCCAAATTTGTTTTTGTTATCAGTACAAGAAAATGACAATGCAGAACGAGCGATAAACGAATCGTTCATAGATTAAAAATCTACCCCTAAAACTTCTGGTATCGTCGTTTACTTATATCAAAGTCACTGTGACTAAAAATCGCTGGTTAAAATCACAGTGACCCGTTTGTCACTGTCACTGCTGTCACCGTTCCTGAAAAAACACTGGATCGCTCATTTCTAATAAAAAGACGATTTTCGGATCGATATCGTCTCTTGGAATACGGGGGTGAGCCATTATTGAGTTAGCCCCGATAGCTATCACCGCTTAGGTTAGCGGCTACCCGCTTATTTTCCAATACAAAATTTTTCGTGTGCGTATACACGCGACAAAAGAAACGGCTATTATAAATAAAAAATAATAAATATTTGTGAATAATATACAGTTGACTTTCAGTGATAACTTTGTAACTACAATTTGTCAGTTTAATACTTTTACATTCACTTTTACTTAATTTTGTTTACTTCCGATGGTTTGGTATAAACCAGAAATAAGGAGATACGACACTCGATGACTCATCTTAAAAAATTTCGTTTGACGCGTATTTTTTATGCTCTGTTGAATTCACGTACACAATATGTCAATGCTTGCCCTGTTGTTGTTTTTTCTTATTGTAAATTTCATAGCGAATCGTTGAAATGTGTATCGAGTATGTTGAAAAAATTTTGTTCACCATTGTTTACAACAACATTGTGCAACAACAATCGCAAAAGTAAACGTCACATACAATTTGTGAAATTAAAATCTTTTAGTTGGGCAGACGAATTACAAATTTTATAGTACAAGTATTTCTTGATTACTGAAAATCTGTGAATAAAAATATCTGTTTGTACCAAAAGCACCAGGTGTATCAAAGCAATAAGTAGTGCGGGTAATAAATGTAATGCGTGAATTTTATGTTGAACATCCCGCAGCAGAATTGATGTAAATGGCCAGCCAGATGCAAGACGCTGAAGTGGGAGATGGCATCAATTTTGTGGTTATATTTGCTGCGGCACAGACTGCAGAAGAATTTCTATATTTGGGTCTAACCACATCGGATTAATTAGCATTGGATAAGTCAGAGATACTACCGAAGCTGGTGTGTCATGAAATTATGCCTGGGTTACACAGTGCGAGCTAGCGTATGAGTCAGCCTTCCGAGTAGCTGCACTGCAGTAACTCGCAACGTTTGGACGTAACTTACGAGTAACTCGTACGTGTGAGTTGGTTAGTAGCTCGCATCCGAGTTACTTCAACATTTTTTGTTTTCACTCGCCTGCTCGCCGGACAGCTGTGCGTGAAACAGCTGTTTTTTTTGTGTACTACGCCGAATCGTTCGAAATGGCTGCGGATAGATGGTCTTCTGACAATAATATTCATATTCATTTCATTAATGAAACTCTACAGAGACCAAGAAAACCCGTGGAATTGTTTCGATTAAAACTATCGAAATAGAGATATGAGAAAAGCATCTTTGGAACATATCGCAAAAGGAATGCACCTAGGTAACACCATTGAGGTAACCAAGAAAATAAAAAATTTACGATCCACCTACAATCAAGAAGTGAATAAAATCGAAAAAAGCAAGAGGTTTTAAAATGGTTTGATGTAATGGATTATATAATGAAAACAAATAATTTAAATTGTTATTAATTAATTTAATAGCAATATTAATTTATTGATATTGGCTATGGTTATAGATATTTTCCAATTCCTGACATAATATTGTTGTCATAGAGCGTATCACCCTTTTTTTTTAATAAAACAAGTTCACTCGACATCGCGACTCGACTAGGACTGGGCATTAGCTAGGTGTCGTGTAGACAGCAAAGGCGAGCCGAGCTGCTGCCTAGGAATTTGACAAGCCTAGTAGCTGTCTACTAGCCAGGCAGCACCTTGCACTGTGTAAACGAGCCATTAAAGATTTCCGAGACATTTCAAAAGTCAAATAATATGGACAAGAAGAATTCCTTAAGAATTGATATTTTGGCTGACTGGTTGACTTCCAAATTCTACTTCCCTCGTTTGATTTGGGCTGTCAATGTAATTTTCTTACCCCGAATTACTGGGTTATTGCGATAAAGTGTGCATTGAGGAATTAGGTTAAACAACAGTTGCTGTTTTCAGGTAGTCAATAATAATAAAACATTATATAGTTTTAAATTAATATACTTAATATTACTTTGCAGAAACGAAGGCGTCGACTCACGTATTGCTACAATTGTCGTACGCGGCGCTACCGATAATTTCATCGGTGACATTGAACGAGCATTGATGATGACGTTAGTAATTTCTACGGACTTTCTCGAAATAGTCGCTATGTGCCCGGTGCTCGTGCCTCTGAAATCGAACTTGCCACCCATCTGGCTGCCTACGCTGACACACTCCCCGGATTAGAGCAATATGCTGTGCGAAAATTCGCGGTTGCTTGGAAAGTATTTTCCCAAGGCATTAGAGGAGAATATTTTAAGTTATTTTGAGGCCTATCCAAAAGTAACATTACTATGCCTGCTAGTAAACAATTCTGATAAGGTTAAAGTGTAGAATTTTACAAATAAAATCGATTTATATTAAGAAAAATTTGGCTTTCTTTATTTTTTTTATTTATATGCTTTACTTTAGATATATAATTAAAATCTGTAAAAATCGTTTTTTTTTGAGCGTATCATATAATGTATTAAAAGGAAAAGGAATCTGCCATAAGAAAATTTTACGATTATAACAATATTTAATGATCTAATTTGGGCGAGCCAAATTGGGCGGCAGACACGTTGGTTAGTCCCTCACGAAGACGGGTCAACTTCTGCTTCACTGATTTGCAACTCCTTGGTAAGCGTTTCAAAAGACATTTCCGGATTACTCTCAGCCAGCAGCACGAATGTCAGAAACCGCATTTTCTTCATGCTTTGCTCTTTATTGAGGCCGTGGGACGTTACAAACTCCTTGTGATCCTCATAGAATTGTATGTGCGATGACAATTTATTGGACACAAAAATCGAGTAGATCGTGTATTATCTCCCCTTCTAGGAAACGCACTGGCTTAAATGCCAGCAATGGATTCAATAAAAATGTTTTGGGATCGGCCAAGGCAGTGACAACACATTTCAAAACATCTTCGCGAGCAACATAAGCGGTTTCTGCAGTACATGTTTCTGGAATTTAATCATTTCTTTGGAGTAAAGGTAAAGATTTGTATCCTTAGTAACATCATGCAGAAGACGTTAAAGTTTTTGCGTTTGTTCGCCGGACGGAGGACAGTGAGAAAACTGGGCTTTAAGATGATCTACTCCGGAGAAAACTTCCAAAATTTGGTCGCATTGTTTGGCAACTTGCAGAAGATCATAACAAACATGATAACGCAGAGGCGATGTGGTATCAAAATTATTGATTAAGCGCCACAATCTAGAAGAAAATAAAGAATATCAAAAGAGAGACCATAAGCTATAATCCGATATGTTTTTACTTACGATTGCAAACTTTTGCAAATGCAGAAAATTTTTGTACCGTGTTTTGACAATTATCATTTTCACCACACATAAACAAAAGAGGTAAAATTTTTGCAGTCAATATGTGCAATGGAGTAGGATGTCCCCCAAATTGTTATTTTCAAAAGTTTATAGAAAAAATATCTAATTTATATACATTATGGGGTCATTCAATTTGTTGCAGTGAACACTTTTATTTTTTTATGTACCCATTTTTTCTTATACAACAGAAGAGTTATATAAGAAATACATATATTTTTTATTATTATTATTAGTCAAATAAACTGCAACTGCATAAGTTTCAAATTTCTATTTATTATTTAATTATTTTTTATTTGAAACGAAACAAAGCTAAGGAGAAAAGTCATTAACAATTATTTAAAACAACAAGAAAATTGACCACAGTTTTTGACGTTTTGAATTAGAAACACCCCCTAGAATCGATACCAATGCAAAAGACGCCGATGCAGGTTTCCTAGGAAATCTGCACTAAATTCCGACCAGAGATAAGGAGATAGGAAACTGCTGAAATATGCTAAAATATGCAACTCTGACGTAAAGTAGTGTTTGTGAAAAACCTGAAAAATGCTTCTCAGAAACTCAACTATCAGACACTGATGAAGAGTGTCAAGTAAGAGTGTCATTGGCTGCGTTCAGGACAACAAGCTGTGTTGGCTTTTTCTTGTCAGAATAAATCATGTTCTCTGAATACGTTTGCTGAGTCTTTGCTGATAAACAACAACATTTAAACAACAACAACACTTCATTGCCAAATTCCACGTGGCCGCCACACGAGAAGTAAACAAAACACTGAAAATGAGTGGCAGAGAAGAAAGTTCTGAGCAGATCCCGCATACAAATTTTTGGCTAGAAAAAATGGCGACGGCTTTGTCAGCCCTTCTGACCTTTCTAACCCACTCAGACAAAAAAACAGAAAAAAGCCAACGCAGCTTGTTGTCCTAAATGCAACAATTGTTCGTTCTGTTGTGTTGGTTGCCTCGTTCGCGGGGGAGGGGTTAATTGAAAATAGAAACTCAACTATCAGACCCATGATGAAGAGTAATCGGGACGAAGAGGGTTCAGCTTTGAGACCCCAATGACAATTCAGATTTTTAAGTCAAATCGTTTGTATTGAGATAGCAACTTAATTAATTATTCATATAAGTAATGAATTCGAAGACATCAATTTTTATTTATTTACTAGCTGCCCGTTGCCGAAGCGAAGCGACCTAGCGTCGCGGTGTTACCGTCAGTCACGGTGTTACCATCAGTCACGATGTTACCGTCAGTCACGATGTTACCGTCAGTCACGGTGTTACCGTCAGTCACGGTGTTACCGTCAGTCACGATGTTACCGTCAGTCACGGTGTTACCGTCAGTCACGGTGTTACCGTCAGTCAGGGTGTTACCGTCAGTCACGGTGTTACCGTCAGTCACGGTGTTACCGTCAGTCAGGGTGTTACCGTTAGTCACGGTGTTACCGTCAGTCACGGTGTTACCGTCAGTCAGGGTGTTACCGTCAGTCACGGTGATACCGTCAGTCACGGCCGTGCCACGCCCATTTTAACCATTTATTGTGACTATTTTTGGTATTTTCAGGCCGTGCCACGCCCCTTTTAACCATTTAGGGGCGGAATTCTTGAAAATGTGTTCTCATTGCACATCTACGTCATAAGGCCAATCACCATACAAAATTTCAGCTTCCTGAGCCTGTTCCATTCCTTTACTTTTAAATAGTTTATTACTTAATTAGAACCTATTTGGGAATAGTATTTTAAGGTTATATATAATTGCAAGTGCAGATTAACATAAAAAAATCTAATGTAAATTGTTTTATACGCTCAAATCCACCACTATTTTATACCAGAAACTGTATGACCTATTTTTTGAACAATTCACGCAAAATAAAACATTATAAAATCAAATTGATTATCCAATTAAAATAAAAGAGCAGACATAAAATGACGTTGGTATACCCTCATATATTCGTTCACCTCGCCATTGAATTTGCTGATACTAGTGTTGCCCGTTTGTATAGAACGCCGCCATTTTTGCGCCTGTTATGAATTCTAGTACCAAAGCAGTGTTGGCGGTATGCTACAATATAAAATAAATTTGCTGTTTTTCTTAATTGGCAAATATATTAGTGCATAAATGTGCTTCAACTGTTAACAAAACGTTTGTTCTTGCTTCGCGGAGTACAAATTACTTCCTAGAATAGAAAATTATAGTGTTCTTTACACCGAGTGCTACAAAAAGTACTTTTACCTTTTTCATACTTTCTGAATTTCCTTTTGTTAACGTAAAATGTAACGCTGCTTTATAATATCATTGATTTTTTCACCACAATTGAAGAAATGAATAAATTTTAGGTGAAATCTTCTATTTTATTTATGGATATCGTGTTTAACGATACAAATAATGTTAATTACTTGTACAGAATTCCGCCATTTGTTTGTTTAGAAGTATTCTTTATTTTCAGTAGTTATAAGTAATTTTCTTTCCTTTTATCTTTGCTGCAATAGCTAAACATCCTAGCAAAATTTCAAAAGTTCGATAACGAACATGGTTGCGAAGTTATAAATCTCCAGGACGCAAGATTGCATATGTGTTCCAAACAACCATGTTGGTATTGTATTTTTTAATACCAAGCAGCCTATTATGTCAAAGTATATTCGTTTTCCAAAGTATATTCCCTTAATCGTGATTTCTACAGACGGACGGACGGACATGGCTAAATCGACTTAGGAGGTGATTTTGAGCCAGAATATATATACTTTTCTATACCACGCCTCCTTTAATGCGTTGCAAAAGCATTGCGAAAGCGTTGCGAAAGCACAAATTAAATATAACCTCATCCCTTCGGGTATAAAAAGCATTCCTTTTAAATAATAAGAATTTAATGCCTTAAGAATTTAAGTCCTTCGACGTATTTATTTATTTATGCATACAACCATTTAAGTTTTTATACGATACATAACATTTAAGTTATTAGATGAATAATTTTGCTTATAATAATCTGCAATTATATTCCGGTTCGTATTCGGGTGTGCCATAAGGGCCGCGTGCACCTATGCCAGATACGCTAATACTACTGTTCTGCGGTCCGTGCAGAGTAGCCGCATTTGTTGGAGCATGTCCGTAGCTATAGCTATCATAAGCTTGTTGCTTGTAAGCAACGTGTTCGTCGTAACCTCGTCTGCAATGAAAGAAAGGAAAATTTACTTTCACAATAAAAATTCACATCTTTCGGTCTCTAAACTCAGCCGACTTGACATTTTTTTATTAGCCGAAAAAGACAGAATATATGTATATTTTGATCATAAAACCTACCCGTACGTTTCGTCCATAGCACTTCTGGCCTTCTCAAGTATGGCCATAACTTTCTGTTTTGGCGGTATGGAATTTTTGGCAAAAGAGGGCTAAGCCAAAGTCCTAAAAATCCACAAAAAATTATGAAATTCAAAATTCCGCAAGCATGCCATTCACTCTACCTGTAGCCATGATGTGGTGGTAAGCTTTTACCAATTTGTGATGCGCCGTCGCCGCCACCATCACCACTTCCAGTAGTTAAAACTCCACATAATCATGCAACTTAGCCATCATGATCGGTTATGCTGGTATTGTCCATTAGTTCGCGCAGTTGCTCTTGACGAATGACATCATTGCTGTCGTCCGGAATTAATAATTCCTAATACTTGCCGTGCCACTTGCTTAGTCCAGTGCATGATTTAACTTCATTAAAAATCCTAATTTCTTTGCGAAATAGCTAAACAATTTTCGCAATCTAATAAATTTTTGTTCTCATAAAATGATAAACAAAGAAAATGTCAAATAAACGTGACGACATGCGGTGAACTTCACATACAGCACACATGCTATACGTGTGTCCCCACGTAAAAATAAACGAAGAAATTCAGTCTTTGTTCGACATATTTTTTGGCGGGAACGAAGTTTCCTATCTCCTGATTCCGACTAATTTTGGCCGATTTTGCGATTGGATCGAGAAAAATGCATGTGGTAGTAACGAGTGTCTCATCTCATAATCTCTGGTATAAACAGTTGTTGGCGAAAATAATGTACGGAGAAGGTAAGTAACGAACAGGTAGAGAAATGCGGTGTGGCAACGACTGAGCAAGCGACTTTCATTTTGTTTTCTTTCTAAAGACGAAACGGAACGTTAAAATTGGCTGCCAAAGCTTCTACTAAAGAGAAATTAAAAACAGCAAATTTCCTTTCAAAATCAGTGAAATTATTTTGAGAAGTATAAAAATAGTTATAACAGTAAAAGGATTTGGAGCACAAATTTTTCAATTTTGTAAAGCAAATATTTTATTGTTGGTAACCACAGAACTAAAAAACGGTGAAAAGTAACAAGAAAAACTTTACTTTCACGCTGCGAAAAGGTAAGAAAAGCATCCATATAAGTAGGAAATCGTAAGTTCTTCAAGTATTCTGTAATCACTTGAATCAAGGATGATAGTGTTTTATCATTCTGGCGTTTAAGTGGATAGAATTCGAAAAAAAAACATTTCAGAAATGTGAAATGCTAACACGCTCAGCGATAGTAACTGTTAAAAAAAAAAGGGAACATATTTACCGTTTTGACACAGCTCCAATTTTGTTGTTATTTTTTTTTTGTTGTTGTTTTTGCTGTAGACCCCAACAAACACAACATTTTTTGTCGCTCTCTCTTGGGGGCGGGGCTGGAGCCCTTTGAAATTTGAAATTTAAACACCGATATCTCTGAAACTACAAGAGGTTGCCATTTTTTATTATGTTGTCATTTTTATTGTTGTTGTTTTCGGTCCAGACCCCAACAGACACGAAATTGTTGGAACAAATTTACATCTTACTAGCCCCAATTTTTTTTTCGATTTTATGGTGTTTTTTTGCTTTGCTCCTGACCCCAACAAACATAAAAAAAATTGTCGCTCTCTCTTGGGGGC
This sequence comes from Conops quadrifasciatus, assembly GCA_949752815.1. Lineage (NCBI taxonomy): Eukaryota > Metazoa > Arthropoda > Insecta > Diptera > Conopidae > Conops > Conops quadrifasciatus. The sequence goes on along the minus strand of OX457077.1, from coordinate 20,211,461 downwards.
GGGGCTGGAGCCCTTTGAAATTTGAAAAATAACCAGCGATATCTCCGAAACTATAAGAGATATTCAGATTATATTGGTACTGTTAGAAAGCTAGTATAAATATAATTAATTCATGTTAAGATACATTTCATCGAAATGTTAGCAGTTTTTGAAATAAACGCAATTTAAAATTTTTAATACTTTTTTTCCGTACAAAAACTTTGTTCTAAATAAAATGCAATTACACTTAATATAAGAAAGTAGGGAACATATTTCCGTTTTGACACAACTCCAATTTTGTTGTTATTTTTGTTGTTGTTGTTTTTGCTGAAGACCCCAACAAATACAAAATTTTTGGAACATATTTACTTTAGACAAGTGACTCCAATTTTTTTTTTTTAATTTTTTGTTGTTAGTGCTCCTTTTCCTGACCCCAACAAGCCAAAAAAAAAATTTCGCTCTCCCTTGGGGGCGGGGCTAGAGCCCTTTGAAATTTGAAAAAAAACCCTTAATATCTCTAAAACTGTAGAAGATATTTAGATGTTATTAGTACCGTTAGAAAGCTAATAAAAATGTCGATAATTTATGTAAAATAACTTTTTATCGACATATTTTTAGTTTTATAAATAAACGCAACTTAAGGTTTTTAATACTATTTTTTTTGATAAAATAATTTTTTCCAAAGAAAAATGTGTAATTAACCCAAGGAAGTATACTAAAAATAAGATAACATATATTTTAAGCTTTCTGAGGAAATTTATTTCATACAAATCGGTGCAGTACTTACGGAGAAAACGCATTTTTAAACGTAAGTATAAACTACCAATTTAGAATTTTACTACTATACATATTTTTAATAATGCGAATGTACTGAGTTTGCACCGTTGGGTCTTTTAAGCTATGACGCCAGTTATCGTTTTTCTTGGAATTGTTGTTGTAAACTGGAAACAATATTCAATTTGCGATTTGTTTGTATGGTTATTAAGCATTATATATAAAACAAATATAAATGAAATATTTAAAATTTTGCAATGTAAATTAAGCGCCGCAGGCGAAAAATTTTTAAGAAAAATCGCGCGATTTTTCTTAAAAATTTTTCAATTTCATATTAGCGCCGCAGGCGAAAAATTTTGAATAAAAATCGCGCGATTTTTCTTCAAAATTTTTCATTTTTAATTCATATGAAAATCTAAAGAAATAGCGCCGTCTAATGTCACTTTGTTACTAACACCACCACAACTATTACGGCAAACATAATGCATAGTACCAGAGACGCATTATTGTAAAAAGGTATAATAAGATAATTTCAGAAAGTAGTTTCTTATCAATTTAAAAACTAGTTTTCTTTATAAATACTGCACCGATTTTAACGAAATAAATTTCTTCAGAAAGCTTAAAATATATGTTATCTTATTTTTAGTATATTTCCTTGGGTTAATTACACATTTTTCTTTGGAAAAAATTATTTTATAAAAAAAAAATAGTACTAAAAACCTAAGGTTGCGTTTATTTATAAAACTAGAAATATTTCGATAAAAAGTTATTTTACATAAATGAATAACATTTTAATTAGCTTTATAACGGAACCAATATCACCCAAACAGCTTACATAGTTTCGGAGATACAGACGATTTTATTTCAAATTTCAAGGGGCTCCAGCCCCGCCCCCAAGAGAGAGCGACATTTTTTTTTTGGCTTGTTGGGGTCAGGACCAAGAGCACTAATAAAAAAAAAACAAAAAAAAAATATTGGAGCCACTTGCGTAAAGTAAATATAAGCCAAATTTTTTGTCGCTCCCTCCTGGGGGCGGGGCTGGAGCCCTTTGAAATTTTAAATTTAAACACCGATATCTCCGAAACTACAAGAGATATGCTAATGATATTTGTACCGTTAAAAAGCTAATAAAAATACTGTTAATTCAGGTTAAATAACGTTTTATAGAAGTACTTTTAGTTTTTGAAATAAACGCAATTTACTGTTTTTAGTACTTTTTTTTTCCACAAAAAAATTTTTTCCAGGAAAAAATGTGTAATTAACCCACATAATTATCCAAAAATTAAGAAAGCAGACGCTAATACCTTACTGAGAAAATTTATTTCATAAAATTTGGTGCAGGATTTACGGAGAAAACTTATTTTTTAACGTAAGCATAAAGTACTCTTTTGAAATTTCACTACTATGCATACTTTTAGTAGTACGACTTTACCAAGTATGCAACGATGAGTCTTAAAAGTTTAAGCTATGGCGGGTGCTACCATTACTTTTACTATTGTTGTTATTGTAAATTCTTAATAATTTATTGGCGAGTTTTACAGCCAAAGCACATTGCGGCAGCGGCAGCAACAGCAACAGCAAATTATATAGAGGCTTATGGGTGCTGCCGCTGCCCTGAAAAATAGATTCTATTACGGCAGCAAGCAAAACTCTCTTTTTTCCACTCTCTTTTGCACTCAGTGTTGCCAATTTTCACTGAAAATCCGACAAATTGTATTGAAAAATATACGGAGAGTAAGCTCTCTTTCAAGACGAGAGAATGGGATACAGAATACAAAAACAAATAGCCGACTTGCTGTCGCTGCTCTAATGTACTTTGCTGAGCAGCGAGAGAGAGTTGCTGTTGCTGCCGCTGCCGCAATGTGTTTTGGCTGTAATACTATCCTTACACTATGTCTGCAAGTATTTACTTTAAACATAATATTTTCTGATTTTAGTTGTCAGGTTGATGGTATTACCATGGAAATAAGAATAAAAAATTTTTCATTTTCAGTTCATTTAAAATTTTTTATAAATAGCGCCGCAGGCGAAAAATTTTTAATTTTCAGTTTATTGAAAAATCTCTTATAATAGCGTCGCAGTTAACATCAGTTCAAAGCTAACAACACCAATACCATTACAAACACATGTTATAGTGTACCAGAGTCGTATTACTGAAAAAAGGTGTAATAAGCTATTTGCAGAAAGTAGTTTGTTTTCAATTTAAAAATTAGTTTTCTCCGTAAATCCTGCACCAAATTTTATGAAATAAATTTTCTCAGTAAGGTATTAGCGTCTGCTTTCTTAATTTTTAGATAATTATGTGGGTTAATTACACGTTTTTTCTTGGAAAAAATTTTTTTGTGGGAAAAAAAAGTACTAAAAACAGTATATTGCGTTTATTTGAAAAACTAAAAGTATTTCGATAAAATGTTATTTAACATGAATTAACAGTATTTTTATTAGCTTTTTAACGGTACCAATATCGTTAGCATATCTCTTGTAGTTTCGGAGATATCGGTGTTTAAATTTCAAACTTCAAGGGGCTCCAGCCCCGCCCCGAGGAGGGAGCGACAAAAAATTTTGTGTTTGTTGGGGTCTGAACCGAAAACAACAACAACAACAAAAATAACAACAAAATTAGAGCTGTGTCAAAACGGTAAATTTAAGCCGAAAGTAGATTATCTAATCTTTCTTATAGAATTGTTTTCATTCAAATTGGTGCTTTTTTTACGGAGAAAACGCATTTTTTATAGTAAGTATAAACTACCCTTTTTGAATTTTGCTACTATGCAGTCTTTTAATAGTACGACTTTACAACGTATGCAACGTTGGGTCTTAGAAAGTTTCAGCTATGGCGGGAGTTACCGCCATTGTTGTTGTACTGTTGTTTTTTTTTTATTTTTTTTCTTAAATTTTTTTTTAAATTCAGAATAGCGCCGCTGGCGAAAAATTTTTAAGAAAAATTGCGCGATTTTTCTTAAAAATTTTTGTGTTTTAGTAAAGCGCCGCAGGTTACGCTCTATCACTTCAAAACAACACCAACACCGTTACGCTACAGTGCATAGTACCAGAGTCGCATTCTTGAAAAAGTGTATAAAGAATTAATTGCAGAAAGTAGTTCGTTGCCACTTTAAAAATCGCTTTTCTCCGGAAATAAAGCACCGATCGTAATGAAATAAATTTTCTAAGAAAGCTTAAATTATCTACTTTCTTATTTTAATTTTAATTAAAATTCTCATTTAATCGAAAAATTGTTGCCATCACTAAGGTAAAATCTTTAAATTTTAACTGCATTCAAATATTTTATTACATTTGTTTTATTAAAAATTTGCTGTGCTCTAAGGCGCTGTTTAGACGGGGGATATATGTCCCAAGTTTGAAACTATTCATCGTTTGTGTTTCCAAAAGTGTTTAGACGGGTTGATAACGAAATCCCGAACGACAAAATCACGAACGACAAAATCCCGAATGACAAAATCCGAAATGACAAAATCCCGAAATTACAAAACTAGTTTTCCGGTATTCTCCATCCTCTTAAACATTTTAAAACCACTAGCAAAGCTCAATTTAGCCACTATCAGGAGGCACGGATCATAACCCTCAGACAACAAACTTCTCTCGATAATGTAAAGTTTTTTCATATATTGTCTACCTACGCGGCCTGTATCAAAAAATACCAATTATATATAGAAATAGATACCTTTACAACGGTACCTATAATATGCGGATATCTTTCATAGTTTAGGAGATATAGGCGTGAAAAGTTTCAAATTCCAAAAAAAAAAAAAAAAAATTACGGCTTATGTTTACCGTTGTCGAGTAGCTCCAATTTTTTTGTTGATTTTTGTGGTATTAGTGCTCTTTGTCCTGACCCCAATAAGCAAAAAAAAAAAAAATGTCGCTCTCCATTGGGGGCTGGGCTGGAGCCCCTTGAAATTTGAAATAAAATCGTCTATATCTCCGAAACTATATAAGATATTTGTATGATGAAAATGTCATTAATTTATGTAAAATAAAATTTTATCGAAATATGTATAGTTTCATAAATAAACGTACTTAAGGTTTTTAGTACTATTTTTTAAATAAAATAATTTTTTACAAACAAAAATGTGTAATTAACCCAAGCAAATATACTAAAAATAAGATAACATGTATTTTAAGCTTTCTAAGAAAATTTATTTCATTCAGATCGGTGCTGTAGTTATGAAGAAAACTCATTTTTAAATTGATAATAAACTACTTAAACTACTTTCTCAAATTATCTTATTATACCTTTTTACAATAATGTGTCTCTGGAACTATGCACTATGTTTGGCGTAATGGTTGTGGTGGTGTTAGTAACAAAATGAGAATAGGCTTTAATTGCAGCGCCATTCCTTCAGATTTTTATATTCATCGAAAATTAAAAATTTTTAAAGAAAAATCGCGCGATTTTTCTTCAACATTTTTGGCCTGCGGCGCTATCTCGTTACATTTTTATATGCTTTGGAAATGAAAAATATTTATTTCATTTCGTTTTTTATATGCTTCGAAAATGAAAAAATTTTATAAGGAAAATCGCGCGATTTTTCTTCAAAATTTTTCGTCTGTGGCGCTATTTCCATACATGTTAATAGTGAACATTGTAAATTGAATAGAAATTCAAAGATACCACACCAATAAAGAAATAACGGTAAATCGCGTCATTGGTTGCATTCAGGACAACAAGCTGTGTTGGCTTTTTTCTGTTTTTCTGTCTGAGGGGGTTAGAAAGGTCAGAAGGGCTGACAAAGCCGTCGCCATTTTTTCTAGCCAAAAATTTGTATGCGGGATCTGCTCAGAACTTTCTTCTCTGTCACTCATTTTCAGTGTTTTGTTTACTTCTCGTGTGGCGGCCACGTGGAATTTGGCAATGAAGTGTTGTTGTTGTTTAAATGTTGTTGTTTATCAGCAAAGACTCAGCAAACGTATTCAGAGAACATGATTTATTCTGACAAGAAAAAGCCAACACAGCTTGTTGTCCTGAATGCAGCCATTGCTTCAATCATCTAAGACTCAACGTTGCACACTTAGTAAAATCGTATTATTTAAAATATGCATAGTAGTAAAAATCTAAAAAAGTAGTTTATACTTACCTTAAAAATTGCATTTTCTCCGTAAATACTGCACCGCTTTGAACGAAATAAATTTTTTTAGAGAGCTTAAAATACATGTTATCTTATTTTTACTATATTTGCTTGGGTTAATTACACATTTTTGTTCAGAAAAAATTATTTTATCTAAAAAAATAGTACTAAAAACCTTAAGATGCGTTTATTTATAAAACTATACATATTTCGATAAAAAGTTATTTAACATTAATTAATGGCATTTTAGCATCATTAGCTTTCAAATGGTATTAATATCATACAAATATCTTCCATAGTTTCGGAGATATAGACAATTTTATTTCAAATTGCCCCCCAAGGGAGAGCGACACTTTTTTTGGCTTGTTTGGGTCAGGACAAAGACAAAAAGGACACTAATACCCAAAAAATCAACAAAAAAAATTGGAGCTACTTGATAACGGTAAATATGTTCCAAAATTACTCTTATTTTGCTTCTCTAAAATTATTATTAAAAAATTAAAAAAAACAATTTAAAAAAGTATTAGCGGCCTTCGGCCGCGGCAGAGATCATAACCTCCAATCAGCAGAATCCTCACGGTCATGTGAAGTTTTTTGCATACAGGTTTTTTCACGTATTGGCGGCCTTCGGCCGCGGCAGGGATCATAACCCTCAATCAGAAGAAGCCTCACGGTCATGTGAAGTTTTTTGCATACAGGTTTTTTCGCGTATTGGCGGCCTTCGGCCGCGGCAGGGATCATAACCCTCAATCAGCAGAATCCTCACGGTCATCTGAAGTTTTTTGCATACAGGTTTTTCCGTGTGGTGGCCTTCGGCCGCGGCAGGGATCATAACCCCCAATCAGCAGAAGCCTCTCAGTCATGTGAAGTTTTTTGCATACAGGTTTTTCCGTGTGGTGGCCTACGGCTGCGGCAGGGATCATAACCCCAAATCAGCAGAATCCTCACGGTCATCGGAAGTTTTTTGCATACAGGTTTTTCCGTGTGGTGGCCTTCGGCCGCGGCAGGGATCATAACCCCCAATCAGCAGAATTCTCACGGTCATGTGAAGTTTTTTGCATACAGGTTTTGTTGGGTATTGGTGGCCTTCGGGCGCGGCAGAGATCAAGCAGAAAGACTTTAACCCTCAGACAACAAAATTCTCTCGTTAATGTAAAGTATTTTCGCATGAAAAGCCTTGATGCGTGGCGGCCTTCGGCCGTGGCAGGGATAATAACCTTCAGACAACAAAAATTCTCCCGATATTACAAATTTGCTTTTCTGCCATTGTAAAAAAAGGCAAGTAGGCGTGTACTTCAATTAATTTCAAATTTTGTTTCGTGATTTTCGGGATTTCTCATTTCAGTATTAAAAAATTTTCGGGATTTTGTCGTTTCGGAATTTTGTCGCATCGGGATTTTGACTGTCTCTAGTTTAGACAGGTGTCTCCATTGGATTGTGGAACGCAGTGACATGGATGATTTTCCAACATGATTTTTTAATTCTTTTTTGGTACCATTAAATAATTTTTTGCTGCCATTTTAAAGCAGAGTTGTACTAGTGAAAAGGTTTTTTGGTTAAAATAAGGTATTTTAAACTATTTTATTTTCCAATGATGTTTATCTCTCGGCGACCCTTTATTCACTGAATATTTTACAAAGTTATTTTATTTAATATTTAAAATAAGCCTACTACAACTCGGCCATCCTGACTATCGATCGCCCCGATCGATTCACTGCAAAATAACAATTATTATAGATCGGCCATCCTGATTTTCGATCGCCCCGATCGATTCTCAAAAAAAACATATCTATACAATACTTTACTTCACTTGTAACAATATAATCAAATTTGCATGTCATTTGTTGAGATCTGTTTTCGTAGTGAGTATGTTTTTGTGAATATTATTTGAATATTGGCATTATAAATCTAAATCACACACTTCTGAACTTCGCCAATCCACCCACTTTCTTATATGCGAAGCCTCAATAATACTATCGTATGGTATTTGGCTATATTGACAATTTTCGACATCGCGAATCACATATATATCATTGGGAAGAACTTTATGAATTTTATATGGTCCTTTAAATTTTGAAGTAAATTTTTTGTTTGTGCCTACAACTGAATCAACGTTTCTGATCAATACGAATTCACCTTCTTCGAACATCGGTGGTGGTTTATGTCTTTCGGAATGATACTTTTCATTTCGTTTTTGGGCAAACTTGATAGCATTAGAAGCATCTGCACGTAACTGTTTTATTCGATCTTCAGAATAAAGTGAAAATTTGTTTTCTAAATGTTCAGTAAGTATATCGACCTTTCTACCTCTCTGTGATACCCCAAATAATAAAATGCTCGGTGCCTGTTTTGTACTTGAATGGATGGAGTTGTTTATAGCATACTCGACATCAGAGATCATTCGTGCCCAATCAGCATGGTTAATTGGTTCGGTGAGCTTAGCTAACATGTTTTTAAAACTCGATTTATACGTTCAACTTGGCCATTAGCTTGAGGTGAAGCTACTGCTACTTTGACATGTTCAACATTTTTTTCTAATAGGAACGAACTAAATTGTAAAGACGTAAAGCAAGATCCTCTATCACTTATTATTCGTCGTGGACGACCGTAATAATCAAAATACTTTTCAAGGCAGACGCAAACTTCCTTTGTACTCGTTGAGTTTACAGCATACAATTTAACATACATACTTAGTGAAAGCATCAACAATTACTAAATTATGTTTACGCTTAAAAAGAAGGGATGGAAGTGGACCAAAATGATCGATGTGGAGTGTATCGAACGGAATAGGTTTCTTTGGCAGACTATGTAATATGCTACTATTTGAATGGGGCGAAGAAGAGTACAAAATACATTTAAGACAATTCTTAACAAAGTTCTCTACTTTGTTCTTCATTAATGGAAACCAATAATGACCTCGAATTTGCTCAACACACTTCGTGACGCCTAGATGACCCAACTTATCGTGAATATGGCGAATTATGTTCGTTTCCATTTCCTTAGGAACGTACAGCAAAAGATTTTTATTTGAATCCTCACGGAATACAAGCCCATCGCTTAGTACAACACCATTCACTTCTCCTTTTTCTAATTGTTCTCTTAATTGAATAATATTATTGTCACGATTTTGAGTGAGTTGCAGCTGGATATCTATATCTTCTGCTTGTACAGGTGAAACTATATCTTTTTCCAAATTCAAAAAAAAAGGAAAAAAAAGATGGAAATTAAAGTGATTGATTTTTTTTATAGAAACATGTAAGCGACCATACGAATTTAACTTAAAGTTTCCAATACCTTTATAACCAGAAAAATAAGTTCTGTCATTCAATAAATTATTTGGAACTATCGAACGCTGGGCGAAACTAGCCGGACTACCGGTATCAAGTAAAGGAAAAAATTCATTAAAATTAGATCCCTCACCAAACTCACTCGGAAAACAGACACTCACCAAATTATTTTCAGATAACTCTTTCTTGAATATATTTGGCTTGTCCTCTGGTAAATTGATTTCACTATTTCCATCCAGAAAAGCCACCCTTGATAGCTTTGTTGATAATACAGGCTTATTACAATTTTTTAAAATGTGTTGAGTTGAACCGCATCGGAAGCATGAAGCTCTTTCCCTTTTTGGCATCGGACATGAGGATGAAATATGACCCAAACCGGAACAATTGAAGCATTGACTTTGTTTGACTTCATAATTTGGTCGTCTGGATATAGTTTCGATTTTTTGTTTTTCGATTGTGGACTCAGTTAATGCTCGTAGTTTTACATAACGCCGCACAGTGGTTCGCCTAGAAAAAGCTAGCTGGACAAGAACAATAATTTACTATCGTGAAAATTCGTATCGCAATACAAAGAGAGAACCCACACAACTAGAATTCGGAAAAAATTTTTCCCCGGTCAACCTACTATGATGACTTACGCGGGTAGGTATATTGGAAAACGTAAATTTTTAAGGAAAATTTGCTGCGTTTGTTCATCTGATAATACGATTATTATTCACGTTAAAGAAGTTCTGGACTATTTTTGTATTATGCAGCTTGAAACTGAGGGTTAGTCGTATTCTTTAAGGATAGATTTATTAGTTATATGTTTTAGGAATAATTTATAAAAACAATCTTAAAAAAAAAAAAAAATTTTTTTCCTTTTTCAACTTTACAAGAAGAAAACTTAAATGTCGCCTCATGTCCCCTCTCTGAAATTTATATATATTATTCGCGCGTTCATCTATTTTAATTTGGTAAAAAATTTCATTGCGATATATTTGCACATCTATGTTTTTTCCCTTACATTCTAAAGGATGAGGACATACATATTAACTTTGCCCTTCGAATTGAGGCATTTTTCGTTATTTTATTTTTGTGTTAAGTACTTATTGTACTTATACAATAAAAGCTTAGTACTTAATGTAATTTTTGATATACTTAAAAAGTAGGCGTAGCAGATGTAGGATGTTCTCCATTTTCGATGTCAAAGAGCTTTACGTAGCGTACGAGAGAATATTAATGGCAACTTCTATGACGATACCTCAATTCGTTCTCCTGTAATCGTCGTTTCTGTCACCAGGGGCGGACCACGCCCATTTTTAGGGATATATTTACGTCTGAGACGGTCGACTCGCGCTCAAAATCTTATCTTTAAATGCACTCCACCAGCTGAGAAATTGAGCTCTAAGCACGGATGAATTCATATTCCCTATAAAAAGTAGGCGTGACACTAGTCCGATTTTCCCTATTTTCAATACCAAACAGCCTAGAAGAACAGAGAATATTCGTACCAAATTTCATGACGATACTTATTCGTTCTCCTGCAATTGTTAATTCCACAGGCGGACAGATTGACGGACAGACTGGCAGACAGACATACGAACGGATAGGCTAAATCGATTCAGGAGGTGATTCTGATCCAGAATATATATAAATTTCTGTACCTGCCACGCCTCTTTTACTGCGTTACAAACGGAAGGGCAAAGTGAATATGTATGCCCTTATCCTTTAGAATATAGGGGAAAAAACATAGATGTGCAAATATATCGCAATGAAATTTTTTACCAAATTAAAATAGATGAACGCGCGTATAATATATATAAATTTCAGAGAGGGGACATGAGGCGACATTTAAGTTTTCTTCTTGTAAAGTTGAAAAAGGAAAAAAATTTTTTTTTTTTTTTAAGATTGTTTTTATAAATTATTCCTAAAACATATAACTAATAAATTTTTTTTTTAAGATTGTATTGATAAATTAATTTAAAACTTAACTTAAATTAAATAAAGAACTCATATGTATGCATGTATTTGTGTAAATAAAATAAAATAAAATAATTTTTATTAAAAATGTCTACTTTGATTATATTTACACTTACTGTCCTATATCGGTTTGTCAGCAAACATTAATTTTTTTGAAAACCGTACCACTTAGAACAATACGGTTTTCAACATTTTAACAAGAATTTCTTAGGATATTTTGTTAAAGAAAAAAAATTTCTTACTTACGTGTTTTTCCTTTTTTCTTCGATTCAACAACAGTTTTTACGTGTTTTCTATACATTTTTTTTCCCCCAACCGGCTAAACAGGGGGAGAAGCAACCCCGCTCCCATACATTTTTTTCTTGTCACAACCTAACAAATACAAAAAACCAAAAAAATAATTTTGTCCGGCTAGCTTGTTCTAGACGAACCACTGTGCGCCGTGCTAATTGTTTAATAGTAGTGACAGCTTTAATTGTTCAATAGTAGTGGCTGGATAGAGAATTGCAATATTTGGTGAACGATCATTAAGTCCGTTGATAATGAATTGAATGACTTCAATTTCGTCAATCAACCCTGGAAGCAATCTCCTGCATTTGCAAAATATATCCCAGCACACTGGTCTTCATAGGATTAAATTTTGTGTTTCTTAATATTGCAACAATTTCGGTAGAAGTCAAAACTTGTCCAAATGTTTTTAAAAAATTGTTTTTAAAATCCATGTAAGTCCTTGACTTATCTAGGCGTAAAAACAGTTCGGCTGCCGACTCGGCTTCCGATTTCAGACGGAAATTGTCATTGGCATCCAACGACTCACACACTCGTTCGTAAGCTTCAATCCATTGGCAAGCATCGTAACTTTCATCACCACTAAACGGAACAACGACATGCTCGATATCGGCGAAATCTACTCGGAAAGAATCGTTCGAAGTGTTAGAATTAGTTGGTTCCATTGAATTTTATAACTCGCTAAGCTGTTTTTTAAGCTGGGCGATTTCCAGCCGCTTTCGTAAACTATATAGCTCTGCATCTTCAGGATCATTTCCTCTAGAATCACTTTCTCTACAGATGGAGATTTCCTCTACCTGGTCTTCATTTCTGCTCGTCTTGGCCACAGACTGCATTGTGGCTTCCAGCTGACTTAAATTCTCAAAGCCGATCAGGAGTTTAAGCTGCGAAATGGTGGCTGTGTGTGAAAAAGCGATATTATTTTCCGTTAACCATTTCGTTAGGTCGATACGGCGTAATCTATTTGTATTCGGCATGATCAATAAATTTTCTTTTCAGTAAATTATCTGTTTTTTTTTTTTGTAATCCCACTTCTGATGGTTTAAACTATTTTATTTTCCAATGATGTTTTTCTCTCGGCGACCCTTTATTCACTGAATATTTTACAAAGTTATTTTATTTAATATTTAAAATAAGCCTACTACAGTATGCACTTTCATCGTATTTGGTAGAAAGTGTATAAAAATGTACATAAATTTTGTTTTGTCAGCAACACCTAAGTATTGCCTAAGTATTCAAATCGACAAAGTACAACAGATGTTTTTTCCAACTCTGTATTGTGTAGCTTACACAACGCATAAAAAAAACGACCTGGGGCCGAATTGTCCTAAATTTCACTCAGTTTCTGTGTATATAAACAAAGCCCGAAAAATTTGCAACCGAAATGTCTATTAATTTCAGTAATTTCAAATAGATTTTGTAAACAGAATCAGCTGTTAGCCCAATTTACTGCAAAATTTTGGGAAAAAGTAAGCAACACAGAATTTAGGAGAAATGAGTGATTTTAAAATTGTACACAAGTTTTCTGCACCAGGGTTCTTTCTGTGTAAACGTTGTTATTGTTTTGTGTATAAGCTACACATCACAGAGTTGGACAAAAAGCGGCTAGTGCAAGGATCGGCAACCTTTCTGCAATTAAGAGCCATTTTTCCCCCTGATGCGGTAAATTATTTTTTTAAACAGCCAAACACCGGCTCTGTATTAAGTACCGAATAAAAAAATTTTTTTTACGATATAAAACGTTTTTGAAACGAACTAAAAAGTTTAACGAAAATTATTCAAGATTTCAAACACTTTGCATTTTTTTCAACATTTCGTGGGCGTGGGTGGTTAGCCTATGTTTAATATATCATTGTATACTAGTTCTGAGTTAAAATTTCGGGTTTCCAGTTTACCGGGAAACTGATTTAAATCAATAACACATACTTGTGGCGAACATTTTGAAAAGACCCACTTTTCTTGCCTAAAAGTGGGCGTGAGTGGTTGGTTTATGGTATCGACTTTTGTGGATACTCATGCATTGTTCTCCACCTTTAAGCTATAGTTCCAATTTCGAGTCTCTAGCTAACCGGAAAGCTAGTTCAACATCAACTTTAAAATTTGTAGCGACATTTTTAAACGGTCCATTTTCTTGCCCCAAAGTGGGCGTGAGTGGTTATTTTATGGTTTATGTTGTATTGTTATTTAGTTCTACGGTACGGTTCGAATTTCGAGTCTCAAGATTACCGGAAAGCTGGTTTAAAATCAATTTATAAATTTGTAGCGAACATTTTGAAAGGGCACAAATTTCTTGTATTAAAGTGGGCATAAGCTGTTAGTTTATACTTGGTTTGCATTGTCATCCAGTTCTAATTTATGGTTCAAATTTTAAGTCTCCAGCTCATCGGGAAGTTAGTTTAAAATCAGTACTATTTTGTACTATTTAAGTACTATTTTATACTATTTACAAATTTGTACTATTTAAGAGCCACAAGAATAATTCTTCTGAGCCGCATGCGGCTCGCGGGCCGCAGGTTGCCGACCCGGCTATTGTAAAACAATACACAATTGCCTAACAAATTTACAGAGGCATTCTGAGAGTCACTAACTGTTGAAATCGTCGTTTGATATTCCAAGAGTCACCTAAACGTTCAAAACTTTGAAAATTATTGAGTCAACAAAATTTTCCCCTAAGGAATCGATTATTTTTAAATTATCGATTATCGATTAAACTATAAAAATCCACAAAATGTTTTCACTTAAACTTTGCAAACAGTTGGAATTGTTGATTGATTTTTATTAAACAATAAAAATCCACGAAATATTTCTACTTTAACTTCACCTGAACTTTGCAAACAATTGGAATTTTCGTTTGTTTAAGCTATAAACAAACGTGTTTGAACACGTGCTACAGTGTTTGAAATTTTTAACAAAGAAGCAATGGTAATTTTTTTTTTGCTAAAATCAAAGCGAAATAATATAAGAAAAACACAAATATTATTCTACATACAATTTTCTAAGCATATTCTATATTTTAGCAATTTTTAGAACCTTGATTTCGCGAAAAAATTGTATAAGGTTTTTAATTATTCAACATAACTGCAATAACAAAAGTTTTATCTACTAGCACTAAAAATTTTATCTTGTGCACAAACCTTCCAGAGAAGAAGTCAGTATATAAGAACTAAAGTAACGGGAAAGGAGATTTGAGTTAGGCGACTTTTAGGGCAGATTTCACAATGTCCGGTTAAGTGCTTATCGAAACTTTCAAACGTCAAAATCTCTTACTCTCTATCTCTATCTATCTCTAAATGTCAAAATTAACATTGCTCTCATTTATAGTTAATAAGTATAAAAAAGTCTAAAATGGCAGCAAAAAGGTATTTAATAGAAGCAAAAACTATTAATAGTAATTCTTGTTGGAAAATCATCCATGTCACTACGGCCCACAATCCAATGGTGACACCTGTCTAAACACTTTCGGGGACACGAACGATTAATAGTTCCAAACTGGGGGCATATGTCCCCAGTCTGAACAGCGCCTTTATAAAAAACAGGAAAAGGAAACACAACGCGCAACAGAACGCAAAAATCCGTGAAAGCAGCGCATTTAAAATACAGTGCACACGTAGAAATGTGAACTAATTAAAACCAAGCGGGTTCACAGTTTCGAATTTGTTCACTTTTGCGAATGTCAAAATTTAAGGCAAAACATATCCCCATTTTATCATAATTATGCATTTTAAAATAGAAAATTTACATTTATGAAACCAAATTTAATTTTATTCAAAAAAGAACCAAATACAGAAATATATTTATTAAAAAATATTAAAGTATTAATTTCTCAAGAATGAAACGCGTAGTGTACCTACTCAAAAAAATCAGTAATTGTTTTCTGCTTTTTCTTTTAATAACAAAAACTTTTTGGAGCTCATAGGTCATTGCATGAGCACGAAGATCATTGGAAATGACCCATGTAATTTCATTTCAGATACATTTTTTCCTTATGCCGCAGAATCTTGAAAATTCCCATATATATTTTTTTGGTTTTTCATATCATAGGGAAATTGCTAACATGGATTCAAATTTAACTGCCGCCTTTTAACTGGCAGTTTAATTTAATCTAATGTAAAGAAATACAGTTTTTAACTAGGAATTGTGACTCTGTAGTTATTTTGATCAGCCAATTAAAATAAACTGAAAGTTAAGGAATTTATGTAATTGAGAGTGAAGAAAACGGGCCTAAGAAAGGTTATCGCAACCTTTTTGAGAGAATATAAAAATTGATTTTAGACTTGAAATTTGACTAGTTACATATGTTAGAATGAGGAATTTACATTGTTTTTCAATTCAATTCGAATAGCAATCGTTATCGATTGATAATAGTTCTCCTAACCCAAAATATCTAATTGTATATGTATTTAAAAATTTTAATTTTTGGTATTTTAAGAGTTCGAAAATAGAGTTAAATTTTAGAGCCTTTGCAAGTTTTATGGGATAAGAGGAAGTAAATGCAACACTGCTTGACTATTAGACTAGACTCTGACGGTACTTAATTTGAAAGCTTTGTTTTGAATTGTATGCTTTAGTACAGAACTCCGCAACCTTTTACAGTCTACAGCATAGTAAATGGTTTTTGATTATTTCGTGGCACTGTATAAGTTAAGGCTTGCGATAGACAGACAAAGGAAAACAACCGTTTTTATACCCTACACCCAAAGGGATGAGGGTATATTCACTTTGTTCTTCCGTTTGTAACGCATTAGAGGAGGCGTGGCAGGTATAGAAAAGTATATATATTCTGGCTCAGAATCACCTCCTGATTCGATTTAGCCATGTCCGTCCGTCTGTCTGTCTGTCCGTCTGTGGAAATCACGATTACAGGAGAACGAATAGAGGTATCGTCATGAAAATCGGCACGAATATTCTTTGTTATCCTACGCTGTTTTGTATTGCAAACGGGAAAAATCGGACCAGTGCCACGCCTACTTTTTATAGAAAATATGCACTCATCCGTGCTTTTAGCTCAATTTCTCAGCTTGTAGAGCGAATTTAAAGCTAAAATTTTATTCCCGACTCCGCGGTCTTAGACTAAAATATATTCTGAAAAATGGGCGTGGCACGCCCACTTATATACTACACCATATAATGAGGTGTTTGGTAGGAAAAGCGGTGTTGTAGATGAGTTAATAGATCAACATTTGCTCCCTGTTTAGTTTGCCTCGCTTCTTGCCAATAAGGCCAGAGCAATATTTAAAGAAAAGGCACAGCTATCACCCCGCGGCAAACTACTTTACCACGGCACAGCGGTTGCGTCAGGATATAAAAAGTAAAACTAGTATATTTTTCACGGTTATTACGATCTCATAGTGTAATACATGCAAATACAAATTCAAGTTTTGTATGATTCCTTTTGTATAATTAAAAAATATTTAAAATTTAAGTCTCCTCGGCAGACGACAAGGGTTAAAAAAGGAGAATTATTGTAGAATTGGAATTACAAGCAAAACTATTTACAAGCTTTTTAAATAATTACTTATAAGCTTTGAAAATTATTTCAAAAAAGTCTTGGAAAGTAACTGTAAGTTATGCTTGTAAAACAACTGCATTAAAAGATTTTTACAAGCTTTTTAAATAATTACTTATAAGCTTTGAAAATTATTGCAAGAAAGTCTTGGAAAGTAATTGTAAGTCATGCTTGTAAAACAACTTATACTCGTATTATAAGTAATTTATAAGCTTGTTATGCAGGGAGCCTTGTTGATTTTTCGATAATTATAATTCAACGTTTTCCATTTATTTTCAAAGTTTTTTCCAAATGTGTCGCCTATGGAAATAAGTTTACCATAAATTTATTTCCAAACGTTTTGGTTTGCTGGGTTATTACAAAAGAGAATTTTTATAAGTATTTGTATCCCGAGTATAAAAAACTTAATTAAGGTTTAAGGTAATCTATTTTTCCGAAGCATGGCATAAGCTACACCATCGTATTAATAGAATAGTGGGTGTGAGCTTACTACTTTTTCTCTCTTGAGATACTTACAAGTTTACATTACGAAACCATATAAGAGTAGAAAATTTTTATTTGAGAAAACGATAAATGTAAATTCGATAGAAATTCCAAGATCACACAAATTTGAATAGTTTTCTGATCATCAATCCGTTATTTTATGAAATAGACTTGCACTGCTTTTAAAACCAATGTTTGAGATTATCTTCTATTTTTTGCTATGAAAATGTTGAGAGGAAGAGCGCCGTAGAAGGTATTATATAACTATATATAGCGGAGGACGGATAAGACTTACTATACTATGCTATTTTTGTTTGTATATTACACTTTTTTATCTTTATGGAAATATTAAATATAAGTATTAGTGGTATAGGTTTTGGGCCAATTACCGTCGTCTCGTCTAATTTAAATTGGGAGGAAATCACCGATTTGGTAGTATGTTCATACACTGTTTTTATCGCATCTATTACCATTATTAATTTTGTATTAAATCTTATTGATGTTTGGTTGCATTACTTTTTAATTCTTAACATCGATCAGTTTGAGTTAATAATTCTTATAAATTAACGGCATGCCATATTGCAACACATAATTCAATAATTTTGCTTTCAACGGCCTCACAAACCCTTTATGTAGTTTACTAAATAACAATAATAAATATGTAATATTAAATACGAAAATTTGCTGGAAATGGAACTTTTCCTCCCATACAACAGTTTTATATTACATACCAATATAACCACAGCCACTCTCTGCAGAGACAAACAAGTATAAGAAATGAGCAAAAAAGTGTTTAAAGAACAAGTTTGTCTGGCATGATCACTATACATAATCACATTGGAAATTCAAAGCAGTCGCATTTGTTAGAGAGAGACTCACTTTAGTGTAGTGGCTCAGTAATACATTTTTTATATTTACTAAATTAAGGAAAAATTTATTTTTAATAATGAAGTGACTCTTCTGAATTTAAATACTTCTAAAAATATAATAATTAGAAAATATTTCATATAAGAACAATATGTTAACCCAAACTCTGCTCACAATCATACATTTCGAAAAAGCAGAAAATTGTGTAATATTAATTATTATTTTATAGTCCTTAAATATACAATTTAATTTGTTTTATTTTTTGTTATTGACATTATTTTTTTAAATTCAAAAGGAAACGTTCTAAATCTAGCGAGATGTACATTAAATAAACAAATTATTGTTTTTATTGTTTAACCATTGAATATTTTTTACGCTATGCTTTGACGGCGGGCAGTTTCTTTTATTTTTTGATTTGAGTTTAGCAAGAGAGAGGAATTATTATTGTCATTTTTTTTTTATAGTCTTCTTTGTACTTTCAGTTTTAGTTGTGTTAAAAGGTTGGCATAGTGTAGATTTATTTGGTGATGGCGTGTCAGTAGGAAAGATGCGTATGTATTGCGAAAGAAATAACAATAGCGCTAATGTGAATGCTATAAAATACAACACGTACATATTTCGAAATTCCCGCCGTCGTCGGTTTGGAAATGCGATTAACTTAGAAATTGTGCAATATGATCATTTAGGTTTTATTGCATCCAAATGTATGTAATGTTAAATGAATATACACGTACGTACAAGCAGACAATAAAACGGTTATTTTCTTTCTGTCTACTGAAAATCGTCTTGGGTTCGCTGCTGTTACTTGTAAAACCTTGAAAAAGTGAAAGGAACTACCGTCAGTCAGGTATGGACATATATGATGATTCTACAAGTTTTTCTTTCGTACATATACATGTACAAGTTGTGCTGCGCTGTGGTGTGCTGATCTGTGCATAGTAGTTGCAGTTCCTTTACGCTTTAAAATAAGCCATTTGACATTTAAAATGTTGTTTGCGGTCTCTTCGAATACGTATGGGTACATAAAAATTGCAAAATAATTAAAGAAAGGAAAGAATTTTAATATATCCAGGAAGAAAAATAGGATTTTAAAAATTATTTTCTTTAAATTAATAATAGCTATATAATTATATATATGTATATAACTATATAATTAATATTTATTCGGGTGTAGGATATGAGGGTATATTCACTTTGTTCTTCCGTTTGTAACGCATTAAAGAAGGCGTGACAGGTATAGTAAAGTATATATATTCTGGCTCAGAATCAATTCCTGATTCGATTTAGCCATGTCCGTCCGTCTGTCTGTCTGTCCGTCCGTCTGTCTGTGAAAATCACGATTACAGGAAAACTAAAGAAGGTATCGTCATGAAATTTGGTACGAATATTCTTTGTTATCCTACGCTGTTTGGTATAGAAAATATGCACTCATCCGTGCTGTTAGCTCAATTTCTTGGCTTGTAGACCAAACTTTCAGCTAAAATTTTATTTGTGAGTCCACCTAAGACTAAAGTATATTCTCAAAAATAGGCGTGACACGCCCACTTTTATACTATACCATATAACGAGGTGTTTGGTAGGAAAAGCGTTGTTGTAGGTGAGTTAATAGATCAAAATTTGCTTCCTGTAAATTAAAAAAAGGAAGTACATATATATGTATAATTATTAATATATTATTTAATATTTGCATACAAAAAAATTAATTTAAATATATAACAATACTAGCTGTTGCCCGCAACTTCGTTCGCGTGGAATAGTGCTCGCTCTAACTTAGTTTGATTGAATGATATACATATGTACACATCACAGTCGTGCTTGCAGTATGTATATGTATATACATACTCGTACATGATATACACGACACTTTTTTATTTGGATAGGAGAGGCCCATTATAGGGTTTCCTTGATAACTCGAGGGTCCCAGAGATACTTCTTGCTTGTTTGTGTCTTACTATGATATAAATTCATTTATTATTGACATCTATTCTGTCCAGCACAATGTTAACTTAATTTAAAATTGAGACTGAATTCCCCTACAGTCCTTTATCCCCTATTTAGAGGTTGACTTTTTATAAAATAGGTACCCTATGTCCCTCGTCAGGGTTCCAGCTATCTCCACACCAAATTTCACCAAAATCGGTGCAGCGGTTTAGCAGTGAAAAGGTAACAGACAGACAGGCTTACTTTCGCATTTATAATATTAGTATAGATATAGATTATATGTTAGTAACGGGAGACAGTCAAAATCCCGAAACGACAAAATCTCGAAAAATTTTTAATACTGAAATGAGAAATCCCGAAAATCACGAAATAAAATTTGAAATTAGTGAAGAAATTAAATTTAAGTCACAATTTTTTCCAAAGCGAAGTACGCGCCTACTTGCTTTATTGAAGTACGCGCCTACTTGCCGAAGGTTGCCAATACGCGGAAAAACCTGCGTGCCTTTTTTGGAATTGAAACTTTTTCACGCCTATATCTCCTATAAAAGATATCCGCATAATATAGGTACTGTTGCAAAGGTATCTATTTCTAATATCTTTCATTGGTATTTTTGTACGCGGCCTGTAGCGTAGGAAGACCCTATATGAAAAAAACTTCACATTATCAAGAGAATTTTGTTGTCTGAGGGTTATGATCCGTGCCTGATAGTGGTTAAATTGAAGTTTGCTAGTGGCTTTGTCGTTCGGGATTTTGTCTTTCGGGATTTCGTAACCAACCCGTTATTAACATTATATATTGTAATAATATAAGTATATTTTATATTTTTTTATGCAAATCGCATATTTTCTTAAAGTTTATACCTGTATTCTTAAAATCTGAATCTCGCAGACACTCAGTAATATTTTTTGTTTAAATAATAAATTTTTTATCGTATTTATGTCAACCTTTTTTGCCTTCTTGTACATACTAAGGCAGGCAGCAGATAAGGGCCTAAAAATGTGCAAACAAAAAAACGAAAAACTCTCCCTCTTTTCCTCCCCGCAAAAATCATGTTTCACTCGATATTTATCATAGCAGCGCAGGCAGCAGACCGGTGTGTGTGAAGTTGGCACCACATTTGGTGTTGGCAGTGCATTTTTTTCAGAGTTCTGGATGCACCCGGAATAGTTCCGGAGTTCTCTACCAGTTTTAGAAATAGTTCTGCCGAATTCACCCAAAAAAATTACTTCCAAAGTTTGGGGCGCTAACTTCACGATTTGAAATCAGAAAATCTGTCATAAATTTGAAGTTTTAAGAGATAGAGGTATAGTGTAGTACATTTTTTTGTAGAACTATTGGGGGGCTATTCAGAACTGTAAAAAATTGTTTCGAAATTTAAAGTTAGAGTTCTGTTTAGTTAAAGTTAAAGTTTAGAGTTCTGAATGCACCCCAAATAGTTCTGGCGATCTTGAATAGTTTTGGAAATAGTGCTAACTTCACGATATAAAAATTAGAAAATCGGGCATAAAATGTAACCAGTACGGAATAGATACATACTGTAGTGCATTTCTTTGTAGAACTATTGGGGGGCTATCCGGAACTCAAAAATTTTTTTTTTAAAAATAATTTAAAAAAAAAAATTTTTAATTTTAAATTTTAAAAAAAAAATTTTTTTTTCAGAGTTCTGAATAGCTTTTCTCAATATATTCAGATACACATCAACTTAAAAACCAGTTGCGCTAAACTAACGGCTAAAATCGAGTTTCTAAACAAAAAATTTCACAAAACCCACAGAACTTTAAAAATATTGGTATTCGGATGTAAAGTTACTAAACGAATTCTTCAGAACTACTGGAAAGCTTCTTAGACTCTAAAAAAATTTTCGAAATTTTGTGCAAAAAAAAAATTTTGTAAAGAAAAATTTTAAAGAAATGAATTTTTTTAGAGTTAGTCAGGGCAAGCTAGTCAGGGCAACCACCCATTATCAATACCCAACCGACATCTTTATTGCAGCTCTCTATTTATACATGGCGCTTGCGCTCAAGTTATAAACGCAAGTCTCTCAACTTCAACGCATGCGCCAAGTTTGAGTACAGATCTTCAATAAAAAATGTCGCTCGCGTGTTACTCTTAAACGATGGATGCTTGCCCTGACTAAATCACATGTTTAATGATTTCGCAAAAAGTTCTATAGAAACATTTTTCTTTTGGGTGCTTATATCAGCTCATGTGTAAGGTGTATGTACATATAATTCCAATGAAAAGGATTGTCGCTAAACGCATTTTGTACTCAATTCCTTAGAAAATAATATCGGTTACAAAAACATGAATTTTGGTACAGATTTTAATTTTAAGAAGTCACATTTGATGGCCTCCCCATCGTTGGAGTATTTTCCCAAGAATTTCTACCAATCATATTACTATATTTGTAACTAAAATTTGGTAATGACAGTAATAGTTATGGTTAAGTGAATGTGTTTTTTATCTGATGGAAAAGCTGCATCCAGGTTACAGTAAATGTTTACTTATACAATGTATTATTTCAACATGTCTGCTACCTTGTGACCACTTCCATGCAATAACTTCAGTGTTTTTCGGCACAATGATTTTTATTTGACTAATTGAGTAGAAATATTGCGAAACGGATAATGTGCATAGAGGAAGATTGCCGGGCATCGATTGAAGTATAAGCGCCATCGAATTTTGAAAACTGAAATTGAAAAAGCTGGATTTCCAAGAATTCTGAAGATTTCGTTTACTAACTTTATATCCGAAAACCATTATTTTCATAGTTCTCTCCGTTTTTGTGAAATTTTTTTTTAAAAGCCATGATTTTACCTGTTAGTTTGTCAGAACTCTTTTTCAAGTTTATGGGTATCTGATTATATGCGAAAGAGCTATTTAGAACTCTAAAAAAATCATTTTTCTTAAAATTTTTTCATTAAAAAAATTTTTTTTCTCAATATTTCGAAAATTTTTTTAGAGTTCTGCTATTTAGCTATTTAGAACTCTAAAAAATTCATTTTTCTTAAAATTTTTTCATTAAAAAATTTTTTTTTCAAAATTTCGAAAATTTTTTTAGAGTTCTGAGAAGCTTTCCAATAGTTCTGAAGATTTTGTTTAGTAACCTTATATCCTAAAACCAATATTTTCATAGTTCTGTCCGTTTTTGTGAACATTTTTTTAAAAGTCATGATATTCACCGTTAGTTCGCCGGAACTCTTTTTTAAGCTATCTGATTATATAATTAATTGATTTAATATAATTAATGATTATATAGAGCTGTTCAGAACTCTATGCTATTCAGAAATTAAAAAAAAATTGTTAGAGTTCCGGATAGCCCCCCAATAGTTCTACAAAAAAATGCACTACAGTATGTATATATTCCGTACTGGTTACATTTTATGCCGGATTTTCTAATTTTTATATCGTAAAGTTAGCACCCCAAAATTTGAAAGCGATTTTTTGGTAAATTTGGAAGCGATTTTTTGGTAAATTTGAAAGAACTATTTCCAAAACTATTCAAGATCGCCAGAACTATTTGGGGTGCATCCAGAACTCTAAAAAACTTTTTTTTTTAAAATTCCTTTAAAAAAATTTTTTTTTTTCAAATTTCAAAAAAACTTTTTACAGTTTTGAATACCCCCCAATATTTCTACAAAAAATTGTACTACACTATACCTATATATCGTAAAACTTCAAATTTATGACCGATTTTCTGATTTCAAATCGTGAAGTTAGCACCCCAAATGGAAGCCATTTTTTTAGGTGGATTCGGCAGAACTACTTCCAAAACTGGTAGAGAACTGCGTAACTATTCCGGGTGCATCCAGAACTCTAAAAAAATGCACTTTTTGAAAAATGTGGTGCTAACTTCACACACACAGCAGAGCGCCGTATAAGCGTCTGGAAGTTATCGGCAAAAAAAAAACTCCCTCATTCTCACTGCTCAAACTCCAAAGACCGGCGACTACCTCTCTCGACTCCAATAACAGAAACTTCAGCAAATAGAGAAGAAACGAAAAACTTTCCTTTTTTTCCTAGACGTAAAGTAAAAAAAACGTATTTCCACGGATTCCACCAACAAAAAAAATTAACAAGATATGAGTATTTCTTTATTCATTGCCCCTCCAATTCATAAATGGCGAATAATCGTTTTCTTCAGAGTCGTCTAGTGTAAAATTTTCAGCAGAGTATTCGTTCAGTGTCATTCGACTCGAATAATCAAACGATCTCTGCAGTCAATGCTCGAACCTTTTTCTGAATCTCGAAAGTGCTTTTGAGACGTTCCATGCAGACCTCTAGTACATACATACTAGAGAGCTGCATAAGTCGACTTAAAAGCTAATTAAAACACAAAAAAATGTTTAAGCATTGTCTGTTGTGCTTTTTATACGCTACACGCGAAGGGATGAGGGTATATTCAGTTTGTGCTTCCGTTTGTAACGCATTAAAAGAGGCGTGCCAGGTATAGAAAAGTTTATATATTCTGGCTCAGAATCACCTCCTGAGTCGATTTAGTCCTGTCCGTCCGTCTGTCTGTGGAATTCAACATTTTCATTATGAAGAACTGTGCATTTCCAAAAAAAAATGTAAAAAAAATTGTTTTAGTCCTTAATTTTGATTCAAATGCGTTTATTTTATAATTTCATATAGCAGTAATAGTAAAGAAAGGCGAATTTATTACAACCATATATATTTGCACTATAATAATTTCACATTGATTATGTAAGTAAAAATAAGTTCAACAGAAAAAAGCAACACTGCTGCTTTCTTTCTTCATTTGGCAGCACTGCTGGCACTCGGTTTTTCAAGTGGAAAGAAGAAAATAGCTCTTGCTGTAGAAAGGTTGCATGTGTTTCGCAAAGATAATGGGATAAGTCATGGGAGGTTGAAGTTCCCCATGATGATGTAGCCAAAAAGATACAACGACGATTAGTTTCAAGGAAATGTTTTTTAAAATACTTTTAAGTAGTTAGAAGTTCGAAAAAGTTAAAAAAAATTAATAATCGGTGAGAAGTTCAAACATGTAAAACAAATTTTATGATATTACTAATAAAATCCCTCTAAGAATAAATACTCAATGCCTCTCTGGTCTGAAGATTATCGGCAAGTAAAATACAAAAAACCAGAAATCTTGTTCTTCTTCGACAGTAATTTTTCGTTGTCGCAGTATTTTTTCGTTGTTCGCAGTTCTTGTCGTAATTTTACTTTGTTGTTACACTATTCATTCGTTGTCTTCAATTCAAAAACGCAGCTACACTCTCTTTTACTATTCCTTTTATACTAGTGTTGGTGTTTTGTAATTGTCATTTAGTGCCTAGCTATTTTCAAAACGACTTATGCAGCTCTCTAATACATACATGTCAAATTTGAAACTAACCGAACAAAAAGAGACGCTAAAGGTGGCACATCGCCGAAAACCCATCAATAAACATTATATTAATAAACATATTTATTGTATTATCTTTTTAAGTTACAGAACATTACTTTTAAAAAGAAAACCGAGGCAATTAAATAATGGAAAATTAATTAAAAAATTGGATTATTGGGAAAGAGGTACGAGTATTGTTATCGGAGCGTGTGTGTGATTGATTCCTTTTTGATGTAAAATTGACACTGGCCTGGCTCACGATCACAAAACATACCAAACTAAAGCCAAATAGTTCAAAATTCCTCAAAATCAAATATTGCTTATTTAATATTAAAATAAAAATTAGTAATATTTTGAGAGCGTGAGGCAAAGGAGCCTAATTTCTTTCATTACACATAACGACTTTTTTGACCGAAGAGAAACATTTTCATGATGTCGGATCAACAATTCTTTTTAAAATGGAATGATTTCCAAACGAACATGGTTACATCATTCCGACATTTAAGAGATGAGAAAAGTTTTACAGATGTAAGTAAGATATTATAGTTTTAATCTGTATGTAAATTAATAAAATTATATTAGAGCATTTTGGTGAATCACATAAACATCTGTGCTCAATTTTATGCATATAAATATTTGCAGGGGTATTCTGAGAGTCACTAACTATTGAATCGTCTCGAAATTGCATTGCAAACAACAACAAAAATCGTCTCTTTGTTGTTAAATAGTTAGTGATCAATCAATAGTTAGTGACTCTCAGAATACCTCTGTTAATTTCACTTCATAGTAAAACTTATGTCCTTAGAGACAGAATGTTTAAAAAACTAAAAAACGCTTGCTTCATAACTTTTAAGGTTTTTGAAAAGCTTTGAATATATTTTTTTAATGCATTTATTAAAATATTTTGTTCCCTGCACTCGTTCTGGTAGTAAGAGAAACCTATTAGTAGTTAAGCCATTTTCCATACTCTCGAAAGTGCCTTTTTTGTAATATTCTCTACATAAGATTATTTAATAACGAATTCAAACAATAATACGATGTTGTTGAATAACGATCATTTGATATTTATAATAGGTTACACTTGCCTGCGAGGGACAAACATGCAAAGCACACAAAATGGTACTCTCTGCTTGCAGTCCTTATTTTAAAGCGCTTTTGGAGGTAATGAAGGATTCGTAACTGCTTTTGTCCACTTTGCGATTATGATCGGCATTTATTTTTAGGAAAATCCATCAAAACATCCAATTATCATATTGAAAGATGTCTCTTATATCCACCTTCAAGCCATTCTGGAATTTATGTACGCCGGTGAAGTGAATGTCTCACAAGAACAGTTGCCAGCATTCCTAAAAACAGCTGATCGACTCAAAGTGAAAGGTCTCGCTGAAACACCGAGTTCTATTAAACGAGAAGGTTAATCGTAATAAACATATAAAAAATAATTTCACAAGAATTATAAATATAAAACTCACAAATCCATTTAAGCGTTGATTTTAAAGTAAATATTTCTTGCTAATATGTTATAATAAAAAACAACAAATCAACAAAATTCAATATAAAGGTAAAAGATTTCTATCTTGTATAATTGACATGTATGTATGTATTAGTATGTTTCATACATCGCCTACTTTTTTTCATATATTTAAACTATATATATAAACATATACATATGTAAAAAATATTTTTTTACAAATCATTTTATATGCAATAATTTACATGCATACACATACATTTGTAATCATCTATGATACGATTAAGAATGCCAAGCATAAGTAATTATCTATTTGAAAAGTGAATTAGGAAAACATTTTCAAAGAAAGCTAGAAATTCTTTCTGCTCAGTTTTCTATTTTTGGCAAAAATTTGGCTTGAGGACACAATATTGTTTATAATTTAAATAAACCCTTTTAACAATTGAAGAATCCTCTGAGTTTTAATATTACCATTTCGATATTAAAAATGCAGCAAGTTCACTTCATTGGAAAAATGCAGTTCCTGAAAAATGGAAAACGTTTATCGTGGTATGATCATCTTATTTTTATCCAATTTGAAGGCCAATACCTACAAAATGATTTTTTAATCTGAAACTGTTTTTTTTAACAAAATATATTTAATGTAAATAGTAATTTAATATTAATAGTAATAGTAATAATTACATTAGTTAAAAAATGCAGAGCTGTAACTATTTCAAATAAGAAAACGTGGACTTGCCAAGCTCAAAACCCAACGGCTCATATATACACAATTGCTTTTTTTCAAATATCACTACACGCATGCAAGCGTATCACTACAAGCATTAAATCAAATCGCAAAGTTGTGTTTTGGTTAATGTTTAAGTTGTCCTTAATGTTTGGAATTTAAGTTTGTGGTTCTCGAAAATTAAATAAATCAGCCGTTGATTTCGAAAGTAAAAGTACACGTTTTTGTTTCTTTGAAGTAAGTATAAGCTTGAATTTTAGACTAAATGCATTTCTGAATGCTATTGATAACAAAACTTCGTTTTGAGATAATCATCCAAACAAATTGGTTTCCAAATTGGTCCAAATAATATCGATAATACCAGAATAAAAGTTATTTCATCATTTACTGACATCTTTGAGGTCACTTTAACTTAACTTACCCCACTTTCAAAATAAACGACTCAAATCTAAAAATGTTAAATATATATTAAAAAATCTAAATATATACATATGTATATATAAAAAATTTGTTTGACATCTTGTATTTTCTTTAAGTTATAATTAAGTAATATTTGGGTTAGGATTTCACCACACAAAATTCATATTTCAGTTAAGTTTTAAAAGTTTAGCTAACTTCCTCCTGAATCGTTATTAGTTCGAAACTTCTTTTTTATTCAGTTGGCGTTAAAAATACGGTAATATTAATGTTTATTAACTTGTAATGTTGTACAAGTCTACACTTTGCTTTTTAAGGAGAGTGAGAAGAGGAGAGTTTTTTTTTTTTTATTTGTGAGATTTTCAATACAAGAACGAAGTAGTTCTTGTTGATTCTACTTTGTTTTTTTCGTTCGATCCATATTTTTGCATTTTCAGTACACGAACCAAGTGGTCGACTGAGTAAGATGTGAGCAATTTTGAAGCATTTTTCCTTCGATGAATAAGCGATGTCGTTCGCCACTCAACGACAGGGTCGAAGCCGGGGTCGTTGAGTAGCGAACGATAACGGTTCTTCATCGAAGGAAAAATGCTTCAAAATCGCTCTCATTTCTCTACCTCGATCATTTCGTTCGTGTAATGAAAATGCAAAAATTTGGATCGAACGAAAAGAACAAACTAGGAGTGATAATAATCACTTCGTTTCTTTTATTGAAAATCTTGCAATATGTGTCCCAAGGTCAATTGTATTTACTCAATTTTTTACGTTGAAAAACATTGCGGGAGAGGCATTAAACTTTCAACTTTTACAAAATCCATCCTTACTTTGGCCAATTGCGTAAAAAAACAACTTTTTATTATTGTGGAAATTAAATTTTAGGTTTTTTGTATAATAAAAAGAAATTTAAAAGAAGTAATGAATTCATAGTGAAAACAATAAATAAGGAAGAAAACACTGGAATTTTCAATAATTGCAGTGTAAGGCGTGCCACGGATTGTCCCTAAATACACTTTGTTGGTTTTTAAAAGACAGCAAATTACTTTTTGAGACCTTCTAAACCCAAGAATTTAGCCGTATGCCATCTAATTGTAAACGTGTCATAATTTAACGTAATTTTTGTTTAAGTCTAAGCAATTTATCCACAATTTATTTAGGGATTGATTTTAATATGATTACTACTCGTATTTTTAATAAATTAGTAATATTATGAAAAAATTAGATAAGTTTAGACTGGTCGCTGAAAAATCCTAAATAAGATATCTGGGCACACAATATGAATCTTTCCAGACTCAAAAAAATTATTATATTTATGTTGTAAAATGCAATTTAGGATTTTTTAAATTATTTAAATTTAATTTTAATTTAATAAAAGGTTGAACTATGTGTATTTTTCCCCCACGAGTTGTTGAAAAAAGTTAATGATGAGTGAACATGTGAATAAAAGCACATTACACGTATAAAAATTATTAGAACATATTTACCATTCAAGTAGCTCGAATTTTTTTGTTGATTTTTTGGGGTATTAGTGCTCTTTGTCCTGACCCCAATAAGCAAAATGAAAAAGTGTCGCTCTCCCTTGGGGGCGGGGCTGAAGCCCCCGAAAATTTGAAATAAATTCGTCTATATCTCCGAAACTATGGAAGATATTTGTATGATATTAGCAGAGCCTGAAAATAACTCTTATTCAAAAAAATTTTCAAATAAAAGTAAACTTTTAACTTTTATTTTAAAAATAAAAGTAAAAGTTAACTTTTATTTTAAAAATAAAAGTAAAAGTTAACTGTTACTTTTAAAAATAAAAGTCTTTCGATAACTCTTATTCAAAGACTTTTAAAATAGAAGTCTTTGGATAAATGTTATTCAAAGACTTTTATTTTTAAAAGTCATTTATAAAACTATTTTTTTGATGATGCGGTGCTCAAAACGACTGGGGCTTTTTACACGCGGGAGGTGAGTGACGACCCCCAAAGTCACCGCGGTGGTGGGCGGTGGGTGTGGACCCCCAAAGTGGTCACACAGGGGTATTTTGAAAAAAAAATTTTTTCCATTGGATAGGAAATGTCGTGAAACGGATTTTGGACATAGTGGGCGGTGGGTGGGGCCACCCCAAGGTGGTCACACGTGGGTTTTTTTACCAAAAAATTTTCATTGCGCAAATCGATAGCAAATATCGTGAACTGGATTTTGGTCATGGTGGGCGATGGGTGGGGCCACTCCAAGGTGGTCACACGGGGGTTTTTTGACCAAAAAATTTTTATTGCGCAAATCGATAGCAAATATCGTGAAACGGATTTTGGTCATGGTGGGCGGTGGGTGGTGACCCCCTAAGTGGTCACACGGGGGCTTTTTGAACAAAAAAATTTTTATTGCACCATTGGATAGGAAATGTGAAACGGATTTTGGACATAGTGGGCGGTGGGTGGGGCCACCCCAAGGCGGTCACACGGGGGTTTTTTTACCAAAAAATTTTTATTGCGCAAATCGATAGCAAATATCGTGAAACGGATTTTGGTCATGGTGGGCGATGGGTGGGGCCACCCCAAGGTGGTCACACGGGGGTTTTTTGACCAAAAAATTTTTATTGCACCATTGAATAGGAAATGTGAAACGGAAAAAAATTTTTATTGCACCATTGAATAGGAAATGTCGTGAAACGGATTTTGGTCATGGTGGGCGATGGGTGGGGACCCCCCAATGTGGTCACACGGGGGTTTTTTGACCAACAAATTTTTATTGCACCATTGGATAGGAAATGTCGTGAAACGGATTTTGGTCATGGTGGGCGATGGGTGGGGACCCCCAAGGTGGTCACACGGGGGTTTTTTGACCAAAAAAGTTTTATTGTGCAAATCGATAGCAAATATCGTGAAACGGATTTTTGTCATGGTGGGCGATGGGTGGGGACCCCCAAGGTGGTCACACGGGGGTTTTTTGACCAAAAAAGTTTTATTGTGCAAATCTATAGCAAATATCGTGAAACGGATTTTTGTCATAGTGGGCGATGGGTGGGGACCCCCAAGGTGGTCACACGGGGGTTTTTTGACAAAAAAAGTTTTATTGCGCAAATCGATAGCAAATATCGTGAAACGGATTTTTGTCATGGTGGGCGATGGGTGGGGACCCCAAGGTGGTCACACGGGGGTTTTTTGACAAAAAAAGTTTTATTGCGCAAATTGATAGCAAATATCGTGAAACGGATTTTTGTCATGGTGAGCGGTGGGTGGGGACCCCGAAGTGGTCACGGGGGCTTTTTGACCAAAAAATTTATATTGCACCATTCGAAAGGAAATGTGAAACGGATTCTAGACTTGGTGGGCGGTGGGTGGGGACCCCTAAAGGGGTCACACGGGGGATTTTTACCAAAATTTTTTATTGTAGGAATCTATAGTAAACGTTACGAAACGTATTTCGGATAAGGTCCGAGGGGGGTCGGGTGCCCCCAAAGGTGTCAAAAGAGGAGATCCTTCCATGAACTCATATACCTATTTGTACAAACTTTGTTTTGCCGAAATCCCCGCCTTTGACCGCCAAAAATTTTGGTAAAAACCCCCCGTGTGACCCATTTGGGGGTCCCCACCCACCGCTCACCAAGTCTAGAATCCGTTACACGACATTTCCTTTCGAATGGTGCAATAAAAAATTTTTGGTCAAAAAGCCCCCGTGTGACCACTTGAGGGTCCCCACCCACCGCCCATTATGACAAAAATCCGTTTCACAATATTTGCTATCGATTTGCGCAATAAAACTTTTTTGGTGAAAAAACCCCCGTGTGACCACCTTGGGGTCCCCACCCATCGCCCACCATGACCAAAATCCGTTTCACGACATTTCCTATCCAATAGTGCAATAAAATTTTTTTGGTCAAAAAACCCCCGTGATACCACCTTGGGGGGTCCCCACCCATCGCCCACCATGACCAAAATCCGTTTCACGACATTTCCTATTCAATGGTGCAATAAAAATTTGTTGGTCAAAAAACCCCCGTGTGACCACATTGGGGGGTCCCCACCCATCGCCCACCATGACCAAAATCCGTTTCACGACATTTACTATTCAATGGTGCAATAAAAATTTGTTGGTCAAAAAACCCCCGTGTGACCACATTGGGGGGTCCCCACCCATCGCCCACCATGACCAAAATCCGTTTCACGACATTTCCTATCCAATGGTGCAATAAAAATTTGTTGGTAAAAAAACCCCCGTGTGACCACATTGGGGGTCCCCACCCACCGCCCACTATGTCCAAAATCCGACATAGTTATCCAAAGACGTTTATTTTAAAAGTCTTTGAATAACTGTTATGAAAGACTTAAAAATAAAAGTCTTTGAATAACTGTTATGAAAGACTTTTAAAAATAAAAGTCACTGAATAACTCTTATTCAAAGACTTTTTTAATATAAGTTATAAAAGTTTCAAGCTCTGCTTTTTATCGAAATATTTATAGTTTTACAAATAAACGCATCCTAAGGTTTTTAGTGCTATTTTTTACATAAAATAATTTTTTCTGAACAAAAATGTGTAATTAACCCAAGCTAATATAGTAAAAATAAGATAACATGTATTTTAAGCTTTCAAAAAAAATATTTATTTCGTTCAAATAGCTTTCTAATGGTACTAATATCATACAAATATCTTATATAGTTTCGGAGATATAGACGATTTTGTTTCAAATTTCAAGGGGCTCCAGCCCCGCCCCCAAGGGAGAGCGACATTTTTTTTTTGCTTATTGGGGTCAGGACAAAGAGCACTAATACCAAAAAAATCAACCAAAAAATTGGAGCTACTTGACAACGGTAAATATAAGCCAAATTATTTTATTAAATAAAAGCGATATATTCCAAATCTGTTGTTTAAAAAGTTGAAATATAAAGCTTAAGCCGAGGATATCTACCGCTTAAGTTAAGCGGCACTTTAAGCTAAGTTTATCTCTTAAGGCTCAGTTTCATAGACTCCGTTTGCGTGCGTATCCGTCAGAAATCTCACGCAAGAAAAGTTGAAGTATATGTAAACATATTGTATGAGTTTCATAGGATCCGTGCGTTAACATGCGTAAACGGATAGAAGTAGAAAAATGTTGTTAGTTAGTTAGTTTAGTTTAGGTGGCTCCCGACCCCAGAGTCTGTGGGGAAGGGCTAAGTAGCACAAATGTGCCGTTTTATTGCCACGAAACTATTGCCTATAAAAGCAGAATGGGGGATTGTGAGTAGGGAAGTAATTAGTGACCAGACTGCATTAACCACTTTGTTCTGTTAATAAACAAGATGAAGCTATCAAGTTTGATTGCTGAGAGATCCTTCAGGTTCTCAAAGTACGGTTTCCCAAGGCAGATTATTCTGTAAGGGATAAAGCTGGACACCTGCAGAGGTAATGCTCCACTGTCTCCTCCTCGTTAGCATCTCCACAGCTACGACAGAGTGAGTTGTGATTGCGTCCCATCCTTTCTGCGTGTCTTCCTATCAGCCAATGACCAGTTAACACCGCAACTAGTCTAGAAACGTCTCTCCTGGCCCTGGACAGGAGGTAGGTAGACCTTGCCATATCGTAGGATGGCCATAGTTGTCAAGATATTTTGCAGGTGGAAAGCCCCTTCCATCTGGCGGAGGCCAGATTTAGGTATTGTTTCCGAATATTTGCAATAGCCGCCCTGAAGGGAGGAGCCATGTGTATAGCTAGATGAGTATCCAAAGCTGCGCCTTTGCGAGCCAGTTCATCTGCCATTTCGTTACCGTAAATGTTCCTATGCCCGGGAACCCATAACATGGTGATGGTTGCCCTCTCGCTCAGACATTCTAGGGTGTCTTTGCAGCGTTGGACCGATTTACATTTAATCTCTACAGCCATCAGCGCTTTGATGGCAGCTTGACTGTTGGAAAATATTCCGATCGTTTGATTAGGGGGAGTGTTAGAGTTAAGGACGGCTTTGCAGGCCTCCATAATGGCCACGATCTCTGACTGAAACACGCTGGCATGATGAGGTAGTCTGAAGCAGAGCGATAGCCCGAGTTGTTCTGAGAAAACACCGGCGCCCGCCCGGTCACTAATTAGTGACCAGACTGCATTAACCACTTTGTTCTGTTAATAAACAAGATGAAGCTATCAAGTTTGATTGCTGAGAGATCCTTCAGGTTCTCAAAGTACGGTTTCCCAAGGCAGATTATTCTGTCAGGGGTAAAGCTGGACACCTGCAGAGGTAATGCTCCACTGTCTCCTCCTCGTTAGCATCTCCACAGCTACGACAGAGTGAGTTGTGATTGCGTCCCATCCTTTCTGCGTGTCTTCCTATCAGCCAATGACCAGTTAACACCGCAACTAGTCTAGAAACGTCTCTCCTGGCCCTGGACAGGAGGTAGGTAGACCTTGCCATATCGTAGGATGGCCATAGTTGTCAAGATATTTTGCAGGTGGAAAGCCCCTTCCATCTGGCGGAGGCCAGATTTAGGTATTGTTTCCGAATATTTGCAATAGCCGCCCTGAAGGGAGGAGCCATGTGGATAGCTAGATGAGTATCCAAAGCTGCGCCTTTGCGAGCCAGTTCATCTGCCATTTCGTTACCGTAAATGTTCCTATGCCCGGGAACCCATAACATGGTGATGGTTGCCCTCTCGCTCAGACATTCTAGGGTGTCTTTGCAGCGTTGGACCGATTTACATTTAATCTCTACAGCCATCAGCGCTTTGATGGCAGCTTGAAATCCAGCTGTTGGAAAATATTCCGATCGTTTGATTAGGGGGAGTGTTAGAGTTAAGGACGGCTTTGCAGGCCTCCATAATGGCCACGATCTCTGACTGAAACACGCTGGCATGATGAGGTAGTCTGAAGCAGAGCGATAGCCCGAGTTGTTCTGAGAAAACACCGGCGCCCGCCCCCACCTCCATTTTGGATCCATCCGTGAATATAGCTATATCGAATTCGTTGGGCAAATTTCCCCTCCCGCCAGACTGCTCTTGAAGGAAAAATGCCAAGGAAACTACGAGAGAAGTTTAGGACCGGTCTTAAGTAGTCAGTTTCGTTCGGGATTACTGTTGCGTCTGACAGTTCCAGTACTCTACTGTGACCATAGTTTCTGAATTTCCAGCAATTGAGCTCTCTTAGTCTGAGGGCGCTTGCTGTGGCTAAGTATTTTATCTCCAAGTCAATTGGAAGAAGATGTAATAGAGTGTTTAGAGCATCCGCCGGGCAGGTCCTCAGCGCTCCTACGGCTCCCGCACATGCAAGTCTTTGTACTCTAAATAATCTTTGGCGATGATAAGTCTTAGATGTGGCCGTCCACCACACCAGAGCTCCGTATGTTAGGATAGGTCTGACAACCGCTTTATAGGTCCATAAGACAACACTTGGCTTAAGGCCCCAGGACTTACCAAACATTTTCTTGCAGGCATAAAAAGCTCCAGAGGCCTTCTTGACCCTCTGCTCAATGTTTAATTTCCATGTTAGCTTGCTGTCCAAGATTATGCCAAGATATTTAGCACTGTTGGATAGCTTGATCTCAGTACCATCAAGGATAGGAAGTCTGAATGCTGGAACCTTACTTCTCGTGGTAAATAGCACCAGCTCTGTCTTACTGGGATTTACAGCGAGACCGCAGTTGGTCGCCCAGAGGCTAATTATACGCAAGGCTCTTGTCAATATCTCACTTAGCGTTGAGAGGAATAGGCCCGATACCAAAATGACTACGTCATCCGCGTATGCAACAACCTTTACCCCTTCAAGGCCGAGTTTTACCAAAATGGAATTGATAACCAAGAGCCAAAGCAATGGTGACAGGACTCCTCCTTGTGGAGTCCCCCTTTGGATATATTTAGTCAGCTGGAGTCCACCCCACGACGCTTGTACCATGCGTGTTCTTAGTAGGGATGAGATCCAGTTCCGAATTGTTACATTGATAGCTAGAGCCTCAAGGGATTCTTGAATACTTCTGAGACTCACGTTATTAAAAGCTCCTTCTATGTCTAGAAAGGCTGCTAGTGAAAATTGTTTAAAATGTAGACTGCACTCTATAGTTCGTACTACCTCATGGAGTGCCGTCTCCGTGGATTTACCTTTGAGATAAGCATGCTGAGCCGACGAGATAGAGTCCATGTCTAGACCACTTCTAATCTCGTTGTCTAATATGCGCTCAAGAGTTTTTAAGACAAAGGAGGATAGACAAATCGGCCTGTAGTCCTTTGCAGACTCGTGTCCCGTCCTCCCAGCCTTGGGTATGAAAACTGCAGACGCCTTTCTCAAGCCTGCAGGGATATAGTTCAGTCGAAGACTATTCCGGTAGATAGGAATCAGCCATGGAATGACCACCTCTTTATTTTTCTGGAGCATGATCGGCATGATACCGTCCTGGGCCTGGAGATTTGTATGGAGAGAAGCTGGATAGCGCCCAACTAATTTTCCCAGATGTTATCAGGTAGTCAATGAACCCGTCGCAGGAAGTCTCACAGCCCTTTGAGGTGTGGATCTCCGTTTCCGTACAATCCCTACAGCCAGGGAAGTGCGTCTTGACTAGAGTAATCAGCGAGTTCATCGCAGAGTCAGTCCGCGATTCGTCCTGACGTTTTAGATATGTAGGATTGGAGTGAGATTTGGAGAGGATCTTAGCAAGTCTAGCAGAGTCCTTAACGTTTTCAATGGACTCACAAAAGGACGCCCAGGAGTTCTTTTTCGCAACCCTGACTGCTTTCTTATAGGTTTTTAGACAGTCCTTATATGGTTGCCAGTTTTTGGATGTATAACACTGGTTGAAAAGCCTTCTTGTTTCCCTTCTTAGTGCATTTAGTTCTTCCGACCACCAGGGGGGATATGGCTTCCTGCACCTGGAGACCGGACAAGAGATATTGAAAGCGAGTGTCATCGCCCTTTCGAACCTACTTACCGCCCTCTCTATTTCTGCGGGGCTCAGTACGTCCTGAGGGGGATGATTTAACTTGGAGGACAAAATTGCCTTAAATCGGGACCAGTCTATCCTCTTTGGATTTCTGAATATTAGCGGTTGGGGTGAGACAGCAAGAATGTCGAAGAGGATCATTCTATGGTCTGAGAAGGACGCCTTCTTCGACACCCTCCAGTTCGAGATTGTTAAGTTTTCGCTATCAGACACAAGAGTAATGTCTAATACCTCCTCCCAACCCTCAAAACTCGATGAACTTGGGAAGATAAAAGTTGGCGTGTTACCCTTGTTACTGATACTTAAATTAGAGCAAAGAATATATTCAAAAAGTGACTCACCGCGTTCATTTGTGGCAGAGCTGCCCCACACCGTATGCCTGGCGTTGGCGTCGCAGCCAATTATGAGACACAGCCTGATCGAGTCACCTCCAATGTGAGAGCCCTCACTTCGTCTGGTGGGGCTGGATTTTCATGAGCCATATAGGCTGATGCCACAAGTGTCCCTTTACCACAGGCATCCGTCACTTTAATAACTGTGAGATCAGGGGAGCTAAAGTTGGAATAGAAAAAGGCATTAATAGATTTCTTGACCATTATGCACGCACGAGGTCTACTACAATTTACCTTGTAAAAAGTTTGATATGTGCGCACGGAGAGTCCTTTCACTGTGCTATCTCGCACCCACGGCTCCTGGATGATGGCGATGTCGATGTCCTCTTGCGCGAGGACGACAGCTAAATTATCCGAAGCACTCCTCGCGTGCTTTAAATTTAGTTGCACGACACGTACCATCGAGATCGAAAGGATTTACTTCTTTAGCTCGTCAAGGTTGAAGGTACTTGACAAAACGTCCTCTAACCCTTCAATCCCTGCTTCCGCTTGCGTGAAGATTTTCAGCTTAGCATATCTAATGCCAAACCGGACTCTATTTTCCAGTTTGCCTAGGGACTCCAGGCATTCGTGTGGAAAGGTAAGAAGGAAGGAACGACCGTTCGGCTGCGGTTTTTCCTCCCGGAGAACATGCCATTCCTGCATGTCTATGTTTCGATTCTGCAATCGTAGACACTGAAGAAAGTTCTCCTTAGCAATGGCGATGTTAGGAATCCATATTCGAGCAACCGGAGATCTCGGCACGTCCTTGGCCGGAATGAGCTGAAGCCTTAGCCTTAGAAAAATGTTGTACTTTTTCATCCGTTCATTCTATTACAATCGTTGTATAGAGAAATAATTGCAATTGCGAATTATAAGGGATTGAACAGAAACGTAATTTTTTTATGTGAAAGGTTTTCGGATTACAAATGTTAGTAATTTCGCTCTAAAAAGGCTAGTTTATGAGTTAAATGTCTCAAACCCATTAAAAAATAACTTTCTATTTTCTATTTTTTCTATTTAAGCAGATAACTATAAAGGATTTTAACTTTAAATATGAAATAAAAATTCCTATAGAATTATGAGAAAAGTTGTATCCCTGTGTTCGCGCAGCTCTTGAACGGATTCTAGAAAACTTGAAAATTTTCTGTTCCGTCGCTATCCGTAAGTTGTAATAGATTCCTGACGGATACGCACGCAAACAGAGTCTATGAAACTGAGCCTTTAAGCTCGCACTGTAAAACGCATCACCAAGATAAACTGAAATGTAACCCTTAGGTGGAGCTAAAGCTTGCACTGAAAAACCCGGCAGATGGTTTCTAAGCAGATGGATGTTGTTCATACAGACTGCATTAAAGCATTCGATGTAGTAAATCATAAGCTTCTCATAACGGAATTAGATTTCCTGGACTTCATCTCTTTTATGTTGGATCCAGTCGTATCTCAATAATCGCACTTAAATGGTTGTGTTATTAATACAGTATCTAAGAAGTTTGCTGTGCCTTTAGGAGCTCCTCAAGGAACCATTTGGGACCGTTCCTATTCCTCGTTTTCATAAATGATCTTCTAACTAGTATTGTATTGTATGTGTAAAAGTACTCCTATTTAATAAAAAGTGATGCCTTGTTACTTCATTTGGATTTAGACTCCCTCATAAAATGTTGTAACACAAACTGCATGGATATAAATGCATGGATAAAAAGAACTGTAAACAAATTACATTTGCTCGCTGTTTGAATCTTTCGCTCCGTAATTACACTATTGATTGTTAGAATTTTGATATAGTTGAGACTGTTAAGAATCTGGGAGTAATTCTGGATCGAAAATTACGCTTTCTCCTCCTATATTCATTTAAGCGGCGTGTCTAGCAGAGGAAATTGTACATTGGGATTTATTAACCTTTGGGCTAAGGAATTTAATGACCCCTATATTACTAAGTTACTCTCTAGTGAGACCAATTCTGGAGTATGCCTCGAGTCTTTAGGGCATCTCGCAAATTGAATCGGTACAAAAGAAATTGTTACTTTTCTGCCTTCGTAATCTCCACTGGGATAATTCCGTGAACTTACCATCTTAAGAATCCACACTACAACCAGAGTTGGGCATTAACTAGTTAAATCTGTAACTAGTTATCGTAATCGTTACTTTAACTTCGTTACTTTAAACTAAGTCCTCGTTACTTCAAAGTAACTAGTTACTTTGCTATCGCTAAAAGTTACTTTGAGTAACGAAGTAACGACGTTAACTGAAAGTAACGAAGTTACTTACGTTACTTTTGTTCGCGTTAAAGTAACGCGTTACTTTCCTATCGTTAAAAGTTACTCCGAGTAACGAAGTAATGAAGAAGTAACGACGTTAACTGAAAGTAACGAAGAAGTAACGACGTTACTTAATTACTTTTGCTCACGTTAATTCAACGGCGTTACTTTTCAGCAGAGATAAGGAGATAGGAAACTTCGTTCCCGCCAAAAAATATGTCGAACAAAGGCTGAATTTCTTTGTTTATTTTTACGTGGGGACACACGTATAGTATATGTGTGCTGTATGTGAAGTTCACCGCATGTCGTCACGTTTATTTGACATTTTCTTTGTTTATCATTTTATGAGAACAAAAATTTATTAGATTGCGAAAATTGTTTAGCTATTTCGCAAAGAAATTAGGGTTTTTAATGAAGTGACTTTCCTATACGGAAAACCCCGTTCCCTTTCCTTGACACTCTTCATCAAGGGTCTGATAGTTGAGTTTCTGAGAAGCATTTTTAAGGTTTTTCACACTACTACTACTTTACGTCAGAGTTGCATATTTTAGCATATTTCAGCAGTTTCCTATCTCCTTATCTCTGCTTTTCAGTTAAAGTTACTCAAGCAACGCCATGCAAAGTAACGCGTTACTCTTTTCGAATTTAGTTACTTTTTGTAGTTTCACCCAAAGGAGTGAAAATGTGGGTGAAACATTTTTTGTTTATACCAAAAAAATTGTATTGAGCCCATCGATAGCAGATAGGGCGAAATGAATTTTGAGCATAGTGGGTGGTGTGGGGAGACCCAGCAAAAGTGGTCACACAGGAGTTTTTTTACCCAAAATTTTTATTTTACCATTCGATAGCAAATGTGGCGAATCGGATTTTGGACATGGTGGGCGATGGGTGGGGACCCCCCAAAGTGGCCATACAGGGGTGTTTTGACCAGAAGATTTTTATTGCACAAATCGATGGGAAATATCACGAAACGGACTTAGGACAAGATCCAAAGGGGTTTTGGGTGGGTACACGGGGGTGAATTGACCCCACAATTTTTATTGCACAAATCGATAGGAAATACCACGAAACCAAATACCATGTCCAAAATCCGTTTCACCATATTGCCTATGGATTGCCTCCTCCACCAACCTTCTCACATGCAAAATTAGCAAATACTTTCACCACCAGTGGCGTAGCTACCTAGGGGCTATGCGGGGAAGTGCCCCGGGGCCTTTAAGGTCAGGGGGCCCTCGAATCCTTACCAGAAATCTCGATCGAACTAAACTTTTGGAAATTTCTCCCATTTTAAAAATATATGACAGGTTGCAACCCCACTTTACAGCCAAAACACAACCTCGCAGCAGTAAAACTATATGTTGTAGCAGTGTCTGCAGCAGCAAGCCATCTGTTTGTTTACACTCCTGTATTCTATTCTTTCGTTTTTGAAGACACTTTTTCTTTATATATTTATTCCTACTTGGAACACCTAAAAGCGTCAATAAATCTTGCCAAACTGTAGACTTAAGAACAACATTTTTATAATGTTCAGAAATCAAGTCATAAAAACTCCTTCTGACGCACTTCTTCAATTAAATTTTCTTCAAAATTCATATTGAATTTGAATTGTTTTATTTTTTTTAATTTATTTAAATTTATTTTTTTAAGTCATATGGTTTTTTTTTAATCATATTCCTTCACTTTTCCTATACAAATTTTTCGGGATTTTAGATAAAAGGTGTAAAACATTTTTTCTCGCTCTTTGAACAAAATGACTGATGCTGGAATAGAATCTATATTCTGTGCAGTGGCTGTCCTCATAAGCTTGTGTATAAAATTCTGCTCGCTGCGAAGTTGTGTTTTGGCTGTTAATCATGACAACTCAGTTGAGAGAAATTTAAAAGTTATGCCTAGGGAATTCCCCTAAATTCTTTCTGTAGTGTTGTCAATTTGACGGATCGTGATATGTGCGTTTTATTATTCATTGATGTGCGTTTTATTGTGAATTCGAGTTAAGATTTTTTTTCGAGAACGGTTAAAAAATTAATGCTGTATCAGGAGTAAGTAAGCTAATATCAATAAACTTTTTTGTACTGGTCAATATAGTGGTTTAATTTTATTTGATTTTACCACTCATACTGATGTCCGTTAAGTCAATAAATCGTGTCAAATCTATAGATTTCGGCTACAGCTCATAGTATAACGCGAAATATCGTGAAAAATGCAAGTCACCTGCATTAGGTACATTAATTCAGGTCCGCGGGCAGGAGATCGTTCATGGTCTCCACCGTTAAATATGGTAACACTAACGGTGATAATTTTTTTTCCGGGGATTCCCCAACGACACTTGTAGCGTATAATTGTTTCTCTTTCCTTTTATTTTACTTTTAACGTCGTCAGTGAACAGTGAGTACCTACCTACTCGAGCACAATCTAATATTGTATTGTTTAATTAGAAAACTAAAATTATGGATAAAAAGAAGAAACCCAATGGTGCATTTAAACGCA
Source organism: Conops quadrifasciatus (assembly GCA_949752815.1). NCBI lineage: Eukaryota > Metazoa > Arthropoda > Insecta > Diptera > Conopidae > Conops > Conops quadrifasciatus. The sequence goes on along the minus strand of OX457077.1, from coordinate 20,169,326 downwards.
AACAACGCCAAGAAAGAGAAGATAGTAAACAAAAATTGCCCCAAATTTACTAGTTTTTAAGTCAGCCTTTTGCAAGTACATCTGGCCAAAATATTTCTATTGATAGTGACTCAAATAATGTGGTAACTGCAGTGTTGAGAAGCTTACTGAAGAAGATTCGACAATTATTCCAAATGGAGATATCTCCGCCGCCGATCATGTGAACGTGGATGATGTTTGCATGACACACATAAGAGCGGAGGGTTTGAAGGAACCACAGACCTCTACATTTTTCGAAAATGTGTACGACAAATCTTCTTATGACTTGGGAAACTTCACGAACAAAATAATAATAGCAATTGAAGACAAAACCGCATCAAACCTGGATTTAAACGAAGTCATTGATACTTTTGCTAAAGCTAGAAAAAAATTGTAAATATAATTGTTATTTAGTCAATTAGTAGGCCCGACCTTTATATAATAAACCCTTGAATTTTTCTTTATTTCGTTTTATTAGCCAAACCTACACCAATTATTAATTGTAATTTATGTTGTTACTGTTTAATATTTTTATTACCTGCCCTGCAGTGCACAAAAAAGAGCTTAAGTAGCTTAGCATTTTTAAAGTATTTGTATATTTCATATTTTTATTTGATAAAACCTAATCAGTTTACATAGCAGTGGGGCCCCATTTTTTAATTTTCCCCAGGGCCCATGGTTACCTATCTACGCCACTGTTCACCACTTCGTGAAATTGGAAGGATTTTCCATAAAAAGTAGGCATTACTTTTTTGGAAACGAACAATAATTTTTCGACAACAACGAGTGGAAGCTCGAGGTCAGAGAGAAAATTGAATTGAATGAAAAATTAAAGTAACGAAGTTAACGTCGTTACTTCTTCGATACTGCGTTACCCAAAGTAACTTTTAACGATAGCACTTTGGAGTACTTTGGAGTAACAAGGACTTCGTTAAAAGTAACGAAGTTGAAGTAACTTTAACGAGGATGTAATGAAAAAAATTTTGCCCAACTCTGACTACAACTAATAAACTTTCCAACACTCGTTAATCTTTGAATAATGCTAAATGCTATTTTTTGTCATGAGTTGTATCTATGCTGTGTTACGAATTCCTCATATTTGTTAGCAAACATTCAACTTTATGTCTCTCGTTGTACGTCGAGAGGATATGAGCTTCTTCATTTAAGCTTTTGCAAATCGTCATACCTTCAGCATGAACCTCTTCGGAATTCCTGTTCGGGTTTTAATACTGTTTCTTCTGTAATGAATTATCCAGTTTCTGTTTGGTTAGTTAACCGAAAAATTTCAAACCTTTTTATCTAATTTCTTAATCTTTTATATTTTAAAGTTGAACCTTTTTTGGAAAAACTAAAGCAATGTGCTTAGTTTAAGAACATACAGAACATTTGTAGCTTTTTGGAGGTAAGAAACGGCTCTAAGGATTTATTTGATATTCAAATATTAGGGAGATTAAGAGATTGCAAATCGATCTGTCGAGGTGTTTTTTTCTAAGAAATTCATTTTGGTGTTTTTTTTCTCTATTAAAGTGGTTGATCAACAAGTGTGTAAATAATTTATTGAATTGACATTGACATTGAATTGACATTGTTTTGTTTTTAAATTTTTTGTTTGTTCTGAAATAAAATGTCAGTGTATATTCAAATATTTCTGTTTTGTTTTGTAAAACTTTAAAGAAATTTATCAACAGATATCAATGTTTTCAAGGCAAAAATGTTAAAAAATTCAAAAAATTTTTAAAGTATACAGGTAAAGTGTTTTCCCTTCGCTTAAAAACGATAGAACGGCCTTTTTTACTATTCACATTGCAAAAAATCAAAACTATTTTATATTTAAAATTTTTTGAAAAAATTTCCGAAAAAAAGTTCCGAGCAACTGCTCGGGGTCCCAGGTTCTACTACAATATTGTATATTCTTGAATTAAACGTTTTTTCGGGTTGGTAACGAAATCCCGAAAGACAAAATCCCGAACGACAAAATCCCGAACGACAAAATCCCGAACGACAAAATCCCGAAATGACAAAATCCCGAAACGACAAAATCCCGAAATAACAAAATCCCGAAATTACAAAACTAGTTTTTCGGTATTCTCCATCTTCTTGACCATTTTAAAACCACTAGCAAACAATTCCAAGAAAGTAATAAAAAATTACTCTTATTTTACTTCTCTAAAATTATTATTAAAAAATAAAAAAAAACATTATTAAAAAAATTTTAGCAGAGCCCTCTCGGAGGCTCTGAGGTGAGGTGATGTAAGGTTTTTTGCATACAGGTTTTTCCGCGTATTTGCAGCCTTCGGCTGCGGCAGGGATCATAACCCTCAATCAGCAGAATCCTCACGGTCATGTGAAGTTTTTTGCATTCAGGTTTTTTCGCGTGTTGGCGGCCTTCGGCCGCGGCAGGGATCATAACCCTCAATCAGCAGAATCCTCACGGTCATGTGAAGTTTTTGCATACAGGTTTTTCCGCGTATTGGCGGCCTTCGGCCGCGGCAGGGATCATAACCCTCAATCAGCAGAATCCTCACGGTCATGTGAAGTTTTTTGCATACAAGTTTTTTCGCGTATTGGCGGCCTTCGGCCGCAGCAGGGATCATAACCCTCAATCAGCAGAATCCTCACGGTCATGTGAAGTTTTTTGCATTCAGGTTTTTTCGCGTATTGGCGGCCTTCGGCCCCGGCAGGGATCATAACCCTCAATCAGCAGAATCCTCACGGTCATGTGAAGTTTTTGCATACAGGTTTTTCCGCGTATTGGCGGCCTTCGGCCGCGGCAGGGATCATAACCCTCAATCAGCAGAATCCTCACGGTCATGTGAAGTTTTTTGCATATTGTAGATTATAACCTTCAGACAACAAAATTCTCTCGATATTACAACTTTGCTTTTCTGCCATTGTAAAAAAAGGCAAGTAGGCGCGTACTACGCTTCGGAAAAAATTGTGACTTAAATGTCATTACTTCATTAATTTAAATTTTATTTCGTGATTTTCGGGATTTCTCATTTTGGTATTAAAAATTTTTCGGGATTTTGTCGTTTCGGGATTTTGTCGCATCGGGATTTTGTCGTTTCGGGATTTTAAAATTTTTCGGGATTTTGTCGTTTCGGGATTTTGTAATTCGGGATTTTGACTGTCTCCCGTTTTTTCAAATTATAAAGTTAGTAATTAAATTAATTGAGTTATGTAATTAAAAACGAATATATATCGAACGCTTACCCAAGCTTTTTTGTAAGATTATAAAGCCGAGGTTTACACCACCTAATTATATCATTTCATTAATTTTTCAAAAATTCAAAAATTATATTTATAAATTTAACACAATTATTTTTTTTCATATGTCAATGAAGTGTCATAAGTGTCATTTCAATGTAGTTTATGAGGTAACTTATGATAAATAACAATCGGTAGGTGATTTATTTTGACAACTATTGTATGGCTATGCAACATAATTTACGCATGATTTAACTCTAAATAAAAAAAAAACATAAATAACTTATAGCCTGAACACAGTAAAAACACAGTCAAAAATTGACATTGACTTTTGACTTTTTGACTTTTGAGTTTACAGAATCAAATTATCAGCCGTTTAATCAGTCCAAGGATAACAACCTTTTCTGGGTTAAATAACAGAAACAAAAACAAATTGAAATATATATTGAAATATATATAGAAATTCTTTATTATTATTTATTAATAATCAATTAGAAAAGACGTTGTTACAATATTAATGAAAAAGAACTGCACTAAATTTTCTGTGAAATCTCAACAGGATAAAAAGCGCGCGAGAACTTTGACAGCTCTCATCGCTCATCGCTTTCGCTATGAAAATATGTTTGTGTTTGGCCGATAGCGTATCGTCGACGAAATGACTGTGTTCAGGCTATTAGAGTGGCACTAAATCGCCACTCTAAATATGCTATAAAACAGCATTCCATAATTTTTTCCCGGTATTGACAACAAATTTACTAATATATACCAGAGATAAGGAGATACAACACTCGATGACTCATCTCAAAAAATTTGGTTTGGTGCGTATTTTTTATGCTCTGTTGACTTCACGTACACAATATGTGAAAGCTTGCCCTGTTGTTGTTTTTGCTTATTGTCAATTTCATAGGCGGTACTCACACAGGGGACATATGTCCCGAGACATGGAACTATTGGCTGCATTCAGGACAACAAGCTGTGTTGGCTTTTTCTTGTCAGAATAAATCATGTGCTCTGAAGACGTTTGCTGAGTCTTTGCTGAAAAACAACAACATTTAAAAAACAACAACACTTTATGCCAAATTCCACGTGGCCGCCACACGAGAAGTAAACAAAACACTGAAAATGAGTGACAGAGAAGAAAGTTCTGAGCGGATCCAGCATACAAATTTTTGGCTAGAAAAAATGGCGACGGCTTTGTCAGCCCTTCTGACCTTTCTAACCCCCTCAGACAAAAAAACAGAAAAAAGCCAACACAGCTTGTTGTCCTGAATGCAACCATTTATTTCATGTGTCCCCGATGGCACTCACACAGGGGACAGATTGGAATGTGAGTTGTAGTGACACGTATGATTTTGCAATACGATCTTTTTAAAATTGTTTTTTGGTACGATTTTTAATACGAATTTTTGGTACTTTTTAATACTTTTTTCCTAAATGGTAGTCTTTTCAATACTTTCGCAAATTATTTGATTGCATTTCATTTCATGATACCGCGCGTGAAGTTTGAAATGGAAAATTTAGAAGAAATTCAAATTGCGTTAATTTCGATGGCTGTAGACTGTGGATGCATTATACATCATTCAGGATGAAGATGCAGAAATTATAAAGTACATTTTATACTGTGAAGCTATTGGAAGAAGTTCGGGGAGCTCGCCAAAGAAGCTGTTGTTAAGAACTTGTGAAAGAAAAAAAATTCAAATGGAGCTTTCACGGTTCTGACAAATAATATACAAATATGCGATAAACATTGGTACCGAAATCCTTATTTCCCTCACACTGCCTTCAGATGCATCCATTTTCTTTTGTCCCAGGATATATTTTGTCCCAGAGAAATCAATATTTCCGTTTGGTCTTTCGTCCTTTGTAAAGACATTTTTAAAAATTACCATATTTTTAATATCAATAAAACTTGATATAATCTCACTCACCGATATTCTTTAAAATTTAATTTATTTATGCGCCAAAGAATTTTTTTTATTAATTAATTTTAGTATTGCCATAGAATTTGATAGGTATGTATGTTCGTTTACTTTTCTAATAAAACGCAGTGAAATCGTAAACATGTTTAAACACAGAATTTGAGTTCACAAGGCATCGAAAATTTGTTTACAATATAGAAGAATGCGTGATTGTAATTACGTATATAATAAAAGTTTAGTAAAAAAACTTGTAGCAAAAAATAATAGAACTTCGTGTTTTGTAGTCCTAGCAACATGTTATCGAACAAACATTTCGTAAAATTGTTAATACGCTTCTGTAAATATAATACAAATGCATGCGTGATTTCAACCATAATATTTTTTTTATCGATACGACAACCCGTTTTCTGGTGTCCCCAGTAAATAACGAGTGACAGAAATGTTTCACAAGGGACAGATTCATTTTTGCAAAGTCCACAGTTCATTTCGTTGTTTTGCTGGGGAAACAACAACAAATCTGACGTGACTCGGGACATGTCCCCTGTGTAAGTACGGCAATAGCGAATAATGGTGTAATTTTCTACGACCCTGTTTATAAAACAATTCATCGCGAGCATTTCAGGAATTGCCGGGTAGGCCGCACTCACACAGGGGACATATGTCCCCAGTTTGGAACTATTTATTTCATGTGTCCCCGATACCACTCACACAGGGGACAGATTGGAATGTGGGTTGTAGTGACACGTATGATTTTGCAACAAGATTTTTTAAAACGTTTTGCTACTTTTTAATACTTTTTTCCTAAATGGTAGTCTTTTCAATACTTTCGCAATTTATTTAATTACATTTCATTTCGTGATACCGCGCGTGAAGTTTGAAATGGAAATTTAAAAGAAATTCAAATTTCGTTAATTTCGATGGCTGTAGACTGTGGATGCATTATACATCATTCAGGATGAAGATGCAGAAATTATAAAGTACATTTTAAATACTGTGGAGCTATTGGAAGAAGCTCGGGGAGCTCGCCAAAGAAGCTACTCAATTAAGAACTGGCGAAATGAAAAAAGTTCAAATGGAGCTTTCGCGGTTCTGACAAATAATATGCAAATATGCAATAAATATTCCTACCGAAATTATTTACGAATGTCGGAGGATAAGTTTATCGCGTTGATAAATTTGGTACAAAATGATTTGCATAAGGTTGAAACGCATATGCGGAAACATATACCACCCGATGAGCACCTGGCCGTAAATATTCTTTAAAATTTAATTTATTTATGCGCCAATTTATGCGTTTTCCAATAAAACGCAGTGAAATCGTAAACATTTTTAAACATAGAAGTTTAGTTCACAAGGCATCAAAATTTTTTACAAAATAGAAGAATGCGTGATTGTAAAATAAAAAAAACTTTTGCAAAAAAACTTTTTGCAAACAATAATAGAAGTTTGCTTTTTGTAGTCCTAACAAAAACAGAAGTACAATTAACTTATTAACGATATATTTTTTATGTTACTTTAATTGATTTTAATGTTAATTTAATGGTTTCATTTAAAAAAATTCAGCAAAATAGATATAATACATGTGAAGATTGATTCGAAAAAGGTAATAGAGACTTTTTTTCCTTTGCAATCTATCGAATTTTAGTATTGCTGTTGTGGTTTAAATAATGTAAATTTCTATACACTTTTTTCCAAATATGTTGAAAATGCATACCTGATTTCAGGCATAACATTTTTTTTCACTAGTACGACAACTCTGCTTTCTCGTGTCCCCAGTAAAATCCAGGGACACGAGTGTCGCACGAGGGACAGATTCATTCGTTCATAGTCCACAGTTCATTTTGTCGTTTTGCTGGGAAACAACAACAATTCGTGTCCCTCGTGGGAGATATGTCCCCTGTGTGAGTGCGGCAGTACCGAAACTGAATATGATATGAATTTGTATTATCGTTATGAAAATCCTGCTTTTCTTTTATAACTATATGAAATATTATATAATTTTTTCTTTTAATTTTTGATTTTATTACAGTTATTCTATATATATATATGTGTTTATATATTATTACTTTTTTACGTTATTTTACGTTACTTTTTTAATAAAACAATGGAAAAAACAAACACCCTTATTCTGGTCAAGTGACTAGAACTCAAACTCAACAAGTCAACTGAATGAGAATTCAACTCAAGTCAGTGACACAGGTCATTCCAATGACACGGGTCACAAATAGCTATTCTGGTTAAAAATTAAAAGCTCTTCGAATAACATAAGTTACCTTTATTGTTATGATCTTAAAAGCTGGTGAAAAGCGAATGATCAAGTGCTGAAAATTGTTTATAATAAAAAATATTTCAATTTCAATTTGGTTAAAACCGGTATACAAATAGTGTCAGCCGCCTTCTTTTCTCAAAAGCAGGCGGCTACGACACCTGCGTGATAGATTGGATCCTTTTAGCATGAAGGACACCGTATTTGTGGCACATTTCCGGCTTTCAAGGACTATTTGTCCCCAATTAATGATGGAACTAGAGCCATTTCACGCTCAAGAGACGTCGATTTATTTTTTTAACAGGTTTTTTGGGAGTCCTTAACTTTTATGCACACGGGTCATACCAGAAGTGTGTCTGAAGCCATTACCTGATGGGAATGAGCCAATCCTAGATTTCACGTGCGCTAGCTTCCAATTGATTGTGTTAAAGGAAATAAGGTTTGCTTCCCCAAAACTAACGCAGAACTAACTGCTAAGATGACTTGGTGAGATAGTTTAATGGTATTTAAAGTTTAATAGTAGATTGCACTCATATCGCAATCGTTGCACCCCATGCAAACGACGTGGTTAACCCACTCTCGCTATGTATGAACCGAAAGGGTACCTATAGCATCAATGTCGAAGCGTTAAGCTGTAATAAAAATAATAAATATTTGCGCATTCTCGTATTAAATGTGGTCTTTTTTAAAGGTATGCGACCATCGTTTGGTCTTCATATCGGGAAACGCATAATTCCCGGGGTCTTGTCACAATTCCAGTATTTGGACCACCTCTCCAGTAAGGATGCATTTGATTAGGACTTGTAGGCTCCAAAACGAGTATTGGCTACTTGGCGACCAAGGTTAGCCTTTGGAGCCTTGGCTACTCACTCCACTGGCAGAACCGGTTAATGAGAAGGAGAAACGGTATAATTTATTGCATGTACTTAAGTACCGATACATAAGTATCGGTGTACTTAAAGCGCGCTTTAGATGTCTGTCAAGGCACAGTGTACTGCATTACACGCATAAAAAAGTAGCGAATATTGTAAACGCTTGTGTAACATTCCATAATACGCTTATACTGCGCGGCGCGCCAGATGTTTGCGACACATTAATTGAGGAGGAAACTTCAGCATCCAGTTCCCACTTTAGGGAAGGCGACCGCATAGGGTCTAGGTATATTTAAACTTTATAATTACACCTAGTTCTGATTTTACGCGATCTTTATTTACACGAGATTGATATTACGCTTTTTTTAAATGTATTCCTTTTTTACGCGATTTAATTTAGTTTAACGTGGTTTAAGAAATGTCAATTTTAAAAACTGGCATTTTTTACGCTAATTTTCTGTATGTATAAATGAACAGGAATTAATATTTTGGTGTTACTTCAAATTGTTAGATTAATTACTGGTAAATCAAGAAAAACAATTTCGTTTTAAATCATTGTGAAATGCTGAAATGAATTTTTAAATTAAACGCTTTACTTATATTTATTATATTACTATAATAAAATAATAAAAAGTGAAATTACATACGTATTTGTTTTAAATTACATACATATATGTGTTTTTTTTTTTTTTTGTGACGACTGGAGGTGTGGAATCTTCAAAAGATACCAATGGACCGACCCATTGGCATGCACGATTCACCATCCTTGGTGCCTGCGTACTAAAGCACACCCCCCCCCCCCGCACTTCAACCGCTCTCACCCCGCGGAACGCGGAACTGCAGCTAAGCAATACTTCGCGGGGGCTGGTTAGCCATCATGCTATCTACATTTTTTAATTTCCTTCATCGTGTCAGCTGTTTTCGTTATATCTTGCTCGTTCTAAACTCCGGAGTTCTCTGAGCACCTTAGTGGCAACGCAGTGGCCCACGCAGTATGGGCACAAGGACGAACTGTCGTGTCCATATCTGTGGAGGTATTTCCAGAAACAACCATGACCCGTAAAGAATTGGGTTAAGTAAAAGTTAACATCACCGTGCCGCCGCCTCAGCCAAATATCCACAATCGGAATAAGGTAGTGGGACCATCTGCCTTTCGTAGAGATCGTCCAACGCACGCCATGTCAATTGAAGATGCTCTTTCTTCTTTTGCTACCTCTCTTGTTCGCTCCCCGTTTTCTGCACTCCGGTAGTAGATTCGCTTCGCTTCGTTCGCGAGTATGTCGATGGGTATCATGGCTGCCAAAACACAAACTGCATCCTCTGACACCGTACGGAAACCACATATGACCCTCAACCTAGTTTCCTCCTGGACGATTTTACATCTAGCGCTTTGGCCCACACCGGGCCGGCGTACAGGATCACCGGTACATATATGTATGTACGTATATATATTTGGATTTCCTAACATCGAAAGCTATCTTAGCTAGTTATTTGTATTTTAGTGAAAAATTAAATGCCATTATTACGGCATCACCAATACGGCATCACCCATGTAACGGAGGGCAGCGCTTGTCTTCCTCTGCTCCTGTATCATTTGCTCTTGCAGAGCAAGAGCTCTTGCACTGCTCGTAGCAATGACGTTTGCCGCAACTCATCATATAGGAGCTGAGGAGCTAAACGCCTCCGCACGGTTGGGGTTCGGGGCAGACTAGTTGGTAGAAAATCGGACGGACTTGGAAATGGAGTTCCTGACGGATCGGACGGCCGGACGGATGGTTCAGACGGTCGGACGGGCCGATCAGACGACCTGTTGCTCCATTTCATTCAGCACGTATTGCTGCGCATGTGGACCTCCACCCGTTAGCTGCTGATCGACCTTTGCGCGCCCGACAACGCAATTGATTAGGCTCTGTTAAAAAAATTGTTATATACATACATATATATATATATATATATATATATATATATATATATATATATATATATATATATATATATATATATATATATATATATATATATATATATATATATATAAATATATATATGTTATATTATTTATAACATATACATATATATATATACAACAATATAAATATATATATATACATATGTATATTGCTGTATATACAATGTCTTATTGCCACTGATATTAGTGTTACCCTTTTCCATTTTGCGGCAGACCTTTTAGGTCCACGCATGGCATTCAAAGATTCGGCGAGCTCGCCCCATATGTACTGCAGAATATGCGATGCATGTGCTACCCACGCTACAGTATCGAGACTGTACGGAAATGGTCTGTCAAATACAATGAAACAAGAGATCAAAACAGGCAATAACAACAACAACAGGAGTCCTTCAAAACTTACGTGCCAGCACTGCATAACCTCATAAGACATACGCTCGGCCGTGGCTTTGAAAAAGTTGTTCCGTGGTTATGGATGATGGATGGTTATTTTGATTTTGGGTACTGATTGGGGGTTGGCGTAGTTCCTGACCATGTGGCTTTGCTCCCTTCTGGTGTTTTGTATTCGGTTAGAGTTGGTTTCTCTGGATTTCATAGCTTCAAAATCTTTCGCCATCTCGATTCTTTCAGAGTGGAGAAATCTCTCCGCCAAATGTGTAATTGATACTCGTCGCCCAAATTAATGAATATCCTTTCCAGTTATTACTACTCGGTATAACGCGTGTCTTATGAGCAGTGCTAGTACGTACTTTTTGAAGGCCTCCTGTTGTTGTGGTTGTGATTGTATCTCTCAATGGATCTCTTGTTCCATTGTATTTGACAGACCATTTCCGTCAAGTTTTAGACTGCCGTTTAATCTCAAAGAAGTGATCGAAGGAAAGAGGCTAAAAAAAGAAACAAAAAAAAAAATAGAATCAAAAAGGGCCAGACCATACGGGGGCTAGCATAGCGACAACATCCCGGGAGAAATCCATCACAGCAGCATTGGACTAAACAATAGACCCAGCTAAAGCAACAGCAGCCATCACCTCGCCAACTACAACACTAGCATCAACAGCTAGTTGCACAAAACCAACACGACGAGAACCCAAACAACTCACGACGAGAACCCAAAGAATGAGATCTGGTCGGAAGCTACAGTAGCAGTGACAGCGAAAGCAATTGCATCAACGATAACTTCAACAGAAAGAAACGACTAAACAAAAGGCGATAAAATATCAGTAGTGACGATGTATCAAGATCAACTGCGACGACTATAACATTAGTAACTGATACTATAAAGCTATAACTACATCTAAAAAACAGCAACTACGACAACAAAACCAATAATAGCCCCTCGCCTAAACAACTGAGATTATGACAAACCACCACAGAAGCAAGCACCACAAAAACAATTTCCCAACATTCGGAACAGAAAATTTTTTTTAAAAATGTTATGAAATACTTCAAATACTATTTTATAATAATAATAACTTTGTAAAAATCTACTTAAGGGGGAAAAAAACTGTACTAATGAATTTAAGAAAATATGAATCAGTTTCAAATTGGCCAACCAAATTTTGCTCTACATATTTAGTATTTCTATATATTTTGTTAAATATTATAAGCAATTATATAATTCAGCAATTATATAAAACCACTTATTTGTATATAATTGTAAAATATCTTAAGCTTTAATAAAACTACGCTATGGAAACCACCCTAACATCTGACTACACTGGAACAGCGTACGAAAACAAAATCAGACCCCCGACCAGAGATAAGCCCCCGACAGAGAATTCTCTGCCCCCGATAAACAAAAAGACAGCAAAGAACAAGCATATTCTGAATAGCCGACTGACTATAAATACATCAGCAGCCACATGAACAGAGTCCGTCATCGGGAGCCGGCCACCAGAGTAAGTCGTTGTAGGACTCCACTTACTTCTGTTTAAAAAAAAAAAACAAGTAATCAATCTCCTTTTTAAAAAAAAAAAATAAAAATTTTCATTATTAGAAATCCGAACTTCATATACATATTACTATTGTATAAATAAACATTGTATAAAATAAATTTAAATAAAAATAAATACATATTACCTGGACACACAGCTAGGGATCCAGAAAAAAAAAAAAAAAATTAAAAACAACAACAATAATAGCAATAATAGCAACACCTAGAACACCAATATGCCGAGATTTTAATCTGTTAAAGTCCTTGTTGCTCAGAAAGATGCTGTCCGGTCAGGCGATATATACATATGTATATAAAAAAAAAATACAAAGAAACCAAACGGATCAACGGATCTAAAGCTCACGAGCGACATCAAAAAAATACGGCCGTTTGTCGTACCGAATCGACCATCCCTCGAACTTTGATCAAGCTTGATTCCAAGGAATATCTCCAAAGGCCTACAGGACCACTTTAAAGAAAAATATAACAAGCCCATGCCCACGGTTCACGTTGTTCACTTATCAACATTGTGCCACCTGAATCAAATGCGTCGTCTGGACACCGCTTATAATGTCAATGTTCTTACTGTTACAACTACAACTACTGCTTGTTAAGAACATTTACCGTAAACAACAAAGATAAGTCATATACATATATACTTATTTAAACTTACTTATAAGTTTACTTATATAATACTTATACTTATATAATACTTATATACTTGTACTAAAACGTACCAATTTGTGAACTCCTTCTTCAAAAGATATATTTTTTGTACTTCCGATAAAATGATACATACTCCACCGAGAAATATTTTGAGCCCGGTACGCCCGGATGACCTAATTAAATTAATATAGGGGAAAAACGGTCTCTCAACGGATTTTTCCAATATCGCGATTAGTACAGGTCTCGTCAATTCAGTCCCGAACACTGACCCCGGTCTGAAGAATTCATTCGATGAACATAACGAAATTTTCACGACATCAATTAAGTTGCCTTAATTTTCGACAAGTTGTCCCGAAGCATGGTTTATCCATGCAGAGGTACAATTCAGCACCAATGGCATTACGCGTGACGTTACTAAATTCGAGTACGTCATAGCAGCGTTGCCACAGGAAGTCATTATGAATATCCTAGACTTAATTAAAAATAAACCTAGAGACAACAAGTACGATGAACTTAAAAATATATTAATAGAGAGACATTCTTTAAGTGAGAACGCTAAGATAGACAGGATTTTAACAACTCGGAGCTACTAGTTTTGGTGAAGACACAATTAAAAAATTGTGGTTAAATTAACCTGGGAATTTAAATGCAATTTTAGCTAGCACGGGTACCAGAGATATTCATGAATTGATGAAATTAGCTGATAATGTGTGGGAAGCCATAAACCGAAAAGAGGTTTCGGTAGTTAGTCACACCAACAGCAACTCAGAAAGTGCATTACTGATTTAGTTAAAACTACGGCACTGATTTGCGAGAACAATCAGAAAATGTCTTTAGAGCTGAGTGCTGGGAGAAGGCACAAAAGTGCGAAATTGCGCGTTTGACAAAATTGCGCGTTTAGTTTTCCGATTCGGTAAACTAGAAACTTTCGTTGTTGTAGCGACGAATAACGGAATCTTATATATTACCACTCGTCGCTCATTTATTTACGATAGTGAAAATAAACAAAGATTCTTAATTGATAGTGGCGCGGAAATTTCCGCTCTTCCAACCTTCAAATTTCCCCACACCAAAGGTTCGACAGACGTTATTCTGACAGCAGCGAACGGTTCAACTATAAACACATACGGAAAGAAACTCTTAACGGTCAACTTGGGCTTAAGATGAGATTTCCCGTTCACATTCTTGATAGCACATGTAGCAAAACCAATCATAGGCGCCGACTTTTTGTGGAAGTACGGTCTCTTGATCGATGTCAAGTGTAAACGTCTGGTCGATCCGTTAACACGCCTTTCAGTTAATGCAGTTTCTTCCTTCTGTAATGTATTACTCCCCAAGGTTTTTACAGTAGATAATCAGTATACTAAGTTATTAAAGGAATTTCCGGAACATTTGTCCGAACCAGATTATAACAAACCAGTCTTCACGCCACCCGACTAGATCGACTAGATCACTAGATCGACTAGATCACTAGATCGACTAGTAACGAAGGGATTCTACAATTTTCTAAGCCTCGACGCTTAGATCCCATTAAATACAAAATTGCTAGAAGTGAGTTTGATTTCCTAGTCAAGTCAGGAATATGCAAACCGTCCAACTCATCAGTTTCGTCTCTGTTACACTTAGTGCCCATAAGACCCTAAAGAGTGGCGTCCTTGTTGTGACTTTAGGAGGTTGAATGTAGTCACTATACCGGATAGATACCCGCTACCACACATACACGACCTTAACATAAATATAGGGAATAAACGCTTCTTTTCCAAGATCGATTTGGTGAGGGCATATCACAAAATTCCAATGGCCCAAGAAGACGTGTAAAAGACGGCGATCACTATAGATTAGCGATCCAGTGATTTTTTAGGAACGGTGACAGCAGTGACAGTGACATACGGGTCACTGTGATTTTAACCAGTGACTTTTAGTCACCGTGACTTTGATATACATAAGTAAATGACGATACCAGAAGTTTTAGCGAGTTTTAGGTGTAGATTTTTAATCTAAGCGTATCGTTACCGCTCGTTCTGCATTGTCATTTTCTTGTTTTGAACGATAATGGTAAAGACACCGTTGGATGCCACTCATATGCTTTGTCAAATTTGAAATTGTTGTCTTGTACGACAATTTAATTTTTCGCTTTGCGTAGATAACATCTTCTGCCACAAAAAACTGCCAAATCGCACTTTTTTCATTAATTTTATATTATTTATTCTCATTTTTTTTTTTTAAATGGTTAAAAAATTGTGCAGCAATGTTGCTTTGAACAACTCCGTTACCTTAAGTCGCAGAAGGGGTGTTTAGTGACAAGCAAATCTGAATACTGCTCTGCAATTTGTATGAAAATAACTTAAGTAACTCTTACTGTATTTTACATAAATGAAAGATACTTTTGATACCATCAGAATGGTATGCATATCATCCGGATATCTTTTACAGTATAGGAGATATAGACAATAAATTTTCAAACTTTAAAGGGCTAAAACTCCTAAACCAGACGAGAGCGACCAAAAATGTTGTTGGAATCAGCGCCAACGCCAACGCCAACAACTACAAAAGCAATAATAAATTTAAAGAGTTTGTACTGTTCTGAATCTGTTCCCAATTATGGTGTATTAATTAATAAAAATAATTAATAATAAACATATTTTACAGCAGGTTTATAAGCTGCACAGATAATTATAAATTATTGCAACTCTAGATTTTTTTACAATATGTACGTAAAAAAAAATACACAAGCGAATTCATGGCGCGGGAACAATCCAGTGACAGGAACGAATATTTGTGTGTGAATATTGGAATGAAGGCAGTCACTGTCACTGTCACTGGTAAAAATATTTTTCTGTCGCTACAGTGACCAGTGACTTCAAAGTAACAGTGACAAAGTCACCGGTACTGAAATATCGCTCATCTCTAGCGATCACAATGTCCTTCGGGTTGTTCGAATTCACCCGAATGCCTTTCGGCTTAAGAAATGCGGCACAAACGTTCCAGAGGTTCATTAACGAAGTCGTTAACGGTCTGGACTTTGTATTCGTATATATCGATGACATATTAGTAACCAGTGCAACTGATGAACAGCACCGTAAAGACCTTCGTACGCTTATTAAGCGCCTTACAGAATTCGGCTTAAATATTAAATCGGCCAAATGCACTTTTGGTCTTAAAAATATAGATTTTCTAGGACACGACATCTCAGAAGCTTGCATTTAACCCTTAAAAGAGAAAGTCTAAGCTATAAGAAATTTCGAACAACCCAAGACTGTGAAACAGGCCCAAAAGTTTATGGGGACGGTAAATTATTATCATAGGTAAATGGGCAAGTTGGCGTTCGAAGTAGACGCTTTTAAGAGAACACGGACTTGAATTTTAAGCTTCCACAAAAAGCGCAACAGAACGATAACAAGCGGTAAAGGTTAAAAGTGGACCGGATAACGTGCCATAATTGGGAATCAATTAATCAATCAATAGCAGTTCGCGCAGGCAGGTTTTCGACCAGTTACATGGAATCGCACATCAAGGCACTAAGGCCACAAGACACCTCATTACCGCTAGGTACTATTGGCCGCGTATGTCTAGTAATATCAATGGTTGGTCACAAAAGTGACTTAGATTGCCAAAAGTTTATAGTATACCGTCATACCAAATCTCCCATTAGCAAGGGTCCCAAGGGTCCCATTAGCAAGGTAAAAAGGGTCCCATTAGCAAGGTAAAAAGGGTCTAACGGAAGATTGTTTCGGTCATTCCGATGGAGATAATCAATTAAAGTCTTCTATAATCAATCCCTTCCCACCAAGAGTTTTTTCTTTTTAACTATCAAAATCTCATTTTTATTTTCTTATAATTTTTTACCTCTCTCGTTAAACAACACCGGACTAAGACAAGACAAGAAAAACTAACGAATCGTGGACCTTGGGTCATGAAACTCTAGGGTGTTGCTCGGGCAGGTGAGACTCCAGAGCGGGAGAACAATCAAACGGTACACCAATTTCCACACCTCAGCCTCGTCAGGAGGACCCTAAGTTTAACCTCAAGAGTTTCAGTTTCAAGAGGAAGTTAGTGCACCACTCAAAAACAGTAAGCACTATTTACAACGAAACAAAAAGCAGGTATAGAATTAAGTCAAATACAATGTATAGGTAAAAGAAGAAAGAAAATAAAGATTTATCAAATAAATACGCGTCTCTTTCTTAATTGTCGGTCTCCTGAAACAAAGAAATGTTTTGTGACGGAGACAGAACCGTGGACATCCGGCGAGCGTCGCCTCGACCGGAGAGCACTTCGTTATAACTTTTTCCTACTATTAAACACCTTTATGCGACTATTTAAGACTTTTTAATGCTTTTTGAATACAAACTTTTTAAAATATTTGCTACTTAAATCCCTGATACTGTCGTGATTGTTACGAAAAAAATTGAAGACTTTGAAAATATTAATACTACATTAATTTCTAGGGCAATTAAATTTATAGATTCATTGTTTACAACCAGGGAAAAAGATTCGTATCTTTTAATTCAGGTGATAAAAACAAAAGAATTATTGGAAGATGCTGAGGCAGGTGCGCCCACCCTAAAAAGAAGTTGTGTGAAGAAATGAAGGAACAATGAAAGCTCAACTGGAGCCTTTAAGATCTTAACGAAAGATCTTTAATTATATTTTTTAGAGTATGTGTCTCACACATATCCGCTGTGTGAAATTATAATTTCCATTGCTACATAATACATTATAATTGATTTAATTTATATTTATATTATATCATATTATTAAAATTAATTTATATTAATTTTTCTGCTCGGGTGTCAGCCCAATGGACTATATGCTCGGTTTAAAATTAGTTCCCATGGCTATTTAATGCATAGTAATTGGAACAAAACATCTAAAATTTGTCAATTGGAAATTTTTATTGGTTTCAACCAATTGGCAAATATCAACATACGAACTTACCGTTTTTTATATGTGGCCGCATCAGGAAATCGGAAGAGTCTTTTACTTCCAAGGCATCCAGTTTTAAAGCATACTCTCGTTCTCGGCATCTTATTTGATGAAAATCTGTTTTAAAAGCTGGAATTATAAGCACTTTTAAGAAATTATTAATTAGATAGTATTAATTTGCGAGTTTACGTTAGCAAAAGAAATAAATAAAGTACGAAAATGGAAAAAGTACTTTTAGCTGCACTCAGCATAAAAATAATATAATAGAAAGTAAATAAGTAAAGTAAGTTATAGAAAGTAAATGTTTTCTTTACAGTTCAAGCGGTAAATGGGTAAAATACTTTATTGAAATGCACTATTCTATATACAGTGGAACCTCGCTTAACGAGCACCTCGCAAAACGAGTAATTCGCATAACGAGCAATATGAATTGTAAATAAATGACTCGAAACACTCACTCGCAATTGAGACCCCTAACTAGGCAACACCCTAATTAGGCAGAGACTATGCGCGCAACAAATTTATTCAATGATAATGCGGTATCACATTTTTACTAAATTTTTAAGCGTTGGCAAAAACAAATGTCTAGGCAACACTGATTATGCACCAAAATTCATAACAGGCGCAAAAATAGATGCGTGCTATACAAACGGGCAACACTAAAATCGGCAAATCCAATGGCGAGGTGAACGAAAATATGAGGGTATACCAACGCCATTTTATGTGTGTCCTTTTATTTTATTCGGATAATCAATTTGATTTTACAAGGTTTTATTTTGCGTGAATTGTTCATAAAATAGGACATACAGTTTCTGGTATAAAATAGTCACGGATTTGAGCGTTTAAAACAATTTACATTAGATTTTTTGGTGTTAATCTGCACTTGTCGTTCGGGATTCTGTCGTTTCGGGATTTCGTTACCAACCCTCTAAATACACATGTTTTATGATACGAAATTAATAAAATAATAAATTAATTATTTAAAAATAAAGTTTCAATATGAAAATTTTCTGAGAGGTACATATTTATTTTACATGATTATTTTAGTTTGTTGGTGTTTAGAATGGTTTTTAATTTAAGAAAACAGTAGGAAAGAAATATGTAAGATAAAATTTGATTGCTCAAATTTTATTCTTTAAATTTCTCACTTTCTTTCGGTTTATATTTTTCGTGACGTGAATTCCTCTGAGTTTTGGCGATGGCTGTGAAGGCAGAGATAACGAGATAGGAAATTGCGTCAACGCCGATCGTATATGTCAAAAAGAAACGAAATTTGGTAATTTGGTGAAACACGTATAGTGTATGGCTGCATTCAGGACAACAAGCTGTGTTGGCTTTTTCTTGTCAGAATAAATCATGTGCTCTGAATACGTTTGCTGAGTCTTTGCTGAAAAACAACAACATTTAAACAACAAAAACACTTTATGCCAAATTCAACGTGGCCGCCACACGAGAAGTAAACAAAACACTGAAAATTAGTGACAGAGAAGAAAGTTCTGAGCAGATACAGCATACAAATTTTTGGCTAGAAAAAATGGCGACGGCTTCTGAGCCCTTCTGACCTTTCTAACCGCCTCAGACAAAAATTCAGCAAAAAGCCAACACAGCTTGTTGTCCTGAATGCAACCTATGTGTCGTGTATATGTAGTTCACCACATGACGTCACGTCTATGACATTTTGTTTGTTTATTATTTTACGAGATAAAAAATGTTTAGCATATGAAAAATTGTCAGCTCTTTCGCAAAGAAATTAGAGTTTTTAATGAAGTTAAATCATGCACTGGACTGCGCAAGTAGCACTTGCTGGGACTGTATACGAACGGACATCAAGGTTTGACTTAGGAGCAGGATGATTGGCCTGCCACGGCATGGAAATTTCAGTGCAGGGAACGTTACTGCGACGTCTGGTATTTTTCTCTGGCCAATCGAAGTTGATGGGTCATGTTTTGAGTAGTACCGCATCGGATCCGATGCCAGCATATCAAGACACCACCTTGTCGCAAAATTATGAACACTATGTGATACTATCGTCGGGAGCTCAGTCAATCGATTTGAATGGAAGTGGAATGGAAATGAACTTAGTATTTGGAATCGCACCGCAAATGGAGAAATTCAGAAAAAGTACTTTGACTAATCATTTAATTACTATTTAAGTGTTTTATGTGATGTTTTTGTATTTTTTTCAAGTACGGTTGCTGTACTTGGCCACACGGTTGCTGGATTTACTCACGACCGAGTCGAAAATTTAGACTCATTCACGAACCAAAGATAAGCTTTCAGGCGGATATTGATTTTTATTCCGATAGAAGTCTGCATGCAATTGCAACATTCTAAAGTTACACTCTCGTAAGTTTATACATTCATCATTCCCTTTGCCTTTTTGGGTTTCTTTGATTTATTTACATATTTTCTTTTATTCTCTACATTTTAGGTATTCTAGTACTCGTACCAGATCCGTTACTCTCAAACCTGCTAAATGGTACAGTAAAATGGTACATTCCAAATACTCGCCGGAAGAAATCCGCCGGATTTACTTTAGCTTTAAATCGGAAGAACACTGAAAAGTGCAACATGATATTTTCATAATTCAGACTGTGAATGAAAAATAATAATACTTCACTATTTTTATCTGTAAAATACATAAATAAATACATCGAAGGACTTTAATTCTTAAGGCAATAAATTCTTATTATTTAAAAGCAATTCTTTTTATACCCTACACCCGAAGGGATGAGGGTATATTCACTTTGTGCTTCCGTTTGTAACGCACTAAAAGAGGCGTGGCAGGTATAGAAAAGTATATATGTTCTGGCTCAGAATCACCTCCTGAGTCGATTTAGCCCTGTCCGTCCGTCTGCCTGTCTGTCTGTCCGTCCGTCCGTCTGTAGAAATCACGATTAAGGGAAAACGAATAGGGCTATGAAATTTGGGACGAATATTCCTTGTCTAATAGGCTGTTTGGTATTAAACACAATACGAACATGGCTGTTTGGAACACATGTAATCTTGAGAAATTTTGCTAGAATATTTATCGTTAAATACATATATAATATGTAACATAATATCGTTAAATACAATATCCATAAATAAAATAGAAGATTTCATCTAAAATTCATTCATTTCTTATGTTGTTTTCTTTTCTCGGCACAAAATTCTGCGCTCAAAGAGTTCAAAACTGTTTATATTCTGACCTGCACTGAAGAAGTGTTGACCTATTAACAATCGAAAATCGAACAGAAAAAGTTCAACTCTTAACGGCGTTAAGTTGGCTGACCTGCTGACCTGTCAAGTCATCATGATGGACGAAGATTTGTGTGAAGGTATGTAAATGCTCTATAAATTATTGTATTAGCGTTAATAATTTTATAATATCTAGATTACTCGTGTAAATTCATCTTGACGAGCTTACTTCCCCTCGGACAGAAAAATACTCTAATTCGGGTTCTGAAAACTACCCCAGCGCATCTAATGACAAAACTGTGCTTAAAACAATACAGTGTATGACCATATTTGATATAATTTTTTATCTCTTCTGTCTACAAACAAACTTACTTGCGAAATGTCAAACAAAAATTTATGTTTTATTGCTTTCAGTTGGTACCTCTGCAGGGCAGAGTTGTCTGCACTCTACAAATCGACAATGCAGAAAATTCTGCACTTTTTATGTTTTTCGGTGCAACATTTTCGGGATAAGAACACGATACATTTTACGGGGCTGCACTTTTTTTGTAGAATAGAACGGAAAAAGTGCAAAACTTCGAAAAAGTAAGTAAGAGGGCAGAATTTTGTCGAGAATAGAAAACGATATTAAAGTGTGGTGAAAAAATCAATGGCTGCATTCAGGACAACAAGCTGTGTTGGCTTTTTCTTGTCAGAATAAATCATGTGCTCTGAATACGTTTGCTGAGTCTTTGCTGAAAAACAACAACATTTAAACAACAACAACACTTTATGCCAAATTCCACGTGGCCGCCACACGAGAAGTAAACAAAACACTGAAAATGAGTGACAGAGAAGAAAGTTCTGAGCAGATCCAGCATACAAATTTTTGGCTAGGAAAAATAGCGACGGCTTTGTCAGCCCTTCTGACCTTTCTAACCCCCTCAGACAAAAAAACAGAAAAAAGCCAACACAGCTTGTTATCCTGAATGCAACCAATGATATTATGAAGCAGCGTTACATTACGTTAAAAAAAGGAAATTCAGAAAGTACGAAAAAGGTAAAAGTAATTTTTGCAGCATTCGGTATAAAATTATAGTGTTAATTTTCTATTCTAGGAAGTAATTTGTACTCCGCGAAGCAAGAATAAACGTTTTGTTAACAGTTCAAGTACATTTATGCACTAATATATTTGCCAATTAAGAAAAACAACAAATTTCTTTTATATTGTAGCATACCGGCAACACTGCTTTGGTACCAGAATTCATAACAGGCGCAAAAATAGCTGCGTTCTATACAAACGGGTAACACTAGCAAAGATAACGAGATAGGAAACTGCGTCAAGACCATCGTAAATGTAAAAAAAAACGAAATTGGGTAATTAGGTGAAACACGTATAGTGTATGTGTCGTGTATATGTAGTTCACCACAAGACGTCACGTTTATATGACATTTTCTTTGTTTATTATTTTAACAGATAAGTGTTTAGCATGTAAAAAATTATCAGCTATTTTGCAAAGAAATTAGCGTTTTTAGTGAATTTAAATGAAGTTAAATCATGCACTGGACCTCGCAAGTAGCACTTGCCGGGGCTGTATATGACCGGCTTGCCATTTTGGAGCAGGATGATTGGCCTGCAACGGCAGGCATGGAAATTTCAGTGCAGGGAAGTTTGTTGCGATCTCTGGTATTTTTCTCCGGCCAATCGGAGTTGATAGGTCATGTTTTGAGTGAAACCGCATCGGATCCGATGCCAGCGTATCAAGGCACCACCTTGTCGCACAATCATGAACACTATGTGATACTATCGGCGGGAGCCACGGTCTTAATGCAATTGCTCGGGGCTCAGTCAATCGATTTGAATGGAAGTGGAATGGAAATGGAAATGAACTTAGCATTTGGAATCGCAACGCAAATGCAGAAATTAAGAAAAGGTACTTTAATTAATGATTAAATTATTATTTAAGTGTTTTTTTTGTGGTTTTTGTATTTTTTTCTAGTACAGGCGTTGCTGTACTCGGCCACACGGTTGCTCGATTTAAATCAAAAGAACAATGAAATGTGCAACATATTATTTATATAATTCAGACTGTATATTTAAATGTTACTACATAATATTGTAGGAAAAATTATTCATCTAATAACTGAAATGTTATGTATCGGATAAACTCTTAATGTGGTTGTATGTATAAGTAAATAAATACATGAAAGAACTTAAATTCTTATTATTTAAAAGCAATTCTTTTTTACCCTACACCCGAAAGGATGAGGGATAGATTCTCTTTGTGCTTCCGTTTGTATCGCATTAAAGGAGGCGTCTGCCTGTAAGTCTGTTAGTCCGTCCGTCTGTAGAAATCACGATTAAGGGAGAACTAATAGAGCTGTGAAATTTGGGACGAATATACTTGGTCATAATAGGCTGTTTGGTATTAAATACAATACCAACATGGTTGTTTGGAACACATATGCAATCTTGCGTCCAGAAGATTTATAACTTTACAACCATGTTCGTTATTGAACTTTTGAAATTTCGCTAGAATGTTTAGCTATTGCAGCAAGATAAAAGGAAAGAAAGTTACTCATAACTACTGAAAATAAAGAATACTTCTAAACAAACTAATGGCGGAATTCTGTACATTTAGTTAACATGTTTCGTATCGTTAAATACGATATCCATGAATAAAATAGAAGATTTCATATAAAATTTATTCATTTCGTCAATTGTGGTGAAAAAATCAATGATATTATAAAGCAGCGTTACATTTTACATTAACAAAAGAAAATTCAGAAAGTACGAAAAAGGTAAAAGTACTTTTTGTAGTACTAGGTGTAAGGAACACAATAATTTTCTATTCTGGGAAGTAATTTGTACTCCGCGAAGCAAAAATAAACGTTTTGTTAACAGTTCAAGCACATTTATGCACTAATATATTTGCTAATTAAGAAAAAAATCAAATTTATTTGATATTGTAGCATACCGACAACACTGCTTTGGTACCAGAATTCATAAGAGGCGCAAAAATAGATGCGTTCTATACAAACGGGCAACACTAGTATCGGCAAATTCAATGGCGAGGTGAGCGAAAAATTTGAGGGTATACCAACGCCATTTTATGTCTGCTTTTTTATTTTAATTGGATAATCAATTTGATTTTACAATGATTTCTTTTGCTTGAATTGTTCATAGAATAGATCATACAGTTTCTGGTATAAAATAGTGGCGGATTTGAGCGCATAAAACAATTTACATTAGATTTTTTGTTGTTAATCTGCACTTGCAATTACTTCTAAACTTAAAATACTTTTACCAAATAGGTTATAATTAAGTAATAAACTATTTAAAAGTAAAATGGATATTAAATAGACTAAATATTGGCATAAATAATTAAATAAAAATGTATGTCTTTGAATTTATTACTTATATGAATAATTAACTAAGTTGCTATCTCAAAACAAACGATTCGACTTAAAAATCTGAATTGTCATTGGGGTCTCAAAGCTGAACCCTCTCCGCACCGATTACTCTTCATCCTTGGTCTGTAATGTTGAGTTTCTCTTGTAGTAACCCCTCCGCCACCAACGTCTCACCAACAACAGGGGCACGTAACTTTCAGTTTCCTATACAAAAAACCCCGTTCCCTTTCCTCGACACTCTTCATCATGGGTCTGTAATGTTGAGTTTCTGAGCTGAATTTTTGGCTTTTTCACGAACACTTTACGATTTGGCGTCAAATCGCAGATCAGAGTTGCAAGTTTGTAACGAGTTTTTCTCTTTGGCTGAGGTATGCTCAGCCGCTCCAGGGTTCATGATGGAGGGATCTCGAAACCCTCCGTTTACTGGTTCACTACCGCTTCCGAATTCCGCACGATCGACGAGTTCGTCGATCAGTTCACTGACTACCTCTCGGTAGTTCAGCTCGGACGGTATATTGGTGATTGTTCTTATTCTAAATACAATAGTTATCCAGGGCAAGTGCCCGCAACAGAAGGTTGCTCACAATGTTTTGGTTACAATATTCTTAGCAAGGCGAGACAAGCAGAGCGCTTGGCAACAAAAGGTTGCTTACAATGTTTTGGTTACCGAGTAGAGGTTTATACAATATCTTAAGCTGGGCGAGACAAGCAGAGCGCTTGGCAACAAAAGGTTGCTTACAAGTTAGGTACGTCTGGGGGGGAACTAGAGTCAAAGGGAGGAAATTCGCTTAAAACCTTGTCGAATATTGACGTGTTGTTCTCTTAATATGTACTAGGATCTGTCGGAAGCTGACGTGATCCTTAGAATATGTGGTAGAATCTGTCGAAAACTGACGTGATTCTCTCTCAGAATATGTTTACCAGAATCTGTCGGAAGCTGACGTGATTCTCTCTTAGAATATGTTTAAGAATCTGTCGAAAGCTGACGTGATCCTTTCTTAGAATATGTGTTAGAATCTGTCGAAAACTGACGTGATTCTCTCTCAGAATATGTTTACCAGAATCTGTCGAAAGCTGACGTGATTCTCTCTTAGAATATGTTTAAGAATCTGTCGAAAGCTGACGTGATTCTTCCTTAAAGTATGTATTAGAATCTGTCGAAAACTGACGTGATTCTCTCTTAGAATATGTTTAAGAATCTGTCGAAAGCTGACGTGATTCTTCCTTAAAGTATGTATTAGAATCTGTCGAAAACTGACGTGATTCTCTCTTAGAATATGTTTAAGAATCTGTCGAAAGCTGACGTAATTCTCCCTTAAAGTATGTATTAGAATCTGTCGAAAACTGACGTGATTCTCCCTTAAAGTATGTATTAGAATCTGTCGAAAGCTGACCTGATTCTTTTAAACAAATTGTCTTCCAAAGTCCTGTCGAAGGCTGACGTGACTCTGGGAATGCTTGAACGAACCAAAGCTAAAGTAGTTTTACAAAGCGACTTACTTGAGCGGAGGTCGCTTTTCCAAGTGCAAACACGTTCATTAAGAGCGGTTCTTTACTTAAACCTATTCGGAATTATATTGCGCGAGCAATAGTGAAATGAAAAATAAAGAGTCCATTCGTCTGTGAATAGTCTGTCCAACCGTGTATGCCTGTGTTCGTATGTATGTGATATTGTGATGTGATTCTTTGATTTTAAGTGTGGACAATTGTGTTGTTATTTACTTTTAATTTTCGCCATTTTGCGGCAGAATAAAGCAAATTAATGTTTAATATTGTTTTTTTTATTTATAATTCTCCCTCGTTATTATTAAAAAACAATTTATAGAACATTGAAAATTTAATTGTTCGTACCGAGATTTGAACCTCGGTCCGTTGGCTTGAGAGGCTGTTGCTCTAGCCGCTAGGCTGTCAAGCGTAATTAATGGTGGTCGCTTAATAATTAAAAAGAAAAGGAGAAAAGAAGTTGTGACGATTTATGATCGTTACAAGTTTTTCGAGCCTTGACGCAGTTTCCTATCTCGTTATCTCTGGCACTAGTATCGGAAAATTCAATGGCGAGGTGAACGAAAATATGAGGGTATACCAACGCCATTTTATGTCTGTTTTTTTATTTTAATGGGATAATCAATTTGATTTTACAATGTTTTTGTTCATAGAATAGGTCATACAGTTTCTGGTATAAAATAGTGGCGAATTTGAGCGTATAAAACAATTTACATTAGGTCTTTTGTTGTTAATCTGCACTTGCAATGATTTCAAAACTTAAAATATTTTTCCCAAATAGAGTTTAATTTAGTAATAAACTATTTAAAAGTAAAATGGATATTAAATAGACTAAATATTGGCATAAATAAATAAATAAAAATTGATGTCTTCAAATTCATTACATATATGAATAATTAACTAGGGGGGTTATTCGGAAAATGCTGACTGCTGACGCGGACAAAAATTAGTCCGTTTTTTAAAGTCGGGCTTTTGTCAGAAGCTGACTATTCGGTATTCCAAAATAAAACTGACTCACAAAAAACAGCCCTCACAAAAAATTCACCACAGGGTATGTTGAGTTCGTAAACGAAAAAAAACAAAACTAATAGAATTCTCCATTCAGACGGTAAATTTAAATTGATTTTGAAATTTTTTAAAATATTTTAATTATTAAATTTTTTCTAGTTATATCTAAACGGACAACGCAGGAACAGCTAGACTGTTTTCTGAAATTTCAGAAAAATCATCCGGCTCTGGAAAGCAACAAAAATCCGGTAGTCCAACAAAAGCTTTGGAGCCAAGTTGCAGCAGAGCTCAACTGTTTAAGAGGACCACAGCGCACGAGCGCAAAATGGAGGACTGTATGTTTCGTTAAATTTCTTATGTTAATTATAATATTTTTTAAGCTCTTATAGAGCTTGATGCAGTGAAAGCACAAAATTCGTTCCCGTGCCAGAAAGGCGAAAGTTAGCAAAATGCTGACCGGAGGAGGGCCACCGGAAATAGAGCTCACTAGAGCTGAAGAAAGGGCGGCTGAAGCATTTTTTCCCCTTGTGGTCGAAGGGCTGGACGAAGGTGTGGCATTAGGTCTAGAAGTAAGTAACTGATACACTACAAGATTTAAATTCATCAGAGAGTATTTTTGTAGTCAGAGAGTATTTTTGTAGTCCTTTACAAGCGGATGTTGAAGACACCTAAAGAAGAGCACGCTGAATACAGTGAGGCCTGCGACGTTTCTACCACATCGTCTACAGTACGAGGTGCAATGCGAAAAGATAACGGTGCTTTTCGCATTGCACGTCCGGATGTTACTCAAGAAGTTTTAAAAGCTTTGGAAGAGCGCAGTACCAACGACAGAGCCATGAGTCAAGCCTTAATAAGTATTACACAGGCTTTATACAAAGTTGGAGAAGGTCTTCTAGCTGTTGCAGATTTTTAAAAAAATAATAATAAATAAATATATTTATGTATATTGTATATAAAAATTAATGTTTGCCTTTGTGTAACGTAATGGTAAAACTTGAAATGAACCATTTAGAAATTTAGGATTTTGTCGCGTTGGGATCTTGTCTTTTCGGGATTATGACGTCTGGGATTTTGTCGTTCGCGATAATGTAAACAAAAATGGTTTGGCCGAAATAACGTCGCTGGGTTTTCTCGGGGGCCCCGGGGGCTCGGGGACCCCGAGCAGTTGCTCGGAACTTTTTTCCAAACGTTGCCAAGTTTTATGAGTTAGGTTTAATGGGGCGAAAAATTTTAAAAATAAAAGAGTTTTAATTTTTCGCAGTGTGAATAGTAAAAAAAGGCCGTTCTATCGGTTTTAAGCGAAGGGAAACACTTTGCCTGTATACTTTTAAAATTTTTTCAATTTTTCTAAACATTTTTGCCTCTTTGACCCTGTTAATAAATTTCTTGAAGTTTTACAAAACAAAACAAAAATATTTGAAAAATATTTTAAATATATTGTCAAATAATATTTGAAAATTATTTGATTGACATTTTATTTCAGAACAGAACAAAATTAAAAAACAAAAACAAAGCAATGTCAATAAATTATTCACATACTTGTTGATCAACTTTAATAGATAAAAAAACCACCAAAATGAATTTTTTCGAAAAAAACAACTCGACAGATCGATTTGCAATCTCTTAATCTCGCTAGTAAAACCAGTTTTACTAATATGTGAATATCAAAGAAATCCTTAGAGCCGTTTTCGACCTCAAAAAAGCTACAAATATATATACAATTTTAGCTCGTTTAATAAGATTAGATATGCATATTAATGTGGATTGTTTATTCCTATTATTATTTTATAACGATTACAGAAGTACGAATATAGGGGCATATTGTTATGAAATTTGGCTCGAAAATTCTATATACTCGTAATTAAAATGTTTTTTGATTGAATCATGGTAAACAGTAAACAGTGAACAGAGTAAACAGTACACTGTATAAATAAAAATATGGATATTAAGGTTTAATGAAAGGTATTAATATAAGACTGCCTTATTTGATTGCCTTCGGAAAATAAGTTATTAACGATATTATAGGAATTCGGATAATTTCCAGAATTGTGTTCATCAACCTCTGCAAATTCATCATATTGTATATTATTCTTTGTTAATATATTATGCAATATGACCGACGCATTCACAATGTCAATGACTCGTTTGTGAGAATAATAAAGGGTACGATTTCTTGACAGGCATCGAAAACGCCCTTTTAAAATGCCAAAGTCACGTTCAATACAGTTGCGGGCCTTGATGTGAACGTTATTGTATAGTTTTTCTGCATTCGTTGTAGGACAATTGAGAGGTGTCAAAAACCATGGCTCCAAAGGATATTCTGAATCTCCCAAAAGCCATTTGAATTGAGGGCCTCTGTGCTCTTGCATTAATTTTACTTTAATGGGCGAGGTGCTCCAAATTCCTGAATCGTGACAGGATCCGTGGAACCGAGCATTTACGCATAAGAAACGTAAGTTTGAATCGCATATCTAAATGATATAAAGAAATTTCAGTATATTGAGCTTTCAAAGTGTTGCTATTATCTAACCGCCTCAACGTTCACGCTATGAAAACTTTGCGGTTGAAATATAAATGGCCAGGATGACAAGGATGGTTAGAAGGTGGACTAATTAGAGCCACATGTGTGCAATCAATAGCACCAATTGTACCCCTTATATTAAATTTCTCAAAAAACCTGTAGTTAAAAATCATGTTGATAAAGTTACTCAGCCTTGATAGAGTTGTATTCCTCTGTGGTGTCGGGAAATTTGACTAGACGTCCCTTTACTTTTATGATTAACTCACAAATACATAAACATCGTGAAACTGTTGCCAGCCGATTGTTTGCTATACATTTTTGATAAGAGCCTTGACTCAAAAAGTACAACATACAAAGAAACTGCAAGTAAAAATTAAATTATAAACTCGTACAGATTCTGCAATAGCATCCTTACACGGATTCTGAACGGAATCTTTGAACGCTGCGTATCAAACGGCTCCAGTTCCTCTATAAGATCCCATGCTAGGGTCTTAGGAAATCGAAAGCACTTCTTAAAAATATTTTCTTCCATATGAATGAGTTCTGGTTATCACGCAGATTTTTTAAAATTCTTCGATGGCTTAATCTGCAATACAACTTGTATATATACATTTCATTTTCACAACATATAATTTTACTGCACCTTTTGCGTAAGTTATCCCTTTCAATTAAACTTAAAAGTAAAATTTCTTCCATTTTTTTCGATTTTTACTTTAAAATTAACGAAAGCACAAATATTAATAGCTTTGTCCGCTTCAAAAAAAGAACGAACAATTTTGAAAGTTATATCTGCTTTTTGTCAGGCTGACAAATGTTGCGAGATTGTCTGAATACGAAATTGTCAGAAAAATAGCGTTTGTCAGCTTTTTTACGAATTTGTCAGCAGTCAGCATTTTCAGAATAACCCCCTAGGTTGCTATCTCAAAACAAACGATTCGACTTAAAAATCTGAATTGTCATTGGGGTCTCAAAGCTAAACCCTCTCCGTCCCGATCACTCTTTATCCAGGTCTGTAATGTTGAGTTTCTGAGCTGAATTTTTTGCTTCTTCACGAACACTACTTTACGATTTGACGTAAAATCGCAAATCAGAGTTGCAAGTTTTTCAAGCCTTGACGCAGTTTCCTATCGCGTTATCTCTGTTCGTATTTGTCGGAATTGAGGTGTTCTGCATTTCGATTTATCAGAATTTTCTGTCGGAAGTAATCCGACCAACTTTTTGTTGGTGAATTTGTGGGAAGATTTTTGTGGAAGCGATTTTTGTGGGAAGAGTTATCGGAGAAACTCAATATTTTTGTCCACCAATGAAAAAAGTTCCGAGTGGCAAAAGGTGGCCCTGTGATTATTTAATTTTTACCACGAATGATAGACATGCTTGGAAATGCGAAATCAGAAAAAAGTATTTCTGGAGTATACAAAGCGCTCCAGAGGATACCAGGTTCAACAATATATTGAGCCACCAATTTAAAAAAGGTTAAAAAAGTATTCAAATGTCTATTTATATGACCATGTATGCGCTGGCAGGATTCCAACTTAAACCCTTAACATTCTAGACGAGTACTTACTATTGTATTTATTGTAAAGATGAAATAGTAATAACAATATATTTTCTTAGTGAAGTGAAAATATATAGAGTACAATATCATTCTGATTTGTTCATATAAAAAACAATATTTAACAATTGTCTAAACTACAGTGAAAATTCTTAAATATAACATCCGCACTAGAATTTGCACTCATTAAGACCTAGTGATTTACAACATTAATTGTGCTTAGGTGGTGTTAGTACCTTTGTCATGATATCGGCACTCATTTGTTCTGTGCTTATGTGCGCTATTCTCAGCTTTTTTCGTTGACTAGATCACGCAGGAAGTGATGTCTGATGTGCCGTTGTGGGCTGTTTCTTGGATCCCCACGAGATGCATTGATATTGATATTGAAACGAGTAACCTGTTACTGATTTCCTGTCATCTATATCGTTTGCCCAGTCTGCATCCGAGTAGCCTTCTAATAGTCCATTATCATTTCGTTTGTACTCCAGTTTAAAATTTATTGTTCCTTTCATATATCTTAGGATGCGTTTGACGGCGGTCCAGTGGGCTTTCCCTGGGTTGTTGTTGAACTTGAATAGCATCCCCACTGCAAAACACAGGTCCGGTCTACTTACTTGTGCTGCATACATTATGCTACCTATTGCTTCTTTATATGGCACGTTTGCCATGTATGTCTTATCTTCTTCGGATTTCGGGCAGAGTTATTTGGAGTTTTTGATTGGTATCAATGGGGGTCGTCGCGGGATTGCAGTCCTCCATTTGAAATTTCTTTAGAGTGTCTTTGATAAATCGCTCCTGGTCTATCCATAATATTCCCTTAGGGCGATCTCTCGTGATCTGCATTCCTAGTATGAATTTTGCTTCTCCTAAATCTTGCATTTAAAACTGGGCTTCTATACCCTCTCCTAGTTTTCTCTTATATTCTTGATTAAGATCGTAAACAGATTTTTTTAAATACCTCTCTCTTAATGCTAAGGTCAATGTGATTGGCAGCTGTATTCCAAAAATGTAAGCACTTCTCTAAAGGCTCATTTAGACCATAATTTGTCCTATGAGGTTTAAAGAAAACAAAGACCGCTCGCGGTTGACATCAACCTCGTAAAATGGATCCCATATAATGCTGCAGTATTCAAGTAGGGATCTGACTGAAGCAACATACATCGTTTTCAGCGTATGAGGATCAAGAAAATCTTTAGAATTTCGTTTTAAAAACCCATATTGAGAATTTACTTTGGACAATATATAATCCCTATGGACATTGAATAAGAGCTTGGCATCGACAAATACGCTAAGATCTTTGGCTCCATTAATCCTCTGAAAGAGATTGTCGGTACCATAAGTATAATCATAAAGGATTGAATTAAGTTTACGAGATAGTGTCATCAGTTTACATTTGCCAGAACTCAAACACAATTCATTTTTACAGCACCAGTCAATTATTGCTTTTATATCTTTTTGAAATTTAAGGCAATCATTTAGGTTCCTTAGAATAGCATATATCTTCATATCATCTGCATATAATAAGCAATGACAAAATTTAAAAATAAGAACAACATCGTTGATAAATAGGATAAATAATAGGGGACCCAAATGACTGCCTTGAGGTACTGCATTAATGGTTTTAGAGTAGGAATTACCAATCTTCACAACAAGTTTTCTGTTGGAAAGATAAGACTTAATCCATTGTAGAAGACTGGAATGGAAACCTAATTTTTCGAGCTTACCGACTAGAATGTTATGATTCAATTTATTAAAAGCTTTAGTAAGGTCGGTGTAGAGGACATCAACTTGCAACTTACTTTCAATTGCATTTATACAGAAGTTAGTAAAGTCAACTAGATTTGCACAGGTAGACCGACCCGCAAAAATCCATGCTGTTGCGTGTCTGTCAAGATAAGTCTTCATTTCAAAAAACAGCTTATTGTTGACTATTTTGTCAAGAACCTTTGGTATTGCCGAAAGTTTTACTATTGACCTTTAGTTTTCTGCCAAATTTTTTTTACCAGACTTAAATATTGGAGAGATGAAAGCAATTTTCCACTCATCCAAAAAATCTCCCGAGGAAAGGGATTTATTAAAAATCAGCGTTAAAGCAGTACAAAGAGATTGCGCATATCTTTTGTTCTTATTTACTTTATTACGGACCGTTACCCATTTTCCTTCTGAGCCCAGTAACTTTTTGTCTTTATTGACACGTACATTCTCTCCTTCCCCAAAGAGTAATGAGGCCTCTCTCTGCGGCGATTTTTTCCGGACCGTTACCTATTCTCTTCCTCTTCCCGGTAACTCCTTGCCCTTCTCACCGACATTCTCTTCATCACCTACTGATGCACTTTGCATGGAAAATTAAATTACAGATAGAAGAGCAGTAAATGCCCTCATCATCTAAAACCGATACTTCGGCGTTACACTTTCCACAAAGACTTGACATCGCAAATCAGCACGTCCGCGCAGTTCGAAGACTGACTTAAGACTGATAGTATATACATGGATCTGTCTTCGATTGTTTCAGTCCACATCCTTTTAGGGTTGTATCCAGCTTTTTGTTCCAGATGCGGCTCGCTTGCTTGAGACCGTAGAGGGATTTTCGTAGTTTGCACTTTCCCTTGTTCTGCTGGGTACCCTTCGGGATGTTTCATGTATATTTCTTCTTCTAGCTCGATTTGCAGGAATGCTGTCACAACATCCATCTGCTCAATGTCGAGGTCGTGGCGAACAGCTAGGCTTAGAAGTAAGCGAGTTGACGCGTATCACACAACTGGCGAAAAGGTTTCTTAGTAGTCGATACCGTATCGCTGTGAGTATCCCTTTATGACTAGACGAGCTTTGTAGCGCTGAACGTCACCGCTTGCATTGCGTTTTGTCTTACAGGTCCATTTACAATCTATGGGCTTCTTTCCTTTGGGAAGTTCTACCAGCTTCTACGTATTGTTTTCTATTAGGGAGTTGTATTCCTCCGTCATTGCGTCTTTCCATTTCTCGGTGTTTTGGTTTTCCATTGCTTCTCTTAGGGCCAGTTTAACAGTACGCACTTAAGCGCAAACTCAGTGCAGACATTGAAAAAACTTAGCTAAGTGAATTGTGAGCTTTTCCCCATGCTAAAGCTTTTCTTAGTTTCACAGTGCACCCTTAAATTTTCCTCAATATGTTGAAAAAACAAAAAAAGCTTTCTGTGTCAAAAATTCAAACCAAAAATTTTTGTCAGTTTTTATTTTATGAAAAAATAAAATTTTCGAATCTAAACTAAAAAAATGGAAAATCTGCCAGCAGAACAGCAAATTTCACTGCAAATGAAATTGAGCTTCTTCTTCAGCTGGTGCAGCAAAAAAGTGAAATTATTGAGTGCAAAAGAAGTGATGCAGTAAATGCCGAAAAAAAGGATACTGCATGGAAGGAAATCGTTTTAAATTTCAATTCTAAATGCACATCGGGTGCATTTGAAGACCTTAAAAAAGAAATACGAAAATATTAAACGTGACCTCAGAAAGCGAGCAGCAATTGATAAGAGATGCTTGTATGCAACTGGAGGTGGGCCACCCGCCAAGAAAACATTAAATGAAAATGACGCGTTGTTAGTTGAAATTTTGCATGAAAGCCAAATACATGGGATGGAAAGTATTTACGACTGTGATGCTATTATAATATCTGATGGTAAATGCTGATTTAGCTACTGATTACTGAGAGTAATATAATTAGAAAATATATCAAGATTCATACGAAATTTATATACCATATTTATATACTTCTAGGATCCCCAAACCAAAATGAGTTACACGTACTCGACGAAGTTTTGGAGGAAAATAAAAACACACCTCCTGCTAAAGGTCTTCCATCAGTCTTCCCTATAAGGGTAAAATATTATTCTGTTTCATTTTTTAACTATTTGTATTATAGATTTTTCTACGGAGAGCATTCCCATTGAAACGCTGTCTGAGGACGAACCTTGGAATAAATATGATCCACAAAAACTTAAGAAACAAAAGCATCAAAAGTTGAGCTTAGGTGATCGGTTTTCAAAATCCAACCAAATTTGAGCTGGACGAAGCTGGCCAAGATAAAAGCAAAGTGGACAGAAGAGAAAGTCCGTACAGAAATTAAAAATATGAATTAAGAGCACGAAAAACGAATTGAAATATTGAAGGAAAAACAGGAATTGGAAAAACAATTTATGAAAGAGAAGCACTTGTTAGAAATGGAGATCTTAAATATTGAATTGGAAAGCAGAAAGAGCACATCAAAACGCGGTCATAATTGTTTTGGGGATTATGGAAATAAATGAAACAAATGTTACTTTCATAGACGTAAATAAAGTACATATAAAATTAATTTTTTTTATAAAAACCCATTTATTCACATTCTTCCGAAGTAGTTACGAATAAGGGATTCTCTCGTGAAATTATTTGAGGGATGATCTCTGTCTATGCGACTATGAGGTACTCTCAAAACCGTATCAATTGTTTCGCCAACTTCATCTGGAAGATGTGGTGCAGTTGTGTCATTACACAGGCAGCAAATATTATGTAGTACAGCAGTTGAAACAATTATGCTTTGCACTTTTTTTAGCTGCAAACGTACTCCAAGGGATAGTACCGGAAAACGACGCTTCCACACACCATACGAGCGCTCCACACAATTTCGAGTCCTTATTAAGGATTCGTTGAATAAGTCTTCTGCTGTGTTATTTACCTAATATAAATAGTATATGTATATTTTCTTATATTGGGTAATAATATAAAATACACATATTAGGTCAAGAGAAAACTAACCTGTGTTAGCGGCCTAAGGAGCCAATTGTTATTTTCATAGCCACTGTCAGCGACTACAACACTTGATCCAAACTCTCCGGATTCAAGGCGACTGTAAATCCGGGAGTTGCGAAAAATAGTTGCATCATGAGTGGATCCTGGCCAACGTGCAACAATATCCAAAATGTGCAAGTTACTGTCGCACAACGTTTGCACATTTATGGAAAAGAATCCTTTTCTGTTGCGAAATAACTCTGCCTCCTCCCCTCCTGCGATCGGTACCACAAGTTTTTATATATACCAACTCCATAATCATATTTCATACCTGGTGAAATTATCTTTACGTGCGTGCAGTCAATTGCTGCAACCACACGTGGAAATTTAGCTACTTTGAAGAAATCGTTTTGACATTTTTGCAACGCTAATTCCGTTTTTGGAAGATTAATAAAGTCCTTGCGCAGATTCGATATATGATGCGAAACAATTGCAACTACTCTGGATGAAGTACTTTTGGACACACAAAAAAGATCACCAACTGTTTGCAACATGCTTCCTGTGGCATAGAATCGCAGCGTTACTAGTAGCATTTGCTCGGGCGATAAAGCATTATTCCTGGAATTCTAGTTTTAATAACGCAGATTCACATATTATCTCGTATACTTACCATGCAGTTTTATGAGCAATTCTAGGGCGTATTTGCTCAAGAACTCTCCAAGCCGCCTCCTTGCTCATGCGGAATCTATCCCTGAAATCCTTAGCATCGTACGTTTGGAAATATTTTGGGCGCTCTTTGACAACTTTTGTCCGTCGCGTAATAATTATGTTCCATAATTCTTCATAATCACTATCACTTTCATACTCAATATCTGATGGCATAATTGAATTTTTTCAAGCAAATATTTTAAAAATATTTCAAAAAAAGTAACGTCAAAGAAATTTTTTCAATTTTAAGGAAAATTTAAGTACTCAAACTTGCGCACTTAAGTGTACTGTAAGTGTGGGATAACTGTGAAACGCTTTTAGGGGCTCCCTAAACTTAAGTGCGTACTGTGAAACTGGGCCTTAGTGTTTTTGGATCCCCGTCGTGGGTTTCACTAGCAATGTATGACACGTATTGGTCTCGGATAACTGGTTTGCGCTCTCTTGTCGATCTTCTTCTTTTATGGCTTTTGGGGGGTCGTTCGTTATGGGTTTGACGATGGTGTCATCTATATCTTCATTTTCGTATTCGTTGCCAGAGTAGAATTTCTCATCTTCATCAGTTTCAGTTGGCAAATTGTGTGTTGGATCGGTTGGCTTTGTCACTGAGTCCTCTGGAGTGTCTGGGAAATAGAAACCGTTTGTGTCTTCTTGAGCTGGATTCAGAAATTTGTTTTTGAAGAATACAGCATCTCTGGATGTTTTTATTTCCCTTTTTAAGGGGTCATAGAAGCGATAGGATCGATGATGGGTACTGTATCCTATGAATATCACTTCTGTTCCTTTTGCGTCTAATTTCTTTCTTTTTTCTTTTGGTATGTGGGTTACTGCAAGACATCCAAATACTTTTAAGTATTTTAGGTTTGGTTTTCGTCCTGACCATGCTTCTTCCGGCGTGACGTCCTCTAGACCTTTGCACGGAGTTCTATTTATCAAATAAGCGGCAGTGTTTGCTGCTTCAGCCCAGAATTTCTTACTTAATCTTGCATCGATTAGTAAACTGCGTGCCTTTTCGATTAATGTCCGGTTCATCCTTTCAGCCATGCCGTTTTGTTCTAGCGTACACGGTGTTATTCTTTGATGCTGGATTCCGTATTTGATGAAAAGTTTTTTCATGTTTGTGTTGCAGTATTCGGTGCCATTGTCGCTTCTTACTGACTTTATCCTCTTTCCGGTTTGGTTTTCACTGAAGTTTTAAAATTCAACGAATTTTTCGTAGACTTCGTGTTTGCCTTTAAGAAAGTATACAAATATCTTTTTTGTGAAATCATCTATGATCACCATCATATATCTTGATCCGCCAATTTATTTTTCTTCCATTGGTCCACATAAGTCTGTATAAACCAACTCTAAATTTCGTTTGCTCTTGTTGCGGTGTCGTTGAAAGGTGTGCGGCTGATTTTTACCTTGACGCAGGTGACGCACTTTTCCTTGTTGGGGTTGCTGGTCATACCGTTGGCAGCACCTCTGATCATTTTGTTAAAAAACCTCGTTGCTTGTGTGACCGACACGCTTGTGCCATAAGGCTGGTCCCTCTTCTGCACTGCAAATGTAGGCTTTTGATTTCGTCATTATGTGACCTAATTTATGTCTCATTGAACCATTTCGTTGACGTGTGAACCGGTTGCTATGGTGGTTCCTTCTGGGTTAATGACCCTGCAGCCCTTGTTATTAAATATCACTTTATGGCAGAGATAACGAGATAGGAAACTGCGTCAAGACCCATCGTATATGTAAAAAAAACGAAATTCGGTAATTAGGTGAAACACGTATGTGTCGTGTATATGTGGTTCGCCACAAGACGTCACGTTTATATGACATTTCCTTTGTTTATTATTTTAACAGATAAAAAATGTTTAGCTTGTAAAAATTGTTTAGCTATTTCGCAAAGAAATTAGGGTTTTTAGTGAATTTTAATTAAGTTAAATCATGCACTGGACTTCGCAAGTAGCACTTGCCGGGGCTGTATATGAACGGCTTGCCATTTTGGAGCAGGATGATTGGCCTGCAACGGCAGGCATGGAAATTTCAGTGCAGGGAACTTTGTTGCGACCTCTGGTATTTTTCTCCGGCCAATCGGAGTTGATGGGTCATGTTTTGAGTGGTACTGCATCGGATGCGATGCCAGCATATTAAGGCACCACCTTGTCGCAAACTCATCGGGAGCCACGGTCCTTATGCGTATACTCGGGGCTCAGTCAAACGATTTGAATGGTAGTGGAATGGAAATCAACTTAGCATTTGGAATCGCAACGCAAATGAAGAAATTCAAAAAAAGTACTTTGAGTGATGATTAAATTATTATTTAAGTGCTTCATGTGATGTTTTTGTATTTTTTTCTAGTACGGACGTTGCTGTACTTGGCCACACGGTTGCTGGATTTACTCACGCACGAGTCTAAAGTAAATTTAGACTCATTCAAGAACCAAAGATAAGCCTTCAGGCGGATATTGATTTCTATTCCGATAGAAGTCTGCATGCAATTGCAACATTCTGAATTTACACTCTCGTAAGTTTATACATTCATCATTCCCTTTGCCTTTTTGAGTTTCTTTGATTTATTTACATATTTTCTTTTACTCTCTACATCTTAGAAATTCTAGTACCAGATCCGTTACTCTTAAAGCTGCCAAATCGTACAGTAAAATGGTACATTCCAAATATTCGCACAAATCCCCTGGATTTACTATAGCTTTAAATTAAAAGAACAATGAAATGAAATTAAAAGAACATGAAAATGTGCAACATGATATTTTTATACCCTACACCCGAAGGGATGAGGGTATATTCACTTTGTTGTTCCGTTTGTAACGCATTAAAGGAGGCGTGGCAGGTATAGAAAAGTATATATATTCTGGCTCAGAATCACCTTCTGATTTTATTTAGCCATGTCCGTCCGTCTGTCTGTCTGTCCGTCCGTCCGTCTGTGGAAATCACGATTA
This sequence comes from Conops quadrifasciatus, assembly GCA_949752815.1. Lineage (NCBI taxonomy): Eukaryota > Metazoa > Arthropoda > Insecta > Diptera > Conopidae > Conops > Conops quadrifasciatus. The sequence goes on along the minus strand of OX457077.1, from coordinate 20,130,010 downwards.
CTGGAGAACGAATAGAGGTATCGTCAAGAAATTTGGCACGAATATTCTTTGTTATCCTACGCTGTTTGGTATTGACCGAATTTTCAGCTAAAATTTTATTTCCGAGTCCACCATCTTAGACTAAAATATATTCTCAAAAATGGGCGTGACACGCCCACTTATATACTATACCATATAGTGAGGTGTTTGGTAGGAAAAGCGGTGTTGTAGATGAGTTAATAGATCAAAATTTGCTCCCTGTAAATTTAAAAAAAGTAGGTGTCACCCGCCCACTTTTTATCACTTCCTCAGATGCGAGTGTAGGGTATATAAGCTTCGGCCAGGCCGAAGATTACGCTCTTACTTGTTATAATTAAGAGTGTATGTTTAAATGTTATTACATAATATTGTAGGAAAAGTTATTCATCTAATACCTTAAATGTTATGTATCGTATAAAAACTTAATGTGGTTGTATGCATAAATAAATAAATACATGGAAGAACTTAAATTCTTATTATTTAAAATCAATTTTTTCCCTACACCCGAAAGGATGAGGTATACATATATTCATTTTGTGCTTCCGTTTGTAACGCATTAAAGGAGGCGTCTGCCTGTAAGTCTGTCAGTCCGTCCGTCTGTAGAAATCACGATTAAGGGAGAACGAATAGAACTATGAAATTTGGGACGAATATTTTTTGTCATAATAGGCTGTTTGGTATTAAACAGCATACAGCAAACATATGCAATCTTACATTTTGGAGCAAAGATCCAAAATTATCGAACTTTGAGGAACTTTGCTAGGATGTTTAAGCTATTGCAGCAAAGATAAAAGGAAAGAAAGTTACTCATAACTACTGAAAATAAAGAATACTTCTAAACAAACTAATGGCGGAATTCTGTACATTTAGTTAACATGTTTCGTATCGTTAAATACGATATCCATAAATAAAATAGAAGATTTCATCTAAAATATATTAATTTCTTTAATTGTGGTGAAAAAATCAATCATATTATAAAGCAGTGTTACATTTTACGTTAACAAAATTCAGAAAGTACGAAAAAGGTAAAAGTACTTTTTGTAGCACTCGGTGTAAAAAAGTTTTTTATTTTCTTTTCTATTCTAGGAAGTAATTTGTACTCTGTGAGGCAAGAATGAACGTTTTGTTAACAGTTCAAGCACATTTATGCACTTATATATTTGGTAATTAAGAAAAACACCAAATTTATTTCATATTGTAGCATACCGGCAACATTGCTTTGGTACCAGAATTCATAAGAGGCGCAAAAATAGGTGCGTTCTATACAAACGGGTAACACTTGTATCAGCAAATTCAATGGCGAGGTGAACGAAAATATGAGGGTATACCAACGTCATTTTATGTCTGCTCTTTTATTTTAATTGGATAATCAATTTGATTTTACAATATTTTTTTTTGCTTGAATTCTTCATAGAATAGGTCATACAGTTTCTTGTATAAAATAGTGGCGGATTTGAGCGCATAAAACAATTTACATTAGATTTTTTGTTGTTAATCTGCACTTGCAATTACTTCTAAACTTAAAATACTTTTACCAAATAGGTTATAATTAAGTAATAAACTATTTAAAAGTAAAATGGATATTAAATAGACTAAATATTGGCATAAATAATTAAATAAAAATGTATGTCATCGAATTCATTACTTATATGAATAATTAATTAAGTTGCTATCTCAATACAAACGATTTGACTTAAAAATCTGAATTGTCATTGGGGTCTCAAAGCTGAACCCTCTCCGTACCGATTACTCTTCATCCTTGGTCTGTAATGTTGAGTTTCTCTTGTAGTAACCCCTCCGCCACCAACGTCTCACCCACAACAGGGGCACGTAACTTTCAGTTTCCTATACAAAAAACCCCGTTCCCTTTCCTCGACACTCTTCATTATGGATCTGTAATGTTGAGTTTCTGAGCTGAATTTTTGGCTTTTTCACGAACACTACTTTACGATTTGGCGTCAAATCGCAGATCAGAGTTGCAAGTTTTTCGAGCCTTGACGCAGTTTCCTATCTCGTTATCTCTGGTCAGCAGAACTACTTTCTAATATCATATATTACAGAGATTATGAGATGAGACACTCGTTACTACTGCATGCATTTTTATTGACACAATCGCAAAATCGGCCAAAATTATACCCGAAATACATGTGCAGATAAAACGCATGCAGCGCTGCTTGATTTACTGCAGTCAAATTACATGTGCAGATTTTATTTCTATTAAATTTTTGAAATTTAAACCGAAATGTCAAAATTCTTTTTGACAGCCATTTTAAAAATTTCTGTGAAAAACATAAAAGAATTGTTGACATAACTTGGTAGCATTGTTCCTGCGCAACAAATATTGAATTTGAGACGTCAGGCAGAAAATTTTCCCACGCAGATTGTACGAATTCTCTCCCGTGTATTTTAAATGGAAACTTTTTCTGCAATCGGAATATCTGCACATGTATTTCGGGCATTAGTCGGAATTTAGTGCAGATTTCCTAGGAACCCTGCATCAGCGTTTTTTCCATTGGTGCCGATTCTAGGGGGTGCTTTTAATTAAAAACGTCAAAAACTGTGGTCAATTTTCTCGATGTTTTAAAAAATTGTTTTGATTTTTCTCCCTAGTTTAGTTTCCTTGCAAATAAAAAATAATTAAATAATAAATAAAAACTTGAAACTTATGCAGTCGCAGTTTATTTGACTAATAATAATCATAACAAATATATGTATCTCTTATATGACTCTTCTGTTGTATAAGAAAAAATTGGTGAATAAGTGTTTCTCTGCAACAAATTCAATGACCCCATATTGTATAAAAATTAGATATTTTAAAAAAAAAAAAAATTTGGGGGATATCCTACTCCATTGCACCCGCTTGTATTGACTACAAAAATGTTACCTCTTTTGTTTATGTGTGGTGAAAATGATAATTGTTCAAAACAGTGATAAGGAGATAGGAAACTGCTGAAATATGCTAAAATATGCAACTCTGACGTAGTGTTCGTGAAAAAGCCTAGTTAATTATTCATATATGTAATGAATTTGAAGACATAAATTTTTATTTATTTATTTATGTCAATATTTAGTCTGTTCAATATCCATTTTACTTTTAAATAGTTTATTTGTTATGACGGCCCTATGTCAACACACTTGGCGTGGCCACCTCGGCTAGCTCATGCCGGTAAATTAATTGGGTCGGGGATGCCAACCCGCCAACGCCAAGTTGAGGGCCAAACAATAAAAATAAAAAAAACTCACGGCCTATAAACTCACCACCGGTCACATCCTCATACCTCCCTCCTTCTTCCCACCATCTGACAATTCCCAATCAAATAACAAAGATATTAACGATTCATTGTAACTTTTACTCTATATTGGACCAAAATATGACACGTATTGTACAAAAAAGAAAAAAAAAACAGATTTCAGTGAGCGAAACTAGGGATTAAATATATATGCGCCGAATTGCGCACGCTCGCCGGACTCAAAACAAAAGTAATATGAACTTCCTTTGGAAGAGCTCTCCCAAAAAAAAAAACTCCTCTTTTATCAGCGTACACCGCTTAATCTCGATAATACCTACGCCCGAAACTCGCCGACTCCCGCCACCGTCACCTTTACAATGTAACCATTACGTATACAAAAAAAAACGCAACTACCATATAAACATTTAAAATTATACATTAATATGATTCTACATTAATATGATTAATTATTATAATTAATTATCATTATTAATATGATTATACATTAATCATATTTCCAAAAGAAAAAACAAATTCTGGTACGGGCAATTCAAAAAAACGTGGTATGCGCGCTATCCACCAGCTATCTTCTTCCACTGGGGATACTAGCGTCACGTTACTTTGGCCACTAGGCACTTTCAATCAACTTTATATGACACTTAGCGTCTCGGCGTGGTGAGACACCGCCGTTGCCAACCGCAAACCACGGACAATACTCCGCTTTAACAACTCGCCGGATACTTCACCGCCGCAGCCAAACCACAAAACGCCGTGGCACGGATGATAAATCCACAAGTGTATTCGCCACCTGGTCACGTACGGTGGCTCCACTCGCAACTCACACTACTGCCTACAGGAAAATATTCTGGCAGAAAAGCGCCCTTTTGTAACTTCGAGATCAATCTCTCAGCATCTACCGAAAAATTTAATTCACAATTTGCGAAAACCACTTCAAGCAATTAAACATTAATTACCTCACAATCTCTCGATCAAATTTTCTAATTTTCTAAAATTTTAACTTTCCAATTTTAATTATTTTAACCTTGGTTGATTTGTGATTCGAGTTTTCTTCCTACTTCAGTTTTTTTTTTTTTTTTGCTCGCAGCCACGCTTTCTCCGTTCAGCCAACCTTCGCCTCTGCCTTTATGAACCAGAAAAGACAGCCATCACACAACCTGATTACTCCGATCCCTCAGCATCCGCATCTAAGCTCTGAAACCGCTATAGCCCGACCACAAAAGCTCAAGCCCTACTTACCGATATCCGAATCATACTCCTACACCTAGTTCCTACACAAACCAATCCGAAGCTTAAAACCCAAAACTTCACCACACAAAAGACAGTGACAGCTCAAACGTCAACTACTCGTGCTAACTCTTCTGTTCCCAAGATTTGACAATATCAAAAAGGTAAACAAACGAAATGCTTATTCTTAATATTTTCTTTATTCTTTTTCCAACACCACCGAACCGGAAGATTCGGGAACACGGAGTCTCAAAAAGGTAAGTAAAACAAGGTAAGGTTAACAAAAAAAACTACTTTCATTATCTCGAATATTTCCATATTATCATTCATTCTATTTCTAGGACAACTGAAGACCGCCTGCAACATATTACTTAATTAGAACCAATTTGGGAAAAGTATAAGTCTGCAAAGCTGAGAACCTGGGCTTTCTTAACATTGACATAATTATATTATAAATATATAATTATATTTTACAGAAAAAAAACAGAATAGAAAAAAAATAGTATTTAAAATTTAAATTTTCTCCAAAAGTAGAAGATTTTGGATAAAATATTATTTTACATAAATAAAATATATTTTTAATACCTTCACAATGGTACCTATATCATCCGGATATGTTTACACTTTAGGAGTTATAGACGGTAAATGTTCAAATTTTAAAGGGCTATAACTCCTAAACCAGACGAGAGCGACCAAACATTTTGTTGTTGTTGGGATCGGCGCAAAAACAACAAAAACATTGGAGAGTCTGTTAAACGCAGTTTTATTAATAAACGCAACTTAACATTTTTAATACTATTATTTAAGATAAAATAATTTTTTCCAAAACAAAAATATGTAATTAACCCAAGCAAATATATTAAAAATAAGATCACATGTATTTTAAGCTTTCGGAGAAAATTTCTTTCGTTCAAATCGGTGCAGTATTTATGAAGAAAACTAATTCTTAAATTGATAATTAACTGCTTTCTGAAATTATCTTATTATATCTCTTAACAGTAGCCGCTCATATTGTTATATCTGAAAGTTTAAGTGATGCCGGCCACATAAGTACTTTTTCCGCATACCAATTTGAAAGTTATATGCAAGAATTAAAGAGAAAAGTAAAGAGCCCTTCGAAAATTTTACAACTTCACAATAAATTAAGACATAAAAATTTATGGATGACTGAAAAAAAACACTGGTTTCAAAAGAAATAGAAATAATGAAATCAAAAGTTTTATATCTGAATTATTTTATCTTAGTGCTACAGAACCAGATAATTATTGTTGTGTTTACCCAGACGTATATATAAAAGTTTCAAGGTTTTTAGAAAGAGGAACTTAAAAAATTTTAATTGGAAGAAGAATCAGAGAACCAAGAAATTTCTTCAATATGCATTTGCAATCGAAAAAGGATTTAGGAATTTGTCTTTTTTATGACAATTCTTCATACCAATTCACAGTAACACTAGGAATTTTTCAAATATAAAATCTAAATAATATTAACTTAACTTAAACTTAAATAGCTAATTGAAAATTAAATTAAAAACAATCGTAATAAAAACTAATTAAAAAAGCCTAATTAACTGTTAACTTAAACAACTAAATTATAACGTAAATGTATTCTAACAAGTAAGAGCGTTATCTTCGGCCTGGCCGAAGCTCATATACCCTACACCCGCATCTGTGGAGGTGATAAAAAGTGGGCGGATGACACCTACTTTTTTTTAATTTACAGTGAGAAAATTTTGATCTATTAACTCGTCTACAACACCGCTTTTCCTACCAAACATCTCATTATATGGTATAGTATATAAGTGGGCGTGTCACGCCCATTTTTCAGAATATATTTTAGTCTAAGAAGGTGGACTCGGGGAAAAAATTTTAGCTTTATATTCGCTCTACAAGCTGAGAAATTGAGCTATAAGCATGGGAAAATTCACATTTGCTACTAAAAGTAGGCGTGACACTAATCCGATTTTCCTCATTTTCAATACCAAACAGCCTATGATGACAAAGTATATTCGTGCCAAATTTCATGGCGATAGCTTTATTCGTTCTCCCGTAATCGTGATTTCTACAGACAGACAGACAGACAGACAGACAGACAGACAGACAGACGGACGGACATGGCTAAATCGAATCAGGAGGTGATTCTGAGCCAGAATATATATACTTTTCTATACCTGCCACGCCTCCTTTAATGCGTTACAAACGGAAGAACAAAGTGAATATACCCTCATCCCTTCGGGTGTAGGGTATAAAAAACTATTAACAAAACGACAATTTAATACTATCGAAGAAAATGAAACTCCAAATAAAAAAACTGCTTTGGAGGATGTTATAAATTTCCTGGAAAAAGTAGACGCGAAGATGGAGAGCAATTGAAAAAATTTGCCAATTTAGAAGGTTACAAAATAAATCGATTAATTCTTTGCGACTTTTTTACAGTTCTCTTATTTACTTTACAGCCGAAATGGACCAGAAAAATGAGACAATTGTAAAGCTTCTTGCGGAAAATTCAGTGTTGCTGAACCAAATAGTTGGGAAAAAGGACGAAGAAGCAGAACTTGAGATGTTATTCTCAATCAACAGTGAGGAGCAACTATAACAGCTGGAAGAAAGATTTATAGTAAGATCATGTAAAATCACTGGAAAACGAAAACGTGAACGAAAACGAAACTCGGCCAAACGCGTAGCATGTAACTTTTTCGTCGGCTCGCGTTTCATTTTCGTAAGCCAAAAGATAAACAAACAAATGTTTAGCAAATGCTATGTTACCATATGTGAAATATTTGAAGGGATTTTATGGGATTTTCTTGGAAATTTTAAAAAATGCAAAGATTCGGTGCAAGATTTCAGTGAAAATTCCATATGATGGAGTCTAGCAACAATTCGCACATTAAACAGCTGATATTTCAAAGGCTTTTTCATGATAGTTGATATTTTACTTGCGAAATATCAAGGATTGGTTTTTGTGAATTTTGGCAAGTTCAAGCGATTTCGAAACAAATCAGTGCCGATAAACAATACAAAGGCACAATCCATTGCTTTATTAACATTCCAAAAGAACAGGGCGTCACTGCATACTGGCGTGGTAACTTGGCTAATGTTATCAGGTATTTCCCTACTCAGGCTTTGAACTTTGCATTCAAGGATAAGTACAAGCAGGTAAGTTGTGAATAAAAACAGAACATTCATAAATGCTCAATGAATTCATTCAACTTCTCTTCGGCAGGTATTCTTGGTCGGTGTTGACAAAAACACACAATTCTGGCTTTACTTTTTGGGTAATTTAGCCAAAAATTAAATTTGAACTCACTGGCCTGGGCGACTATTTGGTCAAGATCTTTAAGAGTGACAGCTTGGTTGGCTTGTATCGTGGCTTTAATGTCTCTGTGCAAGGTATTATGATTTACCGTGCCAGAAGCCAAAGCCAAAGTAGGCAGAAGCCAAAATAGGCAGGCTTCTACGACACCGCCCGTGGTATGCTGCCCGATCCGAAAAACACACAACTCCGCATCAGTTGGGTTATTGCTCAAGTTGTTACAACTATTGCTGGCATTGTCTCGTATCCATTCGACACTGTCCGTCGTCGCATGATGCAGTCGGGTCGCAAGGCTAGCGGAATCATCTACAAGAACACTACACACTGTTGGGCTACTATCGCCAAACAAGAAGGTTCTGATGGCTTCTTAAAGGGCGCTTTCTCCAATGTACTCAGAGGTACCGGAGGTTTTTATTAAAAAATAAAAAACCTAAAAATAGTATATTCTCGTTGCTTTTCTTTTATTTAAAACAGCATATTTTCCATGCATGGGCTTTATAAGTTCCGGCGGTTTTTATAATAATTGTTTAAAGAAATAAAGTCAAATAAAGTTAAAGAAGGAAATAAAAGAAATAAAGTTAAAGAAATAAATGATTTATTTCACTTTTGGATCGTTGGTATAAATAACACATACATAATTATTATTTCGCAGTAATTATTAAAAAATAATAATTATATTATTTTTATTGACTAAAGACCGCTGAATATTATTTCCACAAGAAGATTTTCACAAAAAATTTTCGAAATGCAATTGCACCAGAAGGAGATTGCAAAAGGCAAACTGGAAATTAGCCAAAACGCTAGCTTTTTGGCCTCGCGTGGTTTGACGACCAAAGTGATTTTACATGCTTGGCGTTTACGTAAGAAAGCCCGAAAAACAAGTGAAAATACCAACAACAAACGAATTTTCGTTTTGGGATTTTTTCGTTTTCGTTTTTACTTGATACACAGCTGTCAAACACACGAAAAACAACGAAAAACACAAAAGGGAATTCCAGAAAATTCCAGTTTCGTGCACGTTTCGTTCGCGTTATGACTTTACATGATCTTACTATTATAGTAACTAGTATTATAGTATTATAATACTATAGTAGTATTGGTTGGTAGTAGTGGTTCTTAGTATTATAGTTTTTTTTTTTTTTTTTTTTAAAATTTTAAAATTTTTGCGTTGTGAAAATTTACAAAATGTCCTACTGGTGTTAGTGTTTTGTGGGTGTGTGAGTTCATTTCTACAATTTTTGGAGTTGCCAGAGTTCAGATTAACAGTTATTGTTAGACCGTTGAAAGTTTGAAGGAAAAACTTTCCAAAAAATTAAACTTTTCTGTAAATATGGCACCTTGCTCTCAATAGATAAACAAATACGTTTTGTGTCGCATCGTGTTCTGTTCGTACACCAAAACGGAGTCCGACAAAATCTTGTCGGAGTACGACAAAATTTACGCATTCTGTTTGTACGCAGCTTTAGACTTATTATGCGAGCAGTTAAGTATTAAACACAATCACAGCAGCGAGATGCAACTTCATTTCTCAACTGTCAAAATTACATGGGCTCTTATGGAGATCGAGAAAAAAGTTTCATTTCCATTTTGCTGCCCTTACTTGCTGCTGAATCTTCAATTTGCTGTCGAGCTAATTCGAATTTTGACAGCAGCAAAACGCATTTTTGTTGTTTTACACAGCTGTTTGTAAACAAACGAAATTTTTACAGTTGATTTTCTCATATGCAATTTTTTGCTGCCTGAAGATGCTGCTCTGCCATTTGGTTTAACGATACGCTATTTCTTGCAGCCCTAACTTGAAGTTGCTTCTCGCTGCTGTGATTGTGTTTACAGCATTAGCAGGAAATATATCAAACTTTCTTGCTTTGGGAGCCTCCCGATATTATTGAACGTTTGCAACTCGTTGCCGCAGTAGATGCAGAGATAACGAGATAGGAAACTGCGTCAAGGCTCGAAAAACTTGCAACTCTGATCTGCGATTTGACGTCTAATCGTAAAGTAGTGTTCGTGAAAAAGCCGAAAATTGAGCTCAGAAACTCAACTATCAGACCCCCAAGATGAAGAGTGTCAAGGAAAGGGAACCGGGTTTTTCGTATAAGAAAGTCAAAGTCCGATGTTTGTTGAGGGTGTTTCTTTCGCGGGGAAGGGGTAATTGGAAATAGAAACTCAACTATCAGACCCCCTTGATGAAGAGTGATCGGAACGGAGAGGGTTCAGCTTTGAGACCCCAATGACAATTCAGATTTTTAAGTCGAAATGTTTGTTTTGAGATAGCAACTTAGTTAATTATTCATATAAGTAATGAATTCGAGGACATACATTTTTATTTATTTATTTATGTCAATATTTAGTCTATTTAATATCCATTTTACTTTTAAATAGTTTATTACTTAATTAGAACCTATTTGGTAAAAGTATTTTAAGTTTAGAAATCATTGCAAGTACAGATTAACATAAAAAAATCTAATGTAAATTGTTTTATACGCTCAAATCCGCCACTATTTTTTACCAGAAACTGTATGACCTATTTTTTTAACAATTCAAGCAAAATAAAACATTGTAAAATCAAGTTGTTTATCCAATTAAAATAAAAGAGCAGACATAAAATGGCGTTGGTATACCTTCATATTTTCGTTCACCTCGCCATTGAATTTTCCGATACTAGTGTTGCCCGTTTCTATAGAACGCAGCTATTTTTGCGCCTGTTATTAATTCTGGTACCAAAGCAGTGTTGCCGGTATGCTACAATATAAAATAAATTCTATGTTTTTCTTAATTAGCACATATATATTAGTTTATAAATGTGCTTGAACTGTTAACAAAACATTTCTTCTTGCTTCACGAAGTGCAAATTACTTCTTTTATAGAAAATTATATTACTTTTTACACCGAGTGCCGCAAAAAGTACTTTTACCTTTTTAGTACTTTCTGAAATTCCTTTTGTTAACGTAAAATGTAACGCTGCTTCAACAAGTCAATGATTTTTTCACCACAAATACAAAATAGTCAAAACAAGATTCATTCATTTTCGTATTTAACTTATTAATTTCAATTACGTGTTCAATTGCATTTAGTGAAAGCCGAAAACTCTACAATGCCGAAAACAAGGATTTGCAGCAAAGAAGGATGTCCCAGCGATGGCCAAATTTTCCAATTTCCCAATGCGGCGACCCAGGGTGAACGGTAAGTTCGTGCTTTTGCCATTTACATTTGTCAATTGGTTGAAACCTATAAGCATATCCAATTGGCTGCAGATAGGCATATGTAGATTTCTAATTGTATAAATTAGAATAAGGATTATACTAGCTCTTACTAGGTATATACTAGGTGTACTAGCTGTATACTAGGTGTTGTCCGCAACTTCGTTCGCGAAGAATAGTGCTTGCTATTAACTTAGTTGAATTTAATGATATACATACATATAGGAATAGTGCTTGCTTTTAAATTAGATTCATTAATTAATATACCGACTGATATCGCAGTCGCTCTCTTTCAATCTTAGCATACATATTGACATAAAACTGATTGGCCAATTGCTTACATCGTGGTATCGTATTAAAATCATCCTCTCGTATCATCATATGATATACACGACACTTTTTAATTTGGTTATAAAAGTTTCGTTATAGGACTGCCTCGCCAATTCAAGGGCCCCAAGAAATACTTGATTTTGTGTCTGTGATGAAATACATATGATTTTATGTCCGATATAAATCCATGTATTATTGACATCTGTTTTGTCTAGTAGCGCAATGTATACTCAATTTAAAACAGACAGACAGAGTTACTTTCGCATTTATATTAGTATAGATATAAATATATACAGGTATCCCTCCTATAACACGATAGATACGTTCCTACAAAGTCCCGTGTTGAGCGAAACCGTGTTATATGAGACTAGAACCCAGTACAAAAAGGAGAGTAATGTGTCAAAAGCTATTAAAAAGATTTTTTTTTAATTTCATATAACTTAACTTAACTTAACTTAACGTAACTTCATGTTTATTAGGAAACAAAACAAAAATATACATTTAATTTAGTTTAATATAAACTTCATTTAATAATTTTCTTTGTTAAAAAAATCTGTAAGTTGGCTTTGCTTGCTTGCACTTACAAGTTCGTTGTAAATTTCGGTTATTCCCATTTATTGTGCATAGTGCATAATGTAATTTTTTAAATAATTTTAAACAAAAATCTCGTTATGGTGCTGTAGAAGTCTTGTTATAAGAGGGTTTTGGGGAATTTTTCTTTTCGTGTTAGAGTGAAACCGTGTTGTAAAATACCGTATTATAGGAGGGTTACCTGTACTACATTACATAAATGCTTTTATTTTAACTATCCACTTTCAATATATAACTTACACTTCTCTTTTCTCTCAATACAAATAAATAGAAGAATGGAATGGTGTCGGCGTTTGGGTATAGATAACAGTAGGAAAACTAGCCTATATGCATGTGCGAAACACTTTTCGGAGCCTATTGGCAAAAAACTGCGGTTAGACGCAGTTCCCGATTTAAATTTAAACGTATCCCCAATGATTAATACAGAAGGGAATTCTAAAGAAAATTTAAATTTAACTAATTCTGATTTAGAATCAGATTATCCATCGACGTATAAATTTGATGGATCATCTGAGATGTGTGGCATGCTTTCTTCTCGTAAACCTCTTTTTCCATTATTTTTAGATAATCAGATGTCTAAACCTGAAGACCCACTGCCAATGGTTGATCTCGCCATAGATCAATCAACCGAGACAGCTAGTCGCAAGGTTCAGACACCTAAATTTATTTCAAACAAAACTCCTAGGAAGCTGCTTCAAACAATAAAAAATTTAAAATTTAAAACCCAAACTTTACAAAGGGAAGTAAATATTAAAAATCGTCACTTAAATCGAAAAAATAAAGAAATTGCGAAATTGAAAATGGAGAAAGAACTTTTACGAAAGGAATTGGAATTAGTTAGGGAAGACAAAGGGAAATTAGTAGGAGATTTCTGCAAATCGCTTCCAACAAACATTAGGCATTGTGTGGAAAATAGTGCAAAAAACATGGTCTGCCACCCCAACGGACGTAGATATGACGACAAATTGAAAACACTTGCGTTGGGTGTGTTCTTTTTGTCGCCTTTAGCTTACAGTTATCTTAAAGTATCCCTTAATTGGCCTGAAGAAAGAACTCTGCGCGAGTTTGTTTCAGATTGGCCAAAATCTCCAGGATGCTCTTCCAGCTGCCTTAAGTCTTTAGAATTTCGAAGTCGTGGTTTTACCTCAGAACAACGCTTTGTTTCGATTTCGTGTGACGAAATGTCACTTAAATGTAATTTAAATTATAATAGACATGGGGATAAAATTATCGGACTCGAAGATTTTGGAGACGAGAATCGTACGTCCAGAACGGCCGACAGCGTGATGGTTCTGTATGTCCAAGGTCTTGGAGGGGCAGCCTGGAAACAACTCCTTGCTTATTTCTTCTGTCGTGGCCCATGCAAAGGGGAAGTAATTAAAAAATACGTTGTCGATATTATTTCCAAGCTACAAAGCATCAACCTTACTCCCTGCCATTTTGTCTGCGATCAGGGATCGAACTTCGTTAGCTTCGCTAAAATTGCAGGGGTAACTGAAATCCGTCCTTTTTTTATTGTCAATGACAAGAAAATCTTTTTTTTCCATGATTCCCCACATCTCCTCAAAAGTACTCGGAATTGTTTGGAGAATTTAAAAAATACAGTAATCTTTAACAATAAAAAAGTCAGTTGGACCGATATTGTCCATTTTTATAATTTAGATTCCAAATTACCGATTAGATGTGCGCCTAAGCTGACTTCTGCTCATATCCGTCCAAACAATTTCGAAAAAATGCGCGTTTCTTTAGCTGCTCAGGTTTGTAGCAACACAGTTGCTTCAGGCATGAACACTTTGTATGCCTCAGGGCGGATTGATGTAACTAAGGCCCCTACAACTCCGAACACTGTGGAGTTTTTACTGTTTATAGATCAACTATTTAACATTTTCAATAGCAGCGACCCCCTTGTCCAATGTCCGTCGAAAAAAGTATTTTCCGGGAATGAAGAGCAGGTAGATTTCCTAAAACGAGCCAAATCCTATTTAAATTCTTTACAAATTTTAGATTCCGGGGGTAATGATATTAAAAATTCATTATCTTTTCTTAAGGGTTGGCTCCTAAATATTTCCAGTCTTTGTCTCTTTTGGAATTTCCTATCCCGGGAAGGATTTTCACATCTTAAGACCAGACGGCTTTGCCAGGATTCCCTGGAACATTTTTTTGGACAGATTAGGAGAAGTGGCGGGAACTGTGTCACTATAACCCCACATATGTTTATTGGTTTGTTCCAGAAGCGATGGGGGTTAAACTATGTAGACATTGTTAAAAGGGGGAATTGCGAGTCATTAAAAGAAATAGGTATTGAGGAAAGTAATTCAGAAATTTTAAATCAGGTATACAATGACTCGTTAGTACAGGATAGCTCATGGCAGCAATTCCAAAGTTTGCCAAGGCCACAACCTTCCGCTGTTGACACAGTCCAAATTGAAATAAATTTTAATGAGATGAATGTATTAAAAGAAAATGCTTTTGCTTATGTGTGCGGTTGGTTGTATTTGAAGTATCACAAACTTCACAATTGTTCTGAGCCTTTGCCAAATTTTGGAAATGAAGCCATAACTGAAGAATTCCTTTTCACGGTAGAAAAGGAATTTGAAAATTATAAATTAGTTAAGCCTCCTCGGAATTTTATAGTTTACGTTAAAAAATTAGACGCTCGGTTTTTCCAAATTTTTGATTCGTCATGCCATAAAATAGGCCTTAGTAGCTTTTTAATTTCCCAGATGGTAGACTTAGAGCCCCACGCGTGTTGTCCAAATTTTTCAAGCCGCGATTTTGTAGCGCTATTTGTTCGAATTAGAATATACTTCGTTTTAAAATTTTTCAATAGAGAACAAAAAAATCCAAATTTAAAAAAAAAAATCCTTTGCGTCACACATCTTTAGGCTGATTGTATTTTCAAAATTCAAAATTATTTAAGAATGCACATCACATTATATTGATCATTGAGGTATATGTATGTATATAATAAAATTATTTCCTGTATTATTGTAGTTATACAATATGCTTGCTTACTTTTATATAACTGGTTTAAAATGCACTACTTCTTATGCGCTAATAATACTGTTGATTTATAAAAAGTTTCATATTTGCTTTGTAATTTAATTCTAATTTTCTTTATAATTTAATGTAAATTATTAGCATGTTCTCTAACAAAGTAAATTTATGGTGCAAAGCATGTACTTTTAAATTATTACTAATGTATTTGTATTTATTAACAAACTTAGGTATTAATGGAATTAACTTTTGGAATTAACATTGCATGTCTTATTTTAATTGTAATGGGTGCCATAGGCCTACTGGGGAACCGAACACCCAAAAAAAAAAAAAACGGTAACGCATCACAGTGCATACCTCTTGGGTGGTGTGGAAATGCACCTTTCATTAAATATTACAAAAATATTTTCATTTACGTACATAATAAATTTAAATTAAAAAAGAATTGCTTTTAAATAATAAGAATTTAATGGAAAAAATTACTTTGTACTATTTCTTCTCTTTCGGAAATAATTTAAATATATATTGCCTCGTTTATGTTCTAATTCCTAATTTGTTGCAGCTTGCATGTCCGCTGTTGGCCCTGTTGATGAATTCATTAAAATGTGCTGCGAGCATTGGATTATTTTGTGCTTGCATTTATGGTGTATCAACCTTTGTTGTTATTGCTGTTGTCGTTGTATTTGCTGCGCTTGAAGCAGGTGTCACGACTGTAGAAATCTTCTACTTGGAAAGTAGAAAGAATTTCTACTTGGTTTACCTGAAATTTAAAAGAAGGATTCTTATAGATTTTTTACTTTCCTAAATCTTGCAATAATATGCTCTTTTTATGTTGCCTTAAGATTTTATACCCGGAACCTATCCGTTGGTTTTCGAGTAGGTCGCCTTTGGAGAAACTTTGTATATTTTGAAAATAGAATTTTGCACATTTAATTGTTCTTTTGGTTTAAAGCTAAAGTAAATGCGGCGGATTTGTGCGAGTATTTGGAATGTACCATACAGCTTTTACACCTTTTTGATTTGGCAGCTTTGAGAGTAACGGATCTGGTACTAAAATACCTAAAATGTAGAGAATAAAAGAAAATATGTAAATCAATCAAAGAAACTCAAAAAGGCAAAGGGAATGCAAGGCTTATCTTTTGTTCTTGAATGAGTCTAAATTTACTTTAGACTCGTGCGTGAGTAAATCCAGCAACCGTGTGGCCAAGTAGAGCAACGCCCGTACTAGAAAAAATACAAAAACATCACATAAAACACTTAAATAATAATTTAATCATTAATTAAAGTACCTTTTCTTAATTTCTGCATTTGCGTTGCGATTCCAAATGCTAAGTTCATTTCCATTTCCATTCCATTTCCATTCAAATCGATTGACTGAGCCCCGAGCAATTGCATTAAGACCGTGGCTCCCGACGATAGTGTCACATAGTGTTCATGATTGTGCGACAAGGTGGTGCCTTGATATGCTGGCATTGCATCCGATGCGGTACCACTCAAAACATGACCTATCAACTCCGATTGGCCGGAGAAAAATACCAGAGGTCGCAACAAACTTCCCTGCACTGAAATTTCCATGCCTGCCGTTGCAGGCCAATCATCCTGCTCCAAAATAGCAAGCCGTTCATATACAGCCCCGGCAAGTGCTACTTGCGAGGTCCAGTGCATTATTTAACTTCATTTAAATTCACTAAAAACGCTAATTTCTTTGGTCAGAGTTAATTCTAGAAGAAAAATGTATTCATATAATGATATACAGGATCGCAAATTTAAGAATATTCGAACCGAATTTCGAAAAAATTCTCGGCAACTTTATTATCGAATGTCAAACGTTATTTAACATGTTTCAAGAGTTCCAAATACTGCTGAGCAACAATGGAGCCGCCACCGTTTGACGTGTAGTCATTGCCATACATATTAAGTCCCATAAGAATTTTGCTATGCTTAAGTTTGAAGTCGGTGGAATCGGATCTGATGCGGTACCACTCAAAACATGACCTATCAACTCCGATTGTCCGGAGAAAAATACCAGAAGTCGCAACAAACTTCCCTGCATTGAAATTTCCATGCCTGCTGTTGCAGGCCAATCATCCTGCTCCAAAATAGCAAGCCGTTCATATACAGCCCCGGCAAGTGCTACTTGCGAGGTCCAGTGCATGATTTAACTTCATTTAAATTCACTAAAAACGCTAATTTCTTTGCGAAATAGCTAAACAATTTTCACAAGCTAAACACTTTTTATCTGTTAAAATAATAAACAAAGGAAATGTCATATAAACGTGACGTCTTGTGGTGAACTACATATACACGACACATACACTATACGTGTTTCACCTAATTACCGAATTTCGTTTTTTTTTTACATATACGATGGGTCTTGACGCAGTTTCCTATCTCGTTATCTCTGATATTTATGGATATTGTATTTAACGGTACGGAACATGTTAACTAAATGTACAGAATTCCGCCATTAGTTTGTTTAGAAGTATTCTTTATTTTCAGTAGTTATGAGTAACTTTCTTTCCTTTTATCTTGCTGCAATAGCTAAACATTCTAGCGAAATTTCAAAAGTTCAATAACGAACATGGTTGTAAAGTTATAAATCTTCTGGACGCAAGATTGCATATGTGTTCCAAACAACCATGTTGGTATTGTATTTAATACCAAACAGCCTATTATGACCAAGTATATTCGTCCCAAATTTCACAGCTCTATTAGTTCTCCCTTAATCGTGATTTCTACAGACGGACGGACTGACAGACTTACAGGCAGACGCCTCCTTTAATGCGATACAAACGGAAGCACAAAGAGAATCTATCCCTCATCCTTTCGGGTGTAGGGTAAAAAAGAATTGCTTTTAAATAATAAGAATTTAAGTTCTTTCATGTATTTATTTACTTATACATACAACCACATTAAGAGTTTATCCGATACATAACATTTCAGTTATTAGATGAATAATTTTTCCTACAATATTATGTAGTAACATTTAAATATACAGTCTGAATTATAAAAATAATATGTTGCACATTTCATTGTTCTTTTGATTTAAATCGAGCAACCGTGTGGCCGAGTACAGCAACGCTTGTACTTGAAAAAAATACAAAAACCACAAAAAAAACACTTAAATAATAATTTAATCATTAATTAAAGTACCTTTTCTTAATTTCTGCATTTGCGTTGCGATTCCAAATGCTAAGTTCATTTCCATTTCCATTCCACTTCCATTCAAATCGATTGACTGAGCCCCGAGCAATTGCATTAAGACCGTGGCTCCCGCCGATAGTATCACATAGTGTTCATGATTGTGCGACAAGGTGGTGCCTTGATACGCTGGCATCGGATCCGATGCGGTTTCACTTAAAACATGACCTATCAACTCCGATTGGCCGGAGAAAAATACCAGAGATCGCAACAAACTTCCCTGCACTGAAATTTCCATGCCTGGCGTTGCAGACCAATCATCCTGCTCCAAAATGGCAAGCCGGTCATATACAGCCCCGGCAAGTGCTACTTGCGAGGTCCAGTGCATGATTTAACTTCATTTAAATTCACTAAAAACGCTAATTTCTTTGCAAAATAGCTGATAATTTTTTACATGCTAAACACTTTTTATCTGTCCCCGAGCCCCCGGGGCCCCGGAGAAAACCCAGCGACGTTATTTCGGCCAAACCATTTTTGTTTACATTATCGCGAACGACAAAATCCCAGACGTCATAATCCCGAAAAGACAAGATCCCAACGCGACAAAATCCTAAATTTCTAAATGGTTCATTTCAAGTTTTACCATTACGTTACACAAAGGCAAACATTAATTTTTATATACAATATACATAAATATATTTATTTATTATTATTTTTTTAAAAATCTGCAACAGCTAGAAGACCTTCTCCAACTTTGTATAAAGCCTGTGTAATACTTATTAAGGCTTGACTCATGGCTCTGTCGTTGGTACTGCGCTCTTCCAAAGCTTTTAAAACTTCTTGAGTAACATCCGGACGTGCAATGCGAAAAGCACCGTTATCTTTTCGCATTGCACCTCGTACTGTAGACGATGTGGTAGAAACGTCGCAGGCCTCACTGTATTCAGCGTGCTCTTCTTTAGGTGTCTTCAACATCCGCTTGTAAAGGACTACAAAAATACTCTCTGACTACAAAAATACTCTCTGATGAATTTAAATCTTGTAGTGTATCAGTTACTTACTTCTAGACCTAATGCCACACCTTCGTCCAGCCCTTCGACCACAAGGGGAAAAAATGCTTCAGCCGCCCTTTCTTCAGCTCTAGTGAGCTCTATTTCCGGTGGCCCTCCTCCGGTCAGCATTTTGCTAACTTTCGCCTTTCTGGCACGGGAACGAATTTTGTGCTTTCACTGCATCAAGCTCTATAAGAGCTTAAAAAATATTATAATTAACATAAGAAATTTAACGAAACATACAGTCCTCCATTTTGCGCTCGTGCGCTGTGGTCCTCTTAAACAGTTGAGCTCTGCTGCAACTTGGCTCCAAAGCTTTTGTTGGACTACCGGATTTTTGTTGCTTTCCAGAGCCGGATGATTTTTCTGAAATTTCAGAAAACAGTCTAGCTGTTCCTGCGTTGTCCGTTTAGATATAACTAGAAAAAATTTAATAATTAAAATATTTTAAAAAATTTCAAAATCAATTTAAATTTACCGTCTGAATGGAGAATTCTATTAGTTTTGTTTTTTTTCGTTTACGAACTCAACATACCCTGTGGTGAATTTTTTGTGAGGGCTGTTTTTTGTGAGTCAGTTTTATTTTGGAATACCGAATAGTCAGCTTCTGACAAAAGCCCGACTTTAAAAAACGGACTAATTTTTGTCCGCGTCAGCAGTCAGCATTTTCCGAATAACCCCCCTAGTTAATTATTCATATATGTAATGAATTTGAAGACATCAATTTTTATTTATTTATTTATGCCAATATTTAGTCTATTTAATATCCATTTTACTTTTAAATAGTTTATTACTAAATTAAACTCTATTTGGGAAAAATATTTTAAGTTTTGAAATCATTGCAAGTGCAGATTAACAACAAAAGACCTAATGTAAATTGTTTTATACGCTCAAATTCGCCACTATTTTATACCAGAAACTGTATGACCTATTCTATGAACAAAAACATTGTAAAATCAAATTGATTATCCCATTAAAATAAAAGAGCAGACATAAAATGGCGTTGGTATACCCTCATATTTTCGTTCACCTCGCCATTGAATTTTCCGATACTAGTGCCAGAGATAACGAGATAGGAAACTGCGTCAAGGCTCGAAAAACTTGTAACGATCAGAAATCGTCACAACTTCTTTTCTCCTTTTCTTTTTAATTATTAAGCGACCACCATTAATTACGCTTGACAGCCTAGCGGCTAGAGCAACAGCCTCTCAAGCCAACGGACCGAGGTTCAAATCTCGGTACGAACAATTAAATTTTCAATGTTCTATAAATTGTTTTTTAATAATAACGAGGGAGAATTATAAATAAAAAAAACAATATTAAACATTAATTTGCTTTATTCTGCCGCAAAATGGCGAAAATTAAAAGTAAATAACAACACAATTGTCCACACTTAAAATCAAAGAATCACATCACAATATCACATACATACGAACACAGGCATACACGGTTGGACAGACTATTCACAGACGAATGGACTCTTTATTTTTCATTTCACTATTGCTCGCGCAATATAATTCCGAATAGGTTTAAGTAAAGAACCGCTCTTAATGAACGTGTTTGCACTTGGAAAAGCGACCTCCGCTCAAGTAAGTCGCTTTGTAAAACTACTTTAGCTTTGGTTCGTTCAAGCATTCCCAGAGTCACGTCAGCCTTCGACAGGACTTTGGAAGACAATTTGTTTAAAAGAATCAGGTCAGCTTTCGACAGATTCTAATACATACTTTAAGGGAGAATCACGTCAGTTTTCGACAGATTCTAATACATACTTTAAGGGAGAATCACGTCAGCTTTCGACAGATTCTTAAACATATTCTAAGAGAGAATCACGTCAGTTTTCGACAGATTCTAATACATACTTTAAGGAAGAATCACGTCAGCTTTCGACAGATTCTTAAACATATTCTAAGAGAGAATCACGTCAGTTTTCGACAGATTCTAATACATACTTTAAGGAAGAATCACGTCAGCTTTCGACAGATTCTTAAACATATTCTAAGAGAGAATCACGTCAGCTTTCGACAGATTCTGGTAAACATATTCTGAGAGAGAATCACGTCAGTTTTCGACAGATTCTAACACATATTCTAAGAAAGGATCACGTCAGCTTTCGACAGATTCTTAAACATATTCTAAGAGAGAATCACGTCAGCTTCCGACAGATTCTGGTAAACATATTCTGAGAGAGAATCACGTCAGTTTTCGACAGATTCTACCACATATTCTAAGAAAGGATCACGTCAGCTTCCGACAGATCCTAGTACATATTAAGAGAACAACACGTCAATATTCGACAAGGTTTTAAGCGAATTTCCTCCCTTTGACTCTAGTTCCCCCCCAGACGTACCTAACTTGTAAGCAACCTTTTGTTGCCAAGCGCTCTGCTTGTCTCGCCCAGTTTAAGATATTGTATAAACCTCTACTCGGTAACCAAAACATTGTAAGCAACCTTTTGTTGCCAAGCGCTCTGCTTGTCTCGCCTTGCTAAGAATATTGTAACCAAAACATTGTGAGCAACCTTCTGTTGCGGGCACTTGCCCTGGATAACTATTGTATTTAGAATAAGAACAATCACCAATATACCGTCCGAGCTGAACTACCGAGAGGTAGTCAGTGAACTGATCGACGAACTCGTCGATCGTGCGGAATTCGGAAGCGGTAGTGAACCAGTAAACGGAGGGTTTCGAGATCCCTCCATCATGAACCCTGGAGCGGCTGAGCATACCTCAGCCAAAGAGAAAAACTCGTTACAAACTTGCAACTCTGATCTGCGATTTGACGCCAAATCGTAAAGTGTTCGTGAAAAAGCCAAAAATTCAGCTCAGAAACTCAACATTACAGACCCATGATGAAGAGTGTCGAGGAAAGGGAACGGGGTTTTTTGTATAGGAAACTGAAAGTTACGTGCCCCTGTTGTTGGTGAGACGTTGGTGGCGGAGGGGTTACTACAAGAGAAACTCAACATTACAGACCAAGGATGAAGAGTAATCGGTGCGGAGAGGGTTCAGCTTTGAGACCCCAATGACAATTCAGATTTTTAAGTCGAATCGTTTGTTTTGAGATAGCAACTTAGTTAATTATTCATATAAGTAATAAATTCGAAGACATACATTTTTATTTAATTATTTATGCCAATATTTAGTCTATTTAATATCCATTTTACTTTTAAATAGTTTATTACTTAATTATAACCTATTTGGTAAAAGTATTTTAAGTTTAGAAGTAATTGCAAGTGCAGATTAACAACAAAAAATCTAATGTAAATTGTTTTATGCGCTCAAATCCGCCACTATTTTATACCAGAAACTGTATGATCTATTCTATGAACAATTCAAGCAAAAGAAATCATTGTAAAATCAAATTGATTATCCAATTAAAATAAAAAAGCAGACATAAAATGGCGTTGGTATACCCTCAAATTTTTCGCTCACCTCGCCATTGAATTTGCCGATACTAGTGTTGCCCGTTTGTATAGAACGCATCTATTTTTGCGCCTCTTATGAATTCTGGTACCAAAGCAGTGTTGTCGGTATGCTACAATATCAAATAAATTTGATTTTTTTCTTAATTAGCAAATATATTAGTGCATAAATGTGCTTGAACTGTTAACAAAACGTTTATTTTTGCTTCGCGGAGTACAAATTACTTCCCAGAATAGAAAATTATTGTGTTCCTTACACCTAGTACTACAAAAAGTACTTTTACCTTTTTCGTACTTTCTGAATTTTCTTTTGTTAATGTAAAATGTAACGCTGCTTTATAATATCATTGATTTTTTCACCACAATTGACGAAATGAATAAATTTTAGATGAAATCTTCTATTTTATTCATGGATATCGTATTTAACGATACAAATAATATTAACTAAATGTACAGAATTCCGCCATTTGTTTGTTTAGGTGTATTCTTTATTTTCAGTAGTTATGAGTAACTTTCTTTCCTTTTATCTTTGCTGCAATAGCTAAACATTCTAGCGAAATTTCAAAAGTTCAATAACGAACATGGTTTTGAAGTTATAAATCTTCTGGACGCAAGATTGCATATGTGTTCCAAACAACCATGTTAGTATTGTATTTAATACCAAACAGCCTATTATGACCAAGTATATTCGTCCCAAATTTCACAGCTCTATTAGTTCTCCCTTAATCGTGATTTCTACAGACGGACGGACTGACAGACCTACAGGCAGACGCCTCTAATGCGATACAAACGGAAGCACAAAGTGAATCAATCCCTCATCCTTTCGGGTGTAGGGTAAAAAAGAATTGCTTTTAAATAATAAGAATTTAAGTTCTTTCATGTATTTAATTACTTATGCATACAACCACATTAAGTGTTTATCCTATACATAACATTTAAGTTATTAGATGAATAATTTTTCCTACAATATTATGTAGTAACATTTAAATATACAGTCTGAATTATAAAAATAATATGTTTCACATTTCATTGTTCTTTTGATTTAAAGCTAAAGTAAATCCGGCGGATTTGTGCGTGAGTAAATCGAGCAACCGTGTGGCCAAGTACAGCAACGCCCGTACTAGAAAAAAATACAAAAACATCACATAAAACACTTAAATAATAATTTAATTATTAATTAAAGTACCTTTTCTTAATTTCTGCATTTGCGTTGCGATTCCAAATGCTAAGTTCATTTCCATTCCACTTCCATTCAAATCGATTGACTGAGCCCCGAGCAATTGCATTAAGACCGTGGCTCCTGACGATAGTATCACATAGTGCTCATGATTGTGCGACAAGGTTGTGCCTTGATACGCTGGCATCGGATCCGATGCGGTTTCACTCAAAACATGACCTATCAACTCCGATTGGCCGGAGAAAAATACCAGAGGTCGCAACAAACTTCCCTGCACTGAAATTTCCATGCCTGCCGTTGCAGGCCAATCATCCTGCTCCAAAATGGCAAGCCGTTCATATACAGCCCCGGCAAGTGCTACTTGCGAGGTCCAGTGCATGATTTAACTACATTTAAATTCACTAAAAACGCTAATTTCTTTGCAAAATAGCTGATAATTTTTTACATGCTAAACACTTTTTATCTGTTAAAATAATAAACAAAGAAAATGTCATATAAACGTGACGTCTTGTGGTGAATTGCATATACACGACACATACACTATACGTGTTTCACCTAATTACCGAATTTCGTTTTTTTTGACATTTACGATGGGTCTTGACGCAGTTTCCTATCTCGTTATCTCTGGTAGATGTACTAGAAATAGCTGCACTGGTGGACGTAGTTCGCTCTCATTTTTTACCAGGAGGTAATGGCTAATGGCTGACTCCGATCCCTGCCACGCAATTTAATACCAATCACTATTATTCGCCACGATTATTGCCACGTCCTCATAATCCGTAACAACTTGTTGTTTTTTACAAATTTTCTTAGGAAGAGTATTTCCGATTAAAAGCATTCTGAAATTTATGAAAATTTCCTCTGCCCACCGTCGCCAGATCCTTCTGACTAAGACCTTTAGCCTGTCGACCCTGCATTATGAATTTACCAACATCCAAAGAAATTTTTTCATGCTTCAATTCTTCTGTCTCACGATCCAGTTTGGCAGTGTTCTTTGTGGTCACATGTTGCTTATTTGTCCCGGCTCCGTCTGAGAGGTATATAAGAAAAAACAACATAACTAACAAAATTTTAAAGGCTTTCTAAACAAATTGGGGCATAAGTAAAGAATAGGTGAATGGCTCCGATATTTTTTATTTTTTTCCCTATAATAGCGTTTACACTTCGTAGTCCAATCATGTTGAAAATTAGCGTCGGACTCGTTTAGTTTAGGAGATATAGGGTTTCAAATGTAAAAATTGCTATATCTCTAAAACCAGTTGAGATATCGGCTTCACATTGATGCCGTTTAAAAGGCTATTTCAAGATCTTTCTTTTATCTAATAACCTTTTTTGTGATTACTGAGATAATTACCGAGATAATTCAACTTTAAAAAAAAATGGCTTACTTCGTTTTACAAAATAATTTTTTTCTTCTTTAAATGACAATTAAGGTATAAAATAGATTCACTTTTTTTGTAGTCCATAATATTACCTTTCTAATGGTATACAACATGTTTGGTTATTTTAAATGTTTTCTAACTAAATTAATCAAATTTCTATTTTTTTTTGTTTGCAAAAATATCATTTTCAGGTTTTGGTTGCTATGCTTTTTTTATACTCTGAATCTAGAGCATACCTCTTCAATTTGAGGGCGTCTCCGATGAAAGATCAGTTCACCGTTAGGGCCGGAAATTAGGACGGAAAGCGGAACACAGCCTTCAATTGAAATTAGGTATCTCCTTAATCTAGTGAGATAATCCGGCAAATTTAAAAACATTCAGTAGTACATAATATTTGCTATGCTATATAAATAATTGCTATATAAATAAATAAAATTTTTATAAAACTGAAATATATAATAATTATTATATAACTGAAAAATATAATAATTTGGTTTTAAAACAAAAATTTGTTCTGTTAAATTAATGCATGGATAACAATGGATCTAGGAATTATGGATAACAATTTGGTTACATCTTGTATCGTATGTATGCGAAATATCTCACATGATCGTGAGGATTCTGTTGATTGAGGGTTTTGATCCCTGCCGCGGCCGAAGGCCGCCAATATGCGGAACAACTTGTATGCGAAATATCTCACATGATCGTGAGGATTCTGTTGATTGAGGGTTTTGATCCCTGCCGCGGCCGAAGGCCGCCAATATGCGGAAAAACTTGTATGCGAAATATCTCACATGATCGTGAGGATTCTGTTGATTGAGGGTTTTGATCCCTGCCGCGGCCGAAGGCCGCCAATATGCGGAAAAACTTGTATGCGAAAAATGATGAAGTAATCATTAATGATTATCAAACGCTTGCACTAATTTACAAAACATTTTCAAAACTTCATGGCTGGTTGGTTGGTAAGAAATAATGAAATTTAATAAAAATTCCATTTTATCACAATTATTGCAGGATATCTCTAATCATCATTTTATAATCTTCAAAAAAATCGCAAATCATCTTTACACAATTGAAATAAGCGAAAGTCATATAACTAAAGTAGTAAGTATAACATATTATATATAATTTTAAAGGTAAAAAAACAGGCTTTTTAGAAGTGTAATTTATTTTTTATCTTAATGCATTCGTTTAGGAGAAAAAAATTATTGTTTGGGGGAAAAGTTGACATATTTTCACAAAAATTGGTATAACTCCTTAACCGTTATCATAAGAGCAAAAATGTGCTTTACATAAATGGTAGGTAGTAAAAATACCTTTTAAACGGTATATTACTCGTCTCGTTGTAGTTTACTTATTTACAGAGATATTTTACTAGTTGCATTTATTTGACATTCAAAAGCTTCTAAATCCAAGATGGCTGACTTCCGACAAAAACAAAATGGCTACTTCCGGTCCTAACGGTAAAAATTAACGGTAAAAAAAAATGAAAAAAATCGGAGCAATTCACCTATTCTTTACTTGTTCCATTTATTGCTTAGCTTTTTACTGAGCAATCGATTATGCCTTGTATTGTTTATCGGCACTGATTTGTTTCGAAATCGCTTGAACTTGCCAAAATTCACAAAAACCATTCCTTGATATTTCGCAAGTATTGAAAAAGCCTTTTAAATATCAGCTGTTTCATGTGCGAATTGTTGCCAGACACCATCATATGGAATTTTCACCGAAATCTTGCACCGAATCTTTGCATTTTTTAAAATTTCCTAGAAAAACCCATAAAATCCCTTAAAATATTTCACATATGGTAACATAGCATTTGCTAAACATTTCTTTGTTTATCTTTTGGCTTGCGAAAATGAAACGCGAGCCGACGAAAAAGTTACATGATACGCGTTTGGCTGATTTTCGTTTTCGTTCGCGTTTTCGTTTTCGTTTTCCAGTGATTTTACATGATCTTACTATAAAAATGTCTGAATCCATGAACTCCTACGTAAGTATTTGCATAACTCCTACGTAAGGGGTATTTGCACAAAAAAAAAAATTAGAATTTACAAATAAATATAGATTGCTGCAGTTCGAAACCATATTTCCGGAAATATTACTAAAAATTTTAAATATCTTCTTGGCGAAAACATCGTTATTAATTATAATGGCAACGGGATCCACGGCAAGAGATGTTTTAAGGAGTTAAAAAACATCAACACTGCTTTTTAGTAGGTTTCTCTATTTATACCCTACATCCGAAGGAAAACAAAGGAGTAGGAGTAGCAAAGATAATATACCTTACTTTGTTCCTCCATTTGTAACGCATGAAAGGAGCTAGTTTTATTGTAGTTTCCTCAACTTTGAAAAAATTCATAAAAAAAAATTCATTAAAAAAAAAAAAATTAAAAATAAAAAAAAAATAGTTTTTATGTAAACTCTTATGATGTGAAGAATGAATTGATTTAATCCAAACTTAATCCAAACTTAACAATGTTTAAAATCGCATTACGAAAATTAAATTTAAGTAATAAGACTAATTATTTTTTGTTTTTTTTTTCAGATGCAGTTAACATTAAGAAAACGGTGCAGTATGACCGTGCCAAGTTGGTCGTGGTATTGATGCAATTAATATAACTTCATTAAAACTCGTAATTTCTTCGCAAAAATTAATATTTAATTAATTTATTTATTTCTTGGTATTTATACCAATATTTATACCAATTTAATAAATTTAATAAATATAAAAATTTAATATTTATACCAATACCACGACCAAAATATACAAAGTTCTTGGTGAAATACCAGATTAATCTAACTAAACGGACGAAAATGCAGGGCTGCGAACGCGTCCCTTATCTGCACAGATTTGATTACCTTTAAAATTTCACTCACTGGACTGCGAAAGTAGCACTTTCTTACATTTAGGTAAAATATATTTTAGCCACGGCAAGTATTAGGAATTTTAATGAACTTACATATATGTATTAATTATTTCCGATTTTAAATAGGACGCGTTTCCAACATAAAACATAACAAAAAGCACGTGAGCAGCGCGCTGTTGCAGCGGGTTTATGAATTCATTTCAAGGAATGGCAAGAAACAACGCGTCGGTCAAAATTTATCATGGAAGTAAGAGCCGCCGAGAATGTCGCCGGAGAAAAAGGCAATAATATTAAGATGACAAACAGCAATGCAGCGCAAAGTAAGTATTGGAAAGACGAAGTGTGCATCCAAATAAGAAGAGATATACTATATTTCATGTTGCGTGGATCTTCTGGAAATATTGAGCAATTAAAATCAAATTCCTGAAGAGGTAACAAATCAAGAGACAACAGTATCAGCAGCACAATAAACGGTGGTACAAGTTGACTTCAAAAATACGTCTGTCACTGACCCGGTTGCGATTAAGGTTTGTCACCGAAGGCGACCTACTCGACCACAAACGGACAGGTGCATTGGTTGCACAATTGTAAAGATTAATAACACAAATTGCTTCTTCCTCCCCTCACTTTAGGTGATTACCAATTGCTCTCTAATAACGACACGGTCGATGCCGAAGACAATTCTACAACGGAACACAACCACCGATGTCAGGTATGCACTGACTCGTTAATACTGAAATAAAGAATACTTCTAAACAAACTAATGGCAGAATTCTGAACATTTAGTCAACATAATTGGTATTGTTAAATACGATATCCATACATAAACTAGAAAATTTAATCTAAAATTTGTTAATTTCTTAAAGTTTGGTGAGAAAGTCAATGATATTATGAAGCACCGTTACACTTTACGTTTACAAAAAGAAATTCAGAAAGTACGAAAAAGGTTAAAGTACTTTTTGTAGCACTCGGTGTAAAGAACACTATAATTTTCTATTCTAGGAAGTAATTTGTGCTCCGTGAATTAAGAATAAACGTTTTGTTAACAGTTCAAGCACATTTATGCACTAATATATTTGCTAATTAAGAAAAAACATCAAATTTATTTTATATTATAGCATACCGGCAACACTGCTTTGGTACCAAAGTTCATAAAAGGTCCCCTAAGTAGTACTCACTTCACAAACAAGCAACACTAAAATCGTTAATCGATAATCAATTTTTTTTTACAATGTTCATAAAACTGTATGACCTTAGTTTCTGGTATAAAATAGGGGCGGATTTGAGCGTATAATATAGGTTACGTTAGGTTAAGTGGCAGCGGATAATTCACCAGCTCACTTAGGCCTGGTGAGGCCCATTGTGATGCCACAGGACTGACGTCCCCTCACCAGACTAAAAGGGCGAATTTACCACTGCTGAGTTAACAGAGCTCTGTTAATAACAGCGGCGAATATGTTAACAACAGAGGTTTAACAGAGAAAGTAAACAGAAAACTTTATTTAACAGACACTTAACAGAAATATAGTCCTGAGTTACCAGAAACAAGCAATAGAGGGCTCTTATTTAACAGAAATTATTGCCCGATTTTATTTAATTGTACAACCAATCACTGTAATAACGTGCAATCAACATTTTTCTAGTTTCTAGGTTATTTTTGAAATATATCTAGAAATATGTAAATTTAATTTACAAACGAAATATGAATAAAAAAATAAAATAATATTAAAAGTTTAATAATAATATTAAACTAATAATTAATAAAATCAAAATAATGGTGATGATAATGATGATTAAAATGGTTATGATAATAATGACGATGGTGAAAATCATTATGAAAATGATAATGATGATGATAATAATAATAATAAGATGATAATGAAAATGATGATGATGATGATGGTAATATTATGATAATGATAATGATAATGATAATGATAATAATAATTGTGATTATAATGATAATGATTAATGATGATGATGAAAATAATTATGATAATTGTGATGAACATGATGATAATTATAATGATGCTAATGATGATGATAAAAGTTATGATGATGATGATGATAAAAATTATGATAATGATGATGATCATAATTATGATGATGAAAATTAGAAAAATTATTGATTCTGTGTTTGCCAGGAATTTAGGTACATAGTTTGGATAAACTGATTACGCCTACCGAAGGAAAGAGAAGTTCTTTTTTAAACGCGGGGTTCCACGTTAATATTTTCTTAATTCGATGGCGACTTTTCCAGTATAATTTATTTCAATGATAATTTCTTACTTTTAAATTTTTTATGTAGTAAAAATAAATTGTTTTTGTTTTATAAATATGTAATATGGGTTTCATTATTACCTTTTTGCGTTGTACGATTTTTTGGGGGAAAATATTTAGACTTGTTCATCTGCCACAATTTTTTAAAGTTGTGGAAAATAAGTCGCATGTATTTTTTTATTTTTTGCGCGGTTTTGCAAAGAAGGTATCTACCGTGTAAAAAAGAGTTGGGTGTATATTATTTTAAAAAGATCATTATAAATTGTATTTTACGCACGCGTCTTATAAAATAGCAATAAAACCCAAAAACGAATTAGAGCATTTGCAGTTATACCAAAAATGTGGTCACAGTTTCTCCTCTATAAAAACTACAAATATAATTTATGCGTGTTGCCACTTATTTACATGTCTTCCAGGCATTCTTACGAATCAATAGAGACCACTTTTGTCAATTTCTTTTCCCTACGATTTCTGGGTTAAAAATCATTGCAAGTGCAGATTAACACAAAAAAAAGTAATGTAAATTGTTTTATACCCTCAAATCCGCCACTATTTTATACCAGAAGCTGTATGACCTATTCTATGAACAATTCACGCAAAATAAAACATTATAAAAACATATGAATTATCCAATTAAAATAAAAGAGCAGACATAAAATGGCGTTGGTATACCCTCATATTTTCGTTCACCTCGCCATTAAAATTGCTGATACTAGTGTTGCCCGTTTGTATAGAACGCATCTATTTTTGCGCCTCTTATGAATTCTGGTAACAAAGCAGTGTTGCCGGTATGCTACAATATAAAATAAATTTGATGGTTTTCTTACTCAGCAAATATATAAGTGCATAAATGTGCTTGAACTGTTAACAAAACGTTTATTCTTGCTTCACGGAGTACAAATTACTTCCTAGAATAGAAAATTATAGTGTTCTCTATACCGAGTGCTACAAAAAGTACATTTACCGTTTTCGTACTTTCTGAATTTCCTTTTGTTAACGTAAAATGTAACGATGCTTCGTAATATCATTGATTTTTTTCACCACAATTTAATATCGTTTTCTATTCTCGACAAAATTCTGCCCTCGTTCTGCACTTTTTCGGAGTTTTGCACTTTTTTGCATTGTCGATTTGTAGAGTGCAGACAATTCTGCCCTGCAGGAGTACCAACTGAAAGCAATAAAACATAAATTTTTGTTTGACATTTCGCAAGTAAGTTTGTTTGTAGACAGAAGTGGTATAAAATTATATGAAATATGGTCATACACTGTATTGTTTTAAGCACAGTTTTGTCATTAGATGCGCTGGGGTAGTTTTCAGAACCCGAATTAGAGTATTTTTCTGTCCGAGAGGAAGTAAGCTCGTCCAAGATGAATTCACACGAGTAATCTAGATATTATAAAATTATTAACGCTAATATAATAATTTATAGAGCATTTACATACCTTCACACAAATCTTCGTCCATCATGATGCCTTGACAGGTCAGCAGGTCAGCCAACTTAACGCCGTTAAGAGTTGCACTTTTTCTGTTCGATTCTCGACTGTTAATAGGTCAACACTTTTTTAGGGCATGTCAGAATATAAACAGCTTTGAACTCTTTGAGTGCAGAATTTTGTGCCGAGAAAATAAAATGACATAAGAAATTAATAAATTTTAGATGAAATCTTATATATAAATCTATATATTTATCAGAGATAACGAGATAGGAAACTGCGTCAAGGCTCGAAAAACTTGCAACTCTGATCTGCGATTTGACGTCTAATCGTAAAGTAGTGTTCGTGAAAAAGCCGAAAATTGAGCTCAGAAACTCAACTATCAGACCCCCAAGATGAAGAGTGTCAAGGAAAGGGAACCGGGTTTTTCGTATAAGAAAGTCAAAGTCCGATGTTTGTTGATGGTGTTTCTTTCGCGGGGAAGGGGTAATTGGAAATAGAAACTCAACTATCAGACCCCCTTGATGAAGAGTGATCGGAACGGAGAGGGTTCAGCTTTGAGACCCCAATGACAATTCAGATTTTTAAGTCGAAATGTTTGTTTTGAGATAGCAACTTAGTTAATTATTCATATAAGTAATGAATTCGAGGACATACATTTTTATTTATTTATTTATGTCAATATTTAGTCTATTTAATATCCATTTTACTTTTAAATAGTTTATTACTTAATTAGAACCTATTTGGTAAAAGTATTTTAAGTTTAGAAATCATTGCAAGTACAGATTAACATAAAAAAATCTAATGTAAATTGTTTTATACGCTCAAATCCGCCACTATTTTTTACCAGAAACTGTATGACCTACTTTTTTAACAATTCAAGCAAAATGAAAGATTGTAAAATCAAAGTGATTATCCAATTAAAATAAAAGAGCAGACATAAAATGGCGTTGGTATACCTTCATATTTTCGTTCACCTCGCCATTGAATTTTCCGATACTAGTGTTGCCCGTTTCTATAGAACGCAGCTATTTTTGCGCCTGTTATTAATTCTGGTACCAAAGCAGTGTTGCCGGTATGCTACAATATAAAATAAATTCTATGTTTTTCTTAATTAGCACATATATATTAGTTTATAAATGTGCTTGAACTGTTAACAAAACATTTCTTCTTGCTTCACGAAGTGCAAATTACTTCTTTTATAGAAAATTATATTACTTTTTACACCGAGTGCCGCAAAAAGTACTTTTACCTTTTTAGTACTTTCTGAAATTCCTTTTGTTAACGTAAAATGTAACGCTGCTTCAACAAGTCAATGATTTTTTCACCACAAATACAAAATAGTCAAAACAAGATTCATTCATTTTCGTATTTAACTTATTAATTTCAATTACGTGTTCAATTGCATTTAGTGAAAGCCGAAAACTCTACAATGCCGAAAACAAGGATTTGCAGCAAAGAAGGATGTCCCAGCGATGGCCAAATTTTCCAATTTCCCAATGCGGCGACCCAGGGTGAACGGTAAGTTCGTGCTTTTGCCATTTACATTTGTCAATTGGTTGAAACCTATAAGCATATCCAATTGGCTGCAGATAGGCATATGTAGATTTCTAATTGTATAAATTAGAATAAGGATTATACTAGCTCTTACTAGGTATATACTAGGTGTACTAGCTGTATACTAGGTGTTGTCCGCAACTTCGTTCGCGAAGAATAGTGCTTGCTATTAACTTAGTTGAATTTAATGATATACATACATATAGGAATAGTGCTTGCTTTTAAATTAGATTCATTAATTAATATACCGACTGATATCGCAGTCGCTCTCTTTCAATCTTAGCATACATATTGACATAAAACTGATTGGCCAATTGCTTACATCGTGGTATCGTATTAAAATCATCCTCTCGTATCATCATATGATATACACGACACTTTTTAATTTGGTTATAAGAGTTTCGTTATAGGACTGCCTCGCCAATTCAAGGGCCCCAAGAAATACTTGATTTTGTGTCTGTGATGAAATACATATGATTTTATGTCCGATATAAATCCATGTATTATTGACATCTGTTTTGTCTAGTAGCGCAATGTATACTCAATTTAAAACAGACAGACAGAGTTACTTTCGCATTTATATTAGTATAGATATAAATATATACAGGTATCCCTCCTATAACACGATAGATACGTTCCTACAAAGTCCCGTGTTGAGCGAAACCGTGTTATATGAGACTAGAACCCAGTACAAAAAGGAGAGTAATGTGTCAAAAGCTATTAAAAAGATTTTTTTTTAATTTCATATAACTTAACTTAACTTAACTTAACGTAACTTCATGTTTATTAGGAAACAAAACAAAAATATACATTTAATTTAGTTTAATATAAACTTCATTTAATAATTTTCTTTGTTAAAAAAATCTGTAAGTTGGCTTTGCTTGCTTGCACTTACAAGTTCGTTGTAAATTTCGGTTATTCCCATTTATTGTGCATAGTGCATAATGTAATTTTTTAAATAATTTTAAACAAAAATCTCGTTATGGTGCTGTAGAAGTCTTGTTATAAGAGGGTTTTGGGGAATTTTTCTTTTCGTGTTAGAGTGAAACCGTGTTGTAAAATACCGTATTATAGGAGGGTTACCTGTACTACATTACATAAATGCTTTTATTTTAACTATCCACTTTCAATATATAACTTACACTTCTCTTTTCTCTCAATACAAATAAATAGAAGAATGGAATGGTGTCGGCGTTTGGGTATAGATAACAGTAGGAAAACTAGCCTATATGCATGTGCGAAACACTTTTCGGAGCCTATTGGCAAAAAACTGCGGTTAGACGCAGTTCCCGATTTAAATTTAAACGTATTCCCAATGATTAATACAGAAGGGAATTCTAAAGAAAATTTAAATTTAACTAATTCTGATTTAGAATCAGATTATCCATCGACGTATAAATCCGATGGATCATCTGAGATGTGTGGCATGCTTTCTTCTCGTAAACCTCTTTTTCCATTATTTTTAGATAATCAGATGTCTAAACCTGAAGACCCACTGCCAATGGTTGATCTCGCCATAGATCAATCAACCGAGACAGCTAGTCGCAAGGTTCAGACACCTAAATTTATTTCAAACAAAACTCCTAGGAAGCTGCTTCAAACAATAAAAAATTTAAAATTTAAAACCCAAACTTTACAAAGGGAAGTAAATATTAAAAATCGTCACTTAAATCGAAAAAATAAAGAAATTGCGAAATTGAAAATGGAGAAAGAACTTTTACGAAAGGAATTGGAATTAGTTAGGGAAGACAAAGGGAAATTAGTAGGAGATTTCTGCAAATCGCTTCCAACAAACATTAGGCATTGTGTGGAAAATAGTGCAAAAAACATGGTCTGCCACCCCAACGGACGTAGATATGACGACAAATTGAAAACACTTGCGTTGGGTGTGTTCTTTTTGTCGCCTTTAGCTTACAGTTATCTTAAAGTATCCCTTAATTGGCCTGAAGAAAGAACTCTGCGCGAGTTTGTTTCAGATTGGCCAAAATCTCCAGGATGCTCTTCCAGCTGCCTTAAGTCTTTAGAATTTCGAAGTCGTGGTTTTACCTCAGAACAACGCTTTGTTTCGATTTCGTGTGACGAAATGTCACTTAAATGTAATTTAAATTATAATAGACATGGGGATAAAATTATCGGACTCGAAGATTTTGGAGACGAGAATCGTACGTCCAGAACGGCCGACAGCGTGATGGTTCTGTATGTCCAAGGTCTTGGAGGGGCAGCCTGGAAACAACTCCTTGCTTATTTCTTCTGTCGTGGCCCATGCAAAGGGGAAGTAATTAAAAAATACGTTGTCGATATTATTTCCAAGCTACAAAGCATCAACCTTACTCCCTGCCATTTTGTCTGCGATCAGGGATCGAACTTCGTTAGCTTCGCTAAAATTGCAGGGGTAACTGAAATCCGTCCTTTTTTTATTGTCAATGACAAGAAAATCTTTTTTTTCCATGATTCCCCACATCTCCTCAAAAGTACTCGGAATTGTTTGGAGAATTTAAAAAATACAGTAATCTTTAACAATAAAAAAGTCAGTTGGACCGATATTGTCCATTTTTATAATTTAGATTCCAAATTACCGATTAGATGTGCGCCTAAGCTGACTTCTGCTCATATCCGTCCAAACAATTTCGAAAAAATGCGCGTTTCTTTAGCTGCTCAGGTTTGTAGCAACACAGTTGCTTCAGGCATGAACACTTTGTATGCCTCAGGGCGGATTGATGTAACTAAGGCCCCTACAACTCCGAACACTGTGGAGTTTTTACTGTTTATAGATCAACTATTTAACATTTTCAATAGCAGCGACCCCCTTGTCCAATGTCCGTCGAAAAAAGTATTTTCCGGGAATGAAGAGCAGGTAGATTTCCTAAAACGAGCCAAATCCTATTTAAATTCTTTACAAATTTTAGATTCCGGGGGTAATGATATTAAAAATTCATTATCTTTTCTTAAGGGTTGGCTCCTAAATATTTCCAGTCTTTGTCTCTTTTGGAATTTCCTATCCCGGGAAGGATTTTCACATCTTAAGACCAGACGGCTTTGCCAGGATTCCCTGGAACATTTTTTTGGACAGATTAGGAGAAGTGGCGGGAACTGTGTCACTATAACCCCACATATGTTTATTGGTTTGTTCCAGAAGCGATGGGGGTTAAACTATGTAGACATTGTTAAAAGGGGGAATTGCGAGTCATTAAAAGAAATAGGTATTGAGGAAAGTAATTCAGAAATTTTAAATCAGGTATACAATGACTCGTTAGTACAGGATAGCTCATGGCAGCAATTCCAAAGTTTGCCAAGGCCACAACCTTCCGCTGTTGACACAGTCCAAATTGAAATAAATTTTAATGAGATGAATGTATTAAAAGAAAATGCTTTTGCTTATGTGTGCGGTTGGTTGTATTTGAAGTATCACAAACTTCACAATTGTTCTGAGCCTTTGCCAAATTTTAGAAATGAAGCCATAACTGAAGAATTCCTTTTCACGGTAGAAAAGGAATTTGAAAATTATAAATTAGTTAAGCCTCCTCGGAATTTTATAGTTTACGTTAAAAAATTAGACGCTCGGTTTTTCCAAATTTTTGATTCGTCATGCCATAAAATAGGCCTTAGTAGCTTTTTAATTTCCCAGATGGTAGACTTAGAGCCCCACGCGTGTTGTCCAAATTTTTCAAGCCGCGATTTTGTAGCGCTATTTGTTCGAATTAGAATATACTTCGTTTTAAAATTTTTCAATAGAGAACAAAAAAATCCAAATTTAAAAAAAAAAATCCTTTGCGTCACACATCTTTAGGCTGATTGTATTTTCAAAATTCAAAATTATTTAAGAATGCACATCACATTATATTGATCATTGAGGTATATGTATGTATATAATAAAATTATTTCCTGTATTATTGTAGTTATACAATATGCTTGCTTACTTTTATATAACTGGTTTAAAATGCACTACTTCTTATGCGCTAATAATACTATTGATTTATAAAAAGTTTCATATTTGCTTTGTAATTTAATTCTAATTTTCTTTATAATTTAATGTAAATTATTAGCATGTTCTCTAACAAAGTAAATTTATGGTGCAAGGCATGTACTTTTAAATTATTACTAATGTATTTGTATTTATTAACAAACTTAGGTATTAATGGAATTAACTTTTGGAATTAACATTGCATGTCTTATTTTAATTGTAATGGCCTACTGGGGAACCGAACACCCAAAAAAAAAAAAAACGGTAACGCATCACAGTGCATACCTCTTGGGTGGTGTGGAAATGCACCTTTCATTAAATATTACAAAAATATTTTCATTTACGTACATAATAAATTTAAATTAAAAAAGAATTGCTTTTAAATAATAAGAATTTAATGGAAAAAATTACTTTGTACTATTTCTTCTCTTTCTCAGCTTGCATGTCCGCTGTTGGCCCTGTTGATGAAGTCATTAAAATGTGCTGCGAGCATTGGATTATTTTGTGCTTGCATTTATGGTGTATCAACCTTTGTTGTTATTGCTGTTGTCGTTGTATTTGCTGCGCTTGAAGCAGGTGTCACGACTGTAGAAATCTTCTACTTGGAAAGTAGAAAGAATTTCTACTTGGTTTACCTGAAATTTAAAAGAAGGATTCTTATAGATTTTTTACTTTCCTAAATCTTGCAATAATATGCTCTTTTTATGTTGCCTTAAGATTTTATACCCGGAACCTATCCGTTGGTTTTCGAGTAGGTCGCCTTTGGAGAAACTTTGTATATTTTGAAAATAGAATTTTGCACATTTAATTGTTCTTTTGGTTTAAAGCTAAAGTAAATGCGGCGGATTTGTGCGAGTATTTGGAATGTACCATACAGCTTTTACACCTTTTTGATTTGGCAGCTTTGAGAGTAACGGATCTGGTACTAAAATACCTAAAATGTAGAGAATAAAAGATAATATGTAAATCAATCAAAGAAACTCAAAAAGGCAAAGGGAATGCAAGGCTTATCTTTTGTTCTTGAATGAGTCTAAATTTACTTTAGACTCGTGCGTGAGTAAATCCAGCAACCGTGTGGCCAAGTAGAGCAACGCCCGTACTAGAAAAAATACAAAAATATCACATAAAACACTTAAATAATAATTTAATCATTAATTAAAGTACCTTTTCTTAATTTCTGCATTTGCGTTGCGATTCCAAATGCTAAGTTCATTTCCATTTCCATTCCATTTCCATTCAAATCGATTGACTGAGCCCCGAGCAATTGCATTAAGACCGTGGCTCCCGACGATAGTGTCACATAGTGTTCATGATTGTGCGACAAGGTGGTGCCTTGATATGCTGGCATTGCATCCGATGCGGTACCACTCAAAACATGACCTATCAACTCCGATTGGCCGGAGAAAAATACCAGAGGTCGCAACAAACTTCCCTGCACTGAAATTTCCATGCCTGCCGTTGCAGGCCAATCATCCTGCTCCAAAATAGCAAGCCGTTCATATACAGCCCCGGCAAGTGCTACTTGCGAGGTCCAGTGCATTATTTAACTTCATTTAAATTCACTAAAAACGCTAATTTCTTTGGTCAGAGTTAATTCTAGAAGAAAAATGTATTCATATAATGATATACAGGATCGCAAATTTAAGAATATTCGAACCGAATTTCGAAAAAATTCTCGGCAACTTTATTATCGAATGTCAAACGTTATTTAACATGTTTCAAGAGTTCCAAATACTGCTGAGCAACAATGGAGCCGCCACCGTTTGACGTGTAGTCATTGCCATACATATTAAGTCCCATAAGAATTTTGCTATGCTTAAGTTTGAAGTCGGTGGAATCGGATCTGATGCGGTACCACTCAAAACATGACCTATCAACTCCGATTGTCCGGAGAAAAATACCAGAAGTCGCAACAAACTTCCCTGCATTGAAATTTCCATGCCTGCTGTTGCAGGCCAATCATCCTGCTCCAAAATAGCAAGCCGTTCATATACAGCCCCGGCAAGTGCTACTTGCGAGGTCCAGTGCATGATTTAACTTCATTTAAATTCACTAAAAACGCTAATTTCTTTGCGAAATAGCTAAACAATTTTCACAAGCTAAACACTTTTTATCTGTTAAAATAATAAACAAAGGAAATGTCATATAAACGTGACGTCTTGTGGTGAACTACATATACACGACACATACACTATACGTGTTTCACCTAATTACCGAATTTCGTTTTTTTTTGACATATACGATGGGTCTTGACGCAGTTTCCTATCTCGTTATCTCTGATATTTATGGATATTGTATTTAACGGTACGGAACATGTTAACTAAATGTACAGAATTCCGCCATTAGTTTGTTTAGAAGTATTCTTTATTTTCAGTAGTTATGAGTAACTTTCTTTCCTTTTATCTTGCTGCAATAGCTAAACATTCTAGCGAAATTTCAAAAGTTCAATAACGAACATGGTTGTAAAGTTATAAATCTTCTGGACGCAAGATTGCATATGTGTTCCAAACAACCATGTTGGTATTGTATTTAATACCAAACAGCCTATTATGACCAAGTATATTCGTCCCAAATTTCACAGCTCTATTAGTTCTCCCTTAATCGTGATTTCTACAGACGGACGGACTGACAGACTTACAGGCAGACGCCTCCTTTAATGCGATACAAACGGAAGCACAAAGAGAATCTATCCCTCATCCTTTCGGGTGTAGGGTAAAAAAGAATTGCTTTTAAATAATAAGAATTTAAGTTCTTTCATGTATTTATTTACTTATACATACAACCACATTAAGAGTTTATCCGATACATAACATTTCAGTTATTAGATGAATAATTTTTCCTACAATATTATGTAGTAACATTTAAATATACAGTCTGAATTATAAAAATAATATGTTGCACATTTCATTGTTCTTTTGATTTAAATCGAGCAACCGTGTGGCCGAGTACAGCAACGCCTGTACTTGAAAAAAATACAAAAACCACAAAAAAAACACTTAAATAATAATTTAATCATTAATTAAAGTACCTTTTCTTAATTTCTGCATTTGCGTTGCGATTCCAAATGCTAAGTTCATTTCCATTTCCATTCCACTTCCATTCAAATCGATTGACTGAGCCCCGAGCAATTGCATTAAGACCGTGGCTCCCGCCGATAGTATCACATAGTGTTCATGATTGTGCGACAAGGTGGTGCCTTGATACGATGGCATCGGATCCGATGCGGTTTCACTTAAAACATGACCTATCAACTCCGATTGGCCGGAGAAAAATACCAGAGATCGCAACAAACTTCCCTGCACTGAAATTTCCATGCCTGGCGTTGCAGACCAATCATCCTGCTCCAAAATGGCAAGCCGGTCATATACAGCCCCGGCAAGTGCTACTTGCGAGGTCCAGTGCATGATTTAACTTCATTTAAATTCACTAAAAACGCTAATTTCTTTGCAAAATAGCTGATAATTTTTTACATGCTAAACACTTTTTATCTGTTAAAATAATAAACAAAGAAAATGTCATATAAACGTGACGTCTTGTGGTGAACTACATATACACGACACATACACTATACGTGTTTCACCTAATTACCGAATTTCGTTTTTTTTTTACATTTACGATGGTCTTGACGCAGTTTCCTATCTCGTTATCTTGCTAGTGTTACCCGTTTGTATAGAACGCAGCTATTTTTGCGCCTGTTATGAATTCTGGTACCAAAGCATATATATTATATATTAGTGCATAAATGTACTTGAACTGTTAACAAAACGTTTGTTCTTGCTTCGCGGAGTACAAATTACTTCCTAGAATAGAAAATTAACACTATAATTTTATACCGAATGCTGCAAAAATTATTTTTACCTTTTTCGTACTTTCTGAATTTCCTTTTTTTAACGTAATGTAACGCTGCTTCATAATATCATTGATTTTTTCACCACAATTTAATATCGTTTTCTATTCTCGACAAAATTCTGCCCTCTTACTTACTTTTTCGAAGTTTTGCACTTTTTCCGTTCTATGCTACAAAAAAAGTGCAGCCCCGTAAAATGTATCGTGTTCTTATCCCGAAAATGTTGCACCGAAAAACATAAAAAGTGCAGAATTTTCTGCATAGTCGATTTGTAGAGTGCAGACAACTCTGCCCTGCAGAGGTACCAACTGAAAGCAATAAAACATAAATTTTTGTTTGACATTTCGCAAGTAAGTTTGTTTGTAGACAGAAGAGATAAAAAATTATATCAAATATGGTCATACATTGTATTGTTTTAAGCACAGTTTTGTCATTAGATGCGCTGGGGTAGTTTTCAGAACCCGAAAAACCCGAGAAAAGAAAATGACATAAGAAATGAATAAATTTTAGATGAAATCTTATATATAAATCTATATATTTATGGATATTGTATTTAACGATACGAAACATGTTAACTAAATGTACAGAATTCCGCCATTAGTTTGTTTAAAAGTATTCTTTATTTTCAGTAGTTATGAGTAACTTTTTTCCTTTTTTCTTTGCTGCAATAGCATAAATATCCTAGCAAAATTTCTCAAAGTTCGATAACGGACATGGTTGGGAAGTTATAAATCTCCAAGATACAAGATTGCATGTGTTCCAAACAGCCATGTCTTATTATGTTTAATACCAAACAGCCTATTATGACAAAAAATATTCGTCCCAAATTTCATAGCTCTATTCGTTCTCCCTTAAACGTGATTTCTATAGACGGACGGGCGGATAGGCAGACGGACGGGACAGGGCTAAATCGAATCAGGTGATTCTTTGCCAGAATATATATACTTTTCTATACCTGGCACGCCTCTTTTAATGCGTTACAAACGGAAGCACAAAGTGAATATACCTTCACCCTTTCGGGTGTAGGGTATAAAAAGAATTGCTTTTAAATAATAAGAATTTAAGTTCTTCGATGTATTTATTTACTTATGCAACCACATTAATGCCCGGTTTTTCAGTGCTAGCTTAAACTCAAGTTAAGCTAAACCACCTCCAAGGCTTAAGCTTCACTGTTAAGCCTGTCGGGTTTCACAGTTCGTTTTATGTCGTAGGCGTAGCTAAAAAACACTGTAAAATGCCTCAAAAAGATAAACTGGAGTTTAGGCCCCAGGTGGACCTTAAGCTTGCACTGAAAAACCGGGCATAAGTGTTTATATGATACATAACATTTAATTATTAGATAATTGATTTTTTCTACAATAATATGTAGTAACATTTAAATATACAGTCTGAATTATAAAAATAATATGTTGCACATTTCATTGTTCTTTTGATTTAAAGCTATAGTAAATCCGGCGGATTTGTGGGAGTATTTGGAATGTACCATTTTACTGTACGATTTGGCAGCTTTGAGAGTAACGGATCTGGTACTAGAATACCTAAAATGTAGAGAATAAAAGAAAATTTGTAAATAAATCAAAGAAACCCAAAAATGCAAAGGGAATAATGAATGTATAAGCTTACGAGAGTGTCAGAATGTTGCAGTTGCATGCAGAGCTTCTATCGGAATAAAAATCAATATCCGCCTGAAGGCTTATCTTTGGTTCTTGAATGAGTCTAAATTTACTTTAGACTCGTGCGTAAGTAAATCCAGCAACCGTGTGCCCAAGTACAGCAACGCCCGTACTAGAAAAAAATACAGAAACATCACATAAAACACTTAAATAATAATTTAATCATTAGTCGAGGTACTTTTTCTGAATTTCTCCATTTGCGTTGCGATTCCAAATGCTAAGTTGATTTCCATTCCACTACCATTCAAATCAATTGACTGAGCCCCGAGTATACGCATGAAGACCGTGGCTCCCGACGATAGTATCACATAGTGTTTATAATTTTGCGACATGATTTGGTGGTGCCTTGATATGCTGGGATCGGATCCGATGCGCTACCACTTCATACATGACCAATCAAATCCAATGGCCGGTGAAAAATACAAGAGGTCGCAACAAAGTTCCCTGCACTGAAATTTTCTATGCCTGCCGTGGCAGGCCAATCATCCTGCTCCTCAGTCAAATCTTGATCATCGCTATTCAACGATGTAGCGATGTACATTTTGTAGCACTCGGTGTAAAGAACACTATAATTTTATATTCTAGGAAGTAATTTGTACTCCGCAAAGCAAGAATAAACGTTTTGTTAACAGTTCAAGCACATTTATGCACTAATATATTTGCTAATTAAGAAAAACATCAAATTTATATTATATTATAGCATACCGGCAACACTGCTTTGGTACCAGAATTCATAAGAGGCGCAAAAATAGGTGCGTTCTATACAAACGGGCAACACCAGTATCGGCAAATGCAATGGCGTGGTGAACGAAAATATGGGGGTATACCAACGCCATTTTATGACTGCTCTTTTATTTTAATTGGATA
This sequence comes from Conops quadrifasciatus, assembly GCA_949752815.1. Classification (NCBI taxonomy): domain Eukaryota; kingdom Metazoa; phylum Arthropoda; class Insecta; order Diptera; family Conopidae; genus Conops; species Conops quadrifasciatus. The sequence continues at coordinate 20,086,428 of OX457077.1, read as the reverse complement.
ATCACTTTGATTTTACAATCTTTCATTTTGCGTGAATTGTTCATAAAATAGGTCATACAGTTTCTGGTATAAAATAGTGGCGGATTTGAGCGTATAAAACAATTTACATTAGATTTTTCTTGGTTATCTGCACTTGCAATGATTTTTATTACGTACGGGAATAAAAAGAAGTCATTCGGTGCCAAATCAGGACTATACGGCAGATGACTCATTAAATCGATGTTTTGGGTGCTCAAAAATGCAGTTGTTTGAGCCGATGCGTGAGAGCTCGCATTGTCGTGGTGAAGAGTGATCCGTCTTCGGCGGTTGGTTTTCCTGATTTCTTGGTCAAATGTTTAGGCCTAAGATTGTCTCAATCTCACGATAGGTCACATGACGATCGTTTTGGAGTGAACTACGACCACGATTGAATTCACCATACCATCGATAAACACTGGTCCTTGATGGAGCTTCATCGCCAAAAATTGAACTAAGTTCATCCATGCACTGTTGCTGAGTTAATCCACGTCGAAATTTGTAAAAAAAAATCGCACTAAAATGTTCACGATTTAATTCCATTTTTGGGCCGAGATGAATCTTTAAGTTACTGTAAACAACACAAATAGCGCTCGTATGTCAAAACGTTCTGAGTACGCCCTGCAAGACTGCTACCTGATAATTCACCGGTTATTTACCTGGTAGCGCTACCCGAAGTTTCGGTTAAAGTTTCTATTATTTTCTTAAGAGCATCGGGAAAAAAGTACCAGAAACTTTTGTGTACGTGTGATCGTGTATCCTTCTTTCCTATACAACAAATCCATATGCTTAAACGTATAGTGCGCTCTTTCGCACCATTCGCACTCTGGTAGCGCTACCAGTTAATTAACCGGTAAAATACCAGGTTGCGATACCATTTCCAATTTTTAACTAATAAAATGCGAGTTATGGTAAATATCATGTTTTTATTAATGTTCTTTGTAAAAATGAAATTATTAATTAATATGATATCACAAATGGTAAAATCACAAAATTAAATTACATTTAATGTTGAAGTATGTACTTTGTATTCCAATTATATTTGTATTCCAAAATAGAGCAGGAACTGTGTGGTTTCATGTAGTTGGATTTCTTCAGGAAATCTTCAGAACAAATGGAAATGTTTTAGAACATCTAACAAGCTGAAAATAAAAACATTTTTTTTAATGTTTGTATCTTTTTTGTTAATTTTTGGAAATAACACTTCAAACACAACTTTCCTTGTTCACGTTGATTTTTTTCTGCGCTGCTTTTCTGGCACTAGTAATGGCAGAATGAGAAAAAATCCATTTCAGCCACGACGTCCGTGAAATTAGCAACGATAGTTAGCAACGATCAGGGTGGTTTACACCCCTGGGAAATTTTTTTCCCTTTCCTTATTTTCAAAAGCTCATAAAAAATAAAGGAAAGCTTTAAATAAAAAAGTAAAAACGCAGTTTTCTTGCAAATTTTATGCGCTATCAGGCTATGTATTTAGGTTGTATGTTGTATTTAGGCTATGTATTCAGGCTAATATTTAGGTTCTATAGCTTAAATAATCGAAGATATGATGTAAAATGTCTGACCATTATGTGGAAGATATCAGAAAATCACGGTTTTTAGCTACTAAAACATTTTCTCGGCCAAATAGGTATATATTATCTAAAAGCCTGTACTCTTACAAATCTTTTGACATCAAAATTATATGCCTGAGTAATTTAGTAGAGACGCTATAACGGAAAAAGTGGAATACAATCCAAGCGTATATATTGCTACTTAGACTTAATTTTCTTTTAAAAAACCTATCTGGATCTATGTAGGGAATGGCCGTAAACGTTTCTAAATAAAAATATTTGAAATATTACCAAGAAAAAAACTTTTATAGGCAAAAACTCTAAAAATTTTAAACCTAAGATTTGGACACCGTTGCTGGGCTTGTAAACATTTTCTCGGCGAATGAGGTGTAATATATCTCAAAGAGGGTTCTTTTCAGAATATTTTGGTATCATTAGTTTTATCGAATTCAATTTCGTATTTGAGATATAGAAGAAAATCTGGAACAACAATAAAATAGCTTTTTTTGTGATCAATTTCGTATTTAAGATATAGCAGAAAGTCTGCAAAACCAATAAAATGGATTTAAGGTGATTCTGAATTACACTCTGTAAAAGACAATACTTTCGTGAAAACTGCTTATTTTGCTCTAAATATTGATATCTTAACTATGTCTGTAGGTTTAATAGTTTTTAAGAAATTCACAAAAGAAATAAAAGTTTAGTTAAAAAAATCATTTTTTCTACTTTTCTAGTTGATAAGTTAGCAACGATTTTGTAGCGTGTAGATACCAACGAATATATGTATTATCAATCATTAGACGAGTAATCGTTTCATATTTGCTCGTAAGTCCAATCGTAAGTCCAATAGATGGCGCTTTTTAGAATTTTGCATAGTTACTTTGCACGAATGTTATTTTTTAAAAAGAAATTCTTATAAAATTTTATAAAATTTTAATAAAAAATCAAAATATCAAAAAGGAATAAATAAAAGTCATTATGTTTCTAAAAGCCCTTTCTGTCAGTTTTTTATGAAACCATGTAGTAGAATTAAATAATTAACTAGTTATATAAAAGTCGATAAAGTCTTGATATAAAGCACCGTTGCTAGATATCTTAGACAAAATCTCGGCTAATCAAATTTACAGCGCCTAAAGTAGAATACCTAGAGATAGTTTTAATGCCATTACCATGTCCCAATTCAATTTAGTTGTTAAGATATTTCAATTAGTTTCAAAAAAAAATTTATAAAAAATAAAGGAAAGTTTTAGGTAAAAAAGTAAAAATGCAGTTTTCTTGCAAATTTTATGCTATATCATGCTTTATCAAAATCAAGACTCTAAAGCTTATCTAATCCGAGATATTGTGTAAAATATCTGACCAATATTTAGAATATATCAGAAAATCACCGTTGCTGGGCTTAAAAAAATTTTCTCGGCGAATGAGGTATAATACATCTTAAAGAGGGATGTTTTAAGAATATTCTTGCATCAATATTATTATCGAATTCAATTTCGTACTTAAGATATAGCAGAAAATCTGCAACACCAATAAAATGGATTTCAGGTGATTTTAAATTACAATCTGTAAATCACAATACTTTTGTTGGAAACTGTTTATTTTTAAACTCTAAATATTGATATCTTAACCATGTCTGTAACTTTAATAGTTTTCGAGAAATTCAAAAAAGAAAGACAAATTTAGTGAACAAAATCATTTTTTCTACTTTTCTGAGGTGTAATATATCTCAAAGGTGTAATATATGAGGTGTAATATATCTCAAAGAGGGTTCTTTTCAGAATATTTTGGTATCATTAGTTTTATCGAATTCAATTTCGTATTTGAGATATAGAAGAAAATCTGGAACAACAATAAAATAGCTTTTTTTGTGATTTTCAGTTAAAATCCTTAAATGACAATACCTTCGTTGGAAAGTCATGACTCTAGCTTTAATAGTTTTTGAGAAATTTAAAAAAGAAATTTAAATTATATAAATATTTTGATTTCTTAAGATTTTTTCCAGTAACACGTGGTGGAACGTAACTATTGCCGTCTATACAACGAGTGAATTTATCCTCGTTGTATATATTGTCGTTTAGCAACGATTTCAATTACTTTATAGGTAATATTTTTTTAAAAATCAGAATTTAATAAAATTATATAATATTTTTGTTAAAAAAACCAAAATATTTGGAAAAAATAAATAAAACTGATTACGTTTCCAAAAACATTTTCTTTTTGTTTTCTATGAAAGCATTGCTTATGATTAAATATTTAATTACTAATATAAAAGTCTATTAAGGGATGATATAAAACACCGTTGCTAAGAATCTTAGACCAAATCTCGGTGAGTGGTATTTACAGGACATAAAGTAGAATACTTGAAGATATTTCTGATACCTTTATCATATCTCAAATCCATTTAGTTGTTGAGATATTTTAGTTAATTTCAAAAAAAAGTTTCAAAAAAAATAAAGAAAAGTTTTAACAAAAAAAGTAAAAATGCAGTTTTATTATAAATTTAATCCTCTATAAGGTTATATAACACCCATGATTCTCAAGTTTAAATAATCTGAGATATTCTGTAAAATATCTGACCAATATTTGGAACATATTAGAAAATCACCGTTGCTGGGCTTATAAACATTTTCTCGGCGAATGCGGTATAATATATCTTAAAGAGGGATGTTTTAAGAATATTTTGGTATTAATATTATTATTATTGAATTCAATTTCGTATTTAAGATATAGCAGAAAGTCTGCAAAACCAATAAAATGGATTTAAGGTGATTCTGAATTACAATCTGTAAAAGACAATACTTTCGTGAAAACTGCTTATTTTGCTCTAAATATTGATATCTTAACCATGTCTGTAGGTTTAATAGTTTTTAAGAAATTCACAAAAGAAATAAAAGTTTAGTTTCTTGCAAATTTTATGCTATATCATGCTTTATCAAAATCAAGACTCTAAAGCTTATCTAATCCGAGATATTGTGTAAAATATCTGACCAATATTTAGAATATATGAGAAAATCACCGTTGCTGGGCTTAAAAAAATTTTCTCGGCGAATGAGTTATAATACATCCTAAAGAGGGAGAATATTCTTGCATCAATATTATTATCGAATTCAATTTCGTACTTAAGATATAGCAGAAAATCTGCAACACCAATAAAATGGATTTCAGGTGATTTTAAATTACAATCTGTAAATCACAATACTTTTGTTGGAAACTGTTTATTTTTAAACTCTAATATTGATATTGTTTTTTTTTTAATGAAACGTGTTCTTAATTTTGCGGCAAAAGGCGTGTTTGTTTTTATTCACTGAAGTTTCAATTTTGTCGAAATATCCTTAACTTTTAAACAATGGGTTTTTTTTTTTTTTACATTAAACGAAGTGATGAAGGAAATAAAATCTAATAAGATTGACACTGGAAATATTTATGCAAACTCGCTGTACAACAGTCGTAACCAGACTGACTGTGTGAATCGGGTCGCGCCGCCACGGACCCGAACGAAAGCGAAAGCTTGCAGTCGGGCGAGCGGAGCTTTGGCGTAAACATTCCGCCCGCCTTGCAGGACTGCAATCTTGTCTCCTTCGGCCGGGCCCTTAGCAGGTAGATTGGCGGCGCGAAGTTTGAGGCGGCGCTTAAGGCCGATGCAGCATTGTATGATGAGCTGCGCCGCACCAACAACAGCGACGGATGCTGTTGCACCGGTGGAGGAGGTGGGAGCATGCTAAGCAGTTGCTGCATATATGGAGTCCCGTTACCACCTCCCAACGCTCCTCATGGTGCAGACGCCGAAAATGCACGCAATGCCGTAGCGCATGTTGACCTCGGCACAGCGGGCAGCAGCCTGTGCTGGGGGGCATCCTTTGCGGTGGCGACAAGGTTGAACGTCGGTGGGATTCCCACGAATCATTTATATTGGGCGGGCGTCGCGTTAATGAGCGGCGCCGGGCAGGTGCGGCACCGAGTACAGCGCCTCTTGTTGGGGCCGCCCTAATTGGCGGGCGGGCATTCCGCCTCTCCTGCGGCCTTGATCGGCCTTGCCGCTCGAGTGTCAATCGGATCGCAGCGCTTCGACACTTAGCCACAGTCGACATGGCATGGTGAGCTGACTCGGCTCTGGGCGCAGCGTTAGAAGAGAGGGCCGCCCTTGGATGCGGCTGGCGAGCGATCGTCGACGAGAAGCGGCAGCGAGCGGACTCGGCTTGACGAATTGGTTCGGCACAAGGCAAGTCGCTTCTTTTTGGGGCCACGATTTCGGGCGGCTGGCCGGTGTGGTGACAGATCGTTCGCGTAAGTGATGCTTCACGGTGCGTAGAAGCTTGGCCTGATCCCCTGCCTCGCAGAGATGGCATGACTACCGGTGGGGACAGGCGAGCGTAACGGAGTCGTGTTGGCGTAGGTGAGCGCGTGCGCGCGAGTACAATGGCTGTACCTCGGCGTGGGGCCACCTCGGGTGATGGACGGATGCCACGGCCACGCCGGTTCAAAAACGGGACACCCCGTTGAGGTGCGGTACACAATTTTGCCACAGAGGTCTGGAGCGGACGGGATTTGTGCTCATCGCATGGTGAACGAGGTCGAGATAGTAGTGGCTCCGATCGAGACGACACCGTTCTGGTTGGCCAGCGAGCTAAGTGGCTGTGTCGTATCTCGTGCAGAATCTCTGTTACACTCTCGCGGCTAGGGATGAATTCATCAGAGTCGTCAAGTTCCAGAATATCTTCTTGGACTTCTAGGGCCGGCAGTGCCGGAGCGTGGCACTGTAGGGAGGCGGCGGTCTCGACTGCGTCAGGGGGAGCTAGCATGCGTCCTTGGCGGTATCGGGCGCCTTGGCGGCGAATGAGCTTCATTGTGTTATGTCTGCGGAGAAAGAAAGCGTTAGATTGACTCTGTCATAAATGATTTAAAGATACGAGTTTATGAATTGGACGAGTAATAGTGCCCTTTTCAGTGCGTATGTCGGCGACTCGAACGCGCTGGTCATTGCCTTTGTAGACCTTGGTAATACGGCCCAGACGCCAAGAAGTAGAGGGGAGATTTTCGTCACGAATGACCACCAGGTCATTGATCTGGAAGTCAATCTGTGGTACTTTCCACTTTGTGCGACGAGCTAATTCTCGCAGATATTCGGATTTCCACCGATGACAGAGATGTTGAGCTAGGGCCTGAACTCGTCTCCATCGATTGAGGATCGAAAGAGGGTTATCAAGATTTTCAGGCTCAGGTGAGGCTAGGAGAGGGCCACCTACTAGAAAGTGGCCTGGTGTAATGGCTTCCATGATGTCAGGGTTCTCGGACTGTGCATGAAGGGGGCGTGAATTGAGGCACGCTTCTATTTTGCTCAAAAGTGTTGAAAATTCTTCAAAGGTGAATTTAATAGATGGGGCCACCTTTCTTAGGTGGGTTTTGAGACTTTTAACGCCTGCCTCCCAGAGTCCTCCCATATGTGGAGCCCCTGGAGGAATGAAGTGCCACTCGACATTCTGATGAGAGTATTTCGTCTCGATGATGTCACGAGTGCGAGTCAAGAAATGTTGAAACTCCAGTTTGAGTTCCTTTGAAGCGCCGACGAAATTGGTGCCGTTGTCGGAGTACATGTGGGCTGGACATCCTCGGCGCGCTGCGAAACAGGTGAAGGCTGCTAAAAATGCTGCTGTCGACAAATCACTACTTGCCTCAAGATGGATGGCTTTGGTCGCAAAACATACAAAAATACACGCATACCCTTTTGTAATTAAACAAGCACGGCCGGTGTAATTTTTGATGTCGAAAGGGCCCGCAAAATCAACACCAGTATTCGTAAAGGGGCGAGAAAATGTGGTGCGCTCTTTCGGCAATGCAGCCATCAATTGTGTGCTCTGCTTCTTCTTATTCAAGACGCATGGCTTACAGCGGTGGATTGTTGTTTTAATGAGGTTCTTCACTCTCGGAATCCAGTATTGTGTCCGGATTAAGCGGAGTGTCAACTGATGGCCACCGTGCAGCGATATCTCGTGAATAAAATGAACGAGCAATTTGGACAAGTGGCAGCTGTAAGGCAAGAGTATTGGATGGCGCTCATTGAACGGCAAATTAGGGCATGAAGACAGCCGCCCGCCTAGACGCATTGTTTTATCTCCATGTATGAATGGATTTAAAGACAACAAACAGCTCTTTGAGCTTATTCTTTTGTTGTTTTCGAGCGCGTGATATTCATCAGCGAAATGTTTCTTCTGGCAGATTATTGTAAGACGACATTTGGTGTCTTCAATCTCTTTGGTCGAGAGGCGTAGAGTGGCATAAGGCGAATTTCGTCGATGACGAGTGTTGAAGATAAAACGGTACACATATGAGTGTACGCGTAGGGCTCTTGGTAGAGAGGAAAACCTTTCAGTTAGGTCTTCGTCTTGGTTAAAGTATATATGGTGAACTTTGACTGCTTTCTCTTCTAGCGTGGTGACAAAGTCAGAAACAGATTTCCTTTCGGGCCAACGATCTCGGTCGTGGATAAGCCATGGTGGTCCATTCCACCAAAGATGGCTGTGAGCTAGTTCTTGGGGCGAAACTCCTCGACTAGCCAAATCGGCAGGATTATCTTGTGATTCGACATGGAACCACTGAGTGTGAGAAACTTTTTCTATGATTCTTGAGACGCGGTTGGCTATAAAGGTAGCCCAGACGCACGGGGGCTTCTTAAGCCAAGCTAGTACTATTGTGGAATCTGTCCAGCAAGTGAGATTATACGAATTGATATGCATGCTGGGCAAGAAAGCCTCAAGCATATCGGCAGCAAGAGCGGCACCACACAATTCTAATCGGGGCAGTGATAGCGTTTTAATGGGCGCTACTCGCGTTTTTGCGTACAGCAACGACACGTGAACCTTTTCCCTATTTTCACACGGGCGTAAATAGCACCTGCATATGCCTTCTGAGATGCATCGCAAAACGCATGATATTCGATTTCGCACTCTGGTGAGTAACCAATCCAACGTGGTATGCGAATCGAGCCAATATGGTTATAATTTTCGAGAAAATTCAACCATGATTGCTGCGTTGACGGGGGCAAATGATCATCCCAATCGATTTTATCAAGCCACACTTGCTGGATAAGCATTTTTGCCACTACAATAATAGGGGCCAGCCAGCCTGCTGGGTCAAACAATTTGGCGATTAGAGACAAGACTTCTCTTTTTGTATATTGCGCCATGATTTCTATTGTTTGCGTATTAAAGTAGAAAGCATCATTCGTGGCGTTCCAACGAATGCCGAGCATTTTGGCTGTACTGCTATCCTCAAGTTTTAGAAAATCGCTATTAAGTAAATGGGATTCAGGTAACTCGCGTAAAATCTCTTTGTGATTGGCTGCCCATTTGCGTAGTGAGAACCCGGCTGATTCAAGGGCTTTTATTAATTCGTTGCGCATGTCATTTGCGCTTGAGAGGTCATGTGATCCTGCTAATACGTCATCGACGTACATCGAATGTTGCAGAATACGGGCCGCAAGCGGAAGGTCGTGCTGTACGTCTTCTGCCAATTGCAGTAACGTGCGAATCGCTAAAAAGGGGGCGCAATTGACGCCAAACGTAACTGTTTGCAATTCGTAATCTTTCAGTGTAGCGTCTGTTGGGTCTCGAAAGAGAATTCTTTGATATGGGGTATGTTTCGAATCAACTAGAATTTGGCGGTACATTTTTTGTATGTCGCCGCTAAACACATACCGGAAGAAACGCCATCTAAGTATCAGAAAGGTCAAGTCTGCTTGTAATACAGGGCCAGGATATAACACATCGTTCAAGCTAAGCCCGCTGGTTGTGGGGCATGATGCGTTGAAAACCACTCTCACTTTTGTTGAGATACTGTCAGGCTTGATGACAGCGTGATGTGGCAAGTAGTAATGATTAGGGCCTGGAGGATTACGTTGTGGCAGCACCGCTTTCATGTGGCCTAAATCAAGGTATTCCTTAACTACTTCGTCATATTGCCGTTTCAAGTTTTCATTCTTGCTTAAGCGTGTCTCAGACCGCAGATATTGTTGCATGGCAATTTGACGTGAAGTTCCCAGACTATATGTGTCTGGAAAACCACTTTTAAATGGCAATGTGACGATGTAACGGCCGTCAGCGTTTCTACGAGTGGTTTTTACGAAATTTTCTTCGCAAAACTTTTCTGAGGGGGATAGTAATCGAGTTTTGGGAACTTCCTCCACCTCCCAAAAACGTTCGAACTGTTGTTCGATAGTGACTTCATTGAAGAAGGCCACTTTTATATTGGGGCTATCAATATATGATATGGGGGCTGGGCCTGTTACGATCCAGCCAAATACCGTTTGCTGGGCTAGAAGAGAATCTAGTACGTTGCGGCGGATCCCGGCAAGCAATATTGCAGGGTAAAGATCCGCGCCAATGAGGACGTCCACTTGTTGACTTTTAGCGAAGTGTACGTCGGCTAATTTGAGATCTCGTGGTAGATTGCGAAGCAGCGCGCTATCTAATGAGTGGGCAGGTAATTTTCCTGTAATTTGTGCGAGGACCAGTGCAGTTGCGTGAATCTGAAAATAAGGATCTAGAGGCGATTTTAGTAGGAAATTACATGACTTCGAAACTTTCGCTGATGTGGTTTCGTTTAAACCACAAACCGTTGCTCGCACCGCCTGCAATGGAATATTTAATAGTTTTTGAACACGTTCAGAGATAAACGATATCTCTGAGCCTGGATCGATGAGGGCACGAGCGGTATAGCATGTACCGTCGTGATATATAGTTACCAAAGCTGTGCCTAATAAAACTTGTTTGGGCGCGGTTGCGAAGCATACCTGGTGAGTTTCTGGTTGACACTGCTGAGTTTGTTGAGTGGACTGTATGTATTGTTGTTGTTGATTCGCCTGCGCCGACGTTGTTGGCCTCGGAGAGGAAAGATCGTTGTCAGTTTGTCGCGTTTGGCTCGGAAACGGATTTGCAGCGGGCTTCTTATAAGAAGAAAATTGTTGGTTAGGTGAAGCTGCGGTTTGAGCGCGATGGTTTTTCTTGTGCCCTTTCTGGTGACCGGAGAATTGTTGTTGCGTATACAATACATTAGTCGGTTGAAAGTCATTTTGAGCCTGGTCGCGATGTAGAAGCGTGTGATGCCTTGCGTTACATTTTGCGCAATTGAAATTACTGGGGCAGTCTTTAGCAGCATGCGAGTGTGCTAAGCAGTTTATGCACAAATGGTGTTTTCGCACTTCTGCTAACCGCCTTTCTGAGGGCAATTTCAAAAATTGTGGGCAAGAACGTATACCGTGTTGCTGTGAGCACAAAGGACAGATGGGCCGCGCGACGTTCAATTGAAAAGTATTGACGCGCTTGGCAGTTGTAGATGGTTGCACCGGATTGTGTGCCGGTTTACCTTTGGCACCGCCCGCACTTCTTATGTCGTGCACCGTTTCAAGCGTTTGAAAGCGGTGGGTTAAGAACGCGTCGAGAGCTGTCCATTTAGGTATTTCGGATTTATTTTCTAATGATTGTTCCCACAGTGCCAAAGTAGCTTCCGGAAGCCGACTAGAACATAGAAAAACGATGATCGCGTCCCACTTGGAGGTGTCGACACCTTGGAGCGCCAGCGCGGCGAGGATATTATTAATTTCGCGCTGCAAATTTTTAATTTCGTGTCCAGTTTCTTTCAGAATTGGGGCCAGACCGAAAAGGCTTTTTAATAACGTATTAACCAGAACGCGCTTGTTCTCGTACCGATCCGAGAGGTTTTGCCATGCTTGATCAAAACCTTCATTGGTAAGGGGTGACTTTTGCACTATTTCTTTAGCCTCACCTAATGTTTTTTGGTTGAGGTGAAATAATTTTTCGACCGGCGAAACTCGCGAATTTTTAATGTAAAGGGCCGTGAACATGTCACGGAACGAGGGCCACGAGAGGTAGTCACCTTTGAACACTTCCGTGTCGCATGGAGGCAAACTAATATTGTACCCGCTTGGCGGTGACTCGGCGGTCTCATTTGAACGCGATTGAGAAATTGAGGGGCCTGGTGCGGCAACTGGAGTCAGAGAGTGGGTCAATTGATTAATGAGCCCAAGGCAACGGGTGTAAACACGGTAGGAATGACTACGCTTTGCTTTCACTGCATCCAAACTGGATGCCAGCTCACTCCTAGTTCGGCTTTTTTCTACGAACTTATCATACGTGGCTTTCAATAAATGCCACTGAGATTGGAGCTCATCCCTGTGGACTGCAAGCGTATGTATGTTGTGAGTATCGACTGGAATTTCCGTGAAATCAACGCTAAATTCGGCTAAGCCGTCGGCCAGTCGAATAAACGAATCGAGTAACGCCATTACAATGGTGAGTTCGGGGCACAAAAATCGATAAGGGCACTATATTGTGAGCAGGCGCTTGAGTGTACGCGAGCAGCAAAGTGGCGCAGCGAAAAAAAAAAATAATAATATTTGTCCGACGACAAATATTTTGAGCACTATTGAAGTGAACAAACACGTGTGTGTTTGCGCGAGCAGCAAATTACGCAGCGAAAAAAAAAAATAATATTTGTCCGACGACAAATATTTTGAGCACTATTGAAGTGAACAAACACGTGTGTGTTTGCGCGAGCAGCAAATTACGCAGCGAAAAAAAAAAAATAATATTTGTCCGACGACAAATATTGTGGGCACTACTGAAGTGAACACGCACGTGTGTATACGCGCGAGCAACAAAATTTCGCAGCGAAAAATAATATTTGTCCGACGACAAATATTGTGGGCACTACTGAAGTGAACACGCACGTGTGTATACGCGCGAGCAACAAAATTTCGCAGCGAAAAAATAATATTTGTCCGACGACAAATATTGTGGGCACTACTGAAGTGATCGAAGCGTGTACGCGCAAGCAGCAAGAGTTTCGCAGCGAAAAAATAATATTTGTCCGACGACAAATATTGTGGGCACTACTGAAGTGATCGAAGCGTGTACGCGCAAGCAGCAAGAGTTTCGCAGCGAAATAATAATATTTGTCCGACGACAAATATTATGGGCACTATCGTAGTGAACGACGCGTGTACGCGCAAGCAGCAAAAGTTTCGCAGCGAAATAATAATATTTGTCCGACGACAAATATTATGGGCACTATCGTAGTGAACGACGCGTGTACGCGCGAGCAGCAAAATAACGCGCTCAATGGGGCTCGTCTTAATTTTGGGCTCGCTTGTTAAAGAGCGAGAACGCGAGTCGTATTATAAAAACCGGTTGTTGTTTACCGCGAAACTACGAACACACACACTTTCTCAGGGCACTTGTCGTGATATGCAAAAGAAAACACGTTATACTCGCGACTGTACCAAGAATAACAGTATATATGTATGTAATAAAGTATATATGTATATATGTATATACCTTTTTACAGAGCGCAATCCGGCTCGTTAGGACCAATGTTTTTTTTTTAATGAAACGTGTTCTTAATTTTGCGGCAAAAGGCGTGTTTGTTTTTATTCACTGAAGTTTCAATTTTGTCGAAATATCCTTAACTTTTAAACAATGGGTTTTTTTTTTTTTACATTAAACGAAGTGATGAAGGAAATAAAATCTAATAAGATTGACACTGGAAATATTTATGCAAACTCGCTGTACAACAGTCGTAACCAGACTGACTGTGTGAATCGGGTCGCGCCGCCACGGACCCGAACGAAAGCGAAAGCTTGCAGTCGGGCGAGCGGAGCTTTGGCGTAAACAGATATCTTAACCATGTCTGTAACTTTAATAGTTTTTGAGAAATTCAAAAAAGAAAGACAAATTTAGTGAACAAAATCATTTTTTCTACTTTTCTAGTTGATAAGTTAGCAACGATTTTATAGCGTGTAGATACCAACGAATATGTATTAGCAATCGTTTGACGAGTTGAGTAATCGTTTCATACTTACTCATCGTAAGTCCAATAGATGGCGCTTTTTAGAATTTTGTATAGCTACATACTTTGCACGAATGTAATTTTTAAATTGAAATTATTATAAAATTTTTATAAAAAAATCAAAATATCAAAAGGAAATAAATAAAACTCATTATGTTTCTAAAAGCCCTTTCTGTCAGTTTTTTATGAAACTATTTCGTTGAATTAAATAATTAATAAGTTATATAAAAGTCGATAAAGTCTTTATATAAAACACCGTTGCTAGATATCTTAGACCAAATCTCGGCTAATGAGATTTACAGAGCTTAAAGTAGAATACCTAGAGATAGTTTTAATGATATTACCATGTCCCAATTCAATTTAGTTGCTAAGATATTTCAATTAGTTTAAAAAAAAAATTCATAAAAAATAAAGGAAAGTTTTAGTTAAAAAAGTAAAAATGCAGTATTCTTGCAAATTTTATGCTCTATAAGGCTATATAAAAACTTGAATTCCAAAATTTATCTAATCTGAGATATTATGTAAAATATCTGACCAATATCTAGAACAGTTTAGAAAATCACCGTTGCTGGGCTTAAAAACATTTTCTCGGCGAATGCGGTATAATACATATTAAAGAGGGATGTTTTAAGAATACATATTTTGGTATTAATATTATTATCGAATTCAATTTCGTATTTAAGATATAGCAGAAAATCTGCAAAACCAATAAAATTAATTTTAGGTGATTTTTAATTACAATCAGTAAATGACAATACATTTGTTGGAAAGTGCTTATTTTTCTCTAAATATTAATATCTCAACCATGTCTGTAGCTTTAATAGTTTTTGAGAAATTAAAAAAAGAAATACAAATTTAGTTTAAAAAATCCTTTTTTCTACTTTTCTAGTTGATAAGTTAGCAACGATTTTGTAGCGTGTAGATACCAACGAATATACTTACATACATATGTATGTATTAACGATCGTTAGACGAGTTGAGTAATCTTTTCATATTCATTCATTGTAATTCCAATAGATGGCGCTTTTTAGAATTTTGCAAATCTTCATTGGAAGAATGTTTTTGCTAATACTACTACTAATACTATCACTACTAATACTAATACTACTACTACTTTGCAAGAATTTTGATATGCCAATAATTTCAATCGGTTTTATTAAATTATAAAGCCGAAGAAAACTAAGAAATTAATTTCTCATCTTTTAGTCATGTTCTAGTTAGCAACGATTTTGTAGCGAGAAGACATCAACGAATAACATTATTCGTTGAAACACGCCCGTACAGAATTCCCAGAAATTAGCTACAGAATTCTCACTAATTTTGGACGATGTTACTAAGGGCGATATAACATTGCAAATTTTTAATTAATCAATCTCTCAGTTGTTTTGGTTATATCCAGTACTGATTCCAGAGTATCCAGATTCGATACTCTTTTAACCCTGATACAAATTGCTTTGGGGTCTATTTCTTATGCTTTGTGAACCCGTTCACTATACGTGAAATTTTTCCACATTGTGTTTTTGTTTTTTGTCAATTTTGCTTGCCAGTAGGTAGTTGTTGTTTTTCTTTTCTTCCAATTGTGTTTGCCAGTATTTTGTAGTACAGTGATGGCGAACCTTTTTTCCGTGTGGTCAATATTATGTAGTATATAATTAAATATTTAAATTTTACAGCGTGGGTCAAAATTATAAAAATTTTACATTTAAATTTGACAGTAGGCAAAATACTTACCATGATTTAAATTTTATGTCGAAATAAATCTTATTAAATTCGATTTTATGCAAAATAAATTGCATTGTATTTTTGAGATGTTTAATTCAAAAGATGTTGAAATTCAAAAAAGAAATACAAATTTAGTGAACAAAATCATTTTTTCTACTTTTCTAGTTGATAAGTTAGCAACGATTTTGTAGCGTGTGGATACCAACGAATATGTATTAGCAATCGTTGGAAGAGTTGAGTAATCGTTTCATATTTGCTCGTAAGTCCAATCGTAAGTCCAATAGATGGCGCTTTTTAGAATTTTGCAAAGCTATTCCCAGAAATTAGCTACAGAATTCTCACTAATTTTGGACGATGTTACTAAGGGCGATATAACATTGCAAATTTTTAATTAATCAATCTCTCAGTTGTTTTGGTTATATCCAGTACTGATTCCAGAGTATCCAGATTCGATACTCTTTTAACCCTGATACAAATTGCTTTGGGGTCTATTTCTTATGCTTTGTGAACCCGTTCACTATACGTGAAATTTTTCCACATTGTGTTTTTGTTTTTTGTCAATTTTGCTTGCCAGTAGGTAGTTGTTGTTTTTCTTTTCTTCCAATTGTGTTTGCCAGTATTTTGTAGTACAGTGATGGCGAACCTTTTTTCCGTGTGGTCAATATTATGTAGTATATAATTAAATATTTAAATTTTACAGCGTGGGTCAAAATTATAAAAATTTTACATTTAAATTTGACAGTAGGCAAAATACTTACCATGATTTAAATTTTATGTCGAAATAAATCTTATTAAATTCGATTTTATGCAAAATAAATTGCATTGTATTTTTGAGATGTTTAATTCAAAAGATGTTGAAATTCAAAAAAGAAATACAAATTTAGTGAACAAAATCATTTTTTCTACTTTTCTAGTTGATAAGTTAGCAACGATTTTGTAGCGTGTGGATACCAACGAATATGTATTAGCAATCGTTGGAAGAGTTGAGTAATCGTTTCATATTTGCTCGTAAGTCCAATCGTAAGTCCAATAGATGGCGCTTTTTAGAATTTTGCAAAGCTACTTTGCACGAATGCTATTTTTTAAAAGGAAATTATTAGAAAATTTTTTATATTATAATAAAAAAATCAAAATATCGAAAAGGAATAAATAAAACTATTTAAGTTTCTAAAAGCCCTTTCTGTAGGTTTTTTATGAAACCATTTAGTAGAATTAAATAATTAGTTAGTTATATAAAATTCGATAGTCTTTATATAAAACACCGTTGCTTTATCTTAGACCAAATCTCGGCTAATGAGATTTACAGGGCCTAAAGTAGAATACCTAGAGATAGTTTTAGTGATTTTATCATGTCCCAATTCAATTTAGTTGTTAAGATATTTCAATTAGTTTAAAAAAAAAATTCATAAAAAATAAAGGAAAGTTTTAGTTAAAAAAGTAAAAATGCAGTATTCTTGCAAATTTTATGCTCTATAAGGCTATATAAAAACTTGAATTCCAAAATTTATCTAATCTGAGATATTATGTAAAATATCTGACCAATATCTAGAACAGTTTAGAAAATCACCGTTGCTGGGCTTAAAAACATTTTCTCGGCGAATGCGGTATAATACATATTAAAGAGGGATGTTTTAAGAATATTTTGGTATTAATATTATTATCGAATTCAATTTCGTATTTAAGATATAGCAGAAAATCTGCAAAACCAATAAAATTAATTTTAGGTGATTTTTAATTACAATCAGTAAATGACAATACATTTGTTGGAAAGTGCTTATTTTTCTCTAAATATTGATAACTCAACCATGTCTGTAGCTTTAATAGTTTTTGAGAAATTAAAAAAAGAAATACAAATTTAGTTTAAAAAATCCTTTTTTCTACTTTTCTAGTTAATAAGTTAGCAACGATTTTGTAGCGTGTAGATACCAACGAATATACTTACATACATATGTATGTATTAACGATCGTTAGACGAGTTGAGTAATCTTTTCATATTCATTCATTGCAATTCCAATAGATGGCGCTTTTTAGAATTTTGCAAATCTTCATTGGAAGAATGTTTTTGCTAATACTACTACTAATACTATCACTACTAATACTAATACTACTACTACTTTGCAAGAATTTTGATATGCCAATAATTTCAATCGGTTTTATTAAATTATAAAGCCGAAGAAAACTAAGAAATTAATTTCTCATCTTTTAGTCATGTTCTAGTTAGCAACGATTTTGTAGCGAGAGGACATCAACGAATAACATTATTCGTTGAAACACGCCCGTACAGAATTCCTGGAAAATAGATAAAGAATTCGCACTAATTTTGGACGATGTTACTAAGGGCGATATAACATTGCAAATTTTTGCTTTTTAACCAACTAATACAAATCGCTTTAGGGTCTATTTTTTATGCTCTGTGGACGAACCCACGTTCACTATAAGCGAGATTTTTCCACATTGTTTTTGTTTTTTGTCAATTTCGCTTGGTAGTTGCGGTTTTTCTTTACTTCCAATTGTATTTGCCAGTAGATTGTAGTACAGTGTAGTACAAAATTATAAAAATTTACATTTAAATTACAAATTTTCTATTAAATTTGACAGTAGGTACCAAATTTAAATTGACCTACTGAACTGACAGTAGGTCAAATTTAATACCTACCTACCTATCCAGGAAATAAAAATGTGTTGCGAAGTGAAACGACAATCAATTAGCGCTGATGCCTTTTTTTCTTCCTGAGGGGGTACAAAGGTCTGAGGGCTGACAAAACGGTCGCCATTTAATTTTTTTAGCGAAAAATTTGTACCCTGAATCTGCTCAGCTCATTCCTTCTGTCATTCATTTCAGTGTTTGCTTACCTTTGTTTATCATTTTTTCTCAGCAACGCATTGAGAGCACATGATTTACGCTGACAAGAACCAGCGATGCCTACCTTTTACTGAAATCAAATTTAGATAGCAAAAGTGAACAAAAGATATATGTTTTCGACAGAAAATACATTTCCAAAAAAGTCTACATTTTGGGATAAATGTAAGCATTAAACAAAACCTTTATATATGTAGCTACATGCAGCTAAGCGCCTGTCTGATATGATATTGGCGGCTTTCGTCACTGGTCTTTTTTTATTACAAGTGGTATGTTTAGACTTTCTAGCTGACAAAACGTAATTTCAAGCAGAAAAGAATTGCATTGCGTGAATATTAACAATATTAAGAATATAAAGGAAAGAGTAATTACGTGGAGATAAATGTTTGTTAGCGACCATCGCAGCTGTGATTTCGTGCAGCCCACAAGCAAATGGCAGCGATGATTGCATCTCGTCAAATCGCCGCCTTGGTTCTGGTTACACCATCAATTTCAGCTGTGCACCTGGTGCAGTTATGAAGCTCCATAAGCTTGTATATACATATGTAAATGAAGAGCTGAGCTGCACAGCTCCAGTGATTGATTTCTACTGTTAAGGAGATATAATAAAATGCGACAATTTCTCCACTGCAAGCGCATTTCTGATTCAATCGCAATCTTCCAAAATTAATCTGAATTTGGTACAGATTTCCTAGAAAACTGTGTCAGCGTTTTTGCCTAGACACACTGAGTATTTCTTCTTAGAAGTCGCTTTATTAAAAATGTCATACAATTTTTAATATGTATGTATATCTTCTAACTTCTCTCAACTTTTTTCACTTTTTGTAACTTAACTACTAAAAATTAATTAAATAAAAACATTACATTGAAACTAGTCCCGTTTTTATCTACTTAACTGCATCATCATGAGGACTTGTACCTCCTTCGCACCTACTACAACAGTGATGGTGAACCTATGACCCGCGGATTACATACTGATCCACGCCACATTTTTATATGGCCCATGCAATATTTTAACCATTTCGCAAAACATTTTTTATTTCCTGGATAAGGTTTAACCAGTTTAAACATCTCAAAAATACAATGCAATTTTTTTGCATAAAATCGAATTTAATAAGATTTATTTCGAAATAAAATTTAAATCATGGTAAGTATTTTGCCTACTGTCAAATTTAAATGTAAAATTTTTATAATTTTGACCCACGCTGTAAAATTTAAATATTTAATTATATACTACATAATATTGACCACACGGAAAAAAGGTTCGCCATCACTGTACTACAATCTAGTGGCAAACACAATTGGAAGAAAAGAAAAACAACAACTACCTACTGGCAAGCAAAATTGACAAAAAACAAAAACACAATGTGGAAAAATTTCACGTATAGTGAACGGGTTCACAAAGCATAAGAAATAGACCCCAAAGCAATTTGTATCAGGGTTAAAAGAGTATCGAATCTGGATACTCTGGAATCAGTACTGGATATAACCAAACCAATTGAGAGATTGATTAATTAAAAATTTGCAATGTTATATCGCCCTTAGTAACATCGTCCAAAATTAGTGAGAATTCTGTAGCTAATTTCTGGGAATTCTGTACGGGCGTGTTTCAACGAATAATGTTATTCGTTGATGTCTTCTCGCTACAAAATCGTTGCTAACTAGAACATGACTAAAAGATGAGAAATTAATTTCTTAGTTTTCTTCGGCTTTATAATTTAATAAAACCGATTGAAATTATTGGCATATCAAAATTCTTGCAAAGTAGTAGTAGTATTAGTATTAGTAGTGATAGTATTAGTAGTAGTATTAGCAAAAACATTCTTCCAATGAAGATTTGCAAAATTCTAAAAAGCGCCATCTATTGGAATTACAATGAATGAATATGAAAAGATTACTCAACTCGTTTAACGATCGTTAATACATACATATGTATGTAAGTATATTCGTTGGTATCTACACGCTACAAAATCGTTGCTAACTTATCAACTAGAAAAGTAGAAAAAAGGATTTTTTAAACTAAATTTGTATTTCTTTTTTTAATTTCTCAAAAACTATTAAAGCTACAGACATGGTTGAGATATTAATATTTAGAGAAAAATAAGCACTTTCCAACAAATGTATTGTCATTTACTGATTGTAATTAAAAATCACCTAAAATTAATTTTATTGGTTTTGCAGATTTTCTGCTATATCTTAAATACGAAATTGAATTCGATAATAATATTAATACCAAAATATTCTTAAAACATCCCTCTTTAATATGTATTATACCGCATTCGCCGAGAAAATGTTTTTAAGCCCAGCAACGGTGATTTTCTAAACTGTTCTAGATATTGGTCAGATATTTTACATAATATCTCAGATTAGATAAATTTTGGAATTCAAGTTTTTATATAGCCTTATAGAGCATAAAATTTGCAAGAATACTGCATTTTTACTTTTTTACCTAAAACTTTCCTTTATTTTTTATGAATTTTTTTTTTTAAACTAATTGAAATATCTTAACAACTAAATTGAATTGGGACATGATAAAATCACTAAAACTATCTCTAGGTATTCTACTTTAGGCCCTGTAAATCTCATTAGCCGAAATTTGGTCTAAGATATCTAGCAACGGTGTTTTATATAAAGACTATCGAATTTTATATAACTAACTAATTATTTAATTCTACTAAATGGTTTCATAAAAAACCTAAAGAAAGGGCTTTTAGAAACTTAATTAGTTTTATTTATTCCTTTTCGATATTTTGATTTTTTTATTAAAATATAAAAAATTTTCTAATAATTTCCTTTTAAAAAATAGCATTAGTATATAGTACTAATTTTTTTATATAGTAAATATAGTATAGTATATAGTAAAAATAGCAATAGCATATAGTGCTATATTTTTTTTTTTTGAATTGGGACATGGTAATATCATTAAAATCTCTTAAAATCTCTATCTCTAGGTATTCTACTTTAAGCTCTGTAAATCTCATTAGCCGAGATTTGGTCTAAGATATCTAGCAACGGTGTTTTATATAAAGACTTTATCGACTTTTATATAACTTATTAATTATTTAATTCTACGAAATAGTTTCATAAAAAACTGACAGAAAGGGCTTTTAGAAACATAATGAGTTTTATTTATTTCTTTTTGATATTTTGATTTTTTTATAAAAATTTTATAAAATTTTATAATAATTTCAATTTAAAAATTACATTCGTGCAAAGTATGTAGCTATACAAAATTCTAAAAAGCGCCATCTATTGGACTTACGATGAGTAAGTATGAAACGATGACTCAACTCGTCAAACGATTGCTAATACATATTCGTTGGTATCTACACGCTATAAAATCGTTGCTAACTTATCAACTAGAAAAGTAGAAAAAATGAATTTTTCACTAAATTTGTCTTTCTTTTTTGAATTTCTCAAAAACTATTAAAGTTACAGACATGGTTAAGATATCAATATTTAGAGTTTAAAAATAAACAGTTTCCAACAAAAGTATTGTGATTTACAGATTGTAATTTAAAATCTCCTGAAATCCATTTTATTGGTGTTGCAGATTTTCTGCTATATCTTAAGTACGAAATTGAATTCGATAATAATATTGATGCAAGAATATTCTTAAAACATCCCTCTTTAAGATGTATTATACCTCATTCGCCGAGAAAATTTTTTTAAGCCCAGCAGCGGTGATTTTCTGATATATTCTAAATATTGGTCAGATATTTTACACAATATCTCGGATTAGATAAGCTTTAGAGTCTTGATTTTGATAAAGCATGATATAGCATAAAATTTGAAAAAAAACTGCATTTTTACTTTTTTACCTAAAACTTTCCTTTATTTTTTATAAATTTTTTTTTGAAACTAATTGAAATATCTTAACAACTAAATTGAATTGGGACATGGTAATGTCATTTAAACTATCTCTAGGTATTCTACTTTAGGCGCTGTAAATTTGATTAGCCGAGATTTTGTCTAAGATATCTAGCAACGGTGTTTTATATCAAGACTTTATCGACTTTTATATAACTAGTTAATTATTTAATTCTACTACATGGTTTCATAAAAAACTGACAGAAAGGGCTTTTAGAAACATAATGACTTTTATTTATTCCTTTTTGATATTTTGATTTTTTATTAAAATTTTATAAAATTTTATAAGAATTTCTTTTTAAAAAATAACATTCGTGCAAAGTAACTATGCAAAATTCTAAAAAGCGCAAAGCAAATATGAAACGATTACTCAACTCGTCTAATGATTGATAATACATATATTCGTTGGTATCTACACGCTACAAAATCGTTGCTAACTTATCAACTAGAAAAGTAGAAAAAATGATTTTTTTAACTAAACTTTTATTTCTTTTGTGAATTTCTTAAAAACTATTAAACCTACAGACATGGTTAAGATATCAATATTTAGAGCAAAATAAGCAGTTTTCACGAAAGTATTGTCTTTTACAGATTGTAATTCAGAATCACCTTAAATCCATTTTATTGGTTTTGCAGACTTTCTGCTATATCTTAAATACGAAATTGAATTCAATAATAATAATATTAATACCAAAATATTCTTAAAACATCCCTCTTTAAGATATATTATACCGCATTCGCCGAGAAAATGTTTATAAGCCCAGCAACGGTTATTTTCTAATATGTTCCAAATATTGGTCAGATATTTTACAGAATATCTCAGATTATTTAAACTTGAGAATCATGGGTGTTATATAACCTTATAGAGGATTAAATTTATAATAAAACTGCATTTTTACTTTTTTTGTTAAAACTTTTCTTTATTTTTTTTGAAATTAACTAAAATATCTCAACAACTAAATGGATTTGAAATATGATGAAGGTATCAGAAATATCTTCAAGTATTCTACTTTATGTCCTGTAAATACCATTCACCGAGATTTGGTCTAAGATTCTTAGCAACGGTGTTTTATATCATCCCTTTATAGACTTTTATATTAGTAATTAAATATTTAATCATAAGCAATGCTTTCATAGAAAACAAAAAGAAAATGTTTTTGGAAACGTAATCAGTTTTATTTATTTTTTCCAAATATTTTGGTTTTTTTAACAAAAATATTATATAATTTTATTAAATTCTGATTTTTTACAAAATATTACCTATAAAGTAATTGAAATCGTTGCTAAACGACAATATATACAACGAGGATAAATTCACTCGTTGTATAGACGGCAATAGTTACGTTCCACCACGTGTTACTGGAAAAAATCTTAAGAAATCAAAATATTTATATAATTTAAATTTCTTTTTTAAATTTCTCAAAAACTGTTAAAGCTAGAGTCATGATTTAGGCATCAATATTTAGGGAAAAATAAATACTTTCCAACGAAGGTATTGTCATTTAAGGATTTTAATTGAAAATCACAAAAAAAGCTATTTTATTGTTGTTCCAGATTTTCTTCTATATCTCAAATACGAAATTGAATTCGATAAAACTAATGATACCAAAATATTCTGAAAAGAACCCTCTTTGAGATATATTACACCTCATTCGCCGAGAAAATGTTTACAAGCCCAGCAACGGTGTCCAAATCTTAGGTTTAAAATTTTTAGAGTTTTTGCCTATAAAATTTTTTTTCTTGGTAATATTTCAAATATTTTTACTTAGAAACGTTTATGGCCATTCCCTACATAGATACAGATAGGTTTTTTAAAAGAAAATTAAGTCTAAGTAGCAATATATACGCTTGGATTGTATTCCACTTTTTCCGTTATAGCGTCTATACTAAATTACTCAGGCATATAATTTTGATGTCAAAAGATTTGTAAGAGTACAGGCTTTTAGATAATATATACCTATTTTCCGAGAAAATGTTTTAGTAGCTAAAAACCGTGATTTTCTGATATCTTCCACATAATGGTCAGACATTTTACATCATATCTCCGATTATTTAAGCTATAGAACCTAAATATTTACATAGCCTGATAGCGCGTAAAATTTGCAAGAAAACTGCTTTAAAACTACTTTAAATAAAAAAACTTATTTTTTCATTTAAAGCTTTCCTTTATTTTTTATAAGCTTTTGAAAATAAGGAAAGGAAAAAAATTTCCCAGGGGTGTAAACCACCCTGATCGTTGCTAATTTCACGGACGTCATTTCTTTCCCACTCAGCCACCATTGTCAAAAAATAGTGAAACCGTGTTAGTGATTCTTGCAAATAATGCAATAGTGTGTGCGTATCGGTTATTCTTGTTTTGCTGGGCGTATAACCTCAAAAATGTCCAACTTTACTATAAAGCTGTCAGTTGGCAGATTGCAACACTAGGGTTGCCATAATCAAGAAACATACCCTCGTATAAAAAATAAAGAAAGCCCAATTTTTCTTAATATAAATCGGTTTTTAAAAAATAAAGAAAGCCAAATTTTTCTTAATATAAATCGATTTTATTTGTAAAATTCTACACTTTAATCTTATCGGAATTGTTTACAGGCAGGCATAGTAATGTTCCTGTTGGAACATTAGGCCTAAAAATAACTTAAAATATTCTGTGCTAATGCCTTGGAAAATACTTTAAAAGCAACCGCGAATTTTCGCACAGCCTATTGCTCCAATCCGGGGAGTGTGTTAGCGTAGGCAGCCAGATGGGTGGTAAGTTCAATTTCAGTGGCACGAGCACCGGGCACATAGCGGCCATTTCGAGAAAGTTCGTAGTAATTAGTGGCGTCAATACGTGAGTCGACGCCTTCGTTTCTGCAAATTAATATTAAATATATTAATTTAAAACTAGTCATGTTTTATTATTTACGTATTCACTACCTGAAAACAGCACTGTTGTTTCACCTAATTCAAAGCACACTTAATCGCAATAACCCAGTAATTCAGGGTACTATAGTAGCATTGACAGCGCGAGTCAAACGAGGGAGGTCGAATTTGGAAGTCAAGCGGTCAGCCAAAATATTAATTCGTAAGGAATTCTTCTTGTCCATATTGCTTCGACATAAATACAGCAGTTACTATACATTCTTTAACTTAAATGTCGCGGAAATTACCATCAATTTTGCTGCGGGATGTTCAACATCTAATTCCGCATTATAGTACCCGCATCACTTGTTATAAACTTTTTTTAAGATGATTGATAAACATTTTGTTCATGCCGTTTGGGCCGTAGTTCATGTTCGAACAGGCGTTGATGTTCCGATCGCCTCTTCCAAACCGCCGAACATCTGTGGAAGGCAGTCACAGATATAATAAGATTGCATTTCGGAAATAGTAAAAGATATTTAAATATCGATTATATATTATAAATATATATATTATAAATAAATATATATTATATATTAAATATATATATATATGTATATATTATATATTAAATATATATTATAAATTTACCAATGTTAAATATCGATTTTCATAGCGACTAATCTGCATCACAGACTGGAAAAGTTTCAGTTGGTACCAGCATCCCCACCGCATCTGTTTATTAACAGATTTTTAGTGAAAAAATATTAGAAAATTTGTAATTCGTCCCAACTAAATAATTGTAACAAAACAAGTTTAATATACTAAAATCATCAAAAATAATACCCACAAAATTAAAAATACCCACTTTCGAACGTAGTCAGAAGTACGGGATCAAGAAAGAACGAATAGAGCTATGAAATTTGGGACGAATATTCTTTGTCATAATAGGCTGTTTGGTATTAAATACAATACCAACATGTTTGGCTGTTTGGAACACACATGCAATCTTGCATCTCGAAGATTTATAACTTCACAACCATATATGTTATCGAACTTTGAGAAATTTTGCTAGGATATTTAAGCTATTGCAGCAAAGATAAAAGGAAAACAGTTACTCATAACTACTGAAAATAAAGAATACTTCTAAACAAACTAATGGTGAAATTCTGTACATTTATTTAGCATGTTTCGTATCAAATACGATATCCATAAATAAAATAGAAGATTTCTAACAGAAGGAAATTCAGAAAGTACGAACAAGCACTTTTTGTAGCACTCGGTGTAAAGACTATAATTTTATATTCTAGGAAGTAATTTGTACTCCACAAAGCAAGAATAAACGTTTTGTTAACAGTTCAAGCACATTTATGCACTAATATATTTGCTAATTAAGAAAAACATCAAATTTATATTATATTGTAGCATACCGGCTACACATACACATACTTGTAGCACGCGCCAACAAGTTCCATTTGTTGGTGCATGTCCGTAGCTATAGCTATCATAAGCTTGTTGCTCGTACGCAACGTGTTCGTCGTAACCTCGTCTACAATGAAAGGAAGAAAAATTTACTTTTACAATAAAAATCCACATCTTTCGGTCTCTAAACTCAGTCGACTTGATATTTTTGATCAGCCGAAAAAGACAGAATATATATTTTGATCAAAAAAACCTACCCGTAAGTTTCGTCCATAGCACTTCTGGCCTTCTTAAGTATGGACATAACTTTCTGTTTTGGTGATATGGGATTTTTAGCAAAAGAGGGCTAAGCCGGAGTCCTAAAAATCCACAAAAAATTATGAAATTCAAAATTCCGCAAGAATGCCATTCACTCTACCTGTAGCCATGATGTGGTAAGCTTTTACCAATTTGTGATACGCCGCCACCACCACCACCACCACCACTTCCAGTAGTTACAACTCCACATAATCATGCAACTTGGCCATCATGATCGGTTATACTGGTATTTTCCATTAGCTCGCGCAGTTGCTCTTGACGAATGACATTATTGCTGTTCGGAATTAAAAATTACTAACACTTGCCGTGCTATTTTCGCAGTCCAGTGCATCGTTGTGTCCATTTTGCAATGAAACGTGTTAATCCAATTTGTGCAGACCAGGGACGCGTTCTCAGTTCTTAATTTTCGTCCGTTTAGTTATATTAATTTTGTATTTCACCAAGAACTTTGTGTATTTTTGTCGCGATATTGATACAATCAATATAATTTCATTTAAATTCATTAAAACTCGTATTTTCTTCGCTAAATAGGTAACAATTTTTCACTTGCTAAATGTTTGTTAAGAGCTCAACAAAGAGCTCAAAATAATAAACAAAGGAAATGTCATATAAACGTGACGTAATGCGGTGAACTTCACATAAAGCACACATATGTTATACGTGTGTCCCCACGTAAAAATAAACTAATAAATTCAGTCTCTGTTCGACATATTTTTTTGCGGGAATGAAGTTTCCTATCTCCTTATCTAGGCCAAAATGATTTTGGCAACTTCAATAGCAATGATCCCCCTTTAACTGTAAAGTAAAAAGTAGTTCGAAATACGTAAAAAGTACGGCTAATCAGGCCTTAACACCAAGCGAAAAACAATTAAGGCCTGATTAGTCGCACTTAAGCATTAAACACAATCACAGCAGCGAGAAGCAACTTCATTTCTCAACTGTCAAAATTACATGGGCTCTTATGGAGATCGAGAAAAAAGTTTGATTTCCATTTTGCTGCCCTTACTTGCTGCTGAATCTTCAATTTGCTGTCGAGCTAATTCGAATTTTGACAGCAGCAAAACGCATTTTTGTTGTTTTACACAGCTGTTTGTAAACAAACGAAATTTTTACATTTGACTTTCTCATATGCAATTTTTTGCTGTCAGAAGATGCTGCTCTGCCATTTGGTTTAACGATACGCTATTTCTTGCAGCCCTAACTTGAAGTTGCTTCTCGCTGCTGTGGTTGTGTTTACAGCATTAGGCGTTACTTTCACGACTTTCGAACAACTTTCGCTACCGTCAAAAGTCATATGGTATATAACGTTCGTGTGTATGTGAGATTTGCACGAAGGAATATCAAATACATTTTGATATTTTTTCAAGTTCGAAGAAAGTCGCTCAAATTCGAACAAAGTGACAATGAAAACACATTGCCAGATCCATTTTGTCGTAATTTAGATTGCACGCACTTTCAAGCGATTCAATTTAAAGCAACAGCGTAAATATAATCATTATAAAGGCTATGTAATAATAATAATATAAGGCTATAATATAATAAATTATATAAATTGTAGATGGTTAGGATGCACAGGTGTAGACTATATACACGATTTATAATTTCATTTGCCATGTGAATCCTTCATAAAAATTCAACAAAATTTAGTAAAAATTAAACAAAACACATAATGCGGTATTTACCCATTACTTTTAGTAATTTCTTATATTTTATTTATAATTTTTAATGTAGATAAATCCATAACAAATAGAAATTCATATTGTGCAAGAAATCTTCAAAAATAAAAGTTCCATAAAACATAAAAATACCGACTTTCGAACAAGGTTCAAAACTTATTCGAATTAAGTCAAGTTACGCCAAAGAGCAACTAATCAGGCCTTTAGGCAGTTCAGTACCCTCATAAGTCATAAAATCTCATAACTTATAATTTTCTATGAGACACATATAAAATTTGTTGTTGTTTTGCACGTATTCTGTTGTATACATATAATTGTATATAACATAAATATAGTATACATATAATTCCCAGAGCTATGTTTTTCAAAAAATCATAATCTGTCAGTCCGTTAAAAAAATTCAAAATAAGCATAACAGAATAAGCATTTACATCGTTGCATTTCAGAACGATAAAAAAAAGAAGCGCTCACGGATATTTTTGGCATTTTAACTTTGATTTTATCTACAAATTTCTGCATTCAATATAATTGCTAAACAGCTGTTCATACTCAAACATCTGCCAGATTTTCACAATACGAATAACAAAATATAAAAAAACCGTTAGAAGTCATAACTTAGGACCTTATAACTTATGAGGGGAAACTGTGAATACGCTTACTGTAAAAAACATTTCATAAAAGATATCATTTTCTTGTTTCGTTCGGTGTGCGCCGATGTAAAACAATACTGAATATGCGACTTGTTTTATAATTATACAGTGGAACCTCGGTACACGTCTGCTTTAGAATACGTCAAATTCGGAATACGTCCTGTTTTGACGAAAAAATATACGACTCGGTATACAACTTTATTTCGGTATACGACTAAATTTATGAACATTTATTACTTTTGTTCATATGCGCCATCTATGAAAAAGTAGCACTATGACATATTTGACTATGACTTCAATTGGAAGAGATTTGTTTTGCTTCTACAGGTCACATATGTAAAAAACAAAAGACCAAAACAGTTTTTGACGACGAACAGTTTTTTTTAGTAATGAATTCCAATAAGGAAAATGAAAAAAACAGAAAACTAAAAAAATTACTAGAATCACAATGGAATTGAAAAAAGACATTGGGTGGTATTAATAAAAACGAGCAAATGCTTAAAAGTAAAAATTTTGAGTAAAGAAAATGTTTCTAGCAAATACTCAATTTGGTATGAATAACCTTTTACTTTGCTTAAGTAAGTTCGAAATTTCGAATTGAGCATTTGCTTAGGTCAATGACAAAACGTCAGGTATAAAAATAATTCAGTTACAAAATAATTGAGTTGAAATAGTTTGAAAATTTTGAAACTAACATATAAATGGAATTACTAGAGTTTACAATAGAGGAAATTAACTATGGTAAGTTTACATTGCACTTCATATGTACATATGTATCTACATTTTGTTGTTTTATATACTATTATTTGCGGAAGACTTGGAGGATACACCAGCACAACCGAAGCGCTGCAAATCCGACTTGGATGCCAAGTTTGTTCGGCTCTTAGGTTCGACAGCGAGGGTACTACTGGATAAATCCCAGGTACCCTCAATAAAATTAAAAAAAAGGAAAGCGGCCGATGCTATGCGTGATGTGTGGCTAAGGGAGAGGGGGGTCAGTTTTACTACGGAGCAAGTAATAAAAAAGGTTAGGGAATAGATTGTACAAGCCTTCCAGTTTGGTTATTTTTATACCCTACACTCGAAGGGATGAGGGTATATTCACTTTGTGCTTCCGTTTGTAATCTTTGTTTGGTGTATATATGTATATACTGGCTCAGAATCACCTTCTGAGTCGATATAGCCATGTCCGTCCGTCTATCTGTCTGTAGAAATCACGATTACGCTACCTTTATTTAAATAGGTAGCGAACATGAAGCAGCGGGTGAAATCGAAGGCTGACTTAAAGCGAACCGGCAACGTGCCAATGAAGCTTACAAATGCGGAAGAATTACTGTTGGAGATCCTTCACAGTGAAGATAATCCGACCATTTCTCGGTACATCCGGAACGGATTAATGTCGTATACCGAGGTTCCACTGTATATATCTTTATAAGAATACATACATTGTTTATACTAGAGAGCCGCATAAGTCGTTTTGAAAACAGCTAGGCACTAAATGACAATCACACTTACCAGGTTCGTCAAAAGAAAATGAGTCGGCAACCGGAACCAATCAAAACACAAATAGGTACTCGTATAATAGGAATAGTAAAAGAAAGACAGCGTAGCTGCGTTTTTGATATAAAGACACGAATGAGTAATGTAACAACAAAGTAAAATTGCGACAACAAAGGAGTATTTCAAACAACGAAGAAACACTGCGACAACAGAAAATTACTGACGAGAAGAACGAAGTTTCTAGTTTCTTCAGTTTCTTTCAGAGCCTGAAAATAACTCTTATTAAAAAAAAATTTTTGAAATAAAAGTCAACTTTTAACTCTTATTTTTAAAAGTAAAAGTTAAAAGTTTTTTTGACCCCCCAGTGGTCACATAGGGGGTTTTTACCAACATTTTTTTATTATAGGAATCGATGGTAAATGGTGGTAAACGATGGTTACGAAACGTATTTCGGTTAGGGCCCGAGGGGGGTCGGGTGCCCCCAAAGGTGTAAAAAATTTTTTATTGCACCCTAACCGAAAAATTTTGGTCAAAACACCCCCGTGTGACCCCTTTAGGGTGGCCCCACCCACCGCCCACTATGTGCAAAATCCGTTTCACGACATTTCCTATCGAATGGTGCAATAAAAATTTTTTGCTAAAAATACCCCCGTGTGACCCCTTTGGGGTGGCCCCACCCACCGCCCACTATGTCCAAAATCAGTTTCACGACATTTCCTATCGAATGGTGCAATAAAAATTTTTTGGTCAAAACACCCCCTTATGACCCTTTGGGGTGGACCCACCCACCGCCCACTATGTCCAAAATCTGTTTCACGATATTTCCTATCCCCAGGAGGGGTCGTCAATCACCTCTACCACGTGTAAAAAGCCTCAGTAAGACCTTAAGCCTCAAAAGACTTTTATTAAAGACTTTTAAAAATAAAAGTCTTTGAGTAACAGTTATCCAAAGACTTTTATTTTAAAAGTCTTCGAATAAGAGTTATTTAAAGACTTTTAAAATAAAAGTCTTTGAATAACTGTTATGAAAGACTTTTAAAAATAAAAGTCTTTGAGTAACTGTTATGAAAGACTTTTAAAAATAAAAGTCACTAAATAACTGTTATTCAGAGACTTTTTTAATATAAGTTATAAAAGTTTCAAGCTCTGGTTTCTTTGTAGTTTTACTTGCCTATCTTTTCAGTGCCTCTCTGGTCTAAAGATTATCGGCAAGTAAAGATACAAAGCAACTAGAAATTTCGTTCTTCTCGCCAATAATTTTTCGTTGTCGGAGTATTTTTTGTTGTCCGCAGTTCATAAAAATTTACAAATAGTTACAAAGCCTTTAAAATACAAAATTCAAAAAACATTATTCATAAACGCTTCATAACTTTAAAATAGTTTTATGAAACAGTTACAAAAAATCAAAATTTAAAAACGCTGAGCTGAGGCAATTTTAAGCGTATTTTGAAATTATTTTTGAATAAAATAATCATGAACAAAAGAAAATTTTTCAGGTAGTTGCAAATTTTGCAGGCTTTTCACAGGAAATAAATATTTATTGACGTAATTTATAGATACGCCTATAGATAGAATTATGCAAACATTACGCATATTAAACGATTTTTTGGTAGCTCGGTTCAAAACGGTTTTAAACGAGGCACTTTAAGCATCTTTCTCTCCTTTTTGGGTTTATTATTTTTTATACCCTACACCCGAAGAAATGAGGGTATATTCACTTTGTTCTTCCGTTAGTAACGCATTAAAGGAGGCGTGGCAGGTATAGAAAAGTATATATATTCTGGCTCAGAATCACCTCCTGATTCGATTTAGCCATGTCCGTCTGTCTGTCTGTCTGTCCTTCCCTCTGTGGAAATCACGATTACAGGAGAACGAATAGAGGTATCGTCATGAATTAGGCTCGAATATTCTTTGTTATCCTACGCTGTTTGGTATTGAAAATGGAAAAAATCGGACCAGTGCCACGCCTACTTTTTGTAGAAAGTATGCACTCATCCGTGCTTTTAGGTCAATTTCTCAGCTTGTAGACCGAATTTTCAGCTAAAATTTTATTTCCGAGTCCACCATCTTAGACTTAAATATATTCCCAAAAATGGGCGTGACACGCCCACTTATATACTATACCATATAATAAGGTGTTTGGTAAGAAAAGCGGTGTTGTAGATGAGTTAATAGATCAAAATGTGCTCCCTGTAAATTAAAAAAAAGTAGGTGCCACCCGCCCTTTTTATCACTTCGACAGATGCGGGTGTAGGGTATATGAGCTTCGGCTAGGCCGAAGATAACGCTCTTACTTGTTTAAATTATTACTAGTAAAATTTGACGAAAATGGCCTAGTGTAAATTATCAGTGAAAAGCAGAAAATCAGGATAAAACTAGTTTTCAAATACGTCTGTATCTCAAAAAGTTTAAAAAAATTTTAATAACACAGAAACTACCCTAGAGTTGCTTTTTTGCTCTGTGCTCGATTTATAAGGCAAAAAGTTTTGCTTTAAAAAGAATTTAAGGAAAATGGAGTCCCGCAAACCACGACATTGTATTTTTAAAAAATGCCTGCTTCATTATTTCATTTTAATTACTTTACTCTGCAGTTCCATACAGTGCGAGAGCAATTGTCGTATTTTTTCAAATATTGTAATTTTAAAAAATTTGTCATTTTCATGACATTGTTTGACATATTTTCTCTTGAGTTTCTTTTATGAGTAACAGTCTAATTCATAAAAAAATTTAAAAATGCTTTCTAAATCTATTTTATACAAAATGCTTTTTTAATTTATCAAAGCCTTACAACGCACTTATAAAGCAGTCAATTCATAAACGAATTTTAAGGAATTTTTAGCTATGAAAGCTTTAAAAATTGTTTTTAGAGAAAAATTCGAAACTCAAGAGAAAATATGTCAAACAATGTCATGAAAATGACAAATTTTTTTAAATTAAAATATTTGAAAAAATACGACAATTGCTCTCGCACTGTATGGAACTGCAGAGTAAAGTAATTAAAATGAAATAATGAAGCAGGCATTTTTTAAAAATACAATGTCGTGGTTTGCGGGACTCCATTTTCCTTAAATTCTTTTTAAAGCAAAACACCGCCCATTATGTGCAAAATCCGTTTCACATTTCCTATCGAATGGTGCAATAAAAATTTTTTGCTCAAAATACCCCCGTGTGACCCCTTTGGGGTGGCCCCACCCACCGCCCACTATGTCCAAAATCAGTTTCACGACATTTCCTATCGAATGGTGCAATAAAAATTTTTTGGTCAAAACACCCCCTTATGACCCTTTGGGGTGGACCCACCCACCGCCCATTATGTGCAAAATCCGTTTCACGACATTTCCTATCGAATGGTGCAATAAAAATTTTTTGGTCAAAATACCCCTGTGTGACCACTTTGGGGGTCCACACCGACCGCCCACTATGTCCAAAATCTGTTTCACGATATTTTCTATCCCCAGGAGGGGTCGTCAATCACCTCTACCACGTGTAAAAAGCCTCAGTCGTTTTGAGCACCACTTTATCAAGAAGACTTTTATTAAAGACTTTTAAAAATAAAAGTCTTTGAGTAACAGTTATCCAAAGACTTTTATTTTAAAAGTCTTCGAATAAGAGTTATTTAAAGACTTTTAAAATAAAAGTCTTTGAATACATGTTATGAAAGACTTTTAAAAATAAAAGTCTTTGAGTAACTGTTATGAAAGACTTAATATGCGTAATGTTTGCATAATTCTATCTATAGGCGTATCTATAGGCGTATCATATTACGTCAATAAATATTATGAAAAAAATATTATGAGAAAAATTGGAAACTCAAGAGAAAATATGTCAAACAATGTCATGAAAATGACAAATTTTTTTAAATTAAAATATTTAAAAAAAGACGGCAATTTCTCTTGCACTGTATGGAACTGCAGAGTAAAGTAATTAAAATGAAATAATGAAGCAGACATTTCTTAAAAATACAATGTCATGGTATTTTCCATTTTCCATTTTCCTCGAATTCTTTTTAAAGGCAACTTTTTGCCTTATAAATCGAACACGGACCAAAAGAGCAACTCTAGGGTAGTTTCTGAGTTATAACCATTGAAAGTGCCTCGTTTAAAATTTTTAGCAAAAAATCGTTTAAGATGCGTATTTTTTGCGTTATTCAAGTCATAAAGACGCTGAAATAAAACGGAGGAAGCGGGGAAAACTTTGTTGCTCTTCTGGGTCCCAGCAACTCTTACAGAAATTATGCCACTCCCAGCCTTCAAATATGTCTACGATCTATGATCCTTTATATCAAAAGATCGCCATTGTGTGCATGCGGAAAAGAAAATTGTTTTTATTTTCTGAATTCCTTTGGATTTAACAATGCTTAATTAACATTTACGGCCTCCTAGAGACTTCACCTCTTTGGGTATGACTCTCGAATTATTTGGTTGATAAAATTAATGGCATTTTTTTGGGGAATCCAAATACCTAAGGATATTTTAATATATACATACATATATCCTTTTGTCTTTTGCATTAGGACAAGAAAAGTGTGTGTACAGAAAAACATTTTCTTCAGAAGAACAAATGGAACAACCTCTTGGTTCAAAATCCGAGGAATTATAATTAAATTCGCGAATACAATGAAATGCATTGCATAATAATAAGCTTTTGTTTTATATATTTTTTAGGCGTATCTATAAATTACGTCCAAAAATATTTATTTCCTGTGAAAAGCCTGCAAAATTTGCAACTATGTACATGCAAAATTTTCCTTCGATCATGATTATTTTATTCAAAAATAATTTTAAAATACTCTTAAGGCAATTCAGCTGAGGCAATTCATCTCGTTTTTTAATTTTTACTTTTTGTAACTGTTTCATAAAGCTATTTTAAAGTTATGAAGCATTTATGAATAATGTTTTTCGAATTTTGTATTTTAAAGGCTTTGTAACTCATTTGTAAATTTTTATGAATTAGACTGTTAGTGTTTCCGTTGTTGCTCTGTTATTAAAAAACGCGATGACAATCTTTTTCCTTGCCTTCAATTCAAGCATAAATTGTCCAGTCTTTTTTTGTTGTGTTGCTTTTAGTGGGTTTGCAAAAAATTTTAGACAGTCACACTTGTTTATGAAATCAAAAAAGCAACAACAGACCAATGCTTGAAAATTTTTTTTTGTTTTAATTGGCTTGTAAGTCGAGTTATACAGCTCTCTAGTTTATACCCAGGAAACATTTTAGGAGCGTTCATATTTATTAGTTAAAAAAAGACTCCTTTTTCGGAATAAAATTTGTGTGCTCCAAAAAGGGACTCTGAAAAGAATCTTATATGATTCAAATATAAATGTTCAAATTTAGGAATCAGAAAAGACCCTTTTTTATGGACCACACCTGGGCACATAATATTTTGACTTTGAAAACAATCTTTTTTATGAGGAAAATATAAGCCTTAAATTAAAAAAAAAATTATTGAAAAACTATACACTCTAATTAAGGACTCCGAAATGACTTATTTTTATGTCTATATTGTGAGTCTACTTGATTTGTTTTTTTTTTCAAACTTTGCGTTTGATGTAAAAAAATTTATTTCAATTAAAAAATTATCATTTTTAATAAATTCACACTCTTTTTGTACATTATCTTGAGTTATCACTAGTTTTGGTTGACAAACATGTTCATCATCTTCCGGCGGATCACGATCCTCTTTGAAACGCGTTTTCATTTTTTTCAACAATTCGTGTGGGAGAAAAATACACATATTTCAATTTTTATTAAATTAATTTTAATTTAAATAATTTAAGACGGCCTTAATTGCATATTACAACATAAATATTAATATTTTTGAAGTCTGGAAGGATTTCAATTGTGAGCCCAGAAAATAATCACAAAAGGTTTAGAAAATAATCATAAAAGGCTCAGAAAATAATCATAAAAGGCTCAGAAAAGAATCATAAAAGGTTTAGAAAAGAATCATAAAAGGCTTCGACTCTTTATGGTGGACCTTAGGACTCTTTTCTGTGGACCGACTAGAAAGAAAAAACGTTCATTTTTTACTGTTCTATGTGTTCATAAAGAGCGTACTTGCTCAGAAATATGAATCTTTTCTGAGTCTAGACTCGTATTTGCTGGGTAATCTTTATAAATATATGTATATGTATATCTTTATAAATATCTATACAATATACTCGTATAACGCAATTATTTCATTTCATTTCCGCGGAATGATTTAATAAAACCAAAAAAAGTGAAACATTCGAAAACCCAAACAATTAAACATATCCGCGGAAATGTTTCCGGGAAACCTAAAAAGACATGTTTCATGTCCGATCCAACTCCAGTCATTAAGCACAACCCTAATCAACGCTTTCTCAATAAACGGGGATAGAATGCAATGCGTCCAAATCACAATACGGGATTTGTATTCAATTTTAATACAAATTCTGCCAGATTTGAATACAAAATTCGTAAGCGAGCATACTCGTTTTATTTGTCACGGCGATAATAAGCGTATACCCGCGACAAAAGAAACACGACCACATATTTATAGTAACTATTAAACATATACACAAATAAAATAAATTTAAGGAACAATTTTGAAATTTCTATACAATACATTCAGGAATTTAAATATAAATTATGTATGATGGCGTTATAATAGAGTTCGCCGTTATAAATAGCGCCTGCAAAATTTCGCTATTTTCATTTGTCGGCAACAAACTTAGATTAATTTGTTTTATAACTTTAAAAAAATAAATAAAAAGATAAAATTATGCTCATCGAGCTTTAATAGGTATTGACGAATTCCAAAGCCAAAGTTTCAGTATTTTGCCAAATTTGTAAACTTCGCTTTTAAGCCTTTTTTGTTTTAGTAGAATATTACAAGTTATAATGGAGAATTCGATTTTATTCAGGTGGAATTATGTTGTTTAACAGCAGCCGGCAGGAGCAAATGTGTTCTAAAACTTCTCCAAAAATATGTTCTTGACCACATGTACAGGTTCTTCCATATCTAATATTTTCTTCAAGGCTATAAAAGCATTAGATTTATTCAGTAGTCTTTAAAAACTGTCATCTCTAGCTACTGCGACATAGATAATTTTGTGTATTCAAGTCAAAAGGATCCGTTTTCATTTTGTGCTGATTTGCTTCAACACTGCTATCAATGTAAGAAATAAGATTGGCACGCTCTTCGCTTGGCCGTGCTAGTGGTGACCAAAGCTTGACGTCATGGTCGATACCACTAGTGGCCATAAAGCACACCTCTGGATGTGGTTGCACACAATTGACTATGGCACCATCAGCTTTATACACACAGCGTATTTTGCCCGTTGAACGCTCCCAAATAAAAAAGTTACCATCATCCGAGCCGGCGACAATAAACTGACCATCATAACCAAAATAATTAGCTTCTTTTATGTCTGTTGTGGTATTGCAATGCCCAATAAAACGTTTGCTGTAGTCTCTAGCTTTATTGCGCCACAAATATTCATCATCAGATAACTCGAGGCAATTGTAAACTTCACTCGACTGTTGCGGTTGTGATGATGATTGACGGTTCTCTTTAATGTCTTTGAGTAACATCATTACACCGTGATTGTTTGCATACGAAGGGAAACGATTTACTAACTCTTTAAGGCATTCATCAGCCTCTTTCGGGCGACCTAGTTCCAAAAGAGCACGCGCCAAACGAAAATGAGCTTTTATGTACGACGGATCAAGCTTCAACGCCTGATGGCAATCACGTAACGCAGCGTAGACATCGCCGTACCAGAGACGACGCATATAAGCTGTGGCGCGGTTCAAATATAACACTGGACAGTCCGGGGAAACATGTATTGCTTCAGAATATTGATCAATAGCTTGTAAATATTTTTCATTTTCGAGAAATTCGTTACCCATTTTTTTGTAGATTTCAATATGCTCTGGCAATTTGCGACGAATTGTGGTGGTGGTCGTAGTTAAAATGCTTTCTTTTGAAGAGCTACCTGCAGAATCCTGATAGCCAGCGGTTATAAAAGCGTTTTCACTTGCAATGGGTCTATACTCTGGTAGGTCAAGATATACGGGCTGGTCTGTGTTGAGGAGATCGTACAAATAAATATGATCACCGCCCAAGTTCACAAGCAGTTCAGTACCAGCTGCATTGAATGTGAGATATGTTATGGCACGTGATTCATGTTCAATCATTCTAGAATTGCTCTGGTTTATATGACCCGGACAAAAATAAGTGACACAATCCTTGGGAATCGAATAGTCTTGAGGTGCTAAATAAAGATAAATGTAATTGTACAATGCCATGTCAAGAGATAACAATAAATAATCCTAAATCCAGAAATGCAAGTGATGCAAGTATGCTATGATGCAAGTAATGCAAGTATGAGGATATAACTAATCCTAAATCCAGAAATGCAAAAGGTAATGAGTGATGCATTACCCCACAAAAACAATTAGGCACTCATCCAATAATTAATTGAAAGATGCTGTTATGCCATTAAAAATATTAATACATTAAAACTTAAATTTTTGAATGATTTAAACTTTCCCAAAAGCAATCCCCAAGATAAGGAAAATCCGCAAAGTGTTATTCCTCAAGACATGTCCTAAGACTGACTGTCTCACTGAAGAATACTATTCAGGTAAAACTATTAGCAGAACTAAGTATTTACTTAAATTGATATTTGAATATTGCGAAAGATTTATTTTAGGTAATGGTTAAATATCCTTTCCAGGATCTAAAAAGGGCAACTTAATGGGTGCCTAAATATTTTTGCAGCGTAATGTGTATCTTAGGGTGGACCTTAGCTATACTAGGCAAATATTTTTTGCAGCATTTTTTACACCGCTCCCTAAAATTGTTCCATTGGATAAAGAAATAATTTCTGTAAAATAAGAAGTTCATCGGATAACAGAAAGACGTGACACAGAAAACTGCGTACACCTGATTGCAGTGTTTGCACTTTTAAGGCAAAAAGTGTTTTTTGGGAGGGAAGTACATATATATCGTAATTTTCAATTTTCTCAAGAACTATAAGATATAGATATATGTTCTGTTTGAAACATTTTTTATAGAGTTTATTAGAAAACTATGGAATCAAAAAAATTAGTATACTTATTCATGTAATCTTAAAAAAAAAATTGCGACAAAAAATTTTTTTTCGAAATTTTTTTTAAAAAGTTGAAATTTGACATTAATTTTCTCAAAAACTATTTCAAATAGAAGTCTAATTTCAGAAGTATTTTAGAGGTTAGATATTTTGTTTTTAAAAACAGGAAACAGGAATAATATAAGTGTTCCCGTTATTTTTTGAGATTTTTTTTCATGATTTGAAGTCGTGTTTTTAAAAACATCCCTCCTAGGGAGTTGGAAAATTACACAGATACACGTTACAGATACACGACTCAGGGATTTTATTTATATAGACGTATAATATAATAAATTTTTTTAATACCCTGGTGATATTTGATATCAATGACAGATAACTTACTTGGTGCAGTGCTGCCGTTTACCAAGCTTCCATTCCAATCCCATTCTTTAATTGTTTGTGTGGAAGTGAGTCGTAACATGCGCCTATCGTAAATCCTAGCGTAAGGATCATTTGCTCCAACTGCCAGTAATTCAGTTCGGCGTGGATTTATTGCTAAACACTTCGCCTCTGCATTTGTGTATAAATATGTCGTTAAATTTATTAAACGTATTCGTGAGTTTTCTGAACGACACCGATGGGATTCTCTTATATCCAACTGTAATACGGCACCATCCTCACCGGCAGACCAAAATGTATATGGACAATCAGGTGCTGTTGCTAGACGTTTGACACGCGCACCATGGCAATTGCAACAAATAATCGCTTCATTGTAGCGATTCACATCAAAGACGTAAATGCATTTGTCCGCAGCGCCTGTTGCGATGAGGGAATCATTGTGTTTTGGCAAAAACTTTACAGAAAACATATTCCCACTATGTTTGGTTCGCATACTGTAAAGTCGTCGCTTACGAAATGGATCCCAAAGAATTACTTGCAAATCATCGGAGCCAGATGCCAATACTCGACCATCGCTACTCCACTCGAGACAATTGACGCAACCTTCATGGCCTTTGAGTATACCTTCCTGTTCGAGGCGATCAATTAAAACTGCAGAACAATGCAACCGACGATGTACGTAACGGTCAATTGCACCGTATTGGCGATCCAGAAGCAAAGACACAGAGTTTATTTTCTGGTTATAAAACTTTGGATTTATCATTACGAATACAAAAACAAGCTTTTTTAAATATGGCTCTGTATAAACAATTGGTCACACAATGACACACCTCATCAAGAACCAGAGATCTCTGTCATGCAGAGATAAGGAGATAGGAAACTTCGTTCCCGCCAAAAAATATGTCAAACAAAGAATGAATTTCTCATTCTGTCATGAACCTCTTTTTTTTTCTGACAATGTTGTCAAAACTAGATCTCGAATACGTGCGTGAAATTAGCTACGGTAGTTTGCTACGATTTTGTGTAAACCACACTAATTTACAGAGCTCCGTAATACTTTTTTTAAAAATTAAATTAAAAATCAATAAAAGCACCTATTAAAAAAAATTAAATGTAGTTTTATTCAGAAAATTATTCTCTATTAGCCTGTGGAAGAATTATAATCGTACGGCTTATCTGTACCGAGATATTAACAAAAACAGTTTAACATTTTTTGGAACCTAAAAGAAAATCGCCGTAGGCACCTAAAAAATTTTCCTCTAACATGGCACCTATATCAGTCGATAGCCTATATTTTTAGAAATTTTTAGGCACCAAAATTATATCCCTACCCACTTTAGTATAGAAATTATAGCGAAAAAGGCCGAACAACATTCACTGGACTTTCTAGCCACATATAGCCCCTTGATCTTACCATATATTGTGTAATCCTATGCTAGGGATAGGAGCCTATATTTCTATACCAAAAATTTCAAATTATAGCGAAGAACAAATTTTCTACAGCAAAAAGAAATATGAGAAAAAATTTTAAAAGTTTAGGGTCCGTAGCTGGCACCTAAAAAATTTTCCTCTAACATGGCACCTATTTCAGACGATAGCCTATCATTTTAGAAATCTTGAGGTACCAAGGTCATATCCCTAGGTACTTTAGTATAAAAGTTATAGCGAGAAAACTAGAGCAACTATTCAGAGCCGTTTGCCGCCTTAATTAAATTCCATCGAAAAATAGCAACTATTTGTTTAAAAGCTCATTGATTTTTCCTACATTTTGATACCTCAACGAACTTTGTATTTTTTATAGTTTTCAAGAAATTAATAAAAGAAAAAATTATAAAATTTGTTTGGTTTTTGAACGAACTTTTCCTGGAACACGTGGTGGAAGAAGTAGGAGAGAATGAGGAGAGAATGAGGAGAGAATAAGATTGAAGGAGAAAATGAGATAACAATATAGATCAATTTATGTTTGGAGAAGTAAAGGAAATAAAAAAAAAGACCAATAGCTCTGTCAACTTGGAATTTGTTTATATTCGAGAAGGAAAAGTCCAAAACAAAACAAAATATAAATAATGAATGTAAACAATAAATCAGCTGTTTTGGTTGTTTTGCAAGTTACTAACCGAAATATAGGAACACTTTTAAACTGCAATTTTAAGGTTAGGTTAGGTTAGGTTAAGAGCCAGCTGGCACTAGGTACCCCACATGGACCTTACGGTCCTTAGTGTTACTAGCTTGTGTTTGGTTCCTTGAGTCCTTACGAGGTCGCTAGGTCGTTTGTTTTGTCGGTTTTTATCTACCGCGGAAAACTTCGCTTAGGTCAGACTGCTGCACACGACCTTGGAGAAGCGCAGAAGGTCATCTAGTGGTGCCTCCGCTGCTTGCTTTAGGTCGTGGCACCAGTAAAGGCCCAGGCATTTGGCACGACTGTCAGCTAAGGCTGGACACTGACAGAGCAAGTGTTCCACAGTCTCTCTTTCCCCAGGTTGTCTACACATCCTGCAGGAATCGCTGGCAGCCTGTCCAATCCTATAGGCGTAAGCTGCGGTATAGAAGTGTCCAGTAACCATCCCCACGAGAAGTCTACAGCTAGCCCTGGTGAGTGACAGTAGATAATTCGTTCGTCTTCTGTCGTAGTGGCTCCACATGATTTTTGAAGCTTTACAGGTAGGAGTAGATTTCCAACGCTTTTCCGCTTCTTTTATCATTTCGGAGTCACAGTTATACTTAAGATTTTGTAGAGGTATAGGAGCTGTCTCTATGTTCTCAGTTTGTAGTGTGGCTCCTATCTTTGCTAGTTCGTCGGCCTTTTCATTCCCCATGATCACCGTGTGTCCAGGAACCCAATAGATATGTAGGATTTTATCTTTCATTAGCTGTTCAAGTGCGGATTTACTCTCCCAACGGATTTACTATCTCTCTGATAACGTCTATGTCATAAGCGTAGGCCGTTAGTTTAGCTGGTCCATTTTCCAGGATTTTCAGTAGCGTGTTCACCACGAGGTTCCAGAGGAGGGGGGATAGGACGCCACCTTGTGGTGTTCCTCGGTTGACTTTCCTCTTTGTGGTGGAGCCCCCCCATTCCGCCGAGATTACCCTGTGTCTTAGCCACCTCTCTATCCATCTACAGATAGCTGGGTGTACTTCTAGTTGACGGATGCTTTCTATTATCGCTCCAGGTGATACTTTATTGAAGGCACCCTCAATATCAAGGAAAACTCCCATCGCGAACTCCCGTTGTTCTAGGGCTTTCTCAATGCCTGTGACGACCATGTGTAGTGCCGTCTCCACTAACTTCCCCTTTGTATACGCATGCTGCCTTGGAGACAAAAGTAGGGGGTTGAGTTTTTCTCTTATATGAGCATCTAACACCCTTTCAAGCGTTTTCATAAGAAAGGACGTAAGGCTAATGGGCCTGTAGTCTTTTAGGTATATATGGCTGTTTCTGCCTGATTTCGGAATGAACACAACCCTAGATACCCTCCAAGAGCTTGGTACATAGCCCAGCCTTAAACATCCTTCGTAGATATGTGTGAGCCACGGGCTAACGTCCTCTATTCCGTGTTGCAACATAGCAGGGAACACTCCGTCTGGCCCAGGTGATTTGTATGGGTCAAAGGATTTGATCGCCCATCTCACTCTATTATTGGAGATGACATCGCAATCATATGGCCCGTCTATGAGTTCCACCGTGTTCGAGAGAGCTTCCTCTGTGCAGCTTGGAAAGTGAGAATCTATCATTGATTCTAAGGTTTTCTTGCTGTCTTCCGTCCACTCTCCGTCGCCTATGCATAGAGTGCGTGGTGTTGTCGGGGTGTGCGCCATAAGCTTCCTCAACCTTGCCACTTCGGTAGTTTTCTCGATGTTAGAGCAGAAATTCCTCCAAGAGGTTTTCTTAGCCTTTTTTATATCCTTTTTGTACAATCTAAGTAGCTCTTTGTATTCGCCCCATATCTCAAGTTGGTCAGTTATTTTAGCCAGCTTGAAGATTTCACGGAGGTTGCGCCTACTCTTCCCTAGCTCCTTACTCCACCAGGGAGGTTTACTTTTCCGCCCCGGCCTCGTAAGGGGACAAGTGATTTTGTAAGAGGATATTAGAGACCCTACTAGTTTATCTACGGATTTCTCGAGGTCCCCAGCGCTTGCAATTGGCGCCGATTGACCTACTTTCTTACTGAGTACCCTTTCATACTTATCCCAGTCTGTAT
Source organism: Conops quadrifasciatus (assembly GCA_949752815.1). Lineage (NCBI taxonomy): Eukaryota > Metazoa > Arthropoda > Insecta > Diptera > Conopidae > Conops > Conops quadrifasciatus. The sequence goes on along the minus strand of OX457077.1, from coordinate 20,042,482 downwards.
TCCTAGGATTTCTGTATGCTTTGCTGGTGTCAGTATTGTTAAATTGAATAGTAAAAGAGATGTAGTTGTGATCTGAGAGGAAACACCTTCCAATCGTCGATCACGTTTATATATTGATTAAAGAGAGTAATATCTAGCACATTCCCAGAGAGTGGACCTTTGTAGGTGGGTGGATTTAATTGCAATTTTAAAGTATTTAAACATTTTCCTCTGACTTAAAACTTATAGATAATTAAGGGAATAATTTTAGAACATTTTTGGTACCGAAATTATAATCCTAATTACTTTGATTCGCAAGATATTTAATTATTAATATGAAAATGTTAAAGTTGATTTTTTAAATATTTAAACATTTTCCTTCGATATAAGACTTATATACAATTGTAGAGTAATATTTTAGAAATTTTTTGGTACAAAAATTATGATCCTGTTGACCTTTGGTCACATGATATTTCATTAAATATATAACATTATGAAATTGATTTTTTTAATATTGAAACATTTTCCTTCGTCTTGAAACTTATAAATAATTTAGAATATAATTTTGGAAAACATTTTATACCAAAATTATGATCCTCGTGACCTTGTTTACTAATATATTTCATATATATTCATCTAAATGTGAAAATTTCAAGCATCGATAATAGGCATTAAAAAATTTTCCTTCGACATGAGACTTATACACAATAATAGAGTATTGATTTAAATAATATTTGGTACCAAAATTATCATCGGAACGATTTTTGTTCACAAGATATTTGCAAAAATAAGTTATATTTAAAACGATGAAAAAGCATATTTAGCATAGTTTGATTAAAATGATATATAGCTTAATCGGAACTTATACGAATGTATAAATGTATTCTTTAAATTAAAGAAAAACATTATTACATACATTATTGCATACATATATATGTATATGCTATGTAACATGCTCATAAGAAGCTGAGGTGCACAGCAGAGTGATTGTGTTTCGACTGATATTTTGATGCTGTGTTGTTGCTAGGGGAATTATTTTTCAACTCTTTTGTGGGTGTTAGTTAGTAGTACGTCGGCGCGCCTTTTTTTGTACATTTGTATTGCATGCACAAGAGTAAACCAAAGAGCAGGAGAGAGCAATCTTAATGCCAAGCGCACATATGTATATTCATATGTGTGCATGTGTTGAGTCTGCCCGAAAGCAAATTCTTCTGGCTTCTTTCTTTTTAGGGAAAATAATGAAAATTAAAGAGATTATGTTTTCTTAAAATACTTTAAAAGTTAAAAGTTAGAAAAAGTTAAAAAAAAAATTATTAATCGCAGATTATTAATTCTTATTATTAATTAAGAATTATTATTATTATCAATTAAGATTATTAATTAATGATTATTTTAAAATAATGATAATGATAAAATAATAATGATTATTTTAAAGATGATTATTTATCAAACAAATAGTTCCCTCTAAAAATTAATACTCAAGGTGACCATGCAAAAATCGCCGTTGCAGTTTTTAGAGTTTGTGATTGCATCAAGAAAATGCGTATATGTATGTATGTAGAGCGATGAATACCACAAGCACTGGTAGTTATCTGAATTGTGCGAGAGAGTCGCCATAGAAATGGCAAAGCTTGTGTCGTCATATAAATTCTATTTTTCAATGTAAATATAGGAATCAATGTTAGGCTCTGAAGACATTTTCATACGAATGTCGCATTTGTCTTCGACGTCAACAAGAGCGACAATGTCCTCAATGTTGTCTTCGACGACAATTAAAGAAAATGTCGCCAATGTTGTTTTCGATGACAATTAACGAAAATATCGGCACAGAAATTTAAAAAAAAATAGCGTATTAGCATTGGCCACACCATAATTACGTCCAAGTTCTTGGCTTGACTTTATTTTGTGATATTTTGTAGACAAATAATTATTTTAATTTTATTTATGCCCGGTTTTTCAGTGCAAGCTTAAGCTCCACCTGAGGCTTAAACTCCAGTTTATCTTTTTGAGGCGTTTTACAGTGCGAGTTTAAGATATAAGCTTAACTTAAAGTGACGCTTAACTTAAGCGGTAGATTTACTGGGCTTAAGCTTTAGATTTCAATTTTTGAAACAACAAATTGACATATGTCGCTTTTATTTAATAAATTAATTTTTATACGTCAATTGTGCTTTTCAACAATTCGTGTGTTGGGGTGAAACACAAGTTTCACTCTTTTATTACATTAAAATTAAATTTAAATAATTTAACAAAGCCAAATTGCATTTTACAACATAAATATAATAACTTTTTCATTCATAATTTTTAAGTTTATAATAATTTTTGACATATAACGACTTTTTGAATATAATAATTTTTTCATTCATAATTTTAAAGTTCATAATAATTTTTGACATATATCGACTGCGAGACCCGTTTACAATAGATAATATACAAAAATAACTCACAATAGCACCACAAATGTGTCTTAGCTAAGCCTATGACATAAACCGCACTGTGAAACCCGACAGGCTTAAGAGTGAAGCTTGAGCCTTGGAGGTGGTTTAGCTAAACTTGAGTTTAAGCTAGCACTGAAAAACCGGGCATTTATATCTCTATATCAATCATAATTAAAAATCAACAAACGACTGAAAATTTGGAAAAAATTTAAGTATAGTTGAGAAGTCATAATAACAAGTGCTCGTTGCTATGCCTAATTTTAAACTTTTGGTTGCTTATAAGACAACCTGCAGGACCTGTCCGATTGGGCACAGTTTGCATTCTGTGTCCCTAAACATGTCGCCAATGAAAAATGTTGCCGACAAATAGGAATTTGTCCTGCAAGATGTCTTCGAGAACAATGTCTTTGAAGAAGCTTTGAACTACTGGGTAATAATAATATAAATAAAATTGAAATAAAACAAGTAAGAGTGTTAGTTTCGGTCTGGCCGAAGCTCATATACCCTACACCGCCATCTTAAAGTGGATGGATGACGACTCCTTTCATTTCATTTACAAACAGTAGATTATTTAACTCATTTACAACACCGCTTTTCCCAACAAACACCTCATTATATGATATGGTATATCAGTGGCCGTGTCACACCCATTTTTAGGAGTTTATTTTAGTCTGAGACGGTGAACTCGGCAATAAAATTTTAGCTTCAAATTCACTCTACGAGATGAGAAATTGAGCTATAACCACGGATTAATTATAGACATCCGTGACATATTGTCCATAAAAAGTAGGACAAAAGTAGTGTCTATAAAAAGTAGGCGTGGCACTAGTCCGCTTTTCTATACCAACCAGCGTAGGATAACAAAGAATATTCATACCAAATTTCATGACAATATCTTGTCATGAAATTCGTTCTCCTGCAATCGTGATTTCCACAGACGGGCAGACAGACAGACGGACGGACAGGGCTAAATCGACTGAGGAGGTGATTCTGAGCCAGAATATATATACTTTTATATACCTGCCACGCCTCCTTTAATGCGTTGCACAAAGTGCAACGGAAGCACAAAGTGAATATACCCTCAACCCTTCGGGTGTAGGGTATAAACATAGTAATAATTTAATAATAATAGTAATAATTTACTGTATTTGTCCATATCGTCACGATATTATCGGGGCAAGAAGCATCGAGAACAAGGACAGAACATAACAACAACTAACACACTCTATGAGACACCCTTTGCCGTCGTAGCAACACAGTCAGCAGACCACCGTATAGCGTCTGAAGCAGAGATAATGAGATGGGATATTGATAACTCATCTCGTAAAATTCGGTTTGACGCGTATTTTGTATGCCCTGTCAATCCATGTACACTATACTTGAGATGTTTCCTAGTTTCAAGAAAATAATTTTTAAGTACTTCTCAGTAGTTAAAAGTTAGTTAAAACATCCTATAAGATTAAATACTCAGTATGTCCACGCAAATTCGTTGGTAAAGTCTTCCTAGAAGAATGTACCAAATTCCGAATAATTTTAGACGATTTTGCGATTGTCTCAAGAAAATTCGCATGTATTCTCTACCCCATGCAAATTTTCTTGATACAGTGTCCTATCTCATTATCTATTGTGAAATAGATCTCATTATCTATTTCATTATCGATTGAAATTATAAATTGCAATCGGCTATTTTGCTTCTTATTGGGCGCGCTCTTAGATAGTGTTTTGCTGTTGCTATCGGAACGTTGATTATGTTTTGCATTAAGGGAGCATGTTACATAGCATATACATACACATGTATGTATGCAATAATGTATGTAATAATGTTGTTCTTTAATTTGCGGATTCACACGTACTTCTTAAAATTTAAATGATGATGCTATACTCGTAATAAAACATATTTTTTATATACATACATATTTCTAGAGATTTAAAAACTTTTAATTTTATAGATGCAAATCCTGCTATTTATCCTGTAATCCAACGCCTATTATGAACATAATTTTAAGAAATTCAAATGTACAAAAAAGGCGCGCCGACGTACTACTAACTAACACCCACAAAAGAGTTGGAAAAAAATTTCCCTAGCAACAACACAGCATCAAAATATCAGTCGAAAAACAATCACTGCTGCTGTGCAGCTCAGCTTCTTATGAGCATGTTACTGATACTACCAAAGAAAATACAGTACATAGAAGGCGCATGACGAAAATGTTTCAAATTTTCGCAACAGACGCGGTCGGTCGGTAGGCAAAGGGGTACTAGCAACATGTATTCTTTTTGGACGTAGGCAAAATACACACGACCAACGCGGCCCGAGCTCGATAATTTCTCGTGAATTTCTTCTCTTCTCTCTTCGTTCCCCTTTCCCAAATTTGATTGCTTATTATTATTTCTTCTTCCATGGTCCGAGCCCAATGCATTTCTTACCCTTTCGTTTCGTTGCTTTTTACAAAGTACAGTTGCTTGCTGCTTGTGTTGTGTAATTTTATACTGTCTGTGTTTGCTTTGGTCGTGTGTTGGTAAGGTTGTCGGCGCTTGCGGCCGCAGCTCGAAATTTTTGCAATTTAAAATTGAAAAGACAATTTCTTTATGTTACGCGATATGAGAAATTGGAAATTGAAATAATCGTAACATTTTTTTAGGATAATTTTAAAACCAGATAATTTTTACGAACATTTTTAAAAGTTTACAAGCAATAAATACTCGTACTTATTAATTTTTTGAATTTAATTTTTCAAAAATGTTTTTTAATTCTTTTTAATAAATACTATAAATATTTTATTTGTAAGCTTACTTTTTTAAATTTCAACATTTTCTATATGTATGAACATTTTGTAAAATACTTTATTAAATTGGTTTGAACATTTAAAAAACATTTTGAACTTTAAGAAGTTTAAGTTTCTATCAACGCTGAGCGAGATAATGACCTTGGCTCTGAGGAAAATCAGTCTTTGGGCGACTAGCTGCGGTCTTGCCGTAAATCCCAGCAAGACAGAGCTGATGTTATTTACTACGCGAACCAAGATTCCACCTTTCAGGCTTCCTCTATTGGGGAACTCTGAAGTCAAGTTATCAAGCAGTGCCAAATATTTAGGTATAATATTGGACAGCAAACTTACATGGAAATCAAACATTGAACAGCGGGTTAAGAAGGCGTGTGTAGCTTTCTATGCCTGCAAAAAAATGTTCAGGAAAACCTGGGGCCTCAAGCCAAGTGTGGTTCTATGGACCTATAAGGCGGTGGTCAGACCTATTTTAACATATGGAGCTCTGGTGTGGTGGACGGCCACATTCAAGAATTATCAGCGTCAACGCTTAGCAAGAGTACAAAGACTTGCCTGTGTGGGGGCCGTGGGAGCATTAAGGTCCTGCCCGACGGACGCCCTCAACGCTATCCTATATCTTCTACCAATTGATTTAGAAATAAAATTTACAGCAACAGCAAGCTCCCTTAGACTTAGGGAGCTTAACTGCTGGAAACAGAGGATCTACGGTCACAGTAGTTTACTGGATCTACCGGACAAGACGGTAATCCCGAATGAGACAGACTACTTAAGACCGGTTATTAGCTTTTATCACGAATACCAATGCCTGTTTCCTTCAAGGGCTCTCTGGCGGGGAGGTAATCTGGCTGAAGAATTTGATATTTCTATCTTCACGGATGGATCTAAGATGGAAGCGGGTGCTGGCGCCGGTGTCTTCATTGACAAACTCGGGCTATCGCTCTGTTTCAGACTTCCAACCCATGCGAGTGTATTTCAAGCGGAGATTGTGGCCATCTCGGAGGCCTGTAAAGCCATCCTAAATGCAAATACTCCCCCTAATCAAAAGATTGGTATCTTCTCCGACAGCCAAGCTGCTATTAAGGCACTGGTGGCTGTGGAAACTAAATCTAAATCAGTCCAGCATTGCAAATATACCCTGAGACGTTTATGCGAAAGTTTTTCCATCACCATTCTCTGGGTACCCGGACACAGAAACATCTATGGCAATGAAATAGCTGATGAACTTGCACGTAAGGGTGCGAATATGGACACTCAGCCAGATGTCCAACTATCGATTCCCTTTAGAGCAGCAGCAAATAATATCAGAAATCATTACCTAAGGCTGGCCTCTTCCAGATGGAAAGGGATCTCTAGCTGTAGGCTATCCCGCCAACTGTGGCCCTCCTACGACATTGGCAGGTCCACTTTTCTCTTGTCCAGGACCAGAAAAGATGCCTCCAGACTGGTTGCAGTGCTGACTAGTCACTGGATGATAGGTAAGCACGCGGAAAGGTTAGGCTCTAATCGCAACACATCCTGTAGAAGCTGTAAGGAGGGTGATGAGGAGGAGACGGTGGAGCACTACCTTTGTAGATGCCCTGCCTTATCTCGGTTCAGAATGAGCTCCCTAGGGAAACCCTTCTTCGACCATCTAATAAACCTCTCATCAATCAAGCTTGAAAGTCTTCTCTTGTTCCTAAACAGGACAAATTGGTTGTAGGAACTTAGCAACCAACTACTCCTAATTACCTGCTTCGATTGGCATTTCAGTTTTGTGGCATTAAAACGGCACATCTGTGCTACTTAGCTCGGACCGCTCGAATTTGCGAAAGGGCGCCACCCAAACTAACTAACTAACTTAAGAAGTTTAAACATTTCAGATATCCCTTTTTTATTGAATTAGAGGTTTATAGTTAATCTAAATGTTAAAAAGTGTTTTAATTTAATAAAAATTAAAGATTAAATTCGGCTACTTCTCTCAAAAATTATATCAATTCAATGTACCGGATAAAACGCAAAGAATATACCGACATTTTTCCTCAATTTTTCAATAAGAAAAAACGCAGTTGCGCTACGTTCTTCTTATTGCTAAAAAGGCATTCTCTTCTGTCGTTTTCATCTATTGTCGACGTCTAGCGTCGTCAACTCAGAAAACTCAAGAATACCCACGCAAAGCTCATTCTACCTGCGGTGACACACAGAAGCTAAATGACACAAACACATCCATGCAGCATTCGTCTACACATCGTTAGCCAAAAAAAGAACACCTGGCACGCGAATAAAAAGAAGACTGTACAAAAATTAAAAAATTATTCTTAAATTGAAAAAATATATTTTTATACTACTCCCGTACCCAGTTTTGAACCCAGGCCTTTTACTTGCGAGCAAGTCACTCTAGCCACTAGGCTATCGTGCCCTATGAAAAAATGGCTTCACACACTATAAATAAAGGCGAAATTGCTACCGGCTTTGATGCTGAAAAAATAAGCTGTCGTAAAATCCATTATGATGCGAAACATGGGCGTACGAAGAATGTTGCTCAACATGGACGTACGGCTACCTCCTAAAAGAAACCTCAGGCTGCTCAGGCAAAGAATGTTGCGAATGTTGCGCAACATGGACGTATGGATACGTCCATCGAAGAAACTTTTTTGCTCTGAAACATGTATGAGATGCACCTTCTATTTATTACATATTCTTTGATACTACATTGCAAAAAAGGCGCCATACCCAGTAAAGAGGGCAAAGTAAATAAGAGAACCCTCCCAATATATTGTGATGCTACATATGTTGTTGCTAGGCAGGGCTGCCAAGTTATGTTTAAGAGTTCCCCGAACGTTCCCCGAGCAATTCACCAAAAATGGATTTAATAGAGGAAAACTTAGTTTTGACTATGAAATTTTATTAAAAAAGTAATTGTATGTTACTTTAAAAAAAGTAATAATATATGTATGTATATAGTATAACTAATAAAAACAAAATTTCAAAGAAAAAAATTACATAATATTTCATATAGTTATAAGAAAGGCATGTTTTTCGTAAAGAAAATAGAAATTCATATAATATTCAGTTTCAGTACCCGGCTGATTCATGAAATGCTCGCGATGAATTGCTTGCTATTATTTTAAAAACTCATGTAATAGATATTCATAGAATATGAAATATATTTCTGAATGTGAAATTCCCGAATAAAAATAGTCAATTCCCCGATTCCCTCGGATTCGAAAATTCCCCACAAATCGGGGAATTCCTCAAGACTTGGCATCCCTGTTGCTAGGAGAATGAATTATTATACATCTCTTCTCTGGTTGTGAGTCATGGGTACGGTCGCGCGCTTTTTGCATTGTATATTTGAATTTCATAATGTATATAAAAACATATTTGTACATAATGCACATAAAAACAAACGTAATAAGAATTTTGTTAACCTTGAACCAAATTCTTCCGTCACCGAAATTTGACAATGTAGTAAAAATACATATATTTTATATAATAATAAAATATCTATATAATAATGAACCCACAAAACATAAAAATATATGTATGTATGTACAAGCGATGTAGTAAGCGAATGAACTTTGGTTTTAACTACTCTGAAAAGCAAATTTCAGAAATTAAGAGTATATACATATGTACATATGTTAAAATTGTACATAAGTCTAATGTCGAAGGAAAATGTTAAATTATCCATACTTGAAGTTTTTCCATGTCTGTATATTTAACATTAGAAATAATGGTGAAAAAAATGCTAACTAAGTTTTATTTTTGAATTTTCTTAAGTTATGTTTAACCAATTGACCTCGTTGAGGTATCGAAATGTAGGAAAAACTTCTAAGTTTCGAATAAGCTATATATCATTTTAATCAAACTATGCTAAATATGCTTTTTCATCGCTTTAAGTATAGCATATTTTTGCAAATATCTAGTGAACAAAAGTCGTTCCGATGTTAATTTTGGTACCAAATATTATTTAAATCAATACTTTATTATTGTGTATAAGTCTAATGTCGAAGGAAAATTTTTAAGTGCCTATTATCGATGGTTGAAATTTTCACATTTAGATGAATTGATATAAAATATTTTAGTAACCAAGGTCACAAGAATCATAATTTTGGTAGAAAATCTTTTCCAAAATTATATTCTAAATTATTTATAAGTTTCAAGACAAAGGAAAATGTTTAAATATTAAAAAAATCAATTTCATAATGTTATATATTTAATGAAATATCATGTGACCAAAGGTCAACAGGATCATAATTTTTGTACCAAAAAATTTCTAAAATGTTACTCTACAATTGTATATAAGTCTTATTTTGAAGGAAAATGTTTAAATATTTAAAAAATCAACTTTAACATTTTCATATTAATAATTAAATATCTTGCGAATCAAAGTAATTAGGATTATAATTTCGGTACCAAAAATGTTCTAAAATTATTCCCTTAATTATCTATAAGTTTTAAGTCAGAGGAAAATGTTTAAATACTTTAAAATTGCAGTTTAAAAGTGTTCCTATATTTCGGTTAGTAACTTGCAAAACAACCAAAACAGCTGATTCATTGTTTACATTAATTATTTATATTTTGTTTTGTTTTGGACTTTTCCTTCTCGAATATAAACAAATTCCAAGTTGACAGAGCTATTGGTCTTTTTTTTTATTTCCTATACTTCTCCAAACATAAATTGATCTATATTGTTATCTCATTTTCTCCTTCAATCTTACTCTCAGAAAGAAACGAAATAAAAGTTGACAGAAAAGCTTTTTGTTCCATTACTATTAACAGCGTCTTTGCTTTCACAAAATGGCGCCGAAACTTTCTCTGTGTTCGTACAAACTAATTTTCTCTACGATGTTAACAACAGAAACAGTGGATTCTGTTTCTCACATCATTTGCTCATTTTCTTCCCTACACCCTAAGACAATCGTTCCCCTCTCCTAATTCTTCCACCACGTGTTCCAGAAAAAGTTCGTTAAAAAACCAAACAAATTTTATAATTTTTTCTTTTAATTTAATTAATTAATTTCTTGAAAACAATGAAAGATACAAAGTTCGTTGAGGTATCAAAATGTAGGAAAAATCAATGAGCTTTTAAACAAATAGTTGCTATTTTTCGATAGAATTTAATTAAGGCGGCAAACGGCTCTGAATAGTTGCCCTAGTTTTCTCGCTATAACTTCTATACTAAATTACCTAGGGATATGACCTTGGTACCTAAAGATTCCTAAAATGATAGGGGAATATGACCTTGGTACCTAAAGATTCCTAAAATGATAGGCTATCTTCTGAAATAGGTGCCATGTTAGAGGAAAATTTTTTAGGTGCCAGCTACGGACCCTAAACTTTTAAAATTTTTTCTCATATTTCTTTTTGCTGTAGAAAATTTGTTCTTCGCTATAATTTAAAATTTTTGGTATAGAAATATAGGCTCCTATCCCTAGCATAGGATTGCACAATATTTGGTAAGATCAAGGGGCTATAGGGGATGTATAGGGGAGTTTAAAGGAAAATTTTTTAGGTGCCAGCTACGGCGATTTTCTTTTAGGTTCCAAAAAATGTTAAACTGTTTTTGTTAATATCTCGGTACAGATAAGCCGTACGATTATAATTCTTCCACAGGCTAATAGAGAATAATTTTCTGAATCAAACTACATTTCATTTTTTAGAATAAGTGCTTTTATTGATTTTTAATTTAATTTTGAAAATAAGTGTTCGGAGCTCTGTAAATTAGGGTGGTTTACACAAAATCGTAGCTAACTACCGTAGCTAATTTCACGCACGTACTCTGATTTGCGATCTGACGTCTTATCGTAAAGTAGTGTTCGTGAAAAAGCCCAAAATTCAGCTCAGAAACTCAACTAAACAGACCATGATAAAAAGTGATCGGCACGGAGAGGGTTCAGCTTTGAGACCCCAATGACAATTCAGATTTTTAAGTCGAATCGTTTGTTTTGAGATAGTGTTGTAGTTTTTTACAACCTAAACTAACAATGACTACAGAGCTCTGTGTTTTTAACTATAACACTGTGGTCATGTAATTTCAAGTGTTTTGACCTAGTATGTTTAAATTAGTGCAGAACTAATTTAGTTGTAGTATTGACTAGCTGGTACTTTAACTAGCTAGTCGTTTTATTGTTTGACAAATTTACTGGAATTCTCAATTGTGTACAATCGGCACTTGAACCGATTGTAACTGCTGGTTTAATAAAACAACTCTTGTTTGGTTCTTGAGATTAAAAGTGCGACTGTTTATTGAATTCTAAATTATCTTTTATAACACCTCGGTTTGATTTTTGTATTCCTATAGTTCCCGTGCTAAGGGAACGCATGAGATTGGTCACAATTGCACCTGCAGATCATGTTTAAAATAATTTGTGGGAATTGCCATGTCAGCACTTTCCCACGGTAGAGTTTGGCTTTATTTATAATATCAAACTGAAGGTCTGCCTGAAAGTCTGCTCTTTCATTATTCTTTTAAGACTTGCCTGAAAGTATGCCATGAGTTATTGCTTGGCAAAACAGAAGCAAAGAATATGTAATAAATAGAAGGCGCATCTCATACATGTTTCAGAGCAAAAAAGTTTCTTCGATGGACGTATCCATACGTCCATGTTGCGCAACATTCGCAACATTCGCAACATTCGCAACATTCTTTGCCTGAGGTTTCTTCTAGGAGGTAGCCGTACGTCCATGTTCAGCAACATTCTTCGTACGCCCATGTTTCGCATCATAATGGATTTTACGGCAGCTTCTTTTATCAGCATTAAAGCCGGTAGCAATTTCGCCTTTATTTATGGTGTGTGAAGCAATTTTTTCATAGGGCACGATAGCCTAGTGGCTAGAGTGGCTTGCTCGCAAGTAAAAGGCTTAGGTTCGAAACTGGGTACGAGAGTTGTATAAAAATATATTTTTTTCAATTTAAGAAAAATTTTTTAATTTTTGTACAGTCTTCTTTTTATTCGCGTGCCAGGTGTTCTTTTTTTGGTTAACGATGTGCAGACGAATGCTGAATGGATGGGTTTGTGTCATTTAGCTTCTGTGTGTCATCGCATGTAGAATGAGCTTTGTGTGGGTATTCTTGAGTTTTCTGAGTTGACGACGCTAAACGTCGGCAATAAATGAAAACGACAGAGGAGAATGCCTTTTTAGCAATAAGAAGAACGTAGCGCAACTGCGTTTTTCTTATTGAAAAATTGAGGAAAAATGTCGGTATATTCTTTACGTTTTATCCGGTACATTGAATTGATATAATTTTTGAGAAAAGTTGCCGAATTTAATCTTTAATTTTTATTAAATTAAAGCACTTTTGAACATTTGGTTTAACTATAAATCTCTAATTCAATAAAAAAGGGATATCTGAAATGTTTAAACTTCTTAAAGTTCAAAATGTTTTTTAAATGTTCAAACCAATTTAATAAAGTATTTTACAAAATGTTCATACATATAGAGAATGTTGAAATTTAATAAAGTAAGCTTACAAATAAAATATTTGTAGTATTTATTAAAAAGAATTAAAAAACTTTTTTGAAAAATTAAATTCCAAAAATTAATAAATACGAGTATTTATTGCTTGTAAACTTTTAAAAATTTTTGGTCTTTTAAAAATTGTCTGTTTTTAAAGTTATCCTTAAAAAATATTACGATTATTTCAATTTCCAATTTCTCATATCGCGTAACATAAAGAAATTGTCTTTTCAATTTTAAATTGCAAAAATTTCGAGCTGCGGCCGCAAGCGCCGACAACCTTGCCAACACACGACCAAAGCAAACACAGACAGTATAAAATTACACAACACAAGCAGCAAGCAACTGTACTTTGTCAAAAGCAACGAAACGAAAGGGTAAGAAATGCATTGGGCTCGGACCATGGAAGAAGAAATAATAATAAGCAATCAAATTTGGGAAAGGGGAACGAAGAGAGAAGAGAAGAAATTCACGAGAAATTATCGAGCTCGGGCCGCGTTGGTCGTGTGTATTTTGCCTACGTCCAAAAAGAATACATGTTGCTAGTACCCCTTTGCCTACCGACCGACCGCGTCTGTAGCGAAAATTTGAAACATTTTCGTCATGCGCCTTCTATGTACTGTATATTAGAGGTCTGCACGAGACGATCCAAAAGTACTTTCAAGATACAGAAAAAAGTTCGAGAATTGACTGCAGAGTATCTTTTAATTATTCGAATCGATTGAGACTGAACGAATACTCCGCTGAAAATTCTACACTAGACGAATCGAATGAAAACTATTATTCGTCGTTTATGAATTGGAGAAGCACCGAATAAAAAATATTCATATCCCGTTGATTCATTTTTGTTGGTGGAATCGATGGAAATACGTTTTTTTACTTTACGCCTAGGGAAAAAAAAGAAAATTTTTTGGTTCTTATCTATTTGCTGAAGTTTTTGTTAGTGGAATCGAAAGAGGTTGTCGCCGGTCTTTGGAGTTTGAGCAGTGAGAATGAGGGAGAGTTTTTTTCATTTCTTTATTTGCCGATAATTTTTAGAAGCTTATACGGCGGTCTGCTGCCTATGCTGCTACGACGGTAAGGCAGACGCTTATGTATATATATGGCGGTCTGCTGCTTGCGCTGCTATGACGGTGAAGGAATACAGTGTGTTCGTTGTTGTTATGTTTTGTTTTTGCTCTCAATAGAAATTGTTGCCTGGATGTGGGCATTTAGGAACGAAAACAAGTAAGAGCGTTATCTTCGGCCTGGCCGAAGCTCATATACCCTACACCCGCATCTGTCGAGGTGATAAAAAGTGGGCGGGTGACACCTACTTTTTTTTAATTTACAGTGAGAAAATTTTGATCTATTAACTCGTCTACAACACCGTTTTTCCTACCAAACATCTCATTATATGGTATAGTATATAAGTGGGCGTGTCACGCCCATTTTTCAGAATATATTTTAGTCTAAAAAGGTGGACTCGGGGAAAAAATTTAAGCTTTATATTCGCTCTACAAGCTGAGAAATTGAGCTATAAGCATGGGAAAATTCACATTTGCTATTAAAAGTAGGCGTGGCACTAATCCGATTTTCCTCATTTTCAATACCAAACAGCCTATGATGACAAAGTATATTCGTGCCAAATTTCATGGCGATAGCTTTATTCGTTCTCCCGTAATCGTGATTTCTACAGACAGACAGACAGACAGACGGACGGACATGGCTAAATCGAATCAGGAGGTGATTCTGAGCCAGAATATATATACTTTTCTATACCTGCCACGCCTCCTTTAATGCGTTACAAACGGAAGAACAAAGTGAATATACCCTCATCCCTTCGGGTGTAGGGTATAAAAAGGGTAATTAAATGGAAGAATGAATAACTGCACAAAGATCTATCTTTTTATTTTATGAGGTGCAATAAAACCCTTTCGTTTTCTGAGGTTGCTTCAATACGGACAACAAATAGCACCAAAGCAAAGTAAGAAACAAATGATAATTAGTGCCAAATAATGAAATTATGCAGCCAGAATATGTATATTTATTATTTTATTGCGTGAAGTCCAATAGAACCCCTCCGTTTTTTAACATCCTTTCACAGGTGGGTGTGGTAATTCAAAAAGGTTCAAAATTTCAAAGAAACAAAATGTGCAAAAACTTCAATTGATTGGGTGGTGCACTGTGTAATTTGTTCACAGGTATATATGTGCTCATTTGTTACATTCTTATTCCCCCGTATATATGTAGGTGTATTTTTTACGGTAATTTAAAAGAGCAGAAAACATATAAATGTCTTTTAAAGTTTACAAATGTCCACAGTATTGTGAAGAAAGAATCCTACACCAGTGTCTTTAGATAAAGTGAAAATATTATCTAAAAATTCATTGAAGAAAATATAAGCGTGGAACACAAGTGCCAAATAACTGCTCAGAGTCCCAGGTTCTTTACATATATGTAATACTATCGTAAAAAATAGGGATATTAAATAAAAAATTCCAAACATGAGAGAAACATGCATTTAATATTTGCGGGGAGGGAAAGAGGGAGTTTTTTTGGTTTTTTCATTTTTACATTTTCAGGCCCTTATCTGCTGCCTGCCTTGCTCCGGCGGCGAACGCTACCTCATACAGTGCGTTATCTGTTGTTGTCCAACGCCTTTTCCCTCCATGCAGATACTGTCTAAAAATTACGTAGTTTCCTTTCTGTTATGTTATTTGTTATTGTTTTCGAAGCCTGTTGCCGTCCGCAATGAAGGAGGATATACATACAATGTTTACATACATAATGTTTATATGCAGACACGATATATTCGATTCATTCGAAATCAACTTCTCTTCTTTAGGTTCTACCCCAATTTCATTCGTACAAAAACGAATGGAGATTCGGTTTTATTCGACTCTAGGCGGCGTTTGTATTTTTGAGTTAAGGAGTAAAATTTCTATTCGAAATGTGCTGTACTGCAGTAGTGTATTCAAGGGTATTCGTGTGTTCAAGACATCCCATGCAGACCTCTACTGTATATTCTTTGGTCAAATGTTGTCGACTTCATGTCATTGTTGTTGATTATTGTTGAGTGCTGGTTGGGACGTCTTCTCCTTGGTGTTCATCTTTAGGTCTAATTAGTATTATCAAAGAATATGTATTGTATAGAAGGCGCATCTCATACAAATTTTTGAACGAAAAATTTTGTTCTGTGGGTCGTACTGGTACGACCCAAGTTTATAAACATTCTTTCTACACATTGTCTTTTTCGCTCAATTTTTACTCAATTTCTTGTGGTCGTGTTAACTTTCCATTGCTATCGTATTTAATTTTTTGCTATGGAATTTAATTTTTCAAAATAATTTTTTAATTCTTTTTAATAAATACATACATACTACAAATATTTTTAAAATATTAAAATTTTAATATAATTTCATATTAAAATATTTTTAAAGTATTTCTCGTTTTTCGGCAAACGATGGGGATGGGAACTTGTTACTGAAAAACCAATCGCCGCTTATAGGGCTTTTTAGCTTAGGGGCTAGAGTAGCTTACTCGCGTGCAAAAAGGCCTGAGTTCGAACCTGGGTTCGGAAAAGAAAATCGTTCAAATTTATTTTTTCAATTTAAGAATAATTTCGCAATTTTTTTACATTTTTCTTGTTATTTATTGTCTCCATGCCCAGGTGTTCTTTTTTTTACTAACGAAGTGTAGAAAAATTTTGAATGGAATTTTTTTGTGTCTTTTAGCGTCTGTGTGTCATCGCATGTAGAATGAGCGTCGACGTCGACAATAGACGTCGACAATAGATAAAAACGACCGATGAAACGACGAAAAGAGAAGAATGCCTTTTTAGCAATAAAAAGAACGTAGCGCAACTGCGTTTTTTTCTCATTGAAAAATTGGGGGGAAAATGTCGGTATGTTCGGTGCGTTTTATTCGGTACAATAGATTAATATAATTTTTGTTAAATGTAGCCGAATTTAATCCTAGTTGTTCACTTTTTTTAAAAAAATTAGTAAACAATTGGGTAACGATAAACTAGTTCATGTTCATACATTCTATATGTATGAGTTCAAATTTAAGAAAGAAAGCTTACAAATTTTTTAATATTTAAGCTTTTAATAAGGATTAACGAGATAATATTTTATGAAAATATTTAAAAGATTACGAGTAATAAATACTTGTATTTATTAATTTTTGGAATTTAATTTTTCAAAATAATTTTTTAATTCTTTTTAATAAATACATACATACTACAAATATTTTTAAAATATTAAAATTTTAATATAATTTCATATTAAAATATTTTTAAAGTATTAAAATATTTGTAGTATTTATTAAAAAGAAATAAAAAATTACTTTTTAAAATTAAATTCCAAAAATTAGGATTCATTACTTGCATCAGTTGTCAAATTAAACGTTTTTGTGAAATCTGGATAAGCTAATATTGGAGGAGAGATAATTGCTGATTTTAATTTTTCAAAAGCTTTCTGGCAATCATCTGACCAGTTAAACTTTGCATCTTTTCTCAGTAATTTGTTTATTGGTTGTGCTATTTTTGCAGTGTTTGCAATTAATTTCCTGTAATAATTAATTAATCCCAAAAAAGCTTGTACTTCTTTTTTGCTTTTTGGTGGGCTTATTTTCTTGACACATTCTACTTTTTGTGCATCTGGCAATGCACCTGATTCTGAGCATTTATGACCTAAATAAACTATTTCCTTTCGTAAAAATTGACACTTTTTGGTGTTTAGTTTTAAATTGTGCTCTCGTAGAATATTTAGTACCTTACATAGCCTTTCCTCGTGCTGCTGTATGTTTCTACCGTAAATAACTATATCGTCTAGATATACAAAACAGTCAATACCTTGCAACCCTGTTAATATTTGATTCATCAATCTCTGGAATGTCGCTGGGGCTGAAGTTAATCCGAATGGCATTCTTTAAAATTCAAAATGTCCTAAACTCGTACTAAACGCTGTTTTTTCTCTATCTTTTCTGTCTATTATTATTTGGTGATAACCGCTGGCAAGATCTAAAGTTGAAAAATATCTGCAATGTCCTAATTGGTCCATAATTTCATCTATACGGGGTATAGGAAAAACTTGTTTTATGGTAATGTCATTAAGTTTCCTATAGTCCACTACGAGTCTCCATTTTTTCTCATTGTCTCCTGTCGGTTTCTTCGGCACTAATAATATTGGAGAGTTCCATGGAGAAGTACTTGGCTTAATTATATTGTCTTCTAATAATTTTTCTACTTGTTTATTAATTTCTTCCCGGTGTACGTGAGGCAATCTATATTGTTTTTGGTTGACGGGTGGTTGTTCTTGCTTTATTGGTATTTCGTGTCTTGAAACTTGTGTTGCTGTTAATTTGTCGCCTTCTAGCATGAATATGTCATGGTATTTTACACATATTCTTTCTATTGAGGCTTTTTTTTCGGTGTTTAAGTTTGGGTCTATTTGTATATGTTTCAGTAAACTTTTTATTTTATCTGTTGTACTCATTTGCTGTAATGTATGTATCGTACTAGGAGATGGTCTTTTAAAATTAATGAAATTTGAAAATTTAGGAACAAAATTCTCTTTCATTGTAAAGTCGTATTCAGTTGAGTTCAGTATAGGTACATGAACTTTATTGTTTACAACGTTTACAAGTGTCTCTGCCATGTATATTCCTGGCAAAATTTCTTCTTTGTGGATGATTACCACAGGTATCTTTGTATTAATATTAATTTGGATTGTTTTTATTGTTCTTGCACGTATTGTGTCGAGTTGGTTAATTTGCTCCAAATCGTGCTTACACCGCATCAATAACGATGTTTTATATTTGCCATTGTTGTCGACAAAGATTAATTTTTTATTAATTGTATTTATTATGGACTGATTTCACAAGTTATCCCTACCTAGAATACCATCTGCTGGTATCCCTTGTTTAAAGGAAATCGCGTTGAAAACGAATTTAAGGTTTTTATGTTTAATTGTGAATGAGCCTTTCGTAGTTATACATCCACCGAAAGCTCCACTTAAATCTTTTATTTCAGCTGTATTGACCCTCTAACCCGCAAATCTTTAAAAACGGCAGAGAAATGTTTAAATATTTTTTTCTTAGTTAATTATGGCCATCTAAATCGGAAAGAATCATCCAAAAGTCATTTGGTAGCTTCGGTAACCTCCCAGATCAAAAACAGGGAAGAGTGCCTCAAGGCACTTTTGCGGGTTTAGCTTAAAAAAAAACATACTTATTATTTTTTCATTTTTAATCAGTTATTATTTATTTTTTTTTGTGGTATTCTCTGAAACAGTTGTTTTAGTTTGAACAACACAAATGAACATTCACTTTTCTTGAAAGTGACTTTTTACAAAATTTGCACCACCTTTTGCCATCTTTTTTCGACAACCAATCGGAAAGTGGTCAATGCTGTCGAAACGGATATCATCAACTGGATGTTTTGCCTTTTCACCAACTCTGCATTGTTCTAATGATCGGTGATAGGCATTTGTGATCTTCTAACTGATTCCACCTGGCTCGTAGTTTTGATCGTCGATATTATCGTCACTACTAAAATCAAGTTCCTCATCCGATTGCACCAATTCCATTATTTCCCGCACCTGTTCATCAGTCAAGACGGATAATTTTGAATCTCTATAAGAGATCGTCATTTTTAACGATATTTAAAAATATATAACGTATAAAATATAACGAATAAAAATATACACCAAACCGCAACAGTGCCTTGAGGCTCTGATCAGTTTTCGGGTCTAAACACACACATAAATTTTTTTTTTTATAAATTAAATTGTATAAATTGAAAGCAAAATACTGTACCTTTTCAAACAAAAATTTTTTACTCAAATCGGTTTAGAATTTCACACTTTTTTTTCTTTTTCTTTTTTCCCTTTTTTTTTTTTCTTTTTTGTTTTTTTCTTTCAATTTTTCACACAAATTTGATAATACTAGCTAAACTGTCTATCACAATGATAAACTTGAATATTTTCTTTCAGTGCAGTATTTTTTACTTGCATAGAAGATTTCTTCGTAATCATATCTTCTTTAATGTTACAGTTCTCGGATACTCTGTCGGTCTGTGTAAATTGGGAGATGTTAGTTTTAGGACTATTTGATGGACAATTAATCGGAAGCGTGTCAACAGTATTTTTGGACGTTTGACTTACTGGTTCCAATTGTTTTGGCCTAATTTTGCTATAATTTCCGGGTTCCCAGATCATTGGCCTTGTCTGGGCCCTTGCTGGTTTCCCTGAAATGTTTCCCAGTTTCTTTTTGCATTGCAGTTGAATGCATTGTGACCTGGTCTATTGCACCACAGGCATTGCGAGATCATATTTTTTCTCCATGTATTGTTATTATTATTTGTCTGACGCTGTTGGTTTTGTTGTCGGTTGTCGCTCTAAACGGTTTAGTGTTAGTCCATTTATTTTTTTGTTGATATCTAATTTCTTTTCCTTCTTGTCGTACGTTGTTTTGTTTGCATCTCCAGTTTGTTTCGTTTCCATATTTTGTGAATCGTTCGCAATACGGCGTATTTTTTCTTGTCCTACATTCGTCTCTAGTATGCCCTGATTTTCTACAGAACGAGCAGATCGTTCTGTTGTCTGACTTTTGTTCTGAAGTCATATGGTTTTTCTTTAAGTTCGTTATGAAATTATTTATTGTCCTAATTATTTCATTTCTATCTTGTGAGCTGACATTTGATGTATTTCCTACTTCTATCAGTTCTAATACCTTCATTGTTGCGTCAATTAATTCGTCCAGTGTATTAGCGTTTACATTCAGTAGGTGTGTTCTTAATGTGGGGTCTTTTAGACCTGTCTTGAATGCAAAAATTGCTGATAATTCTAGTTCGTTACATAGTGGAGAATCTCTTGTGACTGTATATTGAGTACTAATTATTTCTTCAGCTTGTAGTTTAAGGGCGGATAAGCGTCTGGCAAATGATCGAACATTTTCATTTGGTAATTGGCGACAATTTTGAATTTTCTGCTGGACAGAGGCCAGCGATATCGGTTCTGGGTATGTGGTTTTGATTAAAAGAAAAAGTTCTTCGAGTTTGTCAAATTTTCTTAATCTGACCAAATTAAAAGCGTCGCCGTGTGGACGCTGTTTAACGCAAGATATTAAATCTTGTGTCTCGTTTGTGGTGAAACCCTTGCTCGCTAGTTCACATCCCTCAATGAATTTATATATTTCGCTTCTTATGTCTGGTGATTGTGTACCAGAAAACAGTGGCACTAATTTATTTACAGTTTTTGCTATTAGCTCGATTCCCATTTTCGCAATTGTTATTTTTTGTTCAGATTTTTTAATATTTGTTTGTATTTGGCTTATGTCAGCGCTGTCGCCAGGCGAAGGTAGAGATTTACGCCTTTGAAGTTTTTTCTGTTTTAAAATTCTATTTTCTTCTTTCAAGTTTTGGATTTCTAATTTTGCTTCTGTTAGTATGGGTAGGTTCTGAATTTCCTCTTCTGTGAAATTTTTATTAATGTTCCTTAGTGCTTTATTTTCTGTCTCTAATTCCTGAATTAGATTTGCTTCTACCTGTCTATCTACCAGAATTTGATCGTATTTCTTTTTAAGGCTAGAGAATTCGATTTTCCACTCTTCAATTTCCCTCGCTAAGTTCTGTTGTCTATGGTACAAGAAGTTAAGTAATTCGTCTAGAGTGGCGTCAACCTTTTCTATTTTATTGATGTGACTTAAAGAGTCTAATTTCGTTCGAATTAAACTCAAATGCTCTTTATTGTTGACAGCCGCGCTAAGACTTGCCCAAATTTTCTCTAATAATTCGCCTAACTGTATTTTTAAACTATGCTGTTCTGTATATAACTGTAAAAATTGTTGTTCAAAATCGGGTTTGTCTGCCATTAATGATTAAACGAAGTATATTGTTTGATTAAATATTAGATGAAAAGCGGATTCCGAAAGAATTTTACAAAATTAATGATGTCAATGTACAAATGAAATACACATTTTCTTTGAATACAAAATTTTCGTAAACTAACATTGTGTCGTAAACTAACAATGACTACAGAGCTATGTGTTTTTAGCTATAACACTGTGGTCATGTAATTTCAAGTGTTTTGACCTAGTATGTTTAAATTAGTGCAGAACTAATTTAGTTGTAGTATTGACTAGCTGGTTAAAGTACCAGCAAAGAATATACAATATATAGAAGGCGCATCACTCAAAATTTTCAATTTTTCGCAACAGATGCGGTCGGTCGGTAGGCGGAGGGGTATTAGCAACATGTATTCTTTGAGTATAGGCACACACTCGACGAATATCATGACCCGAGCTCGGGACATGATGTTTCATGGCCCGAGCTCTTGCCACTCTTGCCTTCAAGTGAATTGCTTCCCCTCTCTCTTCTTCTCACTCTACAAACGCATTGCTTATTAACAATTTATATGGTGCTTCTATTGCAACATACACACAAAACACATGATAAGCAAAAAGAAGGCGATTTGAACGACTTATTTCTTCGTTCATGGCCCGAGTAGAATGCATTTCAAGTGAATTTCTTGCCCTTTCGTTTCGTCGCTTTTGACAACGAACAGTTGTTTGCTGCTTGTGTTGGGTAAATTTATACGTCTGCGTATGCTTTGGTCGTGTGTTGGTCATAGGCAAGGTTGTCGGCGGCTGCGGCCGCAACTAGAAATTTTTGGAACTTTCAATTTTGCAAATTGAAAAGATATTTGAAGATTTTTGTATGTTACGCGATTTGAGAAATTAGGATTAAAAAAAATTGTAAAATTTTATAAGGATTAACGAGATCATATTTTACGAAAATATTTGTTACAAGCAGTAAATACTCGTATTTATTAATTTTTGGAATTTAATTTTACAAAGTAATTTTTTAATTCTTTTTAATAAATACTACAAATATTTTAATATTTTAAAAATATTTTAATATAAAATTATATTAAAATTTTAATATTTTTAAAATATTTGTAGTATGTATGTATTTATTAAAAAGAATTAAAAAATTATTTTGAAAAATTAAATTCCAAAATTAATAAATACAAGTATTTATTGCTCATAATCTTTTAAATATTTTCCTAGAATATTATCTCGTTAATCCTTATTAAAAGTTTAAATATTAAAAATTTGTAAGCTTACTTTCTTAAATTTGAACTATTTCTGTATGTATAGACATGAATTAGTTTATCGTTATCCCAAATGTCCACTAATTTAAAAAAAAAAAATGAATAACTAGGATTTAATTCGGTTACGTTTAACAAAAAATTATATGAATTCATTGTACCGGATAAAATGCACCGAACATACCGACATTTTGTCCTAATATTTCAATAAGAAAAAACCCAGTTGCGCGACGTTCTTCTTATTGCTAAAAAGGCATTCTTCTCTGTCGTTTTCATTTATTTTCGACGTCGTCAACTCAGCGTCGTCAACTCTGAGAACTCAAGAATAGCCACGCAAAGCTTATTCTACATGCGATGACACACAGACGCTAAATGATACAAACACATGCATTCCAAATTATTGTACACATCGTTACCCAAAAAAAGAACACCTGGCATGGAGACGAGAATAACAAGAAAAATGTAAAAAATTAAAAATGCCTTAAATTGAAAAAATAAATATTACACAAAGACATTTTTAAAAACATTCCCGCATCCAGGTTCGAACTCAGGCCTTTCTACTCGTCAGTAACCTACTCTATCCACTAGGCTACCAAGCCTTATAAACGATTGCTGGTTTTTCAGTTAGAAGTTCACTGCGGCCTTCGTTTGCCGAAAAACGAGAAAATACGATAGCAATGGAAAGTTAACATGAACACAAGAAATTGAGTAAAAATTGAGCGAAAAAGACAATGTGTAGAAATAATGTTTAGAAACTTGGGTCGTACCGGTACGACCCACAGAACAAAATTTTTCGTTCAAAAATTTGTATGAGATGCGCTTTCTATACAATACATATTCTTTGGTTATAGCAAAGAATATACAATATATAGAAGGCGCATCACTCAAAATTTTCAATTTTTCGCAACAGATGCGGTCGGTCGGTAGGCGGAGGGGTATTAGCAACATGTATTGTTTGAGTATAGGCACACACTCGACGAATATCATGACCCGAGCTCGGGACATGATGTTTCATGGCCCGAGCTCTTGCCACTCTTGCCAGCAAGTGAATTGCTTCCCCTCTCTCTTTTTTTCACTCTACAAACGCATTGCTTATTAACAATTTATATGGTGCTTCTATTGCAACATACACACAAAACACATGATAAGCAAAAAGAAGGCGATTTGAACGACTTATTTCTTCGTTCATGGCCCGAGTAGAATGCATTTCATGTGAATTTCTTGCCCTTTCGTTTCGTCGCTTTTGACAACGAACAGTTGTTTGCTGCTTGTGTTGGGTAAATTTATACGTCTGCGTATGCTTTGGTCGTGTGTTGGTCATAGGCAAGGTTGTCGGCGGCTGCGGCCGCAACTAGAAATTTTTGGAACTTTCAATTTTGCAAATTGAAAAGATATTTGAAGATTTTTGTATGTTACGCGATTTGAGAAATTAGGATTAAAAAAAATTGTAAAATTTTATAAGGATTAACGAGATCATATTTTACGAAAATATTTGTTACAAGCAGTAAATACTCGTATTTATTAATTTTTGGAATTTAATTTTACAAAGTAATTTTTTAATTCTTTTTAATAAATACTACAAATATTTTAATATTTTAAAAATATTTTAATATAAAATTAAATTAAAATTTTAATATTTTTAAAATATTTGTAGTATGTATGTATTTATTAAAAAGAATTAAAAAATTATTTTGAAAAATTAAATTCCAAAAATTAATAAATACAAGTATTTATTGCTCATAATCTTTTAAATATTTTCCTAAAATATTATCTCGTTAATCCTTATTAAAAGCTTAAATATTAAAAATTTGTAAGCTTACTTTCTTAAATTTGAACTATTTCTGTATGTATAGACATGAATTAGTTTATCGTTATCCCAAATGTCCACTAATTTAAAAAAAAAAATGAATAACTAGGATTCGGTTACGTTTAACAAAAAATTATATTAATTCATTGTACCGGATAAAATGCACTGAACATACCGACATTTTGTCCTAATATTTCAATAAGAAAAAACCCAGTTGCGCTACGTTCTTCTTATTGCTAAAATGGCATTCTTCTCTGTCGTTTTCATTTATTTTCGACGTCGTCAACTCAGCGTCGTCAACTCTGAGAACTCAAGAATAGCCACGCAAAGCTTATTCTACATGCGATGACACACAGACGCTAAATGATACAAACGCATGCATTCCAAATTATTGTACACATCGTTACCCAAAAAAGGAACACCTGGCATGGAGACGAGAATAACAAGAAAAATGTAAAAAATTGAAAATGCCTTAAATTGAAAAAATAAATATTACAAAGACATTTTTAAAAACATTCCCGCATCCAGGTTCGAACTCAGGCCTTTCTACTCGTCAGTAACCTACTCTATCCACTAGGCTACCAAGCCTTATAAACGATTGCTGGTTTTTCAGTTAGAAGTTCACTGCGGCCATCGTTTGCCGAAAAACCAGAAAATACAATAGCAATGGAAAGTTAACATGACCACAAGAAATTGAGTAAAAATTGAGCGAAAAAGACAATGTGTAGAAACAATGTTTATAAACTTGGGTCGTACCGGTACGACCCACAGAACAAAATTTTTCGTTCGAAAATTTGTATGAGATGCGCCTTCTATACAATACATATTCTTTGGTTATAGTGTTCTTTACACCGAGTGCTACAAAAAGTACTTTTACCTTTTTCGTACTTTCTGAATTTCGTTTTGTTAACGTAAAATGTAACGCTGCTTTATAATATGATTGATTTTTTCACCAAAATTGAAGAAATTAATAAATTTTAGATGAAATCTTCTATTTTATTTATGGATATCGTATTTAACGATTCGAAACATGTTAACTAAATGTACAGAATTCCGCCATTAGCTTGTTTAGAAGTATTCCTTATTTTCAGTAGTTATGAGTAACTTGTTTTCATTTTATCTTTGCTGCAATAGCTTAAACATCCTAGCAAAATTTCTCAAAGTTCGATAATCTTGGATCTTTGCTCCAAGATGCAAGATTGCATGTTTGCCGTATGCTGTTTAATACCAAACAGCCTATTATGACAAAAAATATTCGTCCCAAATTTCATAGCTCTATTCGTTCTCCCTTAATCGCGATTTCTACAGACGGACGGACTGACAGACTTTCAGGAAGACGCCTCCTTGAATGCGTTACAAACGGAAGCACAAAGTGAATATATACCTTATCCTTTCAGGTGTAGGGAAAAAATTGATTTTAAATAATAAGAATTTAAGTTCTTCGATGTATTTATTTACTTATGCATACAACCACATTAAGTTTTTGTACGATACAATAACATTTAAGTTATTAGATGAATAATTTTTCCTACCATATTATGTAATAATATTTAAATAAAAAAATAAAAATGGTAAGTGGAAACAGAAACCAACTTAGCATTTGGAATCGCAACGCAAATGGAGAAATGCAAAAAAAGTACTTTGAGTAATGATTAAATTATTATTTAAGTGCTTTATGTGATGTTTTTGTATTTTTTTCTAGTACGGGCGTTGCTGTACTTGGCCACACGGTTGCTGAATTTACTCAGGCACGAGTCTAAAGTAAATTTAGACTTATTCAAGAACCAAAGATAAGCCCTCAGGCGGATATTGATTTCTATTCCGATAGAAGTGTGCATGCAATTGCAACATTCTGAAGTTATACTCTCGTAAGTTTATAAATTCATCATTCCCTTTGCCTTTTTGGGTTTCTTTGATATATTTACATATTTTCTTTTATTCTCTACATCTTAGGAATTCTAGTACCAGATCCGTTATTCTCAAAGCGGAACAGATTGAGGACAGATGTCTCTGGTGCTTAACGTGGGTGCCTGCCTTAAAAAGGCTTAAACCCACGGTGTGCCATCACACTGGAGTCGGATTAAGCGCCGACCACCGCCCCAATCAGCAAAACAAATGGGAATCAAGATACACAGAGTGCACATGCAGAACATATGCACTCCATGCACCCATCTCCCATCCATTCAACCAACAGGTGCCAATTTGAAGTCATACATAAAGGGCATGACTTGCCCTTTGGTTGAGGCCTATCTAATACCTCTGCCGTTCTATGGGTCACGGCACCCGGTTGCAATGCAACTCCACATCGAGCCAGGCTCTCCCCGCGTACGTTTGGGTTTTAACCACAGCCACCACGACACTCCCACAAGGGGGCCTACCGCATGTCAGCTCGGATACAATCCGGGGGCTACTGACATCCCGTGGTACCAGAAAAGAAGCCTCTGTTCAGACCTCGTAGTCAAAACTACTACCAGTTGAGCTCCTTTATAGCTCCGGACTGGTTGCCGTTACGAAAAAAGTACGATAGGAGATTGGAACAAACGTGCGAGCAGGGCCAAATCGCACGCCCTTATCGCTTCTCGGCCTTATGGCTAAGATCAAAGTGTAGATTGAGGACAGCACAAACTCTCCAATTTTGTTCTTGTTTTTTTTTGTTGTTGTTGTTTTTTGCGCTGATACCAACAAAATCAAAAATTTTTGTCGCTCTCGTATGGTTTAGTAGTTATAGCCCTTTAAAGTTTGAAAATTTGACGTCTATATCTCCTAAACTGCAAGAGATATCTGGATGATATATGCACCATTGGAAAGGTAATAATAAAAAGGTAATAAAAGGTAAAAATATCTTTCATTTATGTAATATAATATTTAATCCAAAATCGTGTACTTTTGGAAAAAATTTAAATTTTTCATTTTTATTACTATTTTCTTCTATTCATTAATTTTTTTCTCTGTAAAATGTATAATTAATGCATATAATTATGTCAATATAAAGAAACCCCAGGTTCTTAGCTTTGCAGACATATTTTTTTCACCACTATCGATGCCAGATTTTAGGAGAAAATTCATTTTAAAGCTCACAATACTCGGCCGCGGCAAAGATCATCACCCTCAATCAGCAGAATCCTCTCAGTAATGTGAAGTTTTTTTGCATACAAGTTTTTCCTCATATTGGCGGCCTTCGGCCGCGGCAGGAATCATAACCATCAATCAGCAGAATCCTCTCGGTAATGTGAAGTATTTTGCATATATACATTTTGTTAGGGGACCCAGCCGTCCAGGCCTCCACCGGCTAGCTCTTAGAGTCTCAGGGCGGTTCTCAACCCGACCAGGGGCGGCGCAGTCCACCAGCAATAACCTCCTGACACGGAAGCAACTACCGGCATCTTCTGAATTCCCTCCCAACCACCGACGACCACTCCCCTCAAAAAAACCAAAACTTTAGAGCTTCATTTGGTACACATATATATATTAATAAGTAAAATTAAATGACATATTCCAGCAGTACAAACTCGATGAGAAGCTTTTAATTCTAACAATCTTTATCAACTCCAATTCTGATATTATATTTGTTCTTTTAAAACGAGCTTGACAGCACGAGTCGTGCCTAAACTGACTCACAACAAATTACTTATTTAAATCATCTTCGGGATTAAACCGGCAGTGAGGGAGCTCCCTACGGGCTACAAAAAAAAACTTTCTTCGTTAAAACCCTTCACAATATCCCCCGGACACCACCCCGCTGTCCAACTCTCACAATAAATCAAAGGAAAATAAAAAAAATTTTACAGGATTGGCACATAAAAAAAAACAAAATCATGTTATTAAAACTACATACAAATATCAACATACAAATATCATAAGACATAAAACATACAAATATCCGGTTGTGTTTGAGTGTAAACTCCTGAAATAGCGACGGCCACCGTCCTTTAGCACCTGACCCGCTCGCGCTCGTGATAAATTCCTGGCTTCACCAACCTTGCCTACTAGTCCCCCTTTGCTTCGTCGCACGTGATCTCTTATATACGCGATGTACGTTTTCCCTATCAAAGCATGTATTGTACTACGATTATGGAATGCAGCCAACCGTTTCCAGCGTGAGGTAATGGACCGCTCGCAGCGCCTGACGTATGCGTCTGACTTGCGCGCCGGACTTAACGCTATCTATATATAGCCGATCATTTGACTTCGTAACCAGCCGGTTGCTCCACGACACCGTCGCCAGCAAACTTTTAATTTATGACCTTTAATTTTTCACAAACTTATGATTTTCTTTAATTAAAAATTCGGCTTCATATACGGCTCTACTGGTTACACACTTTCAATTCTTTCTTTATAGATTTAACAAAATTTTCACGCCAAATTCTTGACCGGCTTGGTCCGCCGCTACCAACCGAATAATCTTGCTCGCACTCCGTCTACCTCAGCTACTTGCCGTTTTTTCCTCTACAGTTACTTGGCCTTGACACAGAAAGACCACAATAACTAAGCTGACAGCCCCCGCTCACCACCTAACTCACCTAAAACTCACCATAATCCACTTTTTGTCTGGCAACACTGCCTCCGGCGATCTGCCCACAAAAGTACCTGAACACCACCACCCTGCCATACCGACTCCCGTAAGAACCCTGTTTCACACTGACGCGAGACGATTATTCTTGTAGGTAAGTTCACCTAATTTCAACAAAAACTAAATATCTTGTCTACTCTCTCATTTAGAAACGCCTGCAACAAAACTTTGGATTTGGACAGCTGCTCCAACTGGACAAAGACAATGTGCAGGTGGCCTGGATAAAACACTAAGTCACGCCGTCTGCGCCAAACGTAGGCTTCCGCCCACGACCCTGAGATACCACCATCAAGTCTCATATCACCATCTGTAATTCTGCGGTTCTAGGTTTTCAACGAAATTCCTGCGGTAGACTTCCTGGCCTGGTACGAACCTAACAACTCTCGCCCGCTTATTGTAGCGCTTGGAACTCTTCTCATATGATTCGTGGAGGTTCTGCTTTACTTTACCTCTAACCAATTCTAACCTATCACTCCTACTCAAATTACCTAACTCATGGTCACTTATTGAAGACAATTGTCGTGCCAACGCATAATCCGACCCACTAAAAAACATGTGAAAGCCGTATAACGCATAAAAGGGTGAAGTTCCAGTTGCTTTGTGAATCGCAGTGCGCACGGCACATTCTATCTCGGATAAGTCGGCATCCCATTCGCAGTGATCCTCTTTCAAGTACGTTTGTATTGCTGCCAACACTGACTGGTTGACCCGTTCAGCCGCATTCGATTGCGGGGCATAGAATGCAGTCTTCATGTGCACTATCTTATACGTGTTTGCCATATCAGTGAATCCCTTTGACTGGAACTGCTTACCATTGTCTGAATAAATTATTTCGGGCACTCCGAATTTATGAAAAACTTCTTGCTTCAAGAAACTGACTACATTCCGACTGCTCGCTGCCTTCATTGCTTTTAAAAAAATGTACTTCGTAAAATGGTCAACTACCACGAAGATGTAGGCATTTCCTTTTTTGGACCGCGGGTATTTTCCCATGAAATCAATGTACAACTTCTGAAAAGGTCTTTCCGTTACTACTTCTTTACCATTCCCAGGTATCATATTCTTATTCGTCGATTTGCTTTCCTTACACATCGCGCATTCGTTAATGTACTTACGTACTTGGACTGCCATGCGCGGCCAATAGAAAAACCTACGCAGCCAAACCAGAGTTTTGGCAATTCCTCCATGAGCCGCAATTTTTGCATCATGTTCTCTAGCAATCAATGCAGACGTTAGACTCTCCGGAATCCACAGCTTCCATGCATGTTCTTCCAAGTCAGGATTTAGTCTAGCTGCTCTGTCTCGCCTAAAAACCATGTCATCGACTACTTTCAAGTCGGGCAGCCGCTCTTGGTTTTCGCAAATCTTTCTTTTTAATTCCACATACTGTGGTGATCCGAATTCTGTTGTCTCGAAGTTTAATATTTCCGAAAAATCTATTGCTTCAATTACCCTAGACAGTGTGTCTGCCACCACATTGTCCGCGCCTTTCCGATGTTCGATCTTAAATTTGAATGTTTGCAACATCAGTGACCATCTAGCCAATCGTCCATTTAAATCTTTCATGGACATAAGCCATTTCAGACTGGAATGATCGGTTATCACCGTAAACGGATGTAATTCAATATATGGTCAGAAACGTTTCACTGCTAACACTGCCGCTAAACACTCCTTTTCTGTTACGCTGTAGTTGCATTGGTGTTTGTTCAACTTTTGCGAAAAGAATGCTATGGGATATTCAAAACCATCTTCATCCTTCTGAAGCAGTGCCGCCCCTACTCCTAATTCTGACGCGTCGCATTGTATATAGAACGCTTTATCAAAGTCGGCGTGTCTAAGGACTGGTCATGATGTCAACCTCTCTTTTAAATCGTTAAAAGCTCTGATCGCTTCTGTAGTCATCTTAAAATGTTTACTCTTCCTCAATGTATCGTTTAATGGTGCGGAAACTGTTGCAAAGTCTTTTATAAAACGCCGATACCAGCCTGCCATGCCTAAAAAACAACGGACTTCTCGGAACGATTTTGGCACTGGAATATTTTTAATGGCTGCCACTTTCTCAGGATCGGTTTTAATCATGCCGCCTCCGACTATGTACCCAAGATATTTCAGCTCTTTAAAACAAAAGTTTGACTTCTGCATACCGATCGTTAAATTCGCCCTATTTAAACAATCTGCCACTTCTCCCAGTAACTTAATATGTTGTTCGAAATCAGCGGATATGATTAGCAAATCATCGAGATATATAAACACATTCTGCCTGAGCTTCTGTGGAATTACTTTATCCATCAGTCTACATAGTCTTTGAGCCGCGTTACATAAACCAAACGGCATGACTGCAAACTGATAAAGTGGACGGCCTGGAACCGTAAACGCTGTATATGCTTTGCTCGCTTCAGATAAGTCAATTTGCCAGAAGGCATGTTTTAAATCTATGCTGCTAATAAAATATGTTGCTTCTATTCTCCCGAGAATACTCTCTATATGCTGGAGTGGATATGCATCCTTTTCAGTTAGCTTATTCAACTTTCGTGCATCTAGACGCAACCGATTCTTATTCGGCTTCCTGACCAACGTTACTCGGTTATTCCAGGGGCTATTGCTTTCCTCTATTACTCCCATTTGCAACATTGCATCTATTTCGGTGTATATTAACTCCTGAATCTTGGGTGATATCGGAAAATGCCGCTCTTTAAATGGCACTGCTCCCTTTCGCAACAGTATATCGTGTTTCTCCATATTAGTTCGACCTAATCCATGCTTTTCAAACGACCTAAAATGGCCGATCATATTTTCTAATTCAAGCTTCTGTTCCTGTGTCAAACTGTGCTGCACGATCTTGACTTTACTCGATGTATCTTCTTCACCCAGCATATCACGGTTATCACCTTCCTCACTCATGAACACTTCTTCTCCAATGATTTCTGGCGCGAGACTGAATTCCCTCAAAAAATTAATTCCTAAATAAATTCGTTGTTTCAGCTGCGGACACACATAGAAATTTATTAATTTTACTTTCTTTTTATACTCTACAGGAACTCTAACTTTACCTATGATCGTATGAGCTTGGCCACCAGCTGTTTTAACGGCCGCAAAATACCGCCTGATTGGAAGTTGAAGCTCCTCCAACAGCTCTTTGCCTCCGTGCCCTATCAAACTTACTGACGCACCCGTGTCTAATAACCCTTGCAACTCTTTCCCTGCTATTTTGATGGTCGCAAAAATTCTAGGATCAGGACGTTCAGAACTCATAACCGCTGCCGCTATTTGCTTTCGAACCATTTTGCGAATCCGAAACCTCTCTCTTGCTTTCAGAATTCTTCGAAAATTTCTTGCTTGCTTTCTAAACTGTTTTTTACATTCTTTTCCTGATTTCTTAATATGTAACCTAGTGTTATTATTTGAGGAAGCTTTCGGATTCTCACCATGGTTAGCTTGTACGAATATTTCTATTAAATTTTTCTCTTTCACAGAATTTATACCTAAAGATCTGCGGCCACCATTGACTACGTTTGTACTAGCATTTTTATTAATTATCGCCGGAATGGATTCGCTGTCTTCGCGGGGCCTGGTACTGCTCGCGCTTGCCCCGTTGTATACGTTTTTTGGCGGCTTGTTCGGGTTACAATTGTTACACCGCGGAGTTGTTACGTCCAGCAAGCCACATTTGTAGCAAAAGATGTTTCTGATCGAGGAATCACACTCCATGTAAACATGACCTTTCTTTCTGCAGTTCCAGCACACAGGTAAAATATTCCTTTTTTGCTGGTCAGTTTGCTGTTTAGCCTGTACCTCATTTCCCTCTACAGCTGGTGCGTTACTACAAGATTCATTATCTACTGCCTCATTATCCAATTCAGCCTCACTAACGATTCTACCACGCTGTCGATCTACCTGCCTAATTGGTTGTTGGTACCACTGGTGCACCTCTCTTTGCCCAAAGTTACGCTCTACTTCTAGACATTCGTCTCGTAACTGCTCCAGATTGTATATCCTTATTGGATACACCAGCCTCGCTAGATCGCCTCTGAGATTACCTTTTACAATGCGAACTAATTCTTGCTCTGATAATGGTTGCTTCAGTTGTGAGTGAAGTTTTCGGATTGTATGTAAGAACATATCTACTGATTCATTAGGTCGCTGCCTTCTTTCACATATGTCCCTCATGATCTCAAAATCGGTTCTATTACTCCTAAACCTGCTTAGCAACGCATCGCGAAGTGTATGCCAGTTCGATATTGGATTTGTCTTAAGGTAAAGCCAATACCAATTCTTTGCCTCTCCAGTCAATAATCGGTGAAAATCATGCATTATTTCCGACCACGGGCAATCATACTGCCTCTGTAAATATTCTACTCTAAATAAAAAGTCTTCAATTGAAATATTATTTCTGTCTCCATCAAAAGAGACATCCCACTTGTCTACTCTAACACCTCCAGTGTTTGGGATTTGCATTTCCAAATTCCCGTTCCTATTCGTTTGCGACAGGTTTTCTATTCTACCGCTTGGATTATGCCCCCAGCCGGATGTTGGCGCGTGTTGATACTGGCTACGTTTGTTATTCTCACACCTATAACCTCTACTAGAAACGTCTTGTAATGATCCACGCTCTTCTTGCACTGGACCAGAGGGAATCACTGTTCTTATATTTTGTCTCCACGCTAAGTTTTCATTAACATTTACTATATCATTACAGCCGTACTCACTTAAGCTTTCTTTTCCTTCACAGGTTGCCCCGGTTACTCTATTCTGCGATTGGACGATCACTTTTGGTTGGGTCTCTTGAACATTTACGTGTTTATTGGCTATGAGCTGTTCAACTTCTTTCACGATTGTTGACAAACCCTCTCTAATGTGTTCCCTGATGTATCTACCTACTTCGCGCTGGAAGGACGCTTGAAATTCTACCTGTGCTTGGTCAACTATTTTCTAACAAATTGCGGGTAATTCGTTCTGCAAGTTCGCGATGTTATTACTTCTTTTGTCACTCTCTGTATCGACATTATTTTTAGTAGTTTTTACCGTGTTTATCATTGTTCCTGTATTTTCAGGATTTGGTTTGAACGCTACGCTTTTGGCCGCTATCTGCTTTGCAGGACCCCCTTGAGGAGTTGGAGCCGTCAAGTCCACCGTTTGCGTGGTGTGTCCCTTATCAATTTCTTGATGTGTTATATTTTCTACACTTTGCTTTTTATTCATAATTGCTTGTGATTTATCTATATAAAATGAATCGGCTTCTTTTTGGCCCGTCGCCTTTTGTGGAGAGTGTTACTTCCGCAGTTACTTCTGCGCTATGACTTAGGGAATATTCGACGCCGGAACGTGTGCGGTTTGCGTCGAATTGCTGAGATCTTTTTATGCTTGGTTGTGTCTTTGTTCCACTTTGCATAATATCCGCGACTAAAAAAAATTTTGTGTATGTGTTTATGCAACTTTTGCTTAAATCAACGCGAGGTTTATCTACTTCTTCTTTTTGGACGTGTATTTGGATTCGATTCTTGATAACAATCACTTAAACGAAGAAACAAACGTTTTTATACAATTTGCACACATAACATCAACTAACACGATTATGATCGTACTTGAAATATCACCCTAATTCTCAATCCTTTCACCAAAAAAAAGTCACAATTTTCTATTCAAATAAGTATTTTATCTTTAATTGAAAGGCTTTGGTCATCCGTAGCTCGGGAGAAACAAAAACGATGCCGTTACTACATTACAACTACTACAAAATTTTAATATTATGTATCCGATCCAGCCATTCTGTCGCGTGTGCCGACATAAGACTTTACTTTTTTTGTGGACTTTTCGCTTTCAGATCATTTAAGGATCTCAATCCTCTAATTTCCACCGCGTTGCAGAGCATTTCGTGTTTTCTACAATTTTTTCCATCGAAGTCGCTGCACGCCATGAATTCAAATGGACTCTCCTCCAATTGGATTCTAGTTCGACTTTATCCTTTATTTGCAGGTGCTTTCCACGACAATAAAGACATTTGCTTCTATCATATATCGATAGGTCAGGCAATAAGTAGCTCTTACATTTAATTGCTTCCATACATAGGTGTCGGATATTAAAATGAAAATTCCACAAAAGTTTTTTACTAATTAAACATTCCTACTTGTCGGTTGTGCGTCCGCAGGACTTCTTTCATTTTGTATTTAAAACACCGATAATACTAATAAGTGCAATTGAGTGTGTATTTATAACGCTCAAGCCACTGGTTTTCGGAAGCACTGCTAAGGGAAAACCGTGTAAATGTTTCGCATCGGATACTAAAAAAAATTACTCTTTCTCCGCCTGCTGCTATTCGACAACGGAGTCTTCTTTTTCTGATGCTATTTAATTTTGGTTGTTCTTTAACATCCCAAGCCATCAGTTCCTAGACACTCCGTTGGAGAAAACTGCAGAACGGGCCTTTTTAGATTGGGCGCCATGTTGTTAGGGGACCAAGCCGTCCAGGCCTCCACCGGCTAGCTCTTAGAGTCCCAGGGCGGTTCTCAACCCGACCAGGGGCGGCGCAGTCCACCAGCAATAACCTCCTGACACGGAAGCAACTACCGGCATCTTCTGAATTCCCTCCCAACCACCGACGACCACTCCCCTCAAAAAAACCAAAACTTTAGAGCTTCATTTGGTACACATATATATTAATAAGTAAAATTAAATGACATATTCTAGCAGTACAAACTCGGTGAGAAGCTATTAATTCTAACAATCTTTATCAACTCCAATTCTGATATTATATTTGTTCTTTTAAAACGAGCTTGACAGCACGAGTCGTGCCTAAACTGACTCACAACAAATTACTTATTTAAATCATCTTCGGGATTAAACAGGCCGTGAGGGAGCTCCCTACGGGCTACAAAAATAAAAAAAAATTTTACAGGATTGGCACATAAAAAAAACATAATCATGTTATTAATATTACATACAAATATCAACATACAAATATCATAAGACATAAAACATACAAATATCCGGTTGTGTTTGAGTGTAAACTCCTGAAATAGCGACGGCCACCGTCCTTTAGCACCTGACCCGCTCGCGCTCGTGATAAATTCCTGGCTTCACCAACCTTGCCTACTAGTCCCCCTTTGCTTCGTCGCACGTGATCTCTTATATACGCGATGTACGTTTTCCCTATCAAAGCATGTATTGTACTACGATTATGGAATGCAGCCAACCGTTTCCAGCGTGAGGTAATGGACCGCTCGCAGCGCCTTGCGTATGCGTCTGACTTGCGCGCCGGACTTAACGCTATCTATATATAGCCGATCTTTTGACTTCGTAACCAGCCGGTTGCTCCACGACACCGTCGCCAGCAAACTTTTAATTTATGACCTTTAATTTTTCACAAATTTATGATTTTCTTTAATTAAAAATTCGGCCTCATATACGGCTCTGCTGGTTACACACTTTCAATTCTTTCTTTATAGATTTAACAAAATTTTCACGCCAAATTCTTGACCGGCTTGGTCCGCCACTACCAACCGAATAATCTTGCTCGCACTCCGTCTACCTCAGCTACTTGCCGTTTTTTCCTCTACAGTTACTTGGCCTTGACACAGAAAGACCACAATAACTAAGCTGACAGCCCCCGCTCACCACCTAACTCACCTACAACTCACCATAATCCACTTCTTGTCTGGCAACACTGCCTCCGGCGATCTGCCCACAAAAGTACCTAAACACCACCACCCTGCCATACCGACTCCCGTAAGAACCCTGTTTCACACTGACGCGAGACGATTATTCTTGTAGGTAAGTTCACCTAATTTCAACAAAAACTAAATATCTTGTCTACTCCCTCCTTTAGAAACGCCTGCAACAATTTTTCCACGTATTGGCGGCCTTCGGCCGCGGCAGGGATCATAACCATCAATCAGCAGAATCCTCTCGGTAATGTGAAGTTTTTTGCATATACATTTTCCGCGTATTGGCGGCCTTCGGCCGCGACAGGGATCATAACCATCAATCAGCAGGATCCTCTCGGTAATGTGAAGTATTTTGCATATACATTTTTCCGCGTATTGGCGGCCTTCGGCCGCGGCAGGGATCATAACCATCAATCAGCAGAATCCTCTCAGTAAAGTGAAGTATTTTACATACAGGGTTTTCCGCGTATTGGCGGCCTTTGGCCGTGGCAGGGATCATTACCATCAATCAACAAAATCATCTCGTTAATGTAAAGTATTCTCGCATACAAAGTCTTGTTGCGTAACAACAACAAAAATCAAGAAAATTCTCGGTAATAAAATGCATTTTTAATTCAGTGAGCTTTAAAAGGCTTTTTCTCCTAAAATCTGGCACCGATTGTGGTGAAAAAAATATGTCTGCAAAGCTAAGTACCTGGGCTTTCTTTATATTGACATAATTATATGGATTAATTATACATTTTACAGAGAAAAAATTAATGAATAGAAAAAAATAGTGATAAAAATGAAAAATTTAATTTTTCTCTAAAAGTACACGATTTTTGATAAAATATTATATTACATAAATGAAAGATGTTTTTAATACCTTTCCAATAGTATATATATGTCATCCAGATATCTTATACAGTTTAGGAGATATAAACGTTAAATTATCAAAATTTAAAGGACTATAACTCCTAAACCATACGAGAGCGACAAAAAATTTTGATTTTGTTGGGATCAGCGCAAAAAACACCAACAAAAAAAAAAACAACAAAATTGGAGAGTGTGTGCTGTCCTCAATTTAAGCCCCGTTCATATACAGCCCCGGAAAGTGCTACTTGCGAAGTCCAGTGCATGATTTAACTTCATTAAAATTCACTAAAAACCCTAATTTCTTTGCGAAATAGCTAAACAATTTTCACAAGCTAAACATTTTTGATCTGTTAAAATAATAAACAAAGGAAATGTCATATAAACGTGACGTCTTGTGGTGAACTGCATATACACGACACATACACTATACGTGTTTCACCTAATTACCGAATTTTTTTTTTTTTTACATATACGATGGGTCTTGACGCAGTTTCCTATCTCGTTATCTCTGATTCAGGTAGGATTGTGCTTAATGAGTCCGGAGCCGGATCGGACATGAAACAGGTTTTTTTAGGTCCGGACACATGTCCGCGTACCTATTAAATTTTTTTGCCTTACCAATTCCAATGTGTCCGTTCTTTTTCTTTTATGCCACCATTCCGCCGAACACACGGCACACCGCGAAGTGTCATTTGGTTAAGTGAGATATAGCTATCAAATAATAAATTGCAATGTTTGTTTGGTTTCAGTATTATTTAAAATTTAAATAAATACTAAAAATAGTATTATTGGACCTATGAATGTGCTTTGGACACTAATAGTTATAAGCTAATAGATAACAAATAATGTTAACAAGAATGAAAAACAAAAGGTTCCTTTCTTTACGAACACTTGAGCAGAGATAACGAGATAGGAAACTGCGTCAAGACCCATCGTAAATGTCAAAAAAAAAACGAAATTCGGTAATTAGGTGAAACACGTATAGTGTATGAGTCGTGTATATGTAGTTCACCACAAGACGTCACGTTTATATGACATTTTCTTTGTTTATTATTTTAACAGATAAAAAGTGTTTAGCATGTAAAAAATTATCAGCTATTTTGCAAAGAAATTAGCGTTTTTAGTGAATTTAAATGTAATTAAATCATGCACTGGACCTCGCAAGTAGCACTTGCCGGGGCTGTATATGAACGGCTTGCCATTTTGGAGCAGGATGATTGGCCTGCAACGGCAGGCATGGAAGTTTCAGTGCAGGGAAGTTTGTTGCGACCTCTGCTATTTTTCTCCGGCCAATCGGAGTTGATAGGTCATGTTTTGAGTGAAACCGCATCGGATCCGATGCCAGCGTATCAAGGCACCACCTTGTCGCACAATCATGAACACTATGTGATACTATCGTCCGGAGCCACGGTCTTAATGCAATTGCTCGGGGCTCAGTCAATCGATTTGAATGGAAGTGGAATGGAAATGAACTTGGCATTTGGAATCGCAACGCAAATGCAGAAATTAAGAAAAGGTACTTTAATTAATAATTAAATTATTATTTAAGTGTTTTATGTGATGTTTTTGTATTTTTTTCTAGTACGGGCGTTGCTGTACTTGGCCACACGGTTGCTCAATTTACTCACGCACAAATCCGCCGGATTTACTTTAGCTTTAAATCAAAAGAACAATGAAATGTGCAACATATTATTTTTATAATTCAGACTGTATATTTAAATGTTACTACATAATATTGTAGGAAAAATTATTCATCTAATAACTTAAATGTTATGTATAGGATAAACACTTAACGTGGTTGTATGCATAAGTAAATAAATACATGAAAGAACTTAAATTCTTATTATTTAAAAGCAATTCTTTTTTACCCTACACCCGAAAGGATGAGGGATAGATTCACTTTGTGCTTCCGTTTGTATCGCATTAAAGGAGGCGTCTGCCTGTAAGTCTGTCAGTCCGTCCGTCTGTAGAAATCACGATTAAGGGAGAACTAATAGAGCTGTGAAATTTGGGACGAATATACTTGGTCATAATAGGCTGTTTGGTATTAAATACAATACCAACATGGTTGTTTGGAACACATATGCAATCTTGCGTCCAGAAGATTTATAACTTCACAACCATGTTCGTTATTGAACTTTTGAAATTTCGCTAGAATGTTTAGCTATTGCAGCAAAGATAAAAGGAAAGAAAGTTACTCATAACTACTGAAAATAAAGAATACACCTAAACAAACAAATGGCGGAATTCTGTACATTTAGTTAATATTATTTGTATCGTTAAATACGGCAACACTAGTATCGGCAAATTCAATGGCGAGGTGAACGAAAAATTTGAGGGTATACCAACGCCATTTTATGTCTGCTTTTTTATTTTAATTGGATAATCAATTTGATTTTACAATGATTTCTTTTGCTTGAATTGTTCATAGAATAGATCATACAGTTTCTGGTATAAAATAGTGGCGGCTTTGAACGCATAAAACAATTTACATTAGATTTTTTGTTGTTAATCTGCACTTGCAATTACTTCTAAACTTAAAATACTTTTACCAAATAGGTTATAATTAAGTAATAAACTATTTAAAAGTAAAATGGATATTAAATAGACTAAATATTGGCATAAATAAATAAATAAAAATGTATGTCTTCGAATTCATTAATTATATGAATAATTAACTAAGTTGCTATCTCAAAACAAACATTTCGACTTAAAAATCTGAATTGTCATTAGGGTCTCAAAGCTGAACCCTCTCCGTCCCGATTACTCTTCATCCTTGGTCTGTAATGTTGAGTTTCTCTTTTAGTAACCCCTCCGCCGCAAACGTCTCACCAACAACAGGGGCACGTAACTTTCAGTTTCCTATACAAAAAACCCCGTTCCCTTTCCGCGACACTCTTCATCAGAGGGTCTGTAATGTTGAGTTTCTCAGCTCAATTTTCGGCTTTTTCACGAACACTACTTTACGATTAGACGTCAAATCGCAGATCAGAGTTGCAAGTTTTTCGAGCCTTGACGCAGTTTCCTATCTCGTTATCTCTGACTTGAGCATTCTTTAACTTGCATATACCCAGTTTTGACAGCTTTAGCAAACACACTACCACAGAATAACAGTACATTTATTACATATTCTTTGACACTACATTCTCACAAAATAAAGTTTGTGTCTTTAGCTGCGTTCCAGCTTGTCTAATCTAATCCGATTATCATGTGGAACGCTAAAAGATATCACATCCAGATGGCGCATCCACAATTAAAATAACATTGCCGACGAAAATGGAAAACTATCTTATGGTTAGTATACGTTGTAAAGTACATATTTTCCATGCGTAATTATATAATTTAGGAACTCTGCGAGACCTCATTACCATTGCCATTTTACCATTAGTTGGTAAAACTGCAAATAGACCAAAATAATTGCTACAGCGCCATCTATATTTCAATATGTGCGCCCTCTATAACTGAAGTTTAGAACTACTGATCGGATTAAAAATTAATCCGAAAAGGTAATAGGATTAAAATGTTGTTGTTGCTTTGCATTAAAAAATTATTAATCCAAACAAGATTAGAACAGCTGGAACGCAGCTATTAATAGCCTGAACACAGTCAAATTTCGTTGACTACAAATGACGTCGCTAGTGTCAAAATTACATTGGCTCTTATGGGAAACGAGAAAAAAATAAAATTTCGTTGCATTCGTCGACGAAAGCAACGTCGGTAGTCGCTCGTGTTCTAATTCCTGTTCGTGTTCTAATTCCTTAGCCACATAGTACGTCTTGTTCTTCTTTTCTTGTTTGTTTGACAACTATCATCGCTCATCGCTCATCGTCGACGAAATGACTGTGTTCAGGCTATAAAGAAAATAAGAAGTCCGATGTGTCCGGACACATTAAAGAAAATAGGTTTTGACAGATTCAGCAAACACACCACATTTTTACGAAATAAAGTTTGTGTCAAGTCCGGACACATCGGACACATTAAAGAAAATTTTTTGGAGTTGTAGGAAACAAGTCCGATACCGGACATATGTCCGGGACACATTAAGATCCGGACCTACCCATCCCTAGATTCCGGGACGTAGGAAATGACAACGGACAACAAAAATCAAATATAAAAGTTCTCGTCAAGTGGATAATGGTTAAATAGAATGAGATTGCTTAAAAAAATTGTAAAAGTGCTGTGAATTTATTTAAAAATTATTCCATTTTAAATTTTTTTAACCATAATTGAAGTATGTCTACAGAGAATCTGAAACATAAAGTAATAGTGACCGCCCCAGTTACAAGCTGGAAGAATGATCATGAAGCAATCTTTTTTGAAGACTATCCTTTACATAAATGCGCATTC
Organism: Conops quadrifasciatus; assembly: GCA_949752815.1. Taxonomy (NCBI): domain Eukaryota; kingdom Metazoa; phylum Arthropoda; class Insecta; order Diptera; family Conopidae; genus Conops; species Conops quadrifasciatus. The sequence goes on along the minus strand of OX457077.1, from coordinate 20,000,505 downwards.
AGAGGAGATCATAAGAAGCTCGCATTACTCTTAAGTCGTTACCAAGGGAATCTTAGTGAGGAAATATCTAGAAAAGATAAACATGGAAACACTCCCCTCCATCTGTCTGTTATGCTGGGCCGCAAAGAGTGCATACACATTTTGCTTGCCCACGACGCCCCTGTGAAGGTTAAGAATCTGGAGGGTTGGTCTCCATTGGCTGAAGCTATCAGCTATGGTGACCGGCAAACAATCTCGACTATGTTGTATAAATTAAAGCAACAGTCAAGTCAGCAAATGGAGGCCAGACGAGTCAATCTTGTGAAGGCTTTGCGACAAATGGAAGATTTCTACCTGGAACTCAAATGGGATTTTCATTCGTGGGTACCCCTGGTTTCTCGTATTTTGCCATCAGATATTTGCAAGATACATAAAAGTGGCTCATCAATTCGGTTAGACACAACATTAGTTGATTTTACCGATATGCGTTGGGAACGTGGCGATATTTCATTCATATTTCGTGGAGATAAAAACTCACTTGAATCCTTAACAATTCTGGATAATGAGTTCGAATGCTATCAACGCGTTGGATATGAAGAAAATGATATTGAGGATGAAGTTGACGTACTTATGTCAACAGATATTCTTGCAGCGCAAATGTCCACAAAGGATATTCATTTCACACGGGCTCAAACGGGCTGGATATTTCGAGAGGATAGAAAAGAATTGGTTTGTGGCAAATATCATTGCGATTTGTATAGCATCAATGGGCTGGTGTTAAAGTCACGCAAACGGCGAGAACATCTTTCCACGTACGACTTACAGAAAAATAAAGGCATAGTTGAATCCATAACCAAAGGCCGGCGCTCCAGCTTAACAAATGGCTCAGATTCTAGTTTTAATGAGCCGTTAACGCGGCGTTGTTCACTGCATCCACCTCGAGAGACGACGATAACATGGGAACAATATTTATCAGCAGCACCGGGAGAGTTTCCAAGACTTGGTCGTGAACCCGTCCATAAACAATCACATAAATCTCTCCAAGCCACAGTAGCGATGAGTAAGGATTTTCCACTTAGCGTTGAAATGCTTCTTAACGTTTTAGAGGTAATTGCGCCATTTAAGCATTTTAATAAGCTGCGAGAATTTGTTACACTTAAGCTACCAAGTGGATTTCCTGTTAAAATAGAAATACCCGTCTTGGCAACCGTATCGGCAAAAATTACTTTTCAGAAGTTTGAGTTTCGGAACAATATAAACAAAGAACTCTTTGAGATACCCAAACACTATATGGAGGATTCTCGACGTTTCCCTGATTTATGACCACAGTCAGGAGTCGTTGTCGATATGAACAAAAATTCATTGTCTGCCAATGCAAACTAAAAAACTATTAAATATTGTATACGTACGTGTAGAAAATAGAAATAGGAATTCGATCCTATAGCATGATAATATGTCACTGATAGTACTACTGAAAGAAAATCTGCTCATCTGATAGCCTCAAGGTGGAAAATTTAGCAAATAATTATTTCCTCTATAACTAACGGAGAGTGGGTTGAAGCCCTTTTATTAAAATTTGCTTTGGTTTTAGTAGTTCCTAACATGGTCCCTTAACGTAAATTTATAATATCATATGACAACGTACCTAAATTCAGGGGTTACAACGCTTTATTTAATAAACTAATATTTAATAGTAATCATCGATTCGACTTTTTGTTAGAAAAGGCAAGGCGCACTCTGAAAAGCCCCATTGGAGACGTGAACAATGTGAACGCGGATTATGTGAAGATTTTCTTTCAGTGGCATTAAGGCAGGCAGGTACTTATTAACGTATGGGAATGTTCAGATTTAATATAAGCAACTATAGACCTTTTTATATATTAGTTCATATAGAAAGTGAGACTAAAGAGCTTTTTTATATATTAGCTGTGTTTCTTTTGTATGCGCTTACGAAAAATTTTGGTGGAGAAAATAAGAGGGTAGCCGCTTAGGTTAGCGGTTAGCGACAGTTATTCAGACTAACTCGAGGGCCACGAAATTCAACGTTAAACGTAAACGCTTTAAAAACAGTGAAAAATTTTCTAACGTCGCGAATAGCGCGTTTGGCTTTAAAAAATGCGAGTGCGAAAAATCTCAAAACGCGACACAAAAGGAGGGTGCAAGAACAGATCGTCGCGTTTAAAATTTCCAAGCCACCACATGAAAATATAGCAAGATACAAAATGAGGGCTTTGTTGGTGGAGTCCATGAAAATATGCTTTTTGACATTACGCGGAGGAAATGAGGGAGAGTTTTTTCTTTATTATTTGCCCATAATTTTCAGACGCTTATACGGCGGTCTGCTGCCTGCTTTGCTACGACGGCGTAATACTCAAAAAGTAAAACACGAATGCAACACTAGAACTTCCAACACGGCGTACGTTGGTCCATTCAATATTTGTAGAAGACACCAATGAAATTGAATTAAATAATATCATCAGACGTATGAATGCAAGTAAAGCGCCTGGTGGTGTGGGAGCCACGCACTTAAAGCGACATGTTAATATATTTACGCCGATACTAACAAAAATTATAAATCTAAGGGGGCTATATCGTATACTTTGACAGGAGAGTTCTTCCTGTGTCTGCTTTGCTGATTTTTTTATTTGTTATAGATTTGCTGGTAAACAAAAACAAATTTGGAAAATAGCAAAGCAGACACAGGAAGAACTCTCCTGTCAGAGTATACGATATAGCCCCCTAAAGGCTCAGTTTCATAGACTCCGTTTGCGTGCGTATCCGTCAGAAATCTATTACAACTATAACAATTGTTGTTGTAAACGCACGGGCTCTATGAAACTTATCCCATATGTTTACATATGTATATTTAAACTTTTCTTGCGTGAGATTTCCGACGGATACGCACGCAAACGGAGTCTATGAAACTGAGCCTTAAGTCTATAGAAAGCTTTCCCAAAATGTTTATTAGTAGTGAGACCCATATTCAAGAAGGGTATAAAAACAGATTTCGATAATTACAGATCGATATCGATACTGTCCGCGCTTGACAAATGCCCAGAAGAAGTGGTTGTACGAAGGTTAGAAAACTTTATTACTAAACACAAACTAATCCATGCGGCTTATGTTTACCGTTGTCAAGTAGCTCCAATTTTGTTGTTGATTTTTTTGGTATTAGTGCTCTTTATCCTGACTCCAACAAGCCAAAAAAAAAAATGTCGCTCTCTCTTGGGGGCGGGGCTGGAGCCCCTTGAAGTTTGAAATAAAATCGTCTATATCTCCGAAACTGTGTACCGTATTAGGATGATATTAATACCATTAGAAAGCTATTGAAAATATCCTTAATTTATGTAGAATAACTTTTTATCGAAATATGTATAGTTTTATAAATAAACGTGACTTAAGGTTTTTAGTACTATTTTTTTAGATAAAATAATTTTTTCCGAACAAATATGTGTAATTAACCCAAGGATTTATACTAAAAATAAGATAACATGTATTTTAAGCTTTCTTACAAAATTTATTTCGTTGAAATCGGTGCTGTATTTATGAAGAAAACTAATTTTTAAATTTATAATAAACTACTTTCTCAAATTATCTTATTATACCTTTTTGCAATAATGCGTCTCTGGTACTTTGCTCTATGTTTGGTGTTATTGTAGTGGTGGTGTTAGTAACAAAGTGACAATAGACTTTAACTGCAGCGCTATTTCTTTAGATTTGCATATGCTTTGAAATTGAAAAATTTTGAAGAAAAATCGCGCGATTTTTGGATTCGTCGATCTCGACGATCGTACCGGGCCCGCCAAGCTGCTCCTGGTTTTCGGTGGCATATAACACCACCTCCCTATGGAAGGAAGCCCAATCAACAGCAGTTTTTCCCGTTATCTGCAGCTAAAAAAGAAAAATATTAGTAACCATGTATCATGTATCTATGTAACTATGTATAAGTTACTCTTTATTTTAAGTTACCTGTTTCTTGATAAAATCAAGAGTCATACCTTCCAGCCATAGTGCGGTGAAGGCGACAACTGTATATAATGACAGTTGGGAACGGTCAAAAAAGGTATTTTTCCTTAAAGACGCCGTTGAATTGCACTTCACTCTTTTCTTATGGGCATTACGATAATAAGCAGAACAGCTCCAAAAGAAGCCATCCCTTGCCCTTTTATTGGCCTGCAACGCGTACAGGTGCCCATTTGGACACTTTAAATTTTTTGGAATTAAATTCCAATTTTGTAGTGTTGTTATTATGTTTTCGGTAATGATACCATCCACTTCATTGTTAAAAAGTTTGAAAATTTCATTCAGGTTTATCGCGGACATGTTTATTGTAGAAATCGCAAATTGAATAATTTGAAGATATAACACCAATAAACAAATAACGGTAAATCGCGTCATTGCTTAACAGGGGTATTCTGAGACGATTTTTGTTGTTGTTTGCAATGCAATTTCGAGACGATTCAATAGTTAGTGACTCTCAGAATACCCCTGTAAATCATCTAGAACTCAACGTTGCACACTTAGTAGAATCGCATTATTGAAATATGCATAGTAGTAGAAAATATGAGTAGTAGTAGAAGTAAAAAAAAGTAGTTTATACTTACCTTTAAAATTGCATTTTCTCCATAAATACTGCACCGATTTGAACGAAATAAATTTTCACAGAAAGCTTAAAATACATTTTATTTTATTTTTAGGATATTTGCTTGGGTTAATTACACATTTTTGTTCGGAAAAAATTATTTTATCTAAAAAAATAGTACTAAAAACCGTAAGTCACGTTTATTTATAAAACTATACATATTTCGATAAAAAGTTATTTTACATAAATTAAGGATATTTTCAATAGCTTTCCAATGGTACTAATATCATACCAATATCTTACATAGTTTCGGAGATATAGACTTATATCTAGAAATTTGATTTTATTTCAAATTTCAAGGGGCTCCAGCCCCGCCCCTAAGGGAGAGCGACATTTTTTTTAGCTTGTTGGAGTCAGGACAAGGAGTACTAATACCCAAAAAATTAACAAAAAAATTGGAGCTACTTGATAACGGTAAATATGTTCTATCCATGCAAACCAGTATGGTTTCCAGCGAAACAAAAGCACTAACAAGCTTTTAGGAGAGTTCGTCAACACAATTAATGAAGGTTTAGACAGTAATATTTGATAACGGTAAATATGTTCTATCCATGCAAACCAGTATGGTTTCCAGCGAAACAAAAGCACTAACAAGCTTTTAGGAGAGTTCGTCAACACAATTAATGAAGGTTTAGACAGTAATCTGCATGTATTAGTAATATTTATTGATTTTAGACTGAAAGCTGAGAAGATATCTAAAAAAAAACACTGTTTGCCTTGATATACCTCGAATACCACTACAGTGGAACCTCGCATAACGAGCATAATTCGTTCCGGAGTCTTACTCGTAATGCGAAACACTCGTTAAGCGAAACAATTTTTACCATATAAATTGATGTAAAATACGATAATGCGTTCTATGCAGAAAAAAATATTCAAAATTTGAAATCTGTAGTAAAAAAACGTTATGTGTAACATTTATATAAAGAAAAATACATATAAATTGTTATAGACTTCTGTCTAGAGACATTTGTTTTTGCCAACGCTTCAAAATTTAGTAAAAATGTAACACGGCATTATCATTAAATAAATTTGTAGCGCGCATAGCCTTTACCTTATTAGGGTGTTGCTTCTCTATGTACAAAGCAACACTTTCCCATGCTTTTAGCATTTTGCTTATTTTGCCAGAAGATTGTTGCTTTGTTGTTACCTTCTCCTCATACAAACCTTCTTGCTGTGAATTACAATGTAACTCCATAAGCTCCACACTCCAATGACACCAAAAGTTTCATCGCACAATTCGGGTATTCCCCTATCCACATCACTCGTTATGCGAAACTTCGCTCTTTAAGCGAGTAATTTTTTTACAATTCATATTGCTTGTTATGCGAATTACTCGTTTTGCGAGGTGCTCGTTAAGCGAGGTTTCACTGTATTTTCGAAATTCAGAAGCAGGTATACCACTCACTGGTGTAATCCAAACTCAGATACGGGATATTAGCTTGAGGCAACGCTTTAGATTCCCACATAAACAAAGTAAGCAGATTGCAAGGGGCAATATGGAAAAAAATTAAAAGCAGAGGAAGCAGTAGGCTTAATGTTCTCGATGTTAAACAAATATACGAGATGACAGTCACTTTAGAATATTCCGAAGATACAAGATTTAAAATTCCAATTGATCATGAATATAACACAATAATTTGAGCTAGGGGAAACAACAGATCAGAAGTTCCTAGTATAATTAATAAGTTACCTGTCGATCTTAAAAATATTCGAACTCCGAAGTTGCGTAAAAAAGCAATCAAAGCTTTTTTCTACAACTAAATTCGATTTAAAATTATAAAGCTTTGTTCTCTATTCCGATCGGAATTGATTCTAAATCGGAATTAAATTCGGACTCGTATTTGTGGATGTGTTCCGATCGAATTTCACATGTTCGAAAGGAAAACAGTTCCGATTCGAACTTATCCAGCTGTTTTTTACCCGTCTTTTTGCCGTTTAAATAAACTGAAATTTGAAAATAAGAATTGTGGCTCTCAATAGCGTAGTAGAGTAAGTACTCGGCTAGCATGTTGAGGGTGTTGGTTCGAATCACGTCATAGCAAACATGGTCATAGAAATTTTTATATTTTTTAGATTGGTGGCTCAATATATTGTTGCACCTGGTATTCCTTTGTATACTCCAGAAATACTTTTTTCGGATTTAGCATTTCCAAGCATGTCTATGATAAATGATCATTCGTGGTGAAAATTAAATAATAACAGGGACTACCTTTTTCTACTAGGCACTTTTTTAATTGGTGGACCAAAAATATTAAGTTTCTCCGCTAATTCTTCCCACAAAAATTGCATGCGTTAAGAAATTTCGAATTTTTTACAAACAAATTCAAATTCACCAACAAAAACTTGGTCGGATTATTTCCGAAAGAAAATTCCGATAAATAGAAATGCAGAACACCTCAATTCCGACAGATATACAAACATCGGATTCGAATATCGGAATCGGACTACAGAACACCTTAGAGAAAAAAGTGATCGAAATCAAATCCGATTCCGTTTGATCGGAATGCAGAACAAGGCTGATAATCTTTTTTTACTATATATTAAATTCTGCAAATAATTTAATTAATTGTAACAAATAAAGTAATTAGAAAAATGTACTATAAAGCACTGTATAATTAGGTAGATATTAATGTACCACGATCACACAATGTTGTAATTAAGTACAACTACGCAGGTGAAATGTTTAAAATCTTTGTACAGAACATATGAAATAAAATATATCATATAATATCATATCTTTATATTAGTACCTAATTGTGCTGTTGAAATTCTCTTAAATCTGACTTTTGGCCACTTTTCCAGGTCTCCAAGCTCATAGTGCTGCTATGGCTGCCTCATACCGTGTGTTAGTTGTTATGTTTTGTCGTTTTTCTCGATGTTCTGTAATATTTCTGTCTTGCTGGTTGCCGTTCGCTATGAAGAAGGGTAAACATAAAAGGTGTACATAAATACAGTCTAATTCATAAAAATTTATAAATTATTTACAAAGTTTTAAAAATACAAAATTCGAAAAACATTATTGACTAGATGTACCCGTCCCCGCGTTGCTGTGGCTCATTCTGGTTAAATGGTTAGAAGGCTTGTGTTGCTTTCGACCACAAATAAAATATTCCTCATACAAACGTTGCAACCCGTTTTCACCCCTTCAGGAGTTAGATTTTGAAAAATGTCGAAATATGTATTTGAATAATTATACCAAAGAGTATTAAGACCAAGTTTCAAGCAAATCTGACAACAAATAAAATATTCCTCATACAAACTTCGGAACCCCTTTTCACCACCTTAGGGGTAGAATTTCGAAATATACGTTCTTAGTGCTTGTATACATCATAAAGGAAACGTCTTTGCAAAATTTCAGCTTTCTCGGTCCAAGCGTTTAGCCTGGGCGTTGATGAGTCAGTCAGGACTTTCATTTTTATATATAGAGAAGATAAACGCTTCATAACTTTAAAATAGCTTTATGAAACAGTTACAAAAAGTAAAAATTTAAAAACGAGCTGAGGCAAAATTAAGCGTATTTTAAAACTATTTTTTAATAAAATAATCATGAACGAAAGAAAATTTTTCAGGTAATTGTGAATTTTGCAGGCTTTTCACAGGAAATAAATGTTTTTGCACGTAATTTATAGAAAAAATAAAAAAAAAAATAAAAAATATCGCCTAAAAAATATATAAAATATATAAAGCCGCGGGTAGTATAATTTTATGCAATGCATTTCATTGTATTCGCGAATCAAGAAATTAGATTTTGAACCAATGTTGAGGTTGTACCATTTGTTCTTCTGAAGAAAATGTTTTTCTGTACACACACTTTTCTTGGCCTAATGCAAAATCCGGACAAGTAGTGGGTATGCAATCAAAGGGTTGTAGTGACCTTCAGGTGCCAGGGGTGGTAGGTAGGGTAGGCAATTGGTGGTAGGCAATTATTTTGTATAAGTACATGCATTAGGAGCATTTTTGCATCATTCGTTTTTTACTGGTTGCGACAAGTGTTTTTTAATTTTATCGAGAAATGAAAAAATGCCGAATTTTAAGAAAATTAATGCTGCTGACAAGTTGCAGATTTCAGCCTTGCGGAAAGAAAAAAAAAACTTTTCGGGAAATTAGTGGAAAAGTTGGCTTCAGCAAGTCGTCCATCAGAGAATTTTTGAAAAACTACGAAGGAATCGAGTCTCTCCAGCGGAAACCAGGCTCCGAAACGGTTCGAAAGACCAATTCGAAGGAGGATCGCATTTTAAAACGCATTAGTCTACGAAACAGATTACAAACTGCTGAGGATATTAGAAGGACTTTATCCAAGGTAATAGAACCGAAATTAGTACAAGAACTGTTCGCCGAAGACTTACCGAAGCCGGTTTATGCGCGCGTCTCCTTGTCAAGCCACTTTTGACAGCGAAAATGCGTCTAAAGCGCTTACAATGGGCTAAGGAACATCAAAATTTACCGCAGGTGGATTGGAGAAATGTGATCTTCTCTGACGAGTGTAAATTTAACCCCTGCGGGTCCGACAGAATTTCGTATGTGAGGCGAAAGACAGGTGAGCGTTACAGCAACGAGTGTGTTACACGTACCGTGAGGCAGGGAGCTAGCCAAATGGTGTGGGGATGTTTTTCCTATCATGGTGTTGGACAGCCCTTCCTAGTAGATCGTACAGTGAACGCCGTTACGTACCAGCGCTTACTTGAAGAAAACCTCATCCATTCGATTAAAAAGCTCTTTTCGCAGGTAAACAACGTCATATTCAAGGACGACTCTGCGCCTTGTCATCGTGCGAAACTGGTAAGTACTAATATTTTTTGCATGCCTGAATACCTCGCTAAAAATTTTAAAAAGTTCTAACGCTCAAATCGGTTTATTTTTTTGCAGGTCGATTACTTGCCTAAAGTCGGGATTTCGGCAATGGAATGGCCTCTGGAAATAGCCCTGATCTCAACCCAATTTAGAACTTGTGGCACATCATGAAGGTGCAGGCAACGAAGAAGAAGCCCAGAGCATTACCTGAGTTTGATCGTATCTTAGAGGAAGTCTGTTATAACGGGATCACAGCGCACACACTACAGAACTTGGTTAACTCAATGTCTGAACGAATTAGAACCGTTATAAAAAACAAAGGAGGCTCGACAGACTATTAGGTTTAGGTTTTTTAGATCATTTAAGGTTTTAGTTGCTTTACAATGCGATTTCATTTTTTTACTGTCGATACAAAAAAAGTTATAGAAGTACATATTAAATGTTAATAAAAACGGAAAAAATACAAAATAAACATTTTACTACTTCAAATGAAAAGCCCATAAATTATTTCTATATTATTATCTATTTTAGATAGCTAATGCACGTACATTATCATTTCCAAATGGTTTTTTGGAATATTTTTAGAGATTAAAAAAATAAAAAGAAAAATATCAAATTTTTAAGTTGTCTGCATTTTTATGTCCGCTACTGTATATGTATATTAAAATATCTTTAAGGGATTTGGATATGCCAAAAAATGCCAAAAATTTTATCAACCAAATAAAATAAAATTCCGACAAAATTTCATAACCCAGATAGACAAGCATAATAATCATAACATGATATCTCAATTTTTCCTACAAAATGAAATCATTTTGATAGCAAGATCTGTTCTCAGCTCATTTGTCATAGACGCAGCATATTTAAAGACATATAGACATCAATACGAGGTATTTTAATGTGTGATATGTTTCAATCATCTAAAACTCACGTTGATATCAAGGAATGATATTACACGAAAATATAGCCACGTGAAATACATTTGATATCATTTCATGATTGTCAGATAGACAAGTTTTCCCGGTAAAAAATCAAAAAACTAACTAAAAAGAGCTTGGGAACAAAGGCAGTCCGTAGCTTAGAGGATGTGTGCTTGGTTTGGTAGCAAAGGAGCAGAGGTTCAAATCCCGACGGCCATGAAAAAATTATAGGTAAAATTTTGAAATACGAACTAAATTAAAAATCATAGATAATTAAGTTTAAATTATAATGCGGAGCAGTAATAATTATCAACATTAATAATAAAAACAAATAAATGAAATAAAATAAAAAAGAAATTTATTTTTTTTCCCAAACCGGGAATTGAACCTGCGATTGTTAGGCCCGCAAGCCAGCACTCTATACTCTGGCCTATGCCCTACATATATTTGGTTTATGAAATTTTACTTACATATACGTTCGGCATATTGACAGGTTCAAAATTAATTTTCGAAAAAAAATTAGAACATTTCATGTAGATCATATTGTACACATATTGCCTACATTTAATGTCATCATTAGGGCTAGGATTTTGATGACCTATATATAATGAAAAAATGCCCTTAAAAAATGCTTTTATGCCCTGAAAACCTTTTAAAAATGCACTTAAAAATGCCCTAAAAATTATTAAGGCCCAGTTTCACAGTACGCACTTAAGTTTAGGGCGCCCATAAAAGTATTTCACAGTTGTCCCACACTCACAGTACACTTAAGTGCACGAGTTTAAGCACTTAGATTTTCCTTAAAATTCAAAAAATTTCTTTGACGTTACTCTTTTTGAAAAATTTTCATAGAATAAACTGACAGAAAAACATTTTTGTTTTTGCTTTTTAAGAAAAAAAGTCAGAAAGCTTTTTTGTTTTTTCAACATATTGAGGAAAATTTAAGGGTGCACTGTGAAACGGAGAAAAGCTTTAGCATGGGGAAAAGCTCACAGTTCACTTAGCTAAGTTTTTTAAAGTCTGCACTTAGTTTGCGCTTAAGTGCGTACTGTGAAACTGGCCCTAAATGACCTAAAATTAGCTTAGTAAAAAATGAGCTTTTGTACTATTTAGTATTTGGAGTCGTAATTTAGGTTGTAGTACATTAAAGTTTAATTATTTTACATTTTTCCCCAAAGATAAGATAAGATAAGACACATTATTTAACTAATGTTTTGTACTTACTGCATTGCACTGTACAATAAATATTTTATGTAAAGATTCAAAATTAAAACTCTGACGATTGTCGGCTAATAAAGTCTTGTACATAGAAATTGTCCTTTCTACCTCAACTGAAACAATAGGCGCATACTTAAAGTACGCTATGGCACTGGTCAGTAAATTACTATCAATGGTATCCAGTGAGAATTCTTCTCCAGATAGAACCTTTGATATGGAGCAAATTATTGCATAGCCTATATCCTTAAAAATTGAAATTTATATTTCACATTTACGAACAACATAAATATATTGTGTAAAAATGCTCTTATGTGTTCAAACAGGCAAAAAATGCCCTACCAAATCAATTAAATACAATATACATATATTGTGTAAAAAATGCTCTTATGTGTTTAAACAGGCAAAAAATGCAAAAAAATGCCCTAACAAATATGTCTTAAAATTCTCAGTGTATCACATAACGCATAAATACGAAAGGAGCTATGTTTCTGACTTACTAGAAAAAAGATGCAATTTCATAAAAATCCTAGCCCTAGTCATCACAATACGTAGCATACGTGTTACAATTATGCTTCTCATAAGCAACGCACCGATGAGATGATTTTCTGAATCAATATGATATCATCATGATGCAAATGTGTCTATCTGGGAACCAAAGAGGTGAAGTCTCTAAGAGGCCGTAAAGGTTAATTAAGCATTGTTAAAATCAAAGGAATTTGTTGTGGGTCAGATAATTGAACTCATAAATATAGTTATTAAAATCACAAACATAAACACTACACACTGTGTATTGTGTAGTGTTTATGTTTGTGATTTTTTGGACCCGCAGTCCGCTCCTGGACACTCTAAAACGTTTATAATATTTAAAGCTGAACAAGCAATTTTAGTACGTTTACCCCGTGACCGATATATTCGGTAGCACGCGGAAACAGTACGAACATATTTACAAAGCTGAACCAAATCGATAAGCAATAAAATACGATTGGGGAAAGGTTCAATAAAAACTTAATAAATAAAACGAGTTAACATAAAATAATTGAGTGGAAGTAGAATAATAAGAACAAGCACTATGTTAAGAATATGTAAGAGCACTACAAATGTATAACACAAATATTGTCACTATATTTACTCTAAGGAAAAGAACGGGATCAGCTCGGATATAAAAACCCGAGCGATCCAGAATAAAGGAAGAATTTTATCAGCAGCCAAACTAATCGGTTCGTCTAATTCTTTTGCCTAGTAACGGCAAAATTCCCTTTAAAGAGTGCCAGCTCTAAGCAAGGCACCTTGTCTGTCCAACGGCGTTCCACGCCGGACACAAAAGTTAGGGCGACCTTTTTATCTCCTGGGAAGGCGCTTGAGTTTTATATATGTATATAGTAAGGATTCAGTATACGTGGTCTCACAACAATGGTCTCACACTATACATTCTACATAGCAGTATTGCTACCGTTGTTAAATACGTGGCAGTATTGTTATCGTTTACAATACGTAGCAGTATTACTACCGTTTCCAGTACGTAGTACGACTGTTATTGTCAAACCAAATTGTGTACGTTTCTGGGGTCACCAAATAGTGTCCTTTTCAAAAATATACACAACAATATTGGCGCAGCCGGTCTTTACGACACCAAGACAAAGTTCTCCTTTAGAGAAAATTTTTATTTTAAAACAAATTGTATTTCATTTGTATATTCACATTCCTTCGGAATTCGGTTTCCATCAAAAATTTAATCAAACAATATACTTCGCTTAATTCATGGCAGAAAAACCTAACTCAGACAAAGCTGACTACGAAAAACAATTTCTACAATTATATATGGAACAGCGTGATTCACAGCTACAACTGAACGAACTGTTAGAAAAAATTTACACAAGTCTTACCGCAGCGGTAAACAATAAAGAACATTTAAGTCTAATTAAAACAAACATAGATTCTTTAGGCCATATTAATAAAATAGAAAAAGCCGACGCAGTTTTGGAAGAATTGTTAAATTTTTTAGAGCATAAACAACAAAACTTGGCAGAAAACATTGAAGATTGGAAACTTGAATTTTCCAGCCTTAAAAGTAAATACGACCAAACTCTGTTAGCTAGACACGTAGAATCAAATTTAATTCAGGAATTAGAGACAGAAAATAAAGCATTAAGGAACATTAATAAAAATTTCACAGAAGAAGAAATTCAGAACCTACCCACACTGACACAAGCGAAATTAGAAATCAAAAACCTGAGAGAAGAAAATAGAATTTTAAAACAGAAAAAACTTCAAAGGCGTAGATCTCTCTCTCTACCCTCGCCTGGCGACAGTGCTAATTATAAAATACAACCAAATACAAACAGATATTAAAAAATCCGAACAGGAAATAACAATTACAAAAATGGGTATCGAAAAATCGCAAAAACTGTAAATAAATTAGTGCCACTGTTTTCTGGTTCACAATCACCCGACATAAGAAGCGAAATTTATAAATTTATTGAAGGCTGTGAATTAGCTAGCAAGGGTTTTAATGCGGATGAGACACAGGATTTAATATCCTGCGTTAAACAGCGCCTACACGGCGATGCGTTCAATTTGGTCCGACTAAGGAAATTCGACAAATTAGAAGAGCTCTACTTACTGATTAAGAGTACTTATTTGGAGACAATAACATTGGCGTCCGTGCAACAGAAAATACAGAGTTGTAGACAACTACCCTGCAAGACTGCTACCTGGTAATTCACCGGTTATTTACCTGGTAGCAGTAGCCGAAGTTTCGGTTAAAGTTTCTATTATTTTCTTAAGAGCATCGGGAAAAAAGTACCAGAAACTTTTGTGTACGTGTGATCGTGTATCCCTTTCTTTCCTATACAACAAATCCATATGCTTAAACGTATAGTGCGCTCTTTCGCACCATTCGCACTCTGGTAGCGCTACCAGTTAATTAACCGGTAAAATACCAGGTTGCGATACCGTTTCCAATTTTTAACTAATAAAATGCAAGTTATGGTAAATATCATGTTTTTATTAATGTTCTTTGTAAAGAAATTAAAGAAATGGTTTAAATAAAAATGAAATTATTAATTAATATGATATCACAAATGGTAAAATCACAAAATTAAATTACATTTAATGTACTTTTTATTCCAATTATATTTGTATTCGAAAATGGAGCAGGAACTGTGTGGTTTCATGTAGTTGGATTTCTTCAGGAAATCTTCAGAACAAATGGAAATGTTTCAGAACATCTAACAAGCTGAAAATAAAAATATTTTGTTTAATGTTTGTATCTTATTTGTTAATTTTTGGAAATAACACTTCAAACACAACTTTCCTTGTTCACGTTGATTTTTTTCTGCGCTGCTTTTCTGGCACTAGTAATGGCAGAATGAGAAAAAATCCATTTCAGCCACGTTAATATTGGCATTTCTTTCCCACTCAGCCACCATTGTCAAAAAATAGTGAGACCGTGTTAGTGATTCTTGAAAATAATGCAATAGTGTGTGCGACTCGGTTATTCTTGTTTTGCTGGGTACCTAATGAAAATGTCCGTTCATTTGCCAGACGTCTCACTTCGTTGAAATTGCAAGCTGAGGAGTTAATGGATATGAAATATCCGACAGGAAACAATTCATCCTTACATGATGAATTACAGCTATCAACAATGTTAGCATTTAAGACTGGGTTGACAGACACCACGTTACGAATTCATTTGTTAAATGTACACGCGAAAACGTTAGACGAACTAATTGACGCCACAATAAAAGTTCTGGAGGTAATAGAGCTAGGAAATACATCGAACTGTCCTTCACAACAAGACATTGTTAAAATTAATTCTGTAAGCTATCGACCACAACAAAAAATAAGTAACGACGTAGGATCCAAAACATGGAAAGACAATGCGCAAAGAAATGTAATAAGACCAGCTTGTTCCTTTTGTAAAAAGTCAGAGCATACCCGCGACGAATGTAGGACAAGAAAAAACACTCCATACTGTGAACATTGTACGAAATATGGACATGAGACGAACTGGAGGTGTAAGAAGAACGATTCTCGTAGCAAGAATAATGATAGTCGATACCCAGCAAAAAACGACTGGACAAGCTCAAATCCACTCAACGGCGGTGATCGCCAAAATAAAAAAAGTAATAATAATAACTACAATAACCACAAGTGAGAAAGAAATAAGACACTACAATGCCTTTGGTGTAATAGACCAGGGCATAATGCATTTAATTGTAATGCGAAAAGAAATTGGGAAACTTTTCAGGGAAACCAACAGGGGCCCAGACTAGGCCACTGATCTGGGAACCCGAAAAACATTGTAACTTTAGGCCAGACAAATCGGAAATTGTAAATCAAACGTCCAAGAAGACTGTTGATACGCTTCCAATTAATTGCCAAGAAAATAAAAATTCAAATAGAAACAATAACTATCAAGAAAACAATAGTAAAAGAAAAAACAATAAAACGCAAAAAAATGCTGACGCGAACAAATTGTCAGCGCAAGCAGAAAACACTGCACTGGAATACGAAGAAGAAAAAAATCAAAAAGATACAGTAACCGACGGATTTTCTGTGCAAGTTCTGAATACGGCAATTAAAGAAAATTTTTTACTCTTAATAACATGTATAATACAGTTATTGTGTACTCTAGCACAAATAACAATTAAAGAAATTAAACAAAAATTTCTTGAAATACATTTCGCTCAAAATATTAGTCAAATGTTAGAGAAAACTATAGAAATGATAAAAAAATGTAATAAATTATAAAAGTACACAAACACATAAATTATACAAAATGGGAAAGTTAAATAAAGGTAAAAATTTTAAGTCAAAATTCCACAGGCATGTGATGTACACAGAGAGCGATACAGTTAATGACGTGTTCATTGAAATACCTTTCAGAGGAGCAAAAAATGGAAAACTCATATTACTGGTCGACTCTGGTGCAGATGCAAGCCTCGTGAAGGAAGACTCATTAAACGAATCATTGATACTAAATTCTAACGAAATTAAAGATTTAAGTGGAGCTTTCGGTGGTTGCATAACCACGAAAGGCTCGTTTTCAATATTTCATGACGACTTAGATTTCCATTTTAACGTAATTTCATTTAAACAAGGAATACCTGCAGATGGTATAATAGGTAGAGACAACCTATGGAACCAATCTGTAATTAACACAATAAATAAAAAAATAATTTTTTATCAAAATGGGAAGCACAAAACATCGTTACTGATGCAATCAAAGCAAGAGTTAGAAAAGATAAATAAACAACAACAAATATGCGCAAGAACTATAAAAACAGTTCCAATAAATATCAATACAAATATTCCAGTGGTAATTATCCACAAAGAAGAAGTTTCACCAGGAGTATATATGGCAGAAACACTTGTAAATGTTGCAGACAATAAAGTTCATGTACCCATACTGAACTCAACTGAATACGACTTTACAATGAAAGAAAATTTTTATCCTAAATTTTCGAATTTTAACAGGTATAAAAGTCCATCCACTAGTACGATAAATACGTTACAGCAGATGATCACAAAAGAAAGATTAGATAATTTATTAAAAGATTTACAAATAGACCCTAATCTAAACAGGGAAGAGAAAGAATCAATAGAAAGGGTATGTGTAAAATACCATGACACGTTCCTACTAGAAGGTGACAAATTAACGGCGACACAAGCTCTAAAACATACAATACCCACAAAACCGGGACACCCACCCATCAACCAAAAATAGTATAGGTTACCACACACCCATAGGGAAGAAATAAATGAGCAAGTAAACAAATTGATAAAAGACGATATCATTTCTCAGAGCACCTCTCCTTGGAATTCTCCCATATTACTAGTTCCAAAGAAATCTGTAGGTAATGAAGGGAAAAAATGGAGACTTGTGGTAGATTATAGGAAACTCAATGATATCACTATAAAGCAAGTTTTTCCAATACCACGCATAGATGAAATTCTAGACCAACTAGGACATTGTCGATATTTTTAAACTCTAGATCTTGCTAGTGACAGCTTTCAGTACGAGTCTAGGTCATTTTGAATTCAAAAGAATGCCGTTCGGGCTAACCTCAGCCCCAGCAACCTTCCAACGATTAATGAACCAAATTTTAACCGGGTTGCAAGGTATTGATTGCTTCGTATACCTAGATGACATAGTCATTTATGGAAGAAACCTACAGCAGCACGAAGACAGGCTGTGTAAGGTATTAGATATATTGAAGAAGCACAATCTAAAGTTAAATACTAAGAAGTGCTAATTCCTACGCAAAGAAATAGTATATCTAGGACATAAATGCTCGGAATTAGGGGCACTTCCAGACCCCCAAAAGGTGGAATGTGTTAAGAAAGTGAATCCACCCAAAAATAAGAAAGAAGTACAGGCTTTCTTCGGATTAGTCAACTACTATAGAAAATTCATTGCAAATACTGCAAAAATAGCTTTACCGATAAATAAGTTACTTAGAAATGATACGAAGTTTACCTGGTCTGACGATTGCCAAAAAGCTTTCGAGAAATTAAAATCAGCGATAAGTTCCCCTCCGATATTAGCCTATCCAGATTTTACAAAGACTTTCAATTTAACAACTGATGCGAGCAATGAAGCTTTAGGAGCAGTTTTATCACAAGGCGAAATAGGTAAAGACAGGCCTATAGCATTCGCAAGTAGGGCATTAAACGACGCCGAGAAAAGATACTCAACAATAGAAAAAGAATTTTTAGCAATAGTTTGGGCAACTAAAAATTTTAGAGCGTACTTATTAGGTAGACCTTTCAAAATCTTTACAGACCATCAGCCATTAAGGGGCATAGCAAATTTAAAAGATCAGACATCGCGTTTTGCTAGATTCAGGCATAAATTATTAGAATATGATTTTGAAATTATATATAAACCAGGGAAAACAAACTTAAACGCTGACGCACTCAGTAGAATTCCACAAAATCGTGATGATATTGCGGCAGTGCAGACACGTGCAAAAACAAAATTGAAAGAAGACACGAAATCTAGTAATGCAACAAACAATGCTAAAGAAAAATCGGACAACAATAGTGTGGTGTTCTTCAGACTTGTTCTCAATTTTCCTCAATGAAAATTCTGATTATAATTTCATTTTCTTTATTGATTTTGAGAACGTCTTGCTTCGTTTTTTATATTTTTCAATCTCTATCTTAGATTCTAAGTTCAATGAGAATCTGATGGAAATTAATTTTTATTGTATATTGAGACACATAGTTTTAATTTTAAATACTTATAGTCTCTACATTTACTCCCCTCCCAGTGAAACGTGTGTACTGATTAATGATTAGTTAATAACTAGGATGTGGGTACAACTTTATGTGATGTTGAAAGTGACTTTTTTTTGTGTATTTTTGATTGTGTATTAAGACACATAGTTTTAATTTTAAATACTTATAGTCTCTACAAATAGAGATGAGCGATCCAGTGATTTTTCAGGAATGGTGACAGCAGTGACAGTGACAAACGGGTCACTGTGATTTTAACCAGTGATTTTTAGTCACAGTGACTTTGATATAAGTAAACGACGATACCAGAAGTTTTAGCGAGTTTTAGGGGTAGATTTTTAATCTATGAACGATTCGTTTATCGCTCGTTCTGCATTGTCATTTTCTTGTTCTTGATAACAAAAACAAATTTGGAAAATAAAGCAGAACGTGCATTGAATAAATAGTTAATAGATCAACGTAAAACGTAAATAGATCAAAATAACGTGCAGATTAAGAATGTTAAACAAATATTGTCAAGTAAAAACCTTTTTCTTTTTCTGGATGCAAACGGAATCTATGAAACTGAGGCTTAAATCGCATGAGGGGTGTTCAGTGACAAGCAAATCTGAATATCTATGAAAAATAACTCATGTAACTCTTATTTTATTTTACATAAATGAAAGATATTTTTAATATCATCAGAATGGTATGCATATCAGGCAGATACCTTTTACAGTATAGGAGATATAGACAATAAATTTTCAAACTTTAAAGGGCTAAAACTCCTAAACCAGACGAGAGCGACCAAAAGTGTTGGGATCAGCGCCAGCAACAACAACTACAAAAACAATAACAAATTTTAAGAGTGCTGAATCTGTTTCCGTTAATTGTGTATTAATTAATACAAATAATTAATAATAATAATTAATATATACAATCAAATGAAAATGTCTCATATGTGTCTAATCACATATCATAGCAGGTTTTTAAACTGCATAGATAATTAATTAAAAATTATTGCAAACCTAGATTGTTGTACAATATGTACGTGAAAAAAATACGCAAGCGAATTCATGGCGCGGGAACAATCCAGTGACAGGAACGAATATTTGTGTGTAAATATCGTGAAACAAGTCAGTGACAGGAACGAATATTTGTGTGTGAATATCGTGTAACAAGTCAGTGACAGCAACGATTATTTGTGTGTGAATATTTTGGAAAGAAGGCAGTCACTGTCACTGTCACTGGTAAAAATATTTTTCTGTCGCTACAGTGACCAGTGACTTCAAAGTAACAGTGACAAAGTCACCGGTACTGAAATATCGCTCATCTCTAGACAACAACGCCGAAGATGAAAAACAAACAATGAAAAAGACTTAATAGTTCTGAATAACCCAAAAGAAATTGAAACAGTTTTATAAGATTTCCATAACTCCCCATTAGGAGGACATCAAGGTGCAGGAAAAACATTTTTAAGAATTAGAAAACAATACAGATGGCCAGGTATGCAAAAACAAATAAAAGACTACGTTAAAAATTGCCTAAAATGCCAAACGAACAAAAGTTTAAAATTAACTAAAATGTCTATGGTGTTAACAGACACACCACAAAAACCTTTCGATAAAGTTTACATGGACATAGTTGGTCCACTACCAGAAACAACATCAGGAAACAAAAACATATTGACTTTTCAAGACGATTTCTCAAAATTCATGGCTTGCGTAGCAATTCCAGACGCAGAAGCCAACACAATAGCTAAGGCCTTCTTCGATGAAGTAATAACTCGACATGGTATTCCAGAAGTCCTGGTAACAGACAATGGAACAAATTTTGTTTCAAAAATTTTTTCTGAAACTTGTAAAATGTTAGGGATCAAAAAATTACATATTACACCCTATCACCCACAAGCAAATGGTTCTTTAGAACGTAGTCACAGATCGTTAACAGAATACTTACGAAGTTTTGCAAAAGAAGACGGATCAAATTGGGATCAATGGTTATCTGCAGCTATGCATGTTCGCAACCATACCCCACATACAACAACAAAACAGAGTCCATTCCGCACGCTGTACGGCTTCGACTCAGTAATGCCAACAAATTTAATGCGTAAATGCAGCCCACTGTATAACGCAGATGATCCTGCTAAGGTAAAAAAATTCCAAATTCAAAGGGCGCATGAATTAGCTAGGAAAAATCAAGAGAGGACAAAAGAGGTAGCAAAGAAGCAATATGACAATAAAGTAAATCCAGTCATTTTTAAAATAGGAGATAAGGTTTTACTAAAAAATCAAACGAGGAAAAATAAATTTTCTCCAATATGGCTAGGACCCTACGAGGTAACAGAAATCAGAAACTCAGTCAACACTTCAATACTAATCAAAAATAAGCCTAAGCTCTTCCACAACAACCTTCTTAAACTCTACAAACAATAATATCATCAAGCTCATTAAGTAAATTGACATTCACTCCAGTAGTAGAACACGGAATACCAACACGGGCGGACCAACCCCCAATTAACTAAACCTAACCTAACTAATAAATAAAAAGTCTAAAACTTTTAATAATAACCTACTTAAAAATACAATTAATGACATTTTTCTTTTAATTTCCTTTTTCTTTACTTTTACTACGAGACCAAGCATAAAAATTAAACATAAATTTTTATTAAAGGAGGAAGGAACGCAAGCAAACTACTATCTAAATAATTACTAAAATACATACTATACCGTACCCATAGTTATTCTTTTACTAACTTTTAAATACTAACGCTTAGTCAAACTATTATTATGAAAAAATGTATACGTTTCAGTAAATAAATGTTTATTCATTTAAACGTACAAGAATGATTTTCGAAAGTCTTCAAAACAAAAAGAGAAAACAACAATAAAACAAAAATATTTTACGATATATGTACATATCCATACATCAAGATATCTGTATATATTCAACGAGTAAATATACATATGTATGCACATCATCACCAAAACACACCTAGATGCAAGAAATGTATGTTAACATGCAAGAAATATGATTACCGTTCGCAAGCAAAAGAATTTGTGTTGTTCTTCCATCCTATATTCCAACAAAGTTTTTAAATAATACGACACCACATTTCGGATCGTGCAAAAAGTATTATATTAAAGGAAAAACTAGCAACAGTAAAAAATATTTAATGAGTTCACAACGGTCAAAGGAAAATATATACCACGCTGTACATAACCATTCTATAAACAGTTACATATATGTATGTCTACACACACATACATACATATGAATATTCCATATAATAATACACATAAAAGTAAGATATAACCAAAACACACAATTAAACACTAAATAATTAGCAAAGTATAAGCATAAGCACAAAATACAAAAATAATACTAAATAGTAAGCTCCATCATAGACAGTAAATAAATAATAGTAAATAATAAACACTCAAAATAATTTTCATCAAAGCTACAGACTGTATTAACAATAGCATCAATAGAATCTAACTTAAAGTAACACTTTAAGATCTTAATTTAGTCGAAAAATAATGTAACACTACATAATTCCATAAGATTGTTATAATTAGAATCAAGACGATCCAGACAACAGAGAGAACAACTTCAGAAACATCGTAACAACTTCGCCCAGAAGAAATGCGGGGAGACAAAAAAAAAATCAGTTTAACTTCAGGGTCAAGACAACGGTCGAGAAAACACCGACAATTCAAAAAACAACAAGTGCAACATGATACCAAAACAACAAATGTACTACAACACGGTACCAGAAGACCAAGACGACGATGTTAGTGATAAGCTGTGGTTTTAGATAAAGAATAACTCATATATATAAGCAACATTTCCACTATTCTGGACAATGGAATGGCACAACTACACGGGCACCTAATAACAACATTAGGAAGCGTCTGGTAGTTCATTTAAGCCTGACTCCAAATTATTGAAATGTAGTTCATTTAAGCCTAACTCCAAATTATTGAAATCCAGTAAAAATGGTTGCAACACAACCAAAGTCATTTGTACCCAGCTGCATGCCACGTCTCGAAGCTCAACAAATCTTCACCAAACATAGACAGCCTAACATCTGAAAATAAAAGGAGGACAAAACAAACAACCGATCTACATACTTCACGGACCCAACAGCGGAACTCTCAAACAACAACGAAAGAAAGCAACAACTCATCAAAACCAATTCCACACCCATCAAAACAACCGCAGACTAAAATTAGTTATTATAAAACTATTCATATAAGTTATAAATCTTTAAAAGCTACAAAAAAGAAAAAATTAATATCGCTTCACGCTTTTCTGCCATTGTAAAAAAAGGCAAGTAGGCGCGTACTACGCTTCGGAAAAAATTGTGACTTAAATGTAATTTTTTCATTAATTTCAAATTTCATTTCGTGATGTTCGGGATTTCTCATTTCGGTATTAAAATTTTTCGGGATTTTGTCGTTTCGGGATTTTAAAATTTTTAGGGATTTTGTAATTTGGGATTTTGACTGTCTCCCCTAAGTTCTCTTCCTCTTTTTTTTTGAAAGTTCCTAGCTCACTTATTCACTTTTTCTTTATTATTTAAGTTTATTTACTTTCGCTTATATTTTAGTTCTATCTTTTATTTCAAAATTATATTTAATTACTATATATTTTATTACGAGTTTTGTATTGTTTATTTTTCACTTCACTTTGTCTCTTTTTCTTTTTCTCTGCTGTTGAGTCCCTGCTCGGGCGCCTCTGTGAGGAACCTTTTCTTGCTCCGGGTATGCTCGCCGGATGACCAGGTTTCGTGACAAAAAATTTGTTGATTCGCAGAGGTCCGGGGAAAAGAAAACAAAAACACTGTTTCTTTTCTTTTCTATTATTCACTTTATTAAATTTCTTCCTTATTCTTAAACTAGTTAGAGCTAAGTCACTATCGTGCTGATTTCTGCCGGCTCTCTTTTTTAAAAGAGATATTAAATTATATGTAATAAAACAAAATGTCCACTTCCGTCCGAAAAAAAACAAAATGTCCGTTTGTTCTCTGTTGTTGTCTCTGTCTTTTCCAACGTACCGACGACTGTCTCTGTCGTTACTACGTACCGACGACCTACTAGGCCCGGCTCGCTCTCCGTCTGTTGCTGTCTCTGTCGTTGTATCGTTGCAACGTACCGACGACCTACTAAGCCCGGCTCGCTCTCCGTCTGTTGTTGTCTCTGTCATTATAACGTACCAACGACCTACTAGGCCCGGCTCGCTCTTCGTCTGTTGCTCGCGTTCCTGTCAACTCGGAGGTCTGCGTAGTTCACCGATCTGTCCAGTTTGACCGTCGCCGCTTGACTCCCTGCTTCAATCGTTTCACTGTCTTCATAACCTCATGGTCTGTCCTGTTTAAGTCTCGCGAGAGTGTTTCGAGACTCTCAAGATTAGCTGTTTTCTCATACTGCCTATTGTTATTTTCACAGGGTGATCATGATTACGTTTTTTAACTAATACTACATTATCTTAACTCTATTACATTCTTATTTTAAATTCATTTTGATAAATTATAAATTAAAATTTTAATAAATTTATAAAAAATAAAGATGCGAGTGCGTGGTCATTGTTGGTGGGGTGAAAACGAGGTGGACCGACTTTCACCCTCACAAGCCGTATTTGGGTCTGTGTTCGATTTATAAAGCAAAAAGTTTTGCTTTAAAAAAATTCGAGGAAAATGGTGTCCCGCAAACCTCGACATTGAATTTTTAAAAAATGCCTGCTTCGTTATTTCATTTTAATTTACTCTGCAGTCCCATATGAACTCTTCAGTTCGAGAGCAATTGTGTTTTTTCAAATATTGTAATTTAAAAAAAAATTGTCATTTTCATGACATTGGGGGTTATTCCTGAACGCCCGGGCCTTTAACTCCCATGAATTCTTCTCGATTTTGCTTTGTTATTTTCCATTGTTGTTGTTGTTTACCAGCAAACACCCGAAAATGAACAAAGCATAATTGAGAAGAATTCATGGGAGTTAAAGGCCCGGGCGTTCAGGAATAACCCCCATTGTTTGACATATTTTCTCTTGAGTTTCTATTGTTGTTTATTACAAAAGTTTCGACAGACTGAAAAATTTATTTTTCAGATTGCCTACATTAACAAAACTAACTAGATACAAATTGAATACAACAATATACAGGTTGTTATATTCTCCTTATTTGCTCCACCGGTTTCTCCTATCAACATCAAGCAACAAATATCCTCCGCATGCCACGTAGAACAGCAGATAGCATCGACGATAGCGAGAACAGCAGATAGCACCGACGATAGCGGGAACAGCAGATATTAGCAGCAGCAGCAGTGGCAGCTGTATTATAATTGTAACTATTAAGTAATTGTAACAAAAAATTAATTGAAATTCCACTAGAATTAATAACTGCCGATAATTGTAAAAAAAAATTGCTATTAAGACCACCCAAACTAATAGATTGTAATTTGTAAAAGAAATTGTAAAAGAAAAAATTAATATCGCTTCTCGATAATAATTTTTTCTTGCCCTAGGGGTGGAGGGATGTTGTAGGTCGGAGTCACCCTGTAACAACGCTTAACGTTGTTATAGCATTGTCTTTGGTTCCATGTCATCGGCTACTATAGGTAACAATGTACCGACGCGGAATAATGCTTGCATGCTTTCAGGCTCCACCATTAACAGCTATCATGGTGAAGCCTGGAAGTATTCAAGACAGTCACCTTATACGGGTACCGCGCTGGCCGAGGCATGCGACAAAAACGAATAATAAGCCAAAGACAATAGCAAAAGTAAAAGAAATGAGGTTGAAATGTTTTCTGTAACCATTGCGTAATGGTCACAGAAGATATTAAAAAAACACTCTAAAAAATCATTGAGATAGTTTGCAATTTCTCAAAAATTATTATCAAAAATAATTCTTGAGATAGTTGCAAAAATAATTGTTAAAAATTAGGGCGACCCGACCAAAGTCCACACGAAGAAACACTTTATAAACGAGCCCTTCTGGCTCAGTGCGGCAGTCAAAAGAATATTGAAAGCAGACGTGAGTGTTTTAAGTCAGAATTCCAAACCGGTGTTTGATCAGTGTTTTAGAGTCAGTGCATTATAGGAGACAATAAAGAAGAATAAAGGAAAACAAAGAATAAAGTTTAAGTGTTATCATTGTGCTCGGAAGGACCCACGGAGGACAAAAGGGTAGCAGCACTCGCGACGGCGACCAGGAAGAGGCAAGGTAACATTTAACGAGTGCAAAGTAACTAGTTACTTTGAAGTAACGAGGACTTTGTAAAGTAACGAAGTTAAAGTAACTTTAACGAGGATGTAACGAATAAAATTTTGCCCAACTCTGGTTTGAGACCATAAAGTAACTTCTTAAGTCGGCACACTTTATCCTTTTCTGCATCGAAGCCTTCTGGAAATTTTATGTAGATTTCTTCTTGAAGCTCGCTTTGCAGGAAGGCTGTAATTACATCCATTTGGTCGATGTCCAGATCGTGAAGGACTGCTAGGCTCAATAATAATCTGAGTGACGAGTATTTGATTACTGGTAAAAACGTCTCTTCGTAGTCACTTACGGTTGATGGGTGTTCTCCCTTTTGGTAAGTTTGTAAGTTCCCAACTTTCATTTTTTAATAATGCGTCAAATTTTTCTTCCATTAAAGATCTCCATTGCTTACTATTGCAGCTACTCATCGCCTCTTGAACTGTCTTTGGGTCCTCTTCTTCATTAGCCGTTGCAAGATAGGATACGTAATCTTCTCGAACTACTGCCTTTTTAGTTCTTGTAGATCTTCTGAGTTCTGGTGCTGATGAGTATTGCTTCACTGAGCTTTGGATTGGTATTTGTGGTGGTTCATCTTGAGCCTCATTGTCCGAGTAGTAGTGTTAATCTTCTGATAAAACATCTGCTTCGACTTCTTTGTCCGGACTCTCCTGAGCTTCGTTCGATGTGATTTCTGTTTGTGCTCTGGTTGCACTGTCCTCTGCGTTGCATTCCGGGAAAGTATCGAAGTAGTAGGTATTTGAGTAACTGGTCTGTTTTGCGAGCTTTGTTTCGAAAAAGACGGCGTCTCTGCTTGTAATTATTCTTCTACTTTTTTGATCGTAGAAGCGGTATGATTCTTCGTGCTAGCAGAATCCTACGAAGGTCACTTCCTTTCCTCTTGGATCCAGCTTTCTTATTTTTTCTTTAGGGATTTAGATGATCGCTTGGCAACCGAAAACTTTGAGGGGCTTGACGTTTGGCTTCTTCTTTCTCCAAACTTTTTCTAGTGTTTTGTTGTTGAGGCTCTTACGAGGAGTTGCCAGATACGTTGCCCAGAATTTTTTCTTGAGTCCTGCTTGAATGAGTAGACATCGTGTCTTTTCTATGATTGTTCTATTCATTCTCTCGGAGACTCCGTTCTGTTGCGGTGTGTAGGGTACTGTCGTTTGATGATCAATTCCGTTGCTTCTGAGGATATTTTTTCATCATCTAATTACAATGCTCCGTCCCATTATCTCTTCTTAGGGCTTTGATTGTCATTCCAGTTTGATTTTCGACAAGCCTCATGAATTCTGTAAACCTCTTGGCAACTTCGTTTTTTCCTGTTATGAAATATAAGAAGGTTTTTCGTGAGAAGTCGTCGGTTAACAAGAGTATGTAGCGTGAACAGACGATTGATGCTTCTTCTATCGGCCCGCACAGGTCCGAATGGATAAGTTCTAATACTCTTGTTGTTTGCGTGTTGGAATATTTGAAGGGTCGTCTGGTAATTTTCCCTTTGAGACAGGTCGTGAAGTTTTTCTTTTCCGTGGAGCAATTCATGCCATCTACCGCTCCTGAGATCATCTTTTCCATAGTGTTGTCGCAAGCGTGGCCAATTCGTTCATGCCATGTATCATAAGTCGCTTGTTCTTCTCTTGAGTAGTATGCTCGATGTTCCTTCGATTGCTTTAATTGGAACATATCGTTTACTATGTAGTTCTCCTTTCCGATGGTTACTGTCATCTTTATCTTTCCGATACCTTTTACTTGCATACTGTTGTTGTTTGCTGCGATGACTTCTTCATCTTTTGGGTGGATATCGGTGAATTAGTTCTTATTTGAACACATATGAGCTGATGCGCTCGAGTCGAAATACCATTCGTTTGTGTTGATATTCCGGAACAACTTAAGAATAGGGGATTGGCTCAGATTTTTTGCATTTTTTTTTTTCAGTTAGATATTACCGTTAGAACCGGAAGCAGCCATTTTGTTTTAGTCGGACGTCAGCCATTTTGGATTTAGAAGCATTTAAATGTCAAATAAATGTGATTATTCAGCAAAAGCTGAATATCTCGCTAACTAAGTGAGTTATCGGGATGATGATATACCGTTTGAAAGATACTTTTACTGCTTACGATTTACGTAACATACTTTTTTCATACATAATAACGGTTAAGGAGTTATATCACTTTATGTAGAAAACTGTCTATTTTTTCTGGAAACAATAATTTTTTTCTGCAAAACGAATACATTAAGGTGTCAAAAAAAAAATATTTGCTAAAAAGCCTGTTACCTTTTACCTTTAAAACGATATACATATAATATGATACACTCACTACTTTAGTTCATGTATCATTAGCTTATTTGAAGATAATATGAAGCTTTCTTCTCTGTAATGTGAAGTTCTTTTATAGGTTTTTGCATGTGTTAGCGGCCTTCGGCGGCAGGGATTAAAACCCTCAATCAACAGAATCGTCTCGGTAATGTGAAGTTTTTTGCATACAGGTTTTTCCGCGTATTGGAGACCTTCGGCCGCGGCAGGCATCATAACCATCAATCAGCAGAATCCTCTCGATAATATGAAGTTTTTACATACAGGTTTTTCCGCGTATTGGCGGCCTTCGGCCGCGGCAGGGATCATAACCATCAATCAGCAGAATCCTTTAGGTAATGTGAAGTTTTTTGCATACAGGTTTTTCCGCGTATTGGCGGCCTTCGGCCGCGGCAGGAATCATAACCATCAATCAGCAGAATCCTCTCGATAATATGAAGTTTTTTGCATACAGGTTTTTCCGCGTATTGGAGGCCTTCGGCCGCGGCAGGCATCATAACCATCAATCAGCAGAATCCTCTCGATAATATGAAGTTTTTTACACACAGGTTTTTCCGCGTATTGGCGGCCTTCGGCCGCGGCAGGGATCATAACCATCAATCAGCAGAATCCTTTAGGTAATGTGAAGTTTTTTGCATACAGGTTTTTCCGCGTATTGGCGGCCTTCGGCCGCGGCAGGAATCATAACCATCAATCAGCAGAATCCTCTCGGTAATGTAAAGTTTTTGGCATACAGGTTTTTCCGCGTATTGGCGGCCTTCGGCCGCGGCAGGGATCATAACCATCAATCAGCAGAATCCTCTCGGTAATGTGAAGTTTTTTGCATTAAGGTTTTTATGCTTGGAGGCCTTATTTTAATATAAAGCTTTTTTGTTATAACCCTGAATATTCGTAAATACCCACTACGCAGTATTGCAGGCGATCACTGAATTTGTAGATATTTTCATTAATTAGCTCAAAAACACAAGAGATACCCACACATATTATATACCGTTAGAAAGATAATATTATGGGCTATAAAAAAAAGGAATCTTTTTTATACCTTAATTGTCATTTAAGGGAGCAAAAAATTATTTTGTAAAACGAAGTACGCCAATTTTTTAAAAGTTGTCTCCGTAATGATGTCAGTACCCACAAAAAAGGTTATTAGATAAAAGAAAGGACTTAAAACAGCATTTTTAACGGCACCAATATTACGCCGATATCTTAACTAGTTTTAGAGATATAGCACTTTCAATTTTGACAGTTAAAGCCCTCTATCTCATAAACTAAATGAGTCCGACGCTATTTTTTAACATGGTTGAACAAGGGAGGGTAAGCCCTATTACAGAGAAGAAAATGAAAAAAATCTGAGCCAATCCCCTATTCTTAAGTTATACCCTACCCACTCTTAGTCGACTTCCAGTCCTACTGACTTGAGTTTGTCCGCAGTATTTATAATTTCGTTGACATAACTCTCAGTTGACGTGTGGTCCTTCAGTTTTGTTGAACAAAACTTTTGTATAAGACTTACTCTTCTAATCAGTCCAGAGTCTTGAAATATTTTTTCGAACACGTGGTACATTTCTTTTGCGCTTGTGCAGTGGCGAATGTGAGGATAAATTTTTTCCTCGATGAGCATAATTAACTCGGATCTTGCTTGAATGTTCCTATCTGCATCCGTTTCTGTTCCCTCGATGCTCTTCCAAAGCTTTTTCGTTTAAAAATATGCCTCTACTGCGAATTTCCAGTCTTCGAAATTTTCGCTACCTTTGAGCTTCATTATTTGCGGGTTGATTGTAGACATTGTCGTTGGATGTTTTTCAATTCAATTATGAGTGAAAATTTTATTAGCTTCCACTCTGGGCCCATAACCTATTGTTATTTATTACAAAAGTTTCGACAGACTGAAAAATTAATTTTTTCAGATTGCGTACATTAACAAAACTAAATAGATACAAATTGAACACAACAATATACATATCTATACATATAAAACGTACGGTGTGTGATTCTATTTTACAACAGTTTCCAATTTTTCTCTAAAACAGTTTTTAAAGCATTCATACTAAAAATTCTTTAAAATTCGTTTATGAATTGACTGCTTTATAAGTGCGTTGTAAAGCTTTGATACGAGGGTTGCCTTTTATGTTTCGGGATTTGGCAACCCTAGTGTTGCAATCTGGCAACTGACAGCTCTATCGCAAAGTTGGACATTTTTGAGGTTATACGTACTCAGAACGTTTTGACATACGAGCGCTATTTGTGTTGTTTACAGTAACTTAAAAGATTAATCTCGGCCCAAAAATGGAATTAAATCGTGAACATTTTCGTGCGAAGCAAGAAAATATTGGAATATTGGAAGCAAGAAAAGAATGATTTCAGTAAAAATCGCCAGCGGTGCCAAACGCTGGCATTCGTAGCTGTTCTTTTTTCTTACAAGTGGATTGTTTATATATTTTCTAGCTAACGAAACGAAATTTTAAGCAGAAAAGTATTGAATTGCGTAAATATTAACAATGGGATTGCAATCTGACAACTGACAGCTCTATCGTAAAGTTGGACATTTTTGAGGTTATACGTACTTAGAACGTTTTGACATACGAGCTCTATTTGTGTTGTTTACAGTAACTTAAAAGATTCATCTCGGCCCAAAAATTGAATTAAATCGTGAACATTTTCGTGCGATTATTTTTTACAACTTTCGACGTGGATTAACTTAGCAAAAGTGCATGGATGAACTTAATTCAATTTTTTGCGATGAAGCTCCATCAAGGACCAGTGTTAATCGATGGTATGGTGAATTCAATCGTGATCGTAGTTCACTCCAAAACGAATTTCGTGAAGGTCGTCCAAAATCAGTTGTTATTCCGAAAACCATTGATGCTGTGCGCGAACTGATACGAGGGTTTCCTTTTATGTTTCGGAATTTGGCAACCCTAGTGTTGCAATCTGGCAACTGACAGCTCTATCGTAAAGCTGGATATTTTTGAGGTTATACGTACTCAGAACGTTTTGACATACGAGCCCTATTTGTGTTGTTTACAGTAACTTAAAATATTCATCTCGGCCCGCTTCTTCAGGTGTCGAAAAACGTTGACCTCTCAGTTTGTTTTTTACGTACGGTAATAAAAAGAAGTCATTCGGTGCCAAGTCAGGACTATACGGCGGATGACCCATCAAATCGATGTTTTGGGTGCTCAAAAATGCAGTTGTTTGGGCCGGTGCGTGAGAGCTCGCATTGTCGCGGTGAAGAGTGATCCGTCTTCGGCGGTTGGTTTTTCTGATTTCTTGGTCAAATATTTATACAATATTGAATGTATGCAGGTCCCACTAATGCCTAAGGTTGTCTCACTCTCACGATAGGTCACATGACGGTCTTGCAATATAAGTTCGCGCACAGCATCAATGGTTTTCGGAACAACAACTGATTTTGGACGACCTTCACGAAATTCGGCTTGGAGTGAACTGCGACCACGATTGAATTCACCGTACCATCGATAAACACTGGTCCTTGATGGAGCTTCATCGTCAAAAATATAATTAAGTTCATCCATGCACTGTTGCTGAGTTAATCCACGTCGAAAGTTGTAAAAAATAATCGCCCGAAAATGTTCACGATTTAATTCCATTTTTCGGCCGAGATGAATCTTTTAAGTTACTGTAAACAACACAAATAGAGCTCGTATGTCAAAACGTTCTGAGTACGTATAACCTCAAAAATGTCCAACTTTACGATAGAGCTGTCAGTTGCCAGATTGCAACACTAGGGTTGCCAAATCCCGAAACATAAAAGGCAACCCTCGCATTGCAAGATCGTCATATGACCTATCTAAAAAACCTATGGCAATAGGCAGTGCAGATAGCAAAAACAAAGGAGAGTTAGTTGAGAAATTTTGCAAATCGCTTCCAACAAACCTTAGACATTGTGTGGAAAATACTATAAAAAACATTTCCTGCCACCCTAACGGACGCAGATATGACGACAGATTAAAAACACTTGCGTTGGGTGTTTTCTTTTTGTCGCCTTTAGCTTACCGTTTTTTGAAGGTACACCTTAATTCGTCTGAAGAACTCTTCGAGAGTTTGTCTCAGATGGGCAAAAATCTCCAGGATGTTCTTCCAGTGCCATTAAGTTTTTAGAATTTCGAAGCCGCGGTTTCTCTCAAGAACAACGCTTTGTGTCAATTTCATGTGACGAAATGTCACTTAAACGTAACTGTAATTATAGTAGACATCACGATAAAATGATCGGTCTCGAAGATTTTGGAGACGAGAACCGTACATCCAGAACGGCCGATGGTGTTATGGTATTGTATGTTCAAGGCCTTAGCTTACTTCTTCTTGAGTGGCCCTTGAAAAGGAGAAGTAATTAAAAAGTACGTATTTGAAGGTATTTCCCAACTTCAAACCATTAATCTTCTCCCCTGCTATTTTGTCTGCGATTAAGGATCGAATTTCGTTAGCTTCGCTAAAATTGTGGGGGCAACTGAAATCTGTCCATATTTCGTTGTCAATGACAAAAAAATCTTTTTTTTTCATGATTCTCCACATCTCTTGAAAAGTACTCGAAATTGTTTGGAGAATTTAAAAAGCACTGTTATATTTAACAATAAAAAAGGCAGTTGGACCGATATTGTCCATTTGTCCATTTTTATAACATAGATTCCAAATTGGCAATTTGTCCATTTTTATAACATAGATTCCAAATTGGCAATTAGATAGATGTGTGCCTAAACTGACTGCGGCTTACATCCGTCCAAACAATTTTGAAAAAATGAGGGTTCCTTTAGCTGCTTAGGTTGTTAGCAAAACAGTTGCTTCAGGCATGATTGCTTTATATGCCTCAGGACAGATTGATGTTAGTAAGGCCCCCACAACTCCTAACACTGTGGAGTTTTTATTGTTCTTTGATGAACTCTTCAACATTTTCAACAGCAGCGACCTCCATGTCCAATGTCCGTCAAAGAGAGTTTTTTCCGGAAACGATGAGCAGTAAGAGTTCTTAACAAAAGCCACAAAGAGAGTTTTTTCCGGAAACGATGAGCAGTAAGAGTTCTTAACAAAAGCCACAAACCTTTTACATTCATTGCAAATTTTAGATTTCAGGGGTAATGACATTAAGAATTCATTTTCATTTGTCAAGGGTTGGGCCTTAAATATTTCAAGCCTAAGGTGCTTTTGGGATTTTTTATCACGGGAAGGGTTTCCATACCTTTTGACCAGACGGCTTTGCCAAGATTCCCTGGAACATTTTTTGGACAGATTAGGAGGAGCGGTAACTGTGTCACTGTTACCGTACATATGTTTATTGATCTGTTCCAGAAGCGATGGGGTCTAAATTATGTAGATATTGTAGTGAGGGGGAATTGCAAGTCATTTGATGATATAGGTATTGAGGAACTTAATTCTAAAGAAATTTTAAACCAATTATATAATGACTCGTTAGTACAGGATAGTTCATGGCAGTAATTCCAAAGTTTGCCAAGGCCACAACCATCCGCTATTGACACAGTCCAAATTGATATATCTTTTAATGAGAGCGATTTTTTCAAAGAAAATGCTTTTGCATACGTGTGCGGTTGGTTGTTTTTGAAATATCACAATATTCATAATTGTTAAGAGGCTTTGCCAAATTTTGGAAATGAAGTCATTACTGAAGAATTTCTTTTTACAGCAGAAAAACGGTTCTTCCAAATTTTTAATTCGGCATGCCACAAAATAGGCCTTAGTAGATTTAGAACCACACGTGTGTTGTCTAAATTTTCAAACCCGTGATTTCATAGCGTTATTTATTAGAATTAGAATATATTTTGTTTTAAAGTATTTTAATAGGGAACTAAAAATTCCAAATTTTAAAAGAAAAATCCTGTGTGTCACACATCTTTAGACAGATTATATTCGAAGTTTTACGCATATCCTAATATACTAATATCCCTATATCGTTGAGGTACATATATGTACATAATCAAATTATTTCTCGTATTTTATATTATAGTTGCTTGCTTTTTGTATAACTTTGGTTTGGAATGCACTTTACAATTATTAACATTTGAATTATTTACATAAATTAAATTTATGTAAATTTATTGTAAATGTAAATTTATTAAATATAACCAAAGAATATACAATGTATAGAAGGCGCATCTCATATAAATTTTCAGCCGAAAATTTTTACTTTTGAGTGTTTTTTTTAGTTTCTCCTTATTCTCTCATTTGTTTAATAACTTTGTCTCTTTTGGTCTCAACCTCTCAACAACATTGCAACTTTTTGTTTTCGTGTTCTCTTCTCGCGTCTTTTCACGACTCCATGCCAGGTGTTCTTTCCTGGCTAACGTTGGGTAGAAGAATTTTGAATGCATATGTTTGTGTCATTTAGCGTCTGCGGGTTTCGTATGTGTAGGATGAGCTTTGTGTGGCTATTCTAGAGTTGGCTGAGTTGACCACGCTAGACGTCGACAATAGATCAAAACGACAAGGAGAATGCCTTTTTAGCAATAAGAAGAACGTAGCGCGGCTGCGTTTTTTCTTATTGAAAATGAAGGAAAAATGTCGGTATGTTCGTTGCTTTTTATCCGGTAAAATAAATTGAAATAATTTTTGATAAAAATTATACCCGAATTTAATCCTCGGTGTTAACTTTTTTATTGAATTAAAAAACTTTTCAACATTTGGGATAACAATAAACTTCTAATTCAATAAAAAAGGGATATATGAAATGTTCACACATAACAAGTGATATAGTGATATAGATATTTATATAATCATATTCATTTATAGTATTATAAATGAATTAAAAATTATGTTGAAATAAAGGGTGGTTAAATTTTAAGGGCCGATGTTGATTTTGAATAAAACACAAATTATTTAGGAAATTATTGTCAGTTCTTTTTGTTATGATAATATTGGTATGATTCAATTATGTATGGAACAAAATATCGGCCAAATGGCCGCCGCGACCTCGGCGGCACACCTTAATCCGATGGTACAAATTTTCGATGACGCTGAGGCATAATTGAGGTTTTATGCCGTTAATGTGCCGAATTATCTCATCCTTTAGCTCTTGAATTGTTGCTGGCTTATCAACGTACACCTTTTCTTTTAAATAATCCCAAAGAAAGAAGTCCAAGGGTGTCAAATCATATGATCTTGGCGGCCAATTGACATCGCCACCACGTGAGATAATACGGCCATTGAATTTTTCGCGCAAAAGAGCCATTGTTTCGTTAGCTGTGTTGCAAGTGGCACCGTCCTGTTAAAACCACATATCGTCCACATCCAGTTCTTCCAATTCGGGTCATAAAAAGTTCGTTATTGTTGGGCACGACGACGAGCTGAGGTGGACGGCTCTTCAGCCACACTATCGCGAACAGCAGAAATATTTTCTGCAGTACGAGCTGTACGAGCAAGCACTGGTGATTTCACATCTCCTACAGACCCGGTTTGCTTAAATTTTTGCACAATTTTTCCGATTGTACGCACATTTGGACGATTAAATTGACCGAAAAAATTACGAAGTGCACGATATGCATTTTGAT
Source organism: Conops quadrifasciatus (assembly GCA_949752815.1). Taxonomy (NCBI): domain Eukaryota; kingdom Metazoa; phylum Arthropoda; class Insecta; order Diptera; family Conopidae; genus Conops; species Conops quadrifasciatus. Next base: position 19,964,642 of record OX457077.1, on the reverse strand, counting down.
TTGAACGCCCATTTTTATAATAAGCCTAAATAACTTTAACGCGTTGCTCGATTGTGTATCCTTCCATGGTTCAAATTGAGTTAGTCTGAAATTGAGAAATGTCAAATGAAATGCAGAAAAAAACTTTGACGTTTAGGTGTGGTTCACATTCAACATCGGCCTTTAAAATTTAACCACCCTTTATAAAATTCCAAAAATTAATTAATATTATTGTAATTACAAACATTATTAATTAATATTATTGTAATTATATTAATTAAAATTAATTATTATTATTGTAATTATATTAATTAAAATTAATTAATATTATTGTAATTCTATTAATTAAAATTTTTAATATTGCTTGCAAACTTTCAAATATTTTGATAAAAGATTATTTCGTTTATCTTAAAAAAATCTTAAAATTATTTTAAAGAAATCAAAGAATATCATAAAGAATTCTTAAAATGGCTTTTCAATTTTTAATTGTAAAAATTTGTAGCTGGGGCCGCAAGCGCCGACAACCTTGCCACCACACGACCAAAGCATACACAGATGTATAAAATTACCCAACACAAGCAGCAAACAGCGGAATGTTTTCGCAAGCGACAAAACGAAAGGGTAAGGAACACACATAAAATGCATTTGGCTCGGTCCATGAACAGGGTTCGGAAAATATCGCTCAAAAGAACAAAACTATTTATATCCCTCTCAAAAAATTATCCCAAAAGTTGAAAATTTTCTTTGACTCATGAGCGATATTTATTTTTTTGAACGTAGATGAAACAAGTAAGAGCGTTATCTTCGGCCTAGCCCACGGCTCGGCAACCTGCGGCTCGCGAGCCGCATGCGGCTCAGTAGAATCATACTTGTGGCTCTTGAATAGTACAAATTTTTAAACTGATTTTAAATTAACTTGTGTGATGAGCTAGAGACTTTGAACCATAGATTAGATCTGGATGACAATGCAAAACCAAGCATAAACTAACCACTCATGCCCAGTTTCAGGCAAGAAATGTAGGCCTTTCTAAAATGTCGCTACAATTTTTGTTCCATGTTTTTTAATATTACCAATCTGTGTGTACTCATACGTATTTGGTTGGCTCTTTGAAAAAATAATTTACCACATCCGGGGGAAAAATGGCTCTTAACTCCAGAAAGGTTGCCGACCCTTGGCCTAGCCGAAGCTCATATACCCTACACATGCATCTGTCGAAGTGATAAAAAGTGGGCGGGTGACAACCACTTTTTTTAAATTTACAGGGAGTAAATTTTTTTCTATTAACTCATCTACAACACCGTTTTTCGTACTAAACACCTCATTATATGGTATAGTATATAAGTGGGCGTGTCACGCCCATTTTTTAGTATATATTTTAGTCTAAGATGGTGGACTCGGAAATAAAATTTTAGCTGAAAATTCGGTCTACAAGCTAAGAAATTAAGCTATAAGCACGGATGAGTGCATATTTTCTATAAAAAGTAGGCGTGGCACTGGTCCGATTTTCCCCATTTTCAATACCAAACAGCGTAGGATAACAAAGAATATTCGTACAAAATTTCATGATGATGCCTCCATTCGTTCTCCTGTAATCGTGATTTCCACAGACGGAGGGACAGACAGACAGACAGACAGACAGACGGACGGACATGGCTAAATTGAATCAGGAGGTGATTCTGAGCCAGAATATATATCCTTTTCTATACCTGCCACGCCTCCTTTAATGCGTTACAAACGGAAGAACAAAGTGAATATACCCTCATCCCTTCGAGTGTAGGGTATAAAAATAAATATCCCTCACGTTCAAAATAATTTTCATCTTCAATAATAAATATCACTCTGGATGAAAAAAATTCTCATCTTCTCAACGTTTCAATCGGAGAAGATGAAAAAATTTCGTTTGTTGGCAAATAACGAACGCGAGGGATGAAAAAACTTCGGGTTTTGGCGAATAGCGATCACAAGAGATGAAAAAAGACTTCGGTTCGCGTACAAAACGATCGCTGGTGATCGAAAAAACTTTGCGCAGGCAAAATTTTAATCTTTGAGCGGACAATTCGTACTGTAAAGGATGAATAAGAGTATGTTAACTTGAAAAGCGTTGAAAGAAGTAATAACTTCTCTTCGGAATACTTATTTATTAGATTTTAATCTTCATTATTTTTAAAGTTTTTGATATTATAAAATTCTGCATCCAATATATTTCAATTATAAAATTTTACTAGCAATTATTGGAAGTTATTAGCTAAGCATTTATTGAAAGCATTCATTGTTCGGTTGCAAGCACAAATTCGGTCGCATTATAATTCCCGATTTAATTACACAGGTCAACAAATTAAAAAAAAAATTTTGGTGCCGAGATATGGTTAGTGGTTTTGTATTAGGTGTATATTAGCAACACTAAAGATATTTATCTTTTTTTCCCTACGTGTAGTTTTCAATATACCGTCAGTTTTGAATATTGGCTAATTTCAATACTTTTGTGTGCGCCTTTTGTCGTCTTATCGCTACATTTTTAAAATAAATTGATTTTAATATCATGCCTTCATCGCAAAGAAGTTGCATCAATGACCTAAATGTGTTTTGTTACATTTGTGGTGAATCCACAGTTAAAACGTTCAGAAAACATAACAGAATTTATAAAAAGTGCTTATTTTTCCTACTTTAAGTTGGAAATTGTAGATAAATACAAGCCGTGGATACCCCAAATGGCTTGTAAAATGTGCTATGAACACTTGAGACAGTGAGTCAATGGTCAAAGAATTCGTATGAGGTTTGGAGTGCCTATGCAATGGAAAGAACCAAAAAATCACTTCGATGACTGTTACTTCTGTTGTGTTAATTTGCGTGGCATGAACGCTAAAAAAATTACTTATCCAGACTTTCTAGAATCGGCTAGAAGACCCTTACCAAATTCAGAGGAAGTACCTACTACAACGTTTGGTTTTATCCGTGAACCATCGATTGAAGAAATCTTTAGTGAAGTAAGTGGCGACAGTGATTTCAAAGGAATAGCATCTGCAAAACCAAAACTTTTTACTCTAGAGGAATTGCCAAATTGTTCCACTACACCTCATTCACGAAAAAAAAAAAATTTTATGTACATAGTAAAGTAATAAATGCTGTTTTTGATGCAAATTTGTTCTTTTTCTTTATAAGTCAAAATCTAGAAAACAACACGTAGGAAATCAAAATTTTTGTTACTAATGTAATCAATATAATGTCCTTAGTTAAAAAAAAATTACAGCTTCTCGGCACCAAAACCACTGTTGACCTGTGTTATTAACGGACACTTGGAACAATTGAAATATTCAATTCTTCTGGAAAACAATTGAACAATTTTTTCCTGTACTTCAGAGCTTCCACATTTTTTTACAAAATATGCTCCCTGCTGGCCCTCAAATAATCCTTTTTTATTAAATGTAATTACTGTACGTTGAGAAGTTTTCAAGGCCAATTTAACAATAGATAGATAACAATTTTTCGATATGGGATATGAATTGAGCGATATAAAAACAAGTAAGAGCGTATTTTCGGCCTGGCCGAAGCTCATATACCCTACACCCGCATCTGTCGAAGTGATAAAAAGTGGGCGGGTGACACCTACTTTTTTTAATTTACAGGGAGAAAATTTTGATCTATTAACTCGTCTATAACACTGCTTTTCCTACCAAACACCTCATTATATGGTATAGTATACAAGTGGGCGTGTCACGCCCATTTTTCAGAATATATTTTAGTCTAAGACGGTGGACTCGGCAATAAAATTTTAGCTTTAAATTCGCTCCACAAGCTGAGAAATTGAGCTATTAGCATGGGAAAATTCACATTTGCTATAAAAAGTAGGCGTGGCAATAATCCGATTTTCCTCATTTTCAAACAGCCTATGATGACAAAGTATATTCGTGCCAAATTTCATGGCGATAGCTTTATTCGTTCTCCCGTAATCGTGATTTCTACAGACAGACAGACAGACAGACAGACGGACGGACATGGCTAAATCGAATCAGGAGGTGATTCTGAGCCAGAATATACATATATACTTTTCTATATCTGCCACGCCTCCTTTAATGCGTTACAAACGGAAGAACAAAGTGAATATACCCTCATCCCTTCGGGTGTAGGGTATAAAAAAATGTTTTCCGTACCCTGTCCATGAGCGAAGAAAGAAATTGTTCAAATCGTTTGAGAACAATGAAATGGTGGGGGAAACGAAGAGAGAAGCGAAGCAATTCACATGAATAGCAAGAGCTCGGGCCATGATGCCAATGCTAAGCAGAAAAAGCGGAGAAAACCAAAGCAAAGGCAAAATAAACTTTCAAAGCAGTGACGCTCTTTTCACTCTCTTTTTGCTTGCACCCGCTTTCTGCCGACCGACCGCATCTGATTCAAAAAATTGAAAATTTTGAGTGATGCGCCTTCTATATATTGTATTTTCTTTGATATAACATTTAATTATTAACAATAATTTATTTATTTATTTATTTACATTACTCAATTGGCTTTATAATTAATAACATAACTAAAAATTATTAACATGTAACACTAACCAATTATTTTAAGGTAAAATGCGTTTAATTTTAAATTATTACTTATGCATTTGTATTTATTAACACACTAAGATATTAATAGATTGTGTCGTTTTGAAGTTAACATTGTATATAATGTAACATTGTAATATAACTTTAACATAACATTGTAATATAACTCGGGAACCGAACACCCAAAAAAAAAAACGGTAACGCATCACAGTGCATACCTCTTGGGTGGTGTGGAAATGCAGTTTTTTTTATTTGTTTCTAGTAACATTATTTATGATGTTAATCACAAAGACATAAAAAGTCCTTAAGTTTCACTGCAATTTTTCCAGTGAATTGCCGAAATTGCTGTTGAAGCTGTTTTATTCATGCCGGTCCCACCGCCGCTGCATCCAACCGATGATAATTGCTGCTGATGTGTTGCTTGTGATGGCTGCTGCTGCTGTTGATGCTGTTGTTATGGCTGCTGCTGTTGTTGCTGCTGCTGTAGAGGGATTGTTTAATGAATATTGGTGGTTGTTTGTGCCGACATGGCGGCATTTGTATTTAAGTGGTCCGCTGCAAACAAAATTCACCTGTTAACATGGCTTCGATTGTGATTTTGATTGAGGTCGCTATTTGGATTTACTTGGCCAGTTCCACCGCTGGCTGGAAGAGAAAAAAAATTTCGTATATACTCCGAAAATGTTTATACTTTTAATTATTATTAATTACAATTAATTACATTAATTAAAAATTTCTGTAAATAATTCCACAGACCTCCGTAATTTGGTGAATGCTGATAATAATCTCTGCAGTTATATTCCGGTTCGTATTCGGGTGTGTCATAAGGGCCGCGTGCACCAAAGACGCTAATACTACTGGACTGCGGTCCGTGCGGAGGAGCCGCATGTGTTGGCGCATGTCCGTAGCTATAGTTATTGACCGTGACCTAGCGTCACGGTGTTACCGTCAGTCACGGTGTTACCGTCAGTCACGGTGTTACCGTCAGTCACGGTGTTACCGTCAGTCACGGTGTTACCGTCAGTCACGGTGTTACCGTCAGTCACGGTGTTACCGTCAGTCACGGTGTTACCGTCAGTCACGGTGTTACCGCCAATCACGGTATTACCGTCAGTCACGGTGTTACCGTCAGTCACGGTGTTACCGTCAGTCACGGTGTTACCATCTGCCATACAAAATTTCAGCTTTCTGGGCCTGGTAGTATTGAAATTATGACTATTTTTGCTAGTTTCAGACCGTGCCACGCCCATTTTAACCATTTAGGGGGCGGAATTCTTGAAAATGTGCACACACACACATACATTCATTTTTATATACATAATAGATTTAATAAATTTAGTTTTGTTTCACATAATACAATGTTCGCCTGATCTTAGTAACTAATAATTTATTGTAAAGCCAACGTGTGGACAATATTTTTTGTTTCTTCATTTTCGGCGTATACAAACAAATCGGTCGGCTTACCAACTCTGGAGCAGGCTACATATAATTGTCCATGAGCGAAGCATGAATTTTCCTAATCCAACCCGCAGACTTGCATCGACTGACCTTGAGATTTGTTGATTGTCATTGCGTATGCCAGACGAATTGGAAATTGCAAGCGTTTAAATGCTATTGGAGAATCTGTTGGAATCATAGGGATTCTTGGCAATAAAACATGCTCTCCTTTAAACTTGCCATGGATAATTGTCGATTCAATAATGTTACCCAATATTTTTTTGACAAACAACCGCGTTCCGTTACATAATTTTGGTGCATTAATGTTTCGTAGCAGTATGATTGGTGATCCAACTTTCAAAATTAAATTATGTGGTGGAAGACCTGGCAAATCAAGAGAATTTAAAAATTCCGTTGGAAAATTCACTCCTTCATTTTCTTCTACCACAGTATCAATTGACTTGAATGAAAATGACGGAGATTCCAACATGTTTTGAATGCAGATATTTATGGTATCGACATCAATATTTTTTGCTGCTAAAATTGCCCTTTCGCTCAGCCATCGATGACTGTTGATATTATCTCGAATGTTTGGAAACACATTTTGAATTAATGCGTCTCTAGATGGCACAATGATGCAAAAATTATCTGGTAACTTCATTGTCTGCTTCATTGAATTTACATTAATTTTGCCATCTCCAATATCAAGCAATTGCTGTGAGAATAGCGCTGCAGATGGATCATTTTGAAGTTGGATGCGCATATTTGTTGTTAACTTCAATTTTTGAACATTGCTCCACAGTGATGAAGCTTTGAAACAGGCATTTATTTCATCTGCATAGGTAGAACTTGGAATAATCGGAAGTGTTTGTCGAAAATTTCCTGATAACAAAATGAGAGTACCGCCAAAGAGTCTGTCGTTGCCTTTCAAATCTTTCAACGTACTATTTAAAGCTTCTAATGAATGTTTATGTGCCATTGTACATTCATCCCAGATTATAATTTGGCATATTTTAAGCACATTAGCCATACCTGAATGCGATTTAATATTGCATACTGCATTTTCATTTGTCTGTATATTTAACGGCAATTTAAGTACGGAATGAGCAGTTCTTCCGCCATCCAATAAAGTAGCAGCAATACCTGATGAAGCGATGGCCAAAGCAATCTCGCCTTGAGAGCGTATTTTGGCCAAGATGAGGGAAATCGAAAATGTTTTGCCAGTGTCACCTGGAGCATCCAAAAAGAAGAATCCGCCTCCGTTTGCAGTGACTGCAAGCATTACCGAATCAAAAATTAATTTTTGTTCTGCCAATAATTGTGGTTCATGTGTTTGAATGTATTCATTCAAATCATCAATAATGTATGATTGTTCTCGTTGTAAATCTCGATTAAATAAACCACTTGCCCGACGATTGGGTGAAAACGTCGAAACGTCCAAAATCATTTTGTTGTTGGCATAATTTAAAAAATTCCGTTAACGTTGTTTTTGGTGGTGTTTCTGCTCGACTAACTGCACTTTCTTCTGTGAAGTAAACAAGTTGCCCATTTTCAAGATGGATAGCTAAATGAGTGACAGCTGGATTTCTTTCGTGAATAGGAAAGGATAGGATTCGCCAGACTGGCTCATTACTGCTTTTATACCTGCCCATTTGGTAACGCGCAACTTCGTCATTTTCATTAACATTTTGGACAGCAAAAACGGCCATGTCGCTTCCTTTGTGCACATATTTACAGATATATTTAATAGATTTAACAGAGCTGCAAAGTTCTACATTTATATGTGCTTTGTAGGTTTTCGATAGAAGAGGGCAATAGGGTACAACCCATCTATTATCTATTTCAATACCGTTCCGGTTATTGTTTGCATTTATTACAAAGGAATGGCCGCCATTTTCAGTAGATCGGCGACGATATAGTGGATATCCATCATTCCCTGTAATAGTATCCGATAATAAGTCCTTGGGAAAGCGTTTAGTGCATTTACCATTATCCATACACGGTGAATTGAGGTTGATGGCACCACATGGATCATGTTTGTCGTTACAATCTGGAACAATTCTGGATCTACTGTTTCATCTGGGATTTCTGCTGATATAATCTGATCGATTTCTTCTGGTCTAATTTTGTTGATCAACCAAATTAAAATATGGGCATGTGGCAATCCACGTTTTTGCCATTCAATTAAATACATCCAGCATCGAGTTTTTCGTAATTGATTGGAAACTTGTCTCAAAAATCGGATCAGGTTATTCTTTCTGCCAAAAAAGTTTCTAAATCGGTTACGATAGCACGTTCCTGTATTATTTGAATGTGATTGTACTCGCAACGGATGTTGGACTGCTCTTCTTCATCTCCCATAAAGTATATTTGTAAAAATTTTGGTGTTTCCGTGGGTAGAGGAAGTAAAGAGCCAATTTTGTGATGGACCTGGCCCTGTATTTTGAATGTTTAATTAAAACTGCGTCCTTGTCCATCCGTATTAGTAATGATATTGGCGGCGAAGGAAGTCATTTGAAAACAGCTATTAAATTTCCTTATTTTTTTCAAAAATAATTTGGACTCTGCGGTGTTGCCATCCATTAGCGTTTTCAGTGGCACTGGTGGTAGGTTCAATGTAGGTAAAACCACTTTGCCTGATGAACAACACATCCCTGCGGTTTCATTTTAAAATTTAAGAGCATGGCAATGAGTGCATTCTATATTAATGTCACCAATTGAAATTTTCGAATATGCACAATAGTCGATGTCTGGATCATATTCGAATGCGATGCGATTGAATGATGACAGTGTTAGTGCTCTTGTTGTTTGCATGCTTACTCGATTATCCAATTGCACTACACGTCTGTTTGAATCGTAACACGATTACGTGATGTTCGAGTTGTAATTCTCATTAGTGCAAGTCGTTCAATTCTGTGTGCGTCACTTTCTAATGCACGGGTAATGCATTGCGCAATCGTGTATTCTCTCTTGCCGTTTCTTGTTGTTGTGGTGGTAAATTATTTCTGAGTTGTTGCCTACTGCGAGTTTGTCGGTCACTACGACCAATATTTCATCGTCTTCGTATAGGCATTTTTCGCTATATTAATTTACTGTGTAATGCCACTGTGTGTGTGTGCGACTAATAACAAATATATTTCCTTTGATGTATTCTTTTAAAATTATCTTTTTAATAAAAATTTTGAAACCTGTCCTTCAGAAATTTAAAGTAGAATAATAAATTTTTGATACAAAACTTGATAACAAAACTTTTATTTCTAAGCAAAATTTTCTTCATAAGTAAAGAAAGGAAGCCAGTTGTTAGGATCCTTTTTAGGACTAAATGAAGTGGAGATGCTACCGGTGAATTCGAGGTCTGCCTACAATAATTATTTTAGTCAAAGATTTGTTTTGGTTTGACTTCATATTCATAACGTACGTAAGGTCGGACATCCATGTACTCAAACTATGACTACTTTGAGTCAGTCCAGACCGTGACACGTCCATTTTAACCACTTAGGGGGCGGGCTTCTTAACAATGGGTTCTCATTGCACCTCTACGGTGTAAGACCAATCGCCATACAAAATTTCAGCTTCCTGGGCCTGGTAGTATTGAAATTATGGCCATTTTTCTTACTTTCAGACCATGCAACACCCCTTAACTACATAGGGGGCAGAGTTCCCCTTTGGGGACAAAACCTATCTAAAAACCATACTTGCAACCTAAATAACATACGCTGTGAGTATGAAGTCAATCCGTCGGGTGGTTCAGCCGTGAAGGTCGGACATACATACGCACCAACGTTTTTATATATTAAGATAAGCTATCATAAGCGTGTTCATCGTAACCTTGTCTACAATAAAAGGAAGAAAAATTTACTTTCACAATAAAAATCCACATCTTTCGGTATCTAAACTCAGTCGACTTGACATTTTTGATCAGCCGAAAAAGACAGATTATATATTTTGATCATAAAACCTACCCCTACGTTTCGTCTATAGCATTCTGGCCTTCTCAAGTATGGACATAACTTTCTGTTTTGGCGGTATGGGATTTTTGGAAATAGAGGGCTAAGCCGGGGTCCTAAAAATCCATAAAAAATTATGGATAAAAATTATACCTGTAGCCATGATGTGGTGGTAAGCTTTTACCAATTTGTGATGCGCCGCCGCCGCCACCACCACCACCACCACCACTTCCAGTAGTTGCAACTCCAGATAATCATGCAACTTAGCCATCATGATCGGTTATGCTGGTATTGTAAATTAGCTCGCGCAGTTGCTCTTGACGAATGACATCATTGCAGTCCGGAATTAAAAATTCCTAATATTAGCCGAGCTATTTTCGCAGTCCAGTGCATCGTTGTGTCCATTTTGCAATGAAATGTGTTAATCCAATTTGTGCAGACCAGGGACGCGTTCTCAGTTCTTAATTTTCGTCCGTTTAGTTTTATTTATTTTGTATTTCACCAAGAACTTTGTGTATTTTTGTCGCGGTTTTGATGCAATCAATATAATTTCGGCTTATATTTACTTTACACAAGTGACTCCAGTTTTTTTTTTTTTTGCTAGTGCTCTTGGTCCTGACCCCTTGGGGACGGGGCTGGAGTCCCTTGAAATTTGAAATAAAATCGTCTGTATCTCCGAAACTATGTAAGATATTTGGGTGATATTAGTACCGTTATAAAGCTAATTAAAATGTCATTAATTTATGTGAAATAACTTTTTATCCAAATATGTCTAGTTTTATAAATAAAAGCAACTTAAGGTTTTTGGAACTATTTTTTTTTGATAAAATAATTTTTTCCAAAGAAAAATGTGCAATTAACCCAAGAAAATATACTAAAAATAAGATAACATATATTTTAAGCTTTCTGAGAAAATTTATGTCGTTAAAATCGGTGATTCGATAAAAGTATTTATAAAGAAAACTCGTTTTTTAATTGATAAGAAACTATATTCAGAAATTATATTATTATACCTTTTTACGATAATGTGTCTATGGTACTTTGCACTATGTTTCCCGAAATGGTTGTGGTGGCAAAGTGACAATAGACGGCGCTATTTCTTAGCGGATTTTCATATGAATTGAAAATAAAAAATTTTGAAGAAAAATTGCATGTATGTATAGTAAAAAATTCTAAATTGGTAGTTTACACTTACGTTTAAAAATGCGTTTTCTCCGTAAGTACTGCACCGATTTGAATGAAATAAATTTCCATTTGAAATAAATGTTGTACCTCCCCGAAGCTGCTATTGCCAAATCTCGTATTTCCCGAATGCCGTATCTGTTTGACACCTGTAGCCGCTTCTAGGACAAGGTCCTTCCAGGAATTAAAACTCAGCTTCTTTCCTGGTTTACAGTTTATTCGCCATAACTGACTCGTACGTCAGGAACTACATAACTCTTAACATAAGACAAACCACGTATCGAACTAACTACAAAGAATTCTTCACAAAACTCACTTAACAACGAGTTAACCGCGCACTAAACTGAGCCTCGTACTCTTGGAGTACGGGTTTATAAAGTGGCAGAGCCACGGTCATCACCAGCACGGCCGCCAAGATTCTTCCGTGTTCTATCTTCCGCTGGGTTAGCGCAACGCAAGAATTGCGACTGACGCGGAAGGAGAACCTTGACCAGCTTTCCATTATTGAATTGTGCTGGCCGCGGAAGCTGGCCTTACACATTCCGCTTTAGAGTCGCGATCGCCAGCCAGTGGCTGAGTGCTTTGCTCAGCCATCGCAATCAATTCGGCCTAAAAGTATGCCACCTGAATTGAATTCAATTGGCGACCGCAAGTCGACATAATGCAGATGTTTGGCAACATACTGACTGACGATACACAACATCCCTACACCCCTAGGGAAAGAAAAAATTATTGTCGAGAAGCGACAGTAATTTTTTCTTCTGACAAATATGCGGGTGGCTTAAAAATACTATAACAATGTGTAGCTTACAAACTACTTACGCTATTACAAAGTATTACAGACTATTATATTACAATGGTTTCTTAGAATACTATTATACTGCTTATTTCCCTACTACTTATTCCATACTTAAACTGTCACCTATATATACTTAAAGAAAACTACTTAAACTTAAACTGCACTCAACTATGCGCGTCCAGGTGCTCTGGTACTGCTTGCTTCCCATATTTTTGCACTCCGACTCATATTTTTGCTGCGGCTCACGGCAGCGTTTCTCATGCGGTGGTGATTACTGCAACAGAGGCAATGGTACCGGACATCTTGCGCTGGGTGTGCCAAATTCGAGGGCTTGGGCTCGGCCCTTGCGTCTTATGTACACATGCCATACGGATGTGCTGCTTATGCCATCGTCCTTGTCGGCTTAACGAATCGACTATTTCGGCATTCCCTCGGGTGTGCACTATGGCGCGTGGTACTTGAAACGTTGTACCACCGCTGGAAATGGTTGCACGACCCTTCTCATGCGGTTGTTGCTTCGCCAACTTTTGGTTTGGACGCCTTTCCTGGCCGGTCCGGCAGTAATGTGGCATAATGGGTGTCAGTATGTTCGCGGTGACCACCTCAGCCGTCGTACCCCGGGCCAATCCGCAGGACTCCGTCTACGTTTTCGGAAAACCAGGTCTTTTCGAAAAACCAGCTACCCGCCTTCGGCACTCTCCGCTGCTACTGTCGGTACCCTTGCTATTGCTGTTACCGCCGCTACCGCCTCTGCTGCCTGCTTCTGCATATCTTTCGCCATCTCCAAGCAATTTTCCTCGAATATACCAATCTCCACCATTCTTTAAACTTGAGATCTTAATTTCTAATAAACATTTTTATCAAAGATTAACAAAACTAATGTTAAATAAACATAAACACATTCCTACATAAATACCATAAATGCCATTATCGTTTCCTAAAAGTTGAATATATGTACATTTCCTCTACGATGGGTTATTACTTAAATTGTATATTTTTACGCATCCATACGTATATTGAATTGTAGTTAACAGTATCCATCATTGCAAGTATGATAGGATTTAATAGTTACAAGTAATTTTAATATTAAAATCTATGTTGAATCTCTTAAATGTTGTATTGATTATTGTATTGTTAATATATTGCTATTATTATATCAAAACCCAAGTGGTCTAATATCCAACCAAAAACCACACATACATTTACATACTACGTTGTAAATGTTATAAGCGTAATAACGTATGCATCTACGCTAAAATGCTTTAAATGTTGTTAAAACGGTGTGACGTATGCTTATACGCAAGCATATACATACATATACATACATATACGCGCGCGTATACACATACGTGAGACTTGCACATTTCTGTACAGAGAAAGAAAAACACTGCTCCTGAGCTAACTATAGCTAGGCCAATGCTGGTCTTTCTGTTTATTCCTTTCATGTCTAAGTTGTTATTTTATTCATGTTTAAATTAAACATACTCTGTCCATGTTTACTTCCCCTTGCCGGAAGCTCCATCTTCGAGATAACCTGCAAGTAGACTAGTTAGTATCATAAAACCCAAAAACAAAAGCAAAAACCCCTTGCCCCTGCCTCAGAAACTCCTAAAAATTAACACTAAATACTCTACTAACAATAACACCTCCAACTCTTAGTGGATAAAGACTAAACTGAAAAAACGATTAGCTGGTTAACAACATTTCATTACTTTTATTGAACCGACCATAGTATATACAAAAACACACGATTAACAGAAACGAAACATACAATTTACGACGAAAATACATAGCTGACTAGCTGACAAAACAAAAGAAACCTATTAAAGGACGATTGAGCCCTGCCATCCTTCGGTTCTACTTAGATATACTACCTAACACTACTTAGAACTAGCCGTGTGGCTGACTCATCCAACTCTGTTTTACCCGCTGTTATACAGCTTCAGAAGATTGTTGTGGAAGGACTTCTCCCTCCCTTTTACAGATAACACTGTGGTAACCGGTGACTTCACCGCTGTCACCACGTAAGGCCCGATCCAAACCGGCGAAAACTTGTTCTTTCTAGTCTGGTTTTTTAGTAACACTTTATCACCTACCTTGAACTCGACAGGATTCGTCTTCCTGTCGTAAAGTTCTTTCGACTTTCTTTTTGCGACCTCCTGGTTCTGCCGAACCAACTCGTGCGCTCTCTGTATCTGATATTTCAAAACCTTTGATGGATCGTCCGCGTTGTAAACCGGACTACATTTGCGTTTTAAATTCGTGGGAAATTCTGAGTCAAAACCGTACAAGGTACGAAAAGGTGTTTGTTTCGTGGATGTGTGCGACGTATTGTTATGCACATGCATAGTTGGAACCGTCCTCCTTAGCGAAGCTGCGCAGATACTCGGCCAATGGCCTATGGCTGCGTTCCAGCAAGCCGTTCGCTTAAGGGTGGTAAGACGTAATGTGCAATTTCTTTATTCCTAAAATCTTGCACACATCAGAGAAAACCTTAGAAACAAAATTCGTACCGTTGTCGGTAACTAGAATTTAAGGTATGCTATGTCGGGTTATGACCTCGTCAAAAAAGGCCGTGCTGGCCTCCGCATCTGGTATGGCTACGCAAGCCATGTATTTCGAGAAGTCATCCTGAAAAGTTAGAATGTACTTATTCCCCGACGTCGTCTCAGGTAATACGCCGACTATATCAATATAGACCTTTTCGAACGGCCTAAGTGGAGTGTCGGTCAGTACCAGAGGCATCTTCGTCAGCCTACTACCCTTGTTTGCCTGACACTTCGGGCAGTTTCTGACGAATTCCTTCACCTGCCGTTGCATTCCCGGCCATCTGAACTGTTTGCGAATCCTTAAATAAGTTCTCACCGCTCCTTGGTGACCACCTAGGGGAGTATTGTGAAAATCGTTCATCACAGTCTCAATCTCCCTGGGGTATTCCAGTAAAATCGCCCAATTTTTCCCCAGATTACGGGTCTGATCCTCTTCTTCCCTACCTTCAGGTTCCACTTGAGTCACTTGAGTCCACTTGAGTCTAAAGTAGAAAAATATCTGCTGTTTCCTAACTAAACCAATATTTCATCTATTCTGGGTATGGGAAATACTTGTTTGATGGTCGCTTCATTTAGCTTCCTGTAATCTATCACCAACCTCCATTTCTTCTCCCCGTCTCTCCCACTCTTCTTTGGAACTAGAAGCAGTGGGGAGTTCCACGGTGAGGTGCTTGGACGTATCATACCATCCTCTAAAAGCTTGTCCACCTGTCTGTTCACCTCCTCCCTATGCCTATGAGGAAGTCGGTATTGCTTCTGGTTTATGGGCGCTTGACCCGCTACAGGGGAATCCTGTGCGCCAAGACAGGTGTGTAAGACAATTTATCCCCTTCCAAAAGGAACACGTCGTTGTAGGATGCACAAACCCTTTCAATCGATTCCCTCTCTTCACTATTCAGAGTAGTGTCCAGCCTTAACTCACTCATTAGCATGTTTAGCCTTTCCGTAATGTTAGAACTCACAATACTATTAATCGAGCTTGCTTGGGCCGGTTGTTCATACTTTCTGAAATCACTGAATTCCGGAACGAATTTTTCGTTGAGAGCGAAATCTTCTTCCGTGGAATTCAGGATTGGGACATTGACCCTATTGCCCACTACATTCACCAGAGTTTCCCCCAGGTAAATCCCTGGAGAGATCTGCCTCTTGTGGACTACTACAACTGGAATCTTTGTTTTCAACTTAAGAGATACGATACACGGCGACCGAGCTTTTACAACGATACGAGTCGCACGTGTTACCTCGTTCACTCCACCTATCTTCACAAGTGGCAATTTGGCAACATGTTTGCCCTCTGTGTCGAACAATGTCAAACTCTTCTTTACCGAGTTTATAACGGACTTGTTCCACAGGTTGTCCCGGCCAATTATACCGTCCCCTGGCAACCCTTGTTTTAGAGACACCATGTATAGCGTTAAACCAAGGTTTGCACAGTTTGCGTGGGTAACATTGACTGTTCCTTTTGTGGAAGCACAGCCCCCGAAAGCTCCACTTAGAGCTCGGTCTTCACTGTGGTCAATTGGTGTGTCCAACTTCAAAGACTTCTCTTTCACCAAGCTAGTGTCCGCACCCGTGTCCACCAGTAAGACAAGCTTTTCATCAGTTGCCTCTGCGCAAGGGAACTCAATGAACACATCATCTTCCGGTTTCTTACTGTAACGGACTTCGCCGATATCAAGCTTCCCCCCAGAATCCTCAGCATGCGTTTCCCGTTCACATGTCTGTCTCCCACCTTCTATATTATCGATTTCCACAGTGGGAAAAACCATTTCCAATTGCGCGCTCGCTACTGTCGCTAAGTCGCTGTGGCCTTCTGTTACTTTTATTTTTGGGTTCCCAGGCTACTAGCCTTGCCTGGGCCCCTGGTAGTTTCCCTGCCGTGAATCCCAATATCTTTTGGCTTCGCAGTTCACAACCACGTGCCCTGGTCTGTTGCACCAATGGCAAACTATCGTACTTTTATTTTGAGCCACGTTGACGGTTGGTCTGGAATTCCCTGGGACTACTGGCGGCTGTGGTCTCCTGCTATTGACACCAACCCTGTTGCCTGACCATTGCTGGCTACCCTGTTTCGTGGGATGTGACTCCCTTCTCTGGACTGTCTCCTGAGGTTTCGGTATTTGTTTACCGCACTCCCAGTTGGCCTCATGTCCATAGACAAAACACCTCTGGCAAAACGGGATGTTCTTCCTCGTTAAGCAGTCTTCCCTAGTATGCCCTTTTTTGCTGCAGAAACTGCAGACTATGCTCGCTGTAGATTGCCCGGAATTACCTTCGTCTCTCCTGGCAGTCTGTTTGTTCACTGGAGCCCTATAGCGCCCGCCTTCGGACGGATAGCGAGGCAAATTCGAAGAGAAAGCTCCGGTTTTGTTCGGTGATGTGTACCGCGCCGTCCGCAAACTTTCCACCATCCCGACGAACTGACCGGACTGCCTAATTCCGGCTTGGTGGACGTTCTCCGCCATTTCTACCGCTTCCTCCACTAACTCTTCCAACGTTCCCTTTCTTGACCCAAACAGGTACAAGCTCAACGAGTTGTCTGTTAACCCAAGTTTGAAGGCCTTTGTAATCGTATTCTCGACCACAGGCCGTAAAGGTCCATCTGGCAGCCCGTTGCAGATAGTCGTCATTAAGTCCTCCGCCTGAGACTTTAAATACAACAGCCTCTCAGCGAACTGACGTATATCTTCCCCCGGTATTTGGCGCACCCCCTGTATTCCTGCCAGCACCGTGTCCAACGACTTGTATTGAAGGTAGCTCTTTTTAATAGTGGAGCATAACTCTTCAATACTGTTGAACTTTTTCGAGCGAAGAAGGTTGTAAGCGTTCCCGTGCAGTCTTTGCTTCACACAAGCAATAAAATCTTGCACCTCTGAAGCGCTTACACCCCTTCCTGCTAGGTCGCACCCTTCTATAAACTTATAGACCTCGCTACGGAGGTCCACTGAGGGTGCACCTGAAACCATCTTAACAATACTTCCGCGGGTTTCTTGGGAGGTTTGGTGCGGCTCTGGAATAGGACCCTTCGGTTCCTTGTGAAACAAAGACGTCTCGTGTGCTAACAAGACAACCTGCTGGAGTAGTCTCTTTTCAACTGTGAGCTGCCGAATACGTTCCTTGGCGTCTTCCAAGCTCGAGAAATCCTCCCTTATTCTTTGACTAGACGAACCCGGCAGAGTAGGATCGTCTACCCCAGCGTCCTTCAACAAGCTCCTCAACTGATGATTCTCAATCTCTAGTTCCCTCAGGCAATCCTCCTGACGCTGCTTGGTGGCCACCAACTTATCGTAATGACCCTTAAGCGACGCGAATTCCTCTCTACAATCCTGAAGCTCTTTCGTGGTCGACACGTTCCTGTGGTCAAGAAAGCTTAAAAGTTCCTCTATGACCAGATCGGCTTGCTCTATTTTCGACAAGTGTTTACAAGCGCTTATCTTCCCTCTAATTAACTCGACGTTCTCCTTATTATTAACCGTGAGACATAAGTTCGCCCAGGCTTTATCGACAAACCTGTCTATCTCACCCGTCAAATAAAGATATCTCGTCTCCAACTCCTTGTAGTGGACCCATTCACTATTATCAGCCATTAACCACCTAGCCAAATTCGCCTTCACCGCTGGGTTCCCACTCAACCGTTTTTTAAAATTATTAATTCAACCCTTTTTTGCTTTATTAAAATTTTCTTGTACGCGGCCCGTGCCGTGTAAGCACAAATTACATTTTTCCCCCGTTTTCCTTGTTCCCGTTTCAGCGTACCACTGGCGCTATTGACATTGTATAACAACGCTTGTGTTTCGCTGCTTGAAATTTAAGCTCCTACCGCCGAGCGAGCAGTTTCGAGCAATCGACAAGTTCAAGTTCAGCGGACGGCCTGATACGTATGTATGTACGTATGTTACCGTTTATTCGCTTTCGAACAAAAACGCGCAAAACTGCTTACTTGATTTACAAACTATAAATATACAAACATGAATTCCCACCAGCGTGAATAATTCATATAAAAAACAAAAACAACGTATCCAATTTATTTCACAATTTTTATTATCAACATTTCCATTGATGGATTTATTATTTTATTATTTCAATAAACTAATTGTCATATGCTGCGGTGACACATATTCCCAATTTTCCTTCTTTGTTCTTACTATGAATCTTACCATATACATCATATATACATATTGTTGCCAAGAAGCGTTTTCCTTGGATTGTTTTTCAAACGATGAGTCAGTTGCAGCACTTGAACTACAACTAACTATTAAAAATGATGTTTTTCAAACGATGAGTCAGTTGCAGCACTTGAACTACAACTGGCTATTGGAAATGATGAAAATGACGAGAATAAGCACAGTATGAGGAGTTAGTTGCAGCACTTGGACTACAACTAACTATTGATGAACTGTGTGTAGATTAACACCGAATTGATTGAGTGTTGTTGCAATAAACCGTGATGAACACCGAATATTAATGAACTATGTGTAGAGTAACACCAAACTAAAAAATGACTTGATTCTTGTCGTCTGAATGTCAACTAACTGATCTTTATTTTATTTCGATATATTTAAAGCATTATACAATATGTTAGTTCAATGTGAACAATATGAAATTGAAATGGCATTATAAAATGGAACAGCAAAACAGTACAATAAAATTGAAATAGTGAGCTAGCTTATGTTTACCATTTACTAGTCGCAGTCGTGGCAGTTCAACATACGCTTGTAATTGGAGATTGTTAGTCATGGCCAGCAGGTGAATAACACTGCAGGTGAATGACTTGTAGAACAAAAACAGTGTCCCTGTAGGAACGGTTGGGCATCAGTGCTGTGGATGTTTTGGTTCTAACCATCCTCCCGCCCGTTGAACGAAGTTAGTCGATGGCAACTTCGAATGACGGATTTCGACGAGGAAGTGGATTGGGTTTGATTGGCGTTGATGTCTTCTGTGTTTTCTTCCATTTCCAACATATTGTACTTAGTATTACTATGCTAATGAAAAGTGCCAAATATCCGACGGCGAATTGATGTTGGTCAGTTTTTGTAAGACGATGGAGTGGATCATCATTATTTTGAATTTTTAGCTGTTCTTGCAGTTTGCCTAGATCTTCAATCTTTGACATGAAGTGGCTCACATTTATTTTGACATGGTTGAGTTCTGTGATAGTTTCGATCGGTATAACTTCGTTCAAGCTTATATATGACATGGTTAAATTATTGTTGATCTGCTGAAGGCTATGGGTCGTCATCTGTTTAGTCTTAATTATGCAATTCGGTTGTAATTTTATGTTACCGGCCCCTGTCAATGTGACTTGGAGTGCTTCCGAATCACAGACTGCATTCACTCGCATTGGTGTTTTGGTTGCGAAGATCCATTCATTTGTTCTTACCATTGCTTGCCAAAAAAGTTCGCTAGTGACGTCAACCAATTTGCAATTTGCGCTCGTTTCATTGTTGAATAAATTCACTTCGCAGGTGCACACTCCAGATCCTTGGTTGTATACCGTTTTTATGTCAGTGCACAAATATGTGTTTTGCCTTATCACAGTGCATGATTGAATTAACGTTTCATTGCTTGGAAAATATGTATCTCGATGTGGTGATATAGCCAAATACTGTGTCGACAATCTTGGAATTTTTATTGTGTTGTTAATCAAACGTGGTATTGGTATTAGATTGAACAGATTGAATTTTCGGTCATCGCTCAATGGAAGTTGTATGTTGAATATTAGATGGTCCTCGGAATATCCTGATGTTATCTTCAAGAGTTTATATAAGGTTATTAAATTTTCTTGATCGATAGGTAGCTGTAGCGTGCTTGGTAGATGATTTTTAATTTTAGCTATTTCCTTTATGAGTTGAGCTGGTGATAATAGTAGCGGATGAATTCTTCCGTGATTAGTATCAGTTAGTATGTCAAGAATAGCTGATTGAGTTTGTTCTACATGTGTTTTTATCATTGACAGCTGGATAGCCAAAGTATTAAGGGCTTGGTAGCGTACCTGATTGGTAATGTAGTCTTGTGCCTTATTACTAAAATTTGCTAGTAGTTGTAGTTGGTTATCTATTTCTTTGAATTTTGATGTTATTGCCTTGTGGTCTTGCTTTATCAAGTTCAGCGTTGAATCGACTATTGAGGTTTGATTGTTGATGAGCGTTAATAGATGGGATTCATTTTCATTTATACGGGTTATTGTTGTTGACATTTGCTTTGCGTATTTTGAGTCTAATACTCCGAATAATGTATTAGCAATATTCCCAATTAAGTCTATAGCTCCTCGCTTTTTGCGACTGTGCATCATAATTCTGTTGCTTGATTTGAGACGATCAATGTCTTGCTCAAACTGACTTGTTAATATATCGCAGCTTATGTGATTATCCATTTGTTTACAGAGTTTATGCATTGAAGACGTCCCTTTTACAAATGCATTTACACTAGTTTGAAGAGGGACCAGGTCAAAAAAGGCAACGATATTCCATTCGGCGGTTATTAATTTCACGATCCCAAGGCCTTCAAAATGGATTCCTGAAGTTGTGTTGTACCTAGTTATTGTGATAGGATCTGCTAATATGAGTGGTAACAAGAGGATTACACAGCAAAGGGTAGCAATGATATTACTAGATGTGGTTTTGCGCCTTTTGGGTTCTGATGTTTCCTTGTTGGATTCTTCAGTGTCTGTGTTAGCTTCTGTTGGAATTTGTGGAATTTCAATGTTTACAGGTAAAGGTGCAAGTCGATGAATTGGGCGTTTCCATTCGCCTGTTGAAGTTTTTATTTTAGCTACTCTAACGAAACCGTCGTCTCCTTCGTAAGCTTGGATAACCCTGCCTAAAGGCCATTTTAACGGTGGCAAATTATCTTCCTTGATTAACACCATTGAACCGATTTTAATTTTAGGTGAATGTTGAGTCCACTTGGCCCTCTGTTGTAGTTGATTTAAGTATTCAACGGACCAACGTTTCCAGAACTCGAGTTTGAGATGTGTCACCAATTTCCATCTTGTTGGTAAACTTGTGCTGATGGGTTTGGCTGATGAATCTATCTGGGCGGTTCATCTATCTAGTGGTTCCCCAATCAAAAAATGTCCTGGTGTTAGTGCCGTTAAATCATTCGGATCTGCGGACATTTCAGTTATTGGCCTTGAATTGAGTATCGCTTCAATTTCAACAGCAACAGTTTCAAGCTCTTCGTATGTTAGATTTGCGGTTGATACGCTTCTTGTTAGCAGATATTTTGCTGACTTTACTGCGGATTCCCACAATCCTCCGAAATGTGGTGATCGAGGAGGAATGAAGTTGAATTTGATCCCCTTACTGCTGCAGGCATTAATTATGGCTTCTTGGGCCTCTGCAGAATACAGTTGTTGACGTAGTTCGTTGCTTGCTCCCACGAAGTTTGTTGCATTGTCGCAGAATAAGTTTTGACAATGACCTCGGCGGCCAATGAACCGTTTCAGGGCACCAATAAATGCTGCCGTTGTTAGGTCTGACACTAGCTCCAAATGAACTGCCTTGGTTGCAAAACAGCAGAATATGGCAATGTATGCCTTATGTGGTCGTTTCCCACGTATTTTGTAATGTACTTCGAAAGGTCCACAGTAATCAACTCCACTATTAATGAATGGTCGCGCTGGCTGTACTCGTTCTTCAGGTAGGTTCCCCATCATTTGAGTTAGTAATTTGGGTTTACTTCGGCTACATTTCACACAGTGTTGCACAATTGATCTGGTCATTAATTTTCCCTTGACTGGCCAAAATCTCTGTCTTACGTGAGCAAGTAGCAATTGGGGTCCACAATGAAGATGCGTGGTGTGAATCATTTGTAGTAATAGTTTGACTACGGGGTCATTATACGGGAGAAGCATTGGGTGCTTCGCATCGTAACTAAGCGTTGAAGATGTCAACCGACCACCGACTCGAATAATTTCTTCGTCATCTAGAAATGGATTCAGGGATATCATGGAACTTGATTTGTGAACTTTTTCACCCTTTGTCAATGACTTTATTTCTTCAAGAAATTCCGATCGTTGTACTGTTCGAATAATAAACTTCATGGAGTCGTCTAATTCTTGTGGTGTTAGTTGGATTTGGTTTGACGTTGGAACCTTTTTGAGGCGCTTCACAAAACGAATTATATAGGCAATAATCCGTTGGAGCGTCATAAATGAATTTTTATGGTTAATCGTATATATTAAAGCTGAGTTTTCCACGTTTACCAAGAACGGTGCTGGTATTTTGCGTTTTCTGCCAGTATCGTGGTTAATTTTCTTCGTCGTGGTTTTCCTTTCCACATCGTCTACATCGTCTGTTATGGATAACGTTGGTGTAATTTTAGAAGGCATCGTTGCCAAGAACCATGCTGGTATTTTGCGTTGTCTGCCAGTATCGTGGTTAATTTTCTTCGTCGTGGTTTTCCTTTCCACATCGTCTACATCGTCTGTTATGGATAACGTTGGTGTAATTTTGGAAGGCCACTGTGACTCTGCTCCGTGCAGGAATAATGGACCGTAAAACCATAGGTTACACTCTATTAGTTTCTTTGGTGTCATTCCTCTTGATAATACTCTCTAAAACAATCCTCTGGATTGTTATGTGAAGCAACATGCCGCCATTGCTCCGACAATGTTAGTTCTTGAATTGATGCTATTCTGTTAGCTACAAATGTTTGATATGATACAGAGGGTGAATTTATCCACGAAAGCACAATAGTTGAGTCTGTCCAGAAGAATGTTGGAACATCTGAAAATTGTAGATCATTCCTTACTCTGGTAGCGAGTTGAGCGCTTAACATTGCTGCACATAATTCTAATCTCGGTAATGTTTGGCGCTTGAGGGGAGCAACACGAGACTTTGCGCAGAGAAGTCTTACTATGACTCTGCCATCTAGACAAATTGATCGAATATATATTGCTGCACCAAAAACCTTTTCTGATGCATCTGAAAATGCATGGATTTGCATTGATTTTGATACACACCCGTTGCGGATGTGGCGAGAAATTTTAAAGTTGCTTATCTGAAGCAAGTCCTTGCGGAAAGATGTCCATCTTGTATGATGCTCGACTGATAATGACTCATCCCATGTTAGCTTCAAATGCCACAGCTCTTGAATAAACATTTTTGCAGTTATAACAATCGGTGATAAGATGCCAAGAGGATCGAATAGTCTCGCTAGGTCTGAAGAGACGGTTCGCTTCGTTATCCGTTTGTGAGGACAGAGATTGACCTTAATGCAAAATTTATCGTCTTTGGGTAACCATGTTAATCCCAGTGTATTAATGGCATCATGATTTTCTTGCGACAGATCAAGATTCTTTTCCTTAGTGTCTTCTGGTATATCCTGAAGGAGCTGTGAGTGATTTGCGCTCCACTTATGCAATGAGAATCCTGCTGATTTTAGAATGCACGTAAGTTGACGTTGTGTTTCTATGGCTGTACTAAGACTGTCTGATCCTCCAAGACCATCATCGACGTAAAAATTATTCTTAAGAATTTCGCATCCAAGTGGGTATTTAATGTTATTTTCCTTTATTAATTGTTGAAGGCATCTGATTGCTAAATAAGGTGCTGGCCTCGTTCCATATGTCACAGTATTTAGTTCATAATATTGAGTCGGCTCCGTTGGATTATTTATCCAGATGATCATTTGATATCTTCTATCTTCCTGATGGATGAAGATTTGGCGATACATTTTCTTGATGTCTGTGGTGAACACAAATCTTGGTAGTCGAAAACGTAGTAGTATTGAAAACAGATCCTCCTGAATTGTAGGACCGGTGTGTAGTACGTCATTCAGAGACACTCCTGATGAGCCTTTTGCAGATGCATCAAAGACGACGCGCAATTTCGTGGTACTGCTGTCAGGTTTGATAACGCAATGATGTGGGATAAAATAGTTTGGTGTTAGGATGGATTCTCGGCTAATTCTTGTCATATGGCCTAGAGTTTCGTACTCCTCCATGAATGCGACATATTGTTTTCTTAAGTCTTCATTTTTTGACAATCTTCGTTCAAGAGCCAGAAACCTATTGTATGCGATGGCTTCTGATGCTCCCAGAACACCTGGGCTGTCAGCAAATGGAAGTTTTACAATAAATCTTCCGTTATTACTTCTGGAAGTATTTTGAATGAACTGTTGTTCACATTGCTCATCTGCCTTGGAAAACCTTTGCTTTGTTGGTATTACTTCCTCCAGCTTCCATAGACGTTCAATCTTTTCTTCTAAGCCATCTTCATCAGTGGTGCAGATTCCACATTTCACTGAATTAATTTGTTCCGTGGAATGTGAAGTAAAGTCAATTTTGCCTGACAGTATCCAACCAAAAACTGTATTTTGCAATGTTGGGAGGTGTCTCCTAGTGAAATTTGTCCAATCATTAACAACTGATGATAGAATTCAGCTCCCACTAACATGTCTATCGTATCGGGATAATTGAATCTTGAATCAGCTAACTTAATATTATTCGGAATTGACCATTCAGCAATGTTTAATGTTTGTGAAGGCTGTTGAGATATTATCTGTGGAAGTACAAAGGCTTCTAGCCGCGTTGAGAATTTGTTATGTCTGGACTGCATGTTGACATTGATTCGATGATCTGCTTTCTTGTTTCCCTGACCAATGCCCTGGATTAGCATGGAGGTTTTTATTGATTTGACTCCCAGTTTCTTAACCAATCTTTCAGTCACGAGGTTGATTTGCGAACCGGAATCAAGAATAGCTCTGCACTCTATTTCTCTACCATTGTTTGCTGTCAATTTTATTACTGCAGTTCCAAGCAATACGTATGACTGAAGCTTCTGACTATTTGATGCTGCTAGCGCTGCTGAGTTTAATCTGTTTTGTGGTTTCATGGCTAGCGGAGAGGAAGGGTTTTCTGCTATCTTCTTCTTATCATCTGCTCCATTAATATGAAGAAGAGTGTTGTGTTTCTTATTGCATTTGGTACAATTTCTTGATGCACACTGTCCTGACATGTGACCAGTTTTTAAACAGTTTATGCACAATTTTTGCTTCTTCGCAAACGAGAGTCGCTCCAGTGGTTGAAGCTTCAAAAATACTTGGCAAGCAAACAATGGAAGATTCCCAATTTTGCAGTACTTGCACGTAGTTGATCCTTGGCGTATGGCTGCTCCTAGCGTGCAATTTTTTGCTACTGCATGTGTTGATGAAGATTTCTCCTTGTGACTGAATGATTCCAGTGATTGAAACCGCTTTTCTAGGAACGCCAAAAACTCTGTTATTGTCGGCAGTGCTCTTGGGTTTGTCAACGACTGTTCAAAAGCCATATATGTTGTTTTGTCCATTTTCTTGACCAATATGTGCAGCAGAATTGGATCCCACGTTGTTGTCGTAATACCGATGTTAGTCAATGCCAGCAAACATTCCTGAGTGGTGTCATGTAGCGATTTGATGGAGGCCACAGAACACGTACTGCTAGATTGATCCAATAGCTTTTGAATTAATGTGGAAGTCAGGATTCTTACATTATTGTATCTATCCTTGAGCATTGTCCATGCGGTTTCATAATTTTCCTCTGATAAAGTCAGGTGATGGACGAGATTTTCTGCTTCTCCTGAGAGATTCATTTTTAAATACCACATTTTCTGAATTGTTGGTAGTGGCTGGTTGTGTACCATTTGCGTGAATAGATCATAAAATTGATTCCACTTTAAATAATCGCCGTTGAATGTCGGAATGTCCACCCTGGGTAGTTGCACTGAGCATGCCAAATTCGGTAAATTGGATTTGGCTTCAGATGCTCTCGACAGCGTATCTTTATCTGCCTTTACTGACAGATCCACCAATGTTTGATGTACTTGATCATCTAAATCATTGAATTCTGACTCATCATAGCCCTCAGAATTTGGATCTTCACAGGCTTCAAAAATGTTAAGGTTTAGAGTTTCTGCCTGATGCCACATGTGTTGTAAAGTGTCCATTTTCACCTTGTAATGCTGTCGTGGGTGATCTGTTGTGTCCGTCTTTATTCTGTCGCACATTTTGCGCAAGGCTGCTAAAGATGCTGATTGCCTCCTTAACAAACCCAAGATTTTTGTAGACGAGGTATTTTTCTGGACCTCTGAACCTGCTGCTTCTTCCGCTGCCTCTCGACGTAGAGCTAGAAGCGCAGTCTCGAAATTAGCCTTATATTGAGTTGCCAAAGCCATGACTTCAGTGTAAAAACTTTTTGCAAAGTAGCTGTGATCATATGGCGGTTCAGGCAACGATTTAATTGTAGCATCTGTTGCCTTAAACTGGTTCACTAATTCCTTTAAGCGTTCTATACGCTCTTCAAAGTATTTTTGGCTCTGTTTTCTGTTTGCAGAGTCTTTTTTATAATTTCTGACAATGGCGAATATTGCTTCGCCAGTTGTCTCTTGAAGTGCAAAAAGATCGTCGAATTTCGACATGGTGATCACTCAACCTGATCACGTCGGGGTCACCAAAATGTTGCCAAGAAGCGTTTTCCTTGGATTGTTTTTCAAACGATGAGTCAGTTGCAGCACTTGAACTACAACTAACTATTAAAAATGATGTTTTTCAAACGATGAGTCAATTGCAGCACTTGAACTACAACTAACTATTAAAAATGATGTTTTTCAAACGATGAGTCAGTTGCAGCACTTGAACTACAACTGGCTATTGGAAATGATGAAAATGACGAGAATAAGCACAGTATGAGGAGTTAGTTGCAGCACTTGGACTACAACTAACTATTGATGAACTGTGTGTAGATTAACACCGAATTGATTGAGTGTTGTTGCAATAAACCGTGATGAACACCGAATATTAATGAACTATGTGTAGAGTAACACCGAACTAAAAAATGACTTGATTCTTGTCGTCTGAATGTCAACTAACTGATCTTTATTTTATTTCGATATATTTAAAGCATTATACAATATGTTAGTTCAATGTGAACAATATGAAATTGAAATGGCATTATAAAATGGAACAGCAAAACAGTACAATAAAATTGAAATAGTGAGCTAGCTTATGTTTACCGTTTACTAGTCGCAGTCGTGGCAGTTCAACATACGCTTGTAATTGGAGATTGTTAGTCATGGCCAGCAGGTGAATAACACTGCAGGTGAATGACTTGTAGAACAAAAACAGTGTCCCTGTAGGAACGGTTGGGCATCAGTGCTGTGGATGTTTTGGTTCTAACCACATATAAAACCGCACTTAATCTAAACGCCACACAATCACAAAATTAAACCAGAAATTAAAACTTTACTCTCAAGCTCATATGCGAGCTTAATTAACACCAAGTCCACTAAATTATTGTCAAACGTTCTGAATTCTCTAAGCTAACCTTCTGTTTCATCGTTTTCACGTTTCATCATTTTCACCACGGAACACAATACACTGGTTCAGAGTCGACTATTAAAGCACGAACTCCTTAACCCGATAGCTTAAACAGCGACTACGAAGCGCGCCTGCTTATCTATCACCATACGTATTCTCGTGCTTAAAAAAAAACCCGAAAACATGGTAAATGGTACTCATCCTACAGTAGCATCTAAATCTACCCCAATAATCACATACTATCCACAATCATACTATCCTTATCTATTAATACATAAGGTACCACTTACCTTGCGATTTTCGGTACGAAAAACCGGCTGCGCCAAATGTTGTACCTCCCCGAAGCTGCTATTGCCAAATCTCGTATTTCCCGAATGCCGTACCTGTTTGACACCTGTAGCCGCTTCTAGGACGAGGTCCTTCCAGGAATTAAAACTCAGCTTCTTTCTTGGTTTACAGTTTATTCGCCACAACTGACTCGTACGTCAGGAACTAACTCTTAACATAAGACAAACCACGTATCGAACTAACTACAAAGAATTCTTCACAAAACTCACTTAACAACGAGTTAACCGCGCACTAAAGCCTCGTACTCTTGGAGTATATAAAGTGGCAGATCTACGGTCATCACCAGCACGGCCGCCAAGATTCTTCCGTGTTCTGTCTTCCGCTGGGTCAGCGCAACGCAAGAATTGCGTCTGACGCGGAAGGAGAACCTTGACCAGCTTTCCATTATTGAATTGTGCTGGCCGCGGAAGCTGGCCTTACACATTCCGCTTTAGAGTCGCAATCGCCAGCCAGTGGCTGAGTGCTTAGCTCAGCCATCGCAATCAATTCGGCCTAAAAGTATGCCACCTGAATTGAATTGAATTGGCGACCGCAAGTCGACATAATGCAGATGTTTGGCAACATACTGACTGACGATACACAACAGAAAGCATAAAATCTTATTCTTAGTATAGTATTCTTAGTATTCTTAGTATAAACTTATTCTTAGTATAAATCTTATTTTTAGTATATTTCCTTGGGTTAATTACACATTTTTCTTTGGAAATATTATTTTATAATATAGCGACTTTTTTTTTTTTGCTTGTTGGGGTCAGAACCAATAGCACTAACAAAAAAAAAAAAAAATAAAAATTGGAGTCACTTGTCTAAAGTAAATATGTTCCATAATTTCATTTAAGTTCATTAAAACTCGTAATTTCTTCGCTAAATAGCTAACAATTTTTCATTTCCCTGTAGAGCTGAGCGATATAGTGATTTTTGTGGAGCAATGACAGTGACAGTGAACCAGTGACAGTGACAGCGCTGTCACAGATACAAAAACCTGTGACTTGTGACATAAAATAACAGCCTTATTTCAGACGTTCCGAAAATCGTCTTCTTATATGCACAACAACAACAAAAAGACGGGAAAAAGACGATTTTTGTTTTCGTTTTATATTAAATGCAACATTTTTTTAAAATTATCTATGTATTTTTAAACATTCAAAAAATATGAAATATCTGGTTCAGAGGGACCCTGTGACAACTCGTCATTGTTTAGTAGAAAATCCTCGTTAGAACAGAACTGTGACTGAAATATCTGCTCCAAAAGGCAAACTGTGACAACTCGTAATTTATTTAGTAGAAAATACTCGTTCAAACAGAACTGTGACTGAAATATCTGCTCCAAAAGGCAAACTGTGACAACTCGTCATTTATTTAGTAGAAAATACTCGTTCAAACAGAACTGTGACTGAAATATCGGCTCCAGAGGCAAACTGTGACGGCGTGTCATAGTTTAAAAGCAATCGTCGTCGCAACTGTGACTCGTGATTTTTATGTATCTGTGACAAAGTCACAGTTCATGAAATATCGCCAGCTCTACTTCCCTGCAAGACTGCTACCTGGTAATTCACCAGTTATTTACCTGGTATCGCTACCCGAAGTTTCGTTTAAAGATTCTATTATTTTCTTCAGAGCATCGGGAAAAAAGCAATTGCTAGACATTTGTTGAGCTCTTAAACTAATAAACAAAAAAAATGTCATAAACGTGACGTATTGCCAGAGAATACGAGAAAGGACACTTCCAATTCGCTGTTTTCAAAATTCGGTTTGACAGCGTTTTTTATAGCAATGTTGAATTCACGTACGCAGTACGTGATTGTAACCGCAGAATACCGCGATGCGCGAATCTCTCTCTCGTCGCGCGATGCCCTTAAATTGACATCGCGTGACGCTGTTAAAAATTTGTTTACGTTCCATATTTCTGGAAACATGTGCTTGCTTCTGCAATTTGTTCGCCGCCACCAGCCGCTCACCAATTGCCTTACAAATCTTGTCCTTCTCCAATATATTTTTATTCCCTAGAAAGAACAGATAGTACAGCACTCCGTTGCGCTGAAGATTTTATATTCCGCATTCATATTTTATTTGCATTTTAAAAGTTTGTGGACATTTTTTGTAAATTTAACTTTTACTTGTAAATTTGAATTAATTTTGAAGTCTAAAACATATGGTTCTAGTTTACATTTTCTATACAAAAGCAACGAGTAAAAGCAGAGAAACAACAAATCCTCAGGTTTTTCGGTAAGAGGGCCATTTTTTCTGAGAATGAGTAAAAACAAAGACAGTAAAAACCAAGAGAGCAGCGCGATAGAATAGATCTATCGAATCGCGACACATCGCGCGATTCTGTGACGTCAAATTCCTATAGAGAACACATAGGGAGAGTTTTAGAGCCTCCGCACAACCAACTTCGCAACGTAGGCATTACTTCCCAACTTCGCAACGTAGGCATTACTTTTTTGGAACCAAACAATAATTTTTCGACAACAACGAGTGGAAGCTCGACGTCAGAGAGAAAATTGAATTGAATTGACAGGATTTTCCAGAAAAAGTAGGCATTACTTTTTTGGAACCAAACAATAATTTTTCGACAACAACGAGTGGAAGCTCGACGTCAGAGAGAAAATTGAATTGAAGCATTCGTGACTTCTAACTTCTAACGTCAGAGCTCTCGCCAAATCGTACTGAAAAGTTGACTGTAGACGTTGCGAAGTTTGGTTGTGCGGAGACTCTTACGCATCGCGGTATTCTGCGGTTACAATGAGATGAACCATATTGTTGTTCTTGTTTGCTAATACTACGTATGGTAAAAATATTAATTGTTTCATATTTCTACCATACGCAGTTGTCAAATTGTTTCTTCAATGTGTGAATCTAAAATTTTGCTTCTAACCTATCTAATAGGTTTAATCTATCTAAATAAACAATCTTTATCAAATATATTACTGAATTATAACCCAAAGAGATAGCTGTAATTAGTAATTACATCCATCCATCACCATGGCGAAGATTAGTGATTTTCACAAGTGCAGTGAAATTACCATGTCGTCACGTGTTTGTGAAATTACCATTGTCGACATTTTTCATTTAATTGTATATTTTGTACAGCTAGCCATTTACAACTCCAAGAATTTACTTCACATATTAAAGACGATATAATTAATAGATTAATAACACTGAATGGGGTGGATATAACAATAACAAGGAAGGTGTGCTTTTGAGAAATCAAATCATGGTCTTTTGGGCGCGAGCAATTTGAAACTTCCAGGACACCAACTAAACGCCCAAGTAAATTGTTAAATTACATCAAAATTAAAACTCAAAGTTTATTGGACTTAAACTAACTGTAACTCGTAATCCCTTCCGTTAGAACGCTGATACTATGATTCGTTTTGACGACCACGAAGGAAACACCTATTAGTATGGATTCAGAAGTGTTTCCACTGTGCACAATTAAAGACTTGGTAACACCAAAGATGAAACACAGCACAGATGAAGATAAAACAATATTTTAGAAGAGGTAATAGACAAAAACAGTTTTATCTCTATTTATAAAAATGAAAGTCCTGACTGACTCATCCACGCCCAGGCTAAACGCTTGGACCTAGAAAGGCTGAAATTTTGCAAAGACGTTTCCTTTATGATGTATACAAGCACTAAGAACGGATATTTCGAAATTCTACCCCTAAGGTGGTGAAAAGGGGTTCCGAAGTTTGTATGAGGAATATTTTATTTGTTGTCAGATTTGCTTGAAACTTTGTCTTAATACTCTTTGGTATAATTAATCAAATACATATTTCGGCATTTTTCAAAATCCAATCCCTGATGGGGTGAAAACGGGTTGCAACGTTTGTATGAGGAATATTTCATTTGTGGTCGGAAGCAACACACGCTTTCTAACCATTTAACCAGAATGAGCCACAGCAACGCGGGGACGGGTACATCTAGTATAAAATAAAATTATTAATTTTCAGAGTGCTGATGATGCCAACAGTACAGAAGTAAGCAGAAATCTGATTCTGAGTTAAAGTCCGAGGTAAGTGGTGTTATTAAAGACTATGCTAAATTGTAATACCTTACTTTTAGGCTACAACATCGTGAACTGTTGACAAGTCTGCACCCTCATTGCCCAACTTAACGGATGCAAAGAACATGAAAATAATAGAAATATATACAAGTTTTCCTTGTCTTTGAGATACGCAACACAAGCTTCCGTACCAAAGAGCAACGAAATGAAGACATCCTATTAATAATCCCGATCAGTACAAAACACATAATTCAATCCACGATGGAATTAATGATTGTACTGATAAATCGATGCACAAGGATTCCACTGTTCTTCCTCTTCCTACAATAGTCCGGATAAATCGTCTAAATGCCAGCGCATAATTGAAAAAATTCATTATGAAGATTTTTGCGAAATGGAAATCAAACTCCTAAGCTGATGATGTCACAGAAAAGCATCGAAGAAATCACAACAAATAAATCTAACGAAAGTGCCTGCATGGGCCGGTGCCTATAAGTAATTATGAGTTCCATAACGATTCGCGTCAGATAGAAGAGACACTAATATTTATGTTATGTTGAAACGAAACGATGTATACAAAATAATGTAAACGAAACGATATATGTACATATACAAAATAATTTTTTATTTATGTTAATGGCAAATCTGCGACAAAAAGAAAACGCTTAAGTTTAATTTGCTATATTAATAAAATAAATACATTGAACAAAATAATAATGTAGCAGTTTTTGACACTTTCTTGCCATTACAAGGTTTTTCTTCTTGAAGACTTCTTTAAAGTGTGATGAACACTAAAAGGCATGTTTTACTTCACGCTTATTTGTCACAATTAAATCAACAAATATTTTGTAAAATAGGAGTATACATTTATTAGCATTATGAGAAAATGGAAGATATATTATATATATTTATATTATAAGCATAAACAAAACTTTAATTTCTCAAATATATTTTTTGACGTTTCGAAAAGCACCCCCTAAATTAAATTTTGAATGCGTGCATGCGATACATGCTTCGCGGCGAAGTACGATTTTTTGCATTTTTTTGAAGCGAAGTACGAATTTTTTGCAATTTTTTGTGAAAGTGGTAGTGAAATTCCAGCAAAAATGCATATGTGTTGAGTGGCGAATTCGAAGTGTCCCCAGTAAAGGCGATTTCGGATAAGGTCCGAGGGGGGTCGGGTGCCCCCAAGGGCGGGGATTTCGGCAAAACAAAGTTTGTACCTATAGGTATGTGAGTTCATGGAAGAATCTCCTCTTTTGACACCTTTTGGGGCACCCGACCCCCCTCGGACCTTATCCGAAATACGTTTCGTAACGTTTAGTATCGATTCCTATAGTAAAAAAATTTTGGGTAAAAATCCCCCGTGTGACCACTTTGGGGGGTCCACACCCACCGCCCACCAAGTCTAGAATCCGTTTCACGACATTTCCTTTCGAATGGTGCAATAAAAATTTTTTGGTCAAAAAACCCCCGTGTGACAACCTTGGGGGTCCCTACCCACCGCCCACCATGACCAAAATCCGTTCCACGATATTTACTATCAATTTGCGCAATAAAAATTTGTTGGTCAAAAAACCCCCGTGTGACCAATTTTAAAATAAAAGTTAAAAGTTGCCTTTATTTGAAAAATTTTTTGAATAAGAATTATTTTCAGGCTCTGTGTAGAACCCATTATCTTTAAGCTTGAAATAAGCTAGAAGGCAGTTGCTTGAAATGTCTTGTTACAATTTCAAGTTAAAATAAAGAGGTTAGTAACCTACAGCATCTTCTTCGCTTATCGAATAACGAAGACAGTAAGTAGCACGTGACGTTTTTTCCAGTTTCAAATAAAATTCAATTTTTTTTTAAATAATTCACAAATTTTACAATAATTTATTCCTGTAAGGTCTCGAAGAAAAAATAAAAACGTTGGAATCCATGAATTTTTACGTATGTATGTATTTCCAAAAACAAATTTAAATTTTTCTTAATAATTTTTTTTTAATTGACAGATGGCTGCAGTTCGACATATCATTTTCGATGACCAGCAAAAAATCTAAAATATGCTCTGGGAGAGAGCATTATTATGAATTATAACTTGAACGTCATTCGCGGCAAGGGTTGCTTCAAAGAACTAAAAAACGTCAACTCTTTGTTTTACAGTAGATTTTTTTAATTTAATTCGCAATATTAAAGTTTGTAAATAACAGTAATTTTTTTTACAGATGCTGTTGCTGTTGAAATGCATACTCATTTCAAAAAAGGTCCAATATGACCGCAGCAGATATGAAGAGGAAATTAGGAAGGGTTTCAAAAATTATAAAAATATATTTTTTTAAAGTAAGTAAATTAAAAAAAAAATTTTGAGTATAATTATAAATGATAATTGATTACGAATTAAAAATGCTTCTAATTATTAATAATAATAATGTTAATTGTAATGTTATTATTGTAATGTTTTAATGTGTGTTATTAAAATCTATACTTCTATACTTAATATTATAAATGCGAAAGTAAGCCTGTCTGTCTGTCACCTTTTCACGGCTAAACCGCTGCACCGATTTTGGTGAAATTTGGTGTGGAGATAGCCGGAACCCTGACGAGGGACATAGGGTACCTATTTTATAAAAAGTCAACCTCTAAATAGGGGATAAAGGACTGTAGGGGAATTCAGTCTCAATTTTAAATTAAGTTAACATTGTAGATTGTGATTGTCTATTAACAGAATAGATGCCAATAATAAATGAATTTATATCATTATCAAGGGTCATTATCAAGGGAGTTATCAAAGAAACCCTATAACGGGCCTCTCCTATCCAAATAAAAAAGTGTCGTGTATATCATATGTACATATTAGAGGTCTGCACGAGACGATCCAAAAGTACTTTCAAGACACAGAAAAAAGTTCGAGAATTGACTGCAGAGTATCTTTTAATTATTTGAATCGATTGAGACTGAACGAATACTCCGCTGAAAATTCTACACTAGACGACTCGGATGAAAACTATTATTCGTCGTTTGTGAATTGGAGGGGCACCGAATAAAAAAATATTCATATCCCGTTGATTCATTTTTGTTGGTGGAATCCATGGAAATACGTTTTTTTTTTGAGTTTGAGCAGTGAGAATGAGGGAGAGTTTTTTTCATTTCTTTTTTGCCGATAATTTTTAGAAGCTTATACGGCGGTCTGCTGCCTGTGCTGCTACGACGGTAAGGCAGACGCTTATGTACATATATGGCGGTCTGCTGCTTGCGCTGCTATGACGGTGAAGGAATACAGTGTGTTCGTTGTTTTTATACCCTACACCCGAAGGGATGAGGGTATATTCACTTTGTTCTTCCGTTTGTAACGCATTAAAGGAGGCGTGGCAGGTATAGAAAAGTATATATATTCTGGCTCAGAATCACCTCCTAATTCGATTTAGCCATGTCCGTCCGTCTGTCTGTCTGTCTGTCTGTCTGTCTGTCTGTCCGTCCGTCTGTGGAAATCACGATTACGGGAGAACGAATAGAGGTATCGGCATGAAATTTGGCACGAATATTCTTTGTTATCCTACGCTGTTTGGTATTGAAAATGGGAAAAATCGGACCAGTGCCACGCCTACTTTTTATAGAAAATATGCACTCATCCGTGCTTTTAGCTCAATTTCTTGACTTGTAGACCGAATTTTCAGCTAAAATTTTATTTCCGAGTCCACCATCTCAGACCAAAATATATTCTAAAAAATGGGCGTGACACGCCCACTTATATACTATGCCATTTAATGAGGTGTTTGGTAGGAAAAGCGGTGTTGTAGATGAGTTAACAGATCAAAATGTGCTCCCTGTAAATTAAGAAAAAGTAGGTGTCACCCGCCCACTTTTTATCACTTCGACAGATGCGGGTGTAGGGTATATGATCTTCGGCCAGGCCGAAGATACGGCTCTTACTTGTTATATTTTGTTTTTGCTCTCAATAGAAATTGTTGCCTGGATGTGGGCATTTAGTAACGAAAAAAAGGGGTAATTAAATGGAAGAACGAATAACTGCACAAAGATCAACCTTTTTATTTTATGAGGTGCAATAAAACCCTTTCGTTTTCTGAGGTTGCTTCAATACGGACAACAAATAGTACCAAAGCAAAGTAAGAAACAAATGATAATTAGTGCCAAATAATGAAATTATGCAGCCAGAATA
Organism: Conops quadrifasciatus; assembly: GCA_949752815.1. NCBI lineage: Eukaryota > Metazoa > Arthropoda > Insecta > Diptera > Conopidae > Conops > Conops quadrifasciatus. The sequence continues at coordinate 19,928,392 of OX457077.1, read as the reverse complement.
TATATATTTATTATTTTATTGCGTGAAGTCCAATAGAACCCCTCCGTTTTTTAACATCCTTTCACAGGTGGGTGTGGTAATTGAAAAAGGTTCAAAATTTCAAAGAAACAAAATGTGCAAAAATTTTAATTGATTGGGTTGTGCACTGTGTAATTTGTTCACAGGTACATATACATATATGTGCTCATTTGTTACATTCTTATACCCTCGTATGTATATACATATGTAGGTGTTTTTTTTACGGTAGTTTAAAAGAGCAGATGTCCACAGTATTGTGAAGATAGAATCCTACACCAGTGTCTCCCAGTGAAAATTCAGAAAATATAAGCGTGGAACACAAGATCCAAATAACTGCTCAGAGTCCGAGGTTCTTTATATTTACATATATGTAATACTATCGTAAAAAATACGGCTATTAAATAAAAAATTCCAAACATGAGAGAAACATGCATTTAATATTTGCGAGGAGGAAAAGAGGAAGTTTTTTTGGTTTTTTCATTTGCACATTTTCAGGCCCTTATCTGCTGCCTGCCTTGCTCCGGCGGCGAATGCTACCTCATACAGTGCGTTATCTGTTGTTGTCCAACGCCTTTTCCCTCCATGCAGATACTGTCTAAAAATTACGTAGTTTCCTTTATGTTATGTTATTTGTTATTGTTTTCGAAGCCAGTTGCGGTCCGCAATAAAGGAGGATATACATACAATGTTTACATACATAATGTATATATACAGACACGATTTATTCGATTCATTCGAAATCAACTTTTCTTCTTTAGGTTCTACCCTAATTTCATTCGTACAAAAACGTGTGGAGATTCGGTTTTATTCGACTCTAGTCGGCGTTTGTATTTTTGAGTTAAGGAGTAAAATTTCTATTCGAAATGTAGTGTACTGCAGTAGTGTATTCATGGGTATTCGTGTGTTCAAGACATCCCATGCAGACCTCTAGTACATATACATACTTCAAGCGAACGACTGTGATGTGTACATATGTATATCATTCAATCAAACTAACTTAGAGCGAGCACTATTTCGCGCGAACGAAGTTGCGGGCAACAGCTAGTACTGTATAATTCTAAAAAACCATAACTACCTATGTTTTTAGAGTTTCATTTTGCGGTTTGGGAGGAAAGGAGGTTGGAAAAAATGAAATTTATAAGTAATTATACATTTTAATGTAGAATAAGTGGTTACAATAGTGCTCATTGTAACCCAATAGTACTCATTATTATATAATGACGCATGTAACCACTTACTCTGTATATTACGAACTAATTATACAATAAGTACCTACCTTCTCGCTTACAGAAAGTGTTCGAAGTAACCACTTATTCTGTAGCTTACAAACTCATTATACAATAGGTACCTACTTTCTTATAGAAAGTACTCGAAATAAGCGATTTATCTGTGGCTTACAAATTAATTACACAATAGGTAACTTTCTGTAACGCTCTCGCTTACAGAAAGTACTCGAAGTAAGCGAGGCTCATTATCTCCTATGACATGCCTATGTTAAAAGCAGGGTTCGGAAAATATACCTCAAAAGAACAAAACTATTTATATCCTTCTCAAAAAAACTATCCCAAAAGATGAAAATTTTCTTTGACTCATGAGGGATATATATTTTTTTGAACGTAGATGAAAAAATAAATATCCCTCACGTTCAAAATAATTTTCATCTTCAATAATAAATATCACTCGGGATGAAAATAATTCTCATCTTCTCAACGTTTCGATCGGAGAAGATGAAAAAACTTCGTTTGTCGGCAAATAACGAACGCGAGGGATGAATAAACTTCGGGTTTTGGCGAATAGCGAACACAAGAGATGAAAAAAGGCTTCGAGTCGCGTACAAAACGATCACTGGTGATCGAAAAAACTTTGCGCAGGCAGAATTTCGATCTATATGTAAAGATGAAAACAAGATTTGTAGGTGAGCGGAAAAATCGTACGCCGGCGGTTTCTGTTCGTTTGCTTCGTTGCTGATGCCAAAAAGGAGAGTTTTTCTGTGTGTTTTGTGTGAATTTGTTTTTGCTGCGTTTTGTAAAGGATGACTAAGAGTAACTTGCCCATAATGTGCAGTAATAGAAAAAACTTATAAAAGGAATACTTACTTATTAGATTTTAATTTTCTTTATTCTTAAAGTTTTTTATATTATAAAATTCTGCATGCAATATATTTCTATTAGAAAATTACTAGCAATTATTGGAACTTATTAGCTAAGCATTCATTGAAGGTATTTGTGGTTCGGTTTAAAAAAATTCTGTCGCATTGTAATTGCCGATTTTATTATCAACGGACACTTGAAACAATTGAAATACTTAGCTTCTCTGAAAAAAAAAAATTGAGCAATTTTTTCTGTACCTTCAGAGCTTCCACATTTCTTTATAAAATATGCTACCTGCTGGCCCTCAAATAATCCTTTTTTATCAAATGTAATTACTGTACGTTGAGAAGTTTTCAAGGCCAATTTCCGATTTTGTTTTTTATTCTTACGTATGCACATGCTTACCTGCACATATTCATTCCGATCTGGGCCAAAGGATTAACATTTTTGAATAATTATTTTTGTTGCTATCATTCTTTGAGAAAAATCCTTTGAAGCCAGTCGCTGTGAGAAAAGTCTTGTGCGGTTATAGTGTCGTGTGAAAAAAAATAAAAAATGAGAAGACTCAAGAAATTAGATATTAACATCTAGTTAAAATTGATGCCGCGCAAAATAACGCAGAATGTTTTATTTGCAAAAAGATTTTACGCTTCATACCGGAAACATTAAGCGGCATTATTTAGCAGTTCCTAATAAAACATTTGAAGACAGCAGTGACAAAAATACAAAAACAATTAAAAAAAAAGTGGCCTTAGAAATGGATAGAGAAACATACATAAAAACAATAATACGCATAATAACCACTTTTTGTATTCCGTTTAGAATATTTGACAATAACCATTTTCAAAGTATTCTTGAACCGTGGACTTCATGTTTTGCTTAGCTAATAAGTTCCAATAATTGCTAGTTATTTTCTAATAGAAATATATTGCATGCAGAATTTTATAATATAAAAACTTTAAGAATAAAGAAAATTAAAATCTAATAAATAAGTATTCCTTTTATAAGTTTTTTCTATTACTGCACATTATGGGCAAGTTACTCTTAGTCATCCTTTACAAAACGCAGCAAAAACAAATTCACACGAAACACACAGAAAAACTCTCCTTTCCAGCTATCAATGGCATCAGCAACGAAGCAAACGAACAGAAACCGCCGGCGTACGATTTTTCCGCTCACCTACAAATCTTGTTTTCATCTTTACATATAGATCGAAATTTTGCCTGCTCAAAGTTTTTCGATCACCAGTGGTCGTTTTGTACGCGACCCGAAGCCTTTTTTCATCTCTTGTGTTCGCTATTCGCCAAAACCCGAAGTTTATTCATCCCTCGCGTTCGTTATTTGCCGACAAACGAAGTTTTTTCATCTTCTCCGATCGAAACGTTGAGAAGATGAGAATTATTTTCATCCCGAGTGATATTTATTATTGATGATGAATATTATTTTGAACGTGAGGGATATTTATTTTTTCATCTACGTTCAAAAAAATAAAAATCCCTCATGAGTCAAAGAAAATTTTCATCTTTTGGGATAGTTTTTTTGAGAGGGATATAAATAGTTTTGTTCTTTTGAGGGATATTTTCCGAACCCTGTTTGTAGGTGAGCGGAAAAATCGTACGCCGGCGGTTTCTGTTCGTTTGCTTCGTTGCTGATGCCATTGATAGCTGGAAAGGAGAGTTTTTCTGTGTGTTTCGTGTGAATTTGTTTTTGCTGCGTTTTGTAAAGGATGACTAAGAGTAACTTGCCCATAATGTGCAGTAATAGAAAAAACTTATAAAAGGAATACTTATTTATTAGATTTTAATTTTCTTTATTCTTAAAGTTTTTATATTATAAAATTCTGCATGCAATATATTTCTATTAGAAAATAACTAGCAATTATTGGAACTTATTAGCTAAGCAAAACATGAAGTCCACGGTTCAAGAATACTTTGAAAATGGTTATTGTCAAATATTCTAAACGGAATACAAAAAGTGGTTATTATGCGTATTATTGTTTTTATGTATGTTTCTCTATCCATTTCTAAGGCCACTTTTTTTTTTAATTGTTTTTGTATTTTTGTCACTGCTGTCTTCAAATGTTTTATTAGGAACTGCTAAAAAATGCCGCTTAATGTTTCCGGTATGAAGCGTAAAATCTTTTTGCAAATAAAACATTCTGCGTTATTTTGCGCGGCATCAATTTTAACTAGATGTTAATATCTAATTTCTTGAGTCTTCTCATTTTTTATTTTTTTTCACACGACACTATAACCGCACAAGACTTTTCTCACAGCGACTGGCTTCAAAGGATTTTTCTCAAAGAATGATAGCAACAAAAATAATTATTCAAAAATGTTAATCCTTTGGCCCAGATCGGAATGAATATGTGCAGGTAAGCATGTGCATACGTAAGAATAAAAAACAAAATCGGAAATTGGCCTTGAAAACTTCTCAACGTACAGTAATTACATTTGATAAAAAAGGATTATTTGAGGGCCAGCAGGTAGCATATTTTATAAAGAAATGTGGAAGCTCTGAAGGTACAGAAAAAATTGCTCAATTTTTTTTTTTTCAGAGAAGCTAAGTATTTCAATTGTTTCAAGTGTCCGTTGATAATAAAATCGGCAATTACAATGCGACAGAATTTTTTTAAACCGAACCACAAATACCTTCAATGAATGCTTAGCTAATAAGTTCCAATAATTGCTAGTAATTTTCTAATAGAAATATATTGCATGCAGAATTTTATATTATAAAAAACTTTAAGAATAATGAAAATTAAAATCGAATAAATAAGTATTCCTTTTATAAGTTTTTCTATTACTGCACATTATGGGCAAGTTACTCTTAGTCATCCTTTACAAAACGCAGCAAAAACAAATTCACACGAAACACACAGAAAAACTCTCCTTTCCAGCTATCAATGGCATCAGCAACGAAGCAAACGAACAGAAACCGCCGGCGTACGATTTTTCCGCTCACCTACAAATCTTGTTTTCATCTTTACATATAGATCGAAATTTTGCCTGCTCAAAGTTTTTCGATCACCAGTGATCGTTTTGTACGCGACCCGAAGCCTTTTTTCATCTCTTGTGTTCGCTATTCGCCAAAACCCGAAGTTTATTCATCCCTCGCGTTCGTTATTTGCCGACAAACGAAGTTTTTTCATCTTCTCCGATCGAAACGTTGAGAAGATGAGAATTATTTTCATCCCGAGTGATATTTATTATTGAAGATAAAAATTATTTTGAACGTGAGGGATATTTATTTTTTCGAACGTAGTTGAAAAAAGATATTTATCATTGAGGATCGAAAAATTGTTATCTTTGGTGAGGGATATGAATTGAGCGATATAAAAAAAAAACGTTTTCCGAACCCTGCCTACAAATCTTGTTTTCATCTTTACATATAGATCGAAATTCTGCCTGCGCAAAGTTTTTTCGATCACCAGTGATCGTTTTGTATGCGACCCGAAGCCTTTTTTCATCTCTTGTGTTCGCTATTCGCCAAAACCCGAAGTTTATTCATCCCTCGCGTTCGTTATTTGCCGACAAACGAAGTTTTTTCATCTTCTCCGATCGAAACGTTGAGAAGATGAGAATTATTTTCATCCCGAGTGATATTTATTATTGAAGATGAAAATTATTTTGAACGTGAGGGATATTTATTTTTTCGAACGTAGATGAGAAAAGATATTTATCAGTGAGGATCGAAAAATTGTTATCTTTGGTGAGAGATATGAATTGAGCCATATAAAAAAAAAACCTTTTCCGAACCCTGGTTAAAAGTAATTCGTTTTTTACACAGGCTATAATCCAGAAGTAACTACCTCCTAATATTGAATAATCAGTGCATAACCACTTTTGTAATGATTACTTTCTCTACTGGGTCTTTTCTCGTATTCTCTGGTGTGTGGTGAACTTCACATACAGCACACATATGCTATACGTGTGTCCCCACGTAAACATAATGAAGAAATTCAGTCTTTTTTTGACATATGTATTTTCTTGCGAGAACGAAGTTTCCTATCTCCTTATATCTGCAATATAGTAAAGGAAGAAACTTGAAGAAGCAGGGAATAGATTCTCTTAAGGAAATTTCCAATTGGAACGGTAAGGTCAAATCTGAATGGCGTAATAAAAATTAAATAATAAAATAAATCATGTTTTTAAACAGCGTTCTAAGGAATGTTAAGAATGAATACTTCATCTTTCTTCGCACTACGAAAATATTCACTGGGACGAAGCAGTATTTTTGTGAAACAACGAAGTATTCAACTTATAAGGCTTCAAAGAACACATTACCGAAGTGGAGCATTAAAACCGAAGCCCGAGGAAACACCATTCGGGCTAATTGGAGTGTTATGCGCTGTAGTTCCGGGACTCTTTGTTGGAGCAGCTATCAGTAAAAGTGTTGCCAACTTCTTGGAGGAGAACGATTTATTTGTGCCATCAGATGATGACGATGAGGATTAAATATATAGGAGGCGTCTTTCGAAAAAATTATAGTCAAGCAAAATATAGTGACAAGCAAAGTATAGACTGACAAAATATAGACTATCCGCACGGATATTTTCCAAAAAGGAGATTTTTTGATTTAATAAGAGTATATTGATAAAATGAAATATGGAATTCAATTTGTTTTTAGATATTTGGGCTTATATTTACTTTACGCAAGTGGCTCCAATATTTTTTGTTTGTTTTTTATTTATTAGTGCTCTTGGTCCTGACCCCAACAAGCCAAAAAAAAATGTCGCTCTCTCTTAGGGGCGGGGCTGGAGCCCCTTGAAATTTGAAATAAAATCGTCTGTATCTCCGAAACTATGTAAGCTATTTAGGTGATATTGCTTCCGTTATAAAGCTAATTAAAATCTCATTCATTTATGTAAAATAACTTTTTATCGAAATATTTCTAGTTTTATAAATAAACGCAACCTTAGGTTTTTAGTACTATTTTTTTTGATAAAATAATTTTTTCCAAAGAAAAATGTGTAATTAACCCAAGGAAATATACTAAAAATAAGATAACATATATTTTAAGCTTTCTGAAGAAATTTATTTCGTTAAAATCGGTGCAGTATTTATAAAGAAAACTCGTTTTTAAATTGATAAGAAACTACTTTCTGAAATTATCTTATTATACCTTTTTACAATATTGCGTCTCTGGTACTATGCATTATGTTTGCCGTAATGGTTGTGGTGGTGTTAGTAACAAAGTGATAATAGACGGCGCTATTTCTTTAGATTTTCATATGACTTAAAAATGAAAAATTTTTCGCCTGCGGCGCTAATATGAAATTGAAAAATTTTAAATATTTCATTTATATTTGTTTCATACATAATGCTTAATAACCATACAAACAAATTGAATATTGTTTCCAGTTTACAACAACAATACCACGAAAAACGATAACTGGCGTCATAGCTTAAAAGACCCAACGGTGCAAACTCAGTACGTTCGCATTATTAAAAATATGTATAGTAGTAAAATTCTAAATTGGTAGTTTATACTTACGTTAAAAAATGCGTTTTCTCCGTAAGTACTGCACCGATTTGTATGAAATAAATTTCCTCAGAAAGCTTAAAATATCTGTTATCTTACTTTTAGTATACTTCCTTGGGTTAATTACACATTTTTCTTTGGAAAAAATTATTTTATCAAAAAAAATAGTATTAAAAACCTTAAGTTGCGTTTATTTATAAAACTAAAAATATGTCCATAAAAAGTTATTTACATAAATTAACGACATTTTTATTAGCTTTCTAACGGTACTAATAACATCTAAATATTTTTTAAAGCTAAAGCTTTAAAGAAGGACCCTGGATAGAGGAAGACTTTTCAACAAGGAGATGGTTTTGTTGGCTGAGGGTTTTAATCCCTGCCACGGCCGAAGGCCGGCATGCAGGACACTTTGCCTGCGCAAAACGACCCTGGATAGAGGAAGACTTTTTAGCAAAGAAGATGGTTTTGTTGGCTGAGGGTTTCAATCCCTGCCACGGCCGAAGGCCGGCACGCAGAAGGACACTTTGCCTGCGCAGAAGGACCCTGGATAGAGGAAGACTTTTCAACAGGGAGATGGTTTTGTTGGCCGACGGTTTGAATCCCTGCCTTCCTTCCTTCCTTCCTTCCTTCCTTCCTTCTGCATGCAGGCCTTCGGCCGTGGCAGGGATTAAAACCCTCAGCCAATAAAACCATCTCCTTGTTGAAAAGTCTTTCTCTATCCAGGGTCCTTCTGCGTAGGCAAAGTGTCCTTCTGCATGCCGGCCTTCGGCCGGGGCCGGGATTAAAACCCTCAGCCAACAAAACCATCTCCTTGTTGAAAAGTCTTCCTCTATCCAGGGTCCTTCTGCGCAGGCAAAGTGTCCTTCTGCATGCCGGCCTTCGGCCGGGGCAGGCATTAAAACCCTCAGCCAACAAAACCATCTCCTTGTTGAAAAGTCTTCCTCTATCCAGGGTCCTTCTGCGCAGGCAAAGTGTCCTTCTGCATGCCGGCCTTCGGCCGGGGCAGGGATTAAAACCCTCAGCCAACAAAACCATCTCCTTGTTGAAAAGTCTTCCTCTATCCAGGGTCCTTCTGCGCAGGCAAAGTGTCCTTCTGCATGCCGGCCTTCGGCCGTGGCAGGGATTAAAACCCTCAGCCAACAAAACCATCTCCTTGTTGAAAAGTCTTCCTCTATCCAGGGTCCTTCTGCGCAGGCAAAGTGTCCTTCTGCATGCCGGCCTTCGGCCGGGGCAGGGATTAAAACCTTCAGCCAACAAAACCATCTCCTTGTTGAAAAGTCTTCCTCTATCCAGGGTTCTTCTGCGCAGGCAAAGTGTCCTTCTGCATGCCGGCCATCGGCCGGGGCGGGGATTAAAACCCTCAGCCAACAAAACCATCTCCTTGTTGAAAAGTCGTCCTCTATCCAGGGTCCTTCTGCGCAGGCAAAGTGTCCTTCTGCATGCCGGCCTTCGGCCGTGGCAGGGATTAAAACCCGCAGCCAACAAAACCATCTCCTTGTTGAAAAGTCTTCCTCTATCCAGGGTCCTTCTGCGCAGGCAGTGTCCTTCTGCATGCCGGCCTTCGGCCGGGGCAGGGATTAAAACCCTCAGTCAACAAAACCATCTCCTTGTTGAAAAGTCTTTCTCTATCCAGGGTCCTTCTGCGTAGGCAAAGTGTCCTTCTGCATGCCGGCCATCGGCCGGGGCAGGGATTAAAACCCTCAGCCAATAAAACCATCTCCTTGTTGAAAAGTCTTCCTCTATCCAGGGTCCTTCTGCGCAGGCAAAGTGTCCTTCTGCATGCCGGTCTTCGGCCGGGGCAGGGATTAAAAACCTTAGCCAACAAAACCATCTCCTTGTTGAAAAGTCTTCCTCTATCCAGGGTCCTTCTGCGCAGGCAAAGTGTCCTTCTGCATGCCGGTCTTCGGCCGGGGCAGGGATTAAAAACCTTAGCCAACAAAACCATCTCCTTGTTGAAAAGTCTTCCTCTATCCAGGGTCCTTCTGCGCAGGCAAAAAGTGTCCTTCTGCGTGCTGGCCTTCGTCCGTGGCAGGGATTAAAACCCTCAGCCAACAAAACCATCATCTTTGGTGAAAAGTCTTCCTCTATCCAGGATCCTTTTGCGCAGGCAAAGTGTCCTTCTGCATTCCGGCCTTCGGCCGTGGCAGGGATTAAAACCCTCAGCCAACAAAACTATCTCCTTGTTGAAAAGCCTTCCTCTATCCAGGGTCCTTCTGCGCAGGCAAAAAATGTCCTTCTGCGTGCTGGCCTTCGTCCGTGGCAGGGATTAAAACCCTCAGCCAACAAAACCATCTTCTTGTTGAAAAGCCTTCCTCTATCCAGGGTCCTTCTGCGCAGGCAAAAAATGTCCTTCTGCGTGCTGGCCTTCGTCCGTGGCAGGGATTAAAACCCTCAGCCAACAAAACCATCTTCTTTGCTGAAAAGTCTTCATCTATCCAGGGTCCTTCTGCGCAGGCAAAGTGTCCTTCTGCGCAGGCAAAGTGTCCTTCTGCGCAGGCAAAGTGTCCTTCTGCATGCCGGTCTTCGGCCGGGGCAGGGATTAAAAACCTTAGCCAACAAAACCATCTCCTTGTTGAAAAGTCTTCCTCTATCCAGGGTCCTTCTGCGCAGGCAGTGTCCTTCTGCATGCCGGCCTTCGGCCGGGGCAGGGATTAAAACCCTCAGCCAATAAAACCATCTCCTTGTTGAAAAGTCTTCCTCTATCCAGGGTCCTTCTGCGCAGGCAAAGTGTCCTTCTGCATGCCGGTCTTCGGCCGGGGCAGGGATTAAAAACCTTAGCCAACAAAACCATCTCCTTGTTGAAAAGTCTTCCTCTATCCAGGGTCCTTCTGCGCAGGCAGTGTCCTTCTGCATGCCGGCCTTCGGCCGGGGCAGGGATTAAAACCCTCAGCCAATAAAACCATCTCCTTGTTGAAAAGTCTTCCTCTATCCAGGGTCCTTCTGCGCAGGCAAAGTGTCCTTCTGCATGCCGGCCTTCGGCCGGGGCAGGGATTAAAACCTTCAGCCAACAAAACCATCTCCTTGTTGAAAAGTCTTCCTCTATCCAGGGTCCTTCTGCGCAGGCAAAGTGTCCTTCTGCATGCCAGCCTTCGGCCGTGGCAGGGATTAAAACCCTCAGCTAACAAAACCAACCCCTTGCTGAATAGTATTTGTAAATTAACCCGTCCAATAAGTCCAACAGCTGCTTCGTAGCTAACGCATTTCAGCATTTATCGCAAAATTGGGCGTTATTTCATTTTCTTTGGGCTTTCTTTCATGTTTCGGAAAAATTTTTAAATTTCTTAAAATGAAATAAGGCCCAAAGTGGGCCTTATTTCATTTTTTTATGAAATAACGCCCAATTTGGCAAAATGAAATAAGGCCCGCATCGGGCCTATTTCATTTGGGCGTTATTTCCCGGAGCCTTACGTGCCTATGTTTTTGTTAGACGTTTGCGGCGGAGGGGTTACTACAAGAGAAACTCAACATTACAGACCCACGATGAAGAGTAATCGGGACGGAGAGGGTTCAGCTTTGAGACCCCAATGACAATTCAGATTTTTAAGTCGAATCGTTTGTTTTGAGATAGTAACTTAGTTAATTATTCATATAAGTAATGAATTCGAAGACTTACATTTTTATTTAATTATTTATGCCAATATTTAGTCTATTTAATATCCATTTTACTTTTAAATAGTTTATTACTTAATTATAACCTATTTGGTAAAAGTATTTTAAGTTTAGAAGTAATTGCAAGTGCAGATTAAGAACAAAAAATCTAATGTAAATTGTTTTATGCGCTCAAATCCGCCACTATTTTATACCAGAAACTGTATGATCTATTCTATGAACAATTCAAGCAAAAGAAATCATTGTAAAATCAAATTGATTATCCAATTAAAATAAAAAAGCTGACATAAAATGGCGTTGGTATACCCTCAAACTTTTCGATCACCTCGCCATTGAATTTGCCGATACTAGTGTTGCCCGTTTGTATAGAACGCATCTATTTTTGCGCCTCTTATGAATTCTGGTACCAAAGCAGTGTTGTCGGTATGCTACAATATCAAACAAATTTGATTTTTTTCTTAATTAGCAAATATATTAGTGCATAAATGTGCTTGAACTGTTAACAAAACGTTTATTCTTGCTTCGCGGAGTACAAATTACTTCCTAGAATAGAAAATTATTGTGTTCTTTACACCGAGTACTACAAAAAGTACTTTTACCTTTTTCGTACTTTCTGAATTTTCTTTTGTTAACGTAAAATGTAACGCTACTTTATAATATCATTGATTTTTTCACCACAATTGACGAAATGAATAAATTTTAGATGAAATCTTCTATTTTATTCATGGATATCGTATTTAACGATACAAATAATGTTAACTAAATGTACAGAATTCTGCCATTTGTTTGTTTAGGTGTATTCTTTATTTTCAGTAGTTATGAGTAACTTTCTTTCCTTTTATCTTTGCTGCAATAGCTAAACATTCTAGCGAAATTTCAAAAGTTCAATAACGAACATGGTTTTGAAGTTATAAATCTTCTGGACGCAAGATTGCATATGTGTTCCAAACAACCATGTTGGTATTGTATTTAATACCAAACAGCCTATTATGACCAAGTATATTCGTCCCAAATTTCACAGCTCTATTAGTTCTCCCTTAATCGTGATTTCTACAGACGGACGGACTGACAGACTTACAGGCAGACGCCTCCTTTAATGCGATACAAACGGAAGCACAAAGTGAATCTATCCCTCATCCTTTCGGGTGTAGGGTAAAAAAGAATTGCTTTTAAATAATAAGAATTTAAGTTCTTTCATGTATTTATTTATTTATGCATACAGCCACATTAAGTGTTTATCCGATACATAAGATTTAAGTTATTAGATGAATAATTTTTCCTACAATATTATGTAGTAACATTTAAATATACAGTCTGAATTATAAAAATAATATGTTACATATTATTATATACATTATATAATGCATATATATAATACATTTCATTGTTCTTTTGATTTAAAGCTAAAGTAAATCCGGCGGATTTGTGCGTGAGTAAATCGAGCAACCGTGTGGCCAAGTACAGCAATGCCCGTACTAGAAAAAAATACAAAAACATCACATAAAACACTTAAATAATAATTTAATCATTAATTAAAGTACCTTTTCTTAATTTCTGCATTTGCGTTGCGATTCCAAATGCTAAGTTCATTTCCATTTCCATTCCACTTCCATTCAAATCGATTGACTGAGCCCCGAGCAATTGCATTAAGACCGTGGCTCCCGACGATAGTATCACATAGTGTTCATGATTGTGCGACAAGGTGGTGCCTTGATATGCTGATATCGGATCCGATGCGGTACCACTCAAAACATGACCCATCAACTCCGATTGGCCGGAGAAAAATACCAGAGCTCGCAACAAAATTCCCTGCACTGAAATGTCCATGCCTGCCGTTGCAGGCCAATCATCCTGCTCCAAAATGGCAAGCCGTTCGTATACAGCCCCGGCAAGTGCTACTTCCGAGGTCCAGTGCATGATTTAACTTCATTAAAATTCACTAAAAACACTAATTTCTTTGCGAAATAGCTAAACAATTTTCACAAGCTAAACATTTTTCATCTGTTAAAATAATAAACAAAAGAAATGTCATATAAACGTGACGTCTTGTGGTGAACTACATATACACGACACATACACTATACGTGTTTCACCTAACTACCAAATTTCGTTTTTTTTTGACATATACGATGGGTCTCTAAGCAGTTTCCTATCTCGTTATCTCTGGCAGGCAGCAGATTGCCTTAGCAACGCAGATGTGACAAATAAAATTGTGTCAATTTTATTTATTTTTTACGCGTATATTCTTATTTTTCATACATATATCGTGTTCAAATAAGAACTTTCGGTTAATAAATTAAAAATGGACATCGAAGAAATGGTCGAGATGCAAATGGAGCGGGATGTTCCAGAACCGGGTATATAATTCAGAAAAAGTTCTGGAAATAATTTTCCATCGTCCTATTTTTATTTTTTAGAATTAACTGCCGAACGAATAACAGAAGTCAACAGCGTTTTGCGAATTCTATCTGACGCCGTAGATAAAGTTAAGATTTCCTTAATTCTACCATCAATATTTGAAAATCCCATAACTCTGCGGCAATATTTACAAGGAACGAAGTATGAGGAATGCTGTGTTATGGTGGAAGACTATCTTAAAAACAAAGTATGAACCACATATGCAACAGATATATTTAGGTCATGTATCATTTGCTAATAAAAATAGTAGTTGTTTTTGTATGTACTATAAATTTTTTTGCTGAAACCATTTTCAGAAAAATCAAATGATTGATGTGGAACTCCATGACAACATGCCTCTCTTTAGGATTATCGACATGTTTCACGAAAATCACAAGATGATAGAATTTTTGCCCACATACTTGGATCATTTGTCTCAAAAAGATGTTAGTTTACTCGAATCCTATCGTTTGTTATATTCCATAACCGAAGCACGATTGAAAAAATCTGCGGCAACTGAATTGAGAAGAGAAAAGATAGTACATCAAATCTACCATGAAAATGAAAGATTAAAGAAAAATATTGTCGGTAAATATTCCAATTTTATAGTGTACACAAATTGTAAAAAAAATTTAAATAATCATTTCAAAGATTTTCAAAGAAAAATTCGAAATCAAAAGGCAAGTCTTCGTTGGAAACTTGCGGCCAAGGATGGTATAATACAAAAATACGAAGAAGATTTAGCTTTAAAAAAGTGGGACAACAGTATGCGCATTCAACAGGAAATGTATTAATTAATGAGACGATAAGGAAAAATAAAAACCTGTAATCTCGTATTTCATATTTCAGTGTTAAATCCACACAACGAATAAGAGCCATACAGTCTGCCAGTGTAGGTCGACAAAAAGAACTGGATGAGGAATTGGTTAAAGCGAAAACTTCTTATGAAAAGATTTTGAAACAGAATTTGCATCAAGAGAAGCTGGCCCGTGATGAAAAGTAGGTCACTGAGAAATGCTAAAGCCCTTAAAAATATATGTATATTAAATGAAATGGGTAGTGAAATATTAACACGGTATATACGTAAGTACTAGCAAAACGTTTTGAAACTACTTTCAAAACAGAAAGTTTTGGCAGTTTTTACTACTTTTTTGCGTTGGAGTAACAGTTCGTACTGCTACTGCTCTGCTGAAAACAAAAATAAAATTGACAGTGGAAAAGGACTCCGCAGTTTTAATGCCAATTATTGCTAAATAGATATAAGAGAAGGATACCCATACGAACTGTACATACATAGATATTAGATACATACTAGAGCTGTGCACAAGCCGTTTTGAAGACTGCTGTTTTGTGACTGCCGTATGAAAATCGCAATAAACAACAAAACTGTGGTGCCTTTACTCGACCGATAGTAATTTTTACTGCTTGTTCGAAAATTTGCAGTTGCTGTTTTAATGTTGATGCATTGCTATCTCATTCCCTCCGCTTAAACTCCAAAGGAACGAAAGAAACGAAAACTCTCCCTCTTTTCCTTCGCTCGAACTCCAAATGAACGAAAGACAAGAATTTGCCGCAAAGAAAAAACAATGAACAAATTGTCGAGAATGTTCGACATTTTTGAGAAAACCGATAAAAAAAAGAAACGAAACAAGTAAGGGCGTTATCTTTGGCCTGGCCGAAGCTCATATACGCTTCACCCGCATCTGTCGAAGTGATAAAAAGTGGGCGGGTGACACCTACTTTTTTAAATTTACAGAGAGCAAATTTTAATCTATTAACTCATCTAGAACACCGCTTTTCCTACCAAACACCTCATTATATGGTATAGTATATAAGTGGGCGTGTTACGCCCATTTTTGAGAATATATTTGGGAGGGACCCGAAATCTCCAAAGACAAAATCTCCACCATATACAAAAAAATCTCCAAGACAAAATCTCCACATATACAAAATCTCCATGGTACAAAAACCAAAATACAAAATCTCGAGGGACAAAATCTCCAAAACCAAAATCTCCAAACTAAAAAAATCTCAAAAATTTTTTTTTTATACGGGTATATCTGTATGTTACGGTGGATTTGATTAATCCGGTAATTATTCATAATTACTGGTTCTTATGCATAATCACTGCTCGGTTCCTTTCCTTACACAGGAAGGCCCTGAATGCAAAAAGACTTTACATTTCCGAGAGGATTCTGTTGATTAAGGGTTATAATCCTTGCCCCGGCCTAAGGCCGTCACGCAGGAAGGCCCTGAATGCAAAAAGACTTTACATTTCCGAGAGGATTCTGTTGATTATGGGTTATAATCCTTGCCTCGGCCGAAGGCCGTCACGCAGGAAGGCCCTGAATGCAAAAATACTTTACATTTCCGAGAGGATTCTGTTGATTAAGGGTTATAATCCTTGCCCCGGCCGAAGGCCGTCACGCAGGAAGGCCCTGAATGCAAAAAGACTTTACAACACCGCGAGGATTCTGTTGATTAAGGGTTATAATCCTTGCTTCGGCCGAAGGCCGGCATGTAGGAAAGCCCTGAATGCAAAAAGGCTAAATTTCCGAGAGGATTCTGTTGATTGAGGGTTATAATCCCTGCCTCGGCCGAAGACCGTCACGCAGGAAGGCCATGAATGCAAAAAGACTACAAAAAGATTACCCCGAGGATTCTAGGCTTAAGGAGCTTTTTATAACTTTTCTAAATTTCTAGCACTTAATTATTACGAGTATTATTGTTTTTTGGCTGGAGATTTCTTCTTTAGAGATTTTGTCTTGGAGATTTTGTCTTTGGAGATTTTGGGTTTGGAGATTTTGTCATGGAGATTTTGGTTTGAAAATTTTGACTTGGAGATTTCGTACCCAACCCAATATTTATTTATTTTAGTCTGGAAATTCGGTCTACAAGCCAAGAAATTAAGCTAAAAGCACGGATGAGTGCATATTTTTTTTTTAAAATAGGCGTGGCACTGGTCCGATTTTTCCCCATCAATACCAAACAGCGTAGGATAACAAAGAATATTCGTGCCAAATTTCATGACGATAACTCTGTTCGTTCTTCTGTAATCCTGATTTCCACAGACGGACGGACAGACAGACAGACGGACGGACATGGCTAAATCAAATCAGGAGAAGACGCCTGAGAGGTAACGCGCCTCCTTTAATGCGTTACAAACAGAAGAACAAAGTGAATATACCTAATTCCTTCGGGTGTAGGGTATAAAAAGGGAGAGACACGCAATGCTCATTTTCTAACTAAAAGCCTAGGAGACGGCTGAACGTAGGTATGTATTAAATATGTATGTGCACTTCGTATGTGTATCATTCTCTTATATCTATTTAGCAATAAGTGGCATTAAAACTGCTGCGTCTTTTTCAACTGACAATTTGGTTTTTGTTTCCAGCAGAGCATCAGCAATAAAGGCTGTTGGTGCAAATATGAAAAGTTTTGTCAATTTTTACTAAAAACTTCTCAGTTTTAAAAGTCGTTTTAAAACGGCTTGTGCACAGCTCTAATACATACATACATACGTTCAGCCGTCTTTCATAGGCTTTTAGTTAGAAAATGAGCAGTGCGTAAGCAATAAGAGGGAGAATCTTTCTGTTAACAAAAGAGGGAGAATTTTTTGGTTTTTTTTCTTTCGTTTTTCTCGATGCTTCGGCTACATTATGTCATTGTTTTCAATCGTTTTGGCCCCGAAGTGGACAGTTTACAAAAAAAAAAACAAAATAAGAAAAAAACGAGAATTAAATAAATAAATATGCCTTTAGAGTTTGAGCGGAGGTAGACAGGGAAAGTTTTTTCGTGTCTTTATCTGCCTATTATTTTCAGACGCTTATACGGCGGTCTGCAGCCTGCAATGGTACATCGGCGAAAGCTTATCAGAAAAACGATAATTTAATTGCAAAATGAATAAGTATGCCTTTATAGTCTGAGCGAAGGGAAAGAGAAAGAAATGCCTCAACAGTAAAACTGCCACTGCAAATTTTCGAACCAGCCGTAAAAATTACTGTCAACTGCGCCACAGTTTTGTTATTTACTGCAATTTTCCTACGACAGTCACGAAACAGCAGTCCTGTCGTTTTGTGCCTAGGTGTCTTAAAAACGTTTTGTGCAGCGCTCTAGTAAGTACCTACACCCTGTATTCGACATAGGATGCAGCAAAGTTCAGTTTTATAGGGGCTTTAGGATGAGTTGAGTTGTGACAAGCAAAATATCCTACGAAAGAAGGTCTCATAGTTTTTAACAAAATGAATACGCTTTCGAGAAAAAAGCCAAAAGCCTTACAGAAATAGGGAAAATTAATTTTTTTCTTGCCGCGAATCAATCTATATAGAGTACTGACTTTTTATTTTTAACCAATCTATATAGCGTACTGACCTTTTTTATATAATTCATCATATTTCATGCTTTCATTTTAGGAATAAACTTTTACTTCAACTTCAAAGTTTAGTACGCAAATACGATACTAATATTGGTGATAAAATAAAAGAGAATATCCAAATGCAGGAAATATATGATGAACAAAAGCAGCGGTTCGATGAGTTCCTTGTTGATTATAATCGCGAAGAAGCGCACTATGAGACAATCATGAACGCAAAAGCAGAAGAAGAAAAAGCTAAGCATTATGAAAAAGTGAGAAACTTTATCATGAATCGAGCGGCACGCATTATTCAGAAGTTTTGGAGAAATTGGCGCAAAGCGCAAAGAAAAAAAGAGCAACCTGATACTGTGGGCAAGGGTACCAAGGGCAAAAGTAAAGGTGGCAAAGCGGGGAAAAAGAACAAATAAATATTGATTAGATAATGCGACAGGAACGGAATTATTGTTGACGGCGATGCCCCTAAAAATATACTTACTTACATAGGTACCGTACATGTTTTTATTTTACATACACCTCATTAATCTAGTGGGCTTAGAAATATTAATTAGAATGAAAATATCTGACGATACATTTTTTGGAAAAAATTGTAGTTTTCGTTCTGCATGTTTGTAAAAAACAATAAAATAATTCTCGCAATCAACCAAAAAAAATTAAATATCTTGGATTACACATCTCAAAAATGTTCGTTGTTTATTTTGCATTTTGATTGTGGAAAAAAATATTAAATATCCAATTTTTCTAAATATTGATGTTGCTTTATAAATTCCGAACAAAAAATCCCACTTTATGTGCATTTTAAATTTGTGAAGGATTTTGAAATTTTTTTTATTGATTCGTCGTTATTGTTACATTTGACTGTGTTTTTCGTATCATATCGGTGAAAATTTCTTAGCTGAAGAAGGTAAATATTTTTCGAATATTCTTTAAGGTTATTTATATGGAAAGGATTGGTAACATGTGTGCAGATATGTATGTACATATGGTTTTTATATGCCTATAGTATATAAAAATGAAAGTCCTGACTGACTCATCACCGCCCAGGCTAAACGCTTGGACCTAGAAAGCTGAAATTTTGCACAGACGTTTCCTTTATGATGTATACAAATACTAAGAACGGATATTTCGAAATTCAACCCCTGAACGGGTGAAAAGGGGTTGCAACGTTTGTATAAGGAATATTTCATTTGTGGTCGGAAGCAACACACGCTTTCTAACCATTTAACCAGAATCAGCCACAGCAACGCGGGCCGGGTACGTCTAGTTTATTATATATCTCCATACAGGACATCTATCGTGTGGAAAATGAAAGGTGCAATGCATTTTTGAAAATGACCACGCACATATGTATGTTGTAATTGAAAGCAGATTAATAAATTAATTTTAATAGCAATTTTTTTTTATTTTCAATACACGATTTTTAAAATAACTTATCAACTCACGAACGCTTGGTGAAGTAACTTTAAGTGTAAAAGTGAAATTTTGGATAGTGAACGAGGATGGATTTCATGGGGTTTTGTGATTTAGAACAAGTAAATGAATATATTTCCAAAATTGTAAAAAAATTCACAATTTGGAGATTTTGGTGTGGTAACTAGCCCCCCTTTGGAGTGTCCAAATGTGTGTTTTTAGTGCATTCTAGTTAAGTGCTGTTGTTTTTAGTGCATTTTATTTAAAAAAATTTCATTTTAAAAGTTTCTAACATAACATAGAACACATTTAGTTGGTATAACTACAAAACCAGTTAAATCGTTTTCCTCTGGTACTAGTGTGACAGCCCCCTTTTATAGCCCGAGCATAATCAAATCGCTACCAATTAGTCGCTGTCAAAAATGCTGGCCTTTTATCGGAAAAGAGAAAAGACGAAAGCGTTTTTTGTAAAAACGAAAGCGGTCGAGTACAGACACTTTCAGACCGGCAACTTTTTCGCTTTCCTTTTGTGCTTTTCGCTATTTTGGCACGTCGCTTCACATTATTTTTCTCATTCCGGCGTGCCTTTTGCTCAGTCGTATGAGTGCTGTGGCAATTATTCGAGTTCGTGGGTGAGAGGGTAAACTTTGGTAAAGACCGAATTTATTGAGTCCTTTATAAAGACCGGTGAATATTGCACCGAATCTTATGAAATAAATTCTCTCAATAAGATAATTATTGGCTCCGGGAAATAACGCCCAAATGAAATAAAGCCCACTTATTTTTATATGAAGATTTGAAATCGTAAAATTTGGCAGTTATTTCATTTTTTTGGGGTTTATTTCATTTTCAATAAAAATTGAAAATGAAATAAGGCCCACTGTGTGCATGCAGAAGGACACTTTGCCTGCGCAGAAGGACCCTGGATAGATGAAGACTTTTCAGCAAAGAAGATGGTTTTGTTGGCTGAAGGTTTTAATCCCTGCCACGGACGAAGGCCAGCACGCAGAAGGACATTTTTTGCCTGCGCAGAAGGACCCTGGATAGAGGAAGGCTTTTCAACAAGAAGATGGTTTTGTTGGCTGAGGGTTTTAATCCCTGCCACGGACGAAGGCCAGCACGCAGAAGGACATTTTTTGCCTGCGCAGAAGGACCCTGGATAGAGGAAGGCTTTTCAACAAGGAGATAGTTTTGTTGGCTGAGGGTTTTAATCCCTGCCACGGCCGAAGGCCGGAATGCAGAAGGACACTTTGCCTGCGCAGAAGGATCCTGGATAGAGGAAGACTTTTCACCAAAGATGATGGTTTTGTTGGCTGAGGGTTTTAATCCCTGCCACGGACGAAGGCCAGCACGCAGAAGGACACTTTTTGCCTGCGCAGAAGGACCCTGGATAGAGGAAGGCTTTTCAACTAAGAGATGGTTTTGTTGGCTGAGGGTTTTAATCCCCGCCACGGCCGAAGGCCGGCACGCAGAAGGACACTGGATAGAGAAAGACTTTTCAGCAAAGATGGTTTTGTTAGCTGAGGGCTTAAATCCCTGCCACGGCCAAAGGCCTGCATTCGGAAGGACACTTTGCCTGCGCAGAAGGACCCTGGATAGAGGAAGACTTTTCAACAAGGAGATGGTTTTGTTGGCCGACGGTGTGAATCTCTGCCTTCCTTCCTTCCTTTCTTCCTTCCTTCTTCATGCCGGCCTTCGGCAGTGGCAGGGAATAAAACCCTCAGCCAACAAAACCATCTCCTTGCTGAAAAGTCTTCCTCTATCCAGGATTCTTCTGCGCAGGCAAAGTGTCCTTCTGCATGCCGGCTTTCGGCCGTGGCAGGGATTAAAACCCTCAGCCAACAAAACCATCTCCTTGTTGAAAAGTCTTCCTCTATCTAGGATCCTTCTGCGCAGGCAAAGTGTCCTTCCGAGTGCAGGCCTTTGGCCGTGGCAGGGATTTAAACCCTCAGCGAACAAAACCATCTTCTTTGCTGAAAAGTCTTCATCTATCCAGGGTCCTTCTGCGCAGGCAAAGTGTCCTTCTGCATGCCGGCCTTCGTCCGTGGCAGGGATTAAAACCCTCAGTCAACAAAACCATCTCCTTGTTAAAAAATGTCTTCCTCTATCCAGGGTCCTTCTGCGCAGGCAAGGTGTCCTTCTGCATGCCGGCCTTCGGCCGCGGCAGGGATTAAAACCCTCAGCAAGAAAAATCATCCCCTTGCCTAATAGTATTTGTATATTAACCCGTCCAGTAAGTCCAACAGCTGCTTCGTAGCTAACGCATTTCAGCATATATCGCCAAATTGGGCCTTATTTCATTTTTTTGGGCTTTATTTCATTTTTCGGAAAAATTTTAAAATTTCTTAAAATGAAATAAAGCCCAAAGTGGACCTTATTTCATTTTTTTATGAAATAAGGCCCGCATTGAGCCTTATTTAATTTGGGCGTTATTTCCCGGAGCCGTAATTATTTTCTGCTTTCTTAATTTTTGGATAATTATGTGGGTTATTTACACATTTTTTCTTGGAAAACATTTTTTTGTGGAGAGAAATGTACTAAAAACAGTAAATTTAGTTTATTTCAAAAACTAAAAATATTTCGATAAAATGTTATTTACATGGATTAACATGGATTAACGCTATATGTATTTACTTTTTAACGGTACCAATATCATCAACATATCTCAAAAAAAATTTTTTTTTGTTGGGGTCTACACCAAGAACAACAACAAAAAATTTAACAAAATTGGAGCTGTGTCGAAACGGTAAATATGTTCCTTCTTTTTATTAAAACGTTTTTATTAGGTAATTTTCATTCCTGTTCGGTACAAATTTTAAAACTGACTTGAAACCAGCTTTCCGATAAGCTAGAGACTTGAAATTTGAACCATAGTTTAGAATAGGATGACAAAGCAATATTTAGCATAAACTAGCCATCTACGCTTACTTTAAAGCAGGAAATTTGGGTATTTTTAAAATGTCAGTACAAATTTTAAAAATGATAAAAGATTTTAAACTAACTTCTCGAGAAGTTAGAGACTCAAAATCGAAAAAAACAAAACTTTTCTTTCGTGTTCGGAAACAATTTTGAAATTGTTTTTAAACTAACTTCCCGATAAGCTAGTCGCTCTAAATTTTACGAAATTTAAATTTTTTATTAGCTCAGAACTCGATGACAATGCAATAATAAGCATTAATGCAATTAAGCATTAATCACTCACGCCCACTTTGATGTAGGAAGTTTGGTTTCTTTCTTCCATTTCGCTACGAATTTTGAAATTGCTTTAAACCAGCTTCCCGGTGAGTTAGAAACTCGAAATTTGAACCATAGTTTAGTACTAGATGACAATGCAACATAAATTATAAACTAATCACTTTCGCCCACTTTAAGGAAGGAATTAGGGCCCTCTTAAAATTTTTGCTACAAATTTTGAAATTTATTTTAAACGAGTTTTCCCATGAGCTGGAGAGTCGAAATTTTAACTCTAACTAAATTTAAAATTTTAACTTTAACTGTTTACTAGTTCTAACAATGATATATTAAATATAAACTAACCATCCACGCCCACGTAGAGGCCAGAAATTTTAAAAATGATCATATATTTGACATTAAAAATGATCATTTTGATTTGATTTGGCATAAAAAAATATTCTTTAAAATATTGTACATACTCGTATATACAGTGGCTCATAGCTTAATTCAAACAGCACCTTACAAAAATTTTAAGCCGCTATAATAACTAAACTCAAAAAGATATCCAAATTATTTAAATACAGGTTGTTAGTCTAATGTACGTTTAAATCAATCAGATATGGCTTCATTTATTTCTTTTTATATTTTTTTTAAAGAATTTATAACAATTAAAAAGAAAAATTGAACGAAAAATAACATCACAGCTTATTTCAACCAAATACTTTGCAGCTGTGTAATGATCATTGTACATTTAAATATAACGTCCAATCTAACACTTTTTTCTTTTTCTATGTTTTACTTATATTCGCAAAACGTCCAAGTTTAGTTTTGCTGAATTTTGCGAGTAGATCCCACAGAAAAATTTGTTTTTGCGAAATAAGACCACGTACGACAATGGAGCAGCGAGACTTAAGGCCCGTTTACACAGTGCAAGCTGCTGCCTGGCCAGTAGACAGCTACTAGGCTTGTCAAATTCCTAGGCAGCAGCTCGGCTCGCCTTTGCTGTCTACACGACACCTAGCTTCTGCCCAGTCCTAGTCGAGTGAACTTGTTTTAATAAAAATAACGGTGATCCGCTCTATGACAACAATATTATTTCAGGAATTGGAAAATATCTATAACCATAGCCAATATCAAAAAAAAAAGATGCTTTTCTCATATCTCTATTTCGATAGTTTTTATCGAAACAATTACACAGGTTTTCTTGGTCTCTGTAGAGTTTCATGAATAAAATATTATTGTCAGAAGACCATCTATCCGCAGCCATTTCGAACGATTCGGGGTAGCTGTCCGGCTGGCACTGACGAGCTATTGCCGAACGCGTCCAAACGATGCGAGCGACGGCCGAGCCGCAGTCATGTGCGCGTTGCTGCCGGGCGAGCAGGCGAGTGAAAACAAAAAATGTTGAAGTAACTCGGATGCGAGCTACTAACCAACTCACACGTACGAGTTAAGGCTGAACTAGGCAATGCATATTCATGTTAAGTTTTGAGAGAGAATTAAACGAAATGTAAGCTATTCATTTTATGCATCAGTACGACGACCAAGCAATGCATGGAATAGAAATCAATCAAAACAGCTGTTTGTAGCATTATGACAAAAAAATTCTTCTACTTGTAAGGGCTGCCAATACTCACAAATAAAGTTACGAATCGCTGTGTACGCTTTTTAGAAACTGAAAAAATCATTGAACATTGCATTAAATTAATTAAAAACTTTAAAGGGCGTCATGTAGTATTATTTTTAACAATTTGTAGTACTTTTCTGGGACTTTTCAATAGGAAAACACTAACTAAAAATAATAAGATTTTACGTTGCAAAAATTCAAGTTGCAAATCAGCGTGTGGTTGGCAACTCTTTTTCCGTTGTTTGTTACGGAAAGTGCGATCCAGAGCGCACATTTTTATGCAAGCTATGCATGAAAAGAGAGTACGAACTTGACGAAACCATGAATGTGCACTGTATGGGTGCGTACATTGAAACCTGTGTATTCGTAGTTTTGCTCTTAACCACTTTTCTATTCCTATGCATTGCCTGGTTCTGCCTTTACTCGTAAGTTACGTCCAAACGTTGCGAGTTACTGCAGTGCAGCTCCTCGGAAGGCTGACTCGTACGCTAGCTCGTACTGTGTAAACCAGGCATTAGTTCTCAGACATTTTAAAAATGGCTAGTCGCCCAACAAAATTAGTGAAATAGTTGGGCTGAGTGATTCTACAATCCAGAGCATCATATACCGATTCTTCCGCGAAAATAGAACGATCGATAGGAGGAGAAATGCTCCCAACAAAATTTTCAATCAACTGATCAATCCACCAATTTTGTGGGGGGACTGGCCATTTTTAAAATGACTGAGAATAAATTCTCGCTGCTCCATTGTCGTACGTGGTCCCACTTCGCAAAACAAATTTTTCTGCGCGATCTCCTAAAAAAATTTAGCAAAACTAAACTTGGACGTTTTGCGAATATAATAAGTAAAACCACTAACCATACAACATATAGACAGCTAAAAGTCACTTTTTTCGGGTCCGCAAATCTTTCTGTAGCCTGGGTCCCACAAAATTCTTTACTCTCATTTTCTCTTTAGGCGAGCAATTGTTTTTGCGAACCTCCGCGACGGACGGTCAGTTTACTCGTTCTCTCACATGTTTCAAATTTTTCTCTACTTATTTGCACACCTACCGAGTTGTAGGCCGAGCTCGTTATTTGCGTTCGTCATTTTATAGTCGTAATTTGTGTATGTGTCCCTTATTTTGCTTGATCGTGAAGAACAACAAATGTATTTTGTTTTTGTAAGAAGTTACCATGAATTCTTTTGCTTATTGGTATAGTGGTGTTTTGTTTCTTTTCTGTGCATGGGTCAAGGGATAAGTCTTTATGCTTCTGCAGTCGGTAAACTTTTAGCATTTTTCGCTGGCTGCCAAATAATTATTTGAACATTTTTAAGATTTTCAAAAGGAGACTTACACCCTTATTCCAAGAGACGATATCGTTCCGAAAATCGTCTTTTTATATGCAAAACAACAACAAAAAGACGATTTTTGTTTTTGACGATATCGTCTCTTGGAATAAGGGTGTGAGTTATAGATTTTTGATTCTAAAAGGTCTATAAAATTAACGTATTCTAATTTTAACGTTAGACTACCAACCTGCATTTAAATAATTTTAGGGTTGTGTAGTTCCGGACATGTATAGTTCCTGGAAATTTCTCCGCACTCGGATATGTTTCCAATCATTTCGATTGAAATATTTTACATGTCTTAACAATTCCTATTTCCCATGCAATTGAAAGAAACAGCTGTTTTATTAATTGGCAGCTTTATTAAATCAGTTTAATTGGAATGAGGGAACGAGACAACCAGTTTGTAAAGCGGCTCATACTTGAGACGACCGTCTCAATTGTGACTTGTGATCCTTCTGTCCCTATCTACTGATTCGATTGTGAACCTTCGTTGTGATCGGTGGTGCTTTTTCCAGGTGTCGCGAGTTTTTTTCAATCGAATATTTTGCTACGGTAGCGTTTTTTACGTTTTGCTTTGTGCTTGGTTTCGTTGCGCCGCAGTCAACGGTATATTGTTTACGTGTAGTGACCCAGTGCGAATTCGACGCAAGTGCCCACCCAGCACGAACAACTGATTACCGTGTGATTACCAAGGCACTACTTGGTAAGCGGTAGTAAGAGGTAGACAGTGACTACGTTTAATACATTGCGCGTTTGGCAGTTTATTGCCAAGTACGTTTATCGCCGTTTTTGCGAATTTTAGATTTTTTCGCCGCGATTTTCGTCGCGATTTTTTCGTCGCGAGTGAGCAAATCGGTTTTGCATAATCGCGAGTGTCACCAGTTATGGTGAAAAGCCCGCAGCGTGCTGTTAAAGCAGCAGCTGACATGGCTGAGAGCTCGACCTCTGAAGTGCCGATCATGAAGCCGCCGAAATCTACAAGCCCGGTGGTGAAGAAGAGGAAGAAGAAGACGCCTTCAGACCGGTCCGATGTCGAGATGTCGGACAGCTGCAGCAGTGTGTGTGGCGCTGAGACTGCTGGCAGCGGCACATGCAGGAAAGTAGTGGTACAGGTGAGCCGTAAGGTAGCCAGTAAGCCTGAGGGGGAGGGTCGCCAGAAACCTAAGGTTTCGGAAGGACCATTGCCAAAGGGCGTTTCTGACGCTGGGTCAGCCATAAGGCGGCTCAGGGCAGTCTCAGACGCCTTGATCACGGTCGTTTTTAACGAAGACAACGTCGTGGTCAAGGATGTTGCTCGCCAGATAATTGGTTTATCTGGCAGCTATGAGCAGATCCTGATGGAGCTCATAGCCGAAAACGAGCGTCTTAGGGGGCGTATTGACGGCATGGGTGCCGGCAGTGGTAGTGTGGTGGCACGGGTGGTTCCCCCAGTTTCGGTAGGTTCCCCAAGCAGTGCTGTTAGTGCTGCTTCTGGGTTACCTGTTGCACCGACTGCTGCACCGGTTCTCAAACCAGTTGAGACATGGGCCTTGGTTGTCAAGAGCCGGAAAGCCGGTGAGACATCCAAGGAGGTGGTTGAGAAGGTGGTAAAGCAGGTTGGGCCCACCCTTGATGTGAGAGTGCACCAGGTGAAGGCATTGCGCAGTGGTGGCGTAATTATACGCACCCCGTCCGTCTCCGAAAGGGAGAAGATTCGGAAGAACGCTAAGTTCGATGAATTAGGCTTGGATGTGAGTGTGAATCAGAAGCCTGGCACCAGGGTGGTAGTCCGTGGGGTTCCTTGTGGAATCAGTGATGAACTATTCATGGCTGATCTCTACAAGAAGAACCTCAAGGAGCGTATGACCCAGGAAGCCTTCGAGAAGTGCGTCAAGCTTGTCTCGCGCACTGCGAAGATGGACGCTGGTGATGAGACATCCAACATCACTTTGGAGTGCAGTGGTCCTGCTGCTGCACTCTCGACTGCTGATGGAGTCTATATCGCGTGCTTCCGCCTTCGTTTGAGTGGGGCCAGCATGATGTACGGCTGCTTCCGTTGTGGTAGTCTTGACCACAGAGTGTCTGAGTGTCGTGTGGAAGACATTGTCTGTCGTCAGTGCGGGCAATTAGGGCATATCAGCCGGTCTTGCCGCAATGCGGTATGTTGCCGTGACTGTGCATATAGGGGTAAGCCGACTGGACATCGCATGTTGACAGCGGATTGCCCCCATTTCGGTGCCTTCATTGCCCGTCTTAATGCCAGACATTGAGATGATTGGGAAGGTTATCCAGCTAAATTGCCAGCGGTCTTATGACGTTATGTGTGAATTTGGTGAATGGTTTTGTAAGTCTGGCAGCAGCTTTGCTCTGGTACAGGAGCCTTATGTTCTCCATGGGAATGTAAGAGGCATTCCGCCGTCTTTGCGCTCATATACTGATGCTAGAGGGAATGCTGCTGTTATTGTGAATGATGTGAATGTTGAATGTATGGTTGTTGAATGTGGTGATATGGGTGTATGTGTGATTGCGGAAGGTACCTTTGGCAAGATTTTTCTTGCCAGCGTGTACTGTAAGTATGGGGAGGAACTGGGTCCCTTCATTGAGTATATGGATGGGGTGTTACTACGAGCGAGTAACTTTCCTCTCATCCTTGGTGTGGACGCCAATGCATCATCTCCGCTCTGGTTCAGTAAGCTGCCCAATTATACTGGGCAGCCGAACCAACAGCGGGGTGAGGTGCTTAGCGAGTGGGTGACCGCTCGCGGCGTCTACGCTCTCAATGAACCAAGCGCGCTGTATACCTTTGAAGGACTTAGAGGTTCGAGTGATATTGACGTGACGTAAATACCCCAATGGACGTACCCTGCAATGGGTAGGTTTGAGTTCAGTTGGATGGTGCGTGATTGGTCAGTAAGCGATCACAATCCTATTGAGATTGAGTTCGCTTACTTAGGTGTGGCAAGAACGAGTGTTATGTCGAAAGGATGGCGCACTAGTGGTGTGAATTGGGTTGTGTATGGTGAACGTGTGAAAGAGGAGGTTACTTCGGTACCTTTGAATGTTTTCAATACTTTGGCTATTGATGAGCAAGTCAACTTTTTGAATGAGGCTGTATGGCGCGTCAATGACTTGCTCCTTGTGAAGAACCGTAAGGTAAATCATAAGGGTGTCAAATGGTGGACGCGTGAGTTGTCTGATAAGCGCAGGTCAGTCAGGCGCCTCAGGAGTCAATTCCAGAGAGCTAGGCTTTCCGATGCTGTGAATGTGGTTCAGCTTGGGATCGCCTATAGGCGATGTATGAATGAGTATAAGCGTATGATTCAGAGAGTGAAACTGAGTGATTGGGAAAGGTTCGCGGAGCAGTACAGTGATGATCCTTGGGGTCGCCTGTACCGCATCTGCCGTACCGGGCGTAAGAGTATGGAAGTGAATTGTATCCATGTTGGTGACACAGTGTTGTCAACATGGAAAGACTGCGTGAGTGCACTCATGAGTGAGTTCTTCCCTAGGATGGGACCTGGGCCCGACCCGCCTATGGGGCCGGACCCTGGTCCCCCTGACTTAGTTGAAAGCGAGGTTAGTGGTAGTATCTCGCAAGTCAGGTCTAGGAAGTCGCCTGGGTTTGATGGTCTGACCGGAGAGATGGTGAAAGCTATCTGGAAGGTCATTCCTGATTACTTGGGTGGCTTGTATGCGAGATGTATGAGTGAGGGATATTTCCCAAGTGAATGGAAGAGTGCAAGAGTGATTCCGCTGCTGAAGTCGCCTGACAGAGTCAGGTCTAATCCTCGTTCATATCGAGGTATTAGTCTGATTCCGGTTCTCGGCAAGGTCCTTGAGAGGGTCATGGTCAATCGACTTCAGGAGAATGTGAATGCGGAACTGTGTCCTCAGCAGTTTGGCTTTACTAAAGGCAAATGTGCTGAGGATGCATGGATGTATGTTAAGAATGGTGTGAGTGAATCTAGTAGTAAGTATGTGTTGGGTCTGTTTGTAGATTTTAAAGGTGCGTTTGATTACCTGAGCTGGGCGAGTGTGATTGCAAGACTGCAAGAGTTGGGCTGCCAGGAGCTTCCTCTTTGGAGGAGCTATTTTTCTGGCAGAAAAGCGTGTGTGGAAGGCAGAAGTGATTCTGTCTGGATGAATGTGGTCCGAGGTTGCCCACAGGGGTCCATCTGTGGTCCATTTATATGGAACCTCATGATGGATTCCCTTCTAAGGCGCCTCATTGCGATTTGCAAGTGTTGTGCGTATGCTGATGACTTGCTCATTTTGATTGAGGCTGATTCGCGTGCCGCTCTGGAACGTTTGATCGCCTTGGTCATGGCCATTGTGTGTGAATGGGGTGCAAGTGTTGGTGTGGATGTGGCAATGGATAAGACGGTGATGATGTTGCTGAAAGGCAGATTATCACTTAGTCGGCCTCCATCTGTCCGTGTGAATGGGGTTACCCTCAGGTATGTGACTGAGGTCAAATACTTGGGGATATCCATGGGTGAGAGAATGAATTTCATTCCTCATCTAGTACGAATGAGAGAGCGTTTGACATGCGTGTCTGGACAGGTGCGTCGCCTTTTGAAGTGTGAATGGGGCCTCAGCAGGCGTGCCATTCGCATCGTATATGGCGGCCTATTTCTTGCCTGTGCAACTTATGGGTCGTCTGTATGGGGCGAGGTGGTCACGTCTGCTGTGGGGTATCGCAAGATACTCACTTGCCAACGACTGCTTCTGCTTGCGTGTCTGCCTGTGTGCCGCACGGTCTCTACCGAGGCCATGCAAGTGTTGTTGGGTGTGGCCCCTCTGGACCTGGAGGTGCTACGTTGTAGCGCATCCTACAGGGTAAAGAGGGGATTACCGTTGCTGAATGGCTGGTTAGCGAATCAGGAGGTGGGGAGCATGAGTGTAAGTGAGCGCAAAGGGCGCTTGTTTGAATGTGTCACATCTAGATGGCAATCTAGATGGGACAGTAGTGTGAATGGAAGAGTGACATATGAGTACATCAGTGATGTAAACTTCGTTGTTTTCCAGCCATGTTTCCGCTTCAGCATGCACCTCGGTTTCTTCCTCACGGGTCATGGGTCTTTTAATGCTTTTCTGCATAAAAGGAACCTTTGCCCTAGTGAGTCTTGCGACTATGGTGCACCTTTTGAGGATTGGAAACATGTGCTGTGCGAATGTTCACTGTACTCTGACTTTAGGGACAGGGCGGCTATGGGGATCAGATGGACTGACGGGGGTTGGAATGTCAGTGAAATGCTCTCCACTGAAGAGTGTGTGCGGTGTGCTGACAGGTACGCCTGTCGTGTGTTTGTCGAACGTCGCGCTAGGAGAGTTTAGCTGGGTATTCTTGTGTGTGTTTTATGTATGCGTGTGGTCATTGTGTGCCCTTGGTGTCTAGTGTGTAAGTTCTGTGAGTTTGAGCGTTTCTGAATGGTGTGTGCTTCTTGCTGTGTATGTGAGAGTGTTCTTGGTGTTCTAGGTGACTGCGTGTGTGTCTGGGTATGAATGGCTGTATGAATGTTTTGGTTGCTTCTTGTGGTGAATGCGTGTATTGGAATAAATGGTCGTATGGATGTTGCTGTCGTATGCGTGCTGTGCGTGTTTGTGTATTCGTCGGCTGTAGCTAGGTTGCGCCAAGTATGCCTCAATTTGCTGCACTGCCGGTGATACCTGGGGTCACCAGTCCTCGAGTACATGGACTCACTGGTAGTAACTTTGGTTACGAAGTCTGACCGGAGGCTTTCCGGTACCACGGGTGCCGAGGAGAACTGGAGTTGGTCTCAACGCTCCACCTCGGCATTATAGACCTTTGGGTTTTTGTTGGGGGTACGATTGGGCTTTTGCCTTGAACCTTGGGTGCCGCTCCCCGATTGAGCGGAAGAGGTTGGGATTGGCCTCGCTCCCTGCAGTGAGGAATTTCGCGACCATGTGCGCGAACTTCAGACTGCCTCCATCACGTGTAAAAGGGGCTGCCCCTACTAGGCCCTGCTCGCACGTTTGTTCCAATCTCCTATCGTACTTTTTTCGTAACGGCAACCAGTCCGGAGCTATAAAGGAGCTCAACTGGTAGTAGTTTTGACTACGAGGTCTGACCAGAGGCTTCTTTTCTGGTACCACGGGATGTCAGTAGCCCCCGGATTGTATCCGAGCTGACATGCGGTAGGCCCCCTTGTGGGAGTGTCGTGGTGGCTGTGGTTAAAACCCAAACGTACGCGGGGAGAGCCTGGCTCGATGTGGAGTTGCATTGCAACCGGGTGCCATGACCCATAGAACGGCAGAGGTATTAGATAGGCCTCGACCCTCAACCAAAGGGCAAGTCATGCCCTTTATGTATGACTTCAAATTGGCACCTGTTGGTTGAATGGATGGGAGATGGGTGCATGGAGTGCATATGTTCTGCATGTGCACTCTGTGTATCTTGATTCCCATTTGTTTTGCTGATTGGGGCGGTGGTCGGCGCTTAATCCGACTCCAGTGTGATGGCACACCGTGGGTTTAAGCCTTTTTAAGGCAGGCACCCACGTTAAGCACCAGAGACATCTGTGACTTGTGACGGTGTCAGAGTCGGCCTGTAAATAAAACAAGTAAGAACTTTATGCCTGGTTTGCTCAGTGCGAGCTAGCGTACGAGTCAGCCTTCCGAGTAGCTGCACTGCAGCAACGAGTATAGATAGTAAAGAGATATTATGACTCAAAATTTTCGGCACTCGTCAGATTTTCAAGTGGGAGGGACCCGAAATCTCCAAAGACAAAATCTCCACCATATACAAAATCTCCATGGTACAAAAACTCAAAATACAAAATCTCCAGAGACAAAATCTCCAAAACCAAAATCTCCAAACTAAAAAAATCTCAAAAATTTTTTTTTTATACGGTTATATATCTGTATGTTACGGTGGATTTGATTAATCCGGTAATTATTCATAATTACTGGTTCTTATACATAATCACTGCTCGGTTCCTTTCTTTACACAGGAAGGCGCTGAATGCAAAAAGACTACATTTCCGAGAGGATTCTGTTGATTAAGGGCTATAATCCTTGCCTCGGCCGAAGGCCGTCACGCAGGAAGGCCCTGAATGCAAAAATACTTTACATTTCCGAGATGATTCTGTTGATTAATGGTTATAATCCTTGCCCCGGCCGAAGGCCGTCACGCAGGAAGGCCCTGAATGCAAAAAGACTTTACATTTCCGAGAGGATTCTGTTGATTATGGGTTATAATGCTTGCCTCGGCCGAAGGCCGTCACGCAGGAAGGCCCTGAATGCAAAAATACTTTACATTTCCGAGAGGATTCTGTTGATTAAGGGTTATAATCCTTGCCCCGGCCGAAGGCCGTCACGCAGGAAGGCCCTGAATGCAAAAAGACTTTACATCACCGCGAGGATTCTGTTGATTAAGGGTTATAATCCTTGCTTCGGCCGAAGGACGGCAAGTAGGAAAGCCCTGAATGAAAAAAGACTTTAGAACACGGCGAGGATTCTGTTGATTCCTCGGATTGAAAATCCTTGCGACGGCCGAATGCCGTCACGCAGGAAGGCCCTGAATGCAAAAAGACTACATTTCCGAGAGGATTCTGTTGATTAAGGGTTATAATCCCTGCTTCGGCCGAAGACCGTCACGCAGGAAGGCCATGAATGCAAAAAGACTACATTACCCCGAGGATTCTAGGCTTAAGGAGCTTTATATAACTTTTCTAAATTTCTAGCACTTAATTATTACGAGTATGTAACGTTAGGTTCTTCTTGGCTGAGGTATGACTCAGGTGTGTCCAGGCTTCGTCACAGAAAATTTATTTTTTCTGGGACCAAATTCAAGTGAAAAGACTTGTTTAATTTTTTTTTTTACTGTTTGAATGTTTATTGTAGTGTCACGAATATCGATTATTTTAATTGCTTAAGTATATGTGCTAAGTCTACGTTGCTGCAACCAATTAACACTAACAATTTCACTGAGCTCTTTTGGATTCTGGGATAGGATTCTGGGAAGGAAAGGATACTTGGTCGTGGATCGGGCACGAGGCTTGTGTCGACAGGACTGCTACAGTCCTTACTTCGACGACAAGAATCGCGCGCAGCACAAGGTTTGCGTTGAGAGGACTGCTACAGTCCTTACTTCAACGACAAAAATTATGCTTCAAGGAGGAGAGGATTTTGAAAGGATTTGTGAGCTTGGAGGAAAACAACTACTCGTTAGGAGGAAAGCTATTCACTGCTCGGAAAACTACTATCTGCTTGGAGAAAGACTACTACTCGACTGCCCGAAGGAAAGAAAACGACTCACTCGTCAATCTTCCGTCATCTCCTTTTATACCCAATCTATTGCGCATTAAACTTAACGTTATCTTATTGCGCATTAAAGAACTTTGGTTCCCCTAATTTATTGAAACTTCGCAATCCTACTGCGCAATTTCAATGGAAAGTTTTATGCATTTTATTGCGCAGTTTTTAAATTAACTTTGTGTCCGTCTACTGTTTGTCCCCTCATTTGTTTAAGTGCCGATATTTAGCACCCTCGTTCTTGTCACCCTTTTGTTGCATTTTGTATGTCTGTTTGTTGGTTGCAGCAATGCTTAAGATACTACAGTATATATATGTATGTATATTGTTAAAGGGAAAAAATAAAAGTATTGAGTACATTCATATATTACTTAAAAGCTAAAACAAAAATATGTATTGAATACTAAAAATAAGAATATAAAAATATATTTGTGTCGTCTAAATTTATTTGGGCGTCACATCCCCTCTTTACTTCGCCGGGATTATGTGGACATCTGCTCCTCCTGATCTTTTTATCCGTATGCTGTAACATATGTTGTCTACTTTCATGATGAAGCGTTGCTGTTTCCGTCTCCTTTGTGATTGTCCGGCTTGTGGTGACTCTATCCTTTGGCGTACCCTTTCTGGCCACTTATCCCTTGGTAATTGTTTTCTGTGATCTAGCACACCTCCAGCCAATGGTTGTTTTGGGGGTGTGGTTACCGCTCTTTGATCGCGTGGTTTTGATGTTAGGGTTATTGACCGTACGTCTTCTGGAAAATCATCATTATCCATATTGTCGTCGCTGCTATCAGTGTTAACTTCTGGTAGGTCAATTGTTGGAATCACTACATTCGGATTTTCTTCTTTTGTTAAGACTCTGACTAGTCTAGCGATACGGCGGCGTTGTTTTTGTATCATGTGTGGATTGCCCCAAGCTTCAGGAGGAATTGTCATTCGTTGGAAGTTGGTTACTGGATGCTCTAGGAATTTATGGGCGTAATATAAAAGGTATACCCCACAATCCGTATAATTCTGTTGAGGATGCACCACCATATTATGCCAGGGCATTTCGTTTTCGCCAAACCTACTTCCGCATCCTCCTCTGCGCGATTTAAATTCTTCCTGCAAGTATTGACGTATGGCTTCGACGACCTCCGTTCGTGGTTTATTAGGGAGAGAATCGAACACTAAGATTGCAGGTTGAAGATCCTTCTCTTGCGTGTTATTATTGGCCAGCAGGTTTGGATAGCATACCACTACTAGATACCAATGTAGATTTTCGTTCTTACTTTACTTTACTTACTTTATATGGCCGTTACAACCTGGGGTCGGTTTTGGCCGCGTCCAAAAGCCTTTGCCAGTCGCCTCTGCAATGCGCGCGCTGGCGCCAGTTAGAAGTTTCCAATGTAGCCAGATCACCCAACACTTGGTCCTTCCAACGGAGCTTAGGTCGTCCTCTTTTGCGTTGTCCACCACTGTATTCCGCGCAGTGTACCTTCTTGGCTGGAGCACTATCGTCCATCCGCTCGACATGACCTAGCCAGCGAAGCCGCTGGATTTTGATACGCTTGACCAGGTCTATATCGGCGTATAGCTCATACAGCTCATGGCTCCATCTGACACGGTACACACCACCAACGCAGATTGGACCAAAGATCCTACGAAGGATTTTTTTCTCAAACGCTCCTAGCATCTTCTCATCAGTACTCGTTATTGTCCAAGCTTCCGCGCCATAAAGCAAGACGGGCATGATGATGGACTTGTAGAGCGTTAGTTTCGTTCGTCGAGAGAGGGCTCTGCTTTTCAATTGCCTACTGAGCCCATAGTAACATCTGTTGACAAGAGTTATCCTTCGCTTGATCTCCAGGCTGACGTCATTTCTGGTGTTAATGCTGGTTCCTAGATATACGAAGTCCTTTTCAACTTCAAAGTTGTAGTTGTCAATGGCGACTTGTTGTCCTAGTCGATTGGATTCTTTCCGTGTTGACAGAAGGTACTTCGTCTTGTCCTCGTTCACTGCCAGACCCACTCGACGTGATTCTTTATCCAGGCCAGAGAATGCTGCGCTTACTGCTCGTGCGTTAAGGCCGATAATGTCGATATCATCGGCATACGCCAACAGCATGACACTCTTGGTGAAGATGGTACCGGGGCGGTTCAACTCCGCGTATGATTTTCTCCAGCATAAGGTTAAAGAAATCGCACGATAGAGAATCACCTTGTCTGAAACCTCGTTTGGTATCAAAAGGTTCGGAGAGGTCCTTCCCTATCCTCACTGTGCTGCAGGTACTGCACAGCGTCATCCTACATAGCCGAATAAGCTTTGCAGGGATACCAAATTCAGACATTGCGGCATATAGGTGCGTCCTTATCGTACTGTCGAAAGCGGCTTTGTAATCGACAAATAGGTGATGGGTGTCGACTTGCTTCTCTTGGGTCTTCTCCAGGATTTGGCGTATTGTGAATATCTGGTCAATAGTGGACTTGCCAGGTCTGAAGCCACACTGATACGGTCCAATCAGTTTTTTGACGATGGGCTTCATTCTTTCACAGAGTACGCTCGATAAGACCTTGTATGAGATATTAAGAAGGCTGATCCCACGGTAGTTGGCGCAGATGGTGGGGTCGCCCTTCTTGTGGATTGGGCAGATGACACTGAGATTCCAGTCGCTGGGCATGCATTCATCCGACCATATTCTGCATAAGAGCTGGTGCATGCGCCTTGTTAGCTCTTCGCCTCCGGTCTTGAACAACTCAGCGGGCAGGCCATCAGCACCTGCAGCTTTATTGTTCTTCAGCCTTGTGATGGCTTTTACGACCTCGTCATAGTCGGGCGGCAGTACACTCACGCCGTCATCAGCAGCTGGGGTTTCGGCTTCAGCTTCTCCAACGGCGTAATTGGTGTCGTCATCGCCGTTTAGGAGTTCGGAGAAGTGATTCCTCCATACCCTCAGTGTGTTCTGGATATCTGTCACCAGATTCCCGTATTCGTCCTTACAGGCAGAGGCCCCAGACTTGAACCCATCAGTCAAGCTCTTGATTCTTTGAAAGAATTTTCGGGTCTCGTTCCTGTCTCTTAGCATCTCAAAATGTTCGCACTCACGCCTTTCAGCCTCCCTCTTCTTTCTTCTGAAAAGGCGCCTCTCTTCCCTCTTCTCTTTATACCGCTCCTTAACAGCACGCGTCGCCATTGACTG
Source organism: Conops quadrifasciatus (assembly GCA_949752815.1). NCBI lineage: Eukaryota > Metazoa > Arthropoda > Insecta > Diptera > Conopidae > Conops > Conops quadrifasciatus. Next base: position 19,891,444 of record OX457077.1, on the reverse strand, counting down.
CAGGGTGGCTCTGTATGCTACGTTTTTATCTGCTGTGGCGTCGCGGCACTCTCGATCGTACCAGGTGTTCCTTTGCGGCCGGTGGTAGCCAACCACCTTTTCCGCAGCGGTACGCATCGAGCGGGACATATGAGTCCACTGCGCGCATGTATCTTCAAGTGGAGGAGTGCTCTGTGCGAGCAGGAGTGAGAGTCGAGTAGCGTAAGCTTTGGCTGTCTGTTCCGACTGCAGCTTGGTGACTTCAAGCTTTCGCTGTGGTGGATTGCGCATGTTCTTTACCGCACACAGTCGAGTGCGTACCTTGGCTGCAACGAGGTAGTGATCCGAGTCGATGTTGGCTCCTCGAATCGTGCGCACATCCATTACACTGGAAGAGTGCCTTCCGTCTATCGAAACATGATCAATTTGGTTGCGCGTTCTTTGATCAGCGGATAGCCAAGTTGCCTTGTGGATATCGGGATGCTGGAATCTGGTACTACTAACTACCATGTTCCGTGCTGCGGCGAAGTCTATCAGTCTCATTCCGTTATCGGAGGTTTCGTTGTGGAGACTGAATTTCCTAACTGTCGAACCAAAGATACTTTCCTTGCCAAACTTGGCCTTGAAATCGCCTAGCACGATCTTGATGTCGTGGGGCAGCGCCCATAAGCGTCATCGAGGCGCTCGTAGAAGCGATCTTTGGTATCGTCGTCCTTCTCTTCCGTCGGAGCATGAGCACAAATTAGGCTAATGAAAAAGTATTTCGCCCTGATGCGGATCGTGGCAAGGTGTTCGTCGATGGGCTTGAAGTGGGAGACTTGCTGGCGCAATCTTTTGCCTACGACAAATCCAACACCAAATTCGTGCTTTTTCTCATGGCAGCTGTAGTAAATATCACAAGATTGCTTTTTAAAGCAACCTTGTCCCGTCCATCTCATTTCCTGGAGAGCGGTGATGTCAGCCTTGTATTTTTCGAGGACATCTACCAGCTGGATAGCGGCACCTTCCCTATAGAGGGTCCGGACATTCCAGGTGCATATCCGTAAATCGTGGTCCTTAAAACGTTTGCGGGGGTCGTCATCAAAAAAGGGTGTCCTTATCCGAGGCTTGTCGTACGTTTTCATTGGATTGTTTTTTACGTGGTGGGTTCCAAACCCAACGCACAACCTCAACTGGAGGAGATTGTTTCGCTGCACACTTTAGTTCACAATCAACGGTTGTTGCGTAGCTATCCAGGAGGCTCCACGCGGAGGCTGTGTGTCAACTTGGATTAAGCAGGGACAAGGATCGCTCTGGCAATCACCAAGTTGAATGCAATCAGAAACTTTACCTTGTATGCTCTCTCCCATACCCCCCTTTAAAATTTAGAATTTTATCATAAAAAGAGAGAGTTTTACAGACAATCGAATTAAAATAAATGATAAAATAATTCTGTATTTATATAAATTTTAAATTACTTTTTTTCACTGAGAATTTTTAATTTTTTTTACCAAACATAATTGCCAAACGGCCAAAAACGGTTAGGTAGGTACCGACAAGAAAAAAGGCGCTGTTTATATAAATTCGTCATTGAATGATTATGATGATGACGACTTATTTACCCATTAAAAGTTTATGAGCTAACCTTCGCAACCTGGACAACCTGACAAACCTGATTCTATGTCTCTTTCTGATGTTAATTTAGTAGATGTGAGATTAAATTAATGACATTAATTTATAATGCTTACATTAATGAGGAAGACTTATGGAGCAACGAACGCACGATACTCTCAGACAAACTTACGAGTAATAGAGTCAGGAAGTAATTTTCTTAATTACTAAACATAATTCAGTAATAAAACAAAAAGTGTAAATGAAAGTGTAAGAATTCTTACAAGAAATCGTGTTTAAAGTTAAGAGTATTCACTTAATATATGAATGAGTATACTCTTGCTTCACAAGAGTAGCACTAATGCTACTCAAACGAACTAAGAGTGTTCATTAAAACTCATAAATGCCTTGTAAATCGCATAAAACGTATAAGTTTACGAGCTCCCAAATGAACGGCTCAAATTTCTATGGCAAAAAGACACATGAATCATTCATTAATGACCGCTTAAATTCAAACGAATGTGCTTAGTGTTTATTTCTTTTGTTGCTGACTTGTAAAGTTGTAAGTTTACAATAGAAATATTGTACTTATGCCGCTTGACTGACGTCAAATCGGTACATTACCTCTTAGTACGGCATATTATCGTTGCTTAGATTAAAGCATAACAGAGCTGACCACAGCCAGAAAGTGAGAAAGAAAAGTATTTGCCTAATAGTAGAAAAAAATTCAAAGTGAGGAGGCGCTACTTGTTTGCAATCGTAAGCAATTTATTTATTTATTGTTTGATTAAGCTGGCATCAAAGCATTCAAGCTAAGAAAATCATTAATCTTTTAGCAGTTTAATTCTGAGCTGCATATTTTAACTTAGGCCTTGTAAAAACGTTGACTTATGACAGAGAACATCTCCATTAATCAAAAATATATGTATATTTGCTAGGAAAAAATGACCTGTCAAGAGGTTTGTTTCTGTTTGTTTGTTTTACTCTTCTAGCTCAAGCTCCAAACTGGGAGAGTGAGTAGCTTGAACTTTAATTTCATAATTGTATAAAAGAGAGAAATGCACAGAAACGCTTACTGATGATGGTCATTTTCTATTCTTGGCTGTTAAAAGTAGGCTCGCAGAAAAAGTTCCAGCTGTTTTTTGACAGATTTCTTGCTTTTTCTTCTTCCTCTCTCTCTCTCTCTATATAGTTGAAAAATTGTTTCTTTATTTTTAAGCAGCTCGAAGCAACTTGAAGTATGACAATCTGCGTTAAGAAAGAGATCTAAGTTTTTCAATATATACTCAGTATTCTATTAAAGTACGTACCTACTTAGAAATTCTAACAGATCTTGATTTGTTTAAGCGCAGTGAAAGCACGTCTTTTATTGTAATTTTTCGACAACCATTACGAATTGGCTTGACAATGTCGCTTCAGATTTTCGTTCACTGGAAACATTATGAACCTTTTTTCGAATAAGTCTACAGTTTTGGTCAATTTTGCAACCGCAGCATGTCTCTCTTTTGGCGTCAGAATCGATCCTGTTGGTGTCCTCATCAATTGTGTCACAAAGAATGTCGAAAAGATTTGAACGTAATCCCTGTGTACTTCTGGGAGACCTTCTTTCCATAACCATTGTAGATACATATCAATTATGATATCATTTAAAAATTTTCCACTTGCTATCCTTTGAAAATTCAATAAAGTGACTTTGTATCCTCGGGTTTCCTTTGGGTAAATGAACATTTGCTCATCACACTCAAGTGGCTTAATGTTTTGGGTTATGTGGCTCTTTGTCATGCTTCTGAAAGGCGTAACTACATTACTGCTGAGCTCTCGTAATCGTGGACGGTTTATGTTTGTGTTAAGCTGGGCGTAACGTTGACGTGTTTGGTCCGCTAAATCTCGATAATTCTTTGTTACTTTCATATTTATCCCAATTCCAATATCGACTGTTACGTTGTCTGGTGTTATTAGTCCAAGTGCTCGAAAAGAACTGATAATATATCCTGGATCCTAAATGTATCAACGCTCGAAACGCATTTATCTCCCGCGCGAAATAACTATATTATCTTCTACGACGTTCGCTCTTATCTAACTGTGTAGGCTTGTTTTTATTGTGTGCGCAGAGCCGGCAATCGTCAGCAAACTGGGTCCTTTTTGTTGCAAACAAATCTAGTGTTTATCATTTATGTTTTTCGCCGATTCACTCGGGGCTTCTATTAGTTCGGCTGTAGAGTCTTCTTCATATTTTTTAAGCTCATTTACATGAGCCGTCCGAATGTGCTTATCAGTTTTTCGCCTTATCTGAACAATAACTGGTGACGTAAATCCTATTACTTGGTATGGACCATCATATCGGGGGGCTAGTTTGGCTGCAAATCCTTCAGCCGCTTTTGATATATGGTGCGTTTTTACCAAAACCGGTTGTCCTATCTCCGGTTGCCAGTGCCGTCGTCTAAGGTTGTAGTATCGTGCTTGATCTTTGGCTGCTCGTTCTAAATTCCGTTGCACGATTTGAAAAACTTCTTTGAGTCTATCAGATCTCTCTTTCGGTGATTGGTTAATCTCTGCTGTGCCAAATGTAGTTTCTTTAAAGAGAGATCCGGGTAATCGTGGTTCACGCCCTTGTGTAAGATATGCAGGACTGAACCCTGTTGTTTCAGAGACACTTGTGTTTACTTCTAATGAGATTTCTGGTAACCACTCATCCCATCGTTTCTGATCGTCACCTGCAAGTTGAGCTACCATGGTTTTGATTGTTCTATTTGTTCTTTCTGTAGCGTTTTCTTGTGGTGTATAGGGCGCCGTATATTGTTGTTTTATGCCTAATTCTCGCATGTATTGTTGAAAAATCTTTGCCGTGAATTGTACACCGTTATCACTTACAAATACTTTAGGAACCCCGAACCGTGCAAGAATCCTTTCTCGAAATGCCTTCTTAAGAGCGCTCACCGTTGCCTTACGTAGTGGTACTATTTCTGTCCATTTGGAGAATTTATCCACAAAAACTAGCATTACTGTATTTCCATGAATGGAACGAGGCAGTGGTCCCACAAAATCGGCACACACAATTACCCATGGCTGTTCTGCAATTTGTGTCAACATTTTGCCCGCTGGTTTTATCTGTTGTGGTTTGTATAGCTGACAGGATTCGCACTTTCGTACATATTGGCTGATTTCTCTCAACATACCGGGCTAATAGTAGCTTTTCATAATTCGCATGCTGGTCTTTCTGATACCCAAATGTCCGGCTGTTGGATCATCGTGATTCTCCTTTAACACTCTTTTCCGCAATGGTTTCGGCACACACAATTTCCAAGGAGAACAATCTTCATCTCCCACTCTTCGTGGAATATGTCGATACAGTTGGTCGTTTTCTATTATATAATCAGGGAATTTCTCTGCATTCTGGGTTATTTCCTCTTTCTTTTTACTTATCCAGGAACAAGGTGCTTCTTCGTCGTTCTCTACAGCTCTCGCAGCAATCGTCAGTCTCTCGCAATCAATTCCTTCCTGAGGTTCACGTGACAGTGCATCAGCAATGACATTATATTTACCCTTTCTATATTGCACATCATAACGGAATTGTTGTAATTCAAGTGCCCAGCGGGCAATGCGACCAGATGGACTTTCAATTGAATTTAACCATTTTAGAGCTAAATGATCAGTTAGAATGGTAAATTCATAACCTTCTAGGTACTGACGCATTTTCCTTACACCCTATACTACAGCGAGACATTCCTTTTCAGTAGCCGAGTAATTGATTTCGGCTTTTGTTAGGCGTCTGCTGGCGTACGCGATTACTCGCTCTTGCTCATCAAATTTTTGTGTGAGTACAACACCTAAGCCGTAATCGCTGGCATCTGTTTGCAACGTAAATCTTCTTGCGAAGTCAGGACAGGTTAATACTGGAGCTTCAGTGAGACGTGTCTTTAGTTCTTCGAACGCCTTCTGTTGGGCTTCTTCCCATTTCCAACGTTTTCCTTTCTTTAATAACGACGTCATTGGCTGAACAACTTCAGAAAATTCAGGCACGAAGCGACGATACCATGATGCAATTCCCAAATATCGACGTAACTCACGTAAATTCGTTGGTGGGCGAAGAGCTTTGATTGCAGCTATCTTCTCGGGGTCGGTACGGATTCCTGCTGGAGTAACAATGTGTCCAAGATATCTAATTTCTGTTTTAAAAAATTCACATTTTTCAGCGTTGATCTTAAAATTGGCTTCTCTCAATCTCTGGAATACTTTCTGTAATTTTACCATGTGGTCTTCTATGGACTCCCCGGTAACGATAATATCGTCTAAATAAGCGAAGGCCCATGGCTCCAGTTCTGAACCAATGATTTTGTCAAGGGCTCGTTGGAAAGTTGCTGGCGCTGAATGTAATCCGAATGGCATGACGCGCCACTGAAAAAGCCCTCGACCTGGTTTCGTAAAGGCTGTAAATTGTCGGCTTTGTGGCTCCATCGGGATTTGCCAGTATCCATTTTTAAGATCCAGTGTGCTGATTATTTTAGCGTTTCGTAGTTTATCAAGGATGTGTTGTATTCTTTGAAGAGAATATGCGTCTGGAACTGATCTTGCATTTGGTTGCCTATAATTCCTTATTTAAAAATTCTTTAATTTTATTGTTTTCTGAAATATCTTCCTTTCTTATTATCGGGCAAGTCACTGGTTGTAGGCATATCTGTTAGTGTGATGGTTCTTCCTCCTATGGTTATTTTTGCTTTTACTTTTAAGAGGATATCCAATCCCAATATTAGAGAATCTATAGCTCCGGGAAGAATTAACAATAACATTTTATGTTTCTGGTTGTCTAACTGGACTGTCGCATTTATTAATTGTGTGATCTTTCTGGTGTGTCCGTCTGCTAGTCGCACGTCCGCAAATGCTGTTCGAGCCATTCTTTCTGTTTCTAATTGACTTGCCAGTTCTTCGCTGAGGAAGCTTCGTGATGCTCCAGTATCAATAACAGCATTCACCTCAATACTATTGAGACGCACGGCTACAGTAACACGATCGTGACATTGACTTCGCTGTGGGACTGTCGTTTTTGGGGAGGCGCGTTTCTCAGGGATCTTCCTGTGCCTCCTTTCTGGTGGATCCCATTGTAGTTTCCCTGTTGTTTGCAACATTCATACGTCTTCACATCATACGTTTCCACATCTCCAACAAAATATTACATATGGATTTCCGCAACCATATTTTACATGTCCTTCTTGGCCACAACGACGGCAGAATTTCCTTGGGTCTCTGTAGGCAGCCACTTTTTCATGTACAATCTTCGTTTCTCGGTGCTTAATTTCCTTATGCAGATTAATAGACGTATTTGTTTCTTCTAATTTGAGATATTCCATATCCTCGGCCAATGCCATTAACTCATTAAAATTATCGAAATCTCTTCTTTTTATATAATATTGGTATTCTGTCTTGCAATTTTTGAAGATTCTTTCTAATTTCTCTGCCTCGCTGTAATTGGCATGCCGCATGAGGTCTTGAAGATTAATTGTGATTAATTGTGTGATCTTTTTGGTGTGTCCGTCTGCTAGTCGCACGTCCGCAAATGCTGTTCGAGCCATTCCTTCTGTTTCTAATTGACTTGCCAGTTCTTCGCTGAGGAAGCTTCGTGATGCTCCAGTATCAATAACAGCATTCACCTCAATACCATTGAGACGCACGGCTATAGTAACACGATCGTGACATTGACTTAGTTGTGGGACTGTCGTTTTTGGGGAGGCGCGTTTCTCAGGGATCTTCCTGTGCCTCCTTTCTGGTGGATCCCATTGTAGTTTCCCTGTTGTTTGCAACATTCATACGTCTTCACTCCTTCTTTTCCACATCTCCAACAAAATATTACATATGGATTTCCGCAACCATATTTTACATGTCCTTCTTGGCCACAACGACGGCAGAATTTCCTTGGGTCTCTGTAGGCAGGCACTTTTTCATGTACAATCTTCGTTTCTCGGTGCTTAATTTCCTTATGCAGATTAATAGACGTATTTGTTTCTTCTAATTTGAGATATTCCATATCCTCGGCCAATGCCATTAACTCATTTAAATTATCGAAATCTCTTCTTTTTATATAATATTGGTATTCTGTCTTGGAATTTTTGAAGATCCTTTCTAATTTCTCTGCCTCGCTGTAATTGGCATGCCGCATGAGGTCTTGAAGCGCAATTACGTATTCTTTAAAAGATTCTTTGTGATGTTGACGCCGCTTTCTAACCTCGTCATCAAGCTTCTCAAAGTTCCGCGCTGACAGGAAAAATTTGAAAAAGTCGGCTTTAAATGCATGCCACTCTTTCCATTGCCGATTATTGTTACGGTACCAAATTAGTGCGTTATCTTTTAAAAGTTCCGGCATTGTTCGAGGAATAAGGTTTATATTAAGACTGTATACCTCTGCCAATTCCTCTATACGTTCGATAAAAGAAAGTGCGCCGCGGCCTCCGTCATATTTTATGGACCACTTTCTTACCTTGTCAATTACTGATAAATATTCTTCTGCTGCTGGTAATACTTCCGCTATTTTTGTTATATTAGCCTGTGTTCCTATAGCTGTTGAGACATCTGTTGCAGGTGTAGTTGCATTGAGAGTAGTCATTGGTGTTGTTTGGCTCCTACTGTACATCGATTCTAATTCTTTGAGACGTTCCTCTGTAATACTATCGTGTGCTCCACTCGTTATAAATGTAGAAAGACGTCCAGGCTTCGTCACAGAAAATTTATTTTTTCTGGGACCAAATTCAAGTGAAAAGACTTGTTGTTTAATTTTTTTTTTACTGTTTGAATGTTTATTGTAGTGTCACGAATATCGATTATTTTAATTGCTTAAGTATATGTGCTAAGTCTACGTTGCTGCAACCAATTAACACTAACAATTTCACTGAGCTCTTTTGGATTCTGGGATAGGATTCTGGGAAGGAAAGGATACTTGGTCGTGGATCGGGCACGAGGCTTGTGTCGACAGGACCGCTACAGTCCTTACTTCGACGACAAGAATCGCGCGCAGCACAAGGTTTGCGTTGACAGGACTGCTACAGTCCTTACTTCAACGACAAAAATTATGCTTCAAGGAGGAAAGGATTTTGAAAGGATTTGTGAGCTTGGAGGAAAACAACTACTCGTTAGGAGGAAAGCTATTCACTGCTCGGAAAACTACTGTCTGCTTGGAGAAAGACTACTACTCGACTGCCCGAAGGAAAGAAAACGACTCACTCGTCAATCTTCCGTCATCTCCTTTTATACCCAATCTATTGCGCATTAAACTTAACGTTATCTTATTGCGCATTAAAGAACTTTTGGTTCCCCTAATTTATTGAAACTTCGCAATCCTAATGCGCAATTTCAATGGAAAGTTTTATGCATTTTATTGCGCAGTTTTGAAATGAACTTTGTGTCCGTCTACTGTTTGTCCCCTCATTTGTTTAAGTGCCGATATTTAGCACCCTCGTTCTTGTCACCCTTTTGTTGCGTTTTGTATGTCTGTTTGTTGGTTGCAGCAATGCTTAAGATACTACAGTATATATATGTATGTATATTGTTAAAGGGAAAAAATAAAAGTATTGAGTACATTCATATATTACTTAAAAGCTTATACAAAAATATGTATTGAATACTAAAAATAAGAATATAAAAATATATTTGTGTCGTCTAAATTTATTTGGGCGTCACAAGTATTATTGTTTTTTGGTTGGAGATTTCGTCTTTAGAGATTTTGTCTTGGAGATTTTGTCTTTGGAGATTTTGGGTTTGGAGATTTTGACTTGGAGATTTCGTACCCAACCCTTTTCAAGTGCCATTATTAGAATCCAGTCGATAGCGCTGCTTGTGCGAATGCTAGCAGAGAAATTCGAGGTGAATTTGTTCTACTTCATAAAGGATTATGCGTAAGAAGAGTTGTCCGAAGCAGCCAGATGCCAGTATGCCAGATGAGGAGTAAAAGAAACGATTCATCGATTGCTGGACTACAGCGGGTGACGAGGGAACGATGCAATTCCGCTTATTGTGTTTTCTACATGAAAGTGAAATTTGTTGTTGCTCAGAGTTTTTGCAAATTTGGCTTTTTCAGTTTCTGAAGTTTTCGCCTGTTTGGGTTTTTCTGCTATTTGCTATTTCTGTGTTTTCTATGCTTTTTAGATTTCATTTTTAAATTAGGATATTTTAGTTATTAGAAGTACACATGTACATACATACATATGTGTACAAGTAAATTAGAATTAAATTAAAATTCAATTAAAATTAAATGAAAATTAAATTAAAATTAAATTAAAATTAAATTAAAATTAAATTAAAATTAAATTAAAATTAAATTAAAATTAAATTAAAATTAAATTAAAATTAAATTAAAATTAAATTAAAATTAAATTAAAATTCAATTAAAATGAAATTAAAATTAAAAAGGCATGAAATAGGCTTTAAAAAAAAATATTTATATTTTTTACAGAAAAAAAATTTTTTTAAATACAGTAGAATCTCCAAAAGATGAACGGTTCTATAAGTTGAACTACCCAGAATGATGAACGGAATATTTTTAACCTTGCAGTACTCTAAAAGATGAACGGGCAGAATTTTTGGTACTCAAAAACCTGAACGCTATATTCTGAATGTACATAAACATTCAATTTGAAAACGGTATTTTACCGCTACTTTTTACCATAGTGTGTAAATAATTGTGTGTAAAATAATTTCAGTTTCATTAAGATTTTTAACAAGAGTGGAACCACAGTTTATATTTTATTGTTTGATTTTAAGTGGATTTTTTATAGAAATATGCCACCAATTAAAGGGCGAGTAAAATTTTTAAGTTTGAAGCAAAAGTGTGAAGTTCGAAAAAATTTCGAAACATTTCGAAAAAATATGGAATTGCCATATCCACAATCGTGGGAATTAAAAAAAAAGGCAAACAAATAACTTCCAAAGTCTTCAATACGACTGTTTCAGGGGCATTACATATGTATATACAGTAGAATGGCATATATTTTTGTACATATATGTGCAATATATGAAAATCTTTAACTAACATTTTACTACTCAAAAAGATGAACATTTCGAAAATATGAACTAGCCAAGTTTTTTATTCGTTCATCTTTCTGAGATTCTACTGTACAGCATTCCAAAAATCAATACATATTTATTACTTGTAAATACGTACAAATTTAAAAAAAATTTTGTTTTATAGTGATCAAAAGATTACATATTTATTAAAATTTTATAGCCTTCACGAAATTCAAAAACTAAACGAAATTGCCAAATATCAAGTGCTGCACAACGCAAGCACATACACAAATTAATATTTACTCTCCCACATGCTACTTTCATTAATTCATTGAATAAGACGATGTACATGTGCATTCTCTTTTCTCTTTGCTCTTGACCAGGGCAAGCTTGCAATAGTAAAAGCACCCATACGCGCATGCGTGACTGCTTGTGGTATAGGAATCTAAAGCGGCAGAGCTATGAGTGATTTATGCTAATAATGGCGCTTATAATGTTGTTGCTGTTTGGGTCATAATATCTCTTTACTACAACGAGTATAGATAGTAAAGAGATATTATGACTCAAACAGCAACAACATTCCATGCGCCATTATTAGCATAAATCACTCATAGCTCTGCCGGTCTCAATGCAGCGCTGCAAGGTGTATGTGGTGTAATTTGTACAGTGCCACATTATATCTACCATATTACGGTTGAAATTTATACCCTACATCCGAAGGATTGAGAGTATATTCACTCTGTTCTTCTGTTTATAACGCATTAAAGGTGGCGTGTAAGGTATAGAAAAGTATATATGTATATTCTAGAACTCAGAATCACCACCTGAGTCGATATAGCCCTGTCCGTCTAATTTCTCATCTTATAGAGAATTTTAAGCTAAAATTTTATTTTTTATAGATTTTATAGATTTTATAAAATTTTGAGTCATAATATCTCTTTACTATCTATGCTCGTTGTTTACTATCTATACTCGTTGACTGCAGTAACTCGCAACGTTTGGACGTAACTTACGAGTAACTCGTACGCGTGAGTTGGTTAGTAGCTCGCATCCGAGTTACTTCCGAGTTATTTTTGTTTTCACTCGCCTGCTCGCCCGGCAGCAACGCGCACATGACTGCGGCTCGGCCGTCGCTCGCATCGTTTGGACGCGTTCGGTAATAGCTCGTCAGTGCCAGCCGGACAGCTGTGCGTGAAACACGTGTTTTTTTTTTGTGTACTACGCCGAATCGTTCGAAATGGCTGCGGATAGATCGTCTTCTGACAATAATATTTTATTCATGAGACTCTACAGAGGCCAAGAAAACCTGTGCAATTGTTTCGATAAAAACTATCGAAATAGAGATATGAGAAAAGCATCTTTTTTTTTTTATATTGGCTATGGTTATAGATATTTTCCAATTCCTGACATAATATTGTTGTCATAGAGCGTATCACCGTTATTTTTATTAAAACAAGTTTACTCGACTAGGACTGGGCAGTAGCTAGGTGTAGACAGCAAAGGCGAGCCGAGCTGCTGCCTAGGAATTTGACAAGCCTAGTAGCTGTCTACTGGCCAGGCAGCAGCTTGCACTGTGTAAACGAGCCATTATCTTTGGACTGGTCAAAGCTCATTAGGCGTGGCACTGGTCCGATTTTCCCCATTTTCAATACCAAAGAATATTTGTACGAAATATCATGACGATACCTCTATTCGTTCTCCTGTAATCGTGACTTTTACAGACGGACAGACAGATGGACGGACCGAGCTAATTCGACTCGGGACGTGATTCTGAGCCTGAATATTTATACTTTTCTATACCTGCCACGGGTTGGTAACGAAATCCCGAATACAAAATCCTGAACGACAAAATCCCGAACGACAAAATCCCGAAATGACAAAATCCCGAAATAGCAAAATCCCGAAATTACAAAACTAGTTTTTCGGTATTCTCCTTCTTCTTCAACATTTTAAAACCATTGGTATTGGCAGCCTTCGGCTGCGGCAGGGATCATAAGCTTCAATCAGAAGAATCCTCACGGAATGAAGTGAAGTTTTTTGCATAATGTAGATTATAACCTTCAGACAACAAAATTCTCTCGATATTACAACTTTGCTTTTCTGCCATTGTATAAAAAGGCAAGTTGGCGCGTACTTAGCTTTGGAAAAAATTGTGACTTAAATGTCATTTCTCCATTAATTTCAAATTTTATTTCGTGATTTTCGGGATTTCTCATTTCGGTACTAAAAATTTTTCGAGACTCTGTCGTTTCGGGATTTTGTCGCATCGGGATTTTGTCGTTTCGGCATTTTAAAATTTTTCGGGATTTTGTCGTTTAGGGATTTTGTAATTCGGAATTTTTACTGTCTCCCCCTGCCACGCCTCCTTTAATGCGTTACAAATGGATGAGCAAAGTGAATATACTCTCATCCCTTCAGGTGTAAGGTATAAAAAAGTATAAGTAAAGAATAGAGGTCTGCATGGATCGCCTCAAAAGCACTTTTGAGATACACAAAAAGGTTTGAGCATTGACTGCAGTGTATCTCTTGATTATTCGAGTCGCATGAGACTGAACGAATACTCTGCTGAAAATTTTACACTACACGACTCGGAAGAAAACGATTATTCGTTGTTTATGAATTGGAGGGGCACCGAATAAAGAAATATTGATATCTCGTTAACTCATTTTTGTTGGTGGAATCCATGGAAATACGTTTATTTTTTTACTTTACGCTTAGGGAAAAACGGAAAGTTTTTTGTTTCTTATCTATTTGCTGAAGTTTTTGTTAGTGGAATCGAAAGAGGTAGTCGCCGGTCTTTGGAGTTTGAGCAGTAAGAAGAGGGAGAGTTTTTTTCATTTCTTTATTTGCGGATAATTTTCAAACGCTTCTAGAGCGGTCTGCTACCTGCGCTGCTACGACGGTAAATATCCAGTGAAACATGCATTTAATATTTGCGGGGAGGGAAAGAGAGCGATTTTTTTCGTTTTTTTTATTTGCACATTTGCATGCCCTTATCTGCCTGCCTTGCTCCAACGTCTGTTGTCCAACGCCTTTTCCCTTCATGCAGACACTGTTTAAAAATTACGTAGTTTTCTTTCTGTTATGTGATTTGTTATTGTTATAGCATTTAAAAGGCGCCGTCAAAAAGGTTATTTCAAGGCCTTTCTTTAATCTAATTACAACTTTGTGATTCTTACAAAGAATCCTGTTGCGCCAATATGCGCAAAAAACCTGTAGGCAAAAAACTTCACATTGCCGAGGGGATTCTGCCTTTAAACAAAGCATATATATTTAAATAACATATAAAAATGTATATATTTAAATAATATACATTTCCACTTTTAAATAACCTAAATCTACATATACTAAACATTTTACATAAAAAAGCTACAATCATTATACACCGTTTTAAAGGTAAAGTAGACTTTATAGAAATATGTATAATTAATTTTGATCTTAATGTATTTGTTTAGAAGAAAGAAATATTGTTTCGAGGAACGATTATTATGATTATAAAGATTATGACATATTTTCAAAAAAATTGGTATAACTCTTTAAACGTTATGATATTATGTACAAAAAAGTATTTTACAAAAATGGTAGGCAGTAAAAATACCTTTCAAACGGTATTCTACCCGTCCCGATAACTTTATGTACAGAGATATAACGTTTTTACTAGTTGAATTTATTTGACATTTGATGATTGATTGATGATTTGATGATTCTAAGGGCCTGTGCGAAATGTGACTAAATATTAGTGATATACTATTTGCTGTCGAACTACAACTTTTCTAAACTGTGCGAATTACTTTCCAATTCTAAATCAAATTAATGACAGAATTTTATAATTTGAAATTTTTGAATAAACCTTATTTTTGCTTAAAATTTTCCGATAATTATGGAGGAGGACATTGATTCTATGATTCCCAACTATTTACAGCCATATTGCTTTTGAAATCATTTTCAATTATTCCTTACATTTTAATAGAACGGTCGAAAAAATACTAAATTTTAGTTAAAAAAATTGTTGACATTAAGTGTATACTGCAATGCCGGCGTAGCCTTTTTTATCGACATTTCCAATGATTCAGCAAAATACTATCAGAGGCATTCTGAGATTTGAGGTGAATCGTTAAACTATATCGGTAAAAAAGTCACGAAAAAGGGAACGAGACATTCCAAGATTCACGAAACAAAGATTCAAGATTCATTTTTTGCTTTTACTGCAGTTTGAGCTCAAGATGACATTTTCAGTGCTAGGAGGCAAAACTTTGATTATTTTAGTTATGTTGAATAAATAAAAACCTAAAAAAATTGTTTTTTTCGCGAAAAACAAAGTTATAAACGTTACCAAAATATAGAATATACATCGCGAATTATATGTAGAGTAATATTTGTGTTGTTTTATATTATTTCGCTTAGATTTTAGCAAAAAAAAATTACCATTGTTTTTTTTGTTAGAAATTTTCCAACACTGTACAAACTTGTGAACAATGGAAAATTCCACTTGTATTGCACAGTTCAAGTGAAAACATTCCGTGTATGTATATTGTTGAATATTTTGATTGGCCTGTCACTTGTATGTGTTGGTGAAATATTCAGAACCCTCGCTAATTAAAATTGTGTATGTGTTAGTTTTGTGCTCTGTTCATGCAGGTCCAAGAGTGAAGAATTTCAATGCACGAACTACCATGCTATTCATCTCCCTCGCCCACAAGCGACGGTTTAATGCAAGCAGAATTGTTCTCGTGTGTTAAGCTTCATTGAAAAACATGGATTCCTTTAGTGGAATTTTTTGCTGAAGACTCTGAGAAGGAATTAATTCGCGTTCGAAATCAAAATTGGAATTAGTATTATTTATAACAATTATGTATTTACTATTTATTATCTATTTTATTAATAAAACTAGAAAATAATAACTAAACAAGTGAATCAAAAAATATATAACCAGATTTTTCATTGAAATATTACATTTTTATTAGGGAACGAGAGCTAATTTCTGATCGTCTTTTTTAGGAGAAGAAATCCGATAAAATCGTCTCTTGGAATACCAAAAGACGATAATTTCAACGTTTTGCAAGAATTTTATCTATTTCGGTGACTCTTGGAATACGAAAGACGATTTCAATCGTCTAAAGACGATTTGAGAGACGATTTCAATAGTTCGTGAATCTTGGAATACGAAAGACGATTTCAATCGTCTAAAGACGATTTTGAAAGACGATTTCAATAGTTCGTGAATCTTGGAATGCCTCTGTAAATTTTAGTGTCAATTCGCACAGGCCCTAAACACAAGATGGCTGACTTCCGGCCCAAAAAATGGCTACTTCCGGTCCTAATGGTAAATAGTAAATTAACGTACACAAAAGGTATATGCATAAATAATAGCAAGGGTATATGCATAAATAATATTTCCATTTATTATTTATATTTATTTAAAGTTATTATTAATTTTATTAATTATTATTTTCATTATTATTATTATTTATTTTCATTATTTCTTATACCGTGTTCAATGAAAACCTTTTAAAAAATACAGTTCTTACAGATTATCAGAAACTCACTGCCTTTGAAACCGTGAAAAATTTGACGTTTCGGGAGCTAAACTTTTTGTACAAAATGTTACAGAGACAGTTTTCTCATTTTTTTCCCAGTATTTTCACTGGAAATAGCTTTCTGACAGCATCTTCTCATTAAAACAAAGTTACGGAGACAGTTTAGGCAGAGAATACGAGAAAAGACACTTTGAATTCGCCACTCAACACATATGCATTTTTGCTGGAATTTCACTACCACTTTCACAAAAAATTGCAAAAGACTTGTACTTCGCTTCAAAAAAATGCAAAAAACTCGTACTTCGCCAAAAACATCGTACTTCGTCGCGAAGCATGTGTCAGACCAAGAGTCTGCAACGCTGTAAGCGGTCAAACCAAGAGTCTGCAAAGCTGAAAAACGAAGAGCGAGCCGAGACAGAGTCACTGCGGACACGCCGGTCAAGGCACACATGTTTTCTTTCATTATTAAAATTATTATTTACAATAAAGTCACTTTCATTATTAAAAACTATTATTCACAATAAAGTCATCTCCGACAATATTCAGAAGTGGGATGAATCTCACGGACTGCACCATTGTGGAATTAAGGGCAAAGCTCCAGGAGCTAAAAAAGAAAACAACAGGTAAAAGTCTCCGCACAACCAAACTTCGCAACGTCTGCAGTCAACTTTTCAGTACGATTTGACGAGAGCTCTGACGTTAGAAGTCACGAATGCTTCAATTCAATTCTCTCTCTGACGTCGAACTTCCAATCGTTGTTTTTGAGAAATTTTTGTTTGTATTGCAGAAACTTATTGCCACCTTTCATCGAAAAACCTTCATTTTCACTTTGATTTTTCCTTCGTTTAGCAAAGTGGTGGAAGTATTTGCTAATTTTGCTTGTGAAAAGGTTGGTGGAGGAGGATGCCAGGTACAGAATGGTTGATACATAAATGAAAAATGTGAACAAACTTCGCTAACGTCTGCGTTTTTTATTTAAGGGTGGCGAGTTGGTGGCGAGACTCTACGAATGTGGAATAAATGTCCTGGATAGTGCGACGGAAGCATCGTGTCAGGGTCAGGGTGTGGATGTTGCGAGAACGGAGCCGGTGGCTGTGTCGACAAGTAGTGCAGGCGCGGAGCCGGGAGTGAAACAGCTCAGGGAAGATGTGTGCGAGCTCCGGCGCATCAAGGAGTCGCTGTCCCAACAGCTTAAGGAAAAAACGATAACATCATCATCTACGCAGTTGAGCGCCTCGCAGCAGGATACGTTTTTGCCGTTACCCGGTACCGTTGCCCTTACCCAGACTGAAACACAACATGTTCATTCAAATTTGTAGCCGAACACGTCGGTTGAGATGCAATATGTTTGTCCTAATTTGTCGAACACAATTTGTCCGAACACGTCGGCTGCAACGCAACATTTATTTTTGAATTCGCAGTCAAACAGATCGGCTGCAACGCAACATTTATTTTTGAATCCGCAGTCGAATCCGACCTCTGAATTGCAAAATGAGCTTTTTTATTTACCATGCACACAGCAAATTCCGAATATACCCATCACAAAACAAATACGTGGATATGTATTAAACAGCAATGTTCCGATTGCGCTGCCCGATACCCCGCCGAATTCGACTACATCACCGAATGAACACCCAACGTTTATTAACCCTTATGGAAACGTGCGAGATATAATCGCAATTTTGCCAGAATTCAATCCATCCGACGAAAAATCATTAAACGCGAAACAATTTATTAAACGAATCGAGACCCTAAAAAGTGCATTTAGGTGGGACGACCAGTCTGTTATATTTGCGGTACTACAAAAGATGAAAGGCGCTGCGAATTATTGGGCGGATGCGCTACAAGAAGTGTACACAACGTGGATGTGTTTCGCTGGAAAATTCCTAAGAGATTTCCCTTGCCATGAAAACGTTGCTGAGGCACACATTCGTATGGCGAACATACAGCGTCAGCCTAACGAACCACCGCTAGATTTTTATTATAAAATGCTTTCCATAGGTTTAAAAGCGGAAATTCCAGAAAGTGCTATCACTAGACACATCATAAACGGTATCAATGAGCCGGATCTAAAAAAGAAAATATCGAATGAATACCGGTCTTGCAACGAGCTTCAAATGGATATTATCAATTACTGCAGCTATAATAATATTAGAACACCGATGTATTCGTATACAAAATCGAAAGGGTATACGCCGGCCGAAAAAAAACGATAGACAGGCACAGGAAACATCCAAAAAGCAAGCCGAGAAACAAGAGGGCTCCTTCCCAGAACCTCAAAGGAAGGAGCGGTGCAATATCTGCCAACGCACAACACATTAGACACAACACTGTACACTGTACAGGAATAATGTATCGGATATAAAAACCAAGGCTATAGTCAACAGAATAGCAGAAGGTTGCTCGGTCATTACCTCAGACATTATAACGAAAAATGTAAGAATTAATAGCAAGGAAACGCTGGCAATTATTGACCCCGGCAGCAATCGAACACTGATACGCGAGTCTTTTGCGTCGGCAAATCGGGAAACCGGAATCGTGCTCAGTTTTATTAAATGGTTTTGCTGGTGGCCAATACATTAGTACTAGGAAAATATCGTTGGATCTTACAATTGATAATAACATTGTCAAAACAGATTTTCTGCTCGTCGACAATGATTACATTTCTGAAAATATCCTGCTGGGAAAAGATACCTTATGTCGCCAGGGGAACCGTTTCGTGATTCAAGGAAATCATTGCTGGATTGAGAAAATAGAAAATATTAATGTTGGCGAAACATTAAACCAGGAAGAAATAAATCAACTAAAATATATAATTGAGAAACACCGTCATAGTTTTTCTGCATTTCATCTGGGTAAATGCAGCCACGTGAAAATGGATATTCAGCTCACGTCAAATATCCCTGTGAAAAAAAACCTTATCGCATCGCTTTTAGTAAACGACTAATCGTTAAGGAAATAATTGCTGAGCTGATGGAAAATATCATAATACGCGTTTCAGAATCGCCATACGCCTCTCCGGTAGTCCTTGTAGACAAAAAGAACGGAGAACATCGACTATACGTCGACTATAGATCACTAAACTAAATTACTTTAAAGACAGCGTTCCCTATGCCGATCATAGAAGAGCAACTCGCGCAGCTGGTTGGAAATTTCTTTTACACAGTACTTGACCTACGCATGGGGTCAATCGAAATAGAGGGAAACGCAAAATAGTACACTGCCTTCGTCACCACCGCTGGACACTACGAGTATAATCGTATGCCGTTTGGGCTTGTCAATGCGCCAGGCACTTTCAGTTTTCCAGGCACTCATGAACAAGATCGTATAGAGAATGGGCAACGGAGAAGCACTTGCCTACCTGGATGATGTTATCTTGCCTAGCAAAACAATTTCTGAAGGATTGACTCGCCTAGAAAATTACTCACAATTTTAGCAGAAAGTGGACTGATACTTCGGCTGGATAAGTGTAGATTTTTAGTGACAGAAATATCCTTTCATGGTCATATCATAAACAAAAATGGAATTTCGCCAGGCAAAGAAAAGGTAAGCGCCATTGTCCACCTTAAAAAAACCAACTAATATTACCGAGGTTCGAGGATTTTTTGGGCTTACTGGGTTTTTTCGAAAATTTGTGCAAGATTATGCATTAATCACGAAACCGATTACACAACTTTTGCGAAAGGCTGAGAATAAGGAGTTTGTGTGGGGAGATTTGCAGGAACAAGCGTTTACTAAGATTATTACAAAATTATGTAGCCAGCCGGTTTTAGGACTTTACGATTATTCGGCAAATCATGAGGTGCATACGGATGCCAGTAGCATTGGACTCGCGGGAATCCTGCTTCAGTCTATTGACGGAAAGGCATTGCAGCCAATATTCTATTATAGTCGTCATTGTACTGAACCCGAAAGCAAGTACCATAGCTATGAGCTCGAAGTTTAAGCTGTCGTCGAAACGTTGGAACGATTCCGCGTATATTTGCTGGGTACGCGTTTTCGATTAGTAACTGATTGTTCCGCCATTGCCAAAGTGAAGGAAAAAATGGAATTAATCCCAAGAATGGTTCTTAAGGTTCTCGCTGGTTCTTAAGGTATAGGTAAGGTTTTTTCCTTTCTTTCGAAGGAAAAAAGGGAACTCTTATATCCTGGCCATAACCGACGCTTTCAGGGCGAAGGGCGAACGGACAAGTGGAACGGACGAATCAAATCATACTTACGTACTTACGTTCCTCTGACCTCGACACGAGAGACTGGGACCGGACCTTGCGAGACTTACAGTGGACAGTCAACTCACGAAAAAATGCAACCTTTGGGTTTAGCCCAAATAAATTAGTTTTCGACTTCACCTTAACCGATGTAGTGCAAAACTACTTATCGCTGCTGTTCACGACGACGTAGAGGGTGCTAAACAACACAATGTAGATATCCATTCAAAGCGACAACAGGCGGTACAAAACGTTACGTCGGAACGAGCAAAGTGGAAAAAAAGGTTCGATGACAAACATGCCCAGCCAACCGAGTACCAAGAAGGAGACCTCGTCGTTCTGGAATATGAAGCTCCATCGACAACACAGTCTCGAAAACTGAAACCGAAATATCGTGGTCCGTATATGGTAAAAAAAGTACTCGGGAATGATCGCTATCTAGTCGAAGACATACCCGGAACCCAGGTAACCGCCAGGAGATACTCATCCGTATATTCTTCCGACAAAATAAAGCATTGGTGCGAGAGTCCACCTGAGCTCGACGGAGATAGCGACGACGAATTAGATGATGATGGTCGACGGATCGTGGACGACCCTGCGTCAGGAGAGGCCGAGCTGTCAGACCAAGAGTCTGCAACGCTGTAAGCTGTCAAGCCAAGAGTCTGCAAAGCTGAAAAACGAAGAGCCAGCCGAGACAGAGTCACTGCGGACACGCCGGTCAAGGCACACGTGTTTTCTTTCATTATTAAAATTATTATTTACAATAAAGTCATCACTGACACTTTAATTATTAAAAACTATTATTCACAATAAAGTCATCTACATGAATCATCGCATGCACGCATGCAAAATTTAATTTAGGGATGCTTTTCGAAACGTCAAAAAATAGATTTGAGAAATTAAAGTTTTGTTTATGCTTATAATATACATATATATAATATATTTTTCATATCCTTATAATGCTAATAAATGTATACTCCTATTTTACGAAATGTTTGTTGATTTAATTGTGAAAAATGTACTTGTTGCCTTAATTTTATTTATTATGAAATAGTAAATCAGTTATAATTTCAAAGGTAATAATCATGTGAATTTTTATTATTCTTATTATATTATATATTCTTATATATATAAAAAAAATTATATAAGAATCGTAAAACTTCTAGTGTAAATTCGTCACACTGCCCTCCACTTTCAGTGGATTTCCTTTCGGATTTTTAAACTGGAGTAACCATCTGAGTGCTGCATGATCTGTCCTCAGTAGGAAACGCTGCCCATATAGGTATTTGTGAAAATGTTTCACGCATTCGACCACTGCCAAGAGTTCTCGCCTTGTAACGCAATAGTTCCTTTCTGGTTTTTCAAGAACTCTGCTGTAGTACCTAATTACTTTTTCCTGACCATCGACAATCTGCGACAGTACACCTCCTATTCCATGTGCACTAGCATCTGTGTCCAGGATGAACTTTTCGCCAGGAACTGGATAAGCCAACATTGGAGCTGTACAAAGCAATTCCTTCAACTGCTGAAAGGCGTTCTCTTCCTCCTCTTTCCACACAAATTTGCAATTTTTCTTTGTCAAATTGTGTAAACTTCTTGCAACATTGGCAAATCCGGGTACAAAGCGTCGGTAATACGTACAGAGTCCAAGGAAGCTTCGCACTTCATGAACATTCCTGGGTCGAGGCCAATCTCTTACCGATTTTATTTTGTCTTCATCTGTGTGAATTCCTCCAGTAGTGATTTTGTGACCCAAATAGGTTACTTCGGTTTTAAATAAATTGCATTTCTTTGGATTCAACCGTAATGCAGCGGAAGAGATTCGTTGAAAGACTTCTTCTAAATTTTTGAGGTGGTCATCAAAACTCTGGCCCATGACAATAATGTCATCAAGATACACCAAACATGTTTTCCAGTGAAGCCCTTTTAATACGTGTTCCATTAAACGCTCAAAAGTTGCTGGAGCGTTGCATAATCCGAATGGCATTACAGAGATCTGCCACAGCACATCTCCGATTCTAAAAACAGTTTTCTCGCGATCGGATTTCTCGATTTCCACTTGCCAATAACCACTTTGCAAATCCAGCGTTGAAAACCATTTCGCACCGGATAATGTGTCTAAGGTGTCATCTATTCGTGGCAGTGGGTAGCTGTCCTTTTTAGTGACATCGTTCAGCTTCCGATAGTCAGCGCAAAACCGGGTGCTTCCATCTTTCATTTTAACTAACACAACCGGTGAACTCCATGGGCTTGTTGATGGTTCAATAATTCCACCTTTCTGCATCTCGTCTATTATCTGTTCCGCCTCTTCTCGTTTTGCCAGTGGGACTCTGCGTGGAGCTTGCCGAATAGGTCTTGCATCGCCAGTGTCTACATAGTCTCGATGTTGTACGATGGCAGTTCTTCCAAATTTATTGCCATCGTTAGCAAATATGGAACTATACTTTTGTAGTAACCGTTTTGCTTTTATTCTTTCTGGCTCGCTCACCTCATTCAGCCAGGTACCCATGATGGTGGGAGTTTTTGTCTCTTTCAAAACCTTGTTTTCGCATTTCTGTGGAGGGTCGTCACAATTAACTATGGCTTCCACAGCTTGGCATTGTCCTACTAGTGCTCCTTTATCAAGAGTGATCGGTGACCTGAACTCATTCATCACTCGAACTGGAATTTGCTTGTTCTTTCCCGTTTGTACCAAGGTTCGTCCAACCAAAATATTCGCAGTCCTTTCTGATGGCTTTACAACCCACAGCTTGCCTGCTCTACAGTCTGCATCCACACATGCACACAGAACTGCTTCGGACTTTGGTGGAATCTGCTGACGGTGACTTACACTTACATTCCTGATCTGAGGCCGTTCATACCCAGTGCTTAGGGGTATCTCCATATTCTGGCACGTCAGAATTCTTTCCTTCAGATCCAGAGTAAGACCATGGGCTAGCATAAAATCCACGCCGATTATTACCTCGTCCATTATTCCAGCCACTAAGAAAGTGTAAATTACTTCTAGCGTTCCAATCTGAACCTTAGTCTCCAATTTTCCGGAAATCACAGCTTACTCTCCTGTAGCTGTTCGTAGTTTACAACCATTCAGCAGTTCAACGTTATTTCCTGCGAGGTCTGATCTAATGATGGAATGTGTTGCGCCCGTGTCCAGAGTTAAGACCAGCGATCGACCATTTACAGTCCCGTTTACAGTTAAATTATTGTTTTTACGAAGTATTTGTGAGACTGAGACAGTGGGGCAGTCAGTTGCGGGAATCAGCTCACGCCCTTTTGAGCTGGTCCGTTTTAGTTTAACGACTGTTTTTCTCCAGAAGCACCAGTTCAATTTTCGGCGCTTCTCTTTTTTGTGCTTTCGTTTTTCCTATAAGCCACAGCTGTAACATTTTATTTCAGAGGCTTTGCGTAAGGTTGGTACCATTTGAGAAATAGTCTGATAAATATCATCCCTAACAGTTTTCTCCAGAGATTCACTTGGCCCAACTTCCAGCTTATGAACTTTATGCGTTTGTTAAAAGGCTTGCTGTTTCCTGCATCAAAGCAAATGATACTGTTTCGGCAAACGCATGGAATAGACTGCGCGTTTGGTATCCGCATCTCGTATTCCATTCATGAACGCCTGAATTTTTAATAATTCTATCACTTCCGCTGGTGCGTCTGCATTGGCCAAATGCGCGAGCCGCTCTATCTCCGTCGCATATTCTTGTAACGGCTCGTTCGCTTTTTGGCAACGGTTCTTCAGCTCCATTTGGAACATTTGTTTTCTATGGTCGCTACCATATCGCCGTTCAATCGCTGCCATTAACGCGTCATAGTTTCCACGTTCAATTTCGGGAACTGTTTGCAAAACCTCAGCGGCGGAGCCCTTTAATGACACCACCAAAGCTGTCACTTTGTCCGCCGTAGTCCAGTGATTGGTTTGTGCTATGATCTCAAACTGTGGTTTGAAAATTTTAAACGGTACAGTTCCGTCAAACGTTGGTGCTTTCAACTTCGTTGCACTAACAGCTGTAACTGGTCCACTGGATTGTATCTCTCGCACATGACTATGCAACTGCAATATTTCCGATTCTAATTTTGTGCAATGTTGGGTAACTTGGTGTAATTCACCCTCCATTTAATCTTGCCTCGCCTGCAATCTGGCAGATTTGCCTTCGATGCGCGATAGTTGGTCCTGCAGTTGTGAAGTGTGTTGTACTAGCTGCTTTTCCTCGCGTTGTGCCAGTTGCTCCTCCATGCGTGAGGACTGCTGCGCCAGCTGATCCTCCATGCGTGAGGGCTGTTGCGCTATTGCCACTAAAAGCACATTCACGTCAAATGCTGGGCTGGCTGCGGCTTTACTAACTGCTCCTCGACTTTCAATGTAGCTCCTGAAGCATCATAGCAGAACTAATGTTCTTCAACATCGATGCCCTCACTCTCCATTGCTTTACGCAACCGTGCTTGAAGATCTGCCTTATAACCAGTCACAGGCAATCCTCGAGAATCCAACTCTTCTCTTAGCTGGGGTATTTTCAAGTCGATAAACTTAACCATTATTTAGGATTATTCTACAATCCCACTTCTGACACCAATTGTTACGTAAATTTTTATATTTGACGTTTTCGATTCTCTCGGTTCGATCTCTGGATTGCAAATAATCCAATAAAACACAAAAGTTTACTTGTTTATAATTTTACAGATTTATTATTACACTTATTATTTACACTTATTATTCAAAACACTTATTGCTTTCTACACTTATTATTACAACACTGGTCAGTTTGCTCGTAGATGGCACGATGTTTCTTGTTCAACGATTAAATTCGAACTGTCTTCGCTGCGCCATCTGCGGTCTATTTATATGCGAGCTGACACTTGTGTGGAAGGTTTTGAAATTATCTAGTAAATTGTCGATCTCTCTCTACTTTCTATCTCGCGATAGATGTCGTGTTCATTGCATGCATGCTGTCGAAGATTTTCCAACTATCTATTTCTTTCTATCTCGCGATAGATGGCGCGTTCATTGCTTGCATGCTTTTACTCATGCTTACGTCATACTGCATGCTTTTATTATTTTCGATTACTCACCATGTGTTTTCTAGTGCTATCGTGAACCTTCGATTATAAATTCGTCACAATATAATGGAGTTGTATCTAGGACTCGGTCACGTTCCCAGTGTTTATGTCACATATGTAGATAAATGTGGATTTTAAAAATGTGTTTTTATACCCTATACCCCAAGGGGTGAGGGTATAATCACTTTGTGCTTCCGTTTGCAAAACATGAAAGGAGGCGTGGCAGGTATAGAAAAGTATATATGTAGAGTTTTATAAATCGTAGAAATTCACGATTCTAATAATAATCAAAATGAATATTCACAATATTTATTTTATCGCAATTCAACGCCACGACCACGACGGAAATATAAATTGGAAATATGTTTTATATAATTATGATTTTAAAGATCTTTGTTCGTTCAATTCGATTTTCAGAATGAATGATAATTTTTCAGTATTCAAAAGTTTTCTATAATGTCAAATAGAATTATAGATTGGTTTTATCAAATCGAAACACATTAAAAAGTTTTTCTACACACAGTAATATTATTGGCTCCCACATATATATTCTGACTCAGAATCACCTCCTGAGTCGATTTAGCCATGTCCGTCCATCTGTCTGTCTGTCTGTCTGTGGAAATCATGATTACGGGGGAACGAATAGAGCCATCGCCATGAAATTTGGCACGAACAGTATTTGTCATCATAGGTTGTTTGATGATCCAGTGCCACGCCTACTTTTTGTAGAAAATATGAATTTTCTCGTGGTGACAAAAACCACGATTACAGGAAAACTAGTGGAAGCATCATTATGAAATATTCTGTTTCATTTAGAACTCTCTGATGTTGAAAATGATCGATGTACTGCCACGCCTACCTTTTTAAGACCTAAATTTCTCAACTTGTAAACCAAAATTTACTATCTGTAAGTGATATGAAAGTGGGCGTATTCCACCCACTTTTTAACCTCACTTCGATAGATCCGGGTGTAGGGTATATGAGCTTCGGCCAGGCCAAAGTTAACGCTCTTACTAACTAAAATTTTTATTAACTAAAATTTAGTAACTAAAATTTTTGAAGTTTAAATTTTTGAATTTTTTCATTTAATTCTTCGACCGTCTTAAATCAAATTAAATTTTAGAAAGGAATGAAATATTTTTTTAATCGCGTTAAATCAAATTCGCGTAGAAAAGTTCGCGCAAAAACAGAAAATTTGTATATTTGAAAATAATATATTGTAAATCAATTTGGGGGAGAAAAACTCTCTTTTTCGGCTTTTTTTTTAGATTTCAGACATTTCACCACCTTTGTTTACATATGGTGAAAATAATTTTAGAAATTCTATCAGAAATTGATCTGCTACATTGTTACAATTGAAACTGCTATTTTATTCTTTTTATTATTTAATATTTATGAAACATTATTATTTTATTAAATGTATTTATTTTATTAATATAGCAAATTTAGACTTAAGCGGATAATTTTTGTCGCAGATTTGCCACTAACATAAATACAAATTTTTTCGTATATGTACATATGTATATCGTTTCGTTTACATTATTTCGTATTCAGCGTTTTGTTTCAACATAACATAAATATTAGTGTCTCTGCTATCTGACGCGAATCGTTATGGGACTCATAATTACTTATAGGCACCGGCCCATGTAGGTTCCACTTTCGTGAGATTTATTTGTTGTGATTTCTTCGATGCTTTTCTATGACATCATCTGCTCAGAAGTTTGATTTCCATTTCGCCAAACTCTTCATAATACATTTTTTCAATTATGCGGTGGCGTTTAGACGATTTATCCTACCTATTGTAGGAAGAGGAAGAACAGAAGTCATGATTTCCTGTGGAATCCTTGTGCATCGATTTATCCGTAAATTCATTAATTCCAGACTAAAAGTTTAATATGGAATTAAGCTTCATTTCGTTGCTCTTTGGTACGGAAGTTTATGTGTTGTGTATCTCAAAGGCAAGGAAAACTTATATATACAGTGCACGTGAAGTAATGTGAACACCGTAAAATATGAACACCCCAAAATATGAACACTTTTTATTTTGCATTGACTACTCTAAAGACTGAACAAGACTTGAAAGCTCTAAAAGATTAACAATATTAAACATATTTATATGAATGCTTGCATATTGAAAATACATAAATACATGAAATTTTCGAATTTTTTAATTCGGGGAATTCCGTATTATTGCGAAATGTGCGTGTTTGGCTTAAAAATTACAAGCTCACGCGTGTTCAGGTCATACGAATTAATTCATACGCACTTAGTTCGGGCAAGGGACGGTTTGGTTTTTGCTATGAGCTCCAAAAAGTTTTTGTTATTAAAAGAAAAAGCAGAAAACAATTACTGATTTTTTTGAGTAGGTACACTACGCGTTTCATTCTTGTGAAATGAATAATTAAAAATTTTTTAATAAATATATTTCTGTACATACATATTTGGTTCTTTTTTGAATAAAATTAAATTTGGTTTCATAAATGTAAATTTCCATTTTAAAATGCATAATTAGGATAAAATGGGGATATGTTTTGCCTTAAGTTTTGACATTCGCAAAAGTGAACAAATTCGAAACTGTGAACCCGCTTGGTTTTATTTAGTTCACATTACTGCACGTGCACTGTATTTCTATTATCTTCACGTTCTGTGCATCTGTTAAGTTGGGCAATGAGAGTGCAGACTTTAGGGTTGTGCTTAATGAGTCCGGAGCCAGATCGGACATGAAACAGGTTTTTTTAGGTCCGGACACATGTCCGCGGACCTATTAAATTTTTTTGCTTTTCCAATTCCAATGTGTCCGTTCTTTTTCTTTTATGCCACCATTCCGCCGAACACACGGCACACCGCGAAGTGTCATTTGGTTAAGTGAGATATAGCTATCAAATAATAAATTGCAGTGTTTGTTTGGTTTCAGTATTATTTAAAATTTAAATAAATACTAAAAATAGTATTATTGTAACTATGAATGTGCTTTGGACACTAATGCCCGGTTTTTCAGTGCA
This sequence comes from Conops quadrifasciatus, assembly GCA_949752815.1. Classification (NCBI taxonomy): domain Eukaryota; kingdom Metazoa; phylum Arthropoda; class Insecta; order Diptera; family Conopidae; genus Conops; species Conops quadrifasciatus. The sequence goes on along the minus strand of OX457077.1, from coordinate 19,863,082 downwards.
AGCTTAAGCTCCACCTGAGGCTTAAACTCCAGTTTATCTTTTTGAGGCGTTTTACAGTGCGAGTTTAAGATATAAGCTTAACTTAAAGTGACGCTTAACTTAAGTGGTAGATTTCCTGGGCTTAAGCTTTAGATTTCAATTTTTGAAACAACAAATTGACATATGTCGCTTTTATTTAATAAATTAATTTTTATACGTCAATTCGTGTGTTGGGGTGAAACACAAGTTTCACTCTTTTATTACATTAAAATTAAATTTAAATAATTTTACAAAGCCAAATTGCATTTTACAACATAAATATAATAACTTTTTCATTCATAATTTTTAAGTTTATAATAATTTTTTTACATATAACGACTTTTTGAATATAATAATTTTTTCATTCATAATTCTTAAGTTCATAATAATTTTTGACATATACCGACTGCGAAACCCGCTTACAATAGATAATTTACAAAAATAACTCACAATAGCACCACAAATGTGTCTTAGCTAAGCCTATGACATAAACCGCACTGTGAAACCCGACAGGCTTAAGAGTGAAGCTTGAGCCTTGGAGGTGGTTTAGCTAAACTTGAGTTTAAGCTAGCACTGAAAAACCGGGCATAATAGTTATAAGCTAATAAATAAATAATATTAACAAGAATGAAAAACAAGAGGTTCCTTTCTTTACGAACGCTTGAGCATTCTTTAACTCGCATATAAACAGGTCGTAATAGGTTTTGACAGTTTCAGCAAACACACCACATTCTCACGAAATAAAGTTTGTGTCAAGTCCGGACACATCGGACACATTAAAGAAAATTTTTCGGAGTGGTAGGAAACTAGTCCAACACCGGACATATGTCCGGGACATATTAAGATCCGGACCTACCCATCTCTAGCATACTTTTCAACAGTCCACGATGTTGTAGCCTAAAAATAATGTATTAGAATATGGCATATTCTTTGATAACACCACTTACCTTGGACTCTTAACTCAGAACAAGATTCCTGCTTACTTCTGTCACTGTTGGCATCATCAGCACTCTGAAAATTAATAATTTTATTTTATATAAAACTGTTGTTTATTACCTCTTCTAAAATATTGTTTATACCTTCATCTGTGCCGTGTTTCACCTTTGGTGTTACCACAGTGGAAGCACTTCTGAATCCATACTATAGGTGTTTTTTTCAATGGTCGTCAAAAAGAATCATAGTAAAATCATAAAGAATCATAGAATCATCAGCGTTGTAACGGAAGGGTTTACAAGTTACATTTAGTTTAAGTCCAATAAACTTTTATTGCAAGATCATGTAAAAACGAAACGTGAACGAAAACGCGTTTTATTTTGTGCTTTTCGTAATTTTGTTGGTATTCGCAATGGATTTACTGTCAAATCCACGATAAACTACGAAAAGCACAAAAGAGATACGCACTTTCGTGCGTACAATTTTAACAGTTTACTTGGGCGTTTAGTTGGTGTCCTGGAAGTTTCAAATAGCTCGCGCACAAAAGACCATGATTTGATTTCTCAAAAGCATACTCTTCCTTGTTATTGTCCATCCACACAAATCAGTGTAATTAATCTCTTCAATTATATCGTCATTCTCATACAATTCACTATAATGTCTTTAATATGTGAAGGAAATTCTTGGAGTTGTAAATAGATAGTTGTACAAAATATACAATTAAATGCAAAAATGTTCTTTCCAACACGTGTGTCGACATGGTTATTTCACTGCACTTGTGAAAATCACTAATCTTCGCCATGGTGATGGATGAATGTAATTATTAATTAGGTTAGATAGGTTAGAAGCAACATTTTAGGGGGTTATTTCTGAACGCCCGGGCCTTTAACTCCCATGAATTCTTCTCAATTATGCTTTGTTATTTTCGCTGAACAGATGCTTTGCTTTCTGAAAAAGAAGAACAAGCAAGCAAGTCCCGATTTTACGTATGTTGTTGGTTTTCTTATATGCTTTTCAGGTCTGTAGATGAAAACATACGAATTTTAACCACTTTTAGAACCTGATGTGATTCGTCTTTCACATGTCATACAATGCCCATCGGAAAACCATGCGTCTGCATACAACTATCCAAAAAATTGTGCACTATTTCTTTAAATACTTATAAAAACACATTCAGATACACTTTATTACTTCAACGTGCATTTCTATCTAATGTATTTTGCAAAATAAGCACAAAATATTATGAAAAAAGTTGTTTTTCACCAACAACAATCTTCGACATTAGCTCTGATCACTTTATCTTTTTTCTTCGCGTTTATTTATGAAACAAAGTTCCATTGAAGTCTCTTTTCTACACCTAGGTATACCAGCTCACATAGCTGATAAGACATGTCATCAAACCGATGTTACCAGATACCACTAAAGCGAATTTTCGCTGCAAAATCTTTACATTTTTAAAAATTACTTAAAGGAATATGTAAAATACTTCAAGCTTGGTAACAATGTTTCGTCTGAGTTGGTATAGTGAAATACAACAAATGACAGACAAAGAAAAATAAACAAAAATCTTTACGTAGAATCATCCCATACGCTCAAAATAAGTATGTTTTGACTGGTGGGACTCGCCAGTCACTCCTGGGCCTTCAAGGCCCGGGCGTTCAGGAATAACCCCATTAGATTCACACATTAAAGAAACAATTTGACAACTGCGAATGGTGAAATATGAAACAATTATAATTTTTCACCATACATAGTATTAGCAAACAATAACAACAATATGGTTCATATCACGTATTGCTTACGTGAATTTAACATTGCTATAAAAAATGCTGTCAAACCGAATTTTGAAAACGGCGAATTGGAAATGTCCTTTCTCGTATTCTCTGGTTTAGGTGAGAAAGTGCCGATTCACATTGTTTCTGACCCAATTCAAGTGTTTCATGTAAAAACTTTTCGCTGGCCAGAGCTCCGCTGGCGGAATGCATCTAGCATTCCAAAACAAAATGACATTGCATCCAAGTTCGCATTAGTAGTCTTTGTTTTATTATTAAAAATGCAATGATAATGACAATATTAAAAAAATGAAAAATGTGATTGGGCCGGTGAAAGGGGACGGAGTTTTTCATATAGGAAGTCACAGTTACGTTCCCCTGTTGCTGGTAACATGTTTGCAGGGGAGGGGTTACTACATAAGAAACTCAACATTACAGACCCTGGAAGAAGAGTGACCGGGACAGGGAGGGTTAAGCTTTGAGACCCCAATTTCAATCCAGATTTTTAAGTCGAATGAATCGTTTGTTTTGAGATAGCAACTTAGTTAATTATTCATATATGTAATGAATTCAAGACATCAATTTTTTATTTATTTATTTAAGCCAATATTTAGTCTATTTAATATCTATTTTACTTTTAAACAGTTTATTACTTAATTAGAACCAATTTGGGAAAAGTATTGTTACGTAAATTTTATATTTGACGTTTTCGATTCTCTCGGTTCGATCTCTGGATTGCAGATAATCCAATAAAACACAAAAGTTTACTTGTTTCTAATTTTACAGATTTATTATTTCACTTATTATTTTCTGCACTTATTATTCAACACTGGTCAGTTTGCTTGTAGATGGCGCGATGTTTCTTGTTCAACGATTAAATTCGAACTGTCCTCGCTGCGCCATCTGCGGTCTATTTATATGCGAACTGACACTTCTGTGGAAGGTTCTGGAATTATCTAGTAAATTGTCGATCGTTCTCTACTTTCTATCTCGCGATAGATGTCGTGTTCATGCTTTTACTCATGCTTACATCATACTGTATGCTTTTATTATTCACGATGAGTCACCATGTGTTTTTTAGTGTTATCGTGAACCTTCGATTGTAAATTCGTCACACTGCCCTCCACTTAAGTCTGATCGTCCCGAGACACAAAATTCCTTGAGCCAAATGAGGCTAGTCTCTCCAAATGGACGACTTTTATTTTACCTCGTCTCTACATGTGGGATTGTACGATACACAACATCGTTCAGTCGCTTTATGACTTTATATGGCCCTTCGATGGGACGATGTTTGCAGCTTTGGAGACATACCCTTTTTTCGTTGGGGATTGTAGAGCAACACCAAGTCGCCTTCTCGAAATCCTTCAGAATTCATAGCTCGGTCATATCGATCTTTCATTCTATTGCTCACCAGCTGTGTTCGCTGCCTAACATGTTGGTGTATTTCATCCATTGCAACGCGTTCAAACGGAGCTCCTGCATTGTACTGCCGCAAACTTTCTCTGGTTTTAGCATTCGGACCCTTAGCTGCCATGCATTGGGCGCAGTTTTTGATCCATTCAGCAACTGATTCTTGGCAATTCACCCAGTAAAACCGTTGCTTAATCTTTTTCAGAGTTTTCATAACGCCGAGATGCCCTCCACTTGGTCCATTATGAAACTCTTCTAAAACGGCTGTTGTTTTAGACTTTGGTAGGACAATCAAATCGTGAGTGTGTCTACCATCCTTACTTTCCCATGAACGATGCAGTACTCCGTTTATCAACTTCAAGCTATTCCATTGCACCCAATACGCCTTGGCTAATGGACTTTCCGATGCCATTTCTTTCTTGGTTGGTCTTTTATTCATTTCTTTCGCTTTCATGACCTTAACCAAATCTGTATCCTCCAGTTGACATTTCCTTACAGCGCTTGATTCCCATTCATCATCAAGTTGCACATTTGTTCGTCGGATATCAACTATACCTTCGCATCTTTCAGCCTGAGAGCAATGCTTACCATCCAATGCACATGGGCGTCGAGATAGTGTATCGGCGTTTCCATGTTGTCCACCTTTCCGATGCTGTATTTGTGAAACCGAGACAGTGTGGCCGTCATTTGCGGGAACCAGTTCACGCCCCTTTAAGCTGGTCCGTTTAAGTTTAATGGTTGTTTTTCCAAAAGCACCAATTCCATTTTCGGCGCTTCTCTTCTTTGTGTTTTCGTTTTTCCTATAAGCCGCATTACAATTCCGTGCAAAGTGTCCTGCTTTTCCACAGTTGTAACATTTTACTTCAGAGCCTTTGCGTGAAGTTGGCATCATTCGAGAAATAGTCTGGATAAAATCTTTCATGGGTTTCTCCAGAGACTCACTTGGCTCAACTTCCAGCCTATGAACTTTATGTGTTTGTTTGCTTAGAAGGCTTGCTGTTTCCTGCGTTAAAGCAAATGACACTGTTTCGGCAAACGTCTCCTTTGGCATGGAATAGACTGCGCGTTTGGTATCTGCATCTCGTATTCCATTCATGAACGCCTGAATTTTTAATAATTCTATCACTTCCGCTGGTGCGTCTGCGTTGGCCAAATGCGCGAGCCGCTCTATCTCCGTCGCATATTCTTGTAACGGCTCGTTCGCTTTTTGGTAACGATTCATCAGCTCCATCTGGAGCATTTGTTTTCTATGGTCGCTACCATATCGGCGTTCAATCACTGCCATTAATGCGTCGTAGTTACTACGTTCAATTTCGGGAACTGTTTGCAAAACCTCAGCGGCGGAGCCCTTCAATGAAACCACCAAAGCTGCCACTTTGTCTGCCGTAGTCCGTGCTTGCGATCTGCCTTATAACCTGTACCAGGCAATCCACGAGACTCCAACTTTTCTCTTAGCTGAGGTATTTTTAGGTCTATAAACTTTACCATGATTTAGGATTATTCTACAATCCCACTTCTGACACCAATTGTTACGTAAATTTTATATTTGACGTTTTCGATTCTCTCGGTTCGATCTCTGGATTGCAAATAATCCAATAAAACACAAAAGTTTACTTGTTTCTAATTTTACAGATTTATTATTTCACTTATTATTTCCACTTATTATTTTCTACACTTATTATTCAACACTGGTCAGTTTGCTTTTAGATGGCACGATGTTTCTTGTTCAACGATTAAATTCGAACTGTCCTCCTGCGCCATCTGCGGTCTATTTATATGCGAACTGACACTTCTGTGGAAGGTTCTGGAATTATCTAGTAAATTGTCGATCGTTCTCTACTTTCTATCTCGCGATAGATGTCGTGTTTATTGCATGCTTGCTGTCGAAGTTTCTCGAACTATCTATTTCTTTCTATCTTGCGATAGATGGCGCGTTTATGCTTTTACTCATGCTTACGTCATACTGTATGCTTTTATTATTCACGATCAGTCACCATGTGTTTTTTAGTTTAAGTCCAATAAACTTTTATTGCAAGATCATGTAAAAACGAAACGTAAACGAAAACGCGTTTTATTTTGTGCTTTTTGGTAACGTTTGTTGGTATTCGCAATGGATTTACTGTCAAATCCACGATAAACTATGAAAAGCACAAAAGAGAAACGCACTTTCGTGCGTACAATTTTAACAGTTTACTTGGGCGTTTATTTGGTGTCCTGGAAGTTTCAAATAGCTCGCGCACAAAAGACCATGATTTGATTTCTCAAAAGCATACTCTTCCTTGTTATTGTCCATCCACACAAATCAGTGTAATTAATCTCTTCAATTATATCGTCATTCTCATACAATTCACTATAATGTCTTTAATATGTGAAGTAAATTCTTGGAGTTGTAAATAGATAGTTGTACAAAATATACAATTAAATGCAAAAATGTTCTTTCCAACACGTGTGTCGACATGGTTATTTCACTGCACTTGTGAAAATCACTAATCTTCGCCATGGTGATGGATGAATGTAATTATTAATTAGGTTAGATAGGTTAGAAGCAACATTTTAGGGGGTTATTTCTGAACGCCCGGGCCTTTAACTCCCATGAATTCTTCTCAATTATGCTTTGTTATTTTCGCTGAACAGATGCTTTGCTTTCTGAAAAAGAAGAACAAGCAAGCAAGTCCCGATTTTACGTATGTTGTTGGTTTTCTTATATGCTTTTCAGGTCTGTAGATGAAAACGTACGAATTTTAACCACTTTTAGAACCTGATGTGATTCGTCTTTCACATGTCATACAATGCCCATCGGAAAACCATGCGTCTGCATACAACTATCCAAAAAATTGAGCACTATTTCTTTAAATACTTATAAAAACACATTCAGATACACTTTATTACTTCAACGTGCATTTCTATCTAATGTATTTTGCAAAATAAGCACAAAATATTATGAAAAAAGTTGTTTTTCACCAACAACAATCTTCGACATTAGCTCTGATCACTTTATCTTTTTTCTTCGCGTTTATTTATGAAACAAAGTTCCATTGAAGTCTCTTTTCTACACCTAGGTATACCAGCTCACATAGCTGATAAGACATGTCATCAAACCGATGTTACCAGATACCACTAAAGCGAATTTTCGCTGCAAAATCTTTACATTTTTAAAAATTACTTAAAGGAATATGTAAAATACTTCAAGCTTGGTAACAACGTTTCGTCTGAGTTGGTATAGTGAAATACAACAAATGACAGACAAAGAAAAATAAACAAAAATCTTTACGTAGAATCATCCCATACGCTCAAAATAAGTATGTTTTGACTGGTGGGACTCGCCAGTCACTCCTGGGCCTTCAAGGCCCGGGCGTTCAGGAATAACCCCATTAGATTCACACATTAAAGAAACAATTTGACAACTGCGAATGGTGAAATATGAAACAATTATAATTTTTCACCATACATAGTATTAGCAAACAATAACAACAATATGGTTCATATCACGTATTGCTTACGTGAATTTAACATTGCTATAAAAAATGCTGTCAAACCGAATTTTGAAAACGGCGAATTGGAAATGTCCTTTCTCGTATTCTCTGGTTTAGGTGAGAAAGTGCCGATTCACATTGTTTCTGACCCAATTCAAGTGTTTCATGTAAAAACTTTTCGCTGGCCAGAGCTCCGCTGGCGGAATGCATCTAGCATTCCAAAACAAAATGACATTGCATCCAAGTTCGCATTAGTAGTCTTTGTTTTATTATTAAAAATGCAATGATAATGACAATATTAAAAAAATGAAAAATGTGATTGGGCCGGTGAAAGGGGACGGAGTTTTTCATATAGGAAGTCACAGTTACGTTCCCCTGTTGCTGGTAACATGTTTGCAGGGGAGGGGTTACTACATAAGAAACTCAACATTACAGACCCTGGAAGAAGAGTGACCGGGACAGGGAGGGTTAAGCTTTGAGACCCCAATTTCAATCCAGATTTTTAAGTCGAATGAATCGTTTGTTTTGAGATAGCAACTTAGTTAATTATTCATATATGTAATGAATTCAAGACATCAATTTTTTATTTATTTATTTAAGTCAATATTTAGTCTATTTAATATCTATTTTACTTTTAAATAGTTTATTACTTAATTAGAACCAGTTTGGGAAAAGTATTGTTACGTAAATTTTATATTTGACGTTTTCGATTCTCTCGGTTCGATCTCTGGATTGCAGATAATCCAATAAAACACAAAAGTTTACTTGTTTCTAATTTTACAGATTTATTATTTCACTTATTATTTTCTACACTTATTATTCAACACTGGTCAGTTTGCTTGTAGATGGCACGATGTTTCTTGTTCAACGATTAAATTCGAACTGTCCTCGCTGCGCCATCTGCGGTCTATTTATATGCGAACTGACACTTCTGTGGAAGGTTCTGGAATTATCTAGTAAATTGTCGATCGTTCTCTACTTTCTATCTCGCGATAGATGTCGTGTTCATGCTTTTACTCATGCTTACATCATACTGTATGCTTTTATTATTCACGATGAGTCACCATGTGTTTTTTAGTGTTATCGTGAACCTTCGATTGTAAATTCGTCACACTGCCCTCCACTTAAGTCTGATCGTCCCGAGACACAAAATTCCTTGAGCCAAATGAGGCTAGTCTCTCCAAATGGACGACTTTTATTTTACCTCGTCTCTACATGTGGGATTGTACGATACACAACATCGTTCAGTCGCTTTATGACTTTATATGGCCCTTCGATGGGACGATGTTTGCAGCTTTGGAGACATACCCTTTTTTCGTTGGGGATTGTAGAGCAACACCAAGTCGCCTTCTCGAAATCCTTCAGAATTCATAGCTCGGTCATATCGATCTTTCATTCTATTGCTCACCAGCTGTGTTCGCTGCCTAACATGTTGGTGTATTTCATCCATTGCAACGCGTTCAAACGGAGCTCCTGCATTGTACTGCCGCAAACTTTCTCTGGTTTTAGCATTCGGACCCTTAGCTGCCATGCATTGGGCGCAGTTTTTGATCCATTCAGCAACTGATTCTTGGCAATTCACCCAGTAAAACCGTTGCTTAATCTTTTTCAGAGTTTTCATAACGCCGAGATGCCCTCCACTTGGTCCATTATGAAACTCTTCTAAAACGGCTGTTGTTTTAGACTTTGGTAGGACAATCAAATCGTGAGTGTGTCTACCATCCTTACTTTCCCATGAACGATGCAGTACTCCGTTTATCAACTTCAAGCTATTCCATTGCACCCAATACGCCTTGGCTAATGGACTTTCCGATGCCATTTCTTTCTTGGTTGGTCTTTTATTCATTTCTTTCGCTTTCATGACCTTAACCAAATCTGTATCCTCCAGTTGACATTTCCTTACAGCGCTTGATTCCCATTCATCATCAAGTTGCACATTTGTTCGTCGGATATCAACTATACCTTCGCATCTTTCAGCCTGAGAGCAATGCTTACGATCCAATGCACATGGGCGTCGAGATAGTGTATCGGCGTTTCCATGTTGTCCACCTTTCCGATGCTGTATTTGTGAAACCGAGACAGTGTGGCCGTCATTTGCGGGAACCAGTTCACGCCCCTTTAAGCTGGTCCGTTTAAGTTTAATGGTTGTTTTTCCAAAAGCACCAATTCCATTTTCGGCGCTTCTCTTCTTTGTGTTTTCGTTTTTCCTATAAGCCGCATTACAATTCCGTGCAAAGTGTCCTGCTTTTCCACAGTTGTAACATTTTACTTCAGAGCCTTTGCGTGAAGTTGGCATCATTCGAGAAATAGTCTGGATAAAATCTTTCATGGGTTTCTCCAGAGACTCACTTGGCTCAACTTCCAGCCTATGAACTTTATGTGTTTGTTTGCTTAGAAGGCTTGCTGTTTCCTGCGTTAAAGCAAATGACACTGTTTCGGCAAACGTCTCCTTTGGCATGGAATAGACTGCGCGTTTGGTATCTGCATCTCGTATTCCATTCATGAACGCCTGAATTTTTAATAATTCTATCACTTCCGCTGGTGCGTCTGCGTTGGCCAAATGCGCGAGCCGCTCTATCTCCGTCGCATATTCTTGTAACGGCTCGTTCGCTTTTTGGTAACGATTCATCAGCTCCATCTGGAGCATTTGTTTTCTATGGTCGCTACCATATCGGCGTTCAATCACTGCCATTAATGCGTCGTAGTTACTACGTTCAATTTCGGGAACTGTTTGCAAAACCTCAGCGGCGGAGCCCTTCAATGAAACCACCAAAGCTGCCACTTTGTCTGCCGTAGTCCGTGCTTGCGATCTGCCTTATAACCTGTACCAGGCAATCCACGAGACTCCAACTTTTCTCTTAGCTGAGGTATTTTTAGGTCTATAAACTTTACCATGATTTAGGATTATTCTACAATCCCACTTCTGACACCAATTGTTACGTAAATTTTATATTTGACGTTTTCGATTCTCTCGGTTCGATCTCTGGATTGCAAATAATCCAATAAAACACAAAAGTTTACTTGTTTCTAATTTTACAGATTTATTATTTCACTTATTATTTCCACTTATTATTTTCTACACTTATTATTCAACACTGGTCAGTTTGCTTTTAGATGGCACGATGTTTCTTGTTCAACGATTAAATTCTAACTGTCCTCCTGCGCCATCTGCGGTCTATTTATATGCGAACTGACACTTCTGTGGAAGGTTCTGGAATTATCTAGTAAATTGTCGATCGTTCTCTACTTTCTATCTCGCGATAGATGTCGTGTTTATTGCATGCTTGCTGTCGAAGTTTCTCGAACTATCTATTTCTTTCTATCTTGCGATAGATGGCGCGTTTATGCTTTTACTCATGCTTACGTCATACTGTATGCTTTTATTATTCACGATCAGTCACCATGTGTTTTTTAGTGTTATCGTGAACCTTCGATTGTAAATTCGTCACAATATTTTCAGGCAGAGATAAGGAGATAGGAAACTGCTGAAATAAACCAAAAAATGCAACTCTGATGTAAAGCAGTGTTTGTAAAAACCTGAAAAATGCTTCTCAGAAACTCAACTATCAGACCCCATTGATGAAGAGCGTTAAGGAAAGGGAACCGGGTTTTTCGTATAGGAAAGTCATAGTTCGTTGTTTGTTGCGGGTGTTACTTTCGCGGGGAAGGGGTTATTGGAAATAGAAACTCAACTATCAGACCGCCTTGAAGAAAAGTGATCGGGACGGAGAGGGCTCAGCCTTGAGACCCCAATGACAATTCAGATTTTTAAGTCAAATCGTTTGTATTGAGAAAGCAACTTGTTAATTTTTCATATAAGTAATGAATTCAAAGACATCAATTTTTATTTACTTTTTTATGCCAATATTTAGTCTATTTAATATCCATTTTACTTTTAAATAGTTTATTACTTAATTAGAACCTATTTTGTAAAAGTATTTTAAGTTTAGAAATCATTGCAAGTGCAGATTAACAACAAAAAATCTAATGTAAATTGTTTTATGCGCTCAAATCCTCCACTATTTGATACTTTCTACTATTTAAAACTGTATGACCTATTCTATGAACAATTCAAGCAAAATAAAACATTGTAAAATCAAATTGATTATCCAATTAAAATAAAAGTGCAGACATAAAATGGCGTTGGTATACCTTCATATTTTCGTTCACCTCGCCATTGAATTTGCCGATACTAGTGTTGCCCGTTTGTATAGAACGCAGATATTTTTTGGCCTGTTATGAATTCTGGTACCAAAGCAGTGTTGCCGGTATGCTACAATATGAAATAAATTTAATGTTTTTCTTAATTACCAATTATATCAGTGCATAAATGTGCTTGAACTGTTAACAAAACGTTCATTCTTGCTTCATGGAGTACAAATTACTTCCTAGAATAGAAAATTATAGTGTTCTTTACACCGAGTGCTACAAAAAGTACTTTTACCTTTTTCGTACTTTCTGAATTTCCTTTTGTTAACGGAAAATGTAACTCTGCTTTATATTATCATTGATTTTTTCACCACAATTGACGAAATGAATTAATTTTAGATGAAATCTTCTATTTTATTCATGGATATCGTATTTAGCGATACAAATAATGTTAACTAAATGTACAGAATTCCGCCATTTGTTTGTTTAGGTGTATTCTTTATTTTCAGTGGCTATGAGTAACTTTCTTTCCTTTTATCTTTGCTGCAATAGCTAAACATCCTAGCAAAATTTCAAAAGTTCGATAACGAACATGGTTGCGAAGTTATACATAAATCTCCAGGACGCAAGATTGCATATGTGTTCCAAACAACCATGTTGGTATTGTATTTAATACCAAGCAGCCTATTATGACAAAGTATATTCGTCCCAAATTTCATAGCTCTATTCGTTCTCCCTTAATCGTGATTTCTACAGACGGACGGACGGACTTGGCCAAATCGACTTAGGAGGTGATTCTGAGCCAGAATATATATACTTTTCTATACCACGCCTCCTTTAATGTGTTGCAAACGAAAGCACAAATTGAATATAATCTCATCCCTTCGGGTATAAAAAGCATTCCTTTTAAATAATAAGAATTTAATGCCTTAAGAATTTAAGTCCTTCAACGTATTTATTTATTTATGCATACAACCATTTAAGTTTTTATACGATACATAACATTTAAGTTATTAGATGAATTATTTTGCTTATAATAATCTGCAATTATATTCCGGTTCGTATTCGGGTGTGCCATAAGGGCCGCGTGCACCTATGCCAGATACGCTAATACTACTGTTCTGCGGTCCGTGCAGAGGAGCCGCATTTGTTGGAGCATGTCCGTAGCTATAGCTATCATAAGCTTGTTGCTTGTAAGCAACGTGTTCGTCGTAACCTTGTCTGCAATGAAAGAAAGGAAAATTTACTTTCACAATAAAAATTCACATCTTTCAGTCTCTAAACTCAGTCGACTTGACATTTTTTTATTAGCCGAAAAAGACAGAATATATATTTTGATCATAAAACCTACCCGTACGTTTCGTCCATAGCACTTCTGGCCATCTCAAGTATGGACATAACTTTCTGTTTTGGCGGTATGGAATTTTTGGCAAAAGAGGGCTAAACCAAAGTCCTAAAAATCCACAAAAAATTATGAAATTCAAAATTTCGCAAGCATGCCATTCACTCTACCTGTAGCCATGATGTAAGCCAGGTGGTAAGCTTTTACCAATTTGTGATGCGCCGTCGCCGCCACCATCACCACTTCCAGTAGTTGCAACTCCACATAATCATGCAACTTAGCCATCATGATCGGTTATGCTGGTATTGTCCATTAGCTCGCGCACTTCCTCTTGACGAATGACATCATTGCTGTCCGGAATTAATAATTCCTAATACTTGCCGTGCCACTTGCACAGTCCAGTGCATGATTTAACTTCATTAAAAACCCTAATTTCTTTGCGAAATAACTAAACAATTTTCGCAATCTAATAAATTTTTGTTCTCATAAAATTATAAACAAAGAAAATGTCAAATAAACGTGACGACATGCGGTGATCTTCACATACAGCACACATATGCTATGCGTGTGTCCCCACGTAAATATAAACGAAGAAATTCAGTCTTTGTCCGACATATTTTTTGGCGGGAACGAAGTTTCCTATCTCCTTATCTCTGTTTTCAGGTTAGCAAACATTGCAAGTGCAGATTAACACAAAAATATTTGATGTAAATTGTTTTATACGCTCAAACGTGCCACTATTTTATACTAGAAACTGTATGACCTATTCTATGTACAATTCACGCAAAATAAAACATTGTAAAAACAAATTGATTATTCAATTAAAATAAAAGAGCAGACATAAAATGGCGTAGGAATGCCCTCATAAGGAGATAAGGAGATAGGAAACTCCGTTCCCGCGAAAAATTATGTCGGAAAAAAACTGAATTTCTTTGAAAATGTAAGTGGGAACACACGTATAGCATATATGTGCTGTATGTAAAGCTCGCCGCACCACGTGACGTTTATATGACATTTTCTTAGTTTACTATTTTAAGAGATCAAAAAATGTTTAGCAAGTGAAAAATTTTTAGCTATTTCGTGAAGAAATTACAAGTTTTAATGAATTTAAATGAAATTATATTAATTGCATCAATACCGCGACAAAAATACACAAGTTTTGTCTTTCACAAGTTCTTGGTGAAATACAAAATTAGTCTAACTAAACGGACGAAAATTAAGAACTGAGAACGCGTCCCTGGTCTGCACAAATTGGATTAACACGTTTCATTGCAAAAGGCTCATTGGACGATGCACTGTACTGCGAAAATAGCACGGAAAGAGTTAGGAATTTTTAATTCCGGACAGCAACGATGTCATTCGTCAAGAGCAACTGCGCGAGCTAATAAACAATACCAGCATAACCAATCATGATGGCTAAGTTGCATGATTATGTGGAGTTGCAACTATTGGAAGTGGTGGCGGCGGCGGCGAATCACAAATCACAAATTGTTAAAAGCTTACCACCACATCATGGCTACAGGTAGAGTGAATGGCATGCTTGCGAAATTTTGAATTTCATAATTTTTTGTGGATTTTTAGGACTCCGGCTTAGCCCTCTTTTGCCAAAAATCCCATACCGCCAAAACAAAAAGTTATGTCCATACTTGAGAAGGCCAGAAGTGCTATGGACGAGTCGTACGGTTAGGTTTTATGATAAAAATATATATTCTGTCTTTTTCGGCTGATCAAAAATGTCAAATCGATTGTCAAGTTTAGAGACCGAAAGATGTGGATATTTATTGTGAAAGTAAATTTTCCTTCCTTTCATTGTAGACGAGGTTACGACGAACACGTTGCTTACGAGCAACAAGCTAATGATAGCTATAGCTACGCACATACGCGGCCCTTATGACACACCCGAATACGAACCGGAATATAACTGCAGATTATTATCAGCATTCACCAAATTATGGAGGTCTGTGGAATTATTTACAGAATAATTCCGACAGAAGCTCTGCATGCAATTGCAACATTCGGAAGTTACACTCTCGTAAGTTATAGGTATATTCATCATTCCCTTTGCCTTTTTGGCTTTCTTTGATTTATTTACATATTTTATTTAATTCTCTACATTTTAGGTATTCTAGATACGTAATATTTAAAAAGTAAATAAATACATAGAACTTATCTAATATTCTTTGTCATTTGTCATTTGTCATTTGTCTTAACAAATATTCTTTGTCATAATAGGCCGTTTGGTATGTAACACAATACCAACATGGCTATTTGGAACACATATGCAATCTTGCATCTTGGAGATTTATAACTTCACAACCATGTCCGTTATCGAACTTCGAGAAAGTATGCTAGGATATTTAAGCTATTGCAGCAAAGATAAAAGGGAAAAAAGTTACTTATAACTACTGATAATAAAGAATACTTCTGAACAAACTAATGGCGGAACTCTGTAGAAGAATAGAAGATTTCATCTAAAATTTAGTCATTTCTGAAATTGTGGTGAAATAATCAATCATATTATGAAGCAGCGTTACATTTTACGTTAACAAAGGAAATTCAGAAAGTACGAAAAAGGTAAAAGTACTTTTTGTAGCACTCGGTGTGAAGAGCATTATAATTTTCTATTCTAGGAAGTAATTTTTACTCCGCGAAGCAAGAATAAACGTTTTGTTAACAATTCAAGCACATTTATTCACTAATATATTTGCTAATTAAGAAAAACATCTCACTTATTTTATATTGTAGCATACCGGCAACACTGCTTTGGTACCAGAATTCATAAGAGGCGCAAAAATAGATGCGTTTTATACAAACAGGTAACACTAGTATCCATTTTATGTCTGCTCTTTTATTTTAATTGGATAATCAATTTGATTTTACCATGTTTTATTTTGCGTGAATTCTTCATAGAATAGGTCATACAGCTTCTGGTATAAAATAGTGGCGAATTTAAGCGTATAAAACATTTTACATTAGAATTTTTGTTGCTAATCTGCACTTGCAATGATTTCTAACCTTAAAATACTTTTCCCAAATTGGTTCCAATTAAGTAATAAACTATTTAAAAGTTAAATGGATATTAAATGGACTAAATGTCGGCATAAATAAATAAATGAAAATTGATGTCTTAGAATTCATTACTTATGTGAATAATTAACTAAATTGCTATCTCAAAACAAACGATTCGACTTAAAAATCTGAATTGTCATTGGGGTCTCAAAGCTGAACCCTAAATAGATATAAGAGAGGATACACACAAAATGCACATACATATTAAATGCATACATACGTTCAGCCGTCTCCTAGGATTTATGCCTCGTTTACACAGTGCGAGCTAGCGTACGAGTCAGCCTTCCGAGTAGCTGCACTGCAGTAACTCGCAACGTTTGGACGTAACTTACGAGTAACTCGTACGTGTGAGTTGGTTAGTAGCTCGCATCCGAGTTACTTCAACATTTTTTGTTTTCACTCGCCTGCTCGCCGGACAGCTGTGCGTGAAACAGATGGTTTTTTTGTGTACTGCGCCGAATCGTTCGAAATGGCTGCGGATAGATGGTCTTCTGACAATAATATTTCTTTCATGAAACTCTACAGAGACCAAGAAAACCTGTGGAATTGTTTCGATAAAAACTATCGAAATAGAGATATGAGAAAAGCATCTTTGGAACATATCGCAAAAGGAATGCGCCTAGGTAACACCACTGAGGTAACCAAGAAAATAGAAAATTTACGATCCAGCTACAATCAAGAAGTGAATAAAATCGAAAAAAGCAAGAAGAGTGGCGCTAGCGCAGACGAGGTGTACAAACCATCCATAAAATGGTTTGATATAATGGATTATATAATGAAAACAATTAATTTAAAAGAAAAGAAAACAACAATCCCAATCCTTTTCTTTCGCCCTTTTTTTATATTGGCTATGGTTATAGATATTTTCCAATTCACGTTGTCATAGAGCGTATCACCGTTTTTTTTATTAAAACAAGTTGACTCGACATCGCGACTCGACTAGGACTGGGCAGTAGCTAGGTGTCGTGACAGCAAAGGCGAGCCGAGCTGCTGCCTAGGAATTTGACAAGCCTAGTAGCTGTCTACTGGCCAGGCAGCAGCTTGCACTGTGTAAACGAGCCATTAGTTAGAAAAAAAGCATTGCGTGCCTCTCCCTTTTTTTCGTTTCTTTTTTTTTTGTCGTGTTTCTCGAAAGTGTAGCAGAACATTATTTCATTGTGTTCAATCGTTGTGGCCCCGATGTAGACAAGTTACAACAAAAACAAAGAAAAGAACGATATATGGAATAATGAGTACGTATGCTTAGGAGTTTGAGCGGAGGGAAACAGGGAGAGCTTTTTCTTCTTAATTTCTTAATTACTTTTCAGACGCTTCTGGTGAAAACAAAGCACCATCGACGGAGTGGCGAGCGGCGCAAATTCTTGCCTCTCGTTCCTTTGGAGTTTGACCGGAGGGAAAGAGGGAGAGTTGTTTGCGTTTCTTTCGTTCCTTTGGATAGAAGTTCCTTTGGATAGAAGTTGGATAGAAGTTCCTTGAGATAGAAGTGCATCAACATTAAGACAGCAACTGCAAATTTTCGAACAAGCAGTAAAAATTAATGTCGGTCGGGTAAAGGCAACACAGCATTGTTGTTTATTGCGATTTTCATACGGCAGTCACAAAACAGCAGTCGTGCCGATTTGTGCCTAGCTGTCTTCGAAACGGCTAGTGCACAGCTCTAGTACCAAACCAACCTTTCCTATAAGAAATAATGTAAAAATGATTTATCCGTTCTCATGTTAGAAAAAACTCTTTTTAAGCACATTAATAAAAAAATATATTTAATTTTCAAAGGTATAATTTGAAAATTTGTGTTACATGTATTATTTAAATAACATTTAAATTTTATTATAAAATCTTTCCAAAGAGCTCTGTGTTCGTCGTCTCTTCAGGATGTCTCTAACGTGTAACATTGTCCGATATTTACCAAGTGATGCTATTGAGATTTGTTTGGACTTTGTTAGGGTGGTGTTTTTCTGCAAATTTGTGTCCATCCATTCAGGCAAGATAAAACAATCTCTTTTTTCAATTACATTGTAATTCTAGTCATTTTTTCAGTTTTCTGTTTCTTTTAATTTTCTTATTGGCATTCATTATTAAAAAACAAGCTCAGAATCTCACTTTCATCGTCGTCGTCAAAAACAGCTGTTTTGGTCTTTTGCTGTTCACATATGTGACCTGTAGAAGCAAAACAAATCTCTTTCAATTGAAGTCGTAGTCAAATATGTCATAGTGCTACTTTTTCATAGATGGCGCATATGAACAAAAGTAATAAATGTTCGCATAAATTTAGTCGTATACTGAAATAAAGTCGTATATCGAGTCGTATATTTTGTCGTCAAAACGGACGTATTCTGAATTCGACGTATTCCAAAGCAGACGTATACCGAGGTTCCACTGTATTTCATATGGAGAGATTGAGAGGAGCATTGCTGCTTCAAAGCTCGAGAGGACACGAGCAACAAGGGCAGCGAAGTTAAAAAATTTTTCTTGGCGCGTGTCAACAGTATTGCTAAATGAAGAAAAGAAAGCAACAGTGTTGCGTATTTCTCTTGAATTTATTTTTACTTACATAATCTAAAATAAATATTGTGTAAATAGTAAATATTGTTGTAAAAAATGTTTGAGTTAATATGTGTTTTTAAGTAAAAATGTCTTTCCTCCTTTTTACTGTTATATAAAATTATAAAATAAATTAATTTTAATAAGAATTAAATAAATTAATTTTTCTCTTAATTTTGTTGGTTGCAAATGCACAGTTCATATTGAATATGTTAAAAAAATTTATAAATAAAAAAATTAACTATGAATTCACTTTATTAAAAACACAATTAAAAAAATCTTAAAAAAGAAACCTCAAACTGAGCTTTGAAACGGCGAATTTGCGTCATTATTAGTATGTCAACATCGGTCTTTGGTCATATATCATAGTATTTAAGACAGTTGTCTTTTGGCCGTCGTTGTTGCTGTCGTAATTTTTTATTTTCTTTAAGAAATTAATTACAACAAAAAGAAGAAAAGAAGAACTAAAAAAAAATTTTTGCTATCGTAGAAAATTTTTTACTCGGAATGCAGATTTGATTTGTAATCTTAAAACTAACACCATGCGAATTTGGATGAAATGTCATTTTGTTGCCGATTTTAATTTTAGTTCAGAAAGAGCAGGTAAAACTGGAATTATAATCATTTAATAAAAAACTGATAAATTTCGTTATAATGATTTAACTGATTACAGATATAAACTAGTATAACGATGCTTTTTAGTTGAAAGAATTGATATTTTTCTAGTTTTTATTTTAAACTTTAAAATATTTTCAACGTCTTTATTTTAAACGTCCTAATAGTTATTTTTTTCGCCCGAATAGCCACAACAATTTGCAACCGTGTGTCTCTGTTACGAGTAGAAACAAAATCGAAATCGATCTCTTTCAATCCACCATTTTGCTGAGAGCGTAATTGAGTGGATATAAAAAAAAACGTTTTCCGAACCCTGGTATGTAATATAAAAATACATACATATGTATATGTACATAAAGACTAAAGGCAGAACCAAGCAATGCATAGGAATAGAAAAGTGGTGAAGAGCGAAACTACGAATACACAGGTTTTAATGTACGCACCCATACAGTGCACATTCATGGTTTCGTCAAGTTCGTACTCTCTTTCCATGCATAGCTTGCATAAAAATGTGCGCTCTGGATCGCACTTTCCATAACAAACAACGGAAAAAGAGTTGCCAACCACACGCTGATTTGCAACTTCAATTTTTGCAACGTAAAATCTTATTATTTTTAGTTAGTGTTTTCCTATTGAAAAGTCCCAGAAAAGTACTACAAATTGCTAAAAATAATACTACATGACGCGTTTTAAAGTTTTTAGTTAATTTAATGCAATGTTCAATGATTTTTTCAGTTTCTAAAAAGCATACACAGCGATTCGTAACTTTATTTGTGATTGGCCACCCTTACAAGTAAAAGAATTTTTTTCTCATAATGCTACAAACAGCTGTTTTGATTGACTTCAATTCCATGCATTGCTTGGTCGTCGTACTGATGCATGAAATGAATAGCTTGAATTTCGTTTAGTTCTCTCTCGAAACTTAACATGAATATGCATTGCGTGGTTCAGCCTTAAGAGTATAAACACAATCACTGCAGCTGTGCAACTACAGCGCTCTCTATCTGCGCATTTAAGTTAAATATCCTGCTTAGCTGGTTGCAGCTATAAACATTTTGTTTACATGCGCATGTTTACGTTTTTCCAAAATGTTTACGTGTGTTTGGATTTTCTGTCGGAAACGTATATCTTTTGAATTCAAATTTGGCAGCACTTAATTAATTTAATGGGATTTTCAGTAAACTGTAGGCACCACTCTTGTGGGGAAAAGAACCTGAATGCTGTAAACACAATCACAGCAGCGAGAAGAAACTTCAAGTTAGGGCTGCAAGAAATAGCGTATCGTTAAACCAAATGGCAGAGCAGCATCTTCTGGCAGCAAAAAATTGCATATGAGAAAATCAAATGTAAAAATTTCCTTTGTTTACAAACAGCTGTGTAAAACAACAAAAATGCGTTCTGCTGCTGTCAAAATTCGAATTAGCTCGACAGCAAATTGAAGATTCAGCAGCAAGTAAGGGCAGCAAAATGGAAATCATACTTTTTTCTCGATCTCCATAAGAGCCCATGTAATTTTGACAGTTGAGAAATGAAGTTGCTTCTCGCTGCTGTGATTGTGTTTAATGCTTAAGCAATGTAGCTGAGAGAGAAATTGAATAAATTCAATTTCAGTTGTGCAGCTGGTATAGCTGGTGCAGTTTTGAAGCTCCATAGGTATTTGTATAAATGAGGACCTGAGCTGCAGTAATTGTGTTCATACTCTAATTTTCTGTGCTGTTTGCTGCCATATTGGGCGTTCGCCTTTGTTCTGTTGTTAATATGTTTTATATGTCCTATAATATGATATGACGTTTTTATTGTACGTCAGGCGAAATCGATCGCTGAAGCCTGTAGAAAACTTTTTATTTGTACAGGGGGTCGATTCTCGTTCTGTGAAACTGTGAAGTAACAAGTTTTATCTTGTTATTACTGAGTTTCTGATTCACGTTTGATAATTTACTTTACACTCACAATCTGCTTATGAAAAGTCGTTGAGTTTCTAAAATTTTAAAAAAAATTACATTTTTAGACCACCCTTTCGGCAGTAGTATACATGTTCAATATAATTTTTTTGGAGCCGATATTTTAATATGGGTCCCATCAATAAGACCAATAATTCCAGGAAATTGGTGCATTTCCATAAATTTCATTTTAACCTCAGGAAATTCTTCACGTCTCGAAAACTTCATGTGTCTGTGGGCTAATTGGTTTAATGCTCTAGTTACTTCTTGCACACAGCAGCTAACTAATGTTTAAAACAGAGCAGACAAAGCATCTTAACCCACACATCGCTGTAAGCTACCAGTCGTAAAAGCTCTACGATTTTTTAACAGCTTAAATGAACAACACTTAACACCTTTATATGGCTTGAAATAAAATGGTTTTTTTGCGAACTGCGCAACAAGGGCAACTCTGCAAATAACTCCAAGTTATTTAAATTTAACTGTCAGGAATTATATATGGAACGATGAAACTTGAAACAGAAATGACAATTATTATTCATTCTCTTTGTACTTATTCTTCCGATTAAAGCACACTTTTCATAATATAAACGAGAATCGCAAAAAAGTATTTTATGAAGTGTAAAAATGAAAATTATCTGTGAAAACTGAAATGAAAAATTTTTTTTTTCACTTCACAGTTTCACAGAACGAGAATCGACCCCCAGGTTGTAAATAAAATAGGTAGGTTGTGCGGAGAACACTTTCGCACCTTAGACGAAACGTCACTGGTATGTTCCCTTACGGTGTAAGCGAGTAACAGATGAGGCTTGTAAACGCAATCATTTCGCTGCCTGCGTATTTAATGAAGAACCTTGCTTCAATTCACCTTATGCCGCTAAAGAGGTCAGTAAGTAGTAAGTATTTTTCTCCCTTACATCTGCTTTTTGTATTAATATTTTTAAATATTAAACTTTTTTAATATTTACCACTGGGCTATATAGACGCAACGCTTTAATTTCGGTTAAGCGCACGCTTTCAGAGGAGAAGAAGTGAATCAAAAAATATATAACAAGATTTTTCATTGAAATATTACATTTTTATTAGGGAACGAGAGCTAATTTCTGATCGTCTTTTTTAGTAGAAGAAATCCGATAAAATCGTCTCTTGAATACCAAAAGACGATAACTTCAACGTTTTACAAGAATTTTAACTATTTAGGTGAATCTTGGAATACGAAAGACGATTCCAATCGTTCACACGAGAAGTAAACAAAACACTGAAAATGAGTGACAGAGAAGAAAGTTCTGAGCAGATCCAGCATACAAATTTTTCGCTTGAAAAAATTGCGTCCGCTTTGTCAGCCTTTCAGACCTTTCTACCCCCTCAGACAAAAAACCAGCAAAAAGCACACACCGTTTGTTGTCCCTGAACGCAGCCATAGACTCCGTTTGCGTGCGTATCCGTCAGGAATCTATTACTATTTTGTCAAGTTTCAAAATCTTTATATTTTATATTAAGATATAAAATGAACTCTGTTTTATATGTCTACTAGCTGTTGCCCGCAACTCCGTTCGCGTGGAATAGTGCTCGCTCTAACTTAGTTTGATTGAATGATTTACATATTTACACATCGCAGTCGTTCGCTTGCAGTATGTATATGTACATACTCGTACATATGATATACACGACACTTGTTTATTTGGTTAGAAGGGGCCCGTTATAGGGTTTCCTTGATAACTCGAGGGTCCCAGAAATACTTCTTGCTTGTTTGTGTCTTACCACGATATAAATTCATTTATTATTGACATCTATTCTGTCCAGCACAATGTTAACTTAATTTAAAATTGAGACTGAATTCCCCTACAATACTTTATCCCCTATTTAGAGGTTGACTTTTTATAAAATAGGTACCCTATGTCCCTCGTCAGGGTTCCAGCTATCTCCGAACCAAATTTCACCAAAATCGGTGCAGCGGTTTAGCCGTGAAAAGGTAACAGACAGACAGGCTTACTTTCGCATTTATATTAGTAATAGATTATTTTCTATTAAGATTTTGCAACTCTATCTCTTTCATACTATTGTGAAATATTACTTTCTCCTTCAGATAAAAGTGCGATCCCCCGCACTTGTTTGATTTATTGATTTACTAGCTGTTGCCCGCAACTTCGTTCGCGAGTGCACGCTCTAACTTAGTTTGATTGAATGATATACATATGTATGTACACATCACAGTCGTTCGCTTGCAGTATGTATATGTACATACTCGTATATATGATATACACGACACTTTTTTTTTTAGATAGGAGGGGCCCGTTATAGGGTTTCCTTGATAACTCGAGGGTCCCAGAGATACTTCTTGCTTGTTTGTGTCTTACCACGATATAAATTCATTTATTATTGACATCTATTCTGTCCAGCACAATGTTAACTTAATTTAAAATTGAGACTGAATTCCCCTACAGTCCTTTATCCCCTATTTAGAGGTTGATAAAATTTTTATAAAATAGCTAATAGCTTTTTATAAAATAGCTAATAGCTTTTTATAAAATAGCTATAGCTATCCAGCTATCTCCACACCAAATTTCACCAAAATCGGTGCAGCGGTTTAGCCGTGAAAAGGTAACAGACATACAGGCTTACTTTCGCATTTATAATATTGGTATAGATATAGATTAGTATAGATTGAAGAATTATATTTATTTCATTAATAACAAAATACTTAAATTATGAAATTTGATGTGGTAATTTTTAAAATGTAAACAAAACAGTAAAATAAGAAGAAAATCACCCTCTGTGTGTGAAATTATGCCTTAAACACGGAGGGACAAAGCACTGAATACCAAATCTAATATGAAAATTACATAGGCTTTTAAGGGAATCAAGAAAAAATCAATTATCTGGGAACAATTGTCCGAACATAAAAAAACAGCCGTGAAAAACAGAAACAACTGTGTGTAATATATGAACTGCAATGTCTAAGCTTCAAAATAAAGCGCAATTTACTTTGATACTCGTACGTTAAGCTGTATTTTTTATTAAAGTATCGCTCTTAATGAAAGACCCTTTACTTCGATGCTTCTTACCCCAATATATTATTTACGGATAACACTGTTATATTAATTATACCCTACACCCCTTTACTTTCCTTTTGGGGAAAGACCCTTTACTTCGATGCTTCTTACCCCAATATATTATTTACGGATAACACTGTTATATTAATTATACCCTACACCCGAAGGGATGAGGGTATATTCACTTTGTTCTTCCGTTTGTAACGCATTAAAGGAGGCGTGGCAGTTATAGAAAAGTATATATATTCTGGCTCAGAATCACCTCCTGATTCGATTTAGCCATGTCCGTCCGTCTGTCTGTCTGTCTGTCCGTCCGTCTGTGGAAATCACGATTACAGGAGAACGAATAGAGGTATCGTCATGAAATTTGGCAAGAATATTCTTTGTAATCCTACGCTGTTTGGTATTGAAAATGGGGAAAATCGGACCAGTGCCACGCCTACTTTTTATAGAAAATATGCACTCATCCGTGCTTTTAGCTCAATTTCCTGGCTTGTAGACCGAATTTTCAGGTAAAACTTTATTTCCGAGTTCACCATCTTAGACTAAAATATATTCTCAAAAATGGGCGTGACACGTCCACTTATATACTACACCATATAATAAGGTGTTTTGTAGGAAAAACGGGGTTGTAGATGAGTTAATATATCAAAATTTGCTCCCTGTAAATTTAAAAAAGTAGGTGTCACCCGCCTACTTTTTATCACTTCGACAGATGCGGGTGTAGGGTATATGAGCTTCGGCCAAGCCGAAGATAACGCTCTTACTTGTTTTTATATAACATTTGACAAAGATTTATTTCTTACAACCACGCTCAGTCCTGTTTTATATTGGGCAATTATTGCTTTCAACTTTTTTGACGTTCCCTTTTGTAGTTGCCGTTTGCTTTTACGTTGGTCAAGAATTGCTTTCAACTTTTGTCCGCTTTCGTCTTTACGAAAGTTTACCCTCTCACTGACAAACTCGAATAGACAACCTTGCTCTACTTCAACTGAGTGAAGAGCACGTTGAATGAGAAAAATAATGTAAAGCGACGTGCCAAAATAGCGAAAACCACAAAAGGAAAGCAAAAAAGTTGCCGGTACGGAGGTGTCTGTACTCGTCCGCTTGCGTCTTTACGAAAGTTCACCCTCCCACCTATGAAATCGAACTTCGAATTCGAAGTTGAAAGCAATAATTGTCTAATGAAAAGGGGACTAAGCACGGTTTAGTTAAAAATGCTCAAACGTAAAAAATTGCATTTGTTTTTTTTCACGATTTAATAAATTTACATTATTCACTTTTTTACAATTATTTATTTCATTTAAATAATGCAATTATTATTTCTTATATTTGAATATCAAAAGATACGAAAATTATATTTATGCTGCTTTTTTATTTGCAAACTATGTTTTGATATTTATTTGTAAGAAAGAATTAAATAGCTTTATAATGGTTAATTGTTACTTATTTTCAGTTTGAATACTAAACTTTAACTTAAACTAAATTGTAAACCTAAATTTCATTCTCAATTTCGGAATTTAGTCCAAAAATTTAACTTATTAAAAATTCGGTAGCCTTATCGAGGCTTTTAATGCTGTCGCTGAGATACCGAAGATTTTTAAAAAGCAACGATCGCTCATATATTTGTCAAGATATCGACTATTTTCGTTTAGTTTTACATACAGAACAGCTTACTCGAAAAATGTCGGTAAATATCGACAACGATATCGAATTTCATTGCACTACTGTGTTGTTGCAATTGCATGACACTACTGTGTCATCACAGAACAAAGTAATAGGGAAATCTTGTCCCATCGGGCAGAATTGGTCTCCGGGGCTATTGGTTTTCTTTTATGTTGTTTTCTTTTCTCGGCACAAAATTTTGCACTCACACAGTTCAAAACTGTTTATATTCTGACCTGCACTGAAAAAGTGTTGACCTGTTAACAGTCGAGAATCGAACAGAAAAAGTGCAACTCTTAACAGCGTTAAGTTGGCTGACCTGCTGACCTGTCAAAAAAAGCATCATGATGGATGAAGATTTGTGTGAAGGTATGTAAATGCTCTATAAATTATTATATTAGCGTTAATAATTTTATAATATCTAGATTAATCGTGTGAATTCATCTTGGACGAGCTTTCTTCCCCTAAGACAGAAAAAGACTCCAATTCGAGTTCTGAAAACTACCCCAGCACATCTAATGACAAAACTGTGCTTAAAACAATACAGTGTACGACCATATTTGATATAATTTTATTTTTAAATACGGTTCAATTAATTCTACTTGCAGTGTGGACCGATGGAGAAACGCGTCTGCTGCTGGACAAATACGCAATTTATTTGCCCAGAATTGGTCCGATGAAGCAGTTCAGAAACAAAAAAGAAATGTGGTTGAAGATTGGTGCAGACGTTGGAAAAGGCTGGAGGCAAGTAGAGCAACGGTACAAAACTAATATAAGACGAAAAAAAACCATGTTAATAACAACAGAACGAGCGGCGCCGTGAGACAACCAGTGGATTTCGAGAATGAAATAGAAAATATTAATCAACTCGACGACTCCATAGAACCTGCTTTCCAACTAAGCAGCCAAAGTGTCCTCAGCAAGGAAAATACCAAGTACGATTCTTCACCAAAACAAAGAAAAACGCACACGGAAAAGATGCTTGATTTTTTAAAGCAAAAGGAAGAAGCAAAAGAGAGGCGACACAAGGAAAAAATGCAAAAAGCTGAAGAACTTCAAAGTTTGCTACTAAAACTTATCCAAAGCAAGGAGCAATAATAGGAGATATAATAAGGAGCAATAATAGAGATATTATTGAGCAATAATATCTCAAAATGAAGTGATAATGAAAACTTTCAAATGAAGTCTGAATAAGTTAGTATATATTTTTAATGAAGTGACAATTAAGTTTTGAATTTTTATTTTTGCTATATGAAAGAAAGTTTTTGTTTTTGAAAGGTGCTTCCCGATTTAAGTTTTTTACATTTTGATTTATGCACGGCAGATGCATATGCCTATTATGTTCCTAGTCATAAAAGTAAACAAAGCGAGAGCTTTAAAATCGCGTTTTGTTATTTGTTTTATTTTAAATAAATACATTAAATTCACAAGTTGACACAAATTTTGTTCTTGATTTCATTTCTTTTAATTTCACCCAACTGTGTTTGAAGGCGCTCTCTTCTACCTCCGCCACAATCAGAATCGTTTGCCGGATCTATTGCGATTTCCTCTATGGTCCTTTCCTCCATGGTCCAAATGTCGCCTCTCTGCACACAAATATTGTGCAAGGCACAGCAGCTCAAAACAAATTTTGCCATGGTTTCAACGTCGTAAAAATCTAGTCTTATCAACTGACGAAAGCGATTTTTTAGCATTGCAAATGCATTTTCAATTTTTACTCGAGTTTGAGCGAATTTTGGTTGAATTGTCTTTCAGAATCAGTCAAGTTTCCGTAGTCGCGATATGGAGTTAAAAGATATTCCCGCAGCGGATATGCAGCATCTCCTAACAAATGAAATTTTGGTCCACATATTGATGGTATTTCTTTAGATATGAACGATAATTTAAAAATCCTTGAATCGTGAATTTTACTAGGTGCAATTTTACAGTATAAACGTCCAAAAATTTTAAATTCGAGTCGCAAATTCCCTGCATTGTTATAGAAATTCCATCATGTCTATTGATATAGGTTGATCTGATTTTATGTTTTGGAGCCTTTGTACTTATATAGGTGCCATCAATACACCCTAACACATTTGGAAAACCTGATATCTGAAAGTATGAAAAAAGTAAAATAATATATTTGAGATAGGTCAAAAGTTTATTTGCTTTGAATTCAGGCACCTTTTCAAATTCTTTTGCGATAAATTCCTCCTCCTCATCGCTTGTGGGAAATTTTATAAATTCAGGTGAAATCTCCTCAACCATGAAGTTTAAAACTGTGTCCAGGCATGCTTTAAAACATGAAATACTCATGTTAAAAATGTTTGAAACTTCGCGGTAACTGTTTTTATTGCTGCTGAACCTTAAGAAGTAATTGTAATATTCAATTAAATTATTAGACCGATGCAGTTATTAGCATTTTTTTTATTTACCACAAGAAAGACAACATTTCCGTTTCGGCAGACTTCTGAGGTCTGCCGCCTTTATATGTCCTCTCAGAGTAGAATTTGCTTCTCCCGTACCTATCAGCCAAATATGTGGCACATTCGTGTGTCAAGCGAAAGTTGCTCCTGAACTACAACGGAAAAAGAGATTGAAGCTGCATCGGACATTTTCTATTAAAATAAAACTTTTTTACACTTTATTGATACTTTATTAATTATATTTTGTTATTACAGACAATTTTGTCGTTCACTTCCGTATACAAACAAATTTACTTGCGAAATGTCAAAAAAAAATTTATGTTTTATTGCTTTCAGTTGGTACCTCTGGAGGGCAGAACTGTCTGCACTCTACAAATCGACGGTGCAAAAAATTCTGCATTTTTTATGTTTTTCGGTGCAACATTTTCGAGAAAAGAACACGATACATTTTACGGGGTTGCACTTTTTTTGTAGAATAGAACGGAAAAAGTGCAAAACTCCGAAAAAGTGCAGAACGAGGGCAGAATTTTGTCGAGAATAGAAAACGACATTAGAGAATCGCTGTAGCCTCGGTCTCAGCAACTCCATTGGCAACGTCCATTCGAGTCGCTTAAAAGAAAGGTTCTTCATCTGTCGTCTGTAATTATCTTGTGCATGCCTCGTAGAATCCATGGTCATCACGGGAAATGTTGACTGGGCGAACCCCCATCTCTGTCGTCTTCTTCTTTGAACATGTCAAACGATATCATACACAATACATACAATGGATGTTGATGATGCGAATGAGAGTGTGAGACTGTGAGCGGAGCCAACTGAAAAATGCGTGTGCTCTTCGACACTTCGTTTACTAAAAACTAAGCCAACATGCCACCAGCCTTGAACCGTTTAAACAGAAGTGTTCAATGATTAATTAAATTACATTTTGTTTCACAATTCAATAAAAAATTCCAAACACAATACAAATTGTCTGCAAAAACATCTCCCTTTGTTGGCAAAAGTTTTGCGACTGGCCGAACAAGCTCTCCATCGGCCGTCCTCAGCGTGACAACTCGAACGCGTCCCTCCTCTCCTGGATCACATTTTATGACCTTGGCCAATTTCCATTTTGGAGGAGGGGTATTTTCGTTGAGAACAACAACAACATAATTTTCTTCCAAGTTAGGTAAAGAACGGAACCATTTCGATCGACGATGTAAACTAACGAGATATTCATCTTGTCAGCGCACTATGGGCTGGGAGATCTGGAAAGGTGGCTAAAAGTCCGATTCAAGAGAATTTTGATTTGAACAGCACAATTACGTGGTAATATAAGGTTTTGAGGTCCTTGATTACAATCATGGCATTCATTATTTTTATTGGTGTCATACTATGTCTTCTAATTTTTTAAATTTTAAAAGTGGTCCAAGTTATTTGTAGCCTTAAAAACCCACATTTCCTTACAAGCTAGAAAAAAAATTTCACAATCACCAACAAAGCTATTATTTTAGGAGTAAATATTAATAAAATGCAAACCTTTAAACCCAAAAAGTGTGACTTAAACCATTTTCATAATTATGGGCACATATCTGAAAAGGGCAAGTTTGGGCAGGTTAGGATTGTAGTATATTCCATATATGTACTTTAAATTGGCGTATAATACTTTTTTAAAGTGGAGTTTTCTGGAGTAATCAAACGGTACTAACCAACATTACTAAAAATTAGCAATTTACGAGTAAAGCACCTTTTTTATTAAATTAGTGAGTGTTTTATTTAACCTTTTTTTAGCTTCTGATTAAGCTCCTATACCAATGTGTAAAACATAATAAATAATGCTTGCTAAAATAATTTATAAAACTGAAAACTGCAACAATGTAAGCTTTGTAATGAATAATTAATCGCTATTCTCGTATTCGGATAGATACCAACGGAGCAATAATTAATTACTGTGCGTGAAAGTTATTTCATATGTTCATTAATATGTCTAGATAATGATGTCATATAATTTTCGATTCTCAAGTTGATAATTCCGTGATAGGTGTCGGTTAAAATGTCGATTAGAGAATCTTGAATCCGTTTGACATTGGTCAATTGGTCATTGGTCAAAATGGATTGAAGGGTAAATTCTAAGAATGTTTGTCATAGTTTTTCGGAGATGAGCTGTTGGTTAAGGTTTTTAAGCTGGCTGTTAGTCTGATTTATTGCAACTTTCACTCTTGCAAATTCTTGTTCGATCTCTTGTTGGTTTCTCTTCATGATGTTGAGGGTACTATCTAAAACTGATGTCTGATTTTCAAGTCGTAATAGTAGTGATTCGTCATTTTGTTCGAGTTTGTCAATCATTATTGCTGCTTGTTCTGCATATTCGTTATCGAGAATCGATCGGGCAAGAAGTGGTGCCAATCGATGAATCGCTCTTTTCAAGATGTCATTCTTTGTTTTCACGTCCGCGACGGGAACAACATCGGTGCCCGGGTAGACCTTCATAATTCTTCCTAATGGCCATGTTAGAGGGAGCATTCCATCTTCTTTGATGAGTACCATGGTTCCAGGTGTTACGTTTTGACTGAGTTCCTTCCATTTATTTCTGCTTTGAAGTTCGGTAAGATATTCCTGTGACCATCGAAGCCAAAATTCTTGTTTCATATGGGATACTAATTTGCATCTTGTCAATAACGAAATCTTTGTGGATGAGGCAGTAGCATCTGTTTGCGCTGTAAACGCCTCTCCAATGAGAAAGTGTCCAGGTGTCAAAAAACTTAAATCATTCGGATGGTTTGAGACTGGAATTAGTGGTCGTGAGTTGAGTATGGCCTCAATTCCGATCATGACGGTTTCTAACTCTATAAGTTAATGACGCATTTGAGGCTCCTCTCATGAACAAATGTTTGGAACTCTTTACCGCGGCTTCTCATAGTCCTCCGAAGTGAGGCCTCCTTGGAGGAATGAAATGAAATTGGATGCCCTTGTTACTGCAGATATTCTTTATTGCCGTTGTTGCCTTGTCTGAGTAAATAGTGTTGGAAAGTTCTTCAAGTTTGTTTTTCGCTCCAACGAAATTGGTTGCATTGTCACAATATAAATTGCTACAGTGACCTCGTCGCCCAATGAACCGTTTTCAGCATCCTAGGAAGGCATCAGTTGTGAGATCGCTTGCTAGCTCGAGATGAACAGCCTTTGTGCTGAAGCAGCAAAATATCGCAACATAAGCCTTATGTGGCTTTTCCCTCGGAGTTTGAAGTGTATCCAGAAGGGTCCTGCGAAGTCCACTTCTGCATTGATGAATGGTCGTGCTGATACAGTTCTTGCAGTTGGCAGGCCTCCCATTACTTGTTTAAATAATTGTGGCCTTGCTCGAGTGCATCTAACACAATGCTGTACAATTGATCAAGCCATTGTTTTTGCTTTGATTGGCCAAAATCGTTGCCGAACTTGAGCTACAAGCGTCTGGGATCCGCAGTGAGAGTGTTCTTCATGGAACCACTTCATTTAAAGTTTTGCCAAGGGATCGTTGTAGGGAAGAATCCTTGGATGTCTGGCATCGTACGGAAGCGTTTAAGATTCAATTCGACCACCCACACGAAGAATACCCTCATCATCTAAAAAAGGGTTGAGGCTGCTGAGTTGACTGGTTTTGCTTACTGGAGTGCGTTTATCTAGTGCTTGGAATTCATCTTTAAATTCTGAATGTTGCATGATGCGCACAATCGCTGACAGCGCTTGCCTTATCTCTTGAGGGATAGTAATGAGGTCGTTGGCTCGTTTAGTGTTTAGGGTTTTGGCATGGCGAATAAACCGCTGAACATAAGTGATGATATGGATCAGGCTGTTGAACGAATTTTGATGGTTGATCCTGTACAGCATGTCCTCTGCAGCGTTGATTGTGATATTTAGAACAGCAACCTTTTGTTTTCTTTCGTTGTCTGTCTGCAGCGTTATGGTGCGGGGCTGCTCGGATAACCATGTGTTTGTTTTCTCGATCGGTCCAAAGAACCACATATTGCACGATTTAAACTGCCTCGGTGATATCCCTCGCGATATTAAATCAGCCGGATTGTCTTCTGAATTGACGTGTCGCCATTGTTCAGCCAGTGTTAATCGTTGAATTGTGGCGACTCGGTTTGCAACGAAAGTGTGGAATGATGATGACGTTGAGTTGATCCGTGACAAGACGATTTCTGAGTCCATCCACAAGAAGATGGGTACGTCTCCCAACTTCAACTCGACTACTATCCGATGTATTAATTGCGCACATAAGACGACCGCGCGCAGTTCTAGCCTTGGTAGGGTTTGTTGTTTAACCGGAGCTATTCGCGATTTGGAGCGTAGCCGTCGTACTGCAATAGTTTTATCTGCATTGGTGAATCGGACATATGTGTATTGCTGTGCCATATGCCTTCTCTGAAGCGTCAGCAAAACCATGAAGTTGAAAGAACGTTCTGGTGTTGTTGTTGTTACGTGCCTGCCGATTGTAGTGTCGTTGAGCACTGGCAGGCTGTCCCTAAATGATCTTCACTGGCTAAGCAATGCAGAAGGTAACTCGTCGTCCCATGAAAGTTTGATATGCCACAACTCCTGAATTAATTTTTTGACATTTACTACGATCGGGGACAGGAAGCCCAATGGATCAAAAATTCGTGCCACATCGGACACTATAGTTCTCTTGATTGTTCGAGGATGCTGACTGAGATGTACCTTGATGCAAAAGTTGTCGTCCTTTGGAAGCCATGTAAGACCTAATGTTTTTACTGCATTGTCGACATTATCCTTGAAATCAAGTTTGGTTTCTTTATCCTCTTCTGGAATGTTTGACAATAAGTTTGGGTGACTGGCACACCATTTCCGTAGCTTACAACCTGCAGTTTGTAAAATTTCTATTAGTTGCGTCTTTGTTTCCTGTGCTACCGTGAGGCTGTCAGCGCCACTTGCAAACAATCATGGACATAAAAGTTCTCCTCGATTGCTTTGGCACCGCTTGGATAGATGACCTTGTGTTTAACTGCTAATGTTAACAGACATTTAATTGCTAGATATGGTGCAGCTCTCGTGCCATACGTGACCGTGTTCAGCTGGTAATGCTGTATCTCATCGGTTTTATTGTTCCTTCACACAATGAGTTGATATCGCCGATCTTCAGGATGTACCCAAATTTGGCGGTACATTTTTTCAATATCTGCTGTAAAGACAAATCGTGGGAGTCGGAAGCGGAACAATATGGTGAATAGGTCGCTTTGCAGAACTGGCCCAGTGTGCATGATGTCGTTTAAGGCTACACCTGTTGATGTTCTCGCGGAAGCATCGAAGACTACTCTCAACTTTGTTGAACTGCTTTCGGGGCGATGTATGCAATGATGCGAAATAAAATAGCGCGTTGATAATAAATCGTTTGTTTTGTGGTCATATGACCTTCATACTCCGTCATGAACTTCGTGTAAGTTTCCTTGAGTTCTTTGTCTTTGTCCAGTCGTTTTTCTAGAGCAAGAAAGCGATTTGTTGCCATGTGTTGGGAGTCTCCTAACCTAAAGACTGGGTCGATGAAAGGCAATTTGGCCATAAATCGTCCGTCACTGCCACAGATTGTGTGAAGCGCAAAATGATTTTCACAAAGCCGTTCTGTGGTTGTAAGAGTTGGCTTGTCTCCTTCTGCTTCAATGTTCAGAACCTTTCAATCTGATTAGTCAGTTCCGTGTATATTGCACACGTCATGGAGTTTGTAATGTTGGGAATCCGTCTTCGAGTGAGAGTTTTTCGTATATAAGAAAACGTATGATAATACTCTGCTCCAAGTAGTACATCAATATTGCCTGGAAGGTAGAAGCGGGGATCGGCCAAGTGGATGGTTGAAGGGATAGATCATGCTGAAACATATATTTTCTGGGATGGTTGATTCGAAATGATCTGTGGTAAAATAAATACTTCGCACTGCATGTTAAAAACCGAATTCTTGGATTCTAGACTTATGTTGGCGCGTCTTTGCATTGCTTTTCTTCTGTTGCCGACTCCTTCAATCGTTGCTGACGTCTCTGTTTGGCGTATTTGAAGCTGGTTAGCCAACTTTTCTGTAATTAG
Source organism: Conops quadrifasciatus (assembly GCA_949752815.1). Taxonomy (NCBI): domain Eukaryota; kingdom Metazoa; phylum Arthropoda; class Insecta; order Diptera; family Conopidae; genus Conops; species Conops quadrifasciatus. Next base: position 19,828,652 of record OX457077.1, on the reverse strand, counting down.
ATTGACTTGTGAGTCGGAATCCAGCAAGGCTCGACATTCCACCATTCTTCCATTTCCTGCCTTGATTTTAACGCAGGCTATGTTGAGTAGCACATACCCCCTTTTTGGTTTTGTGGAGGCCAATGTAATTGTTAATGGCGTCGACGTCGTGGTCTTTCTTGATTGCTGGTTGAAGGTGCTTGTGGATGTTGAGCTTTTGCTGCTGTCTGTTGGCATATGCAACAATGAGATGTGTTTCTTGTTGCATTTTGTGCAGTTTCTTGACTCGCATTGAGTTGCGGTGTGATTCTGCTTTAGGCAATTGAAGCATGTATTGTTTGCCTTTACGACCTTCAGTTGTTCACTGATGGGCAACCGTTTAAATTACACATCCTACACATGATGCATTTCTTGGGTGGCTGACTGGTATATGTGGTCATTGCCGTTTAAGTCCTGCCCTTTTCCTTCTGGCCAATAGCTTCTAAGGAATGGAAGCGAACTTCTATTAATGTTAAGAGCTGGTGTATCGATTAAGCTCCCGTGGCTTTTGCAAGGATTGCTCGAAGATTAGATGCGTGGCTCGGTCCAATTTTTTGATGAGAAGGTGAACCAGCAGTGGACCCTTAGGAATCAGTAGCCAAGGTTAGTTAAGGTAGCTAACTATTCTTTGGTGGTGTCGTGAAATGTCTTTATTACGGCAATCGATGGCTCCGCTTGCTTTGGTTGTCCTAACAGCTTGTCGAGTAGATTTGTAGTGAGAAGACGCACGTTGTTGTGTCGGTCTTTCAATGTGTCCTAAGCCGTTTGATAGTTTTCCTCCGTCAATGTCAAATGACCAATTTTTCTGCTTCGCCAGTCAAATTGGTCTTCAGATACCATAGCTTTTGAATGTTTGGAAGCGGCTGCAAATAGATCATTTCATTGAACAGATCATGAAACTGACGCCATTTCAGGTTATCATCAAATTTTGGGATTTCAATTTTTGGTAGTTGGAGTGCCGATGAATTGACGGGATTCGGGCTGCTTACTGGTATGACTTCAGAGGGTTTCAACAATTCACGTTGTTCAATCACCCTTTCTTCTAGTTGGATGTAGGCTGCCACATATCATATCCTTCTGATTGAGGATGATAGGCATGACAAAGGCACCTTTGGCCGCCTTGGTGCTCGTGCTGGCTGAGTTGTCTGATGATCTGGGGTATACTTCGGCAGCCTTTCCTAGATTTTTGGATTGGGATTGCTGCAATGTATCCAGTTCCTGTTGAAACAATTTAGTGTGCTGGTCCACTACTGTCTTCATGTTGTTGTAGTAATCCGTGGTAAATATTCATGGGTCCAATCCATATCCGATTGGGAACTGATCTCAGCATCCTTGAGATCGAATTGTGCCCATGTGTCCCTCAATTGATTAAGGCGCTCTTCAAAATACTTAGCCGATGTTTTCCTTTCCACAGAGTCCTTTTTGTAATTGCGGATGATTCGCTGGATCTCCTTTCCTATGACCTGTTGAGCGACTACCAGAGCTGTTAATGTCGTCATTGCGCTGGATGTCTGCATCACGTCGGGGTTACCAATGTTCGATTCTCAAGTTGATAATTCCTACAAGCACTTAAACCTGTAGGAATTTTTTAGAGAATTTTGTTTTGCAACAAGCACTTAAACTTGTTGCGGCTAGGTAATTTTGTTTTGCAACAAGCACTCGAACTTGTTGCGGTTAGTTGAAATCTAGGTGGATTTGTTCCTTCAAGCACTTTAACTTGAAGAAATCCGAAAAGATGATTAGATGATGGTTGATGGCTAACTAACTTTTTATTATTCAAACTTCGGTTTTATATACGTTATTACTACATAGAACACACATACAATTAATGGAAATACTTTAACAATCAAAAATTCACATAAAAAGAATGACGCGTGGTCAGCGTGGGGGGGATCCCACGGTGGATCCCAAGCAGACCCTGGATCAAGCTCTTCAGCGGACTGCATTCGTTCTCACGTCGACATCAGACTCCAGCGGAATTTAGACACTTGAGCAAGCACGTCCCGCGGACTGTATTCGCTCTCACGACGACACCTGACTCCTGCGGAATGTAGCGCGTCTGCTGCTGGCAGCGAAGGCAACTTGTTATACCCTACACCCGAAGGGATGAGGGTATATTCACTTTGTTCTTCCGTTTGTAACGCATTAAAGGAGGCGTGGCAGGTATAGAAAAGTATATATATTCTGGCTCAGAATCACCTCCTGAGTCGATTTAGCCATGTCCGTCCGTCTGTCTGTCTGTCTGTAGAAATCACGATTACGGGAGAACGAATAGAGCTAATGCCATAAAATTCGGTACGAATATTTTTTGTCACCATAGGCTGTTTGGTATTGAAAATGGAGAAAATCGGTCCAGTGCCACGCCTACTTTTTATAGAAAATATGAATTTTCCCTTGCTTTTAGCTCAATTTCTTGTAGAGCTAGTTTAAAGCTAAAATTTCATTCCCGAGTCCATGGTGTCAAACTTAAATACACTCCCAAAAATGGGCGTGACACGCCCACCGGTATACCATACCATATAATAAGGTGTTTGTTGAGAAAAACGGTGCTGCAAAAATGAGTTACTATATCAAAATTTACTATATGTAAATTAAATGAAAGTGTGCGTCACCCGCCTACTTTTTATCGTCACTTCGACAGATACGGGTGTAGGGTATATGAGGTTCGGCCAGGCCGAAGTTATCGCTCTTACTTGTTTTTCATTTCTCTTCAATTCGTACGCGTATATATGTGTGTGTATGTTCTTGAACAGCCACTTTTTCAGGTCTCCCAACCCATAGTGTAGCGGCGCCAAAAGTGTTTTCTCATCTGACAGATGGCGTACAAATTGTCTTTAAAATCTTGCTTTAGTGAGCAGTGTGCTAAACTCTTCGTAAGTCATCGGAACGTCAGATATCGCACGCTTGAGGTAGTATTTGACGCGTTTTACGTCAATCGCTCAAAGAGGTTTCGTAACTCCCTTTCAGTCCGAATACATGGACTTGCAGTAATCGCGGCGGTTAATAAAACATTTAAAACTATTAAGAAATGACGCTGTTGCGAGAAGTTGCGATTTAGGTGAGTACATTTCACGCAATTGCGATATACTACGCGTATTAAGTTGCGAGCAGATATAATCCAAAAGCGCCGCTGCAGCACTGTTTGTATTATTCGAAGTCCAGCGTGTACTCTATATGAATGTATCGCATTAACAATCAGCCTCGCCAGTGGATATTTCTTGGCGAATATTACTGGATTTTTTACATCTACAGAAACTAATGCGCGGTTTATTCTTCCTCCTACGCGCAAGATGCGGTTTTCGTCTAAAAACGGTTGCAATCGTAGGAGGCTACTTTGGAGCGGTATCGGCCGCTCTTTGCCGTTGTCTCTGCAACAAGAAATTTCTTTAGCAAAATAATAACTTTGACTATACCTTATAAATGCATGTTCTTTGTTAAGTATTTCCTTGTAGCTTAAAGGTCCAGTAAATTGAAAGAAATCTGAATGAGTTAAAGCCTTTAACTTAGAGCAAAAACGTTAAATATACATATGTATGCAGTAATCCTTTTCAGCTTGTAATATGAAGAATAGATTGTTATAAGCGACCACGGTTTGCTTAGCACTTAGCTTAGCGCCTTTCTTTATGAGACTCAAGCTCTGTACTGTACTCAGCCGAGGTAGTTTTCTTTCAAAAATCGTCAGAACCTTAAAAAAAAGATGGGCCGCACCACCACAGCTGGTGTTGAAGAAGTTCAGCTGGCTCGACTTCGGTGTCGGACTTCGGCGTCGCGGTTAGCAACAAAAGTTACCCAACGGCTGGGATGGGTTTGCAACCAGCAAGTGTAATCGATGAATCAGTCCAACCGTAAGTCGGAAAGTTGTTACCCTGACAGCACTTTGTAATTTTGTTTCAAGTTTCGAGGCCAAGAATGCCGCGCAAATCTTTAAACGTGGCAATGATATCCTTGAGCGGCGAAGGATTCAGCTTTCAAAGCGATTAGCGTGACAGTTATATCACCATTACTATATACTGTTCAAGCGTACATAATCAACAGTACGCTAGTGTAATCAGTACAGTACGTGTTTAAGTAGCGTACATAAGTGCGGCATAGGACAACTGGAAGGCATCAGCAAATACATGAAGCTCAGTCCTTGAGCCTTCAATTCAGCTCAGTCCTTGAGCTTCAGTTAGCGTTTAAGTTTAATTTTTGACAGCAACTTAATATTTTGACGGTAAGATTCCCAGGATTTTGCTATGCTGAGAGCAACCGATTCATCCCCTCCGACATCCGTCCGCCAAATCTCTTCAAACCATATTTTTGTCTTTATGGTGCACGGTGTCAGTAATCCCAATGGATCAACGAGAGTGCTTGCGTAGAATAAAAATTTTCTTTTCGTTTAAAGCGGTGGTAAGTCCTTTAGATTAACAGCGAAGATTAGGAAATCACCCTCCGTATCCCAAATGAGGACCAAGTTCATGCACCTCATTTCCCTCCGCGGTATAATGCGCATTTCCGCATTGAAATGCAGGATAAACGAGTTGTCAAATCTGCTGCGTTTGATGCCCACTTCCTCAGTTCAAATTCACCAGCTATCAGTATATTTGAAACGTCTCTTTGCAGAATCTGAAGCTCAGCGATTGTTGATGTCCCAGTCAGGAGGTCGTCCATGTAAAAAATCCCGTAATATCACACCTGCGACTGCATTATGAGTTTCCCGAGCAGTCTTTGCAGTAATGCCTTAGGCGCTGTTCAGACATGGGGGATATGTCCTAAGTTTGGAACTATTCATCGTTCGTGCCCCCTGAAGTATTCACACATGTGTCCCATTTGGATTGTGGGTCGTAGTAAAATGGTTTATTTTATGACAAGATTTTTTTTTAATACCTTTCTGCTACCATTTAATGCTTTTTATTCCTTCTTGAATATAAACCTTTGTAAACTTAATTTTATTATACCATGTTTAATAGTTACCCAATTATCTGAGTTTTTTATTAATCTGGGTTTTCAGTTCATTAAAAAGAGGGTGTAAAAATTTTCAGCATCAATAATTATTTGAGATTAACAGTCCTATGCTGATGACATGTCATTATTTTTGTCACTCGAAGTTACCACTGGTATTCTGGTTAAGTTGTGACAATTATAAAACTCTTTATATTCTTCAGTGGTGGTGAATACATATATTCTAATATAAATTTTATTATATAAATTTATATAATACTAGCTGTTTCCCGCAACTTCGTTTGTGTGGAATAGTGCTTGCTCTAACTTAGTTTGATTGAATGATATACATATGTACACATCACAGTCATTTGCTTGCATACATACCCTTTATAGGGTTGCCTTAACAACTCGAGGGCCCAAGAGATACTTCTTGCTTGTTTGTGTCTTATCACGATATAAATTCATTTAATTTAGATGTCAAGCACAATGTTTACTTATTTTAAAATTGAGATTGAATTCCCCTACAATCCTTCATCTCCTATTTTGAGGTAGACTTTTTATAAAATAGATACCCTATGTCCCTCGTCAGCTATGTCCACACCAAATTTAACCAAAATTGGTGCAGCGGTTTAGCCGTGAAAAGGTAACAGACAGACAGGGTTACTTTCGCATTTATAATATTAGTATAGAAGTATAGATTACTAGCTGCCCGAGGCCTCGCTTCGCTTCGGCAATGGGCACCTAGCGTCACGGTGTTACCGTCAGTCACGAATATTACATAAATCTTCAACCTTATCCTCGTTTTTTAAATTAAATTATTTAAAAATTTTAATTAAAATTAAATATTTTAAATTATAATTTTACCATTAAAAACATTTTTAAAAAATTAGCCAAATCGGTCCAGCCGTTCTTAAGTGATTTGGTTACCAACAAACCATTTTGTGTGGTCGCCACCTTTCTCCTACCATTACCGCAGTTGTGTATATTTCCCGAAAATTCTTACCGATTGATGTTGACCATTGACCATTTTGTGTGTCGCCTCATACCTCCCCCCATGACCAAAATCATGTATATTTCCCGATATTTCTTATTGATTGGTGCAAAAAATAAATTGGATTAAAACACCCCCGTGTAACCACTTTGGGTGATAACCTTAGAATCAGAAAACTTCGCGGGCATGCGTACAACTACAAAACCGTGTATTGAAATTATGACTATTTTGAGCCATGCCAGACCGTGACACGCCCATTTTAACCACTTAGGGGGCGGGCTTCTTAAAAGTGTGTTCTCATTACACCTCTACGGTGTAAGACCAATCGCCATACACAATTTTAGCTTCCTGGGCCTGAAAGTATTGAAATTATGACTATTTTTGGTCGTTTCAGACCTTGCCACGCCCATTTTAACCAATTAGGGGGCGGAATTCTTGAAAATGTGTTCTCATTGCACCTCCACGGTGTAAGACCAATCGCCATACAAAATTTTAGCTTCCTGGGCCGGGGAGTATTGAAATTATGACTATTTTTGGTCGTTTCAGACCGTGCCATGCCCATTTTAACCATTTAGGGGGCGAACTTCTTGAAAATGTGTTCTCATTGCACCTTCACGGTGTAAGACCAATCGCCATAAGAAATTTTAGCTTCCTGGGCCGGGAAGTATTGAAATTATGACTATTTTTGGCCGTTTCAGACAACGTCACGCCCATTTTAACCATTTAGGGGGCGGAATTTTTGAAAATGTGTTCCCATTCCACATCAATGGCGTAAGGCTAATGAAAAAAAAAATTTCAGCTTCCTGGGCCTGGTAGTATACGTACTGAAATTATGACAATTTTTGGTCATTTCAGACCATGCAACACCCCTTTTAACCACATAGGGGGCAGAGTTCCCCCTTTGGGGAAAAAAACTAACTAAAAAGGGTACTTGCAACCTAAGTAACATACGCTGTGAGTATGAACTCAATCTGTCGGGTGGTTCAGCCGTGAAATGCAACACACTTTTTAACCACATAGGGGGCAGAGTTCCCCCTTTGGGGACAAAAACTAACTCAAATCGATACTTGCAACCTAAGTAACATACCCTGTGAGTATGAAGTCAATCTGTCGGGTGGTTGAGCCGTGAAGGTCGGACATACATACGTACCAACGTTTTTATATATTAAGAAGATATAAACTATATATAATTAATATACCAACTATAAATGTTAGTTCTTTTTTAAAGAAAAAACAAGCGGACGAAAATTTATAGAGAAATTTTTAGGGCTAAAAACTTTTGTGTTGCTGTTGTGTATTTAGTTATATCAATTTGTATACAATTTCTTCTCAATATCACTAAAATGCATGCCTGATTACAGACATAATATTTTTTATTTTATTCGTTAGTACGACAACTCTGCTTACTTGTGTCCCTCGATATTTCAGTGGACACGTGTGTTGCCCAAGAGACAGATTCATTTATTCATAGTCCACAGTTCATTTTATAGTTTTGCTGGGAAATAACAACAATTTGTGTCATATGCCCCATGTTTGAACAGCGTCTTAACGACCAGATGAGAAGCTGCTGTTAAGCCGAATGTAACCCGAAACATGCGATAGTCTTGTATAGGAAGAAATGGATCCTCGCGCCACATAATTAGTTGAAAGTCAACGTGTTTTTCAGAAACACCTGCCTGTACATCTTTGCCACGTCTGCACTGATGCATCGTGTCTAAATTAAAAAGAGGTCTTCTTGCAGTTGTAGCCCGATACATCGTTTAACGATTGACTCGAAGACGTTTTGACAGACGTATTAAAAACGAACCGCAGCTTAGTTGTGGTACTGCTGACAGTAGGATTTTTCTGGCCTGTTTAAAACAGGGTCTAAATGCTTCATGTCTATCAATTCGTGCATAAGCTCGACAACAAAGCGCCCGTCTCGCGCACATAAATGAGTTGAATCGAAATTCTTCGCGCAAAGTATTTCTTCAGCAGTCAGGTGTTCACATAATTTGCACAATGTTTAAGATAACTCGCAATGCAAAACCTGTGCATATGTATTAGGTTAGGTTAGGTTATGTGGCAGCCGATGGATCACAGCTCACTTAGGCCTGGTGAGGCCCATTGTGGTGCCACAGGACTGACGTCCCCTCATTAGACCAAAAGCACTAATCTACCCCTGTTGCAGCAAGCTGTCCCTTAAGTAGCTGTGAACCAGCCTGAGCTGGTCACGAAGCCCCATAATTGCAATAGCGTTGCCTCTTTTAGTTCAGTCAAAGACTGAAAGAAGTGAGACCCGGGATACCTGAATCTCCTATTAGCCAGTGCCGGACACCCGCAGAGTAGGTGGAAGATGTTTTCCTCCTCCTCTGGGTCCCTGCAACTCCTACAAAAGTCATTTGATACCACCCCCAGTCTTGCCGCATGTCTTCCTATGAGGCAGTGCCCCGTAAGAACCGCTACAAGATCTGCAGTGGACCTCCTCTGAAAGTTTAGGAGATGCCTTGATCTCCTCATGTTGAAAGTTGGCCATAGCATTCGTGCAACAACACAGTTGTCCTTGCTGGCCCACCTGGAGTCTGAAAGTTCAATTGCTTTCCGTAGAGAGAGGAGTTTGTATGTGGAAAGTGGCATGCTTATGCTCTCTTGAAAGGGCTCTCCACGTACCGTTCCAGCCCTTGCTAGCTCATCTGCCATGCAGTTGCCCGGTATGTCGCTGTGACCGGGCACCCATATTATGTGTATGTTGAAGAACTCTTCCAACTCATCCAGAGATTTCCAGCAACATATTACCACCTTAGATGTTGGGTGTGTAGACTCTAGCGCTTGACTATCTGTATATACAGTGCACGCGCAGTAGTGTGAACACCGTTAAATATGAACACCCCAAAATATGAACACTTTTTATTTTGCATTGACTACTCTAAAGAGTGAACAAGACTTGAAGGCTCTAAAAGATGAACAATATGAAACATTTTTATATGAACGCTTACATATTAAAAATACGTAAATACATGAAATTTTTGAATTTTTTAATTCGGGGAATTCCGTATTATTGCGAAATGTGCGTGTTTGGCTTGAAAATTACAAGTTCACGCGTGTTCAGGTCATACGAATTAATTCTTAATTCTTGTGAAATTAATACTATAACATTTCTTAATAAATATATTTCTGTATTTGGTTCTTTTTTGGATAAAATTAAATTTGGTTTCATAAATGCAAATTTCTATTTAAAAATGCATAATTAGGATAAAATAGGGATATGTTTTGCCTTAAATTTTGACATTCGAAAAAGTGAACAAATTCGAAACTGTGAACCCGCTTGGTTTTAATTAGTTCACACTACTGCGCGTGCACTGTATATTGATGTTCCTTGTCGATGGAACGTTCGATAGGAGCCACTTTGACACCTCTTTAATGGCCAGTACTTCTGCTTGAAAGACGCTACAGTGATCAGGAGCGCTAAAAGCAAGCCGAAGTCCTAGCGGCTTCGAGTATATCCCAAACCCAACCTTTTCGTTGAGTTTAGATCCATCAGTATAGAAGTTTAGATATCCCCTCCTTCCAGGGATATTCCCTTTCCACATAGATCTTGGTGGTATACGGGTCGAGAATTTTTTCTCGAATAAGGGCTTTGGGATTTGGTAGTCCACGAAGTTATAGGTATTCATGGGACAGTCCAGAATGACACTATGCCCATACTCGTGTTGGGTCCATTGGCCGGATTGCCTTAGCCTACTGGCCGTGTTGACCGCAACCATTTTACCATAGATGTCTAAGGGTAAAAGGTGCAGTAGGACATTTAGCGCATCACTAGGTGTGGTTCTCAAAGCTCCACTGATATGAATGGTCGCCTGCCTTTGAACCTTACTAACAAGCTTCAGATTAGACGGTTTTTCCAACGCTGGCCACCATACTGCTATCCCATACATAAGGATGGGTCTGACTATAGCCACATAGATCCAGTATGCAACCCTCGGAGTTCCTACCTACTGTCTGTTTACAAGAGTATAGTGCTACCATAGCTTTCTTTATTCTGCACTCAATGTTGAGCTTGTAATCTAGCTTCCTGTCTAGTATGAGTCCTAAAAGTTTTGCCCTATCTGTGTAGGCAACCTGGACTCTGTCAATTACCAATGGTGTCAAGTTTGGCAATTTGTATTTGTATTTGTATATGCACGGGGGTGCATATGTATTAGTAATGTAGGATCGAACATTACTTACACAACCAAATAGTGTCCTGCCAAATACGGTGCGTTGCGCCATATGTGTGCCTACAGCTTCCTTGCGTTCTTTCGGAATGATTAGCTGCTCCATTTCATCTATTCCGATTAAAATAACTATGGGTCCAGGATTCATGTACGTTGAATCAGCAAGTTGCAAGCTTCTTAAATGTGGCCAAGAAGAAAAATTGATTCGATATTTTCTGTTATGATCCAATTCATCTGTACAGATCCAATTCCTGTTATGCAAATAGAAAACGGCCTTTTTGATAAGCCAAGACGGTGAACACAAGAATGATTCTGTGACAAAAGAGGCATGTGATCGTGTATCAAATAGAATGCGCGCGGTCTGTGTCCGTCCAGAACTATCTTGCACGTTCACGACAGCGGTGGCGAGTAGAATATTCCTTTCATCATAAATAAGTGTTTGTTCAGTTTTCGCAGATCTAGCGGTGGCCCAAGCTATTCATCCAAAGTACTTCTGCGAAGTAAAGCGGAGGTGAATGCGGTTGGCGGGTTTTGGCGAGATTCCTCAGAGGCGGCGACAGCCTGACTGGTCTTGGTAGCGTTGGAGGTCGATGTCAGTAGGAAGCGGAATTACGGTTATCGGTGGCAGAAGCCTCTGAAGCGACGGAAAAGGAATCATGGAGCAATGTGTGGTGACGTTGATGGCAAACCTGGCAAGATGAATTGCTGCTGATTAAATTAAACAATTTAAGCAGGCAGCATTATCCCCGATAGACTTTAGCTTAGCGTTCAAGTCTAAGGCCGAAACGAGCGTGCAGTTGGAGATTTTATGTTCGCCTTTGCAATGAATGCACCCTATGTTATGATTGCGCTTCCGATCTACCGCATAAAGAGCGTACGTAGATTTCTTGGGAGCACTTTTAGCAAGAAATTTGGATGGTGCGACGGCTGTGGTGCCGTTGGCTGTCAACTTAGCGTCACAACTGTCAACATAGTGTCAACAACTTTAATTCTTGGAATGTCGGGAGTTCATCGTTTTGCAGCGATGGGAGTTGTTGTTCTTTGTTTCAAATTTTAATTTGTGAACAACCACATGGACAAGCCAATCGTCCGACAAATGCACTGGACGATTCAAAGCCTTTAAAGCTGATGTATGTTGCAGAATAGGATCTAGCAGTAGCGGAGTCAGCAGTAGCTTTGTTCAAACTGGTTATAGAATGAAGTAGAGCTGAGCGATATAGTGATTTTTGTGGAGCAGTTCCAACCAGTGACAGTGACAGCGCTGTCACAGATACAAAAACCTGTGACTCGTTACATAAAATAACAGCCTTATTTAAGACGTTCTGAAAATCGTCTTTTTATATACAAAACAACAACAAAAAGACGTAAAAAAGACGATTTTTGTTTTCTTTTTATATTAAATGCAACAGTTTTTAAAAATTATCTATTTATTTTTAAACATTCAAAAAATATACACAATTTTTTTTGAAAGCATTCTAACAATTTTACATTAACTAATCTTTAATAAAAGCCTCTATATAAAATCTTTACATTTAAATAATTATAGTATATCCTAAGCCTATTTTAAATTTTTACTTCTGCTCAAGAATGAAGAGAATCAAACAATTCAAAAATTAACTGTGACTGAAATATCTGCTTCAGAGGCACCCTGTGACAAAACGTCATTGTTTAGTAGAAAATCCTCGTTAGAACAGAACTGTGACTGAAATATCTGCTCCAAGTGCAAACTGTGACAACTCGTCGTTTATTTAGTAGAAAATACTTGTTAAAACGGAACTGTGACTGAAATATCTGCTCCGGAGGCAAAGGTTGTCCTGAATGCAACCAAACTGTGACAACTCGTCATTTATTTAGTAGGAAATACTCGTTAAAACAGAACTGTGACTGAAATATCTGCTCCAAAAGGCAAATTGTGACAACTCGTCATTTATTTAGTAGAAAATACTCGTTCAAACAGAACTGTGACTGAAATATCTGCTCCAGAGGCAAACTGTGACGGCGTGTCACAGTTTAAAAGCAATCGTCGTCGCAACTGTGACTCGTGATTTTTATGGTTCTGTGACAAAGTCACAGTACATGAAATATCGCCCAGCTCTATAATGAAGATGGCCTTCCAAGATTATGCGCATAACCTTATTGCTGTAACCAGAACCAAGGCGGAGATTTGACGAGATAAAATAATCGCTGCCGTTTGCTTGTCGGCTGCACGAAATCACAACTACGATGGTCGCTAACAAACGTTTATGTCCACGCACTTACTCTATCACTTTTTCATTTATATTCTTCCTATTTTAATATTTACGCAGTGCAATTCTTTTCTGCTTAAAATTTCGTTTTCATTAGCTAGAAAATCTATACAAACCAGTTGGTCGGAAGAACAAGACCAGCGACGAAAGCCGCCAACATCGGAACAGACCGTAGTTGGAAACAGCGTTTTGTACCGCTGGCGACCTCTACTGCTGGGAAATTTTTTTTTTCTTGCTTCCCATAACAGAATGTAATTTTCGACATTTGTTAGCGCTAGAATCAATACGCCGCCTTTGTTCTGTTTCCAGCATATAACGTGATTTTCATAGTCAAGCTTCAATGTAATTCACATCGCAAACTTTGATGCTATTGATTAAATTCAGCGCTTCTTTTAAGCAGCCTCCCAGATAATGCAGCTTTTGACCATCGGTCAAAGTTGCGTTTTGGTCTATTAACGACAAGAAGGCATCCTGAGAAGTGATCCACTCAGTGGACTCACCTGCAAAAGTTGGCAAGTCAATTTTTGGCAGCCGTCCGTATATGCGATGAAACTGGAAGCGAAGGGATATTGCATTTGGTGCAGATTTAAGAAATGTTTTTTAAATTTATTAAAATTTGCAGCAGCTGTTGCATACGCTGCTTCAGCTTCGATTCTAATCCCCTCTAACAACTGCTCAGTTACACACGCGTCTTCCATTACGTCTGTGGTCGTCAGACGGACAGCCGATCTGCACAGACACCTGTGTCGTGTATGGCACTAGAATTAACCCGAATACATTTGTTTCTCGCTCAACGGAAAATTATTCTCAGATAATTAATCTTTTCTTGAAATAGAGCAGTCGATGCGATTAAATTCGCAGGGAAAATTTTACTTTTTTTCTCGTTTCCCATAAGAACCAATGTAATTTTGACAGCGACTAGTCGCCAGCGACTGTCAAAATTATATTGGCCCTTGCGGGAAATGAGATAGTTCTTACGTCTAATGTTTAAAATCCGCATTTCTTACAGCGATTTTGATAGAAATCGAAAACGGTGAAACGTTTGGTAAAAAAACCGAAAAACTAAACGTTTGTTAAAAATCAGTCGTTGACATACATTTCAGCAGAAAGTTTTTATTTTCAGCTTCCTTAATCAAACTTCCTTAATAACACTTTAAAACTGTGAAAATATATAAATAATAATACTAAAGTGTAAATATATAAATAAAAGAACGAATATGGAGAATATGGAAAATAGACATAAATCTGAAATTATAACAGAGATTACAATTTCCGAGCCGAAACTTAAAAAAATATTGACATAAAAGTGAAAACTGAAGCAAAATTTTTTCCACAACATAATTTTGAATTTACCCCGACTGGTTTAGGAGTTGCAGTTGTGGAAAAAGATACAAATAAACTAACTAATGGTCTAACTCCTAAACCATGTTGGCTTTACAACTGACAATCCGAGTGACTGCAAAGATACATACTTATATAATAATACTAACAATAACTTACTCCTTCTCCGGCATCTCTAAAATATTTGAAGAATCTCTCAATGCTCTGTTGCAATGCTCTGTTGTTTCACTGGCACATTGTTATATTCTTCTTCTTCTTCAAAAGTAGTATCGCGCATTAAAAACTTAGCTGCAAACATTTCACTAAAATTATGTTCTAAGGACGAATTTTTATTTAAAAATATGAAACACAACTAATTTATTTTTGCTACCACAATTTTACAAACGCAATATTTTTTTAGGTCAACACTGCCGATATTCTTATATGTTCTTATATTAGGTATTCTTATATGAGAGGAAAAGAGAAATCATAACAAAATAACTAAAGCCGTGGATCATGTGAAGAAAAGAGAAATCCTAGTGTACAATGATGTTCCTAAAGAAAAATTAAACACAGCTTTGACATACTACCGATTTCACGTAAAGCTTGTACCAATGAACTACTCGCTACGTAAAATTGCAAATCGATATGTCGAGGTGTTTTTTTCGAAAAAATTTATTTTTGTGGTTTTTTTTCTCTATTAAAGTGGTTGATCAACAAGTGTGTGAATAATTTATTGACATTGTTTTGTTTTTGTTTTTAAATTTTGTTTTGTTCTGAAATAAAATGTCAGTATATGTATGTATGTATATTCAAATATTTTTGTTTTGTTTTGTAAAACTTCAAGAAAATTATAAACAGTGTCAATATTTTCAAGGCAAAAATGTTTATAAAAATTCAAAAAATTCCCTTCCTTAAAAACGATAGAACGGCCTTTTTTACAATTCACACAGCAAAAAACCAAAACTTTTATTTTTAAAATTTAAAACGTAACCCCATTAAACCTAACTCATAAAACTTGGCAACTTTTGGAAAAAAATTCCAAACAACTGCTCGGGGTCCCAGGTTGTTCCACCATTATATTTTGAAATAAAAATTCATCCTTAGGACATAATTTTAGTAAATTGTTTGCGGCTGAGTTTTTTTGCGCGATACTATTTCTGAAAAAGAAGAAGAATATAACAATGTACCAGTGAAAATTCGCAACAGAGCATATGGTTTAGGAGTTAGACAAGTTTATTTGTATCTTTAAAATGTATGTTTTTCCACAACTGAATCTCCTAAACAGTCGGGGTAAATTCAACATTATGGTGTGTCGTGAAACAAAATTTTAGTTCAGTTTTCACTTTTATATCAAAATTTTTTTTAAGTTTCGGCTCGGAGATTGTAATCTCTGTTATAATTATAATGTTATGAAAGAAGTTTGATTTGTTGATATGCTGAAACTAAACATTTTCTGCTGAAATGTATGTTAACGACTGATTTTTACCAAACGTTTGGTATGACACCGTTTTCGATTTCTATCAAAACCGAACCGAATCGTTCAGAAGCAGAGATAACGAGATAGGAAACTGCGTCAAGGCTCGAAAAACTTGCAACTCTGATCTGCGATTTGACGCCAAATCGTAAAGTAGTGTTCGTGAAAAAGCCAAAAATTCAGCTCAGAAACTCAACATTACAGACCACCGATGAAGAGTGTCGTGGAAAGGGAACGGGGTTTTTTGTATAGGAAACTGAAAGTTACGTGCCACTGTTGTGGGTTAGACGTTCGCGGCGGAGGGGTTACTACAAGAGAAACTAAACATTACAGACCCTTGATGAAGAGTAATCGGGACGGAGAGGGTTCAGCTTTGAGACCCCAATGACAATTCAGATTTTTAAGTCGAATCGTTTGTTTTGAGATAGCAACTTAGTTAATTATTCACATAAATAATGAATTCGAAGACATCAATTTTTATTTATTTATTTATGCCAATTATTTAGTCTATTTAATATCCATTTTACTTTTAAATAGTTTATTACCTAATTATAACCTATTTGGGAAAAGTATTTGAAGGTTAGAAATCATTGCAAGTGCAGATTAAGGGGGTTATTCCTGAACGCCCGGGCCTTGAAGGCCCAGGAGTGACTGGCGAGTCCCATCAGTCAAAACATACATATTTTGAGGGTATGGGACGATTCTACGTAAGGATTTTTGTTTATTTTTCTTTGTCTGTCATTTGTTGTATTTCACTATACCAACTCAGACGAAACATTGTTACCAAGCTTGAAGTATTTTACATATTTCTTTAAGTAATTTTTAAAAATGTAAAGATTTTGCAGCGAAAATTCGCTTAAGTGGTATCAGGTAACATCGGTTTGCTGACATGTCTTATCAGCTTTGTTAGCTGGTATACAGAAACCTAGGTGTAGAAAAGACACTTCAGTGGAACTTTGTTTCGGCTGTGTTCATGGCTATAAATAAACGCGTGAAAAAGAGATAAAGTGATCAGAGCTAATGTCGAAGATTGTTGTTGGTTAAAAAATGGCCGCCTGTAAACAAAAACGTGCCTTGAAGCATTTTTTTTGGTGGTGCGCAATTTGGGTTAAATTCTTTTTTCATAATATTTTGTGCATATTTTGCAAAATACATTAGATAGAAATGCAAATTGAAGTAATAAAGTGTATCTAAATGTGTTTTTATAAGAATTTAGAAAAATAATGCACACATTTTTGCATAGTTGTGTGCAGACGCATGGTTTTGCGATGGGCCTTTTATGACATGTGAAAGACGAATCACATCAGGTTCTAAAAGTGGTTGAAATTCGTATGTTTTCATCTACAGACCTGAAAAGCATGTAAGAAAACCAACAACATACGTCAAATCGGGACTCGCTTGCTTGTTCTTCTTTTTCAGAAAGCCAAGCATCTGTTCAGCGAAAATAACAAAGCATAATTGAGAAGAATTCATGGGAGTTAAAGGCCCGGGCGTTCAGGAATAACCCCCTAACACCAAAAAATCGAATGTAAATTGTTTTATACGCTCCAATCCGCCACTATTTTATACAAGAAACTGTATGACCTATTCTATGAAGAATTCAAGCAAAAGAAATCATTGTAAAATCAAATTGATTATCCAATTAAAATAAAAAAGCAGACATAAAATGGCGTTGGTATATACCCTCAAATTTTTCGTTCACCTCGCCATTGAATTTGCCGATACTAGTGTTGCCCGTTTGTATAGAACGCATCTATTTTTGCGCCTCTTATGAATTCTGGTACCAAAGCAGTGTTGTCGGTATGCTACAATATCAAATAAATTTGATTTTTTTCTTAATTAGCAAATATATTAGTGCATAAATGTGCTTGAACTGTTAACAAAACGTTTATTCTTGCTTCGCGGAGTACAAATTACTTCCTAGAATAGAAAATTATTGTGTTCTTTACACCGAGTACTACAAAAAGTAGTTTTACCTTTTTCGTACTTTCTGAATTTTCTTTTGTTAACGTAAAATGTAACGCTGCTTTATAATATCATTGATTTTTTCACCACAATTGACGAAATGAATAAATTTTAGATGAAATCTTCTATTTTATTCATGAATATCGTATTTAACGATACAAATAATGTTAACTAAATGTACAGAATTCCGCCATTTGTTTGTTTAGGTGTATTCTTTATTTTCAGTAGTTATGAGTAACTTTCTTTCCTTTTATCTTTGCTGCAATAGCTAAACATTCTAGCGAAGTTTCAAAAGTTCAATAACGAACATGGTTGTGAAGTTATAAATCTTCTGGACGCAAGATTGCATATGTGTTCCAAACAACCATGTTGGTATTGTATTTAATACCAAACAGCCTATTATGACCAAGTACTTTCTCTATTAGTTCTCCCTTAATCGTGATTTCTACAGACGGACGGACTGACAGACTTACGGGCAGACGCCTCCTTTAATGCGATACAAACGGAAGCACAAAGTGAATCTATCCCTTATCCTTTCGGGTGTAGGGTAAAAAAGAATTGCTTTTAAATAATAAGAATTTAAGTTCTTTCATGTATTTATTTACTTATGCATACAACCACATTAAGTGTTTATCCGATACATAACATTTAAGTTATTAGATGAATAATTTTTCCTACAATATTATGTAGTAACATTTAAATATACAGTCTGAATTATAAAAATAGTATGTTGCACATTTCATTGTTCTTTAAACAAGCTAATTTAGCGGATTTAAAGCTAAAGTAAATCCGGCGGCTTTGTGCGTGAGTAAATCGAGCAACCGTGTGGCCAAGTACAGCAACGCCCGTACTAGAAAAAAATACAAAAACATCACATAAAACACTTAAATAATAATTTAATCATTAATTAAAGTACCTTTTCTTAATTTCTGCATTTGCGTTGCGATTCCAAATGCTAAGTTCATTTCCATTTCCATTCCACTTCCATTCAAATCGATTGACTGAGCCCCGAGCAATTGCATTAAGACCGTGGCTCCCGACGATAGTATCACATAGTGTTCATGATTGTGCGACAAGGTGGTGCCTTGATACGCTGGCATCGGATCCGATGCGGTTTCATTCAAAACATGACCTATCAACACCGATTGGCCGGAGAAAAATACCAGAGGTCGCAACAAACTTCCCTCCACTGAAATTTCCATGCCTGCCGTTGCAGGCCAATCATCCTGCTCCAAAATGGCAAGCCGTTCATATACAGCCCCGGCAAGTGCTACTTGCGAGGTCCAGTGCATGATTTAACTTAATTTAAATTCACTAAAAACGCTAATTTCTTTGCAAAAGAGCTGATAATTTTTCACATGCTAAACACTTTTTATCTGTTAAAATAATAAACAAAGAAAATGTCATATAAACGTGACGTCTTGTGGTGAACTACATATACACGACACATACACTATACGTGATTCACCTAATTACCGAATTTCGTTTTTTTTTACATATACGATGGGTCTTGACGCAGTTTCCTATCTCGTTATCTCTGTTCAGAAGCGAGCAAGTTAATCGTTAACGATTCGTAGATAAAAAATGCACACAAAAATTTCTTGCTTGCAGTCGTTTCTATTTCTATTTTAATAGCGATACCACTGCTCCTGTTTTTCTTTTTTGGTTTGTTTATAAATTTGACAAGGAAACGGAAGCACTCGTCGTGTTAGTAGTGTGAAGAAAGAGAAAGATTTGTTTGTTTCTTTAAGCTGAAAGCCCAGTGCTGGGCAGTGCCGAGTGCATCGTGACTCCTAAACTACACAAGAGTGGCAAAAATTGTCAGCACCATTTGACTAGGGGCGGTGAAGGTTTTACCCCCAATTTTTGGTTTTAATTGTAACCGCAGAATACCGCGATGCGCGAATCTCTCTCTCGTCGCGCGATGCCCCTAAATAGACATCGCGTGACGCTGTTAAAAATTTGTTTACGTTCCATATTTTAGGAAACATGAGCTTGCTTCTGCAATTTGTTCGCCGCCACCAGCCGCTCACCAATTGCCTTACAAATCTTGTCCTTCTCCAATATATTTTTATTCCCTAGAAAGAACAGATAATACAGCACTCCGTTGCGCTGAACGTTTTATATTCCGCATTCATATTTTATTTGCATTTTAAAAATTTGTGGAAATTTTTTCTAAATTTAACTTTTACTTGTAAATTTGAATAAATTTTGAAGTCTGAAACATATTGTTCTAGTTTACATTTTCTATACAAAAGCAACGAGTAAAAGCAGCAAAACAACAAATCATCAGGTTTTTCGGTGAGAGGTGGCCATTTTTTTTCTGAGAGTGAGTAAAAACAAAGGCAGTAAAAACCAAGAGAGCAGCGCGATAGAATAGATCTATCGAATCGCGACACATCGCGCGATTCCGTGACGTCAAATTCCTATAGAAAACACATAGGGAGAGTTTTACGCATCGCGCATCGCGGTATTCTGCGGTTACAATAAATCGAAGCTAGGCGCCTATTGTCTACTTATACCTAATTTATTTATGTTATAATTTCATAGGAAGAAGTTAAGAATAGGTGCCTAGCTCCGATTAAAAAATTTTTCTTTACTGTTATTTTTACCGTTAGGACCGAAAGTAGTCAAATTTTTTTTGTCGAAAGTCAGCCATCTTGAATTTGGAAGCATTTAAAGGTCTAATAAAACCAACTACTAAAAGCTTAATATTTCAGGAACTAAGTGGGATTTTGGGACGGGGTATTTAAAAGGTATTTTTACTGCCTACTATTTATGTTAAATACGTTTTTGTCCATATCATAACGTTTAAGAAATGATACCAATATTTGTGAAAATATGTAAATTTTTCCTGGAAGCAATAATTTTTTTCTTCTAAACGAATACATTAAGAATAGATTATATTTTTGAAAAGCCTTTAAAACGCCTTTATCGTTTTACCTTTAAAACGATATATAATATGGTACACTTACTACTTTATTTCATGTAGCTTTAGCTAAGTTAAAAGATGTTTGCAGAATCCTGTCGGTAATTTGAAATTTTTTGCCTACGGTTTTTCTGCGTATTGGCGGCCTTCGGCCGCGGCAGGAATCATAGCCCTCAATCAGCAGAATCCTCTCGGTAATGTGAAGCTTTTGGCATACAGGTTTTTCCGCGTATTGGCGGCTTTCGTCCGCGGCAGTGATCATAACCCTCAAATAGCACAATCCTCTCGGTAATGTGAGGCTTTTTGCATACAGATTTTCCGCATATTGGCGCCTTATATTTTATTATTTTAATGTAAAGCGTTTTTATTATAACCCTGAATATGCGCAATAAAACAGAAACTTCGCAGTACTCGTATACAGTATTTGGAAGCAAGCAATCACATAATTTTTAGATATTTTTAAGAATTTGCTTAAAAATACGAAAGATACCCAAACATAATATATACTATTACATTAAAGGTAATGTTATATCAAAGAATATGTAATAAATAGAAGGCGCATCTCATACATGTTTCAGAGCAAAAAAGTTTCTTCGATGGACGTAGCCGTACGTTCATGTTGCGCAACATTCTTCGTACGTCCATAACCTGAGCAACCAGAGGTTTCTTCTATGGTCGTAGCCGTACGGCCATGTTGCGCCACATTATTCGTACGCCCATGTTTCGCATCATCATGGATTTTACGGTAGCTTCTCTTATCAGCATCAAAGCCAGTAGGAATTTCGCCTTCATTTATGGTGTGTGAAGCCATTTTTTCATAGGGCTCGATAGCCTAGTGGACAGAGTGGCTTGCTCGCAGGCAGAAAGCCTGGGTTCAAAACTGGGTGCGGGAGTAGTTATAAAAAATTTTTTTTTTCTAACTATTTTTTCAATTTAAACATGATTTTGTAATTTTTGTTCATTTTTCTTTTTATTCGCGTCTCCATGCCAGGTGTTTTTTTTTTACTAACGATGTGTAGAAGAACTTTAAATGCCTGTGTTTGTGTCATTTAGCGTCTGTGTGTCATCGTACGTCAGATGAGATTTGCGTGGCTATTCTTGAGTTCTCAGAGTTGACGATTAAAACACTTTTGAACATTTGGATTACCTAAAAACCTCTAATTCAATAAAAAAGGGATATCTGAAATGTTCAAACTCTTTAAAGTTCAAAAAATTTTTTAAATGTTCAAACCAATTTAATAAAGTATTTTACGAAATGTTCATACATATAGAAAATATTAAATTTAAGAAAGTAAGCTTACAAATAAAATATTTGTAGTATTTATTAAAATAAATTAAAAAACTTTTTTGAAAAATTAAATTTCAAAAATTATTAAAATTAATAAATAGGCAATATTTATTGCTTGTAAACTGTTAAAAATTTTCAGAAAAATTATCTGGTTAATCTAAAAAAAATTTTACAATTACAATTTTCATTTCCAATTTCTCATATCGCGTAACATAAGAAATCCTGAAATGTCTTTTCAATTTTAAATTGCAAAAATTTATAACTGCGGCCGCAACCGCCGTCAACCTTGGCTATGGCCAACACAAGACCAAAGCAAACACAGACGTATAAAATTACCCAACACAAGCAGCAAGCAACTGTACTTGTCAAAAGCGACGGAACGAAAGGGTAAGAAATACGCATAAAATGCATTTGGCTCGGCGATGGACGAAGAAAAAAATCGTTCAAATGGCCTGCTTTTTGCATATCATGTGTTTGGTATGTGTGTGCCTGTTCGTGGCTATTCTTTGCTGTTAATGTTAATGAAGAGAAACGAAGAAATGAGGAGGGAAGAGAAGAAATTCAATAAATGACAAGAGCTCGGGCCATGATACTTGTCGTGTGTATTGCCTGCGTCCAAAACGAATACATGTTGCTAGTACTCCTTTCCTACCGACCGACTGCATCTGTAGCGAAAAATTGAAACATTTTCGTCATGCGCCTTCTATGTACTGTATATCTTTGGTATTATTTTTTTAAAGAGATTATTATATTGTAATGAATTCATAAGCTTATAAATTCTAGTATTATATTACATATTTATTAATAGTTAGGGTCGTCATATCCGAAAATCAATAAAATATTCCGCCTTCCAAGAGATTTTACATTTCATTCCATAACGTTATTTCATAAGATTGAAGGTCATTTTATCTTTTACAGTTTAGAAGATATAGGGCCGGTTGTTCCATCTCCGTGTAAAGTAGTGTGTAAATTTATTCGGCGTGTAAATGTCTACACGCGTTGTTCCACCTCTGTGTAAAAGTAATCTGCCGGATAACTATAAACAACACGACAGATAAATTACACGGTGGTTGGACCAGCGTGTAGCGAGCTTAGACGGCAGATAAATGTTTAATGACGTTTGTATAGAGGACGCGGTTTATGTTATTGACAAATGAAATATACGTGCTGGGTGCCGGAACTTTTTAATTGAGCAAATATTTTGGAAATGAACTACGAGGTTAATATATTTGACAGCTTTTTTAAGTTTTCATATTTTTCCTTTAAGACTTCACTGCTCCTAGGTATATCTCCTCCCTCCTCGGTGAAACTCTTTGCAACGTTTTCCCATGCTTCACTCTTTTCGCGCCAAGTGTCAACTATCGGTTTTCTTACACTCTATTATTTTTTTATGCTGTCTTACAACTTGTGTCACAAGTTGCAACACTTCTTGCGGAGAGAAATTTGCGCTTCGGGCTTTCAATAAAAAAAAAATCTGTCTGTCAATCGAATCGCATGAAAACAGTCGACTGAAGTTTCACCGGAAGTTAATATATCGATATTTTTCGTTTATCTGTAGGATAGTTACACGCCAGTCAAAATAGCGCCAAACAACGCACTCTGAGATAAAGTCCCTGGTAACATTAATCTACTGTGTAGTTAACATACAGATAAAGCGATATTTACACGGAGATTTATTTTTTTTTTTGCGATTTTCTGTTTGATGTTTTTCGTTATATCTAATGTTTTGCTTTAACTCGTAAAAAAGTTGAATGGAAAGTAAATTTTGATTAAAAAAAGTTTTTTTAATCAATTTGTGAGAGTGAGACAGCCTAGGATGGCTTAAATGTAGTGGTTGGGTTACTGGTGGTGCAGCCAGTTTCTATCTGCCGTTAGGGAGTTCCCTCAAGGCCTTGGATGACCTTATAGATAGGAGGTCCAAATTTTGTTATGTGTTGGCAAGTAATTTACGGCTAATTTACAGGTCCTGTTGACCTCAGAGGTTTTATGATAGCATTTCTATTTTATTTAAAATTCGTAACATTTTTATGTACAATTGTATATTTCATCTTATAATTATATTTTTTAACTTCACAATTTTTTATTTTGTTTTAAAAGAAAATGAAAGTTTAAGTTTTCATTCGAGTTTTGAAGGGAAGGGTAGGTGAATGAAGGGAAGTGGAACGATGAGCGGTGGTATGTGGCATTAGTGTGGTCCTTAGTTATAGGGGTAAAAAAATTTTGTGAAATTTTTTTTTTCTTACCGTCCCAAATTTTTACATGTGATAAGAAAGCTATATATCCAAACTTTCAGCGAGATCGGATATCAGCAAGTCGTGCCGCAGAAAACTGCGCAGACCTGATTGCAGTGTTTGCGCTTTGGAGGCAAAAAGTGTTTTTGGGAGGGAAATATATGTCGTAATTTTCAATTTTCTCAAGAACTATGAAATTTCAAATTTGACATTAATTTTCTCAAAAACTTTTTGACCTAGAAGTCTAATTTTAAAAGTATTTTAAAGGTTGGATATTTGGTTTTTAAAAACAGGAATGTTTTTTAAAAACAGGGAACAGGAATGATATAAGTGCTCCCGTTATTTTTTGAGGTTTTTTTTCATGATTTGAAGTCGCGTTTTTAGAAAAACCCTTCCCGTGCCTGAATTGGCCCTCCCCCTAAACGACTTTTTTCTTGTCTCGACTCAACCTATACGTCCAAAACTTTTGATCCATCTTATACGGAACGCCCTGGATATATGTCAATACATGCCAACTTTTATTAAGGTTGATTTTAGTCGCATCCGGATAATACCGCCAATAATCTTCTAGTACTTGCAAAATTAAATGTGTATTATTTTCTCTCTCAGCGAGAACTAAAGTAGAAACACTTGTCGCGTTCTGTTTGACGTGCTTATGGGATTTCTGTGTAATACAACTGGGCGTAAATTTCGCGGCGCGTAAATCGCGTTCTGTCTGGCGTCCGCTTAAGTGCGTGGTCATAAATGTTTGTTAGCAAACATCGCAGCCCTGATTTTGTGCAGCCGACAAGCAAGTGGCAACGATTACTGCATCTCGCCAAATCACCGCTTTGTTTCTGATTATAGCATAATGTGTTTTATTACTGCGGAACAAGAATAGGCGAGTGTAGGACCCAATTGAAAAAGATTAAATTTTATTTTATTTGAAAAACGTATGTCTCCTTTCGAGATTGAATTTTTATTATATATATATTTTCGGTATAACTTAAGAATAGGGCATTGGCTCCGATTTTTTTCATTTTCTTTTCTGTAATAGGGCTTATCCTCCCTTGTTCAACCATGTTAAAAAATAGCGTCGGACTCGTTTAGTTTATGAGATATAGGGCTTTAACTGTCAAAATTGGAAGAGCTATATCTCTAAAACTAGTTAAGATAAACGCGTAATATTGGTGCCGTTAAAAAGGCTGTTTTAAGTCCTTTCTTTTATCTAATAACCTTTTTTGTGAGTACTGACATCATTACGGAGGTAATTCAACTTTTCAAAAAAATTGGCGTACTTCGTTTTACAAAATAATTTTTTTCTCCCTTAAATGACAATTAAGGTATAAAATAGATTCCTTTTTTTTATAGCCCATAATATTACCTTTCTAACGGTATATAATATGTGTGGGTATCTCTTGTGTTTTTGAACTAATTAATGAAAATATCTACAAATTCAGTGATCGCCTGCAATACTGCGTAATGGGTATTTACGAATATTCAGGGTTATAACAAAAAAGCTTTATATTAAAATAAGGCCTCCAAGCATAAAAACCTTAATGCAAAAAACTTCACATTACCGAGAGGATTCTGCTGATTGATGGTTATGATCCCTGCCGCGGCCGAAGGCCGCCAATACGCGGAAAAACCTGTATGCAAAAAACTTCACATTACCGAGAGGATTCTGCTGATTGATGGTTATGATCTCTGCCGCAGCCGAAGGCCGCCAATACGCGGAAAAACCTGTATGTAAAAAACTTCATATTACCGAGAGGATTCTGCTGATTGATGGTTATGATCCCTGCCGCGGCCGAAGGCCGCCAATACGCGGAAAAACCTGTATGCCAAAAACTTTACATTACCAAGAGGATTCTGCTGATTGATGGTTGTGATCCCTGCCGCGGCCGAAGGCCGCCAATAGGCGGAAAAACCTGTATGTAAAAAACTTCATATTATCGAGAGGATTCTGCTGATTGATGGTTATGATCCCTGCCGCGGCCGAAGGCCTCCAATACGCGGAAAAACCTGTATGCAAAAAACTTCACATTACCGAGACGATTCTGTTGATTGAGGGTTATAATCCCTGCCGCCGAAGGCCGCTAACACATGCAAAAACTTATAAAAGAACTTCACATTACAGAGAAGAAAGCTTCACATTATCTTTAAATAAGCTAAAGATACATGAACTAAAGTAGTGAGTGTATCATATTATATGTATATCGTTTTAAAGGTAAAAGAACAGGCTTTTTAGCAAAATTTTTTTTTTGACACCTTAATGTATTCGTTTTGCAGAAAAAAATTATTGTTTCCAGAAAAAATAGACAGTTTTCTACATAAAGTGATATAACTCCTTAACCGTTATTATATATGAAAAAAAGTATTTTACGTAAATCGTAAGCAGTAAAAGTACCTTTCAAACGGTGTATCATCATCCCGATAACTCACTTAGTTAGCGAGATATTCAGCTTTTGCTTATCACATTTATTTGACATTTAAATGCTTCTAAATCCAAAATGGCTGACGTCCGACAAAAACAAAATGGCCGCTTCCGGTTCTAACGGTAATATCTAACTGTAAAAAAAATGCAAAAAATCGGAGCCAATCCCCTATTCTTAAGTTGTTCCTTTTGTGTATTGATGTGTTATTGTTATTGTTTGTGTTTGGTATTAATGGTGGTTCGAAATTGGCGGGTTTTAATCTGTATATCGGAATTGTTTTGATGTCGTTGTTCATTTCCAGTTTCAAATATTGTTTATTTTTTTCTATGACTTTAAATGGTCCCTCGTATGGTTGTTGCAGTGACCTTTTGTTAATACATTTAACAAATACATATTTGCATGTGTAAAGGTTTTTGGGAATATAAATGTCTTTGGCTGTATTTTAGCCTGAACACAGTCATATTTCGTTGACTACAAATGACGTCGCTAGTGTCAAAATTACATTGGCTCTTATGGGAAATGAGAAAAAAATAAAATTTCGTTGCATTCGTCGACGAAAGCAACGTCGGTAGTCGCTAGTGTTCTAATTCCTTAGCCACATAGTACGTCTTGTTCTTCTTTTCTTGTTTGTTTGACAACTATCATCGCTCATCGTCGACGAAATGACTGTGTTCAGGCTATTTCTGTGATGCTCTATGTTTGACTTCACTGTTCTGAAATGTTCTTTTACACTGGTCAACACATCAAAAGGATCGAGATTTTTGCTCGGAACGACAAACTCACTCGGAAGTTGAATGTCCTGCCCGTAAACCAGAGATAACGAGATAGGAAACTGCGTCAAGACCCATCGTATATGTCAAAAAAAAACGAAATTCGGTAATTAGGTGAAACACGTATAGTGTATGTGTCGTGTATATGTAGTTCACCACAAGACGTCACGTTTATATGACATTTTCTTTGTTTATTATTTTAACAGATAAAAAGTGTTTAGCATGTGAAAAATTATCAGCTCTTTTGCAAAGAAATTAGCGTTTTTAGTGAATTTAAATGAAGTTAAATCATGCAGTGGATCTTGCAAGTACCACTTGCCGGGGCTGTGTATGAACGGCTTGCCATTTTGTAGCAGGATGATTGGCCTGCAACGGCAGGCATGGAAATCTCAGTGCAGGGAAGTTTGTTGCGACCTCTGGTATTTTTCTCCGGCCAATCGGTGTTGATAGGTCATGCTTTGAGTGAAACCGCATCGGATCCGATGTCAGCGTATCAAGGCACCACCTTGTCGCACAAACATGAACACTATGTGATACTATCGTCGGGAGCCACGGTCTTAATGCAATTGCTCGGGGCTCAGTCAATCGATTTGAATGGAAGTGGAATGGAAATGGAAATGAACTTAGCATTTGGAATCGCAACGCAAATGCAGAAATTAAGAAAAAGTACTTTAATTAATGATTAAATTATTATTTAAGTGTTTTATGTGATGTTTTTGTATTTTTTTCTAGTACGGGCGTTGCTGTACTTGGCCACACGGTTGCTCGATTTACTCACGCACAAATCCGCCGGATTTACTTTAGCTTTAAATCAAAAGAACAATGAAATGTGCAACATATTATTTTTATAATTCAGACTGTATATTTAAATGTTACTACATAATATTGTAGGAAAAATTATTCATCCAATAACTTAAATGTTATGTATAGGATAAACACTTAATGTGGTTGTATGCATAAGTAAATAAATACATGAAAGAACTTAAATTCTTATTATTTAAAAGCAATTCTTTTTTATCCTACACCCGAAAGGATGAGGGATAGATTCACTTTGTGCTTCCGTTTGTATCGCATTAAAGGAGGCGTCTGCCTGTAAGTCTGTCAGTCCGTCCGTCTGTAGAAATCACGATTAAGGGAGAACTAATAGAGCTGTGAAATTTGGGACGAATATACTTGGTCATAATAGGCTGTTTGGTATTACATACAATACCAACATGGTTGTTTGTAACACATATGCAATCTTGCGTCCAGAAGATTTATAACTTCACAACCATGTCAGAGATAACGAGATAGGAAACTGCGTCAAGACCCATCGTATATGTCAAAAAAAAAACGAAATTCGGTATTTAGGTGAAACACGTATAGTGTATGTGTTCGTGTATATGTAGTTCACTACAAGACGTCACGTTTATATGACATTTCTTTTGTTTATTATTTTAACAGATGAAAAATGTTTAGCTTGTGAAAATTGTTTAGCTATTTCGCAAAGAAATTAGCGTTTTTAGTGAATTTAAATGAAGTTAAATCATGCACTGGACCTCGCAAGTAGCACTTGCCAGGGCTGTATATGAACGGCTTGCCATTTTGGAGCAGGATGATTGGCCTGCAACGGCAGGCATGGAAATTTCAGTGCAGGGAAGTTTGTTGCGACCTCTGGTATTTTTCTCCGGCCAATCGGAGTTAATAGGTCATGTTTTGAATGAAACCGCATCGAATCCGATGCCAGCGTATCAAGGCACTACCTTGTCGCACAATCATGAACACTATGTGATACTATCGTCGGGAGCCACGGTCTTAATGCAATTGCTCGGGGCTCAGTCAATCGATTTGAATGGAAGTGGAATGGAAATGGAAATGAACTTGGCATTTGGAATCGCAACGCAAATGCAGAAATTAAGAAAAGGTACTTTAATTAATGATTAAATTATTATTTAAGTGTTTTATGTGATGTTTTTGTATTTTTTTCTAGTGCGGGCGTTGCTATACTTGGCCACACTGTTGCTCGATTTACTCACGCACAAATCCGCCGGATTTACTTTAGCTTTAAATCAAAAGAACAATGAAATGTGCAACATATTATTTTTATAATTCAGACTGTATATTTATATGTTACTACATAATATTGTAGGAAAAATTATTCATCCAATAACTTAAATGTTATGTATAGGATAAACACTTAATGTGGTTGTATGCATAAGTAAATAAATACATGAAAGAACTTAAATTCTTATTATTTAAAAGCAATTCTTTTTTATCCTACACCCGAAAGGATGAGGGATAGATTCACTTTGTGCTTCCGTTTGTATCGCATTAAAGGAGGCGTCTGCCTGTAAGTCTGTCAGTCCGTCCGTCTGTAGAAATCACGATTAAGGGAGAACTAATAGAGCTGTGAAATTTGGGATGAATATACTTGGTCATAATAGGCTGTTTGGTATTAAATACCAACATGGTTGTTTGGAACACATATGCAATCTTGCGTCCAGAAGATTTATAACTTTACAACCATGTTCGTTATTGAACTTTTGAAATTTCGCTAGAATGTTTAGCTATTGCAGCAAAGATAAAAGGAAAGAAAGTTACTCATAACTACTGAAAATAAAGAATACACCTAAACAAACAAATGGCGGAATTCTGTACATTTAGTTAACATTATTTGTATCGTTAAATACGATATCCATGAATAAAATAGAAGATTTCATCTAAAATTTATTCATTTCGTCAATTGTGGTGAAAAAATCAATGATATTATAAAGCAGCGTTACATTTTACGTTAACAAAAGAAAATTCAGAAAGTACGAAAAAGGTAAAAGTACTTTTTGTAGTACTCGGTGTAAAGAACACAATAATTTTCTGTTCTAGGAAGTAATTTGTACTCCGCGAAGCAAGAATAAAAGTTTTGTTAACAGTTCAAGCACATTTATGCACTAATATATTTGCTAATTAAGAAAAAAATCAAATTTATTTGATATTGTAGCATACCGACAACACTGCTTTGCTACCAGAATTCATAAGAGGCGCAAAAATAGATGCGTTCTATACAAACGGGCAACACTAGTATCGGCAAATTCAATGGCGAGGTGAACGAAAAATTTGAGGGTATACCAACGCCATTTTATGTCTGCTTTTTTATTTTAATTGGATAATCAATTTGATTTTACAATGATTTCTTTTGCTTGAATTGTTCATAGAATAGATCATACAGTTTCTGGTATAAAATAGTGGCGGATTTGAGCGCATAAAACAATTTACATTAGATTTTTTGTTGTTAATCTGCACTTGCAATTACTTCTAAACTTAAAATACTTTTACCAAATAGGTTATAATTAAGTAATAAACTATTTAAAAGTAAAATGTATATTAACCCTTCTGTCAATAACTAGGTCTGGCCAGACCTTTTCCATTTTCAAGAAGGTTTTTTTAATATTAATATCGTAGCTACGTTGACGAAACTTTCTGACTTTGTCGGCGTATATTTTTGCTATACTTCGATGTGGAAAAAAAATTTAAGAAACAAGTTTTTAAGGAGAAAACACGTTTTTTCTACAGCAACCCCTAGAATCAATGGAATAGGTCTGGCCAGACCTTGCGACATTTTCCTACATATCATATGAAAAAATATTATTATAATTCATTGCAAACAATATTTTTCATCGTAATTAGCTTCGTCTCTCTGATATTTATTTCTTTTTTATAGCACCGTTATAAATATTACATTTTTTAGGGTTTCTCCTTACATTTTCGAACTTGCTAACTGCAGTTTCTCGCTGATTGCTTTATAGCACTTTGTACGTCATTAAGCTACTTGCAAATTTTTTATAAACTGGTGCAAAATTTGTGAAACTCTAAGTAATAGATTTTTAGTTCAAAATGGTATATAATGAAGGTGAAAACATTATTCTTGTCATTGAGAAAAAGTTAGTTGAAAGTGTTAGAATCAATATCTTTTTCCTTGTTTATAATGGCTGAAGATCTACAGCTATTCGATTGAACATCTACAGCGGCGAATGAACGAAGAAGAAATAGAGAAATATCTTAGAAGATTTGTGGAAGTAGCAGCAGAGACTTCTTTCTCACTTGGACGTTTTTAGTGAGGACTGTTAGTAAGGATTGGTTGAGTTTGAGGAAACCGATAAAAATAACGATATGCTGAAGAAGCTGCAAACGATCGAGTTTTACTGTCAACGATTCAATACGACACGGAAGTGGTTGAAGAAAAAAATACCACAACCTTCTATAATAAATATATAGGAGGAGTTGACGTCATGGACCAAATATTAAGAAAATACACTTGACAAGCGAAGAGATGGCCACTGGCGTTTTTCAATATGTTAGACGTTGCAGCATTGGCATCATACATAATTTATAAAAACGTGAATGACAAAAATGCAAATAACGAAATTTATTTTCGTCCAAAATTTCTGTATTCTCTGATCAAGGAGCTGGTGGCACTTCAGATCGAAGTAAGGATGAACAATCCAAGAATACTCGTAATAGTATTGTTGGTCGTTAGAAATGGTATCGAATCCTTCTTCGGAGCACCAATAGGAAGTAGAATACCACAAGCGAGTAGCTGCAAAACAACTACGGTCTCGAAAATCTCGTGCAGAATATAGAAGGTGTGTGCAGAATGTAGAACGAATGACAAAATTCAAAGAATAACAAGATTTTTCCTGCAATGTGTGCGGATATCCTGTTTGCTTGCATCATAGCACTAAGATATTTAAAAGTAGTAAATGTTTTAGTCAATAACTTACTATATAATACCAACATTTATGTAATACAATAATTGAAAACAAGAAAGATTTAATAACATTTTTAAAATAATCAAAAAACTGCAATTATTTCACTAAATTCCGGTTATTTTCATATAAATCGTATGTAGGTCCAGCCAGACTTATTCCATTGATATGAAGGTTTTAAAATATCCATTGACAGAAGGGTTAAATAGACTAAATATTGGCATAAATAATTAAATAAAAATGTATGTCTTCGAATTCATTACTTACATACATATATGAATAATTAACTAAGTTGCTATCTCAAAACAAACGATTCGACTTAAAAATCTGAATTGTCATTGGGGTCTTAAAGCTGAACCCTCTCCGTCCCGATTACTCTTCATCGAGGGTCTGTAATGTTGAGTTTCTCTTGTAGTAACCGACACTCTTCATCGGTGGTCTGTAATGTTGAGTTTCTGAGCTCAATTATCGGCTTTTTCACGAACATTACTTTACGATTAGACGTCAAATCGCAGATCAGAGTTGCAAGTTTTTCGAGCCTTGACGCAGTTTCTTATCTCGTTATCTCTGCCGTAAACCATTTCGGAAGGTGTGGCAGAAATGTCTTCCTTAAAGGTAGATCACAAACCCAGTATAACAATTGGAAGTTAAAACCAAGTGTCAAGTGCTAAGTGTCATAC
This sequence comes from Conops quadrifasciatus, assembly GCA_949752815.1. NCBI lineage: Eukaryota > Metazoa > Arthropoda > Insecta > Diptera > Conopidae > Conops > Conops quadrifasciatus. The sequence goes on along the minus strand of OX457077.1, from coordinate 19,796,465 downwards.
CACTTGGCTAGTTGATTTCTGCCAGTAATTGCTGCTTTTAATTGTCTGTGTAGACGTTCGACCATGCCGTTTGCTTGTGGATGGTAAGGTGAAGTGGTAATTTTGTGACTACCAAGTTTTTTTGCGAGTTCACAGAATAGTTTAAATGTGAACTGTGAACCTTGGTCTGTTGTAATATGTAGAGGTACACCAAAACGACAAATATATTGGTTAAAAAATGTATTAACAATTGTAGTCGCGTTAATTTCTCGTAAAGGAAACGATTCTGGCCAACGTGTAAATCTATCTATTATAGTGAATATGTATCGATGTCCTTTAGACGGCGGTAAAGGTCCTACTATGTCTAAGTGTACATGTTCAAATCTACCTCTCGGTAATTGTATGTTATTCACTGGTGGTTTGATATATCGGTATATTTTTTACTTTTGGCACTGTATACATTGTCTTGCCCAGTTATTAATTTCTGTGGACATATTTGGCTAAAAATATCTTGTTGATATTAAACGACGCGTAGCTCTTACTCCTGCATGAGAAATGTTATGTAGTTTGTCAAAAATAGTTCTTGTGGTGTGGCTTTTTTTTTGGCTTGTGGTCTGTAAAAATTATAAATTGTCTACCTTCCAATATATGTCTAAAATGTTTAACATTTAAGTATATGTATAGCTAATAATTCTTGATCGAATGCACTATATTTAACTTCAGCAGGCGAAAAAAGAACGCCAATGGTTCTGTCTTTTTGTTGTAGGTTTGTAGGTTGTAGGTTTGTAGGTTACACCACCACCGTTGTAGTAGTAGTAAGTTTTGTGTTGTGGTAAGTGACACATTTGACTAAAAGCCTGAACACAGTCAATTTTCGTTAATTACAAATGACGTCGCTAGTGTCAAAATTAAATTGACTCCTATGGGAAACGACAAAAAAAATAAAATTTCGTTGCTTTCGTCGACGAAACCATCGTCGGTGGTCGCTTTCGTCGGTGGTCTATTTCTACTTCCATCGTCACATAGTTCGTCTTATTCTTTTTTTTTGCTTGTTTACAAAAATTGACATTGACTTTTGATTTTACAGAATTAGAAAATGATCAGCTGTTTAATCAGTCCAAGGATAATAACCTTTTCTGGGTTAAATAACAGAAACAAAAAAAAATTGAAATATATATTGAAGTATATATAGAAATTCTTTATTAGTATTTATTAATAATCAATTAGAAAAGACGTTGTTACAATATTAATGAAAAAGAACTGCACCAAATTTTCTGCGAAATCTTAACAGGATGAAAATCGCGCGAGAGCTTTGACAGCTCTCATCGCTTTCGCTATGAAAATATGTTTGTGTTCGGCCGATAGCGTATGACAACTATTATCGCTCATCGCTCATCGTCGACGAAATGACTGTGTTCAGGTTATAAGAGGGGAAGTTTACAGTTCAATGATACAGTGATAAACTAGTCACACGGTATGATAAGTGGAGCGACAAAAAGTGAACGAAACAGCACTAGATTCTGACGAAAACGATGATTGAAACCGTGAAACGATTAAGGAAATTAGAAACGATATAAAACAATTAAATTTATATGAGTTAATATTTATATAAGTACGAGTAAATTATATGAAACAAAACATTTTTAACAAAATTAATTTACAAAGTGAAAAATGTAAAGTAGCATATATCGGAAATAGTGATTTTGTTGTCGTCGGAGGTCAGCGACATTTCTTGGATTTAAAAGCTTTTCAATGTCAAATAAATGCAACTACTCTAGTAACCTAACCGAATGGATTTCGATATAAAATAAAATATATTTCTGAAAATCCCGTTTTTTAACTTTCAATACGGTATATAATATGATACACTAACTACTTCAGTTTATGTAGCATTAGCGTATTCGAAAAATAAGCTAAATAAGCTAAAATAAAGCTAAAAATTCTGTTATCAGAATTCTATCGATAATGTGAATTTTTTTGCAAACGGTTTTTCCATGTAGCATGGGCTAAAAAAAGTAAATCTGTGGCAGTAGTAACAAATAACAAAAATTGTTATTAGATAAAAGAAAGGCCTTAACATTTCCTTTTAAAAAACACTAATGTTACGTTGATATCTGAACTGGTTTTAACGATATAGCTCTTCAAATTATGACTTTTAAATCCCTATATCTCCTAAAATAGACGAGTCCGAGGCTAATTTTTAACATGGTTGGACTAGAAAGGGTAAGCGCTAAAGAAAAAAAAAATTAAAAATACGGAGACACTCATCTATTCTTATGCGAATACTGCTTGTCGATTTGTGTAATCCTCTAGGGCATACAAAAATATGTAATTTTTACATTTGATTGTATTTAGTGCTTTGTCCTTTCAATGCTGTTAAGGCCGTTATAGTTTCATTAATTTATCAGTGTGTTTAAGGTTATTAAAGTAAATAAGTCGTATCATGTGTGTACCTTTATTGATCTAACCTCAATGTCTTTTGGTATCGCCCAAATGGTAGGCTGTTGATTTGAAAATTTTCACTAGATAAGTGGAAGTTTTGGTGATAGGTTGTGCTTATTTTTCCAAGCACAGGACTTGTCACATTTTTGTGAATAAAAAAAAAATCAAAAAAAAATTAAAAATACAAAAAAATAAAAAAAAATTGTAAAATACAATATAAATTGAGCACAGTATTTAGAAACGTAAGTGAAAAATTTGATTTATTTCCGTATGATTTATACATATTTTTTAATGACGTGGACCAAATTTTAAAACAGAAATATGTTTTGTTACCAGGTTGTCTAAAAGATAACAATATATGTATGTACATATGAATTAGGCGAATATACATATGAGTGCGTGCATCAATATATGCATAGGTTTCTGAAAATGAAGAAATGGTGTAAATTTCCAATATTAAATTAACTAGGAGAACTAGTTTTCTCCATTCAGTGCTTAATAAAAATTTACATGTTTGAGCCAGGTTTAATTACTCTCAACGCGAGATTAAAAATTTTAAATAGGCTGTATAAGCATTCAAGATGGTTGAATAAGGCTGGATACAGCCGACCTTTATGTTGCTTACACACACCATTACTGAATATCTTTCACACTTTATTGTAACCGCAGAATACCGCGATGCGCGAATCTCTCTCTCGTCGCGCGATGCCCTTAAATAGACATCGCGTGACGCTGTTAAAAATTTGTTTACGTTCCATATTTCTGGAAACATGTGCTTGCTTCTGCAATTTGTTCGCCGCCACTAGCCGCTCACCAATTGCCTTACAAATCTTGTCCTTCTCCAATATATTTTTATTCCCTAGAAAGAACAGATAGTACAGCACTCCGTTGCGCTAAACATTTTATATTCCGCATTCATATTTTATTTGCATTTTAAAAATTTGTGGAAATCTTTTGTAAATTTAACTTTTACTTGTAAATTTGAATAAATTTTGAAGTCTAAAACATATAGTTCTAGTTTACATTTTCTATACAAAAGCAACGAGTAAAAGCAGCGAAACAACAAATCCTCAGGTTTTTCGGTAAGAGGTAGCCATTTTTTTTCTGAGAGTGAGTAAAAACAAAGACAGTAAAAACCAAGAGAGCAGCGCGATAGAATAGATCCATCGAATCGCGACATTCTGTGACGTCAAATTCCTATAGAAAACACATAGGGAGAGTTTTACGCATCGCGCATCGCGAAATTCTGTGGTTACATTTACGATGCGGGGCGAAATTTTCGCCCGATTGTATTACACAGAAGTCCCAGAGAGAAAGCACGTCGGAAAAAACGTTTTTTACTTTCGCGGCGTATAGATTACCGACGCGGTGCGTTGTGAAAATTTACAAAATGTACTTGGGTTAGTGTTTTGTGTGTGTGAGTACAGTTCTACAATTTTCGAAGCTGCTAGAGAGTTGAGATTATCAGTTGAGATTATCAGCAAAAATTTGTAAAAAATTGGCATTTTCTACAAATATGGCATCTAGCTATCTATATATACAAGTATTTGTTTACCTTAGTAGCGATTGGCACTCTATTTGACCACCAATTCACAGCGCGAAAATCACGCCCCGCATCGCGCAGCAAAAATCGCGTTCTGTCTGACGTCGTCATAATAAAACGGCGCATATAGCGTCGCGCTGTGCTTCCTCTCAGCGCCACTGCGCTCAACCGAAATAAGAGCGTCGCCCCAACATACATATGTTTGTGTTCACCCCTCTTCCTCTGCATTTAATTTTTCATGTTTATATTTTTCTTGTTCTTTCAAACAGAAGAAAAATATTTTGAGAACAGTGTTCTTGCAAACAGAAGAAAAATATTTTGAGAACAGATTTACCGTAGCTTAAACTCTGAAAAAAATGTCGCTCTCCCTTGGGGGCGGGGCTAGAGCCCTTTGAAATGTGAAAAAAAACCCCTTATATCTCTAAAACTGTAAAAGATATTTAGATGTTATTAGTACCGTTAGAAAGCTAATAAAAATGTCGTTAATTTATGTGAAATAACTTTTTATCGAAATATGTTTAGTTTTATAAATAAACGCAACTTAAGGTTTTTAATACTATTTTTTTTTGATAAAATAATTTTTTCCAAAGAAAAATGTGTAATTAACCCAAGGAAGTATACTAAAAATAAGATATAAAATAAAATAACATATATTTTAAGCTTTCTGAGGAAATGAATTTCATTCAAATCGGTGCAGTACTTACGGAGAAAATGCATTTGGTGTGATGAGTTAATAGATCAAAATGTGCTTCCTGTAAATTCGAAAAAAGTAGGTGTCACCCGCCCACTTTTATCAGTTCGGCAGATGCGGGTGTAGGGTATATGAGCTTCGGCCAGGCCGAAGATAACGCTCTTACTTGTTTTTATTACATTTATCTTTTTTTTTTAGGTATTTATGTAAAATAACATTTTATCCAAAATCAGGTACTTTTGGAGAAAACGTAAAATTTAATTTTTTAGTACTTTTTTACCCTATTAATTAATTTTTTTTTTTAAAATCCGTAAAATTCGGTAAATCCGAAATGGTTCGATCGTTAGGGCGTTGCGTATTTCTGTCACTTCCATAAGACGCGTTTTCCAATTTCGTTTTGACAGAAACGAGACGCTATACGCTTTTATTTAGGTTGCACAGTTACATTCGCGCTTTCTCGTGAATGACATATCGTTCATTTACTAAAGCTGCGTTCAGACAGAACACGTTTTTTGGCTACGCGCTACGGTGCGATTTCGCCTTGGTGTTACACAGAACGTGAATCGATACGAAAGTAAACAAACCAACTATGTGTATATATCGATAGGAAGTTGTCATGTGCAGAAAATAGTAATTTTTCTATCAAATTTTTCCCTTAAACTCTAACGGTAACTGATTATTTCAACTCTGTCAACTTCAAAACTTAACTTCAACCATTTCAGAAAATGGTTATATTTTTGGAAAATATTTTCTTTAAACTTTCAACTGTCTAATGATAACTGGTAATCTGAACTCTGGCAACTCCAAAAATTGTAGAACTGAACTCACACATTCACAAAACACTAACACCTATTCTTTCTAAATTTTCACAACGCACCGCATCGCGAAAATCTATACGCCGCGAAAGTAAACAACGTATTTTCTCTGTCTGACAGCTTATGGGATTTCTGTGTATTACAACCGGGCGAAAACATCGCCCCGCAGCGCGTAGCAAAAAACGCGTTCTGTCTGAATGCAGCTTAAAAGACTGCCATAAGTAAAAAACACTAACATACATATTCTGAGATTCACGAACTATTGAATCGTCTCGAAATTGCATTGCAAACAACAACAAAGAGACGATTTTTCTTGTTGTTTGCAATGCAATTTCGAGACGATTCAATAGTTAGTGACTCTCAGAATACCCCTGTAAGCTAGTAAACTACTGAGCTTTTCGTCTACTTCAAATGAATTTTACATGGTATGACAAAGCCGTTTGCTGAGTTTTGTCTACACCATTTCCAATTGTAAATGAGACTAGGTCAATTGAAAATTATATTTTCCATTTGTAAATGAGATTAGGTCAATTAAAAATTAGATATTCTATTTGAAAATGAGAATACGTCAATTGAAAATGAGATTTTCCATTTGTAAATGAGAACAGATAAAAATGTAAATGAGATTTTCCATTTGTAAATGAGAATACGTCAATTGAAAATGAGAATGAGAATTTATGTTTAATGTAAATGAGAATAGAACAAATGTAAATGAGAATGCTAATTTTTAAGTATAAGTGTGCTTAATAATGTACATAGTTATCGCTAAATTATTCAATTTAATTAAAGCAAGTTTCCAATTTTTATTAAAATACTACCTGCCCGAGGCCTCGTTTCGCTTCGGCAACGGGCACCTAGCGTCACGGTGTTACCGTCAGTCACGAATATTACATAATTCTTCAATCTTTTCCTCGTTTGTTTCCTTCTGATTTTTTTAAATTATAATTTTACCATCAAAAATATTTTTAAAAAATTAGCCAAATCGGTCCAGTCGTTCTTAAGTGATGCGATTACCAACAAACCATTTTGGGGGGTCGTCGCCTCCTACCTCCCACCATGACCAAAATCATGTATATTCCCCGATATTTCTTATTGATTGGTGTGACCGTTTTGGGTGGTGCGACCTACCTTCCACCATAGTCAAAATCATAAATATTTCCCGATATTTCTTATTGATTGGTGCAAAAAAAAATTGGATTAAAACACCCTCGTGTAACCACTTTGGTTACAAAACCGTGTATTGAAATTATTACTATTTTGAGACATTCCAGACCGTGACACCCCCCATTTTAACCACTTAGAGCCGAATTCTTGAAAGTGCGTTCTCATTGCACATCTACGTCATAAGGCCAATCATTATACAAAATTTCAGCTTCCTGGGCCTGGTAGTATTGAAATTATGAATATTATTGGTCGTTTCAGACCGTTCCACGCCCATTTTAACCATTTAGGGGGCGAAATTCTTGAAAATGTGTTCTCATTGCACATCTACGGCATAAGGCCAATCCATACAAAATTTCAGCTTCCTGAGCCTGTTAGTATTAAAATTATGGCCATTTTTTGTCATTTCAGACCTTCAGACCGTGCCACGCCCATTTTAACCATTTATGGGGCGCAATTCTTGAAAGTGTGTTCTCATTGCACATCTACGTCATAAGGCCAATCACCATACAAAATTTCAGCTTTCTGGGCCTGGTAGTATTGAAATTATGACTATTTTTGGTCGTTTCAGACCGTTCCACGCCCATTTTAACCATTTAGGGGGCGAAATTCTTGAAAATGTGTTCTCATTGCACATCTACGGCATAAGGCCAATCCATACAAAATTTCAGCTTCCTGAGCCTGTTAGTATTAAAATTATGGCCATTTTTTGTCATTTCAGACCTTCAGACCGTGCCACGCCCATTTTAACCATTTATGGGGCGCAATTCTTGAAAGTGTGTTCTCATTGCACATCTACGTCATAAGGCCAATCACCATACAAAATTTCAGCTTTCTGGGCCTGGTAGTATTGAAATTATGACTACTATTGGTCGTTTCAGACCGTTCCACGCCCATTTTAACCATTTAGGGGCGGAATTCTTGAAAATGTGTTCTCATTGCACATCTACGTCATAAGGCCAATCACCATACAAAATTTCAGCTTTCTGGGCCTGGTAGTATTGAAATTATGACTACTATTGGTCGTTTCAGACCGTTCCACGCCCATTTTAACCATTTGGGGGCGGAATTCTTGAAAATGTGTTCTCACTGCATATCTACGTCATAAGGCCAATCACCATTCAAAATTTCAGCTTCCTGAGCCTGTTAGTATTAAACCCTTTTAACCACATAGAGGGCAGAGGTCCCCCTTTGGGGGAATACCTTTGGTCCAGAAATTTTCGCGGGCATGCGCACAACAACATGTCCAAGTTTCATCCCAATCGGATGGCCGGTTTAGGAATCCATAAAGGACAAACACACACACATACATTCATTTTTATAAATTGAACTAATTAATTAAATATATAGATTAATATTTAATTAATTATGAATTTTAAAAGAAGTACCCATAGATCACAGCAAGCTAATAATACAATATATTTAGTAAATGTAACTACGCTGTATACACTCGTATAAAAAAAGTGTATAAAAATTAAACACTCGTTTACATTTGTTCTATTCTCATTTACATTTTTTCTATTCTCATTTACAAATGGAAAATCTTATTTTCAATTGACGTATTCTCATTTTTAAAATGGAATATCTCATTTTCAATTGACCTATTCTCATTTACGATTCTAGGCTGATTCATCGCAAGCAATTCATCGCGAGAAATTCATCGCAAGACAAATTCATCGCACAGCCATTTATCGCGTAGAATTTCATCGCAACAGCAATTCATCGCAAGACAAATTCATCGCACAGCAATTTATCGCAAAAGAAATTATCGCGAGCCGAAGCAGACAAATTTGTTTTGAAAATCGCGCGATTTTAAAACTAAATTTTTCTGCTTCAACTCGCGATAATTTCTTTTGCGATGAATTGTTGTTGCAATCAGAGCTGGGGAGTACTCATTCCTTTGGGAATTAAATTCCACCTCAATTCCAATTCCAAGGAATTAGGACTGTGGAATTAAGTACTTTTCGAGCAAAAGGAATGGAATTGAGTGACCCTCAATTCTCTTTGAAAGGAATTGAACTTGGAATTGAGCAATGAAATTCCTTTCACATGGAATGGAATTATAAGTCCCAATTCTTTGGAATTGGATTTGGAATTGAAAATTTCAATTCCTTTTGAGGAATTAAGGTTGGAGGAATTGAAGTCCTTTGCTGGCGATTGAGACCTTACTGCGTGTATGATAGAGTGTAAGTTGAAGTAGAAGAAGAAGAAGTAGACAGATTTTGGCAAAAAAACTTTTATTGTTAGACTTGATAGGAAATATATGATCTGTATGTGATGTTAATACTAAATTAAATTGATTGGGTGGGCGGTGGGTGGGGATCACCAAAGTGGTCACACTGGGGTTTTTTTGACCAAAAAAATTTTTTTTTACCAATCGATAGCAAATGTCGCGAAACGGATTTTGGACATAGTGGGCGGTGGGTGGGGCCACCCCAAAGGGGTCACACGGGGGGTTTTTCACCAAAAAATTTTTATTGCGCAAATCGATAGCAAATGTCGTAAAACGGATTTTGGACATAGTGGGCGGTGTGTGGGGACACCCCAAGGGGGTCACACGGGGGGTTTTTCACAAAAAAATTTTTATTGGGCAAATCGATAGCAAATATATTGAAACGGATTTTGGTGATGGTGGGCGGTGGGTGGGGTCACCCCAAGAGGGTCACACGGGGGTTTTTTTACCAAAAAATTTTTTTTTACCAAACGATAGCAAATGTCGCGAAACGGATTTTGGACATAGTGGGCGGTGGATGGGGCCACCCCAAAGGGGTTACATGGGGGTTTTTTTACCCAAAAAATTTTTTTTAACCAATCGTTAGGAAATAACATGAAACATGGTGGGCGGGGTGGGGATTTATTTTTTAACACCATGACTGACTTAAAAAAATTAAATTTAATATAGAGTAGAGTCGCGGTAGCGTGAACACCGGCTAATGTGAACTCGAATTTCTTAACATTAAGCTCCTTATAACGTGAACTTCTGTGACTCGATAGCTTGAATAAATTTCTTGATCACTTTCATTAATGAAAAGAATAACTGCAATTCTGTTTCACACAATAATTGTATATTTCCCAACATTCCCAACGTATCGAGCAACGTTATTGTATTCCTAGTTTCTTCAATTTCAGTTTGCGTAAGAATGTCAAACAAAAGACCTGTGTATCTTACTTTGAGTGAAAAGGCTACAATTTTAGATCAAGTTGATACATATAGATCATGATATGGTATATTGATATAGATATATGATATTGATATATATACTTTAGGTTCAGTAACAGACTAACGAGAATGGGTCAACGAAAACCCAGAACCTGACAAGGTAAATGTATCGTAAAATGAATTTAGTGAGCCTGAAATTACGAAACATTTAAATTAGTTCGAAAACGGCAATTTCACCTCCTAACACTGTTATACAGTGGGCTAAGGCATTGTATCGAATACTAAAAAATGGATTAATGAATTGATTGTATCGAACACACAAAAATGGTTTAATAAATGACACTTTTTTGTAAACAAGAATGAAGTCGTTCGAAAAACTCTATTAAACTCATACTATTTTGGCACATTATTATGTACTGAAAATGACCCGGTAACGTCAACAAATTCGATACTGTGAACAGGCCTGGTTTTTTTGAGTTCACGTTACTGCGACTCTACTGTATTTTAATATTTAAGTTTTATTTATGAATTGTTAAAAATATTGTTTACACGCGCGTATTCGAATACAACGTTGTGTCAAAATTTTAAATCAATCGGTAAAGAACCTTCAAAGATTTATGGCTATGAACGAACGAACGTTTACATTTTTTTTACATACATACATAGATTAAGATTTGTAAGTTACTTATAGAATGTGTATTATTAGGTTAAAAATATTGTTATTTCAAGTTCGATAACTAACATTCAAATTAAAAACAAAAAAAATATAATATTGGAAGGTCCCCACCCCGCCCACCATGTTTCGTATTATTTCCTAACGATTGGTAAAAAAATTTTTTTGGGTCAAAAAACCCCCATGTAACCCCTTTGGGGTGGCCCCACTCACCGCCCACAATGTCCAAAATCCGTTTCGCGACATTTGCTATCGATTGGTAAAAAAAATTTTTTTGGTAAAAAACCCCCGTGTGACCCCACCCACCGCCCACCATCACCAAAATCCGTTTCAATATATTTGCTATCGATTTGCGCAATAATAATTTTTTGGTAAAAAACCCCCGTGTGACCCCCTTGGGGTGACCCCACCCACCGCCCACCATCACCAAAATCCGTTTCAACATATTTGCTATCGATTTGCGCAATAAAAATTTTTTGGTAAAAAACCCCCGTGTGACCCCCTTGGGGTGACCCCACCCACCGCCCACCATCACCAAAATCCGTTTCAATATATTTGCTATCGATTTGCGCAATAAAAATTTTTTGGTAAAAAAACCCCCGTGTGACACCCTTGGGGTGGCCCCACCCACCGCCCACTATGTCCAAAATCCGTTTTACGACATTTGCTATCGATTTTACGACATTTGCTATCGATTTGCGCAATAAAAATTTTTTGGTGAAAAACCCCCCGTGTGACCCCTTTGGGGTGACCCCACCCACCGCCCACTATGTCCAAAATCCGTTTTACGACATTTGCTATCGATTTGCGCAATAAAAATTTTTTGGTGAAAAACCCCCCGTGTGACCCCTTTGGGGTGGCCCCACCTACCGCCCACTATGTCCAAAATCCGTTTCGCGACATTTTCTATCGATTGGTAAAAAAAAAATGTTTTTGGTCAAAAAACCCCCGTGTGACCACTTTGGTGATCCCCACCCACCGCCCACCCAATCAATTTAATTTAGTATTAACATCACATACAGATCATATATTTCCTATCAAGGGTAACAATAAAAGTTTTTTTGCCAAAATCTGCCTACATGTCTTCTTCTTCTTCTACTTCAACTTACACTCTATCATACACGCAGTAAGGTCTCAATCGCCAGCAAAGGACTTCAATTCCTCCAACCTTAATTCCTCAAAAGGAATTGAAATTTTCAATTCCAAATCCAATTCCAAGGAATTGGGACTTATAATTCCATTCCATGTGAAAGGAATTTCTTTGCTTAATTCCAAGTCCAATTCCTTTCAAAAGGAATTGAGGCTCACTCAATTCCATTCCTTTTGCTTGAAAAGTACTTAATTCCAAAGTCCTAATTCCTGAGGAATTTACTTGGAATTGGAATGGAATTGAGTTTCCCCAGCTCTGGTTGCAATGAATAACGTTTCAGATGGTAATAACACAAAACTTTATTGTTAAACTGTATCCAATATCCAATTATTGTTGAAGAAACTGCAAAAATGAGTTTTTAATATTTTTAAAATTTGTGACTAACTTGATAATTTCATAATTTTCGGAATTATAAAACATTTCTCAAAATTTCCTTATGATAAGTTGCTAATACGATGAATTGCTGTTGCGATGAATTGCTGCGCGATGAATTGCTGTTGCGCTGAATTGCTGCACGATGATTTGCTTTGCGAGGAATTTGTCTTGCCATGAATTGCTCGCGATGAATTGCTTGCGATGAATCAGCCGGGTACCCTCATTTACAGTTGGAAATGGTGTAGTCAAAGCTAAACAAATGAAAAATTAAACAATATTTTTCTTTTTTGTAATAAAATTTTCCTTTATAAATGTTACTGAATTTATTTCATTTTTTTTATTATTTTTTCATTTTCAATTATTTACTATACGTAACTGAATAAATTAAAGAAATACACAATCATGTGTCATTTTGTTGGATTGGGGAATTAAATTGAAATTTGGCTAATTTTTTTAGGAAAATCGGGGAATCTAAAAAATATACTTGGCAGCTAGAGGTCTGCATGGAACGTCTCAAAACCACTCTAAATGGAGGTTCGAGAATTGACTGCACAGATCTCTTTGTTTTTCGAATCGAATGAGATTGAACGAATGCGCTGATGAAAATTCGACACAAGACGACTCTAAAGAAAAATTCATTCGACGCGCGTTTATTCGTCGCGTTTATGAATTCGAGGACACCGAATGAAGAAATTCTTATATCTTGTTGATTTCTGTTGGGGAAATCCATGAAAATACGTTTTTTTTACTTTACGCGTAGGGAAAAAATGGAAAGTTTTTGTTTCTTTATTTGCTGAAGGTTTTTTTATTGGAATCAAAAGAGGTAGGCGCCGGCCTTTGGAGTTTGAGCAGTGAGAATGAGGGAGGGTCTTTTTCATTTCTTTATTTGCCGATAATTTTTAGACGCTTATACGGCGGTCTGCTTGTTATTGTATTTTTTGATTGTTTCGAAACCTATTGCCGTCCGCAATGAAGGAAGATATACATACCATGTGTACATACATACACGTCTCATTCGAAATTTGAATGAACCATCTTTCTTTTTACGGTTCAACCTTAATTTCATTCATACAAAAACGAATGGAGATACGGCCTCATTCGACTCTAGTAGGCGTCCTGAATTTTTGAGTTAGATGTTAAATTTTCACTGAGAATGTGCTGTACTGCTGTATTGTGCCCAAGTGTTTTCGTGTGTTCGAGACATCCCATGCAGCTCTCTATTGACAGCCCTGGTTATGACCGCCTTTGTGTCGGTCTACACGTGTGGAAGATTCAACGATTGTGCAAAAGAGAAAAGAGAAGGCCTACGAACCGATTTATCGTGTAGCCACAACGTTCATGGGAATGACGTTCATTCTTCCACTCGTTTAGACCGGCATTTAGAGTAAATAAGCGATATGTCATTTTAATTTTGGATCAATGATACTCGTAAATTACGAAAATCATAAAAGAGAATCTGAGTTTCGTTTACTATTAGTTTTTCCATTATGTGGTGGTTAATTGCCTATCTCCTAAAACGAAATGATACATGAATTTAACGAATTAATCATAAATATTTTTCCAGTTCTTTTCAGGCTTTCCTTTGTGTAGATATAGATTGAGCCATCGCCCACATAAAACCACGCGCCTTACACCAACACCCAATTTAAAATGAATTCTGCTGGTCCTAATTATCAAATGGCATCGCTTTATGTTGGTGATTTACATCAGGATATTACCGAATCTGGACTCTTTGATAAATTTTCATCGGCAGGGCCAGTTTTGTCTATACGAGTTTGCCGTGATGTTATCACACGTCGTTCTTTGGGGTACGCCTACGTTAATTTCCAGCAACCAGCTGATGGTTAGTAAAGCATGTTTTATTATATTTTAGTATTGTTTGATTATACAAGGCATAGTCCATACGGAAAATTTTATACAAACCGAAATCAAAAGCTATTAATCGTTAATTTCTTCTTACCTTTTCTATAGGAGACTTTATAATTCGATGTAATTGGCTAATTTATCTGTAAACTAGTCGCGATTTCCGTTTTTAAATACGTAATTGATAAGTATTTTCACTTCCTCTTAATTGAGTTTTTCTTTTGCATTTTATACCCTTAACCCGCAGGGATAAGAATATATTCAGTTGGTTCATGTCTACTTTTTTCTTGCGAACTCATTCCATACACAATAAATACTAGTTTTAACGGTTTCATAGTTAGAATTTATTATATTTAACATTTCTTCTATCCATCTGTAGGTACCTTAAAATAACACTAGCTAACCGACAAAGAGTTAAAGTTACTAAATCAAATTCAGCTAATGTTACCATGTTATTTATTCAAAATATAATTCAAAATTTTTAAAGAAAAAGAGAAGGCACAATTATTAATTATTATGTAATATTACAATTATTAATGTATGTAACAGGGTTCGGAAAATATCCCTCAAAAGAACAAAACTATTTATATCCCTCTCAAAAAAACTATCCCAAAAGATGAAAATTTTCTTTGACTCATGAGGGATTTTTATTTTTTTGAACATAGATGAAAAAATAAATATCCCTCACGTTCAAAATAATTTTCATCTTCAATAATAAATATCACTCGGGATGAAAATAATTCTCATCTTCTCAACGTTTTGATCGGAGAAGATGAAAAAACTTCGTTTGTCGGCAAATAACGAACGCGAGGGATGAATAAACTTCGGGTTTTGGCGAATAGCGAACACAAGAGATGAAAAAAGGCTTCGAGTCGCGTACAAAACGATCACTGGTGATCGAAAAACTTTGAGCAGGCAAAATTTCGATCTATGTATATGTAAAGATGAAAACAAGATTTGTAGGTGAGCGGAAAAATCGTACGCCGGCGGTTTCTGTTCGTTTGCTTCGTTGCTGATGCCATTTATAGCTGGAAAGGAGAGTTTTTCTGTGTGTTTTTTTCGTATGAATTTGTTTTTGCTGCGTTTTGTAAAGGATGAATAAGAGTAACTTGCCCATAATGTGCAGTAATAGAAAAAACTTATAAAAGAAATACTTATTTATTAGATTTTAATTTTCTTTATTCTTAAAGTTTTTATATTATAAAATTCTGCATGCAATATATTTCTATTAGAAAATTACTAGCAATTATTGGAACTTATTAGCTAAGCAAACCATAAAGTCCACGGTTAAAGAATACTTTGAAAATAGTTATTGTCAAATATTCTAAACGGAATACAAAAAGTGGTTATTATGCGTATTATTGTTTTTATGTATGTTTCTCTATCCATTTCTAAGGCCACTTTTTTTTTTAATTGTTTTTGTATTTTGTCTATGTTTGCACTGCTGTCTTCAAATGTTTTATTAGGAACTGCTAAATAATACCGCTTAATGTTTCCGGTATGAAGCGTAAAATCTTTTTGCAAATAAAACATTCTGCGTTATTTTGCGCGGCATCAATTTTAATTAGATTGTTAATGTCTAATTTCTTGAGTCTTCTCATTTTTTATTTTTTTTTCACACGACACTATAACCGCACAAGACTTTTCTCACAGCGACTGGCTTCAAAGGATTTTTTTTCAAAGAATGATACCAACAAAAATAATTATTCAAAAATGTTAATCCTTTGGCCCAGATCGGAATGAATATGTGCAGGTAAGCATGTGCATACGTAAGAATAAAAAACAAAATCGGAAATTGGCATTGAAAACTTCTCAACGTACAGTAATTACATTTGATAAAAAAGGATTATTTAAGGGCCAGCAGGTATCATATTTTATAAAGAAATGTGGAAGCTCTGAAGGTACAGAAAAAATTGTTCAATTTTTTTCCCAGAGAAGCTAAGTATTTCAATTGTTTCAAGTGTCCGTTGATAATAAAATCGGCAATTATAATGCGACAGAATTTTTTTAAACCGAACCACAAATACCTTCAATGAATGCTTAGCTAATAAGTTCCAATAATTGCTAGTAATTTTCTAATAGAAATATATTGCATGCAGAATTTTATATTATAAAAAACTTTAAGAATAATGAAAATTAAAATCTAATAAATAAGTATTCCTTTTATAAGTTTTTTCTATTACTGCACATTATGGGCAAGTTACTCTTAGTCATCCTTTACAAAACGCAGCAAAAACAAATTCACACGAAACACACAGAAAAACTCTCCTTTCCAGCTATCAATGGCATCCGCAACGAAGCAAACGAACAGAAACCGCCGGCGTACGATTTTTCCGCTCACCTACAAATCTTGTTTTCATCTTTACATATAGATCGAAATTTTGCCTGCGCAAATTTTTTTCGATCGCCAGCGATCGTTTTGTACGCGACCCGAAGCCTTTTTTCATCTCTTGTGTTCGCTATTCGCCAAAACCCGAAGTTTATTCATCCCTCGCGTTCGTTATTTGCCGACAAACGAAGTTTTTTCATCTTCTCCGATCGAAACGTTGAGAAGATAAGAATTATTTTCATACCGAGTGATATTTATTATTGAAGATGAAAATTATTTTGAACGTGAGGGATATTTATTTTTTCGAACGTAGATAAAAAAAGATATTTATCAGTGAGGATCGAAAAATTGTTATCTTTGGTGAGGGATATGAATTGAGCGATATAAAAAAAAACGTTTTCCGAACCCTGGTATGTAATATAAAAATACATACATATGTATATGTACATAAAGACTAAAGGCAGAACCAAGCAATGCATAGGAATAGAAAAGTGGTGAAGAGCGAAACTACGAATACACAGGTTTTAATGTACGCACCCATACAGTGCAATTCATGATTTCGTCAAGTTCGTACTCTCTTTCCATGCATAGCTTGCATAAAAATGTGCGCTCTGGATCGCACTTTCCGTAACAAACAACGGAAAAAGAGTTGCCAACCACACGCTGATTTGCAACTTGAATTTTTGCAACGTAAAATCTTATTATTTTTAGTTAGTGTTTTCCTATTGAAAAGTCCCGGAAAAGTATTACAAATTATTAAAAATAATACTACATGACGCTCTTTAAAGTTTTTAATTAATTTAATGCAATGTTTATTGATTTTTTCAGTTTCTAAAAAGCGTACACAGCGTACACGATTCGTAACTTTATTTGTGAGTATTGGCAACCCTTACAAGTAAAAGAATTTTTTTGTCATAATGCTACAAACAGCTGTTTTGATTGATTTCTATTCCATGCATTGCTTGGTCGTCGTACTGATGCATAAAATGAATAGCTTACATTTCGTTTAATTCTCTCTCGAAACTTAACATGAATATGCATTGCCTGGTTCAGCCTTAACTTATACTATTCTGCAATAGTTAGAACTATTTTAATGAACAAATAACAATCCACCCTACTAAACAATCAGCATTATTCGAGAAAAACGCGGGAGTTAATTACGCATGCTTCAGGCGGGCCTCATCAGTTTCAACACACGAATTCCATATTCGCCTATTTGGGTATCCTGGATATCCGTAAGCTTTTTTGTTTATTTTGCTTTGTCTGCCATTCTCTGTGTTTGAGTATACCACCACGGACGGTATACTCATATGACATATAAATGTATATATGACATTATATATCACATAAAAACGCATCACATCAGGTCCTAAAAGACGTTGGAATTCGTATGTTTTTGTATACAGGCCTAAAAAGTATTTAAAAAAAAAACAACATAGGTCACACGGGACTCGCTTGCTTGTTCTTTTTAGTCAGATAGAAAAATCTTTTCGACGAAAATAACAAAGCAGAAACAATGGTTGCGTTCAGAACCGTCAATCGGTGTTCGCTGGTTCATGTCAGCGTAAATCATGTGCTCTGAACGCGTCGCCGAGTGGTTGCTGATGGTATACAGAAAAGAGATAAACAAACATTGAAATGAATGACAGAAGGAATGAGCTGAGCTCATCCAGCGTACAAATTTTTCGCTAGAAAAAACAAGCAAACAGCGAACACCGATTGTCGTTTCTGCAACCAATGCGTTTTTGACTCGCGGGTGCATCCCGAATAATGCTAAATATTTCAGTTAATTATATGCGACTTCTACCCATTGGTCGGTTCCTTAAATTAACCCTGGTGAACTGACAAAGATTCAAAGTTGCTAAATTATTTAAACTTATCTTACCATGTCATTTGTTAAAATATAATTGACAGAAGTAGAAAAGTTACAAATGTTAATATATAATGTATATATAGGAATCATGTTTAAAAATAAGTAAAATGTTTTTAATTTGGTCTCTTACGAGATGGGGATGAGCTCACTGTAACTTGGTGTGACAGTCGTTCGCATTATTGAAGAACAGTCTGCGGCGATTCGGCCACAGCGACTGTTTTCTATTGTGTCTAGGAAAAGGGACTTATTGGCCAAACACAGTTTGTACAATACAGTTTGTACAAACAGTTTGGCGTTCGCGATTCGTTTTTCTATTGAGTCTTATGTAAGGCGTATGAAACGTACTCTTCACCGAGCTCGCCCTGGATCTCTAAAAATGTGTGTTATTTTCTGAACTCTTGGCGTTGTTACATTTAAAAAAAACCATATGATTATGGAAAGCAATAAGCTAAGCAAAATATTTAAATCAAATTAAAATTTTCTATTTGTTTTGGTCAATCGGTCTATAACTTTTATAAGAAAAATTAGTTTTGTGGAGCAGCTCATCAAAGAAGTAAGGAAGAACGAAGTTTTTTAAAATCTTTTGGAGGAAGGTTATACAAATTTTGTTAAAGACCCTATCTGAAGAGATATTTGCGGGTGGCTGGGGGTTTCAGGTAAGGTATTATAGGCTGGGGGTTTTAAGTAAGGTAATATATACTTTTTAATATTGTGATTCATGTACGTTTTTATTAGAAAAGACCGCCCAAAAAAAGTGTAAGAATCTCCGGGACGTCTACAACGTTAAAATTAAACAACAGCCTCCACTTCCAGTCGCAGCTGTATACACTCCCGAGCCAAATACGCATTGGCCCATGATCAGTTTTGCAGCCTGCTAGAAAAGGGGTGTGTACAGCCTGCAGGGACAGTAGCACAAGACATCTGTTTGGTGCATTGCTACTACGCGTGTGGAGAACGTCAGGCTAACCTAAGACCAGAAGGGAGTTGTTGAACTGGGAGTGACCGAGTACGTCATAAATAAAATTAAAGATGTGAAAAGTTCGCAATAAACCTTATTTCATTGAAAGTTAGAGAGAGTGTTTTTTTAATGGTATAAAGTTTTTTTATCATCTTGAAATTTATTGGAGAAAATCCTTAATGTAAAATATCCTGCAATTCAAATGCTCGTCGGGAGACTCTATTAAGATATAGTCTACCTGATCTATATCAATCGCGAACGCCAAAATCTGTTTCTACAATTTAGAAACGAATCTGTCGCCGAACTCGCGTAATACCGGAAACGCAACTCTAGGGCTAGTCTCATGCGACATATGGTGTTGTTGTTTTCACATGCTTTTTATATATTATGTCGGTGTTTCTAAATTCCATATAAACAACACATTATTCTTCCCGATTTCTGCCGATTGTATTGCCATACTGTTCAAAACCAGACGTCTACATACTCGTACAGCTAGCAAGAGATTTGTGTGTTACTTTTCTGAAAACATAAAAATACAAATTTGGATTCCCTTCTCTACTTCGCTTTGCATTTATATGATACATGATATATTATGCAAAGTAAGCACAAAATATGTAGCCCAAAATACGCGTCAAAACTCTGTAATTGTTTTGTTTATAGTTGGCTTATCATTTTCATACCAACAACAAACTCCCACACCAGCTATACTAATTTTATCTCTTTTCATTGGGTTTATTTATACCCATGAACACAGCCGAAACAAAGTCCTTATGAGGTATGTGTTTATTTTTCGCCTTTAAGCTGCTTCTCCGTCACCCAAACCATCAGCAGTTTCTCCATCTTTTCATGGAGAGAGCTCCGGAGCTTAGAAATTATTGTAACGTCCTTAGCTGGCGTTATACCTTTTATCGACTCCTTCTGTTTAAGCACAGTGCATATCGTTGAAGTACTACACCCGTACTGCCTCGCCAAGTCAGCTACTCGCACACCTTTCTCATGTTTTTCTATGATTTCACGCTTTAATTCAATAGACATCTTCTTCTGAGCACTGACCTTTCCACTCACTTTCTTCGGACCCATGGTTATAGAAAGAAATGTGGTTAAGTATGTAAATGCACAAAAAGCCCAAAGCCCTAGAAAAACTTAGCAACGATGATTTGACAGCGAGGCAAACAAGCACACTGGGGATTCCCCATTCACGTGGGGAAAATGCGCGAGGCGCAGCGAAACTTTGCTCGCTCCACAGCTTGTATCTCAAATTTCGCTCGTATGTCAAAACAAAATTTCGCTCGCTCGACAGCTCGTATCTCAAATAACTCGTAAGTTAGGGCGCTCGTATCTCGAGGTACCACTGTACTTTAAAACTGGTAATGATGTCAGCAGAGGTGGCATACATAAATCAATCCAAAGAACAGAGACCTCATATGTAATTTGATTCTGCAGTGCTTATATCTATAAATTAACGCGATGTTTGGCTCTTAGGCCGTACTCACAGAGGACATATGTATTAGAGCTGTGCACAAGCCGTTTGAAAACCACTTTCAAAACACACAACGTTTTATCAGTAAAAATTGATAAAACATTTCAGATTTTCACTCATAGCCTTTATTGCTTGTGCTCTGCTGGAAACAAAAACAAAATTGTTAGACGAAAATGACACAACAGTTTTAATGCCAACAATTGCTAAATAAATATAAGAGAGGATACACACACGGAATGCACATACATATTAAATACATACATACGTTCAGCCGTCTCCTAGGCTTTTAGTTAGAAAAAAAGCATTGCGTGCCTCTCCCTTTTTTTCGTTTCTTTTTTTTTTTTCGTTTTTCTCGAAAATGTGGCAGAACATTTTTTCATTGTTTTCAATCGTTGTCCGGGGCCACAATTTGTGGACCATTTACAACAAAAACGAAGTAAGAAAAAGACGATAATTACATGGAAAATTAGATAAGAATGGTTTTTGAGTTTGGGCGGAGGGAAAGAGGGGATGTTTTTTCTTCGTAATTTCTTAATTAGTTTTCAGACGCTTCTGGTGATAACAAAGCACCATCGACGGAGTGGCGAGCGGCGCAAATGCTTGCCTTTCGTTCCTTTCGAGTTCGAGCGGAGGGAAAGAGGGTGAGTTGTTTGCGTTTCTTTCGTTCCTTTGGAGATTAAGCGGAAGGAACGAGAGAGAAATGCATCAACATTAAAACAGCAACTGCAAATTTTCGAACAAGCTGTAAAAATGAATGTCGGTCGGGTAAAGGCACCACAGCAGTTGCTGTTTATTGCGATTTTCATACGGCAGTCACAAAACAGCAGTCGTGCCGATTTGTGCCTAGCTGCCTTCAAAACGGCTCGCGCACAGCTCTAATATGTATGTATGTCCCGAGACATGGAACTATTCATTTGTAGTGTTGGGAACTATCGAATAAAAACTATCGAGTTATTCGATAGTTGCAAATTATTCATTTATTCGATAGTTTTTAGTAAAAACTAATAATTCTACTAATAATTCACCCATTATATTATTCGATAGTTTTTAGTAATTCAAAAATTATTCAACCAGTAAGGCTGTGTGCCAATTGATGACTTTTTGCTCTATATAGAAAACTTTTACAGCCGAAAATTTTTATGCTATTGAGATGAATTCCTCCCACGTCCAAATTTTATATAGCCAAATTTTAAATTTGTGGGGCTATGTAAAATTTTGACAAATACTAACTTTTCTAAAAACGTTGAAAGTCAAAATCAAAGTTAATTGTTGTTGAAAAAAAGAAATACAGTGCACGCGCAGTAGTGTGAACTAATTAAAACCATGCGGGTTCCCAGTTTCGAATTTGTTCACTTTTGCGAATGTCAAAATTTAAGGCAAAACGTATCCCCATTTTATACTAATTATGCATTTTATTTACATTTATTTTACATTTTTATACCCTACACCCGAAGGGATGAGGGTATATTCACTTTGTTCTTCCGTTTGTAACGCATTAAAGGAGGCGTGGCAGGTATAGAAAAGTATACATATATATTCTGGCTCAGAATCACCTTCTGATTCGATTTAGCCATGTCCGTCCGTCTGTCTGTCTGTCTGTCCGTCCGTCCGTCCGTCCGTCCGTCTGTGGAAATCACGATTACAGGAGAACGAATAGAGGTATCGTCATGAAATTTGGCACAAATATTCTTTGTTATTGTAACCGCGATGCGCGAATCTCTATCGTCGCGCGATGCCCTTAAATAGATATCGCGTGACGCTGTTAAAAATTTGTTTACGTTCCATATTTCTGGAAACATGTGCTTGCTCCTGCAATTTGTTCGCCGCCACCAGCCGTTCACCAATTGCCTTACAAATCTTGTCCTTCTCCAATATATTTTTATTCCCTAGAAAGAACAGATAGTACAGCACTCCGTTGCGCTCAACATTTTATATTCCGCATTCATATTTTATTTGCATTTTAAAAATTTGTGGAAATTTTTTGTAAATTTAACTTTTACTTGTAAATTTGAATAAATTTTGAAGTCTAAAACATATGGTTCTAGTTTACATTTTCTATACAAAAGCAACGAGTAAAAGCAGCGAAACAAAAAATCCTCAGGTTTTTCGGTAAGAGGTGGCCATTTTTTTTCTGAGAGTGAGTAAAAACAAATACAGTAAAAACTAAGAGAGCAGCCCGATAGAATAGATCTATCGAATCGCGACACATCGCGCGATTCTGTGACGTCAAATTCCTATAGAAAACACATAGGGAGAGTTTTACGCATCGCGCATCGGTATTCTGCGGTTACAATTATCCTACGCTGTTTGGTATTGAAAATGGGAAAAATCGGACCAGTGCCACGCCTTCTTTTTATAGAAAATATGCACTCATTCGTGCTTTTAGCTAAATTTCTTGGCTTGTAGACCGAATTTTCAGCTCAAATTTTATTTCCGAGTCCGCCATCTTAGACTAGAATATATTCTCAAAAATGGGCGTGACACGCCCACTTATATACTATACCATAAAATTAGGTGTTTGGTAGGAAAAGCGGTGTTGTAGGTGAGTTAATAATTGAAAATTTGCTCCCTGTAAATTAAAAAAAAAGTAAGTGTCACCCGCTCACTTTTTATCACTTCGACCAAAGCGGGTGTAGGGTATATGAGCTTCGGCCAGGCCGAAAATAACGCTCTTACTTGTTACATATTTAATTTACATTTATGAAACCAAATTTAATTTTATTCAAAAAAGAACCAAATACAGAAATATATGTATTAAAAAATGTTTAAGTATTCATTTTACAAGAATTAAGAATTAATTCGTATGACCTTAACACGCGTGAACTTGTAATTTTTAAGCTAAACACGCACATTTCTAAACATTAAGCACATTAAGCTAAACACGCAATAATACGGAATTCCCCGAATTAAAAAAATCGAAAATTTCATGTATTTATGTATTTTCATAATTAAGCATTCATATAAATATGTTTCATATTGTTAATCTTTTAGAGCTTTTTAGTCGTGTTCACTCTTTAGAGTAGTCAATGCAAAATAAAAAGTGCTCATATTTTGGGGTGTTCATATTTTACGGTGTGCACACTAATTTTGAATTTGAATTTTGCAAAATTGATTAAACATTAAAAATACATTAATTAAACAAGGAGCTGCAAACTGTAGACCTGTTTTTTACATATCAGTCTATTTAACCTTTTAAACTGCCTGCTGTGCATGATTTATTTTTATTAATTTTTTTTTTTAATTGAAATTAAGTTTATTCGATAAATTAGCACAGGTAGAAAATAAATTTTTGCTATTTTATTTCCCCGAGTAAAATTTTTTCACCCCTACTACCCCGAGTTAAAAGCTATTAATTGGCCAAGTTCTAATCTGCAAAACATTCAACGAGTGAATCGCTTTATAATATATCGATCGAAATGATCGAATGAATGAATGAGTGAAAAAATCATTCGATAGTTAAAATCATTCAGTAACTAACTATCGATAGTTGAAATGACTCGATAGTTCCCGACAATATTAATTTCATTTGTCTCCGATAGCACTCCCACAGGGGACAGATTGGAATGTGGGTTGTAGTGACACGTATGATTTTGCAAAAAGATTTTTTAATACGTTTCGTACCTTTTAATTTTTTTTCCTAAATGGTACCCTTTTCAATACTTTCGCAAATTATTTAATTTCATTTCATTTCGTGATACCGCGCGTGAAGTTTGAAATGGAAAATTTAGAAGAAATTCAAATTGCGTTAATTTCGATGACTATAGACTTTGTGGATGCATTATTCATCATTCAGGATGAAGATGCAGAAATTATAAAGTACATTGTGGATACTGTGGAGCTATTGGAAGAAGCTCGGGGAGCTTGCTAAAGATGCTGTTGGATTAAGAACTGGCGAATTGCAAAAAGATTCAAAAGCTTTTAAGGTTCTGACGAATAATATACAAATGTGCGATAAACATTCCTACTGAAATTATTTGCGAATGTCGAAATGTGTACAAAACAGAAGAATGCGTGATTGTAAATATAATAAAAGTTTTTTAAAAAAGTTTGTAACAAAAAATAATAGAAGTTCGTGTTTTGTAGTCCTAGCAACATGTTATCGAACAAACCTTTCGTAAAATTGTTAGTACTCTTCTGTAAATATAATGCAAATGCATGCTTGATTTCAGCTATAATATTTTTTTATCGACACGATAACCCGCTTTCTGATGTCCTCAGTAAATAACAAGGGACAAAAATGTTTTACAAGGGAAAGATTCATTTTTGTAAAGTCCACAGTTCATTTCGTCGTTTTGCTGGGGAAACAAGAAATCGGACGTGACTCGAGACATACATATGTCCCCTCAGTGAGTACGGCCTTACATTACAGGCAGAAAAACCAGAAAAAGGGGCTTAAATTTACCGTTTTGACACAGCTCTAATTTTGTTGTTATTTTTGTTTGTTGTTGTTGTTTTCGGTCCAGATCCCAACAAACACAACATTTTTTGTCGCTCCCTCCTGGGGGCGGGGCTGGAGCCCTTTGAAGTTTGAAATTTAAACACCGATATCTCCGAAACTACAAGAAATAGGCTAACAATTGGTACCGTTAAAAAGCTAATAAAAATATGTACTGTTAATTCATGTAAAATAACATTTTATAGAAATGCTTTTAGTTTTTGAAATAAACGCAATTTACTGTTTTTAGTACTTTTTTCCCCACAAAAAAATTGTTTCCAATAAAAAATGTGTAATTAACCCACATAATTATCCAAAAATTAAGGAAGCAGATGCTAATGCCTTACTGAGAAAATTTATTTCATAAAATTTGGTGCAGGATTTACGGAGAAAACTCATTTTTTAACGTAAGTAGTACTCTTTTGAAATTTTACTACTATGCATGTAATTTGTAACTTGTAAAAAGTTACACACAAAAAATCCCACATTTCCCACAAAAAATCGCGCGATTTTTTCTTAAAAATTTTTCATTTTCAATTTATTGAAAAATTTATTGAAAAAATACCATTACAACAACATGCCATAGTGTACCAGAGTCGCATTACTGAAAAAAGTTATAATAAGCTAATTGCAAAAAGTAGTTTGTTTTCAACTTAAAAATGAGTTTTCTCCGTAAATCCTGCACCAAATTTTATGAAATAAATTTTCTCAGTAAGGTATTAGATCTGCTTTTTTAATTTTTTGATAATTATGTGGGTTAATTACACATTTTTTCTTGTAAAAAAATTTTTTGTGGGAAAAAAGTACTAAAAACAGTAAATTGCGTTTATTTCAAAAACTAAAAGTATTTCGATAAAATGTTATTTTACATGAATTAACAGTATTTTTTAGCTTTTTAACATTACCAATATTGTTAGCATATCTCTTGTAGTTTCGGAGATATCGGTGTTTAAATTTCAAACTTCAAAGACCTCCAGCCCCGCCCCCAGGAGGGAGCGACAAAAAATTTTGTGTTTGTTGGGATCTGGACCGAAAACAACAACAACAAACAAAAATAACAACTAAATTAGAGCTGTGTCAAAACGGTAAATATGTTCCGAAAAAGGAAATCACACCTTTCGATTATCTGCGCAGTTAATACGTGTGACGTAATGTCTGAGCGATGAACTGAGCCGTTTGATCAGTTACCGTCAGAGATAACGAGATAGGAAACTGCGTCAAGTATTCATTTTACAAGAATTAAGAATTAATTCGTATGACCTTAACACGCGTGAACTTGTAATTTTTAAGCTAAACACGCACATTTCTAAACATTAAGCACATTAAGCTAAACACGCAATAATACGGAATTCCCCGAATTAAAAAAATCGAAAATTTCATGTATTTATGTATTTTCATAATTAAGCATTCATATAAATATGTTTCATATTGTTAATCTTTTAGAGCTTTTTAGTCGTGTTCACTCTTTAGAGTAGTCAATGCAAAATAAAAAGTGCTCATATTTTGGGGTGTTCATATTTTACGGTGTGCACACTAATTTTGAATTTGAATTTTGCAAAATTGAATAATAATTTTAATAACTATATATTACATTATAACTATAATAACTATATTGTACATTAATTAAACAAGGAGCTGCAAACTGTAGACCTGTTTTTTACATATCAGTCTATTTAACCTTTTAAACTGCCTGCTGTGCATGATTTATTTTTATTAATTTTTTTTTTAATTGAAATTAAGTTTATTCGATAAATTAGCACAGGTAGAAAATAAATTTTTGCTATTTTATTTCCCAGAGTAAAATTTTTTCACCCCTACTACCCCGAGTTAAAAGCTATTAATTGGCCAAGTTCTAATCTGCAAAACATTCAACGAGTGAATCGCTTTATAATATATCGATCGAAATGATCGAATGAATGAATGAGTGAAAAAATCATTCGATAGTTAAAATCATTCAGTAACTAACTATCGATAGTTGAAATGACTCGATAGTTCCCGACAATATTAATTTCATTTGTCTCCGATAGCACTCCCACAGGGGACAGATTGGAATGTGGGTTGTAGTGACACGTATGATTTTGCAAAAAGATTTTTTAATACGTTTCGTACCTTTTAATTTTTTTTCCCTAAATGGTACCCTTTTCAATACTTTCGCAAATTATTTAATTTCATTTCATTTCGTGATACCGCGCGTGAAGTTTGAAATGGAAAATTTAGAAGAAATTCAAATTGCGTTAATTTCGATGACTATAGACTTTGTGGATGCATTATTCATCATTCAGGATGAAGATGCAGAAATTATAAAGTACATTGTGGATACTGTGGAGCTATTGGAAGAAGCTCGGGGAGCTTGCTAAAGATGCTGTTGGATTAAGAACTGGCGAATTGCAAAAGATTCAAATTAAGCTTTTAAGGTTCTGACGAATAATATACAAATGTGCGATAAACATTCCTACTGAAATTATTTGCGAATGTCGAAATGTGTACAAAACAGAAGAATGCGTGATTGTAAATATAATAAAAGTTTTTTCAAAAAGTTTGTAACAAAAAATAATAGAAGTTCGTGTTTTGTAGTCCTAGCAACATGTTATCGAACAAACCTTTCGTAAAATTGTTAGTACTCTTCTGTAAATATAATGCAAATGCATGCTTGATTTCAGCTATAATATTTTTTTATCGACACGATAACCCGCTTTCTGATGTCCTCAGTAAATAACAAGGGACAAAAATGTTTTACAAGGGAAAGATTCATTTTTGTAAAGTCCACAGTTCATTTCGTCGTTTTGCTGGGGAAACAAGAAATCTGACGTGACTCGAGACATACATATGTCCCCTCAGTGAGTACGGCCTTACATTACAGGCAGAAAAACCAGAAAAAGGGGCTTAAATTTACCGTTTTGACACAGCTCTAATTTTGTTGTTATTTTTGTTTGTTGTTGTTGTTTTCGGTCCAGATCCCAACAAACACAAAATTTTTTGTCGCTCCCTCCTGGGGGCGGGGCTGGAGCCCTTTGAAGTTTGAAATTTAAACACCGATATCTCCGAAACTACAGGAAATAGGCTAACAATTGGTACCGTTAAAAAGCTAATAAAAATATGTACTGTTAATTCATGTAAAATAACATTTTATAGAAATGCTTTTAGTTTTTGAAATAAACGCAATTTACTGTTTTTAGTACTTTTTTCCCCACAAAAAAATTGTTTCCAATAAAAAATGTGTAATTAACCCACATAATTATCCAAAAATTAAGAAAGCAGATGCTAATGCCTTACTGAGAAAATTTATTTCATAAAATTTGGTGCAGGATTTACGGAGAAAACTCATTTTTTAACGTAAGTAGTACTCTTTTGAAATTTTACTACTATGCATGCCACACAAAAAATCCCACATTTCCCACAAAAAATCGCGCGATTTTTTCTTAAAAATTTTTCATTTTCAATTTATTGAAAAATTTATTGAAAAAATACCATTACAACAACATGCCATAGTGTACCAGAGTCGCATTACTGAAAAAAGTTATAATAAGCTAATTGCAAAAAGTAGTTTGTTTTCAACTTAAAAATTAGTTTTCTCCGTAAATCCTGCACCAAATTTTATGAAATAAATTTTCTCAGTAAGGTATTAGATCTGCTTTTTTAATTTTTTGATAATTATGTGGGTAATTACACATTTTTTCTTGTAAAAAAATTTTTTGTGGGAAAAAAGTACTAAAAGCAGTAAATTGCGTTTATTTCAAAAACTAAAAGTATTTCGATAAAATGTTATTTTACATGAATTAACAGTATTTTTTAGCTTTTTAACATTACCAATATTGTTAGCATATCTCTTGTAGTTTCGGAGATATCGGTGTTTAAATTTCAAACTTCAAAGACCTCCAGCCCCGCCCCCAGGAGGGAGCGACAAAAAATTTTGTGTTTGTTGGGATCTGGACCGAAAACAACAACAACAAACAAAAATAACAACAAAATTAGAGCTGTGTCAAAACGGTAAATATGTTCCGAAAAAGGAAATCACACCTTTCGATTATCTGCGCAGTTAATACGTGTGACGTAATGTCTGAGCGATGAACTGAGCCGTTTGATCAGTTACCGTCAGAGATAACGAGATAGGAAACTGCGTCAAGGCTTGAAAAACTTGCAACTCTGATTTGCGATTTGACGTCTTATCGTAAAGTAGTGTGAAAAAGCCAAAAATTCAGCTCAGAAACTCAACATTACAGACCCCCTGATGAAGAGTGTCGAGGAAATGGAACGGGGTTTTTTGTATAGGAAACTGAAAGTTACGTGCCACTGTTGTGGGTTAGACGTTCGCGGCGGAGGGGTTACTACAAGAGAAACTCAACATTACAGACCCCGGATGAAGAGTAATCGGGACGGAGAGGGTTCAACTTTGAGACCCCAATGACAATTCAGATTTTTAAGTCGAATCGTTTGTTTTGAGATAGCAACTTAGTTAATTATTCATATAAGTAATGAATTCGAAGACTTACATTTTTATTTAATTATTTATGCCAATTTAATTTATGGAAATTATGGAATTCCAATTTATGGAAATTTAATTTAATATCCATTTTACTTTTAAATAGTTTATTACTTAATTATAACCTATTTGGTAAAAGTATTTTAAGTTTAGAAGTAATTGCAAGTGCAGATTAACAACAAAAAATCTAATGTAAATTGTTTTATGCGCTCAAATCCGCCACTATTTTATACCAGAAACTGTATGATCTATTCTATGAAGAATTCAAGCAAAAAAAAATATTGTAAAATGAAATTGATTATCCAATTGAAATAAAAGAGCAGACATAAAATGGCGTTGTTATACCCTCATATTTTCGTTCACCTCGCCATTGAATTTGCCGATACTAGTGTTGCCCATTTGTATAGAACGCATCTATTTTTGCGCCTCTTATGAATTCTGGTACCAAAGCAGTGTTGCCGGTATGCTACAATATGAAATAAATTTGATGTTTTTCTTAATTAACAAATATATAAGTGCATAAATGTGCTTGAACTGTTAACAAAACGTTCATTCTTGCTTCACGAAGTGCAAACTACTTCCTAGAATAGAAAATTATAGTGTTCTTTACACCGAGTGCTACAAAAATTACTTTTACCTTTTTCGTACTTTTTGAATTTCGTTTTGTTAACGTAAAATGTAACGCTGCTTTATAATATGATTGATTTTTTCACCACAATTGGAGAAATGAATAAATTTTAGATGAAATCTTCTATTTTATTTATGGTTATCGTATTTAACGATACGAAACATGTTAACTAAATGTACAGAATTCCGCCATTAGTTTGTTTAGAAGTATTCTTTATTTTCAGTAGTTATGAGTAACTTTCTTTCCTTTTATCTTCGCTGCAATAGCTTAAACATCCTAGCAAAATTTCTCAAAGTTCGATAATCTTAAATCTTTACTCCAAGATGCAGGATTGCATATGTTTGCTGTATGCTGGTTAATACCAAACAGCCTATTATGACAAAAAATATTCGTCCCAAATTTCTATTCGTTCTCCCTTAATCGTGATTTCTATAGACGAACGGACTGACAGACTTACAGGCAGACGCCTCCTTTAATGCGTTACAAACGGAAGCACAAAGTGAATATATACCTCATCCTTTCGGGTGTAGGGAAAAAATTGAGTTAAAATAATAAGAATTTAAATTCTTTGATGTATTTATTTACTTATGCATACAACCGCATTAAGTTTTTATACGATACATAACATTTAAGTTATTAGATGAATAATTTTTCCTACAATATTATGTAATAACATTTAAATATACAGTCTTAATTATAAAAATATCATGTTGCACATTTCATTGTTCTTCTGATTTAAAGCTATAGTAAATCCGGGGGATTTGTGCGAATATTTGGAATGTACCATTTTACTGTACGATTTGGAAGCTTTGAGAGTAACGGATCTGGTACTAGAATTCCTAAGATGTAGAGAATAAAAGAAAATATGTAAATAAATCAAAGAAACCCAAAAAGGCAAAGGGAATGATGAATGTATAAACTTAGAGAGTGTTACTTCAGAATGTTGCAATTGCATGCAGACTTCTATCGGAATAGAAATCAATATCCGCCTGAAGGCTTATCTTTGGTTCTTGAATGAGTCTAAATTTACTTTAGACTCGTGCGTGAGTAAATCCAGCAACCGTGTGGTTAAATACAGCAACGCCCGTACTAGAAAAAAATACAAAAACATCACATGAAGCACTTAAATAATAATTTAATTATTACTTAAAGTACTTTTTTTGAATTTCTCCATTTGCGTTGCGATTCCAAATGCTAAGTTGATTTCCATTCCACTGCCATTCAAATCGATTGACTGAGCCCCGAGTATACGCATAAAGACCGTAGCTCCCGATGATTTTGCGACAAGGTGGTGCCTTGATATGCTGGCATCGCAACCGAAGCGGTACCACTCAAAACATGACCCATCCGATTGGCCATGACAACTCCGATTGGCCGGAGAAAAATACCAGAGGTCGCAACAAAGTTCCCTGCACTGAAATTTCCATGCCTGCCGTTGCAGGCCAAACATCCTGCTCCAAAATGGCAAGCCGTTCATATACAGCCCCGGCAAGTGCTACTTGCGAAGTCCAGTGCATGATTTAACTTCATTAAAATTCACTAAAAACCCTTAATTTCTTTGCGAAATAAGTAAACAATTTTCACAAGCTAAACATTTTTTATCTGTTAAAATAATAAACAAAGGAAATGTCATATAAACGTGACGTCTTGTGGTGAACTACATATACACGACACATACACTATACGTGTTTCACCTAATTACCGAATTTCGTTTTTTTTTGACATTTACGATGGGTCTTGACGCAGTTTTCTATCTCGTTATCTCTGGTTACCGTCCAGCTTTAGTTCCATAATGACTACGTTCGCAGAAATTTTCGGCCAAAAAAATAGTCGCTTTCGGCTTTCACTGAGAGCAATTATGCAACAAATTGCGGCCCTTCGTTTTCTGTCACACATTAAACTTTATTCGAGTCAAACTTGTCGAAGGTAAAGAAAGAAATCTGAAGAAAAATCTGATGGAACTGGGGCGAAAACTGCGATATCCTACACCCCTTTAATTCAGGTAAACGTAAAGATTTTCGCACAGTTATTTACGATAGATAACTGCTCAGATAAACGGAAGGTGTGTGGTTCACTTAAGGTTCCGATTGCTCTCGCTTTGGTTCCGATTCGATCCGTCTCGAGTTGATTGTTTTTATACAATATGTTTTTCTGGTTTTGTACAGAATTAAAAATGTAAAGAAACTTTGACTAACGTCACAGAGACATGCCACAGACTGCGTCTCACTTTTTCAAGTATAATATTCAAATCTGTTTATAGCTGTCAAATTCATTATGCCTTCGTTGCAAAAAGTGTTATCATGTCGGAATAGTGCAGAACTTTTGTATATGTGAAAAAATTAAGAAATAAATGTTTTTTATATTAACTGATAAGAAATACCTTTTTTTGACAGCTGAGCGCGCTCTAGACACTATGAACTTTGACTTAATCCGCAACAAACCAATCCGCATAATGTGGTCTCAACGTGACCCTTCTCTGCGGCGTTCCGGAGTGGGCAATGTTTTCATTAAAAATCTGGACAAAAATATTGATAATAAAGCTATTTACGATACATTCTCTGCCTTCGGTAATATTCTCAGTTGCAAGGTTGCCACTGATGAGAAAGGAAATTCTAAAGGCTACGGGTTCGTACATTTTGAAACTGAAGAGTCTGCCAATACATCAATAGAAAAAGTGAATGGCATGTTATTGAATGCTAAAAAAGTTTACGTTGGAAAATTTATTCCACGGAAGGAACGCGAGAAGGAACTTGGCGAAAAGGCAAAACTTTTCACAAATGTTTATGTGAAGAATTTTGGTGAAGATTTCGATGATGAAAAGCTAAAGGAAATGTTTGAACCATTTGGCAAAATTACCAGTTATAAGGTATGTTTCTCATAATATTCCTCATACATACTTGTCATGACATACCGTACAACTTGCCCTTAAAATACGAAAAAAAAATGCAAAAATACAACTTTTATACCTTTTATATTTTTTATATTATATTAATTTAACAGAATGTAACACGAAATAACAGATTAACTAATTTTGTTTGTTTCTTTAATTGCCACTGTCATAATTTATCTTATCCCAGTATATTTAAACACAAAACTAATTCTGCTTTGTCGTTTTCCACAAATCATGTACAATTCGTAGCTAATTTGTTCAACAGCAAAACCGCGAAAATAACAGCAGAATTGTGAAGATTGCGCTGTTTACCGATTGTGCGTTTACCGAATAAGCAGATTTATATCGTGTAGCAAGATATAAAACACTGAAATGTTGTCTGTATTATATTTTTTTGTAAAATTAAATATGTATTAGAGAGCCGCATAAGTCGTTTTAAAAACAGCTAGGCACTAAATGACAATCACACTTACCAGGTTTGTCAAAAGAAAATGAGTCGGCAACCCGACCAATCACAACACCAATACTAGTATAATAGGAAGAGTAAGAAAAAGAGAGTGTTAAAAAACGCAGCTTTAAATTAAAGACAACGAATGAATAATGTAACAACAAAGTAAAATTGCGACAACAGAGGAGAATTGCAAACAACGAAAAATTACTGTCGAAGACAGACAAGAATTGTGGATTCTTCGGTTTCCTTGTATCTTTACTTGCCGATAATCTTCAGACCAGAGACGCACTGAGTATTTATTCTTAGAGGATTTTTTATTAATAATATAAAATTTGTTTTACATCTTCGAACTTCTCACCGATTATTAAAAGTAATTTAAAACAAGTAAGAGCGTTATCTTCGGCCTGGCCGAAGCTCATATACCCTACATCCGCATCGATTGATAAAAAGTGGGCGGGTGACACCTCCTTTTTTTAATTTACAGGGAGCAAATTTTGATATATTAACTCATCTACAACCCCGTTTTTCCTACCAAACGCCTTATTTTTGGTATAGTATATAAGTGGGCGTGTCACGCCCATTTTTGAGAATATATTTTAGTCTAAGATGGTGAACTCGGAAATAAAATTTTACCTGAAAATTCGGTCTACAAGCCAAGAAATTGAACTAAAAGCACGGGCGAGTGCATATTTTTTATAAAAAGTAGGCGCGGCACTGGTAAGATTTTCCCCATTTTCAATACCAAACAGCGTAGGATAATAAAGAATATTCATGCCAAATTTCATGACGATACCTCTATTCGTTCTCCTGTAATCGTGATTTCCACAGACGGACAGACAGACAGACAGACGGACGGACATGGCTAAATCGAATTAGGAGGTGATTCTGAGCCGGAATTTATATACTTTTCTATACCTGCCCCGCCTCCTTTAATGCGTTACAAACGGAAGAACAAAGTGAATATACCCTCATCCCTTCGGGTGTAGGGTATAAAAAAACATTTCCTTGAAACATAAGATTCTTTGTATCTTTTGGGAGCTTCTACCTCCCATGTCATATTCCATTGTCTTATATAAATAGCGAAATCCATACACCCTTTCTACAGCAACAGCTGTTTCCTTTCTTCTATGTTACTTTTTCTAATTTCATTTTATAATTTCATATACAAGTAAAAGCAAAGAAAGAAAAATTTACTTAAAAGCACATATTAACCGTAAAATTTTTTACAACAACATTTATTTATACAATATTAATTTCACATTGATTATGTAAGTAAAAATAAGTTCAACAGAAAAAGCAACACTGCTGCTTTCTTTTTTCATTTGACAACACTGTTGGCACGTGGTTTTTCAAGTAGAAAGAAGGAAACAGCTGTTGCTTTAGAAAGGTTGTATGAATTTCGCAAAGTTAATGGGATATGACATGAAAGGTAGAAGTTCCCCATGATGATGTAGCCAAGAATATACAACGACATTAGTCTAAAGGAAATGTTTTTTAAATTACTTTTAAGAAGTTAAAAGTTTGAAAAGTTAAAAAAATTGATAATCGCTGAGAAGTTCGAGGATTTCGAAGATGTAAAACAAATTTTATGATATTAACAAGAAACCCTCTAAGAATAAATACTCAGCGCCTCTCTGGTCTGAAGATTATCGGCAAGTAAAGATACAAAGAAACCCAAGAAACCAGAAATCTTGTTCTTCTTCCACAGTATTTTTTCGTTGAAGATGAATGATTTCGTTTTTGTTGTGTTGTTTCTATTGTGTTTGCAAAAATTTTTGGACGGCACATTTGTTTATGAAATCAAACAAATAAGACCGTTAACTTCGGCCTTGCCGAAGCTTATATACCCTGCACCCGCATCCGGCGAAGTGATGACAAAAAGTGAGCGTTTGACACCTACTTTTATTTTATTTATTTTATGAGTTAATTTTAATCGATTAACTCATTTACAACACCGGTTTTCTCAACAAACACCTCATTATATGGTATGATATACCAGTGGGTGGACCACGCCAATTTTTGAAAGTATGTATATTTTATTTTAAGATGGTGGATCCAGAAATAAGAGGAAATTAGCTTAAAATTCCCTCTACAAGCTGAGAAATTGAGCTATAAGCAGGGATAAATCCATATTCGCTATAAAGGGTAGGCGTGGCACTGATCTCATTTTCAATACCAAACAGCCTAGGATAACAGAATATTCGTACTAAATTTTGTTTGACCATATCTCTATTCGTTCTCCTGTAATCGTGATTTCCACAGACGGACGGACGGACAGGGCTAAATCGATTCAGAGGGTGATTCTGAGCCAGAATATATATACTTTTCTATGGCTGCCACGCCTCTTTTAAAGCGTTACAAACGGAAGAAAAAGTTTTTACAAAGTTAGTATACCGTCATCCCTTCAGGTGTAGGGTAGGTATAAAAAGCACAACAGACAATAGCTGCGTTCCTTTTACCTAATCTAATCCGGATTTAAAAAAGGAACGGCAAGATAAAACACAGGCAGGTGTCAGCACTAACCCCACCAAAAAAAAAGGATCAGCTGTTTGACATCGAATATTTGTTGTAAAAATTGTCAAATTGAGTCACTACACCAAAATTTGGAAGACGAAATGACTAAACTGTAAGAAATTTAATCACGTACACCAAAATTTGGAAGATGAAATGGCTAAAATGTAAGAATTCGCCTTTCAGTGCCTTCTAAAATTTTTGCATCAGCGCCATCTAAGCGTCAAATCCAGACAAGCACCTTTGGATTAGAATTTCTAATCGTAATCGGGGGCAGGATTAAAAATTTGTATGCAAATCCGGATTAGATTAGGTAAAAGGAACGCAGCAAATGCTTAAAAATTTTTCTGTGTTTTAATTGGCTTTTAAGTCGTCTTATGCAGCTCTCTAATCTGTATCTCGAAATACTGACAACTGTAAGAATAACATTCATGAAACGTTGCTCATCGCGACACCGATCATTTTGTCTTTCAGGTCATGTCAAAAGATGACGGCAAGAGTAAGGGTTTCGGTTTTGTTGCCTTTGAAACAACAGAATCAGCCGAATCTGCTGTACAAGCACTTAATGGAAAAGAAATGGGTGAAAACAAAACACTTTATGTTGCACGCGCTCAAAAGAAGGCTGAACGACAGCTAGAACTCAAACGTAAATTCGAAGAACTTAAGAAGAAGCGTCACGAATCCGTTTATGGTGTCAACCTATATGTAAAGAATTTGGATGATTCAATCGATGACGAACGTTTGCGCAAAGAATTCTCCATATACGGCACGATTACCTCGGCCAAAGTCATGACTGACGACGAAGGCCGTTCAAAAGGGTTTGGTTTTGTATGTTTTATTTCGCCCAACGAGGCCACTTGTGCAGTCACTGAATTGAATGGACGTGTTGTTGGTTCTAAACCATTGTACGTAGCAATTGCTCAGCGCAAAGAAGATCGCAAGGCACATTTGGCATCGCAATATATGCGACACATGTCCGGCATGCGTATGCAACAACTTGGTCAGATCTTTCCACCGAATACGACAGGTGGCTTTTTCGTGCCAACCATGGCGCCCGGTCAGCGTTTCTTCGGGCCGCAAGTTACTACACCCATGCGTAATACTCCCCGCTGGGCTCCACAAGTGCGTCCAGCTGCTGGTGTTCAAGGCGTTGCACAAGCTGGTGCTGCCGCAGCAGCCGCTGCCGGAGGTTTTCCAAATGCCGCAATGGCTGCCACTGCCAACGCCGCTCAATTCCGCCCATCAGCTGGCGCACGAGGACAACCGCAAGCCGTGCAGGGTGGCCACGCATCTGGTGGAAATATCCGCAACACGGGCGCACGAGCGATCACTGGGCAACAAGCCGTTGCTGGTGGTAATATTCAAATGGCTGCAGCTCCGATCGCTGCAGGAGCACAACAGCGCGCTGCAAATTACAAATATACTTCCAATATGCGCAATCCACCAGTACCACAAATCCAAGGACCGCCGCCAGTGCAGCAAATGCACCAGAAAGGTAAAATCAATAAATAACTCTTAACTTGATAGAGGTTGTTAATTAATTATGCTACAGAAGTTTTCCATAGTCCCTCCTAACCTCGTACGCACAATAGCCGTACGTTAT
The DNA here is from genome assembly GCA_949752815.1 of Conops quadrifasciatus. Lineage (NCBI taxonomy): Eukaryota > Metazoa > Arthropoda > Insecta > Diptera > Conopidae > Conops > Conops quadrifasciatus. The sequence continues at coordinate 19,758,975 of OX457077.1, read as the reverse complement.
TAATGAACATCTCCCCAGTAAGCCACAAAACGAAGTCGGAACCGTTTCGTATTCGAGTCGGTACAGATTTATCTGTTCCGTCGGGAACGTCTTTGTTTCGAATCCGAAACGGATCCAAAAAAATCTGAAAAAAACAAAATTCTCTAGCTTTCTCGAAAATAAAGTGGAACTTTCTCACGAAACCGGATTCGAAAGCGCTATGAAAACGGATCGGTTTTGGTGTAGGTAGACCGAGAATTTTGCTTTGATTTGAATTCGACACATATCCGTTTGGTTTACTGTGTCCTCATAGAGTTTTGTTCTAAATATTTCTGTACTTATATCGGCAAAATTCTAATATAGTGTTAAACGTTTGCAGGTCAAGAGAAATTAATTGCTTCTCTTTTGGCTAATGCTAAACCACAAGAGCAAAAACAAATTTTAGGGGAACGCTTGTATCCAATGATCGAACGAATGCATTCTAACTTGGCCGGTAAAATAACTGGAATGCTACTAGAGATTGAAAATTCTGAATTGTTGCACATGATCGAGGATAATGAGGCACTTAAGGCCAAGGTTGAGGAAGCGGTTGCAGTATTGCAAGTTCATCGCGTTAAAGAGCCCGCCAACTGAGCTCATGCAGAGTTTTCAATAAAAAATTTAACGTAAAATGAAGAGGAAAAATAAATACTGAACTATTCCCCAACAAAAATAAGTAAGTTACGTATATTTTTATAATAAGTGTCAACTGCAATGGACGATAGCTGGTGTCACCTGAACATCATTATGAGACTTGTGTCTTTTTAAAGATAATAGGGTTGGTAACGAAATCCTGAAAGACAAAATCCCGAACGACAAAATCTCGGACGGCAAAATCCCGAAATGACAAAATCCCGAAACGACAAAATCCCGAAATAACAAAATCCCGAAATTACAAAACTAGTTTTTCGGTATTCTCCATCTTGAACATTTTAAAACCACTAGCAAATAATTCCAAAAAAATAATAAAAAATTACTCTTATTTTACTTCTCTAAAATTATTATTAAAAAAGTAAAAAAAACATTAAAAAAATTTTAGCAGAGCCCTCTCGGTAATGTAAGGTTTTTTGCATAAAGGTTTTTCCGCGTATTGGCAGCCTTCGGCTGCGGCAGGGATCATAACCCACAATCAGCAGAATCCTCACGGTCATGTGAAGTGTTTTGCATTCAGGTTTTTTCGAGTATTTGCGGCCTTCGGCGGCGGCAGGAATTATAACCCTCAATCAGCAGAATCCTCACGGTCATGTTAAGTATTTTGCATATTGTAGATTATAACCTTCAGACAACAAAATTCTCTCGATATTACAACTTTGCTTTTCTGCCATTGTAAAAAAGGCGAGTAGGCGCGTACTTCGCTTTGGAAAAAATTGTGACTTAAATGTCATTTCTTCATTAATTTCAAATTTTATTTCGTGATTTTCGGGATTCCTCATTTCGGTATTAAAATTTTTTCGGGATTTTGTCGTTTCGGGATTTTAAAATTTTTCGGGATTTTGTCGTTTAGGGATTTTGTAATTCGGGATTTTGACTGTCTCCCAGATAATAATGTTGAGTTAATGGCACACAAAATGCGCCATTACATTATTAGGACAATTACATTATGCGCCATTATTAGGACAATGGGATGAACAGAGTGTATTATAGACCTTAGAGAAATCAATCATCATGGTGCATGCAATGCTTGTAATGATCACCAATGCCAGCTTACATCTTTTACAGTTGATTGTCATATTTTCACAATACCCACATTTTTTAATATTCTTTTAACTTTTTCCAGTTTTTTCCACATTAAAAATATTTTATTTTAAACGAACAAGATTTTCTTAAGTTACGAAACAAAAATAAATTATTTTAAAAAAATTAAACCAGGCCGTGGCGCGCGAAAGTATAGGAGACCAAGCACGATGTTATTGAACGATACAGGAAGTGATTACCCGCAGGATGCCGGTCTAACAACGAGAAAGCGGATTCTGAGTTTAAACAATTACTAAAATAATTACAAGTATATAATAACAAAATTTTAATTTTCCCTTGAATAAAAATTTGTTTTTGTCATTTTAAAAAACATTTTAACATTTGACTTAAAATATTTGAGAAGTTGTTTTGGAAAATTGAATTAATCGAAACTGAAAATATAAGAAAATTGAGAAAAGTAAAAAAAAATTGTAAAAGTAAAAACTGAAAGCAGTAAAATACCAATTAAAAAACATAAATATATAAACGAGAGATAACAATAGAAATTGTAACTAAACGAGTTGAGACAGTTTATTAAAAAATGTAATATAAGACAAAAAATTGCGAAATAGGAAAAATGTCAGCTATATTTTGCGGCATTATTAAACATTTAACGAGACCACAACAAAACACTGACAAAAAACATACAAAATAAAAACTATGGAAAATATACAGAAAAAAATCCGAAAAAGCTTTAAAAAATCGAAACAAAAAATAACAGAATGTAACAGTTAGAGCAACCAACCATAACATCAAGGAACAATTTCATTGCGAAGAGGTGTAAAGGAAAAACCGTTCGACCAATATTACGTATAATAATCCAACAATTTTTGAAAAATATACTTTTTAGAAAAAATTTTCAACTGCAATTTTTAAATGATTTCTGGTACTGTATAATTTTGCGATGCTTTTATCGTTATATGTATGTATAGACGGTTTACACGCTTATGCAATTTGCTCCAACTAACCCTGCGTTTACACATGCCAGTTGCAAGTTGAGAATACGTATTGTCTTCGAAATTGTATACATGTTTCGAAAATGAGCAGCAACTTGCAAGCGTACACGGGCAAGTGCAAGTTCATTTCAAAAATGTCTACGAGCACGAAGGTTCTGGCCAGAGCTGGGGAGTACTCATTCCTTTGGGAATTAAATTCCACCTAAATTCCAATTTCAAGTAATTAGGACTTTGGAATTAAGTACTTTTTAAGCAAAAGAATTGGAATTGAGTGAGCCTCAATTCCTTTTGAAAGGAATTGGACTTGGAATTGAGACTTGGACTTGGACTAGGAACTGTGTGTATGATAGAAAGTTGAAGTGTAAGTGTAAGATGAGTGTAAGTTGAAGTAGAAGACATGTAGGAAGATTTTGGCAAAAAAACTAATTGTTACACTTGGTAGGAAATATATAATGCGTATGTGATATTAATACTAAATTAAATTGATTGGGTGGTCGGTGGGTGGAGATCCCCAAAGTGGTCGCAAGGGTTTTTTTACCCAAAATTTTTTTACTATAGGAATTGATCAATTTATTATCTTTAACAAAGAATAGTTTTAAAAATCAAAATTTTAAAATAATTCTTATTTCATATTTTTCTTATGTTATATCATATAACCTCATTCAAATTTATAAAAATTTTAAAAATTTTTCATTTATCAAACTTTTTCTATTTCTAAAGTAATATTTTAAAGTTATATAACTTTAGCTTGTAACAAACATATTCGCACTCAGGTAATATACAAAACAATACAACATCCTTTTTAAAAAAGTCTTGGCAATTATTAATTTTCTAAAATAAATGTAAAAATGCATGCAACACTGCAGCATTTATCAAAATACAAAAACAAAATGTACACATCTGTCATTTTACTTGCAGCTAATGAACTGAATGAAGTGAAATGAACTGAAAACAATGTTGGTGTTCAAACGTTCAGTTCTCCTCGAACAGTTTTTACACAATATGTGACAGTTTTGTTGGAAAATTATTAAAATTTTCTAGCAGAACAGATTTTACTCAAGCTCAATTTTTTTACTTGTGCCAGCCTCAAGCGATCGTTTACATCTAACGATTTACTGACTAGTTCGAGCCAAATAGCGCAAATTGCATAAACGTGTAAACCGGCCTTATAAGTAAAACATTTGCATGTTTGCATTACTTCACATAAATGAATAATATAAGTATAAATTACGTACACTTTTTAGCGAAACAGAAGAATAAAAAATGTACTTTGTACACCCACACAAGTACATACATACATATATTTCATTGATTTACACAAATTTCTCACCCACATAAATACACATATTTTATCAAAAATACAGATAAATTAAAAAAGGGACGGTAATAAGAAAATTAATTCAATAAAAATATATAATTCCATATTCACAGAAAACGTATGTTTTTTATTAAACAACTAGCTGCCCGAGGCATCGCTTTGCTTCGGCAACGGGCACCTAGCGTCACGGTGTTACCGTCAGTCACGAATATTACATAATTCTTCAATCTCTTTCCTCGTTTGTTTCGTTCTGATTATTTTAATTTATAATTTTACCATTAAAAATATTTTAAAAAAGTTAGTCAAATCGGTGGTCAAAATCATGTATATTTCCCGATATTTCCTATGGATCTGTGTGACCATTTGGGTGGTCGCCTCCTACCTCCCACCGTGACCAAAATCATGTATATTTCCCAATATTTCTTATCGATTGGTGTGACCGTTTTGGGTGGTCGCTACCTACCTTCCACCATAGTCAAAATCATAAATATTTCCCGATATTTCTTATTGATTGATGCAAAAAAATTGGATTAAAACATCGCCGTGTAACCACTTTGGTTACAAAACCGTGTATTAAAATTATGACTATTTTGAGACATTCCAGACCATGGCACCCCCATTTTAACCACTTGGGGTGTAACTTTAATCGAATTCTTAAAAATGTGTTCGGTGTTACACCGTAGTGTAACAATCACCATAAAAAATTTAGCTTCTTGGCTGGTAGTATTGAAATTATGACTTTTTTGTCGTTCCAGACCCTGCCACGCCCATTTTAACCATTTAGGGGGCGGAATTCTCTAAAGTGTGTTCTTGTTGCACCTCTACGGTGTAAGACCAATCGCCATACAAACTTTTAACTTCCTGGGCCTGGTAGTATTAAAATTATGACTATTTTTGGTCGCTTCAGACCGTGCCACGCCCATTTTAACCCTTTATGAAGCGGAATTCTTAAAAATATGTTCTGGTTGCATATCTACGTCATAAGGCCAATCACCATACAAAATTTCAGTTTCCTGGGCCCGGTAGTATTGAAATTATGACTATTTTTGGTCGTTTCAGACCGTGCCACGCCCATTTTAACCATTTATGGGGCGGAATTCTTGAAAATGTCTCCTCACTGCACATCTACGGCATAAGGCCAATCCCCATACAAAATTTCAGCTTCCTGAGCCTGTAAGTATTAAAATTATGGCAATTTTTTGTCATTTCAGACCCCTTTTAACCACATAGGGGGCAGAGTTCTCCCTCTGGGGGAATACCTTTGGTCCAAAAACTTCCGCGGGCATGCGCAAAACAACATGTCCAAGTTTCATCGCAATCGGATGGCCGGTTTAGGAATCCATAAAGGACAAACATACATACATACATACATACATTTTTATATATATGTATACTAGCTGCCCGTCGCGGGCATACACCTAGCGTCGCGGTGTAACCGTCAGTCACGGTGTTACCGTCAGTCAGGGTGTTACCGTCAGTCAGGGTGTTACCGTCAGTCACGGTGGTTCCGTCAGTCACGGTGTTACCGTCAGTCACGGTGTTACCGTCAGTCTCGGTGTTACCGTCAGTCAGGGTGTTACCGTCAGTCACGGTGTTACCGTCAGTCACGGTGATACCGTCAGTCAAGGTGATACCGTCAGTCACGGTGTTACCGTCAGTCACGGTGATACCGTCAGTCACGGCCGTGCCACGCCCATTTTAACCATTTCTTGTGACTATTTTTGGTAGTTTCAGACCGTGCCACGCCCCTTTTAACCATTTAATCATTATCATTATTATTATCATTATCATTATCATCATTATCATTATCATTATCATCATTATCATCATCATCATCATCATCAGTGCCACGCCCCTTTTAACCATTTAGGGGGCGGAATTCTTGAAAATGTGTTCTCATTGCACATCTACGTCATAAGGCCCCAGTTTTTGTCATTTCAGACCCCTTTTAACCACATAGGGGACAGAGGTCCCCCTTTGGCCGTGCCACGCCCCTTTTAACCATTTAGGGGGCGGAATTCTTGAAAATGTGTTCTTATTGCACATCTACGTCATAAGGCCAATCACCATACAAAATTTCAGCTTCGTGGGCCTGGTAGTATTGAAATTGTGACTATTTTTGGTCGTTTCAGACCGTGCCACGCCCCTTTTAACCATTTAGGGGGCGGAATTCTTGAAAATGTGTTCTCATTGCACATCTACGTCATAAGGCCAATCACCATACAAAATTTCAGCTTCCTGAGCCTGTTAGTATTAAAATTATGGCCATTTTTTGTCATTTCAGACCCCTTTTAACCACATAGGGGACAGAGGTCCCCCTTTGGGGGAATAATTTTGGTCCAGAAATTTTCGCGGGAATGCGCACAACAACATGTCCAAGATTCGTCCCAATCGAATGGCCGGTTTAGGAATCCATAAAGGACAAACACACACACACACATACATTCATTTTTATATACATACTATCTGCCCGTGGCCTCGCTTCGCTTCGGCAACGGGCACCTAGCGTCGCGGTGTTACCGTCAGTCACGATGTTACTGTCAGTCACGATGTTACTGTCAGTCACGGTGTTACCGTCAGTCACGGTGTTACCGTCAGTCACGGTGTTACCGTCAGTCACGGTGTTACCGTCAGTCACGGTGTTACCGTCAGTCACGGTGTTACCGTCAGTCAGGGTGTTACCGTCAGTCAGGGTGTTACCGTCAGTCACGATGTTACCGTCAGTCACGGTGTTACCGTCAGTCACGGTGTTACCGTCAGTCACGGTGTTACCGTCAGTCAGGGTGTTACCGTCAGTCACGGTGGTTCCGTCAGTCACGGTGTTACCGTCAGTCACGGTGTTACCGTCAGTCACGGTGTTACCGTCAGTCACGGTGTTACCGTCAGTCACGGTGTTACCGTCAGTCACGGTGTTACCGTCAGTCTCGGTGTTACCGTCAGTCACGGTGTTACCGTCAGTCAGGGTGTTACCGTCAGTCACGGTGGTTCCGTCAGTCACGGTGTTACCGTCAGTCACGGTGTTACCGTCAGTCACGGTGTTACCGTCAGTCAGGGTGTTACCGTCAGTCACAGTGTTACCGTTAGTCACGGTGTTACCGTCAGTCACGGTGTTACCGTCAGTCACGGTGTTACCGTCAGTCACGGTGTTACCGTCAGTCACGGTGTTACCGTCAGTCACGGTGATACCGTCAGTCACGGTGATACCGTCAGTCACGGTGTTACCGTCAGTCACGGTGATACCGTCAGTCACGGCCGTGCCACGCCCATTTTAACCATTTATTGTGACTATTTTTTGTAGTTTCAGACCGTGCCACGCCCCTTTTAACCATTTAGGGGGCGGAATTCTTGAAAATGTGTTTTTATTGCACATCTACGTCATAAGGCCAATCACCATACAAAATAAATAATTTTGGCCCAGAAATTTTCGCGGGAATGCGCACAACAACATGTCCAAGATTCATCCCAATCGGATGGCCGGTTTAGGAATCCATAAAGGACAAACACACACACACACACATTCATTTTTATATATATAGAAGATAGAAGAAGATATAGATAAGAAGAAGATGAGTATTCCATTTTAGGCGTCATGGTCGGCGCCCAGTGCTGGGATGAAGCACTTCAGAGAAACCAAAAAGAGCAGATTACGTGTATTTCTTATGGAGAAATTGAGAGGAGCTATTTTGCTTTTCTGCTCGAGAGACACAAGTAGCACGGCAGAGCTTCGGGCAGAGCAGCAGGCAGAGTAGTCCAAAATATTCCAATTTCTCTTCCTGGCGCATGTAAACAATGTTGCGTTTTACGTCAAATGAAAAAAGAAAGAAGCAGTTTTGCGTTTTTTCTCTTAAACTCATTTTTACTTACAAAATCAATGTAAAATAAATATTGTTGTAAAAAATTGCAAGAGTAATATGTGCTTTCAAGTAAAGATGTCTATCTTTGCTTTTACTGTTATATCTATTCTATACTAATATTATAAATGCGAAAGTAAGCCTGTCTGTCTGTTACCTTTTCACGGCTGAACCGCTGCACCGATTTTGGTGAAATTTGGTGTGGAAATAGCTGGAACCGTGACGAGGGACATAGAGTACCTATTTTATAAAAAGTCAACCTCTAAATAGAGGATAAAGGACTAGGGGAATTCAGTCTCAATTTTAAATTAAGTTAACATTGTGCTGGACAGAATAGATGTCAATAATAAATGAATTTATATCGTGGTAAGACACAAACAAGCAAGAAGTATTTCTGGGACCCTCGAGTTATCAAGGAAACCCTATAACGGGCCCCTCCTATCCAAATAAAAAAGTGTCGTGTATATCATATGTACGAGTATGTACATATACATACTGCAAGCGAACGACTGCGATGTGTAAATATGTAAATCATTCAATCAAACTAAGTTAGAGCGAGCACTATTCCACGCGAACGAAGTTGCGGGCAACAGCTAGTAGACATATAAAACAGAGTTGTTCATTTTATACCTTAATATAAAATATAAAGATTTTGCGACGAATCGCATATATCAGTTGTTTCAGGATGACAAACTTGACAAAAAAACAACGAAAACACAAGCAATATTGCGATCCGTCGCAATCATGACGCATCACATGATGCGATTCGTCGCATGCAATCCGTTGCACGTGTAAACACACTCTTTTTAGGGCACTTTGTAGAAATGTTCTTTTTCCGTCGCCGTCTCGTAATGTTCAAGGCTCGTAGAACCTCGTAGAAGTTTCTTTCAAGACTGCCACAACCCACCCCCTCCTGCGTGTCATTTCTTAGACAAATCGTAAAAAAGTCGTATACACCATCTTAGATAAAAGATAACCAAGCACAAATTTGCTTAAGGCTAAGTTTCATAGGCTGCATTCAGGACAACAAGCTGTGTTGGCTTTTTCTTGTCAGAATAAATCATGTGCTTTGAATACGTTTGCTGAGTCTTTGCTGAAAAACAACAACATTTAAACAACAACAACACTTTATGCCAAATTCCACGTGGCCGCCACACGAGAAGTAAACAAAACACTGAAAATGAGTGACAGAGAAGAAAGTTCTGAGCAGATCCAGCATACAAATTTTTGGCTAGAAAAAATGGCGACGGCTTTGTCAGCCCTTCTGACCTTTCTAACCCCCTCAGACAAAAAAACAGAAAAAAGCCAACACAGCTTGTTGTCCTGAATGCAACCATAGACTCCGTTTGCGTGCGTATCCGTCAGAAATATGAAAACATATGGGATGAGTTTCATAGGATCCGTCCGTTAAATGCTTAAACGTATGGAAGTAGAAAAATTTTCTACTTTTTCATCTGTCGATCCGTTCATTCTATTACAATCGTTCTCTAGAGAAATAATTACAACAGCGAATTATCAGGGATGAAACAGAAACGTAATTTTTTGATGTAAAAAATTTTCGGATTACAAATCTTAGTAATTTCGCTCTAAAAGGCTTGTTTATGAGTTAAATGTCTCAAACCCATTTAAAATAACTTTAGTTTTCTATTTAAGCAGATAACTATAAAGGATTTTAGCTTTAAATAGGAAATAAAGTTCCTATAGAATTATGAGAACAGTTGTATCCCTGCGTTTGCGCAGCTCTTGAACGGATTCTATGAAACTTGAAAATTTTCTGTTCCGTCGCTATCCATAAGTTGTAATAGATTCCTGACGGATACGCACGCAAACGGAGTCTATGAAACTGAAAGAGGCATTCCAAGATTCACGAACTATTGAAATTGTCTCTCAAATCGTCTTTAAGACGATTGAAATCTTTCGTCTTTCGTATTCCAAGATTCACCTAAATAGTTAAAATTCTTGTAAAACGTTGAAGTTATCGTATTTTGGTATTCAAGAGACGATTTTATCGGAGTTCTTCTACTAAAAAAGACGATCAGAAATTAGCTCTCGTTCCCTAATAAAAATGTAATATTTCAATGAAAAATCTTGTTATATATTTTTTGATTCACTTGTATAGCTATTATTTTCTATTTTTATTTATAAAATAGATAATAAATAGTAAATACATAATTGTTATAAATAATACTAATTCCAGTTTTGATTTCGAACGCGAATTAATTCCTTCTCAGAGTCTTCAGCAAAAAATTCCACTAAGGAATCCATGTTTTTCAATGAAGCTTATCACACGAGAACAATTCTGCTTGCATTAAACCGTCGCTTGTTGGCGAGGGAGATGAAGAGCATGGTAATTCGTGCATTGAAATTCTTCACTCTTAGACCTGCATGAACAGTGCACAAAACTAACCCATACACAATTTTAATTAGCGAGGGTTCTGAATATTTCACCAACACATACAAGTGACAGGCCAATCATAATATTCAACAATATACATACACGGAATGTTTTCACTTGAACTGTGCAATACAAGTGGAACTTTCCATTGTTCACAAGTTCGTACAGTGTTGGAAAATTTCTAACAAAAAAAACAATGGTAATTTTTTTTTGCTAAAATCTAAGCGAAATAATATAAAACAACACAAATATTACTCTACATATAATTCGCGATGTATATTCTATATTTTGGTAACGTTTATAACTTTGTTTTTCGCGAAAAACATCAGTTTTTTTAGGTTTTTACTTATTCAACATAACTACAATAATCAAAGTTTTGCCTCCTAGCACTGAAAATGTCATCTTGAGCTAAAAACTGCAGTAAAAGCAAAATACGATTCGAGTTTCGTGAATCTTGGAATGCCTCGTTCCCTTTTTCGTCACTTTTTTGCCAAGATAGTTTAACGATTCACCTCGAATCTGAGAATGCCTCTGTAAGTTAGAACGAGCTAGAGTTGGGCTTAACAGTTCCGGAGAGAGAACGAACATGGAACGATTCTTTTACTCTCCGGAACTAGTTCCGGGAAACGTCTCCTGAACTATTTATTTGACACTGTTTTTACTGTAAAGCAAAAGAGCTGACATCCTATCACAATCCCTTACTCTTTTTTGATTTTGTATAATTACTGGTTTTATACCTTATCAAACTATTTTTAGAAAATTTATATACATTTCTAAAAAAATTTCTTGAAAATACTTAAAATTTGAAATTTTTGTATTTATAATTTATAGGTGATTACATAAAATAACTGATTATAATAATTAACATTAAAAAATATCTCACTTATTCGCACTCATTCAGTGGACATCGTATCATTTCGGACATGTTCTATTTACATTCATTCTGATATGCAAATAGTTAACATCTCCAGGAGCTATGCATTTTATTAACATCTCCGAGGAACTATTTCGTTAACATCTCTGAGGAACTGTTTAGCTTCGAGAACTGTTTCCGTTTATGAAATGTTTCCTTGTTGTGACATGTGCATCATCTTGTTGTTGTTCTAAGCAAAAAATGAGCATCACAAAAGTTTTGCGTCTTTTTTTGCTTAGAAACAAAAACAAATGTTGCTCATGTAACCACGCCATAAACAGCGATTTATTAACTGGTTGTCTCCTTCCCTCATTCCAATAAAACCGATTGTTAAAGAATGGGAAAAAGAGAAAACTTTACATTTACTTGTTTTGAAATAGGAACTATTCGGACATGTTAAAATATTTTAATCGGAACGATTGGAAACATCTCCGAGTGCGAATACGTCTCCGGGAACTATACATGTCCGGAACTACACAACTCTAGAGCGAGCACTATTCCACGCGAACGAAGTTGCGGGCAACAGCTAGTAAAATTATAAAATCTATACTAATATTATATATGCGAAAGTAAGCCTGTTTGTCTGTTACCTTTTCACGGCTAAACCGCTGCACCGATTTTGGTGAAATTTGGTGTGGAGATAGCTGGAACCCTGACGAGGGACATAGAGTACCTATTTTATAAAAAGTCAACCTCTAAATAGGGGATAACAGACTGTAGGGGAATTCAGTCTCAATTTTAAATTAAGGCGGTTATTCCTGAACGCCCGGGCCTTGAAGGCCCGGGAGTGACTGGCGCGTCCCATCAGTCGAAACATACATATTTCGAGCGTATGGGATGAACTTTGTTTCGGCTGTGTTCATGGCTATAAATAAACGCGTGAAAAAGAGATAAAGTGATCAGAGCTAATGTCGAAGATTGTTGTTGGTTAAAAAATGGCCGCCTGTAAACAAAAACGTGCCTTGAAGCATTTTTTTTGGTGGTGCGCAATTTGGGTTAAATTCTTTTTTCACAATATTTTGTGCATATTTTGCAAAATACTTTAGATAGAAATGCAAATTAAGGTAATAAAGTGTATCTAAATGTGTTTTTATAAGAATTTATAAAAATAATGCACAAATTTTTTCATAGTTGTGTGCAGACGCATGGTTTTGCGATGGGCCTTGTATGACATGTGAAAGACGAATCACATCAGGTTCTAAAAGTGGTTGAAATTCGTATGTTTTCATCTACAGACCTGAAAAGCATTTAAGAAAACCAACAACATACGTAAAATCGGGACTCGCTTGCTTGTTCTTCTTTTTTAGAAAGCAAAGCATATGTTCAGCGAAAATAACAAAGCATAATTGAGAAGAATTCATGGAAGTTAAAGGCCCGGGCGTTCAGGAATAACCCCCCAGCAAAACAAGAATAACCGAGTCGCACACACTATTGCATTATTTTCAAGAATCACTAACACGGTCTCACTATTTTTTGACAATGGTGGCTGAGTGGGAAAGAAATGCCAATATTACAAATATAATTGCGCTCTTTCGCACCATTCGCACTCTGCCAGCGCTACCAGTTAATTAACCGGTAAAATACCAGGTTGCGATACCATTTCCAATTTTTAACTAATAAAATGCAAGTTATGGTAAATATCATGTTTTTATTAATGTTCTTTGTAAAGAAATTAAAGAAATAGTTTAAATAAAAATGAAATTATTAATTAATATGATATCACAAATGGTAAAATCACAAAATTAAATTACATTTAATGTTGAAATATGCACTTTGTGTTCCAATTATATTTGTATTCCAAAATAGAGTAGGAACTGTGTGGTTTCATGTAGTTGGATTTCTTCGGGAAATCTTCAGAACAAATGGAAATGTTTCAGAACATCTAACAAGCTGAAAATAAAAATATTTTGTTTAATGTTTGTATATTTTTTGTTAATTTTTGGAAATAACACTTCAAACACAACTTTCCTTGTTCACGTTGATTTTTTTCTGCGCTGCTTTTCTGGCACAGTAATGGCAGAATGAGAAAAAATCCATTTCAGCCACGTTAATATTGGCATTTCTTTCCCACTCAGCCACCATTGTCAAAAAATAGTGAGACCTTGTTAGTGATTCTTGAAAATAATGCAATAGTGTGTGCGACTCGGTTATTCTTGTTTTGCTGGGGAACGACTGTAATGTGTACATATGTATGTATGTATATCATTCAATCAAACTAATAACCTGAACACAGTAAAATTTCGTTGACTACAAATGACGTCGCTAGTGTCAAAATTACATTGGCTCTTATGGGAAACGAGAAAAAAATAAAATTTCGTTGCATTCGTCGACGAAAGCAACGTCGGAAGTCGCTCGTGTTCTAATTCCTTAGCCACATAGTACGTCTTGTTCTTCTTTTCTTGTTTGTTTGACAACTATCATCGCTCATCAGAGATAAGGAGATAGGAAACTGCTGAAATATGCTAAAATATGCAACTCTGACGTAAAGTAGTGTTTGTGAAAAACCTGAAAAATGCTTCTCAGAAACTCAACTATCAGACCCAGATGAAGAGTGTCAAGGAAAGGGAACGGGGTTTTTCGTATAGGAAAGTCATTGTTCGTTCCGTTGTGTTAGGTGCCGCGTTCGCGGGGGAGGGGTTAATTGAAAATAGAAACTCCACTATCAGACCCCGGATGAAGAGTGATCGGGACGAAGAGGGTTCAGATTTCAGACCCCAATGACAATTCAGATTTTTAAGTCAAATCGTTTGTATTGAGATAGCAACTTCATTAATTATTCATATAAGTAATGAATTCGAAGACATCAATTTTTATTTATTTATTTATGCCAATATTTAGTCTATTTAATATCCATTTTACTTTTAAATAGTTTTTTACTTAATTAGAACCTATTTGGAAATAGTATTTTTAAGTTAAATATCATTGCAAGTGCGGATTAACATAAAAAAATCTAATGTAAATTGTTTTATACGCTCAAATCCGCCACTATTTTATACCAGAAACTGTATGACCTATTTTTTTAACAATTCACGCAAAATAAAACATTATAAAATCAAATTGATTATCCAATTTAAATAAAAGAGCAGACATAAAATGACGTTGGTATACCCTCATATTTTCGTTCACCTCGCCATTGAATTTGCCGATACTAGTGTTGCCCGTTTGTATAGAACGCACCTATTTTTGCGCCTCTTATGAATTCTGGTACCAAAGCAGTGTTGCCGGTATGCTACAATATGAAATAAATTGAATATTTTCTCATTTACCAAATATATAAGTGCATAAATGTGCTTGAACTGTTAACAAAACGTTTATTCTTGCTTCGCGGAGTGCAAACTACTTCCTAGAATAGAAAATTATAGTGTTCTTTACACCGAGTGCTACAAAAAGTACTTTTACCTTTTTCGTACTTTTTGAATTTCGTTTTGTTAACGTAAAATGTAACGCTGCTTTATAATATGATTGATTTTTTCACCACAATTGGAGAAATGAATAAATTTTAGATGAAATCTTCTATTTTATTTATGGTTATCGTATTTAACGATACGAAACATGTTAACTAAATGTACAGAATTCCGCCATTAGTTTGTTTAGAAGTATTCTTTATTTTCAGTAGTTATGAGTAATTTTCTTTCCTTTTATCTTTGCTGCAATAGCTAAACATCCTAGCAAAATTTCAAAAGTTCGACAACGAACATGGTTGCGAAGTTATAAATCTCCAGGACGCAAGATTGCATATGTGTTCCAAACAACCATGTTGGTATTGTATTTAATACCAAGCAGCCTATTATGACAAAGTATATTCGTCCCAAATTTCATAGCTCTATTCGTTCTCCCTTAATCGTGATTTCTACAGACGGACGGACGGACATGGCCAAATCGACTTGGGAGGTGATTCTGAGCCAGAATATATATACTTTTCTATACCACGCCTCCTTTAATGCGTTGCAAACGAAAGCACAAATTGAATATAACCTCATCCCTCCGGGTATAAGAAGCATTCCTTTTAAATAATAAGAATTTAATGCCTTAAGAATTTAAGTCCTTCGACGTATTTATTTATTTATGCATGCAACCATTTAAGTTTTTATACGATACATAACATTTAAGTTATTAGATGAATAATTTTGCGTATAATAATCTGCAATTATATTCCGGTTCGTATTCGGGTGTGCCATAAGGGCCGCGTGCACCTATGCCAGATACGCTAATACTACTGTTCTGCGGTCCGTGAAGAGGAGCCGCATTTGTTGGAGCATGTCCGCAGCTATAGCTATCATAAGCTTGTTGCTTGTAAGCAACGTGTTCTTCGTAACCTCGTCTGCAATGAAAGGAAAGAAAATTTACTTTCACAATAAAAATTCACATCTTTCGGTCTCTAAATTCAGTCGACTTGACATTAGCCAAAGAAGACAGAATATACATATATTTTAATCATAAAACATACCCGTACGTTTCGTCCATAGCACTTCTGGCCTTCTCTAGTATGGACATAACTTTCTGTTTTGGCGGTATGGAGTTTTTGGCAAAAGGGCTAAGCCAAAGTCCTAAAAATCCACAAAAAATTATGAAATTCAAAATTCCGCAAGCATGCCATTCACTCTACCTGTAGCCATGATGTGGTGGTAAGCTTTTACCAATTTGTGATGCGCCGTCGCCGTCGCCGTCGCCGCCACCATCACCACTTCCAGTAGTTGCAACTCCACATAATCACGCAACTTAGCCATCATGATCGGTTATGCTGGTATTGTCCATTAGCTCGCGCAGTTGCTCTTGACGAATGACATCATTGCTGTTCGGAATTAATAATTCCTAATACTTGCCGTGCCACTTGCACAGTCCAGTGCATGATTTAACTTCATTAAAATTTCCCTAATTTCTTTGCGAAATAGATAAACAATTTTCGCAATCTAATAAATTTTTGTTCTCATAAAATGATAAACAAAGGAAAAGTTCCGCGGTGAACTTCACATACAGCACACATATACTATACGTGTGTCCCCACGTAAAATTAAACGAAGAAATTCAGTCTTTGTTCGACATATTTTTTGGCGGGAACGAAGTTTCCTATCTCCTTATCTCTGTCGCTCATCGTTGACGAAATGACTGTGTTCAGGCTATAAGTTAGAGCGAGCACTATTCCACGCGAACGAAGTTGCGGGCAACAGCTAGTAAAATATAAATGCGAAAGTAAGCCTGTCTGTCTGTTACCTTTTCACGGCTAAACCGTTGCACTGATTTTGGTGAAATTTAGTGTGCAGATAGCTGAAACCCTGACGAGGGACCAGAGATAACGAGATAGGAAACTGCGTCAAGACCCATCGTATATGTCAAAAAAAAACGAAATTCGGTATTTAGGTGAAACACGTATAGTGTATGTGTCGTGTATATGAGGTTCACCACAAGACGTCACGTTTATATGACATTTCTTTTGTTTATTATTTTAACAGATGAAAAATGTTTAGCTTGTGAAAATTGTTTAGCTATTTCGCAAAGAAATTAGTGTTTTTAGTGAATTTTAATGAAGTTAAATCATGCACTGGACCTCGGAAGTAGCACTTGCCGGGGCTGTATACGAACGGCTTGCCATTTTGGAGCAGGATGATTGGCCTGCAACGGCAGGCATGGACATTTCAGTGCAGGGAATTTTGTTGCGACCTCTGGTATTTTTCTCCGGCCAATCGGAGTTGATGGGTCATGTTTTGAGTGGTACCGCATCGGATCCGATATCAGCATATCAAGGCACCACCTTGTCGCACAATCATGAACACTATGTGATACTATCGTCGGGAGCCACGGTCTTAATGCAATTGCTCGGGGCTCAGTCAATCGATTTGAATGGAAGTGGAATGGAAATGGAAATGAACTTAGCATTTGGAATCGCAACGCAAATGCAGAAATTAAGAAAAGGTACTTTAATTAATGATTAAATTATTATTTAAGTGTTTTATGTGATGTTTTTGTATTTCTTTCTAGTACGGGCGTTGCTGTACTTGGCCACACGGTTGCTCGATTTACTCACGCACAAATCCGCCGGATTTACTTTAGCTTTAAATCAAAAGAACAATGAAGTGTATTATATATATATGTATTATATAATGTATATAATAATATGTAACTTATTATTTTTATAATTCAGACTGTATATTTAAATGTTACTACATAATATTGTAGGAAAAATTATTCATCTAATAACTTAAATGTTATGTATCGGATAAACACTTAATGTGGTTGTATGCATAAGTAAATAAATACATGAAAGAACTAAAATTCTTATTATTTAAAAGCAATTCTTTTTTACCCTACACCCGAAAGGATAAGGGATAGATTCACTTTGTGCTTCCGTTTGTATCGCATTAAAGGAGGCGTCTGCCTGTAAGTCTGTCAGTCCGTCCGTCTGTAGAAATCACGATTAAGGGAGAACTAATAGAGCTGTGAAATTTGGGACGAATATACTTGGTCATAATAGGCTGTTTGGTGTTAAATACAATACCAACATGGTTGTTTGGAACACATATGCAATCTTGCGTCCAGAAGATTTATAACTTCAAAACCATGTTCGTTATTGAACTTTTGAAATTTCGCTAGAATGTTTAGCTATTGCAGCAAAGATAAAAGGAAAGAAAGTTACTCATAACTACTGAAAATAAAGAATACACCTAAACAAACAAATGGCGGAATTCTGTACATTTAGTTAACATTATTTGTATCGTTAAATACGATATCCATGAATAAAATAGAAGATTTCATCTAAAATTTATTCATTTCGTCAATTGTGGTGAAAAAATCAATGATATTATAAAGCAGCGTTACATTTTACGTTAACAAAAGAAAATTCAGAAAGTACGAAAAAGGTAAAAGTACTTTTTGTAGTACTCGGTGTAAAGAACACAATAATTTTCTGTTCTAGGAAGTAATTTGTACTCCGCGAAGCAAGAATAAACGTTTTGTTATTAGTTCAAGCACATTTATGCACTAATATATTTGCTTATTAAGAAAAAAATCAAATTTATTTGATATTGTAGCATACCGACAACACTGCTTTGGTACCAGAATTCATAAGAGGCGCAAAAATAGAAGCGTTCTATACAAACGGGCAACACTAGTATCGGCAAATTCAATGGCGGGGTGAACGAAAAATTTGAGGGTATACCAACGCCATTTTATGTCTGCTTTTTTATTTTAATTGGATAATCAATTTGATTTTACAATAATTTCTTTTGCTTGAAATCTTCATAGAATAGGTCATACAGTTTCTTGTATAAAATAGTGGCGGATTTGAGCGTATAAAACAATTTACATTCGATTTTTTGTTGTTAATCTGCACTTGCAATGATTTCTAACCTTCAAATACTTTTCCCAAATAGGTTCTAGTTAAGTAATAAACTATTTAAAAGTAAAATGGATATTAAATAGACTAAATAATTGGCATAAATAAATAAATAAAAATTGATGTCTTCGAATTCATTATTTATGTGAATAATTAACTAAGTTGCTATCTCAGAACAAACGATTCGACTTAAAAATCTGAATTGTCATTGGGGTCTCAAAGCTGAACCCTCTCCGTCCCGATTACTCTTCATCAGCGGTCTGTATGTTGAGTTTCTGAGCTTAATTTTCGGCTTTTTCACGAACACTACTTTACGATTAGACGTCAAATCGCAGATCAGAGTTGCAAGTTTTTCGAGCCTTGACGCAGTTTCCTATCTCGTTATCTCTGCGAGGGACATAGAGTACCTATTTTATAAAAAATCGACCTCTAAATAGGAGATGAAGGATTGTAGGGGAATTCAATTTTAGATTAAATAAACATTGTGCTTGACGGAATAGATGTCAATAATAACTGAATTTATATCGTGATAAGACACAAACAGGCAAGAAGTATCCCTTGGGCCCTCAAATTGTCAAGGCAACACTATAACGGTATGTAGGGATTGTATGCATGCAAGCGAACGACTGTGATCTGTACATATATCATTCAATCAAACTAAGTTAAAGCAAGCACTATTTCACGCGAACGAAGTTGCGGGCAACAGCTAGTTATAAAATAAATGAATTTGATATAAGTAAACAATAGGTGCCTAGCTATGATTTTTTTTTTTAATTTTTGGGGTATAACTCTCCTCGCCCCTAGTCCAGAGGTGATGAAAGTTTTTGGCACTCTCGTGTAGTTTAGGAGTTATCGGGCTTGTAAAGCAAAAAACAAAAGTGCTATATCTTTGAAACGATTTGAGATATCAACGTAACATTAGCGCCGTTTAAAATGATATTTCAGCGCCGTTCTTTTATGTAAAACAACTTTTGTGATTACTGCCACTATTATGGAGATAATTCAACTTTTAATAAAATGCTTACTTCGTTTTACAAAATAATTTTTTTCTACCTTAAATAACAATTAAGGTATACAACAGAATCATCATTTTATAGCCCATAATATTACCTTTCAAACGGTATATAATATGTTTAGGTATCTTTCGTATTTTTGAGCAAATTAGAGTGTGTTCTATGATAAAAAAGCACGTTTTGGGGTTATAATAAAAATGCATTAACCCTAGTTCGTATGACAGGGCACCCGGGTGACTATTTCAACTTTACCACGAAAAAAAATGTCTTCTAAGTACAGGTAACCCTCCTATAACATGGTATTTTACAACACGGTTTCACTCTAACACGAAAAGAAAAATTCCCCAAAACCCTCTTATAACACGGTACTTCTACAACACGATAACGAGATTTTTGTTTAAAATTATTTAGAAAATTACATTATGCACTATAAACACACAATATATGGGAATAACGAAATTTTACTGCTTTTTTTTCGGGAAATACCCGAAATTTTTATGAATAAACTATGCCTGGATGTATTTTTTAACCTACTAAACTAGAGTACATATTTTGTGATGCAAGAGTTTACTTCGTGGATAGCAATTAGCATAATTTTTTATTC
Source organism: Conops quadrifasciatus (assembly GCA_949752815.1). Lineage (NCBI taxonomy): Eukaryota > Metazoa > Arthropoda > Insecta > Diptera > Conopidae > Conops > Conops quadrifasciatus. The sequence continues at coordinate 19,738,843 of OX457077.1, read as the reverse complement.
TTTAATCTTCGTCTGAAAGAAGCTTAAAATTCAAAAGGGACTTGCAAAAATGCTTATCACCATATTATACAATTCACACCGGGCTTGTAAGAGCAAGCAAGCAAAGCCAACTTACAGATTTTTTTAAACGGACAGAAGGTGCACAAAATCTAGAAGAAAGTTCAAAAAGTGAAGGTAATAGTGAAGGTTTGTTTGTTGAAGTGAAGTGAAGTGAAGTGTTGAAGTGAAGGTTTGTTTGTTCAACCATAGAGTAAGAAATAACAAGAGGCCGAATCAGCCAAAGAAATCAAGAGAAATCAAGAAAAGCCACACAAAGCTCATCGCTTATCCTATATACACACACACGCTAAATGACACACAGCCGATAAATGACACAAACACATGCATTCAAAAGTCTTCTCCCAAAGAATATATGTACATTGTAAATTCTTCTTCTTCTACCCATCGCTAGCCAAAAAAAGAACACCTGGCATGCAGACGCGAGAAGAGAACAAAAATTTTTCGGCCGAAAATTTATATGGCATGCGTTTTCTACATCAAAAATTGCCAGTTGTTATGGCGAAGAGAATGAGAGCTCAACATACTCAAAAGTGAGTGAGAAATCGGTCCAGTACTGGACCGACCATAGAAAAATTTCGTTGTTCAAGATTCGGCCTCTTGTTATTTCTTACTCTATGGTTCAACCAAACAAACGTTCTCGTTTAATTGTACTGAGTAGCGATTACGAAGAAAATTATTAAATTAAGTTTATATTAAATTTAATTAAATGTATATTTTTGTTTTGTTTCCTAATAAACATGAAGTTACTTATATAAAATTAAAAAAAAAATATTTTTAATAGCTTTTGGAACATAACCCCCTTTTTTGTACTGGCTTCTAGTCTCATATAACACGGTTTCGCACAACACGGGACTTTGTAGGAACGTATCTACCGTGTTATAGGAGGGATACCTGTACTTTATTTTTCTGAGCCTCTTTGACATCTCAAACCAATGATTTTTGAGTAGAAAAAATATGGATTTACGGTTTAAAATTTTTTTTTTGATTTTAGTGGCTGTAATACACTTCGGCTTTCTAACTCAGCAGGACCATGTCGTCACGGAACGCAAACTTGGCTTCACCAATGGGCGCCAACTTATCAAATTGTAATTACTAGCCCAATGCATAGACACGCCGAAACATTTTGTGAGCAATGGCACTTTCTGTTCATAACATTGCAATACCGTTATTTGCGTAGATTCACACTTTTCAAATTCACTGATGTACACATACATATTTTCAAGCGCGCCAAAACATGTTATGTCATGTTATGTAACGACACTTGTGATAACATAACGATTGTAATAATATTGCAATACCGTTATTTGTGTAGATTTCCACATTTGAAATTCACCAATGTGCACATATGTATATTCGTGTGAATAGTCAGTCCCAGGATGACCGCGTCAGTCTAAAAATGTTTGAAAGTTGGTCCGCCCAATTAGGGTTAAAAAAATCTGAGCTAAGCCCCTATTCCTAACTTGTTCCAAAATCCTTTTTAATTTTAGTTCACAAAAAGCAGATAAAACAGGTTTTATAATTACAGTGCACGCGCAGTAATGTGAACACCGTAAAATATGAACACTTTACTTTGCATTGACTACTCTAAAGAGTAAACAAGACTTGAAAGCTCTAAAAGATGAACAATATGAAACATATTTATATGAATGCTTACATATTAAAAATACATAAATACTTGAAATTTTCGAATTTTTTAATTCGGGGAATTCTGTATTATTGCGAAATGTGCGTGTTTGGCTTAAAAATTACAAGTTCCCGCGTGTTCATACGAATACGAATTAATTCATACGCACTTAGTTCAGGCACGGGACGGTTTGGTTTTTGCTATGAGCTCCAAAAAGTTTTTGTTATTAAAAGAAAAAGATCTCCCGTTAGTTTTGTACTGAAAATTTGATTGTAGACGTTGCGAAGTTTCATTGTACAGAGACTCTTAAGCTAAAAACCCAATGGCTGCTCACGTGAAGCTACCCAAGCTACTATTTTGTTATTACAAAAAAAATTTTTTTTGAGTAGGTACACTACGCGTTTCATTCTTGTGAAATGAATACTTAAAAATATTGTTACGTAAATTTTTATATTTGACGTTTTCGATTCTCTCGGTTCGATCTCTGGATTGCAAATAATCCAATAAAACACAAAAGTTTACTTGTTTATAATTTTACAAATTTATTATTATACTTATTATTTACACTTATTATTTCCACTTATTATTCAACACACTTATTACTTTCTACACTTATTATTCAACACTGGTCAGTTTGCTCGTAGATGGCACGATGTTTCTTGTTCAACGATTAAATTCGAACTGTCCTCGCTGCGCCATCTGCGGTCTATTTATATGCGAGCTGACACTTGTGTGGGAGGTTCTGCAATTATCTAGTAAATTGTCGATCTCTCTCTACTTTCTATCTCGCGATAGATATCGTGTTCATTGCATGCATGCTGTCGAAGATTCTCGAACTATCTATTTCTTTCTATCTCGCTATAGATGGCGCGTTCATTGCTTGCATGCTTTTACTCATGCTTACGTCATACTGCATGCTTTTATTATTCACGATTTTTCACCATGTGTTTTCTAGTGTTATCGTGAACCTTCGATTATAAATTCGTCACACTGCCCTCCACTTAAGTCTGATCGTCCCGATCAGACACAAAATTCCTTGAGCCAAATGGGGCTAGGCTCACCAAATGGACGACTTTTATTTTACCTCGTCTCTGCGTGTGGGATTGTATGCGATACGCAACATCGTTCAGTCGCTTTATGACTTTATATGGCCCTTCCCACGATGTTTGCAGCTTTGGAGACATACCCTTTTTCCGTTGGGGATTGTAGAGCAACACCAAGTCGCCTTCTCTAAATCCTTCAGAATTCATAGCTCGGTCATATCGATCCTTCATTTTATTGCTCATCAGTTGTGTTCGCTGCCTCACATGTTGGTGTATTTCATCCATTTCGGCCTAAAGCATTTCCCTGTAACTGCCTCCAGTTTCAGTAAGTTCATTGTTTCTTTCAAATTTAAGATCTGACGGGAGTTTCAACTCTGTACCAAAAATAATCCTCGCAGGTGAATGGCCGGTAGTGTCATGGACTGCTGATCGGTAAGCCAATAGAAACATTTGAATATGCTTGTCCCAATTGCGCTGACATTTTTCCACTACTTTCCGCAAATGTTCTTTCAATGTGCGGTTAAACCTTTCTACCATGCCATTCGACTGTGGATACAAGCTGTCGTACGAGTCTTCTTGATACCCAACAGTAAGCACATTTCTTGAAATATAGAAGACTCAAAGTTCCTCCCTTGATCTGAATGCAACTCAAATGGTATTCCAAACCGAGTGACCCAATTCTGAACAAAAGCTTCGGCCACAGTTTTAGCCTCCTGATTTGGTATAGCGTATACCTTTGGCCAGTTACTAAAATAGTCCATAATCACCAACACGTACTTGTTTCCAGAGTCACTAGTATGAAATGGGCCAGCTACATCCATTGCAGCGCGTTCAAATGGTGCTCCTGCATTGTACTGCTGCAACCTTCCTCTGGTTCTAACTCTCGGACCTTTAGCTGCCATGCATTGCGCGCAGTTTTTAATCCATTCAGCATTTGATTCTTGACAATTCACCCAGTAAAACCGTTGCTTAATCTTTTCCACAGTTTTTGTAACGCCGAGATGCTCTCCACTTGGTCCATTGTGAAACTCTTCTAATACGGCTTCTATTCTAGACTTTGGTAGGACAATCAAATCGTGAGTGTGTCTACCATCCTCACTTTCCCATGAACGATGCAGTACTCCATTTATCAACTTCAGGCTATTCCATTGCACCCAATACGCCTTGGCCAATGGACTTTCCGGTGCCATTTCTTCCTTGGTTGGTCTTTTATCCATTTCTTTCGCTTTCATGACCTTAACCAAGTCTGTATCCTCCAGTTGACTTTTCCTTATAGCACTTGACTCCCATTCGTCATCAGGTTGCAGATTTGTTAGTCGGATGTCGACTATACTTTCGCATCTTTCGGCTTTAGAGCAATGCTTACACTCCAATGCACATGGGCGTCGAGATAGTGCATCAGCGTTTCCATGTTGCCCACCTTTCCGATGTTGTATTTCACAATCATAATTCTGCAACCTTGCTATCCATCGCGCAATCTGCCCTTCCGGATCTGAGTGCTGCATGATCTGTCCTCAGTAGGAAATGCTGCCCATATAGGTATTTGTGAAAATGTTTCACGCATTCGACCACTGCCAAGAGTTCTCGCCTTGTAACGCAATAGTTCCTTTCTGGTTTTCCAAGAACTCTGCTGTAGTACCCAATTACTTTTTCCTGTCCATCGATCATCTGCGACAGTACACCTCCTATTCCATGTGCACTGGCATCTGTGTCCAGGATGAACTTTTCGCCAGGAACTGGATAAGGCAACATTGTAGCTGTACAAAGCAATTCCTTCAACTGCTGAAAGGCGTTCTCTTCCTCCTCTTTCCACACAAATTTGCAATTTTTCTTTGTCAAATTGTGTAAACTTCTTGCAACATTGGCAAATCCGTGTACAAAGCGTCGGTAATACGTACAAAGTCCAAGGAAGCTTCGCACTTCATGAACATTCCTGGGTCGAGGCCAATCTCTTACCGATTTTATTTTGTCTTCATCTGTGTGAATTCCTCCAGTAGTGATTTTGTGGCTCAAATAGGTTACTTCGGTTTTAAATAAAGTGCATTTCTTTGGATTAAACCGTAATGCAGCGGAAGAGATTCGTTGAAAGACTTCTTCTAAATTTTTGAGGTGGTCATCAAAACTCTTTCCCATGACAATAATGTCATCAAGATACACCGATCGAAATCTCTCGATTTCCACTTGCCAACAACCACTTTGCAAATCCAGCGTTGAAAACCATTTCGCACCGGATAATGTGTCCAAGGTGTCATCTATTCGTGGCAGTGGGCAGCTGTCCTTTTTAGTGACATCGTTTAGTTTCCGATAGTCAACACAACCGGTGAACTCCATGGGCTTGTTGATGGTTCAATAATTCCACCTTTCTGCATCTCGTCTATTATCTGTTCCACCTCTTCTCGTTTTGCCAGTGGGACTCTGCGTGGAGCTTGCCGAATAGGTCTTGCATCGCCAGTGTCTACATAGTCTCGATGTTGTACGATGGCAGTTCTTCCAAATTTATTGCCATCGTTAGCAAATATGGAACTATACTTTTGTAGTAACCGTTTTGCTTTTATTCTTTCTGGCTCGCTCACCTCATTCAGCCAGGTACCCATAATGGTGGGAGTTTTTGTCTCTTTCAAAACCTTGTTTCCGCATTTCTGTCGAGGGTCGTCACAATTAACTATGGCTTCCACAGCTTGGCATTGTTCTACTAGTGCATCTTTATCAAGAGTGATCGGTGACCTAAACTCATTCATCACTCGAACTGGGATCTGCTTGTTCTTTCCCGTTTGTACCAAGGTTCGTCCAACCAAAATATTCGCAGTGCTTTCTGATGGCTCTACAACCCACAGCTTGCCTGCTCCACAGTCTCCATCCACACATGCCGACAGAACTGCTTCGGACTTTGGTGGAATCTGCTGACGGTGACTTACACTTACATCCCTGATCTGAGGCCGGTTATACCCAGTGCTTAGGGGTATCTCCATATTCTGGCACGTCAGAATTCTTTCCTTTAGATCTAGAGTAAGACCATGGGCTAGCATAAAATCCACGCCAATTATTACCTCGTCCATTATTCCAGCCACTAAGACGGTGTGAATTACTTATAGCGTTCCAATCTGAACCTTAGTCTCCAATTTTCCGGAAATCACAGCTTCCTCTCCTGTCGCTGTTCGTAGTTTACAACCACTCATCGGTTCAACGTTATCTCCTGCGAGGTCTGATCTAATGATGGAATGTGTTGCGCCCGTGTCCAGAGTTAAGACCAGCGATCGTCCATTTACAGTCCCGTTTACGGTTAAATTATTGTTCTTACGATGTATTTGTGAATCCGAGACAGTGGGGCAGTCAGTTGCGGGAACCAGCTCACGCCCCTTTGAGCTGGTCCGTTTTAGTTTAACGATTGGTTTTCTACAGAAGCACCAGTTCCATTTTCGGCGCTTCTCTTCTTTGCGCTTTCGTTTTTCCTATAAGCCGCATTACAATTCCGTGCAAAGTGTCCTGCTTTTCCACAGCTGTAACATTTTATTTCAGAGCCTTTGCGTAAGGTTGGAATCATTTGAGAAATAGTCTGATAAATAACATCCCTAACAGTATTCTCCAGAGATTCACTTGGCCCAACTTCCAGCCTATGAACTCTATGCGTTTGTTTACTAAAAGGCTTGCTGTTTCCTGCGTTAAAGCAAATGACACTGTTTCAGCAAACGTCTTCTTTGGCATGGAATAGACTGCGCGTTTGGTATCCGCATCTCGTATTCCATTCATGAACGCCTGAATTTTTAATAATTCTATCACTTCCGCTGGTGCGTCTGCATTGGCCAAATGTGCGAGCCGCTCTATCTCCGTCGCATATTCTTGTAACGGCTCGTTCGCTTTTTGGTAACGGTTCATCAGCTCCATTTGGAACATTTGTTTTCTTTGGTCGCTACCATATCGCCGTTCAATCGCTGCCATTAACGCGTCATAGTTTCCACGTTCAATTTCGGAAACTGTTTGCAAAACCTCAGCGGCGGAGCCCTTCAATGACACCACCAAAGCTGCCACTTTGTTTGCTGTAGTCCAGTGATTGGTTTGTGCTGTGGTCTCGAACTGTAGCTTAAAAATTTTAAACGGTACAGTTCCGTCAAACGTTGGTGTTTTCAACTTCGTTGCACTAACAGCTGTAACAGGTCCACTGGACTGTATCTCTCGCACATGACTATGCAACTGAAATATTTCCGATTCTAATTTTGTGCAATGTTGGGTAACTTGGTGTAATTCAGCCTCCATTTGATCTTGCCTCGCCTGCAGTCTGGCAGAATTGCCTTCAATGCGCGGTAGTTGGTCCTGCAGTTGTGAAGTGTGTTGTACTAGCTGCTTCTCCATGCGTGAGGACTGCTGCGCCATTGCCGCTAAAAGCACATTCATGTCAAATGCTTGAGCTGGCTGCGGCTCTACCACCTGCTCCTCGACTTTCGATGTAGCTCTTGAAGCATCATAACAGAACTCATGTTCTTCAACATCGATGCCCTCACTCTCCATGGCTTTACGCAACCGCGCTTGTAGGTCTGCCTTATGCCCTATCACAGGCAATCCTCGAGACTCCAACTCTTCCCTTAGCTGGGGTATTCTCAGATCAATAAACTTCACCATGATTTCGGATTATTCTACAATCCCACTTCTGACACCAATTGTTACGTAAATTTTATATTTGACGTTTTCGATTCTCTCGGTTCGATATCTGGATTGCAAATAATCCAATAAAACACAAAAGGTTACTTGTTTCTAATTTTACAGATTTATTATTACACTTATTATTTCCACTTATTATTTTCTACACTTATTATTACAACACTGGTCAGTTTGCTTGTTAGAAGGCACGATGTTTCTTGTTCAACAACCAAGTACGAACTGTGTTAGCTGCGACGACTTGCGGCCTATTTATATGCGAGCTGACACTTGGGTGGAAGGTTCTGGAATAGATTGCCATCTAGATGTGACGCATTCAAACAGGCGCCCTTTGCGCTCACTTACACTCATGCTCTCCACCTCCTGATTCGCTAACCATTCAGCAACGGCAATCCCCTCTTTACCCTGTATGATGCGCTACAACGTAGCACCTCCAGGTCCAGAGGGGCCACACCCAACAACACTTGCATGGCCTCGGTAGAGACCGTGCGGCACACAGGCAGACACACAAGCAGAAGTAGACGTTGGCAAGTGAGTATCTTGCGATACTCCACAGCAGACGTGACCACCTCGCCCCATACAGACGACCCATAAGTTGCACAGGCAAGAAATAGACCGCCATATACGATGCGGATGGCACGCCTGCTGAGGCCCCATTCACACTTCAAAAGGCGACGCATCTGTCCAGACACGCATGTCAATCGCTCTCTCATTCGGATGGATGTATCTTGCGATACTCCACAGCAGACGTGACCACCTCGCCCCATACAGACGACCCATAAGTTGCACAGGCAAGAAATAGACCGCCATATACGATGCGGATGGCACGCCTGCTGAGGCCCCATTCACACTTCAAAAGGCGACGCATCTGTCCAGACACGCATGTCAATCGCTCTCTCATTCGAACTAGGTGAGGAATGAAATTCATTCTCTCACCCTTGGATATCCCCAAGTATTTGACCTCAGTCATAACCCGTAATAATGGGTAACCCCATTCATACGGACAGATGGAGGCCGACTAAGTGATAATCTGCCTTTCAGCAAAATTATCACCGTCTTATCCATTGCCACATTCACACCAACACTCGCACCCCATTCACACACAATGGCCACGACCAAGGCGATCAAACGTTCCAGAGCGGCACGCGAATCAGCCTAAATCAAAATGAGCAAGTCATCAGCATACGCACAATACTTGCAAATCGCAATGAGACGCCTTAGAAGGGAATCCATCATGAGGTTCCATATAAATGGACCACAGATGGATCCCTGTGGGCAACCTCGGACAACATTCATCCAGACAGAATCACTTCAGCATTCCACACACGCTTTTCTGCCAGAAAAATAGCTCCTCCAAAGAGGAAGCTCCGAGCAGCCCAACTCTTGCAGTCTTGCAATCACACTCGCCCAGCTCTTGCTATGTTACCATTAAACAATTTAATGCGAAATTGAAGGATATCGAGAGTTACCATCTTTTCGTGACTACGTCCGAACAATATAGAGTTCGACGAGACGCTCCATTAAGCATTATTGGCAACTTAGCGAACTCACTCTTCGGCGTCCTCGCCTCGGACTATGCTAAAACAATGTCAAATGTTATTCAAGACATCCACAACAACGAAGATCACCTACTGCATCTTCTCAGAAACAATACATCTATACTAGATGTTACCACCAACATTTTAGCACGAACTAACGACGACCTCTAAAATCTCGACGAGGCACTTAATAAAACCCAGCAGCAAATATTAAATCTATTTTCATGGCCGCACGAGCATAAACGCACTGAAGTATTCAATGCACTATCTCTATAACTTTCACTACATATATCAGAATATCAGAAAACGCAAGAATTGCTTGTGAAAGTAATAATAGATTCTCACAAAAGCAAGGTCAACCCTCTCCTCGTGACTCCCGAACAACTTCAAAGGCAGCTCAACCTCATGAAAACGCATATACCGTCGCTGTTGCACGTCCCAGGTCATGGACTAGATATCACGGAAACTTACAAACTGTTTTCTATTGAAGGTCGAGCAACCAATCAGCACATCATCTTCAAAATAGCATTGCTGCTATTCGGAAATGACGATTTTAAACTCCTGCACGTCGTACCTGTACCAACATATTTAGGCATTAATGCCTTTATTACGATCCAAAACACAACGGAGCGGTTCTTGTTAACTGATTTACATCGTGATCTGTTCTACCCACTATTGCTCTATGAACTACATCGTTGTTCTAACTTTCGGAAAATCGTTTACATCTGCAAACAACATCATACCATCATAACATCATACCGATTAAGCGCAACTACACAATCATGCGAGATGAGCTTTCTGAAACAAAATCCACAACTAAACCTTTGCGAGTCCATAGTTACTACCAATTCAAAGCACTGGATTCAGTTAATGAAAGACAACACGGTTATTTACATCAGCTATCCTGCCCGAGTCGTGAGTCGTCTATGCAACGCTTTAATATCCCAGATCCAACTACCTGGCACCGGTCGAATCAAAATCGACCCTGGATGCGTCTTGAAGGACGACTCTACCACCATCACAGCACGTTCTACTTATGAAACAGCTTCGATCACTTCTTTCCGTGACGTGAACATGTCTACTCATATACAGGAGGGTACTTCAGAAGGGTATACAAGACCTTCAACTTCAAGACCTTCAATAATTTCGAAAATCTATGCCGGAAAGCTATCATCTCGAAATTAGCTTCAGCAAACTTTTCATCCTGATCATAATTATCTTCACTCTGGCCTTAAGATGCTACATTAAGTCAAAAAGCCCAAAAATTATAGTGCAGCCTCCAATCCCCGCTCCCAGATGTCATTCCGATTTTACAATCAATTTGGATGTTAATGATCATTAGTTGAGAGATCTCTCAACGGGCTGGAGGATGTTCATACAAACCTACATATTTTTGCTCTAGCATATGTACAGCATACTGTACGGCATAATGCATTTCTGTAATCTACATGTCTAAGCTTCATATTCATATTCATGTTCATATTCTATATTTCTAAGTAAAATTATTACTGTATTTGCAGCTGGACTACCGTTCTGTTGTCTCACCTTGGCATTCCATCACATCAAATTTGGGCGATCACATTTCCGCAGCGTTCTCACAGAAGCCATTCACACAGGCGTCAGCATTTTTTATACGCGCCGAACAAAGCGATGAGACAACGGAACGGTAGTCACCAGTGCATATAAAACCTCGAAATTATACTAATAAAATTTAATTGCAAATTAGAACACATTGAAGTAACACCTTTTTATTTTGAGTTTATCTGGTTTTGTACTAGATACTCTACAAAATAAAACTTTAAAAGGCTTAGTATTTCGGTATAGCTGGTTTAGCACCCGCTATACTACAATAGCAAACAATTACAACAAAAGCGTTGTGATCAACATTTGTAAATATCTGGTTTGTACTGGATAAAACAATCACAATAAAAGCATTGTGATCAACATTTGGTGACCCCGACGTGATTACAGAAAGGATAATTATGGAACTGTTCAATAATTCAATAATGGCTCAAGTGGAATGTAAGAATAAATGGACCTCCAATGGACCACGAGGATTTTACATCAGATTACTACAATAAAATAATGGCTTTGGTAGACTCATACTCACAAACATTCAATGAAGAGATTGAAAAATTAGAGTCACACCACTCCATTCAGGAAGCCATGAGCAAATCCACCAAGAAAAGCTCGTCAAAAATTGCAACCAGTGCAGTTACGCAAGACAACAAGGAAGTCGGAGAAGAAATACAATCCCGAGTTTATGCATTAATCCGCAAACAACGGGACATGATTGCCTCGTTACAGCGATTTCTCAATGGCAGAACAAAAGACGTCGACGCTCCAGCCAGTGCTGGGGAGTACTCATTCCTTTGGGAATTAAATTCCACCTCAATTCCAATTCCAAGGAATTAGGCCTGTGGAATTAAGTACTTTTCAAGCAAAAGGAATGGAATTGAGTGAGCCTCAATTCCTTTTGAAAGGAATTGGACTTGGAATTGAGCAAAGAAATTCCTTTCACATGGAATGGAATTATAAGTCTCAATTCCTTGGATTTGGATTTGGAATTGAAAATTTCAATATTAATATTGATATTAATAGTGATATTAATACTAAATTAAATTGATTGGGTGGGCGGTGGGTGGGGATCACCAAAGTGGTCACGCGGGGGTTTTTTGACCCAAAAACTTTTTTTTTACCAGTCGATAGCAAATGTCGCGAAACGGATTTTGGACATAGTGGGCGGTGGGTGGGGCCACCCCAAAGGGGTCACATGGGTGTTTTTTCACCAAAACATTTTTATTGCGCAAATCGATAGCAAAAGTCGTAAAACAGATTTTGGTCATAGTGGGCGGTGGGTGTTGCCACCCCAAGGGGGTTTCATCACAGGGGTTTCATCACAGTAAAACGGATTTTGGACATAGTGGGCGGTGGGTGGGGCCACCCCAAGGGGGTCACACGGGGGTTTTTTACAAAAAATTTTTTATTTCACAAATCGATAGGAAACATCATGAAACGGATTTTAAACATAGTGGGCGGTGGGTGGGGCCATCACAGGGGGCTTTTTACCCAAATTTTTTTATTTATTTATTAAGATTCAAACTAAGCATTCATTGCCTTATAGTTTACAAACAGGTAAAAAATTCATAACAAGAAAATATAAAAAATTAAAAATTACACAAAAAGTTCAAAATTTTCCGTTTATCTAAACAAACAGAATCAGAAAAATTAATTACAGAATAAACATTATTAAAATTCGAACAGGCATTCCGAAAAGGTTCATGCTGTAGGTATGACGATCTGCAAAAGCTTAAATGAAGAGGCTCATATCGTCTCGACGTACGACGGGGCACATTAAGTTGGATGTTGCCTAGCAAATATGTGGAGTCCGTCACACCGGATAGACAGCTTACGATGAAAATAGCATTAAGCATTATACGACGATTTAAAAGTTTTGGCAAGTTTATAAGTTTTAGTCGGGATTCGTAAGACGGTAAGTTCACGGATTCATCCCAATGGAGATTCCGAAGGCAAAAGAGCAAGAATTTCTTTTGAACCGATTAAATCAGCGAGATATAGCAGCTATAGTTTGGGCTCCAAACAGGTGAGGCATACTCCAGAATCGGTCTCACTAGAGAGGTGCACAGTAACTTAGTAATATAGGGGTCATTAAATTCCTTCGCCCATCGCTTTATAAATCCCAATGTACTATTCGCTCTGCTAGTGACACCGCTGATATGACTATGGAAGCGTAATTTCTGATCTAGAACAACTCCCAGATCATTTATAGTCTCCACTACATCCAGATTCCAACGACCAATAGTGTAATTACGGAAGAAAGGCTTTAAACAGCGGGCAAATGTGATTTGTTTGCACTTTTTTAAATTTAGATTCCTACAGTTAGTATTGCACCATTCAATCAGTAAATCCAAATCACATTGAAGTAACAAGGCATCATTCTCCAAAACATAGGATAAGAATAGCTTCACATCATCAGCAAACATAAGCAACTTCGCCCATACAATGACGGTTGACAGATCATTTATAAAAACGAGGAATAGCAGTGGTCCCAAATGACTACCTTGAGGAACTCCCGAAGGTACAGCAAACTCCTTAGATATTGTATTATTAAATACAACCATTTGAATGCGATTTCTGAGATACGACTGGATCCAACATACAAGAGATCGAGGAAAACCGAAAAGCTTCAGTTTTAAAATAAGAAGCTTATGATTTACTACATCGAAAGCTTTACTGAAATCAGTATAAATAACATCCGTCTGCTTAGAATGCTTAAAATTATTGATTGTTTCTGACACAAATTCCAACAGGTTTGTAGTAGTTGATTTTCCTACTCGAAAGCCATGCTGGACAGGCGAAATTAAAGAGCATACAGAGCGAGAAATCTGATCTGTAATTATCTTCTCAAACATAGGAACATTTTATATTTAGGAAACATTTTACTATAGGAATCGATAGCAAACGTTACGAAACGTATTTCGGTTAAGGTCCGAGGGGGGTCGGGTGCCCCCAAAGGTGTCAAAAGGGGAGATCCTTTCATGAACTCCCCTATATCAATTGGTACAGAGTTTGTTTTGCTCAAATCCGAGCCTTTTGACACCTTTGGGGGCACCCGACCGCCCCTCGGACCTTAACCGAAATACGTTTCGTAACGTTTGCTATCGATTCCTATAATAAAAAAATTTGGGTAAAAACCCCCATGTGACCCCTTTGGTGGGTTCCCACCCGCCGCCCACTATGTCCAAAATCCGTTTCGCGACATTTGCTATAGATTGGTAAAAAAAAATTTTTTGGTCAAAAAACCCCCGCGTGACCACTTTGGTGATCCCCACCCACCGCCCACCCAATCAATTTAATTTAGTATTAACATCACATACAGATCATATATTTCCTATCAAGTGTAACAATAAAAGTTTTTTTGCCAAAATCTGATACATGTAAATAAAAAAAATCATACATGTCTTCTTCTTCTTCTACTTCAACTTACACTCTATCATACAGACAGTAAGGTCTCAATCGCCAGCAAAGGACTTCAATTCCTTCAACCTTAATTCCTCAAAAGGAATTGAAATTTTCAATTCCAAATCCAATTCCAAGGAATTGGGACTTATAATTCCATTCCATGTGAAAGGAATTTCTTTGCTCAATTCCAAGTCCAATTCCTTTCAAAAGGAATTGAGTCTCACTCAATTCCATTCCTTTTGCTTGAAAAGTACTTAATTCCAAAGTCCTAATTCCTGAGGAATTTACTTGGAATTGGAATGGAATTGAGTTTCCCCAGCTCTGGGTCCAGCACAACTTTGTGTCGCAATGGAGAATCTATGGGTCCTTATCGAGAATGCAAACATCGCTCTGTGGGAAATGTGTGACAATCCTCCGTCATTAGGATACGACATGGAAGTATATATATAAATTGTGGAGCAGGTGCTGCAACAACGCGCGCTGTTGTCACAATCGACTGCAACTGTTCCTGAAACTACACCAAAAACATTTGGCATCGACACTCTTCACTGAGATATTTCATAAGCAACAAATACCAAAATGACAAAAAATTGGGTATTTAAAAACAAATCTACGAAGTGAAGCTGAAAGATTATTGCGATATTTCACAATAACCGCTAAAAATTATGACACGGCATGGGCTGCACTGCAAGATCGCTATAACAATCAACGTCAACTAGTATCTACCTTGATACACAAGCTTCTCGATCAACCATCCAGTTCGCATGAAACTGCTTCGGCGAACTTCACCAAAAATATGCACGATGCAACCAAGGAGTGTATACAATGTTTAGGCAATTTGGGCATAACAACCCAAGATTGGGACCCCCTGCTTATACATATACTTATTCGGAAGATGGACCGAACTACGCATTCATTGTTCGAACAATCTTTAGTTCAACCAAAAGAAGTTCCAAAGTTATCCTCCTTTCGTTCCTTGAAGCGCGATTCCATTCAATAGAAGCCGCGGGATTCAAGCAAAAGAAAAAATCAGGAATCCAAAAGGTTCTTACCGCCGCCGTTGACAACAAAATCAAAGTTCAAAATTGTAAGCTGTGTAAACAACGAGCACAAATTAAGCCCGTCAAAACGATTGCAATATGTACAACAACAAAAACTGTGCATCAATTGTTGCGGGTAGGACATGCTGCTGCGTTCTGCCAATCGAAGACTTGCAACAAATGCGATCGAAAGCACAACACCATGCTTCATTTGGATACTGCTTCTACAAAATTAACTACAGATGTCAATACCGCGGTTCCGAAATTCATCAACAATACCAATTTAGCAGCCTGCCAATCAAAAGAGCATGTATTGCTTAGCACTGCTTTAGTTCAAATATATGACAATCAGGAAAACCCATTCACCTGTCAAGCTTTATTAGATTCCGGATCCCAAGTGAGTTATATAACGAAAAAACTAGCCTCCAAGCTGCGCCTTCAGAAGAAGTATGATCCTCAACAAGTCAACAGCATAGGGCAATCAACTCAGCGTTCTGAACATCACATGACTATACATGTATCATCGAAGATCAATGCTTTCAACGTAAAATGAATGAATGGATGAAAGGATGAGTCCATTGGTTCATACCTGGTCGATTTTCCGTTCGACTTCCATTCGCCCAAAACCCAATCATTTTAGGAGATTCTAGCACTGTCTCACTACAACGATTCTATGCTCTCAAGCGCAGATTGCAAAAGAATCCAGAGTTGCGCACCTCATACATACAATTCATGAGGGAGTTAAAAAAACTTAGGTCATATAAAAGAGTTTGATTTAAGCACCGTCTCTTCAGCACCACACTATTTTATACCACATCATTGCGTTCTGAAACCCAAAAGTACATCAACCAAGCTTCGGGTGGTTTTTGATGCATCCATGACAACATCATCAAATTATTCTTTGAACGATATTCTCCTAACCGGCCCAAGGTTGCAGCAAGAACTCTTCTCGGTACTATTAAGATTTAGGATACCACGATACGTCTTCACTGCGGATATAGAAAAGATGTACCGTCAAATTGTAATATACGAATTGGATCGACCGGTTCAATTAATTTGGTGGAGAGAAAGTACTCATGATCAAGTCAAATGTTTTGCACTCAACACTGTCAAATCAAATGCTTGCACAAACTGTCACTACAACATTAATTAACAAAACCACAAGGAGCTGAAGTCATTCAAAAGGATACCTATGTAGATGACGTCATGACCGGGGCAGATTCAATAGCTGAAGCTGTAGCAATTCAAGAGCAAGTCATCAATATTCTTGAAAGCGCAGGATCCAAATTAAAGAAATGGTGTGTCAATCATCCATCACTGTGGAATAACATTCCATTACAAGATCGATCTCTCCAAACAGAGATTGTTCAACACGATGCCACAATTAAAACACTTGGTATGATATGGAATCCAACCAACGACGATTTTCATCTCCAAATCCAAATATTAGAAACGGTGAATGTTACAAAACGGCTAGTTCTTTTCGACATTGCTCGTATTTTCGACCCGCTCGGAGTTTTAAATCCGGTTAAGGCCAAAATCTTCTTACAACGATTGTGGAAATTGAATCTAGATTGGGATTCAGCAGTACCACACGAACTTTATACATATTGGAGCCATTTCCGAGCCGACCTTAAAGAGTTAAACAAAGTTAGAATACCGAGACAATTGTTCTCCGGAAGGCATGTAAAGACACAAGAGTTACACAATTTTTAAAAGTGCAGGATCCAAATTAAAGAAATGGTGTGTCAATCATCCATCACTGTGGAATAACATTCCATTACAAGATCGATCTCTCCAAACAGAGATTGTTCAACACGATGCCACAATTAAAACACTTGGTATGATATGGAATCCAACCAACGACGATTTTCATCTCCAAATCCAAATATTAGAAACGGTGAATGTTACAAAACGGCTAGTTCTTTTCGACATTGCTCGTATTTTCGACCCGCTCGGAGTTTTAAATCCGGTTAAGGCCAAAATCTTCTTACAACGATTGTGGAAATTGAATCTAGATTGGGATTCAGCAGTACCACACGAACTTTATACATATTGAAACCACTTCCGAGCCGACCTTAAAGAGTTAAACAAAGTTAGAATACCGAGACAATTGTTCTCCGGAAGGCATGTAAAGACACAAGAGTTACACAATTTTTGTGATGCCTCGAAGAAAGCCTATGGTGCCGTCGTATACGGAAGAGCTCAACTTAACGATGGCACAATTATAGTTCGATGGCTGTGTGCACGATGTCGCGTTGCTCCAACCAGAACAACGAGCTTACCGCCATTAGAACTCTGTGCAACTCATCTAGCTGCAAAACTACTCGATCGAGTAAGAAGCGATCTTACATGGACACATCCATGTTTCCTGTGGTGTGATTCCGAAGTCACCCTTGCCTGGATTGCCGCACTATCTGTTTCGTATCAAACGTTCGTGGCTAATCGTATTGCTGCAATGCAAAAAAACACAATCCAAGATCAGTGGCGTCTTGTTCCAACGAAAAATAATCCGGCATTCTCCAGAGGACTTAACCCACAAGATTTTAAGTCAAATATGTTATGATTTTACGGGCCCTTATTTCTTCACAAATCTTCATCTGACTGGCCGGAGAAGCTCTCTCACCCAATGACTGACTTGGAAGGACGAACAAAAATAACGCTTCGTCATTCGATCCCACATCCGTTCTCTCGGATTCGCTCTCTCATCCAGTAATTGAAGGCGAAGGACGGACAAAAATAACGCCTACTTGGTCATTCACTCCCGCAAACTTTAGCGATTCAATTAACCATTAAATTTCATTTAGGCTTCTCGTTAGAATGCCTATGTCTTGAGATTCATTAACAAATGCCGCAAGTCTTCAAGCCACGCTACCAAGAGTCTTGAAGTAGCTGAAACAGAAAGAGCCACATCCCCATTCTACGAGAAATCCAATACTACGAGTTCAACATTGAAATCAACCAGTTACAACGGCATGGTTCAGTGACAAACACTAGCAGTATTAGCAGTCTCAACCCTTTCTTAGATGAATCACATCTACAACGTATGGGTATCTTTTTAGTTTATTTATAAATTTTATTTGTTTTTAGATTTTAAGTTTTTTAGATCACACATATTTTAGAAACACATTTTCGTATCAGTTTTTCAATTGAATGAAAATATTTGATAGAATTTTATAAAACTATTTTACAAATTTCATTAACGTATATATAAAATTCAAAGTATAAAGTATAGTGTTTATGAATGTTATATTGTTTAACACTCTACGCTACGAGTTGGTGGAAGACTCGAGAATAGCGAGCTTCCATACGAATCAAAACATCCAATTTTATTACCCTATGGTCACATAGTAACCAGAATGCTAATGGCCGATATTCATCATGCTAATTCCCACATTGGTCCGCAAGGTTTGCTGTCCATCACTCGCCAAAGATATTGGCCCATAAAGGGTAAAACTGTTAGCAGATCCATTGTGCAAAACTGCATCCACTGCGTCAGATCCAAACCAAAACTCCTAAGTCAACATATGGGATCACTGCCCGCTCAGCGGGTGCAACCAGCACGACCATTTGTAAACTCAGGAGTAGACTTCTGCGGCCCTTTTCAAAAACACTTCAAGATACGCGGCAAACAACCAAGAAAACTACTAAAGCAGTACATATTGAGATAGTAAGCGATCTTACGACGGACTTATTCATCGGTGCACTTAAGCGCTTCATAAGCTTCATAGGACGAGGAAACTGCCGCCATCTTCACTGTGACAATGCCACGAATTTGGTAGGTGCAAGAAACCAACTACAAGCGTTATCGGAAATTGTTCACAGCAAAGAAGCTCAAGAAAAAATTAAACACTTTTGTCTCGAAAAAAGGATTGCATTTCACTTCATCCCACCTCGTTCTCCTCATTTTGGTGGGTTATGGGAAGCAGCTGTTAAGTCAGCCAAGCATCTCTTCTACAAAAGCGTCAATGCAGCCTCCCTAACTTACGAGGAAATGGAAAAAGTGTTCGTAGAGATTGAAGCCATTCTGAATTTCCGACCGATAACTCCAATGTCGGATGATCCAAATGAATCATCCTCATCCTAAGGGTTAAAGCTCTGAACCCTGGACATTTTTTGATTGGGGAACTTCTTACTAACACTATCGACCATTGTGCCACAGATTTCAAAGAAAACCTGGATAATCTACTATCATTAAAATGGAAGCTGGGTCGAATAATTCGTCCTATCTTTGGTGATGATGGTTTAGTTCGTGTTGCCAATGTTCAAACCGCATCAGGAGCCATTACACGTGCCATTCATCGATTAGCACCTTTACCAATTTACACTAATGAGTACGCTACCGACACTCAAACAAAACAATCTCTGACGATCCAAATATTAACGACGACTATGCCCAACCATCTTCCAGCCGTAAAAGAGCAGCATTAGGTGATAATAATTCTACCAAATGTTTTCGTGGTCTCAACTCCACTACATTATTATGTGAAATATTAATTTTGATAGCACCAATATTCACACAATCTACCATCAAAACCATTTTTAATCCAACCCGGATTATACTTTGAAAGGTTGGGTTTAGCACATCCAACAACTGCGGACTGGAAATTAGTCGTATTCTTTAATAAGAGTCCTTATTGGATTGAATATAAAAACATCAAAGAGGGAATTAACGCTGCCGCCAAATATTGTTCTTCACTGAATCATATAATTGCCTGCCATGTTACCATTAAACAATTTAAAGGAAAAATGAAGGATATCGAGAGTTACCATCTTTTCGTGACTAGGTCCGAACAATATAGAGTTCGACGAGATGCTCCATTAAGCATTATTGGCAACTTAGCGGATTCACTCTTCGGCGTCCTCGCCTCGGACTATGCTAAAACAATGTCAAATGTTATTCAAGATATCCACAACAACGAAGATCACCTACTGAATCTTCTCAGAAACAATACATCCATACTAGATGTTACTACCAACATTTTAGCACGAACTAACGATGAGCTCCAAAATCTCGACGAGGCGCTTAATAATACCAAGCAGCACATATTAAATCTATTGTTATGGTCACACGAGCATAAACGCACTGAAGTATTCAATGCGCTATCTCTACAACTTTCACTACATATGTATATCAGAATATCAAACGTAAGAATACAAAACGTAAGAATTGCTTGTGTAAGTAATAACAGATTTTCACAAAAACAAGGTCAAGGTGTGCGGGGTCCTCGTGACTCCCGCACACTTACAAAAACAGCTCAATCTCATGAAAACGCATATACCGTCGCTGTTGCGCGTCCCAGGTCATGGACTAGACATCACGGAAACTTACAAACTGTTGTCTATTGAAAGTCGAGCAACCAATCAGCACATCATCTTCAGAATAGCATTGCCGCTATTCGGAAATGACGATTTTTAACTCCTGCACGTCGTACCTGTACCAACATATTTAGGCAATAGTGCCTTTATTACGATCCAAAATACAGCGGAGTTCTTGTTAACTGATTTACATCGTGATAAGTTTTACCCACTATTGCTCTATGAACTACATCGAACTACATAGAAGTATGAACTTCTAACTTTCGGAAAATCGTTTACATCTGCAAACAACATCATACCATCTACCGATTAAGCGCAACTACACAATCATGCGAGATGAGCTTGCTGTGATGGTGGTAGCTTCCTGAAACAAAATCCACAACTAAACCCTTGCAAGTCCATAGTTACTACCAATTCAAAGCACTGGATTCAGTTAATGAAAGACAACACGGTTATTTACATCAGCTATCCTGCCCGAGTCGTGAGTCGTCTATGCAACGCTTCAATATCCCAGATCCAACTACCTAGCACCGGTCGAATCAAAATCGACCCTGGATGCGTCTTGAAGGACGACTCTACCACCATCACAGCACGTTCTACTTATGAAACAGCTTCGATCACTTCTTTCCGTGACGTGAACATGTCTACTCATATACAGGAGCTTCAGAAGGGTATACAAGACCTTCAACTTCAAGACCTTCAATAATTTCGAAAATCTATGCCGGAAAGCTATCATCTCGAAATTAGCTTCAGCAAACTTTTCATCCTGATCATAATTATCTTCACTCTGGCCTTAAGATGCTACATTAAGTCAAAAAGCCCAAAAATTATAGTGCAGCCTCCAATCCCCGCTCCCAGATGTCATTCCGATTTTACAATCAATTTGGATGTTAATGATCATTAGTTGAGAGATCTCTCAACGGGCTGGAGGATGTTCATACAAACCTACATATTTTTGCTCTAACATATGTACAGCATACTGTACGGCATAATGCATTTTTGTAATCTACATGTCTAAGCTTCATATTCATGTTCATATTCTATATTTCTAAGTAAAATTATTACTGTATTTGCAGCTGGACTACCGTTCTGTTGTCTCACCTTGGCATTCCATCACATCAAATTTGGGCGATCACATTTCCGCAGCGTTCCCACAGAAGCCATTCACACAGGCGTCAGCATTTTTTATACGCGCCAAACAAAGGGATGAGATAACGGAACGGTAGTCACCGGTGCATATAAAACCTCGAAATTATACTAATAAAATTTAATTGCAAATTAGAACACATTGAAGTAACACCTTGTTATTTTGAGTTTATCTGGTTTTGTACTAGATACTCTACAAAACAATAATAAAACTTCAAAAGACTTAGTATTTCGGTATAGCTGGTTTTGCACCCGCTGTACTACAATAGCAAACAATCACAACAAAAGCGTTGTGATCAACAGTTGTTCATATCTGGTTTTTACTGGATAAAACAATCACAATAAAAGCATTGTGATCAACAGTGTAATTTGCACCTCTCAATTATTTTCTGTGGAGTCACGTGAGGTCACTAGTTTATGCTGATAAACCAGCAACAATTGATGCTGTTATTTGTAACATACGGCCAACGGTGCTAAAAGTGGCCCAAAATGCGATTCATCAAGAAAAACCACTTTGGCCAAATTTCTGAGAGCATTTTTAAATGTTAATGTCATATTTTGCTCTTTAGAATAAATAATAGAATTTAATTAAAATTTAATTAATATTTTTGTGCTATTTTTTACAATATGAAGTTCTATCGGTCTTAAAAACACACCCAATATTTCCATTTCTATTTGAAAACTACTCAATAAATGTTTTGTTTTTGCCGATCCCAAAACATTTTTATTAAATCCAATGCAGGCATTTAAGCCAGTGCGTTTCCTGGAAGGGGAGATAATACACAATGTACTCGATTTTTGTGTCGGATAAGTTGCCATCGCATATACAATTCACAAGGAGTTCGTAACGTCCCAGGGCCTCAATCATGAGCAAATCATGAAGAAAATGCGGTTTCTGACATTCGTGCTGCTGGCTGAGAGTAATCCGGACATGTCTATTGAAACGCTCACCAAGGAGTTGCAAATCAGTGAAGCAGAGGTTGGGCCGTCTTCCTGAGGGACTAACCAACGTGTCTGCCGCCCAATTTGCCGCGCAGCCAGTAATTAGATCGTTAAATATTGTTATAATCGTAAAATTTTCTTATGCCAGATTCCTTTTCCTTTTAACACATTATATGATCTGTTCCAAAACAAGCGATTTTTTCAGATTTTCATTATATATCTAAAGTAAAGCATATATGTAAATATAAACAAGGGCGTTAACTTCGGCCTAGTCGAAGCTCATATACCCTACACCCGTATCTGTCGAAGTGACGATAAACAGTAGGCGGGTGACGCCCACTTTCATTTAATTTACATATAGTAAATTTTGATATATTAACTTATTTACAGCACCGCTTTTCTCAGCGAACACCTCATTATATAGTATGGTATACCAGTGGGCGTGTGTAGAGTATCCTACACTCAACCAACACAACACTTGTTATATAAATATTTTATGTACAAAATTTATATAAGTCGAATTTTAGAATCAATAATTTTCATTTATTCATTCCTATTTTGAACTTTCAATAAGACGAATTGTATCGCTTACAAAATAAAGAAATTATAATTTATTAGCACATAGAGACAACCTCTATAGCGTGTCACGCCCATTTTCTGTGAGATAACTTTTTATTTTATTATTATTTTTTAGAATATTTTAGGAGAAGAGAAGAGAATGCAAGAATCGTGGCAAATCGCAAGACTATATCCCCATTTGTTCTTCTCTTACCGTGATTTTTGTCACCAGTGGGCGGACCACGCCCATTTTTTTTAGTGTATTTAAGTTTGACACCATGGACTCAGGAATGAATTTTAGCTTTAAATTCGCTCTACAAGCTGAGAAATTAAGCTAAAAGCAAGAGAAAATCTTTTCCATTTTCAATACCAAACAGCCTATGGTGACAAAGAATATTCGTACCAAATTTTATGGCGTTAGCTCTATTCGTTCTCCCGTAATCGTGATTTCTACAGACAGACAGACCGACGGACATGGCTAACATGGCCATCAACTCAGAAGGTGATTCTGAGCCAGAATATACATATATAATTTTCTATACCTGCCACGCCTCTTTTAATGCGTTACAAACGGAAGAACAAAGTGAATATACCCTCATCGCTTCGGGTGTAGGGTATGAAAATTAAGAAAGCCAAATTTTTCTTAATACATAGAAATCAATTTAATTTGTAAAATTCTACACTTAAATCTTATCAGAATTGTTTACTAGCAGACATAGTAATGTTCCTTTTGGATACACCTCAAAATAACTTAAAATATTCTCTTCTAATGCCTTGGAAATATGTACTTTGAAATTACTAACGTCATCATCAATGGCTCGTTCAATGTCACCGATGAAATTATCGGTAGCGCCGCGTACGACAATTGTAGCAATACGTGAGTCGACGCCTTCGTTTTTGCAAAGTAGCTATTAAGTATATTAATTTAAAACTATATAATGTTTTATTATTATTGGCTACCTGAAAACAGCAACTGTTGTTTCACCTAATTCCTCAATGCCCATTTTATCGCAATAACCCAGTAATTCGGGGTAATATAGTAGAATTGACAGCGCGTGCCAAACGAGGCAAGTAGAATTTGGAAGTCAAGCAGTCAGCCAAAATATCAATTTGTAAGGAATTCTTCTTATCCATATTAATCGACTTTTGAAATGTCCATATTATTTGACTTTTGAAATGTCGCGGGAATCTTTGATTTCATGACAAACCAGTTTCGGTAGTATCTCTAAATTATCTATTGAAATTAAGCAATCGAAGTAATCATGGTTTTGTTTAACAAAATGTATCTTACTCTGTTCTATCGAGATAAATTTTATCAATAAAATCAATTGCTGATCACATTAGTGAATACCAATAGGTTATGAGCGATAATAAGGAATATTCACAGGGAATACAACAGTTTAATGTCTGCAATTTCGACGATTGGCAATCCAGGGTAAAAATCCATTTGGATTCGCTGGGCATTCTGGATGTTCTGACCGACATTCCACCACAAGATGCAGCAGCTAAAGCAGAATTTCAAAAAAGGGATAAAAGAGCCTAGGACCGCCTGGTAAATTTTATTAATTCAGATCATCTCAATTACGTGCGAGACAAAGACACAGCTAAGGACATATGGCAAAGTCTACAAGCAGCATTTGCGAAGAAATCAGTGGTAAGTCAGTCGCTTATACGAAAACAACTAAATAAACTCCGAATGAAAGACGGAGATTGTGTCAAAAAACATATACTTACCTTTGAAAACTTAATCCGACAATTGAAACTTGCTGGCGCAAAATTCGAAGAGAGCGACTTACTCGCTCAACTACGAGGATTGCCTTTTATGTTTCGGGATTTGGCAACACTAGTGTTGCAATCTGGCAACTGACAGCTCTATCGTAACGTTGGACATTTTTGAGGTTATACTCGTACGTACTCAGAACGTTTTGACATACGAGCGCTATTTGTGTTGTTTACAGTAACTTAAAAGATTCATCTCGGCCCGCTTCTTCAAGTGTCGAAAAACGTTGACTTCTCAGTTTGTTTTTTACGTACGGGAATAAAAAGAAGTCATTCGGTGCCAAGTCAGGACTATACGGCGGATGACTCATCAAATCGATGTTTTCGGTGCTCAAAAATGCAGTTATTTGAGCCGATGCGTGAGAGCTGGCATTGTCGTGGTGAAGAATGATCCGTTTTCGGCGGTTGGTTTTCCTGATTTCTTGGTCAAATGTTTATGCAATATTGAATGCTGGTCCCACTAATGCCTAAGGTTGTCTCAATCTCACGATAGGTCACAATCTCACGATAGATCGAATCTTTTAAGTTACTGTAATAACACAAATAGCGCTCGTATGTCAAAACGTTCTGAGTACGTATAATCCCAAAAATGTCCAACTTTACGATAGAGTTGTCAGTTGCCACATTGTCAGTTGCCAACACTAGGGTTGCTAAATCCCGAAACATAAAAGGCAACCCTCGTATTTCTTACTCTTCCGGAAAAATTTGATCCCCTTATAACTACTTGATCCCCTGCACTACAGAATTTAGAAGAAGGAAAGCTAACCCTTAATATAGTAAGGGAAAGATTAATTTCAGAGGAAATTAGCGATCGTTATGAAGATGAAGTACAAGAAAAAATCGCGTTTGCAGGGAAGAAAAACTTCATAAAAAGAAAGTTTAACGGCAAATGCTTTAAATGCAATAAATTTTGCCATAAAAGCAAAGATTGTAGGCAAAATCAAACCGGAAACACTAATAATAACAATTTATGTTTCATGGCAGGTCGAAATAAAGGAAGAACGGGTTGGTAACGAAATCCCGAAAGACAAAATCCCGAACGACAAAATCCCGAACAACAAAATCCCGAAATTCCAAAATCCCGAAACGACAAAATCCCGAAATAACAAAATCCCGAAATTACAAAACTAGTTTTTCGGTATTCTCCATCTTCTTGAACATTTTAAAACCACTAGCAAACAATTAAGTAATAAAAAATTACTCTTATTTTACTTCTCTAAAATTATTATTAAAAAATAAAAAAAAACATTATTAAAAAAATTTTAGCAGAGCCCTCTCGAAGGCTCTGAGGTGAGGTGATGTGAGGTTTTTTGCATACAGGTTTTTCCGCGTATTTGCAGCCTTCGGCTGCGGCAGGGATCATAACCCTCAATCAGCAGAATCCTCACGGTCATGTAAAGTTTTTTGCATACAAGTTTTTTCGCGTATTGGCGGCCTTCGGCCGCGGCAGGTATCATAACCCTCAATCAGCAGAATCCTCACGGTCATGTGAAGTTTTTTGCATTCAGGTTTTTTCGCGTATTAGCGGCCTTCGGCCGCGGCAGGGATCATAACCCTCAATCAGCAGAATCCTCACGGTCATGTGAAGTTTTTGCATATTGGAAGTTTTTGCAGGTTTTTCCGCGTATTGGCGGCCTTCGGTCGCGGCAGCGATCATAACCCTCAATCAGTAGAATCCTCACGGTCATGTGAAGTTTTTTGCATATTGTAGACTATAACCTTCAGACAACAAAATTCTCTCGATATTACAACTTTGCTTTTCTGCCATTGTAAAGAAAGGCAAGTAGGCGCGTACTTCGCTACGGAAAAAATTTTGACTTAAATGTCATTTCTTCATTAATTTAAATTTTATTTCGTGATTTTCGGGATTTCTCATTTCGGTATTAAAAATTTTTCGGTATTTTGTCGTTTCGGGATTTTGTCGCATCGGGATTTTGTCGTTTCGGGATTTTAAAATTTTTCGGGATTTTGTCGTTTCGGGATTTTGTAATTCGGGATTTTGACTGTCTCCCGGAAGAACATCAAAAATTAATTTCAATTTCAAGTTGGATTCAGGAGCAAGTGATCATTTAGCTAACGAAAAATGGATGTTCTCCGATCTTCAGGAGCTAAAGGTGCCAATTGAAATCAGCGTTACAAAAAATAATGAATTTATAACGGCAAGATACTATCGAAGTATTCATGGATATACAAACAAGGGATATACAAACAATTTGCCGCGCAGCCAGTAATTAGATCGTTAAATATTGTTATAATCGTAAAATTTCCTTATGCCAGATTCCTTTTCCTTTTAACACATTATATGATCTGTTCCAAAACAAGCGATTTTTTCAGATTTTCATTATATATCTAAAGTAAAGCATATATGTAAATATAAACAAGGGCGTTAACTTCGGCCTAGTCGAAGCTCATATACCCTACACCCGTATCTGTCGAAGTGACGATAAAAAGTAGGCGGGTGACGCCCACTTTCATTTAATTTACATATAGTAAATTTTGATATATTAACTTATTTACAGCACCGCTTTTCTCAGCGAACACCTCATTATATAGTATGGTATACCAGTGGGCGTGTGTAGAGTATCCTACACTCAACCAACACAACACTTGTTATATAAATATTTTATGTACAAAATTTATATAAGTCGAATTTTAGAATCAATAATTTTCATTTATTCATTCCTATTTTGAACTTTCAATAAGACGAATTGTATCGCTTACAAAATAAAGAAATCATAATTTATTAGCACATAGAGACAACCTCTATAGCGTGTCACGCCAATGTTCTGTGAGATAACTTTTTATTTTATTATTATTTTTTAGAATATTTTAGGAGAAGAGAAGAGAATGCAAGAATCGTGGCAAATCGCAAGACTATATCCCCATTTGTTCTTCTCTTACCGTGATTTTTGTCACCAGTGGGCGGACCACGCCCATTTTTTTTAGTGTATTTAAGTTTGACACCATGGACTCAGGAATGAATTTTAGCTTTAAATTCGCTCTACAAGCTGAGAAATTAAGCTAAAAGCAAGAGAAAATCTTTTCCATTTTCAATACCAAACAGCCTATGGTGACAAAGAATATTCGTACCAAATTTTATGGCGTTAGCTCTATTCGTTCTCCCGTAATCGTGATT
This sequence comes from Conops quadrifasciatus, assembly GCA_949752815.1. Taxonomy (NCBI): domain Eukaryota; kingdom Metazoa; phylum Arthropoda; class Insecta; order Diptera; family Conopidae; genus Conops; species Conops quadrifasciatus. The sequence goes on along the minus strand of OX457077.1, from coordinate 19,711,025 downwards.
TCTACAGACAGACAGACCGACGGACATGGCTAACATGGCCATCAACTCAGAAGGTGATTCTGAGCCAGAATATACATATATAATTTTCTATACCTGCCACGCCTCTTTTAATGCGTTACAAACGGAAGAACAAAGTGAATATACCCTCATCGCTTCGGGTGTAGGGTATGAAAATTAAGAAAGCCAAATTTTTCTTAATACATAGAAATCAATTTAATTTGTAAAATTCTACACTTAAATCTTATCAGAATTGTTTACTAGCAGACATAGTAATGTTCCTTTTGGATACACCTCAAAATAACTTAAAATATTCTCTTCTAATGCCTTGGAAATATGTACTTTGAAATTACTAACGTCATCATCAATGGCTCGTTCAATGTCACCGATGAAATTATCGGTAGCGCCGCGTACGACAATTGTAGCAATACGTGAGTCGACGCCTTCGTTTTTGCAAAGTAGCTATTAAGTATATTAATTTAAAACTATATAATGTTTTATTATTATTGGCTACCTGAAAACAGCAACTGTTGTTTCACCTAATTCCTCAATGCCCATTTTATCGCAATAACCCAGTAATTCGGGGTAATATAGTAGAATTGACAGCGCGTGCCAAACGAGGCAAGTCGAATTTGGAAGTCAAGCAGTCAGCCAAAATATCAATTTGTAAGGAATTCTTCTTATCCATATTAATCGACTTTTGAAATGTCCATATTATTTGACTTTTGAAATGTCGCGGGAATCTTTGATTTCATGACAAACCAGTTTCGGTAGTATCTGTAAATTATCTATTGAAATTAAGCAATCGAAGTAATCATGGTTTTGTTTAACAAAATGTATCTTACTCTGTAATCTTACTCTGTTCTATCGAGATAAATTTTATCAATAAAATCAATTGCTGATCACATTAGTGAATACCAATAGGTTATGAGCGATAATAAGGAATATTCACAGGGAATACAACAGTTTAATGTCTGCAATTTCGACGATTGGCAATCCAGGGTAAAAATCCATTTGGATTCGCTGGGCATTCTGGATGTTCTGACCGACATTCCACCACAAGATGCAGCAGCTAAAGCAGAATTTCAAAAAAGGGATAAAAGAGCCTAGGACCGCCTGGTAAATTTTATTAATTCAGATCATCTCAGTTACGTGCGAGACAAAGACACAGCTAAGGACATATGGCAAAGTCTACAAGCAGCATTTGCGAAGAAATCAGTGGTAAGTCAGTCGCTTATACGAAAACAACTAAATAAACTCCGAATGAAAGACGGAGATTGTGTCAAAAAACATATACTTACCTTTGAAAACTTAATCCGACAATTGAAACTTGCTGGCGCAAAATTCGAAGAGAGCGACTTACTCGCTCAACTACGAGGATTGCCTTTTATGTTTCGGGATTTGGCAACACTAGTGTTGCAATCTGGCAACTGACAGCTCTATCGTAACGTTGGACATTTTTGAGGTTATACTCGTACGTACTCAGAACGTTTTGACATACGAGCGCTATTTGTGTTGTTTACAGTAACTTAAAAGATTCATCTCGGCCCGCTTCTTCAAGTGTCGAAAAACGTTGACTTCTCAGTTTGTTTTTTACGTACGGGAATAACAAGAAGTCATTCGGTGCCAAGTCAGGACTATACGGCGGATGACTCATCAAATCGATGTTTTCGGTGCTCAAAAATGCAGTTATTTGAGCCGATGCGTGAGAGCTGGCATTGTCGTGGTGAAGAATGATCCGTTTTCGGCGGTTGGTTTTCCTGATTTCTTGGTCAAATGTTTATGCAATATTGAATGCTGGTCCCACTAATGCCTAAGGTTGTCTCAATCTCACGATAGGTCACAATCTCACGATAGATCGAATCTTTTAAGTTACTGTAATAACACAAATAGCGCTCGTATGTCAAAACGTTCTGAGTACGTATAATCCCAAAAATGTCCAACTTTACGATAGAGTTGTCAGTTGCCACATTGTCAGTTGCCAACACTAGGGTTGCTAAATCCCGAAACATAAAAGGCAACCCTCGTATTTCTTACTCTTCCGGAAAAATTTGATCCCCTTATAACTACTTGATCCCCTGCACTACAGAATTTAGAAGAAGGAAAGCTAACCCTTAATATAGTAAGGGAAAGATTAATTTCAGAGGAAATTAGCGATCGTTATGAAGATGAAGTACAAGAAAAAATCGCGTTTGCAGGGAAGAAAAACTTCATAAAAAGAAAGTTTAACGGCAAATGCTTTAAATGCAATAAATTTTGCCATAAAAGCAAAGATTGTAGGCAAAATCAAACCGGAAACACTAATAATAACAATTTATGTTTCATGGCAGGTCGAAATAAAGGAAGAACGGGTTGGTAACGAAATCCCGAAAGACAAAATCCCGAACGACAAAATCCCGAACAACAAAATCCCGAAATGCCAAAATCCCGAAACGACAAAATCCCGAAATAACAAAATCCCGAAATTACAAAACTAGTTTTTCGGTATTCTCCATCTTCTTGAACATTTTAAAACCACTAGCAAACAATTAAGTAATAAAAAATTACTCTTATTTTACTTCTCTAAAATTATTATTAAAAAATAAAAAAAAACATTATTAAAAAAATTTTAGCAGAGCCCTCTCGAAGGCTCTGAGGTGAGGTGATGTGAGGTTTTTTGCATACAGGTTTTTCCGCGTATTTGCAGCCTTCGGCTGCGGCAGGGATCATAACCCTCAATCAGCAGAATCCTCACGGTCATGTAAAGTTTTTTGCATACAAGTTTTTTCGCGTATTGGCGGCCTTCGGCCGCGGCAGGTATCATAACCCTCAATCAGCAGAATCCTCACGGTCATGTGAAGTTTTTTGCATTCAGGTTTTTTCGCGTATTAGCGGCCTTCGGCCGCGGCAGGGATCATAACCCTCAATCAGCAGAATCCTCACGGTCATGTGAAGTTTTTGCATATTGGAAGTTTTTGCAGGTTTTTCCGCGTATTGGCGGCCTTCGGTCGCGGCAGCGATCATAACCCTCAATCAGTAGAATCCTCACGGTCATGTGAAGTTTTTTGCATATTGTAGACTATAACCTTCAGACAACAAAATTCTCTCGATATTACCACTTTGCTTTTCTGCCATTGTAAAGAAAGGCAAGTAGGCGCGTACTTCGCTACGGAAAAAATTTTGACTTAAATGTCATTTCTTCATTAATTTAAATTTTATTTCGTGATTTTCGGGATTTCTCATTTCGGTATTAAAAATTTTTCGGTATTTTGTCGTTTCGGGATTTTGTCGTTTCGGGATTTTAAAATTTTTCGGGATTTTGTCGTTTCGGGATTTTGTAATTCGGGATTTTGACTGTCTCCCGGAAGAACATCAAAAATTAATTTCAATTTCAAGTTGGATTCAGGAGCAAGTGATCATTTAGCTAACGAAAAATGGATGTTCTCCGATCTTCAGGAGCTAAAGGTGCCAATTGAAATCAGCGTTACAAAAAATAATGAATTTATAACGGCAAGATACTATCGAAGTATTCATGGATATACAAACAAGGGATATACAAACAATTTGCCGCGCAGCCAGTAATTAGATCGTTAAATATTGTTATAATCGTAAAATTTCCTTATGCCAGATTCCTTTTCCTTTTAACACATTATATGATCTGTTCCAAAACAAGCGATTTTTTCAGATTTTCATTATATATCTAAAGTAAAGCATATATGTAAATATAAACAAGGGCGTTAACTTCGGCCTAGTCGAAGCTCATATACCCTACACCCGTATCTGTCTAAGTGACGATAAAAAGTAGGCGGGTGACGCCCACTTTCATTTAATTTACATATAGTAAATTTTGATATATTAACTTATTTACAGCACCGCTTTTCTCAGCGAACACCTCATTATATAGTATGGTATACCAGTGGGCGTGTGTAGAGTATCCTACACTCAACCAACACAACACTTGTTATATAAATATTTTATGTACAAAATTTATATAAGTCGAATTTTAGAATCAATAATTTTCATTTATTCATTCCTATTTTGAACTTTCAATAAGACGAATTGTATCGCTTACAAAATAAAGAAATCATAATTTATTAGCACATAGAGACAACCTCTATAGCGTGTCACGCCAATGTTCTGTGAGATAACTTTTTATTTTATTATTATTTTTTAGAATATTTTAGGAGAAGAGAAGAGAATGCAAGAATCGTGGCAAATCGCAAGACTATATCCCCATTTGTTCTTCTCTTACCGTGATTTTTGTCACCAGTGGGCGGACCACGCCCATTTTTTTTAGTGTATTTAAGTTTGACACCATGGACTCAGGAATGAATTTTAGCTTTAAATTCGCTCTACAAGCTGAGAAATTAAGCTAAAAGCAAGAGAAAATCTTTTCCATTTTCAATACCAAACAGCCTATGGTGACAAAGAATATTCGTACCAAATTTTATGGCGTTAGCTCTATTCGTTCTCCCGTAATCGTGATTTCTACAGACAGACAGACCGACGGACATGGCTAACATGGCCATCAACTCAGAAGGTGATTCTGAGCCAGAATATACATATATAATTTTCTATACCTGCCACGCCTCTTTTAATGCGTTACAAACGGAAGAACAAAGTGAATATACCCTCATCGCTTCGGGTGTAGGGTATGAAAATTAAGAAAGCCAAATTTTTCTTAATACATAGAAATCAATTTAATTTGTAAAATTCTACACTTAAATCTTATCAGAATTGTTTACTAGCAGACATAGTAATGTTCCTTTTGGATACACCTCAAAATAACTTAAAATATTCTCTTCTAATGCCTTGGAAATATGTACTTTGAAATTACTAACGTCATCATCAATGGCTCGTTCAATGTCACCGATGAAATTATCGGTAGCGCCGCGTACGACAATTGTAGCAATACGTGAGTCGACGCCTTCGTTTTTGCAAAGTAGCTATTAAGTATATTAATTTAAAACTATATAATGTTTTATTATTATTGGCTACCTGAAAACAGCAACTGTTGTTTCACCTAATTCCTCAATGCCCATTTTATCGCAATAACCCAGTAATTCGGGGTAATATAGTAGAATTGACAGCGCGTGCCAAACGAGGCAAGTCGAATTTGGAAGTCAAGCAGTCAGCCAAAATATCAATTTGTAAGGAATTCTTCTTATCCATATTAATCGACTTTTGAAATGTCCATATTATTTGACTTTTGAAATGTCGCGGGAATCTTTGATTTCATGACAAACCAGTTTCGGTAGTATCTGTAAATTATCTATTGAAATTAAGCAATCGAAGTAATCATGGTTTTGTTTAACAAAATGTATCTTACTCTGTAATCTTACTCTGTTCTATCGAGATAAATTTTATCAATAAAATCAATTGCTGATCACATTAGTGAATACCAATAGGTTATGAGCGATAATAAGGAATATTCACAGGGAATACAACAGTTTAATGTCTGCAATTTCGACGATTGGCAATCCAGGGTAAAAATCCATTTGGATTCGCTGGGCATTCTGGATGTTCTGACCGACATTCCACCACAAGATGCAGCAGCTAAAGCAGAATTTCAAAAAAGGGATAAAAGAGCCTAGGACCGCCTGGTAAATTTTATTAATTCAGATCATCTCAGTTACGTGCGAGACAAAGACACAGCTAAGGACATATGGCAAAGTCTACAAGCAGCATTTGCGAAGAAATCAGTGGTAAGTCAGTCGCTTATACGAAAACAACTAAATAAACTCCGAATGAAAGACGGAGATTGTGTCAAAAAACATATACTTACCTTTGAAAACTTAATCCGACAATTGAAACTTGCTGGCGCAAAATTCGAAGAGAGCGACTTACTCGCTCAACTACGAGGATTGCCTTTTATGTTTCGGGATTTGGCAACACTAGTGTTGCAATCTGGCAACTGACAGCTCTATCGTAACGTTGGACATTTTTGAGGTTATACTCGTACGTACTCAGAACGTTTTGACATACGAGCGCTATTTGTGTTGTTTACAGTAACTTAAAAGATTCATCTCGGCCCGCTTCTTCAGGTGTCGAAAAACGTTGACTTCTCAGTTTGTTTTTTACGTACGGGAATAAAAAGAAGTCATTCGGTGCCAAGTCAGGACTATACGGCGGATGACTCATCAAATCGATGTTTTCGGTCCTCAAAAATGCAGTTATTTGAGCCGATGCGTGAGAGCTGGCATTGTCGTGGTGAAGAATGATCCGTTTTCGGCGGTTGGTTTTCCTGATTTCTTGGTCAAATGTTTATGCAATATTGAATGCTGGTCCCACTAATGCCTAAGGTTGTCTCAATCTCACGATAGGTCACAATCTCACGATAGATCGAATCTTTTAAGTTACTGTAATAACACAAATAGCGCTCGTATGTCAAAACGTTCTGAGTACGTATAATCCCAAAAATGTCCAACTTTACGATAGAGTTGTCAGTTGCCACATTGTCAGTTGCCAACACTAGGGTTGCTAAATCCCGAAACATAAAAGGCAACCCTCGTATTTCTTACTCTTCCGGAAAAATTTGATCCCCTTATAACTACTTGATCCCCTGCACTACAGAATTTAGAAGAAGGAAAGCTAACCCTTAATATAGTAAGGGAAAGATTAATTTCAGAGGAAATTAGCGATCGTTATGAAGATGAAGTACAAGAAAAAATCGCGTTTGCAGGGAAGAAAAACTTCATAAAAAGAAAGTTTAACGGCAAATGCTTTAAATGCAATAAATTTTGCCATAAAAGCAAAGATTGTAGGCAAAATCAAACCGGAAACACTAATAATAACAATTTATGTTTCATGGCAGGTCGAAATAAAGGAAGAACGGGTTGGTAACGAAATCCCGAAATACAGAATTTAGAAGAAGGAAAGCTAACCCTTAATATAGTAAGGGAAAGATTAATTTCAGAGGAAATTAGCGATCGTTATGAAGATGAAGTACAAGAAAAAATCGCGTTTGCAGGGAAGAAAAACTTCATAAAAAGAAAGTTTAACGGCAAATGCTTTAAATGCAATAAATTTTGCCATAAAAGCAAAGATTGTAGGCAAAATCAAACCGGAAACACTAATAATAACAATTTATGTTTCATGGCAGGTCGAAATAAAGGAAGAACGGGTTGGTAACGAAATCCCGAAAGACAAAATCCCGAACGACAAAATCCCGAACAACAAAATCCCGAAATGCCAAAATCCCGAAACGACAAAATCCCGAAATAACAAAATCCCGAAATTACAAAACTAGTTTTTCGGTATTCTCCATCTTCTTGAACATTTTAAAACCACTAGCAAACAATTAAGTAATAAAAAATTACTCTTATTTTACTTCTCTAAAATTATTATTAAAAAATAAAAAAAAACATTATTAAAAAAATTTTAGCAGAGCCCTCTCGAAGGCTCTGAGGTGAGGTGATGTGAGGTTTTTTGCATACAGGTTTTTCCGCGTATTTGCAGCCTTCGGCTGCGGCAGGGATCATAACCCTCAATCAGCAGAATCCTCACGGTCATGTAAAGTTTTTTGCATACAAGTTTTTTCGCGTATTGGCGGCCTTCGGCCGCGGCAGGTATCATAACCCTCAATCAGCAGAATCCTCACGGTCATGTGAAGTTTTTTGCATTCAGGTTTTTTCGCGTATTAGCGGCCTTCGGCCGCGGCAGGGATCATAACCCTCAATCAGCAGAATCCTCACGGTCATGTGAAGTTTTTGCATATTGGAAGTTTTTGCAGGTTTTTCCGCGTATTGGCGGCCTTCGGTCGCGGCAGCGATCATAACCCTCAATCAGTAGAATCCTCACGGTCATGTGAAGTTTTTTGCATATTGTAGACTATAACCTTCAGACAACAAAATTCTCTCGATATTACCACTTTGCTTTTCTGCCATTGTAAAGAAAGGCAAGTAGGCGCGTACTTCGCTACGGAAAAAATTTTGACTTAAATGTCATTTCTTCATTAATTTAAATTTTATTTCGTGATTTTCGGGATTTCTCATTTCGGTATTAAAAATTTTTCGGTATTTTGTCGTTTCGGGATTTTGTCGCATCGGGATTTTGTCGTTTCGGGATTTTAAAATTTTTCGGGATTTTGTCGTTTCGGGATTTTGTAATTCGGGATTTTGACTGTCTCCCGGAAGAACATCAAAAATTAATTTCAATTTCAAGTTGGATTCAGGAGCAAGTGATCATTTAGCTAACGAAAAATGGATGTTCTCCGATCTTCAGGAGCTAAAGGTGCCAATTGAAATCAGCGCTACAAAAAATAATGAATTTATAACGGCAAGATACTATCGAAGTATTCATGGATATACAAACAAGGGATATACAAACAATTTGCCGCGCAGCCAGTAATTAGATCGTTAAATATTGTTATAATCGTAAAATTTCCTTATGCCAGATTCCTTTTCCTTTTAACACATTATATGATCTGTTCCAAAACAAGCGATTTTTTCAGATTTTCATTATATATCTAAAGTAAAGCATATATGTAAATATAAACAAGGGCGTTAACTTCGGCCTAGTCGAAGCTCATATACCCTACACCCGTATCTGTCGAAGTGACGATAAAAAGTAGGCGGGTGACGCCCACTTTCATTTAATTTACATATAGTAAATTTTGATATATTAACTTATTTACAGCACCGCTTTTCTCAGCGAACACCTCATTATATAGTATGGTATACCAGTGGGCGTGTGTAGAGTATCCTACACTCAACCAACACAACACTTGTTATATAAATATTTTATGTACAAAATTTATATAAGTCGAATTTTAGAATCAATAATTTTCATTTATTCATTCCTATTTTGAACTTTCAATAAGACGAATTGTATCGCTTACAAAATAAAGAAATCATAATTTATTAGCACATAGAGACAACCTCTATAGCGTGTCACGCCAATGTTCTGTGAGATAACTTTTTATTTTATTATTATTTTTTAGAATATTTTAGGAGAAGAGAAGAGAATGCAAGAATCGTGGCAAATCGCAAGACTATATCCCCATTTGTTCTTCTCTTACCGTGATTTTTGTCACCAGTGGGCGGACCACGCCCATTTTTTTTAGTGTATTTAAGTTTGACACCATGGACTCAGGAATGAATTTTAGCTTTAAATTCGCTCTACAAGCTGAGAAATTAAGCTAAAAGCAAGAGAAAATCTTTTCCATTTTCAATACCAAACAGCCTATGGTGACAAAGAATATTCGTACCAAATTTTATGGCGTTAGCTCTATTCGTTCTCCCGTAATCGTGATTTCTACAGACAGACAGACCGACGGACATGGCTAACATGGCCATCAACTCAGAAGGTGATTCTGAGCCAGAATATACATATATAATTTTCTATACCTGCCACGCCTCTTTTAATGCGTTACAAACGGAAGAACAAAGTGAATATACCCTCATCGCTTCGGGTGTAGGGTATGAAAATTAAGAAAGCCAAATTTTTCTTAATACATAGAAATCAATTTAATTTGTAAAATTCTACACTTAAATCTTATCAGAATTGTTTACTAGCAGACATAGTAATGTTCCTTTTGGATACACCTCAAAATAACTTAAAATATTCTCTTCTAATGCCTTGGAAATATGTACTTTGAAATTACTAACGTCATCATCAATGGCTCGTTCAATGTCACCGATGAAATTATCGGTAGCGCCGCGTACGACAATTGTAGCAATACGTGAGTCGACGCCTTCGTTTTTGCAAAGTAGCTATTAAGTATATTAATTTAAAACTATATAATGTTTTATTATTATTGGCTACCTGAAAACAGCAACTGTTGTTTCACCTAATTCCTCAATGCCCATTTTATCGCAATAACCCAGTAATTCGGGGTAATATAGTAGAATTGACAGCGCGTGCCAAACGAGGCAAGTCGAATTTGGAAGTCAAGCAGTCAGCCAAAATATCAATTTGTAAGGAATTCTTCTTATCCATATTAATCGACTTTTGAAATGTCCATATTATTTGACTTTTGAAATGTCGCGGGAATCTTTGATTTCATGACAAACCAGTTTCGGTAGTATCTGTAAATTATCTATTGAAATTAAGCAATCGAAGTAATCATGGTTTTGTTTAACAAAATGTATCTTACTCTGTAATCTTACTCTGTTCTATCGAGATAAATTTTATCAATAAAATCAATTGCTGATTACATTAGTGAATACCAATAGGTTATGAGCGATAATAAGGAATATTCACAGGGAATACAACAGTTTAATGTCTGCAATTTCGACGATTGGCAATCCAGGGTAAAAATCCATTTGGATTCGCTGGGCATTCTGGATGTTCTGACCGACATTCCACCACAAGATGCAGCAGCTAAAGCAGAATTTCAAAAAAGTGATAAAAGAGCCTAGGACCGCCTGGTAAATTTTATTAATTCAGATCATCTCAGTTACGTGCGAGACAAAGACACAGCTAAGGACATGTGGCAAAGTCTACAAGCAGCATTTGCGAAGAAATCAGTGGTAAGTCAGTCGCTTATACGAAAACAACTAAATAAACTCCGAATGAAAGACGGAGATTGTGTCAAAAAACATATACTTACCTTTGAAAACTTAATCCGACAATTGAAACTTGCTGGCGCAAAATTCGAAGAGAGCGACTTACTCGCTCAACTACGAGGATTGCCTTTTATGTTTCGGGATTTGGCAACACTAGTGTTGCAATCTGGCAACTGACAGCTCTATCGTAACGTTGGACATTTTTGAGGTTATACTCGTACGTACTCAGAACGTTTTGACATACGAGCGCTATTTGTGTTGTTTACAGTAACTTAAAAGATTCATCTCGGCCCGCTTCTTCAGGTGTCGAAAAACGTTGACTTCTCAGTTTGTTTTTTACGTACGGGAATAAAAAGAAGTCATTCGGTGCCAAGTCAGGACTATACGGCGGATGACTCATCAAATCGATGTTTTCGGTGCTCAAAAATGCAGTTATTTGAGCCGATGCGTGAGAGCTCGCATTGTCGTGGTGAAGAATGATCCGTTTTCGGCGGTTGGTTTTCCTGATTTCTTGGTCAAATGTTTATGCAATATTGAATGCTGGTCCCACTAATGCCTAAGGTTGTCTCACTCTCACGATAGGTCACAATCTCACGATAGCATCTCAAGATTGATCGAATCTTTTAAGTTACTGTAATAACACAAATAGCGCTCGTATGTCAAAACGTTCTGAGTACGTATAACCCCAAAAATGTCCAACTTTACGATAGAGCTGTCAGTTGCCACATTGTCAGTTGCCAACACTAGGGTTGCTAAATCCCGAAACATAAAAGGCAACCCTCGTATTTCTTACTCTTCCGGAAAAATTTGATCCCCTTATAACTACTTGATCCCCTGCACTACAGAATTTAGAAGAAGGAAAGCTAACCCTTAATATAGTAAGGGAAAGATTAATTTCAGAGGAAATTAGCGATCGTTATGAAGATGAAGTACAAGAAAAAATCGCGTTTGCAGGGAAGAAAAACTTCATAAAAAGAAAGTTTAACGGCAAATGCTTTAAATGCAATAAATTTTGCCATAAAAGCAAAGATTGTAGGCAAAATCAAACCGGAAACACTAATAATAACAATTTATGTTTCATGGCAGGTCGAAATAAAGGAAGAACATCAAAAATTAATTTCAATTTCAAGTTGGATTCAGGAGCAAGTGATCATTTAGCTAACGAAAAATGGATGTTCTCCGATCTTCAGGAGCTAAAGGTGCCAATTGAAATCAGCGTTACAAAAAATAATGAATTTATAACGGCAAGATACTATCGAAGTATTCATGGATATACAAACAAGGGATATACAAACAATTTGCCGCGCAGCCAGTAATTAGATCGTTAAATATTGTTATAATCGTAAAATTTCCTTATGCCAGATTCCTTTTCCTTTTAACACATTATATGATCTGTTCCAAAACAAGCGATTTTTTCAGATTTTCATTATATATCTAAAGTAAAGCATATATGTAAATATAAACAAGGGCGTTAACTTCGGCCTAGTCGAAGCTCATATACCCTACACCCGTATCTGTCGAAGTGACGATAAAAAGTAGGCGGGTGACGCCCACTTTCATTTAATTTACATATAGTAAATTTTGATATATTAACTTATTTACAGCACCGCTTTTCTCAGCGAACACCTCATTATATAGTATGGTATACCAGTGGGCGTGTGTAGAGTATCCTACACTCAACCAACACAACACTTGTTATATAAATATTTTATGTACAAAATTTATATAAGTCGAATTTTAGAATCAATAATTTTCATTTATTCATTCCTATTTTGAACTTTCAATAAGACGAATTATATCGCTTACAAAATAAAGAAATCATAATTTATTAGCACATAGAGACAACCTCTATAGCGTGTCACGCCAATGTACTGTGAGATAACTTTTTATTTTATTATTATTTTTTAGAATATTTTAGGAGAAGAGAAGAGAATGCAAGAATCGTGGCAAATCGCAAGACTATATCCCCATTTGTTCTTCTCTTACCGTGATTTTTGTCACCAGTGGGCGGACCACGCCCATTTTTTTTAGTGTATTTAAGTTTGACACCATGGACTCAGGAATGAATTTTAGCTTTAAATTCGCTCTACAAGCTGAGAAATTAAGCTAAAAGCAAGAGAAAATCTTTTCCATTTTCAATACCAAACAGCCTATGGTGACAAAGAATATTCGTACCAAATTTTATGGCGTTAGCTCTATTCGTTCTCCCGTAATCGTGATTTCTACAGACAGACAGACCGACGGACATGGCTAACATGGCCATCAACTCAGAAGGTGATTCTGAGCCAGAATATACATATATAATTTTCTATACCTGCCACGCCTCTTTTAATGCGTTACAAACGGAAGAACAAAGTGAATATACCCTCATCGCTTCGGGTGTAGGGTATGAAAATTAAGAAAGCCAAATTTTTCTTAATACATAGAAATCAATTTAATTTGTAAAATTCTACACTTAAATCTTATCAGAATTGTTTACTAGCAGACATAGTAATGTTCCTTTTGGATACACCTCAAAATAACTTAAAATATTCTCTTCTAATGCCTTGGAAATATGTACTTTGAAATTACTAACGTCATCATCAATGGCTCGTTCAATGTCACCGATGAAATTATCGGTAGCGCCGCGTACGACAATTGTAGCAATACGTGAGTCGACGCCTTCGTTTTTGCAAAGTAGCTATTAAGTATATTAATTTAAAACTATATAATGTTTTATTATTATTGGCTACCTGAAAACAGCAACTGTTGTTTCACCTAATTCCTCAATGCCCATTTTATCGCAATAACCCAGTAATTCGGGGTAATATAGTAGAATTGACAGCGCGTGCCAAACGAGGCAAGTCGAATTTGGAAGTCAAGCAGTCAGCCAAAATATCAATTTGTAAGGAATTCTTCTTATCCATATTAATCGACTTTTGAAATGTCCATATTATTTGACTTTTGAAATGTCGCGGGAATCTTTGATTTCATGACAAACCAGTTTCGGTAGTATCTGTAAATTATCTATTGAAATTAAGCAATCGAAGTAATCATGGTTTTGTTTAACAAAATGTATCTTACTCTGTAATCTTACTCTGTTCTATCGAGATAAATTTTATCAATAAAATCAATTGCTGATCACATTAGTGAATACCAATAGGTTATGAGCGATAATAAGGAATATTCACAGGGAATACAACAGTTTAATGTCTGCAATTTCGACGATTGGCAATCCAGGGTAAAAATCCATTTGGATTCGCTGGGCATTCTGGATGTTCTGACCGACATTCCACCACAAGATGCAGCAGCTAAAGCAGAATTTCAAAAAAGGGATAAAAGAGCCTAGGACCGCCTGGTAAATTTTATTAATTCAGATCATCTCAGTTACGTGCGAGACAAAGACACAGCTAAGGACATATGGCAAAGTCTACAAGCAGCATTTGCGAAGAAATCAGTGGTAAGTCAGTCGCTTATACGAAAACAACTAAATAAACTCCGAATGAAAGACGGAGATTGTGTCAAAAAACATATACTTACCTTTGAAAACTTAATCCGACAATTGAAACTTGCTGGCGCAAAATTCGAAGAGAGCGACTTACTCGCTCAACTACGAGGATTGCCTTTTATGTTTCGGGATTTGGCAACACTAGTGTTGCAATCTGGCAACTGACAGCTCTATCGTAACGTTGGACATTTTTGAGGTTATACTCGTACGTACTCAGAACGTTTTGACATACGAGCGCTATTTGTGTTGTTTACAGTAACTTAAAAGATTCATCTCGGCCCGCTTCTTCAGGTGTCGAAAAACGTTGACTTCTCAGTTTGTTTTTTACGTACGGGAATAAAAAGAAGTCATTCGGTGCCAAGTCAGGACTATACGGCGGATGACTCATCAAATCGATGTTTTCGGTGCTCAAAAATGCAGTTATTTGAGCCGATGCGTGAGAGCTCGCATTGTCGTGGTGAAGAATGATCTGTTTTCGGCGGTTGGTTTTCCTGATTTCTTGGTCAAATGTTTATGCAATATTGAATGCTGGTCCCACTAATGCCTAAGGTTGTCTCACTCTCACGATAGGTCACAATCTCACGATAGCATCTCAAGATTGATCGAATCTTTTAAGTTACTGTAATAACACAAATAGCGCTCGTATGTCAAAACGTTCTGAGTACGTATAACCCCAAAAATGTCCAACTTTACGATAGAGCTGTCAGTTGCCACATTGTCAGTTGCCAACACTAGGGTTGCTAAATCCCGAAACATAAAAGGCAACCCTCGTATTTCTTACTCTTCCGGAAAAATTTGATCCCCTTATAACTACTTGATCCCCTGCACTACAGAATTTAGAAGAAGGAAAGCTAACCCTTAATATAGTAAGGGAAAGATTAATTTCAGAGGAAATTAGCGATCGTTATGAAGATGAAGTACAAGAAAAAATCGCGTTTGCAGGGAAGAAAAACTTCATAAAAAGAAAGTTTAACGGCAAATGCTTTAAATGCAATAAATTTTGCCATAAAAGCAAAGATTGTAGGCAAAATCAAACCGGAAACACTAATAATAACAATTTATGTTTCATGGCAGGTCGAAATAAAGGAAGAACATTAAAAATTAATTTCAATTTCAAGTTGGATTCAGGAGCAAGTGATCATTTAGCTAACGAAAGATGGATGTTCTCCGATCTTCAGGAGCTAAAGGTGCCAATTGAAATCAGCGTTACAAAAAATAATGAATTTATAACGGCAAGATACTATCGAAGTATTCATGGATATACAAACAAGGGATATACAAACAATTTGCCGCGCAGCCAGTAATTAGATCGTTAAATATTGTTATAATCGTAAAATTTCCTTATGCCAGATTCCTTTTCCTTTTAACACATTATATGATCTGTTCCAAAACAAGCGATTTTTTCAGATTTTCATTATATATCTAAAGTAAAGCATATATGTAAATATAAACAAGGGCGTTAACTTCGGCCTAGTCGAAGCTCATATACCCTACACCCGTATCTGTCGAAGTGACGATAAAAAGTAGGCGGGTGACGCCCACTTTCATTTAATTTACATATAGTAAATTTTGATATATTAACTTATTTACAGCACCGCTTTTCTCAGCGAACACCTCATTATATAGTATGGTATACCAGTGGGCGTGTGTAGAGTATCCTACACTCAACCAACACAACACTTGTTATATAAATATTTTATGTACAAAATTTATATAAGTCGAATTTTAGAATCAATAATTTTCATTTATTCATTCCTATTTTGAACTTTCAATAAGACGAATTGTATCGCTTACAAAATAAAGAAATCATAATTTATTAGCACATAGAGACAACCTCTATAGCGTGTCACGCCAATTTTCTGTGAGATAACTTTTTATTTTATTATTATTTTTTAGAATATTTTAGGAGAAGAGAAGAGAATGCAAGAATCGTGGCAAATCGCAAGACTATATCCCCATTTGTTCTTCTCTTACCGTGATTTTTGTCACCAGTGGGCGGACCACGCCCATTTTTTTTAGTGTATTTAAGTTTGACACCATGGACTCAGGAATGAATTTTAGCTTTAAATTCGCTCTACAAGCTGAGAAATTAAGCTAAAAGCAAGAGAAAATCTTTTCCATTTTCAATACCAAACAGCCTATGGTGACAAAGAATATTCGTACCAAATTTTATGGCGTTAGCTCTATTCGTTCTCCCGTAATCGTGATTTCTACAGACAGACAGACCGACGGACATGGCTAACATGGCCATCAACTCAGAAGGTGATTCTGAGCCAGAATATACATATATAATTTTCTATACCTGCCACGCCTCTTTTAATGCATTACAAACGGAAGAACAAAGTGAATATACCCTCATCCCTTCGGGTGTAGGGTATAAAAATTAAGAAAGCCAAATTTTTCTTAATACATAGAAATCAATTTAATTTGTAAAATTCTACACTTAAATCTTATCAGAATTGTTTACTAGCAGACATAATAATGTTCCTTTTGGATACACCTCAAAATAACTTAAAATATTCTCTTCTAATGCCTTGGAAATATGTACTTTGAAATTACTAACGTCATCATCAATGGCTCGTTCAATGTCACCGATGAAATTATCGGTAGCGCCGCGTACGACAATTGTAGCAATACGTGAGTCGACGCCTTCGTTTTTGCAAAGTAGCTATTAAGTATATTAATTTAAAACTATATAATGTTTTATTATTATTGGCTACCTGAAAACAGCAACTGTTGTTTCACCTAATTCCTCAATGCCCATTTTATCGCAATAACCCAGTAATTCGGGGTAATATAGTAGAATTGACAGCGCGTGCCAAACGAGGCAAGTCGAATTTGGAAATCAAGCAGTCAGCCAAAATATCAATTTGTAAGGAATTCTTCTTATCCATATTAATCGACTTTTGAAATGTCCATATTATTTGACTTTTGAAATGTCGCGGGAATCTTTGATTTCATGACAAACCAGTTTCGGTAGTATCTGTAAATTATCTATTGAAATTAAGCAATCGAAGTAATCATGGTTTTGTTTAACAAAATGTATCTTACTCTGTAATCTTACTCTGTTCTATCGAGATAAATTTTATCAATAAAATCAATTGCTGATCACATTAGTGAATACCAATAGGTTATGAGCGATAATAAGGAATATTCACAGGGAATACAACAGTTTAATGTCTGCAATTTCGACGATTGGCAATTCAGGGTAAAAATCCATTTGGATTCGCTGGGCATTCTGGATGTTCTGACCGACATTCCACCACAAGATGCAGCAGCTAAAGCAGAATTTCAAAAAAGGGATAAAAGAGCCTAGGACCGCCTGGTAAATTTTATTAATTCAGATCATCTCAGTTACGTGCGAGACAAAGACACAGCTAAGGACATGTGGCAAAGTCTACAAGCAGCATTTGCGAAGAAATCAGTGGTAAGTCAGTCGCTTATACGAAAACAACTAAATAAACTCCGAATGAAAGACGGAGATTGTGTCAAAAAACATATACTTACCTTTGAAAACTTAATCCGACAATTGAAACTTGCTGGCGCAAAATTCGAAGAGAGCGACTTACTCGCTTAACTACTAGGATTGCCTTTTATGTTTCGGGATTTGGCAACACTAGTGTTGCAATCTGGCAACTGACAGCTCTATCGTAACGTTGGACATTTTTGAGGTTATACTCGTACGTACTCAGAACGTTTTGACATACGAGCGCTATTTGTGTTGTTTACAGTAACTTAAAAGATTCATCTCGGCCCGCTTCTTCAGGTGTCGAAAAACGTTGACTTCTCAGTTTGTTTTTTACGTACGGGAATAAAAAGAAGTCATTCGGTGCCAAGTCAGGACTATACGGCGGATGACTCATCAAATCGATGTTTTCGGTGCTCAAAAATGCAGTTATTTGAGCCGATGCGTGAGAGCTCGCATTGTCGTGGTGAAGAATGATCCGTTTTCGGCGGTTGGTTTTCCTGATTTCTTGGTCAAATGTTTATGCAATATTGAATGCTGGTCCCACTAATGCCTAAGGTTGTCTCAATCTCACGATAGGTCACAATCTCACGATAGCATCTCACGATAGATCGAATCTTTTAAGTTACTGTAATAACACAAATAGCGCTCGTATGTCAAAACGTTCTGAGTACGTATAATCCCAAAAATGTCCAACTTTACGATAGAGCTGTCAGTTGCCACATTGTCAGTTGCCAACACTAGGGTTGCTAAATCCCGAAACATAAAAGGCAACCCTCATATTTCTTACTCTTCCGGAAAAATTTGATCCCCTTATAACTACTTGATCCCCTGCACTACAGAATTTAGAAGAAGGAAAGCTAACCCTTAATATAGTAAGGGAAAGATTAATTTCAGAGGAAATTAGCGATCGTTATGAAGATGAAGTACAAGAAAAAATCGCGTTTGCAGGGAAGAAAAACTTCATAAAAAGAAAGTTTAACGGCAAATGCTTTAAATGCAATAAATTTTGCCATAAAAGCAAAGATTGTAGGCAAAATCAAACCGGAAACACTAATAATAACAATTTATGTTTCATGGCAGGTCGAAATAAAGGAAGAACATCAAAAATTAATTTCAATTTCAAGTTGGATTCAGGAGCAAGTGATCATTTAGCTAACGAAAAATGGATGTTCTCCGATCTTCAGGAGCTAAAGGTGCCAATTGAAATCAGCGTTACAAAAAATAATGAATTTATAACGGCAAGATACTATCGAAGTATTCATGGATATACAAACAAGGGTATTGAAGTTACCATACTTAACGTTCTCTACACTCCGGAACTAAGAGAAAACTTGTTATCCGTCCGCAAGTTGACAGAAGCAGGTATCGAAATCAATTTCTACAAAAAAAAGCAATTCTAAAAAGAAACGGTATGCAAATAGAAATGTCATACTTAAAAGGAAATCTTTATGAATTGAAAATCGATTTCAGAAAAGCAGAAGCTAATCTCACTCGAGCACAAGAGGCTCTTATTTGGCTCCGAAGACTTGGTCATATCAGTCAACAAGGCATAGACATCCTTGTTCGAAATAAATTAATAAAGAACGTAAACACAAATATAGAGAAGATTGACTTCTGTGATGCATGTGTACAAGGGAAACAGAGCAGAAATTAATTTAATGGAACGCGAAATAAAGCTCTCCGTATCCTAGAAAGAAACCCTGGGACGGCTCGTCATATTTCGTTTCATTTATTGACGATTTAAGTAATTTTTCAATGATATATACAATAAAAAGAAAGTCTCACGTTTTTAAAGCCTTTAAAGAATATGAAGCATTAGCCAAAGCAATGTTTGGAGCAGAGATTATGAGATGAGACACTCGTTACTACTACAAGCATTTTTCTCGACACAATCGCAAAATCGGCCAAAATTAGTCGGAATTTAGTGCAGATTTCCTAGGAAACCTGCATCGGCGTCTTTTGCAATGGTATCGATTCTAGGGGGTGTTTCTAATTCAAAACGTCAAGAACTGTGATCAATTTTCTCGTTGTTTTAAATAATTTTAAATAATTGTTAAGGGAGAGAAGTCCCTAGTTTTGTTTCCTTGCAAATAAAAAAGAATTAAATAGTAAATAGAAACTTGAAACTTATGCAGTCGCAGTTTATTTGACTAAAAATAATAATAAAAATTATATGTATCTTTTATATGACTCTTCTGTTGTATAAGAAAAAATTGGTAAATAAAAGTGTTTCACTGCAACAAATTGAATGACCCCATAATGTATATAAATTTGATATATAATCTATAAACTTTTGAAAATAAAAAATTTGGGGGACATCCTACTCCATCGCACCCGCTTATATTGACTGCAAAAATTTTACCTCTTCTGTTTATGTGTGGTGAAAATGATAATTGTCAAAACATTTTGATACCACATCGCCTCTGCGTTATCATGTTTATTATCATCTTGTGCAAGTTGCCAAACAATGCGACCAAATTTTGGAAGTCTTCTCCGGAGTAGATCATCTTAAAGCCCAGTTTTCCAACTGTCCTCCGTCCGGCGAACAAAAGCAAAAACTTTAACATCTTCTGCATGATGTTACTAAGGATACAAATCTTTACTTTTACAGTGCGTTTCCTAGAAGGGGAGATAATACACGATCTACTCGATTTTTGTGTCGAATAAATTGTCATCGCACATACAATTCTATGCGAATCACAAGGAGTTTGTAACGTCCCACGGCCTCAATAATGAGCAAAACATGAAGAAAATGCGGTTTCTGACATTCGTGCTGTTGGCTAAGAGTAATCCGGAGATTTCTTTTGAAAAGCTTACCAAGGAGTTGCAAATCAGTGAAGCAGAGGTTGAACCCTGTTCGTGAGGGCCTAACTAACGTGTCTGCAGCCCAATTTGGTGCGCAGCCAGATATTAGTTTATTAAATATTGTTATAATTAGTTTATTAATATTGTTATATAACTCTCCTAAGCAAATCTGGAAGCGACTTAGAAACATTGGTATCGGGTCTAAAAATCCTACAACATGCGACTTATGCCCTGAACTTTTAAATTCACATTTCCTACATCGACCTGTTTCTGTGATTAACCCAGTTGATCCTGTGCGGAATACTAGGTGCAATTTCTTAGACCCTGAGCTGTTCGTATTCACTAATGTCTCTGAAACAGACGTAGCACGTCAGGTAAACTTGATCAAGTCCAATTCAGTCGGTGAAGACAACATCTCTATAAAATTTGTTAAAATCATCCTTCCTTTCATTATTTCCCCTCTAATATCTATCATTAATCATATATTCACCACTTCAGCCTTTCCACATTCATGGAAATTGTCCACTGTCATTCCAATTGCTAAGAAATCATCACCTAAAACTCCTAATGACTATCGTCCAATTAGTATTTTACCTGCGTTATCTAAAGTTTGTGAGGCTCTAATGGCCCAACAAATTAATAGTCATCTTGAAAGGCGGAATCTCCTTCACCCGTTGCAATCTGGTTTTCGTAAGAAGCATAGCTGTGCGACTGCCATGTTGAAGGTCACCGATAATATTCGTGTGTCGTATGACAATAGCCAAATTACATTATTATGCCTCCTGGACTACTCTAAGGCTTTTGATTGTGTTGATCATAGACTGCTATGCTGGAAACTAAAATCTCTGTTTCAATTTTCTGATACTGCAGTCAAGTTGATCGAATCCTATCTTTCTGATCGTCACCAAAGAGTCAAAATCAATGATATTTATTCCAACTTTATGCCTGTCCTCATGGGTGTCCCACAGGGTTCTGTGTTGGGACCCTTATTATTCACTTTATTATTGAATGATATTTTTTCTATCGTTCGTTTTGTGTCCATCCACGCCTACGCAGATGATTTGCAGTTGTACCTATCCCTTCCCATTGACTTGCTCAATGAACTATGTATTAGAATTAACGCTGATTTAGGCAGAATTGCTGAATGGTCTAAAAATAACTGTCTTAACTTAAATCCTAAGTCTCCTTCTACCTATTTATAAAAGGAATATCGATTCCCTCTGCATTCCACCTATCTTTCTAAATGGTTTTCAACTTAAATTTGTTTCGAGAGCCAATAGCCTCGGCTTTTGTATTAACTCTACGTTAACTTGCTCTGATCATGTTAATATGATTGTAAGTAAGTCGTACTCTGTGTTGTGTAGTTTATGTTACTCTGCAGATTTTATCCCTCATGCGATTCGCAGGAAACTTATTCTCCAACTCGTTATCCCAATCTTATCCTACGCTGGATTAGTGTACTCCAACCTGGACTCTTCTTCATCACATAAGCTTGATGTGCTTTTCAATAATTTAATTCGGTATATACATGGGCTCAGGCGGTACGATCACGTCTCTGAATACAGATGTTCAGATGCTATTTGGTTGCAGTTTCACGCGTTATATGGATTTACGCAACTGCTTATTTTTGCACAATTTGATACATGCTTGCCAACCGGGTTATTTATTTGAGAAGCTCCAATTTTGTCAGTCAAGTCGCTTACTTAATCTTGTCATTCCCCGATACAAGTATCTAAATTCGGGTCGGTATTTCTTTGTCTACGCTATAAGGCTTTGGAATAGCCTGCCGAACAATGTGAAAAATATACGTGAAAGAGGAGTTTTTATGCAACTTGCAAAAGAGCACTTTTCTAGCTAATATTTGTTGACTGATACTCTCTGCTCTCCGTGAGTTATAAAACAAGGCTGCTGCTGCTACGCACATAACACGTAACCTACTCCACTCTTATTCCTCTCTTCTTCTTCATTTCATCTACCACTTTACTTCAATATTTACTTTATTACTATCATAGATGTTTTCCCTCTTCTCTATTAATTATTTAATTTCACATTTAAAATCCTAATCTATAAGCACTTATTGTAACATTAATCAATTAATTTTATTAATTTAATTAAGATTAATTTTGTCCACTAATAAAATTGTAACCATGTCGTACTATATAAGAGCTAAGCTCTTCTTGTATGTCCAAAATAACAGGCTTAATAATAATAATAATAATAATAATAATAATAATAATAATAATAATAATAATAATAATAATAATAATAATAATAATAATAATAATAATAATAATAATAATAATAATAATAATAATAATAATAATAATAATAATAATAATAATAATAATAATAATAATAATAATAATAATAATAATAATAATAATAATCTTAAATGTTCTTATGCCAGATTCCTTTTCCTTTTAACACATTATTTGATCCGTTCCAAAACAAGCGATTTTTACAGATTGAAGTATGTACAGTTCATTATATGTATATAAAAAGTAAAGCATATAAATATAAAAAATAAAGAAAGCCAAATTTTTCTTAATATAAATCGATTTTATTTGTGAAATTCTACACTTTAATTTTATCGGAATTATTTACTAGCTAGCAGGCAAAGTAACGTTCCTTTTCTTTTGGATAGGCCTAAAATAACTTCAAATATTCTCTGCTAATGCCTTCGAAAATACTTTCAAAGCAACCGCGAATTTTCCCACAGCATATTGCTCCAATCCGGGGAGTGTGTCAGCATATGCCGCCAGATGGGTGGCAAGTTCAATTTCAGTGGCACGAGCACCGGGCACCTAGCGGCCATCACGAAAAAGTTCATTCAAATTATTAACGTTATCATCAATGGCTCGTTCAATGTCACCGCTGAAATTATCGGCAGCGCCGCGTACGACAATTGCAGAAATACGTGAGTCGACGTCTTCGTTTCTGCAAAGTAATAAGTATATTAATTTAAAACTCTATACTGTTTTGTTATTACTGGCCATTACCTGAAAACAGCAACTGTTGTTTCACCTAATTCCTCAATGCCCACTTTATCGCAATTTTACCCAGTAATTCGGGATAATATAGTAGTATTGACAGCGCGTGTCAAACGAGGCAAGTCGAATTTGGAAGTCAAGCAGTCAGCCATAATATCAATTCGTAAGGAATTCTTCTTGTCCATATTATTTGACTTTTAAAATGTCGCGGAAGTCTTTGATTTCATGACACACCAGTTTCGGTAGTATCTCTGACTTATTCAATGCTATGAAAAATCCGATGTGGTTATACCCAGATATAGAAATTCTTCTGCAGCCTCTAACAGTGCCACAGAAATATAACCACAAAATTGGTGCCATCTCCCACTTCAGCGTTTGCATCTGCCTGGCCATTACCATCAATTTTGCTACGGGATGTTCAACATCAAATTCTCGCATTATATTTATTACCCGCTGCACTTGTTGCTTTGATACACTTGGTGCTTTTGGCAGATAGACATTTTTATTCACAGATTTTCAGTAATCAACTTTCGTACTAGAAAATTTGTAAATTTGTAAATCTGCTCAACTAAAAGATTTTAATTTCACAAACTGTATGTGACGTCTACTTTTGCGGTTGTTGTTGCACAATGTTGTTGTAAACAATGGTGAACAAAATTTGTTCAACATACTCGATACACATTTCAACGATTCGCTATGAAATTGGCAATAAGCAAAAACAACAACAGGGCAAGCTTTCACATGTGTACGTGAATTCAACAGAGCATAAAAAATACGCGTCAAACGAAATTTTTCGAGATGAGTCATTGAGTGTCGTATCTCCTTATCTCTGGTTTGGAGTATCAATCTCAAGATTAACAATTAACCAAGGAAGGGAATACCTATCCAAAGAGCAAATTGCTTGGTATAAATATGAAGGAATTGAAGTAGAACCTTCAATAGCATATTCACCACAAAAAACGGTGTTGCTGAAAGATTTAATCACACGGTGGTTGAAAAAATGCGCACTATGATTGTAGAATCAAATATTCCCAAAAATATGTGGAATGAAGCCGCTTTAGCTAGCGTGTATTTAATAAATCGCAGCCCAACGAGAGCCTTGGAAGATTCCAAAACACCAGCCGAAAAATGGTTTAAAACGAAACCAGATTTAGAAAAGCTCAGAGTATTTGGATGCAAAGCATTCGATTGGATCCCAAAACAGTGTAGGAAGAAATTGGATCCAAAAAGTCGGCTAGGAGTAATGATTGGTTATGCACCAAACGGCTACAGACTCTGGGATGTTAAAGCTGTAAAAGTCTTTACTGCGCGAGATGTTAAATTTGACGAGTCTTGCTTTCCTTATAAGAAGAAAGAAAAGGAGAAAAAATAGCAAAAGAATATTATAATTCGAAGCAGTTACGAGCAAGAAGGGGAAATAGATGTCGTGCAAGAAAGAACAAATGATGTCCTGGTCTAGCAAAAAGCAGGCAACTGTCGCAATGTCCTCGAGCGAAGCTGAATACGTAGCTCTCAGTTCAGCATGCGCCGAAGCAATATGGCTTCGTGGATTGATGCAAGATCTAAAGGAAGTAAAGGAGGAACCAGTGCCAATATACGAAGTGCAAAATACGTTTGGAAAGCAAACGAGCCAAGCATATTGATATCAAATATAATTTTATGATAGCATAGTAGCTGGAAAAAACAAAATACATTCTATGGGTACAAAACAGCAACTAGCAGATATTTTTACGAAGTCAACTGATCAAACAAGATTTAAGGAGCTAACATTTAATTTGGGATTGCACGATTGAGAGGGGTTATTGAAATCAAGCAATCGAAGTAATCATGTTTTTGTTTAACAAAATGTATAAAAAACATTATATATAATTTGTTCATTCAAATATCTTACTCTGTTCTATCGGGATCAATTTTATCAATGAAATCAATTGCTGATCACATTAGTGAATACCAATATTATCCAATGCTTTTTCATAGCAATCCGATGTGGTTATGCCCAGATGTAGCAATTCTTCTGCAGCCTCTAATAGTGCCCCAGCAAATACATATAACCACAAAATTGGTGCCATCTCCCACTTCAGCGTCATTCATCTGGCTGGCTATTTCCATCAATTTTGCTGCGGGATGTTCAACATCAAAATCTTCACATTATATTTATTACCCGCATCACTTGTTGCTTTAATACACCTGGTGCTTTTGCTACGATAGACTTTTTATTCACAGATTTTTAGTGATCACCTAATAATCTTACTCGAAAATTAGTAATTCGTCTATCCAACTAAATGATTTCAATTTCACAAATTGTGTGTGACGTCTAACTTTTGCGGTTGTTGTTGCACAATGTTGTTGTAAACAAAGGTGAACAAAGGTTTTTCAACATACTCGTAGCACATTTCAACTATTCGCTATGAAATTGACAATAAGCAAAAACAACAACAGGGCAAGCTTTCACATATTGGCTGCGTTCAGGGACAACAAACTGTGTTGGCTTTTTCTTGTTAGCATAAATCATGTTCTCTGAACGCCTTGCTGAGTCGTTGCTGATAAACAACAACATTTAAACAACAACCACACTGCATTGCCAAATTCCACGTTGCCGCCACACGAGAAGTAAACAAAACACTGAAAATGAGTGACAGAGAAGAAAGTTCTGAGCAGATCCAGCATACAAATTTTTCGCTTGAAAAAATTGCGACCGCTTTGTCAGCCCTTCTGACCTTTCTACCCCCTCAGACAAAAAACCAGCAAAAATCACACACCGCTTGTTGTCCCTGAACGCAGCCATTGTGTACGTGAATTCAACAGAGCATAAAAATTACGCGTCAAACGAAATTTTTTGAGATGAGTCATCGAGTGTCGTATCTCTTTACCTCTGCTAAAAACTATCGCATAATAAAATGGTGGAATTATTCGATTGTTTTTAGTAGGAAACTATCGAATAACTGAAAAATTTTGTAACTATGGAATAACTCGATAGTTTTATTCGATAGTTCCCAACGCTTGATTCGACTGCGATCACGCGAGGCATATTGATGATTCGACTCGTGTCGAAATTAGAAATTAGCGATATTTCAGTACAGGTGACTTTGTCACTGTTACTTTGAAACAGAGATAATATTTTTGTGCTATTTTTTACAATATGAAGTTCTAACGGATTAAAAAACACACCCAATATTTCCATTTCTATTTGAAAGTTACTCAATAAATGTTTTCTTCTGTTAATTTTTCAGCTCGGGTGTCACCCCTATGAACTATACGCTAATTTCATTGCTACTTAAGACATTAATTGATTTTGAATTTCTAAAAAACTCTTTCTTGCGCTGTTTATTTGCTTGGTTGGCACCCCTAAAATTATGCGCCCGGGGCGGAGCGTGATTTTTTCGCCCAAACCTTGCTGTCGTCAAAATATCCTCTTTTAGGCGTTTGAGATACAAAGAGGAAGGAAAAAGCAGGTCGCTATTTGCAACCAGGAGCCGGATTCTGAGATTCTCTTAGCTAAAACTAAAACTCTATCGCTAAGATGCTAAAAATGAACTGACCGAAAAATGTAAGCGATGTTGCCAAAATCCGATTCTGAGTCTTCAGTTGCTTAGCTAAAAATTCCTTTTGTTCTTCTCGCTACCGTGCCGCTCTTTTAGCGATGTGTCAAATTTTTGTTTATCACATGTTAGTTTATAAAAGTGATTGATTGATTTGCGTTGACTAGTTTTTGTGTTGTAATTATAATTTATATATTGTACAATTATAAAGAAGAATTAAAATGAATAGCCAAACACGTAATTTGCAAATTAAGAAAGAAGACATGAACATTAGTCTTCTTTCTTAATTTGCAAATTACGTGTTTGGCAATTCATTTTAATTCTTCTTTATAATTGTATTTTTATTTCAAAACTCAATAGAAAAATTCCAAATGCTTCTTAGCTTATATAAACCCAAGCCCTTTTCCAGCTGTCTCCATTCTTTACGGCTCCCCCTATGGAGTTTAAAACCACTGCCAGGGCACTCCACTGTTCGGTAATACTTTTTACGTCAGAGTCGTTCATAAATTTAAAAGAACCTGGACCCTGAGCAGTTGCTCGGAACTTTTTTCAAACGTTGCCAAGTTTTATGAGTTAGGTTTAATGGGGCGAAAAATTTTAAAAATAAAAGAGTTCTGATTTTTTGCAGTGTGAATAGTAAAAAAAGGCCAATCTATCGGTTTTAAGCGAAGGGAAAAACACATTTTCCCTGTATACTTTCAAAATTTTTTCAATTTTTATAAAAATTTTTGCCTTGAAAACATTGACACTGTTCATAAATTACTTGAAGTTTATTCGCGGTGCTCCTCCAAGTATTCAACCAAACAAGTTTTCTGCTCAAATAAGTATGTATAATAATCTAAAAATAAGTAAACTCAATCTCTTTAAAAAGAAATTGACAAATTAGCATTACCATAAACCTTACTGCTAAAAATTCCACGATTTATCTAAAAAAAAATAGCTTTTCGGAAGTTAGATTCGGGATTTTGGCTACTGTTTGCGATTTTTAGCCAAAAAAAAATGTCAAACATGCTTTCGTTAAGTTTGCGTTCAGTCTCTATAATGTTTAGGCTGAGTGAAGCAAAATTGGAAATTCCAAGTACTGAGAGTCGCAATTGTAGCTAAATTTCGCTAAAATTCGTTTATATTTGTTTGGCGGTGGAGATTAAGTATTAGAGAATCTCAGAATTCGGCTCCTGCTCTGTGGATATTATTTGTTTTGAGGAAAAATTGTTGGAAATAAAATACCGAGAAAGTAACCTGCTCTGTGCACATTAATTTAATTAATATTTATTTTCAGAAAAAATTGTTGGAAATAAAAGACCGCGAAAGCAACTTGCTTACAAATTGCGACCTGCTCTTGTACATTATTGTTTTTGAAGAAAAATTTTTGAAAATAAAAGACCGCGAAAGCAACCTGATTTGATTTGGAAGACATGACACATTGAAAACATTGACACTGTTCATAAATTTCTTGAAGTTTATTCGCGGTGCTCCTCCAAGTATTCAACCAAACAAGTTTTCTGCTCAAATAAGTATGTATAATAATCTAAAAATAAGTAAACTCAATCTCTTTAAAAAGAAATTGACAAATTAGCATTACCATAAACCTTACTGCTAAAAATTCCAAGATTTATCTAAAAAAAAATAGCTTTTCGGAAGTTAGATTCGGGATTTTGGCTACTGTTTGCGATTTTTAGCCAAAAAAAAATGTCAAACATGCTTTCGTTAAGTTTGCGTTCAGTCTCTATAATGTTTAGGCTGAGTGAAGCAAAATTGGAAATTCCAAGTACTGAGAGTCGCAATTGTAGCTAAATTTCGCTAAAATTCGTTTATATTTGTTTGGCGGTGGAGATTAAGTATTAGAGAATCTCAGAATTCGGCTCCTGCTCTGTGGATATTATTTGTTTTGAGGAAAAATTGTTGGAAATAAAATACCGAGAAAGTAACCTGCTCTGTGCACATTAATTTAATTAATATTTATTTTCAGAAAAAATTGTTGGAAATAAAAGACCGCGAAAGCAACTTGCTTACAAATTGCGACCTGCTCTTGTACATTATTGTTTTTGAAGAAAAATTGTTGAAAATAAAAGACCGCGAAAGCAACCTGATTTGATTTGGAAGACAAAATCTTTTAATGCAGATTCGTCTGAATCTCTGGCCACTGAAACGAGAAAAAAAGAAAAAGATTAGTTGGAAGCTTACATGTCGTTATTGGGCTTGGCTGCGGTAGGAACAGTGAAAGAGATGCGCCACCGTCTGAGTACATTCACAAAAGAGCCATGCACCATGAAGTCGACAGAAAACCCGTAGAGAGCAGAAAACGCAAGCAGCGAAGCAGCCAGTCTCACTATACCCAGTATTATTAAGCAACCGTCACGTATAAACACTTCGACAGAGTGTGACGTCATGAATCCGAAAGTGGAATCTCCACTTTAGTAAAACCCGATCTATTTTAGATTTTATTGATAACATTGAAGAATTGGCAAACTGCTACCGCATACACCACAGCCATTTGCTTCTACCACTGAACGAGCTACTTCGCGAACACGCCAGAAACTGGTGGCGCTTCAAGAATCGGGATGTTAAGCCCTCGGCACGGTTTAAGGAAGCCATATGCAGCTTTTTCCTTCCTCTTTGTATCTCAAACGCCTAAAAGAGGATATTTTGACGACAGCAAGGTTTGGGCGAAAAAATCACGCTCCGCCCCGGGCGCATGATTTTAGGGGTGCCAACCAAGCAAATAAACAGCGCAAGAAAGAGTTTTTTAGTAATTCAAAATCAAATAATGTCTTAAGTAGCAATGAAATTAGCGTATAGTTCATAGGGGTGACACCCGAGCAGAAAAATTAACAGAAGAAAACATTTATTGAGTAACTTTCAAATAGAAATGGAAATATTGGGTGTGTTTTTTAACCCGTTAGAACTTCATATTGTAAAAAATAGCACAAAAATATTATCTTTGTTTCAAAGTAACAGTGACAAAGTCACCTGTACTGAAATATCGCTAATTTCTAATTTCGACACGAGTCGAATCATCAATATGCCTCGCGTGATCGCAGTCGAATCAAGCGCTGGGAACTATCGAATAAAACTATCGAGTTATTCCATAGTTACAAAATTTTTCATTTATTCGATAGTTTCCTACTAAAAACAATCGAATAATTCCACCATTTTATTATGCGATAGTTTTTAGCAGAGCTAAAGAGATACGACACTCGATGACTCATCTCAAAAAATTTCGTTTGACGCGTATTTTTTATGCTCTGTTGAATTCACGTACACAATGGCTGCGTTCAGGGACAACAAGCGGTGTGTGATTTTTGCTGGTTTTTTGTCTGAGGGGGTAGAAAGGTCAGAAGGGCTGACAAAGCGGTCGCAATTTTTTCAAGCGAAAAATTTGTATGCTGGATCTGCTCAGAACTTTCTTCTCTGTCACTCATTTTCGGTGTTTTGTTTACTTCTCGTGTGGCGGCAACGTGGAATTTGGCAATGCAGTGTGGTTGTTGTTTAAATGTTGTTGTTTATCAGCAACGACTCAGCCAGGCGTTCAGAGAACATGATTTATGCTAACAAGAAAAAGCCAACACAGCTTGCTGTCCCTGAACGCAGCCAATATGTGAAAGCTTGCCCTGTTGTTGTTTTTGCTTATTGTCAATTTCATAGCGAATAGTTGAAATGTGCTACGAGTATGTTGAAAAACTTTTGTTCACCTTTGTTTACAACAACATTGTGCAACAACAACCGCAAAAGTTAGACGTCACACACAATTTGTGAAATTGAAATCATTTAGTTGGATAGACGAATTACTAATTTTCGAGTAAGATTATTAGGTGATCACTAAAAATCTGTGAATAAAAAGTCTATCGTAGCAAAAGCACCAGGTGTATTAAAGCAACAAGTGATGCGGGTAATAAATATAATGTGAAGATTTTGATGTTGAACATCCCGCAGCAAAATTGATGGAAATAGCCAGCCAGATGAATGACGCTGAAGTGGGAGATGGCACCAATTTTGTGGTTATATGTATTTGCTGGGGCACTATTAGAGGCTGCAGAAGAATTGCTACATCTGGGCATAACCACATCGGATTGCTATGAAAAAGCATTGGATAATATTGGTATTCACTAATGTGATCAGCAATTGATTTCATTGATAAAATTGATCCCGATAGAACAGAGTAAGATATTTGAATGAACAAATTATATATAATGTTTTTTATACATTTTGTTAAACAAAAACATGATTACTTCGATTGCTTGATTTCAATAACCCCTCTCAATCGTGCAATCCCAAATTAAATGTTAGCTCCTTAAATCTTGTTTGATCAGTTGACTTCGTAAAAATATCTGCTAGTTGCTGTTTTGTACCCATAGAATGTATTTTGTTTTTTCCAGCTACTATGCTATCATAAAATTATATTTGATATCAATATGCTTGGCTCGTTTGCTTTCCAAACGTATTTTGCACTTCGTATATTGGCACTGGTTCCTCCTTTACTTCCTTTAGATCTTGCATCAATCCACGAAGCCATATTGCTTCGGCGCATGCTGAACTGAGAGCTACGTATTCAGCTTCGCTCGAGGACATTGCGACAGTTGCCTGCTTTTTGCTAGACCAGGACATCATTTGTTCTTTCTTGCACGACATCTATTTCCCCTTCTTGCTCGTAACTGCTTCGAATTATAATATTCTTTTGCTATTTTTTCTCCTTTTCTTTCTTCTTATAAGGAAAGCAAGACTCGTCAAATTTAACATCTCGCGCAGTAAAGACTTTTACAGCTTTAACATCCCAGAGTCTGTAGCCGTTTGGTGCATAACCAATCATTACTCCTAGCCGACTTTTTGGATCCAATTTCTTCCTACACTATTTTGGGATCCAATCGAATGCTTTGCATCCAAATACTCTGAGCTTTTCTAAATCTGGTTTCGTTTTAAACCATTTTTCGGCTGGTGTTTTGGAATCTTCCAAGGCTCTCGTTGGGCTGCGATTTATTAAATACACGCTAGCTAAAGCGGCTTCATTCCACATATTTTTGGGAATATTTGATTCTACAATCATAGTGCGCATTTTTTCAACCACCGTGTGATTAAATCTTTCAGCAACACCGTTTTTTGTGGTGAATATGCTATTGAAGGTTCTACTTCAATTCCTTCATATTTATACAAAGCAATTTGCTCTTTGGATAGGTATTTCCTTCCTTGGTTAATTGTTAATCTTGAGATTGATACTCCAAACCAGAGATAAGGAGATACAACACTCAATGACTCATCTCGAAAAATTTCGTTTGACGCGTATTTTTTATGCTCTGTTGAATTCACGTACACAATATGTGAAAGCTTGCCCTGTTGTTGTTTTTGCTTATTGCCAATTTCATAGCGAATCGTTGAAATGTGTATCGAGTATGTTGAACAAATTTTGTTCACCATTGTTTACAACAACATTGTGCAACAACAACCGCAAAAGTAGACGTCACATACAGTTTGTGAAATTAAAATCTTTTAGTTGAGCAGATTTACAAATTTACAAATTTTCTAGTACGAAAGTTAATTACTGAAAATCTGTGAATAAAAATGTTTATCTGCCAAAAGCACCAAGTGTATCAAAGCAACAAGTGAAGCGGGTAATAATGCGAGAATTTGATGTTGAACATCCCGTAGCAAAATTGATGGTAATGGCCAGGCAGATGCAAACGCTGAAGTGGGAGATGGCACCAATTTTGTGGTTATATTTCTGTGGCACTGTTAGAGGCTGCAGAAGAATTTCTATATCTGGGTATAACCACATCGGATTTTTCATAGCATTGGATAAGTCAGAGATACTACCGAAACTGGTGTGTCATGAAATCAAAGACTTCCGCGACATTTCAAAAGTCAAATAATATGGACAAGAAGAATTCCTTACGAATTGATATTATGGCTGACTGCTTGACTTCCAAATTCGACTTGCCTCGTTTGACACGCGCTGTCAATACTACTATATTATCCCGAATTACTGGGTAAAATTGCGATAAAGTGGGCATTGAGGAATTAGGTGAAACAACAGTTGCTATTTCAGGTAATAACAAAATAATAACAATACCAGTAATAATAACAATGCAAGTAATAACAAAACAGAATAGTTTTAAATTAATATACTTATTACTTTGCAGAAACGAAGACGTCGACTCACGTATTTCTGCAATTGTCGTACGCGGCGCTGCCGATAATTTCAGCGGTGACATTGAACGAGCCATTGATGATAACGTTAATAATTTGAATGAACTTTTTCGTGATGGCCGCTAGGTGCCCGGTGCTCGTGCCACTGAAATTGAACTTGCCACCCATCTGGCGGCATACGCTGACACACTCCCCGGATTGGAGCAATATGCTGTGGAGCAATATGCTGTGTGTGCAAAATTCGCGGTTGCTTTGAAAGTATTTTCGAAGGCATTAGCAAAGAATATTTGTTATTTTCAGGCCTTTTTTGGGCCTCAGGTTATTTTTAGGCCTATCCAAAAGAAAAGGAACGTTACTTTGCCTGCTTGCTAGTAAACA
The DNA here is from genome assembly GCA_949752815.1 of Conops quadrifasciatus. Lineage (NCBI taxonomy): Eukaryota > Metazoa > Arthropoda > Insecta > Diptera > Conopidae > Conops > Conops quadrifasciatus. The sequence continues at coordinate 19,677,735 of OX457077.1, read as the reverse complement.
ATTCCGATAAAATTAGAGTGTAGAATTTCACAAATAAAATCGATTTATATTAAGAAAAACCTGGCTTTCTTTATTTTTTATATTTATATGCTTTACTTTAGATATATAATTGTAAAAATCTTGTAAGAATCTGGCATAAGAACATTTAAGATTACAACAATATTTAATAAACTAATTTTTGGCTGCGCACCAAATTGGGCTGCAGACACGTTAGTTAGGCCCTCATGAACACAGTTCAACATCTGCTTCACTGATTTGCAACTCCTTGGTAAGCGTTTTAAAAGACATCTCCGGATTACTCTTAGCCAACAGCATGAATGTCAGCAAACGCATTTTCTTCATGTTTTGCTCATGATTGAGGCCCTGGGACGTTACGAACTCCTTGTGATCCTCATAGAATTGTATATAGGATGGCAATTTATCCAGCACAAAAATCGAGTAGATCGTGTATTATGTCCCCTTCTAGGAAATACACTGGTTTAAATGCCAGCAATGGATTCAATAAAAATTTTTTGGGATCGGCCAAGGCAGTGGCAACACATTTCATACCATCTTCTACATCTACATGTTTCTGGTAATTTAAACATTACTTTGGCGTAAAGGACAAGATTTGTATCCTTAGTAACATCATGCAGAAGACGTTAAAGTTTTTGCTTTTGTTTTTATTTTCAAAAGTATAGAAAAAATATTTAATTTACATACAATATAGGGTCATTCAATTTGTTGCAGTAAAACACTTTTATTTACTAATTTTTTCTTATACAACAGAAGAGTCATATAAGAGATACATATATTTTTTTATTATTATTAGTCAAATTCTTCTTCAATTCTTTAATTCTTAAAAATTAAAAAATCTTATTTAAGTCTTTAATTCTTTTTTATTTGCAAGGAAACAAAACTAGGGAGAAAATTCATTAACAATTATTTAAAACAACGAGAAAATTGACCACAGTTTTTGACGTTTTGAATTAGAAACACCCCCTAGAATCGATACCAATGCAAAAGACACCGATGCAGGTTTTCTAGGAAATCTGCACTAAATTCCGACTAATTTTGGCCCATTTTGCGATTGTGTCGAGAAAAATGCTTGTATTAGTAACGAGTGCCTCATCTCATATATGTATGTTAGAGCAAAAATATGTAGGTTTGTATGAACATCCTCCAGCCCGTTGAGAGATCTCTCAACTAATGATCATTAACATCCAAATTGATTGTAAAATCGGAATGACATCTGGGAGCGGGGATTGGAGGCTGCACTATAATTTTTGGGTGTTTTGATTTAATGAAGCATCTTAAGGCCAGAGTAAAGATAATTATGATCAGGATGAAAAGTGTGCTGAAGCTAATTTCGAAATGATAGCTTTCCGGCATAGATTTTCGAAATTATGGGTTTGCTGCTCGTTGAAGGTCTTGTATACCCTTCTGAAGCTCCTGTATATGAGTAAACATGTTCACGTCACGGAAAGAAGTGATCGAAGCTGTTTCATAAGTAGAACGTGCTGTGATGGTGGTAGAGTCGTCCTTCAAGACGCATCCAGGGTCGATTTTGATTCGACCGGTGCCAGGTAGTTGGATCTGGGATATTAAAGCGTTGCATAGACGACTCACGACTCGGGCAGGATAGCTGATGTAAATAACCGTGTTGTCTTTTATTAACTAAATCCAGTGCTTTGAATTGGTAGTAACTATGGACTCGCAAAGGTTTAGTTGTGGATTTTGTTTCAGGAACCTCATCTCGCATGATTGTGTAGTTGCGCTTAATCGGTAGATGGTATGATGTTGTTTGCAGATGTAAAGGATTTTCCGAAAGCTAGAACAACGATGTAGTTCATAGAGCAATAGTGGGTAGAACTGATCACGATGTAAATCAGTTAACAAGAATTCCGCTGTGTTTTGGATCGTAATAAAGGCATTATTGCCTAAATATGTTGGTACAGGTACGACGTGCAGGAGTTCAAAATCGTCATTTCCGAATAGCGGCAATGTTATTCTGAAGATGATGTGCTGATTGGTTGCTCGACCTTCAATAGACAACAGTTTGTAAGTTTCCGTGATGTCTAGTCCATGACCTGGAACACGCAACAGCGACGGTATATGCGTTTTCATGAGATTGAGCTGTTTTTGTAAGTGTGCGGGAGTCACGAGGACCCCGCACACCTTGACCTTGTTTTTGTGAGAATCTGTTATTACTTATACAAGCAATTCTTGCGTTTTCTGATATTCTGATATATGTAGTGAAAGTTATAGAGATAGTGCATTGAATACTTCGTATTCGTATTCAGTGCGTTTATGCTCGTGCGACCATGAAAATAGATTTAATATTTGCTGCTGGGTTTTATTAAGCGCCTCGCGATATTTTGGAGCTCGTCGTTAGTTCGTGCTAAAATGTTGGTGGTAACATCTAGTATAGATGTATTGTTTCTGAGAAGATGCAGTAGGTGATCTTCGTAGTTGTGGATGTCTTGAATAACATTTGACATTGTTTTAGCATAGTCCGATGCGAGGACGCCGAAGAGTGAGTTCGCTAAGTTGCCAAAAATGCTAAATGGAGCGTCCCGTCGAACTCTATATTGTTCGGACGTAGTCACGAAAAGATGGTAACTCTCGATATCCTTCATTTTCGCATTAAATTGTTTAATGGTAACATGGCAAGCAATAATATGATTAAGTGAAGAACAATATTTGGCGGCAGCCTTAATTCTCTTTTGATGTTTTTATATTCAATCCAATAAGGACTCTTATTAAAGAATACGACTAAATTCCAGTCCGCAGTTGTTGGATGTGCTATACCCAACCTTTCAAAGTATAATCCGGGTTGGATTGAAAATGGTTTTGATGGTAGATTGTGTGAATATTGGTGCTATCAAAATTAATATTTCACATAATAATGTAGTGGAGTTGAGACCACGAAAACATTTGGTAGAATTATTATCACCTAATGCTGCTCTTTTACGGCTGGAAGATGGTTGGGCATAGTCGTCGTTAATATTTGGATCGTCAGAGATTGTTTTGTTTGAGTGTCGGTAGCGTACTCATTAGGGTAAATTGGTAAAGGTGCTAATCGATGAATGGCACGTGTAATGGCTCCTGATGCGGTTTGAACATTGGCAACACGAACTAAACCATCATCACCAAAGATAGGACGAATTATTCGACCCAGCTTCCATTTTAATGATAGTAGATTATCCAGGTTTTCTTTGAAATCTGTGGCACAATGGTCGATAGTGTTAGTAAGAAGTTCCCCAATCAAAAAATGTCCAGGGTTCAGAGCTTTAAATTCATTTGGATCATCCGACATTGGAGTTATCGGTCGGAAATTCAGAATGGCTTCAATCTCTACGAACACTTTTTCCATTTCCTCGTAAGTTAGGGAGGCTGCATTGACGCTTTTGTAGAAGAGATGCTTGGCTGACTTAAAAGCTGCTTCCCATAACCCACCAAAATGAGGAGAACGAGGTGGGATGAAGTGAAATGCAATCCTTTTTTCGAGACAAAAGTGTTTAATTTTTTCTTGAGCTTCTTTGCTGTGAACAATTTCCGATAACGCTTGTAGTTGGTTTCTTGCACCTACCAAATTCGTGGCATTGTCACAGTGAAGATGGCGGCAGTTTCCTCGTCCTATGAAGCTTATGAAGCGCTTAAGTGCACCGATGAATAAGTCCGTCGTAAGATCGCTTACTATCTCAATATGTACTGCTTTAGTAGTTTTCTTGGTTGTTTGCCGCGTATCTTGAAGTGTTTTTGAAAAGGGCCGCAGAAGTCTACTCCCGAGTTTACAAATGGTCGTGCTGGTTGCACCCGCTGAGCGGGCAGTGATCCCATATGTTGACTTAGGAGTTTTGGTTTGGATCTGACGCAGTGGATGCAGTTTTGCACAATGGATCTGCTAACAGTTTTACCCTTTATGGGCCAATATCTTTGGCGAGTGATGGACAGCAAACCTTGCGGACCAATGTGGGAATTAGCATGATGAATATCGGCCATTAGCATTCTGGTTACTATGTGACCATAGGGTAATAAAATTGGATGTTTTGATTCGTATGGAAGCTCGCTATTCTCGAGTCTTCCACCAACTCGTAGCGTAGAGTGTTAAACAATATAACATTCATAAACACTATACTTTATACTTTGAATTTTATATATACGTTAATGAAATTTGTAAAATAGTTTTATAAAATTCTATCAAATATTTTCATTCAATTGAAAAACTGATACGAAAATGTGTTTCTAAAATATGTGTGATCTAAAAAACTTAAAATCTAAAAACAAATAAAATTTATAAATAAACTAAAAAGATACCCATACGTTGTAGATGTGATTCATCTAAGAAAGGGTTGAGACTGCTAATACTGCTAGTGTTTGTCACTGAACCATGCCGTTGTAACTGGTTGATTTCAATGTTGAACTCGTAGTATTGGATTTCTCGTAGAATGGGGATGTGGCTCTTTCTGTTTCAGCTACTTCAAGACTCTTGGTAGCGTGGCTTGAAGACTTGCGGCATTTGTTAATGAATCTCAAGACATAGGCATTCTAACGAGAAGCCTAAATGAAATTTAATGGTTAATTGAATCGCTAAAGTTTGCGGGAGTGAATGACCAAGTAGGCGTTATTTTTGTCCGTCCTTCGCCTTCAATTACTGGATGAGAGAGCGAATCCGAGAGAACGGATGTGGGATCGAATGACGAAGCGTTATTTTTGTTCGTCCTTCCAAGTCAGTCATTGGGTGAGAGAGCTTCTCCGGCCAGTCAGATGAAGATTTGTGAAGAAATAAGGGCCCGTAAAATCATAACATATTTGACTTAAAATCTTGTGGGTTAAGTCCTCTGGAGACAAGATCTGCCGGATTATTTTTCGTTGGAACAAGACGCCACTGATCTTGGATTGTGTTTTTTTGCATTGCAGCAATACGATTAGCCACGAACGTTTGATACGAAACAGATAGTGCGGCAATCCAGGCAAGGGTGACTTCGGAATCACACCACAGGAAACATGGATGTGTCCATGTAAGATCGCTTCTTACTCGATCGAGTAGTTTTGCAGCTAGATGAGCTGCACAGAGTTCTTCGTGCACACAGCCATCGAACTATAATTGTGCCATCGTTAAGTTGAGCTCTTCCGTATACGACGGCACCATAGGCTTTCTTCGAGGCATCACAAAAATTGTGTAACTCTTGTGTCTTTACATGCCTTCCGGAGAACAATTGTCTCGGTATTCTAACTTTGTTTAACTCTTTAAGGTCGGCTCGGAAGTGGTTTCAATATGTATAAAGTTCGTGTGGTACTGCTGAATCCCAATCTAGATTCAATTTCCACAATCGTTGTAAGAAGATTTTGGCCTTAACCGGATTTAAAACTCCGAGCGGGTCGAAAATACGAGCAATGTCGAAAAGAACTAGCCGTTTTGTAACATTCACCGTTTCTAATATTTGGATTTGGAGATGAAAATCGTCGTTGGTTGGATTCCATATCATACCAAGTGTTTTAATTGTGGCATCGTGTTGAACAATCTCTGTTTGGAGAGATCGATCTTGTAATGGAATGTTATTCCACAGTGATGGATGATTGACACACCATTTCTTTAATTTGGATCCTGCGCTTTTAAAAATTGTGTAACTCTTGTGTCTTTACATGCCTTCCGGAGAACAATTGTCTCGGTATTCTAACTTTGTTTAACTCTTTAAGGTCGGCTCGGAAGTGGCTCCAATATGTATAAAGTTCGTGTGGTACTGCTGAATCCCAATCTAGATTCAATTTCCACAATCGTTGTAAGAAGATTTTGGCCTTAACCGGATTTAAAACTCCGAGCGGGTCGAAAATACGAGCAATGTCGAAAAGAACTAGCCGTTTTGTAACATTCACCGTTTCTAATATTTGGATTTGGAGATGAAAATCGTCGTTGGTTGGATTCCATATCATACCAAGTGTTTTAATTGTGGCATCGTGTTGAACAATCTCTGTTTGGAGAGATCGATCTTGTAATGGAATGTTATTCCACAGTGATGGATGATTGACACACCATTTCTTTAATTTGGATCCTGCGCTTTCAAGAATATTGATGACTTGCTCTTGAATTGCTACAGCTTCAGCTATTGAATCTGCCCCGGTCATGACGTCATCTACATAGGTATCCTTTTGAATGACTTCAGCTCCTTGTGGTTTTGTTAATTAATGTTGTAGTGACAGGTTGTGCAAGCATTTGATTTGACAGTGTTGAGTGCAAAACATTTGACTTGATCATGAGTACTTTCTCTCCACCAAATTAATTGAACCGGTCGATCCAATTCGTATATTACAATTTGACGGTACATCTTTTCTATATCCGCAGTGAAGACGTATCGTGGTATCCTAAATCTTAATAGTACCGAGAAGAGTTCTTGCTGCAACCTTGGGCCGGTTAGGAGAATATCGTTCAAAGAATAATTTGATGATGTTGTCATGGATGCATCAAAAACCACCCGAAGCTTGGTTGATGTACTTTTGGGTTTCAGAACGCAATGATGTGGTATAAAATAGTGTGGTGCTGAAGAGACGGTGCTTAAATCAAACTCTTTTATATGACCTAAGTTTTTTTAACTCCCTCATGAATTGTATGTATGAGGTGCGCAACTCTGGATTCTTTTGCAATCTGCGCTTGAGAGCATAGAATCGTTGTAGTGAGACAGTGCTAGAATCTCCTAAAATGATTGGGTTTTGGGCGAATGGAAGTCGAACGGAAAATCGACCAGGTATGGACCAATGGACTCATCCTTTCATCCATTCATTCATTTTACGTTGAAAGCATTGATCTTCGATGATACATGTATAGTCATGTGATGTTCAGAACGCTGAGTTGATTGCCCTATGCTGTTGACTTGTTGAGGATCATACTTCTTCTGAAGGCGCAGCTTGGAGGCTAGTTTTTTCGTTATATAACTCACTTGGGATCCGGAATCTAATAAAGCTTGACAGGTGAATGGGTTTTCCTGATTGTCATATATTTGAACTAAAGCAGTGCTAAGCAATACATGCTCTTTTGATTGGCAGGCTGCTAAAGTGGTATTGTTGATGAATTTCGGAACCGCGGTATTGACATCTGTAGTTAATTTTGTAGAAGCAGTATCCAAATGAAGCATGGTGTTGTGCTTTCGATCGCATTTGTTGCAAGTCTTCGATTGGCAGAACGCAGCAGCATGTCCTACCCGCAACAATTGATGCACAGTTTTTGTTGTTGTACATATTGCAATCGTTTTGACGGGCTTAATTTGTGCTCGTTGTTTACACAGCTTACAATTTTGAACTTTGATTTTGTTGTCAACGGCGGCGGTAAGAACCTTTTGGATTCCTGATTTTTTCTTTTGCTTGAATCCCGCGGCTTCTATTGAATGGAATCGCGCTTCAAGGAACGAAAGGAGGATAACTTTGGAACTTCTTTTGGTTGAACTAAAGATTGTTCGAACAATGAATGCGTAGTTCGGTCCATCTTCCGAATAAGTATATGTATAAGCAGGGGGTCCCAATCTTGGGTTGTTATGCCCAAATTGCCTAAACATTGTATACACTCCTTGGTTGCATCGTGCATATTTTTGGTGAAGTTCGCCGAAGCAGTTTCATGCGAACTGGATGGTTGATCGAGAAGCTTGTGTATCAAGGTAGATACTAGTTGACGTTGATTGTTATAGCGATCTTGCAGTGCAGCCCATGCCGTGTCATAATTTTTAGCGGTTATTGTGAAATATCGCAATAATCTTTCAGCTTCACTTCGTAGATTTGTTTTTAAATACCCAATTTTTTGTCATTTTGGTATTTGTTGCTTATGAAATATCTCAGTGAAGAGTGTCGATGCCAAATGTTTTTGGTGTAGTTTCAGGAACAGTTGCAGTCGATTGTGACAACAGCGCGCGTTGTTGCAGCACCTGCTCCACAATTTATATATATACTTCCATGTCGTATCCTAATGACGGAGGATTGTCACACATTTCCCACAGAGCGATGTTTGCATTCTCGATAAGGACCCATAGATTCTCCATTGCGACACAAAGTTGTGCTGGACCCAGAGCTGGGGAAACTCAATTCCATTCCAATTCCAAGTAAATTCCTCAGGAATTAGGACTTTGGAATTAAGTACTTTTCAAGCAAAAGGAATGGAATTGAGTGAGACTCAATTCCTTTTGAAAGGAATTGGACTTGGAATTGAGCAAAGAAATTCCTTTCACATGGAATGGAATTATAAGTCCCAATTCCTTGGAATTGGATTTGGAATTGAAAATTTCAATTCCTTTTGAGGAATTAAGGTTGAAGGAATTGAAGTCCTTTGCTGGCGATTGAGACCTTACTGTCTGTATGATAGAGTGTAAGTTGAAGTAGAAGAAGAAGAAGACATGTATGATTTTTTTTATTTACATGTATCAGATTTTGGCAAAAAAACTTTTATTGTTACACTTGATAGGAAATATATGATCTGTATGTGATGTTAATACTAAATTAAATTGATTGGGTGGGCGGTGGGTGGGGATCACCAAAGTGGTCACGCGGGGGTTTTTTGACCAAAAAATTTTTTTTTACCAATCTATAGCAAATGTCGCGAAACGGATTTTGGACATAGTGGGCGGCGGGTGGGAACCCACCAAAGGGGTCACATGGGGGTTTTTACCCAAATTTTTTTATTATAGGAATCGATAGCAAACGTTACGAAACGTATTTCGGTTAAGGTCCGAGGGGCGGTCGGGTGCCCCCAAAGGTGTCAAAAGGCTCGGATTTGAGCAAAACAAACTCTGTACCAATTGATATAGGGGAGTTCATGAAAGGATCTCCCCTTTTGACACCTTTGGGGGCACCCGACCCCCCTCGGACCTTAACCGAAATACGTTTCGTAACGTTTGCTATCGATTCCTATAGTAAAATGTTTCCTAAATATAAAATGTTCCTATGTTTGAGAAGATAATTACAGATCAGATTTCTCGCTCTGTATGCTCTTTAATTTCGCCTGTCCAGCATGGCTTTCGAGTAGGAAAATCAACTACTACAAACCTGTTGGAATTTGTGTCAGAAACAATCAATAATTTTAAGCATTCTAAGCAGACGGATGTTATTTATACTGATTTCAGTAAAGCTTTCGATGTAGTAAATCATAAGCTTCTTATTTTAAAACTGAAGCTTTTCGGTTTTCCTCGATCTCTTGTATGTTGGATCCAGTCGTATCTCAGAAATCGCATTCAAATGGTTGTATTTAATAATACAATATCTAAGGAGTTTGCTGTACCTTCGGGAGTTCCTCAAGGTAGTCATTTGGGACCACTGCTATTCCTCGTTTTTATAAATGATCTGTCAACCGTCATTGTATGGGCGAAGTTGTTTATGTTTGCTGATGATGTGAAGCTATTCTTATCCTATGTTTTGGAGAATGATGCCTTGTTACTTCAATGTGATTTGGATTTACTGATTGAATGGTGCAATACTAACTGTATGAATCTAAATTTAAAAAAGTGCAAACAAATCACATTTGCCCGCTGTTTAAAGCCTTTCTTCCGTAATTACACTATTGGTCGTTGGAATCTGGATGTAGTGGAGACTATAAATGATCTGGGAGTTGTTCTAGATCAGAAATTACGCTTTCATAGTCATATCAGCGGTGTCACTAGCAGAGCGAATAGTACATTGGGATTTATAAAGCGATGGGCGAAGGAATTTAATGACCCCTATATTACTAAGTTACTGTGCACCTCTCTAGTGAGACCGATTCTGGAGTATGCCTCACCTGTTTGGAGCCCAAACTATAGCTGCTATATCTCGCTGATTTAATCGGTTCAAAAGAAATTCTTGCTCTTTTGCCTTCGGAATCTCCATTGGGATGAATCCGTGAACTTACCGTCTTACGAATCCCGACTAAAACTTATAAACTTGCCAAAACTTTTAAATCGTCGTATAATGCTTAATGCTATTTTCATCGTAAGCTGTCTATCCGGTGTGACGGACTCCACATATTTGCTAGGCAACATCCAACTTAATGTGCCCCGTCGTACGTCGAGACAATATGAGCCTCTTCATTTAAGCTTTTGCAGATCGTCATACCTACAGCATGAACCTTTTCGGAATGCCTGTTCGAATTTTAATAATGTTTATTCTGTAATTAATTTTCTGATTCTATTTGTTTAGATAAACGGAAAATTTTAAACTTTTTGTGTAATTTTTAATTTTTTATATTTTCTTGTTATGAATTTTTTACCTGTTTGTAAACTATAAGGCAATGAATGCTTAGTTTGAATCTTAATAAATAAATAAATAAATAAAAAAATTTGGGTAAAAAGCCCCATGTGATGGCCCCACCCACCGCCCACTATGTTTAAAATCCGTTTCATGATGTTTCCTATCGATTTGTGAAATAAAAAATTTTTTGTAAAAAACCCCCGTGTGACCCCCTTGGGGTGGCCCCACCCACCGCCCACTATGTCCAAAATCCGTTTTACTGTGATGAAACCCCTGTGATGAAACCCCCTTGGGGTGGCAACACCCACCGCCCACTATGACAAAAAACTGTTTTACGACTTTTGCTATCGATTTGCGCAATAAAAATTTTTTGGTGAAAAAACTCCCATGTGACCCCTTTGGGGTGGCCCCACCCACCGCCCACTATGTCCAAAATCCGTTTCGCGACATTTGCTATCGACTGGTAAAAAAAAAGTTTTTGGGTCAAAAAACCCCCGCGTGACCACTTTGGTGATCCCCACCCACCGCCCACCCAATCAATTTAATTTAGTATTAATATCACTATTAATATCAATATTAATATTGAAATTTTCAATTCCAAATCCAAATCCAAGGAATTGAGACTTATAATTCCATTCCATGTGAAAGGAATTTCTTTGCTCAATTCCAAGTCCAATTCCTTTCAAAAGGAATTGAGGCTCACTCAATTCCATTCCTTTTGCTTGAAAAGTACTTAATTCCACAGGCCTAATTCCTTGGAATTGGAATTGAGGTGGAATTTAATTCCCAAAGGAATGAGTACTCCCCAGCTCTGGCTGGAGCGTCGACGTCTTTTGTTCTGCCATTGAGAAATCGCTGTAACGAGGCAATCATGTCCCGTTGTTTGCGGATTAATGCATAAACTCGGGATTGTATTTCTTCTCCGACTTCCTTGTTGTCTTGCGTAACTGCACTGGTTGCAATTTTTGACGAGCTTTTCTTGGTGGATTTGCTCATGGCTTCCTGAATGGAGTGGTGTGACTCTAATTTTTCAATCTCTTCATTGAATGTTTGTGAGTATGAGTCTACCAAAGCCATTATTTTATTGTAGTAATCTGATGTAAAATCCTCGTGGTCCATTGGAGGATTCTTAATAATCCGAATCTTATTGTCAGTTGCTTCAAGTACTTCCCATGTGGTCTGTAAGCGCTGTAGATGATCGGTGACAGGTGATAGGTGATCGTGACATTATTCTTACATTCCACTTGAGCCATTATTGAATTATTGAACAGTTCCATAATTATCCTTTCTGTAATCACGTCGGGGTCACCAAATGTTGATCACAATGCTTTTATTGTGATTGTTTTATCCAGTACAAACCAGACATTTACAAATTTTGATCACAACGCTTTTGTTGTAATTGTTTGCTATTGTAGTATAGCGGGTGCTAAACCAGCTATACCGAAATACTAAGCCTTTTAAAGTTTTATTATTGTTTTGTAGAGTATCTAGTACAAAACCAGATAAACTCAAAATAAAAAGGTGTTACTTCAATGTGTTCTAATTTGCAATTAAATTTTATTAGTATAATTTCGAGGTTTTATATGCACTGGTGACTACCGTTCCGTTGTCTCATCCCTTTGTTCGGCGCGTATAAAAAATGCTGACGCCTGTGTGAATGGCTTCTGTGAGAACGCTGCGGAAATGTGATCGCCCAAATTTGATGTGATGGAATGCCAAGGTGAGACAACAGAACGGTAGTCCAGCTGCAAATACAGTAATAATTTTACTTAGAAATATAGAATATGAACATGAATATGAATATGAAGCTTAGACATGTAGATTACAGAAATGCATTATGCCGTACAGTATGCTGTACATATGTTAGAGCAAAAATATGTAGGTTTGTATGAACATCCTCCAGCCCGTTGAGAGATCTCTCAACTAATGATCATTAACATCCAAATTGATTGTAAAATCGGAATGACATCTGGGAGCGGGGATTGGAGGCTGCACTATAATTTTTGGGCTTTTTGACTTAATGTAGCATCTTAAGGCCAGAGTGAAGATAATTATGATCAGGATGAAAAGTTTGCTGAAGCTAATTTCGAGATGATAGCTTTCCGGCATAGATTTTCGAAATTATTGAAGGTCTTGAAGTTGAAGGTCTTGTATACCCTTCTGAAGCTCCTGTATATGAGTAGACATGTTCACGTCACGGAAAGAAGTGATCGAAGCTGTTTCATAAGTAGAACGTGCTGTGATGGTGGTAGAGTCGTCCTTCAAGACGCATCCAGGGTCGATTTTGATTCGACCGGTGCCAGGTAGTTGGATCTGGGATATTAAAGCGTTGCATAGACGACTCACGACTCGGGCAGGATAGCTGATGTAAATAACCGTGTTGTCTTTTATTAACTAAATCCAGTGCTTTGAATTGGTAGTAACTATGGACTCGCAAAGGTTTAGTTGTGGATTTTGTTTCAGGAACCTCATCTCGCATGATTGTGTAGTTGCGCTTAATCGGTAGATGGTATGATGTTGTTTGCAGATGTAAAGGATTTTCCGAAAGCTAGAACAACGATGTAGTTCATAGAGCAATAGTGGGTAGAACTGATCACGATGTAAATCAGTTAACAAGAATTCCGCTGTGTTTTGGATCGTAATAAAGGCATTATTGCCTAAATATGTTGGTACAGGTACGACGTGCAGGAGTTCAAAATCGTCATTTCCGAATAGCGGCAATGTTATTCTGAAGATGATGTGCTGATTGGTTGCTCGACCTTCAATAGACAACAGTTTGTAAGTTTCCGTGATGTCTAGTCCATGACCTGGAACACGCAACAGCGACGGTATATGCGTTTTCATGAGATTGAGCTGTTTTTGTAAGTGTGCGTGTTTGTTTTTGTGAGAATCTGTTATTACTTATACAAGCAATTCTTGCGTTTTCTGATATTCTGATATATGTAGTGAAAGTTATAGAGATAGTGCATTGAATACTTCAGTGCGTTTATGCTCGTGCGACCATGAAAATAGATTTAATATTTGCTGCTGGGTTTTATTAAGCGCCTCGCGATATTTTGGAGCTCGTCGTTAGTTCGTGCTAAAATGTTGGTGGTAACATCTAGTATAGATGTATTGTTTCTGAGAAGATGCAGTAGGTGATCTTCGTAGTTGTGGATGTCTTGAATAACATTTGACATTGTTTTAGCATAGTCCGATGCGAGGACGCCGAAGAGTGAGTTCGCTAAGTTGCCAAAAATGCTAAATGGAGCGTCCCGTCGAACTCTATATTGTTCGGACGTAGTCACGAAAAGATGGTAACTCTCGATATCCTTCATTTTCGCATTAAATTGTTTAATGGTAACATGGCAAGCAATAATATGATTAAGTGAAGAACAATATTTGGCGGCAGCCTTAATTCCCTTTTGATGTTATTATATTCAATCCAGTAAGGAGTCATATTAAAGAATACGACTAAATTCCAGTCCTTAGTTGTTAGATGTGCTATATCTTTCAAAGTATAATCCGGGTTGGATTGAAAAGGGTTCCGTTTTGATGGTAGATTGTGCGAATATTGGTGCTATCAATATTAATAGTACACAAAATTAATCTATTAACACTATTAGAATTATTATCACCTAATGCTGCTCTTTTACGGCTGTTGGTCGTTGTTAGGATTTTGGATCGTCGGAGGTTGTTTGATTTGAGTATCGGTAGCGTACTCATTAGTGGAAATTAGTAAAGGTGCTAATCGATGAACGGCACGTTGTTGTAGGTCGGAGTCGCCCTGTAACAACGCCTAACGTTGTCTTTGGTTGCATGTCATCGGCTACTATCGGTAACAATGCGGTACACCGACGCGGAAAAATGCTTGCATGCTTTCAGGCTCCACCATCATCAGCTATCATGGTGAAGCCTGGAAGTATTCAAGACAGTCACCTTATACGGGTGCCGCGTTAGCCGAGACATGCGACAAAAACAAACAATAAGCCAAAGACAATGGCAAAAGTAAAAGAAATGAGGTTGAAATGTTTTCTGTGACCATTGCGTAATGGTTACAGAAAATATTAAAAAAAAACACTCTGAAAAATTGTTAAGATAGTTTGCAGTTTCTCAAAGAATTATTATCAAAAATGATTCTTGAGATAGTTGCAAAAATAATTGCAAAAATTAGGGCGACCAGACCAAAGTCCACTCCAAAAATTGTTTTATAAACGAGCCCTTCTGGCAAAGAAAGGCAGTTCTTAGTTCTTCACTCTGGGTGAGAGAAAGTTACAAAGTGAATTGTGAAAAAATACGCTAGTGCCCAACAACTATCAGTTACTATAGTAGGTTGATAAATAAAAACTAAAGGTGTTTCGTGGGAATAAAACAAAAGGTGTCTCGTTGTGTGTTTCAATCGGACGAAGGACACAACATTTTTGGCGCAGCCGGTAACGGAACCACACACTCAGCCTTTCTGCATTTTGCTGTCCTTGGGTGAGTGGTTGTTAACTTTTATAATCAACTTTTTCCGGGAAGTGATTTGCCGTGAAGTTTAGTGTGCTGCCGTGGTTTGTTGACGCGCTGGTGGTGCGAATTTTCTTTTAAGGGGTAGTTTAACCTTAGGGTCGGACAACGAATAGATTAGCTTTTGTAAATTTGGTATCCGTTTGATTGAAAAACTATTGCTTATCTTCGAAATTTTTATATTGTCAGTCGTATATATTGGCACACTTTTCAAATGCTACTGCAGTTAAGGACTAGTTTTAAGAGAAAAAGGTGCGGTTTTGGAAATCGATTTACGCTGGGAAACAATTACGAAGACTGGAAAGTGATGCATATTTATTATTTTTAACAAATAATAGTTTTAAAGTTAAAGTTTTAAAATACATACAATGCATAATATATATAATATATACAATATACATAATATATACAGTGCATGCGATACATAAAAACTAAATATAATAAATTTCAAAAATTCGTTTTAGACAAATTTTCAATAAAACGAACATATTTTCTTTATTGTAAATATAGATTAATTGAGTTTTATCCCACAGATTTGTCGTTAAATAGAAATGTTTTTAATTTTTAAGAATTTTTCTGTTTCTGAGGTAGTATTTTAAAGTTATACAACTTTAACTTGTAACGAACATATTTCGCACTCTGGTAGTAGACAAAACAGTATAACGTCCTTTTTTGTGTGTTATTGTTTGTGCAGGTCATGCGTTGGTAGAAAAGGTTGCGGGGAAAGTTTTACAGGTTACATTGAAGGTTTTATCTAGTCTAACGATTTGCAGTTGTTAAACAGTGGAATTTCTTTTTTTTTAATGAATTTAGAACCTGATGTTTCGTAGCGCTACCGTGCCCAGTTGCGTCTGTGGGCATACGTGTGAGGAGCACACGTATTGCTTTGTCTGTGGCCAGCGGATGAAGGCAGAAGTTGTGGAGGAGCACATGAACAGGCACAAGTGGATATTTAAGAAGGCGGAGAGGATTATCCGCAGGATGGCTAAGGAGGAGCGCAAAGCTCCAGCAGATTTAATTAAGGAAGAACACTGCTTGTAAAAGATAAAATTAATAAAGTTGTTGATTCAATTAACAGTCAATTGTTTGAGAATCTTCTTCTACCTGCGTTCGACTGGCGAGTGCGAAAAGTGCTACGTCAGCGGACTTGTAGCGCTGTCGTTCTCCAAGCAGCTTTGTTTCGTTGGAATAGGTTGTGCCGGGCACAAGCGGAGATTTGAGTGGGTTAGTGTGACGCTCTTAGTGTTTTTTTTGTTGTTTGTTTTTGCAGTTAATTTTGCAGCCTTTGTTTTTCTTTATTTGAAGCGAAGCGGCAGCCGGCCGACTGCCAGCGAGCTTTGGGAAGTAATTCTACTCCGTGTTTTTTTTACAGGTTTTTACCGTGTTTTTTCTATGTGTGTTTTTTTTTTTGATATGATTATTGTTTTGCGCGTAAGTAGAGAAAGAGTAAAGTAATATAACCAGTAAAAAAAAAACAAAAAAAAACTTCAACGGCGTTTTTCTTTATTGTGTCAACGAACGACCTACTCACTGAGTAGAGTTAAACGTTCTGTTGTATTATTTTGTGCAGCTTGGTTTTGTTTTGTTTTCGTTTTTTTTACCCTTTCTCACAGTGGGGCTGGTGCGTGAGATCACCATCTTTTATGGAGGAAGACACTAGCTGGGAAGCGAGATATAGGAACTTAGAATCTAGTTACAGGGAGTTTACGGGCCAGGCGGATAGGTTTGTGGATAAGGTCTGGGGGAATCTAGCAGCGGCAGTAACGAACAAGGAGGCAATAGTCTTGATTAAAGAGAAAGTTAGGAGCTTGGGAGATATTACTGCGTGGGAAAAAGCGGATGCGGTTCTGGACGAGCTTCTGGAGTTCCTGGAACAGAGGATAGTTTGTTTAGCGCAGGAGACGGAGGACTGGAAGAAGGAGTTCACGGCCTTGAAAAACAGATACGACAGTTACCTGCTCGAAAGGCAGGTGGGGTCAGCGGTGTTAGCCGAGTTGGAGGCGGAGAACGAGAGGTTGAGGAAGGCAGCCGGGTCGCAGGGGGCGTCAGGTGCGGGGGCACTCACCCAGAGGGCCCGGGAGGATTTTTCTACGTTGGAAGAGGCCAAGGAGCGGATACGGGAGTTGAAGGAGGAGAACCGGTTGCTACGGCAGGAGGTAACCCTCTCCCACGATACGACCAAGTTTCGAAAGCCGACCGTGAGAATTTCTCGTTGTTCAGGAGGATGGGTATAGAGGAACTCGCGAAGACGGTTAACAGGCTCGTACCGTTGTTTTCCGGAGCCCCATCGAGTGATCTCCGCGGGGAGGTTTACAAATTCATAGAGGGAATTGATTTGGCGAGCAGGAATGTCAGCTCTTCAGATTTGCAGGACTTCCTGTCCTGCGTCAAGCAGAGGCTGCATGGCAACGCCTATAATTTCTTGCGCGGGAAGAAGCTCAACAGTACGGAGGAGTTTTGCTCCGTGATTAAGAAGAGCTACCTGCAGTACCGGTCATTGGACTCGGTCTTGGCAGAGATTCAGGGCATGCGTCAGGTACCCGGGGAGAGCATCCATCAATTCGCCGAGAGGTTGACATACCTCAAGTCACAGGCAGAAGACCTTATTACTAACATTTACAAGGGACAATCGGACACCGCACTCCGGTTGGAGATGGAGAGCTCGGTCATGAAGGCGTTCAAGTTCGGTCTGGAGGACGCAACGCTCAGGCTCTACATGATGGGTTCAAAGGAGAAGTTTTTAGAGGGTTTAGTGGAGCAGGCGGTGGAGATGGCCGACGGGGTTTACCAGGCAGGGCTCAGACAGGCGAATCAGGTGATTACAGTGGTTGGGAGGCCTTCCGTCGATCGGTTTTCTTCAATTGGGAACAAAGAAGGTCAATCCCGGCCAGCACATCAGGCATTCACGCCCCAAAAACCCCCAATGGGAAGGGAGCCGAACCCGAGGGATGCCAGCCTGAATATTACGTGTAGTTTCTGCCACAAGAAGGGGCACACCAGGGAGGAGTGCCTCACGAGGAAGAACACGCCATTCTGCGAGAAATGTTTGGTGTACGGACACGAAGTCAACTGGAAATGCGTGAAGCAGGGCGAGGCCAGGAGACATTTCCAGGGGGAAGAGCTCCATGACGCGGCAACGCCGCTAGAGCTGGTCAAACAGTTCCCCAGCGGCCGCCAATGCAGAGGAATTTCAACACGATGGACCGGAGAAACGCGGGAGGTAGCTCGAAGGGGAAAGCCGCTATGGCATGCCACTGGTGCAACAGACCGGGTCATTTTGTAGCCAAATGCGAGGCTAAGAGGAACTGGGAGAGGCTGCAGGGAAACTTCCGGGGGCCCAGGCAAGGCCGCTAGTCTGGGAGCCCGAAATTCGAGAAAATTTAAGGCCAAGTAAACCCGGCAAGGATGACTCTACGTCTGACAGGATAGTTAGTCACCCTCTGGGCAGTAGCAGGGAGTTATTGGTGAAGGAAAGAAGAGAGCAAGGTCGCATCAGAGACAGGGAATAAAGGACTACCATTACCAAAAGAAGGGTTAGAGAGAAAACTCGACCACCAACGCAGGGAGGTCACACAGATCGTATTGTTGTTTTTGCAGCTTCTTGGACGGTTTTCAGTTGCTACACTTACAGGCATACAGGGACTAGTAACCAAGAGGTGTGAGAGGTTCGATATCAGGGGGAAAATTTTTCTATACCTGCGGTTAGTTAAGCGATTTATAGTTTCGGAATGGGCGCGAGAACATAAAATAGTATACAACTGGGTTAGGAGTAAAGGACAATTCGGACTGGTGAAGGGAGACGTTAGGAATCTGATACCCTGGAATGCGATAAGTATGAATTTTCTGAGACGGGCCGGTGTGAGAGCAGCAGAGGATGATGTTTTCATTGAGTTGCTGCTCTGAGCTTTCTGAGTTGTAGGGATGCTACCAATGGGAAGCTCGTTCTCCTTGTGGACACTGGTGCCGACACCAGTCTGGTCAAGGGGTGTTCCCTAAGAGCAGGGACGTTCATTGACAAGAGTGTGAGTAGGGCCCTCAGTGGGGCATTCGGTGGATGCGCTTCCACTAGGGAAAGGGTCCAGGTTCAGCATGAAGACTGGGATCAGCTCAGTTGGGAGCTACATGTGGCATCGATCAACCAGGGTCTGCCGGGTGATGGCCTACTCGGTAGGGACAATCTCTGGAATAGGTCTATAATTAATTCGGTGGGGAAAAATATAACATTTCTCACCAAGGGGAGGGCGGCGGTCAAGCTGCCACTCGTAGAATTAGGCGCCTCAAGCGTACGTGACAAGGAGAGAGTGCGGGTGGTCAAAGCCAGATCGGTCTGCATAGTTCCCATCCGGCTAAAAACTAGACTCCCAACAGTGGTTGTTCATAAGAAGGAAATTTCAGCGGGGGTTTATTTGGGGGAAACCTTAGCACACGTGAAGGATGGCACGGTTCAAGTCCCCATATTAAACTCAACAGAAGCGGACTACGCCCTTCAGAGCAGCTTCGTCCCGAAGTTCAGCGGTTTTGACAGGTACAAGGTTCCTGTGCGCAAACCCACAATCAACAGCATTAGACGCTCCGACATGAGCGAGAGGTTGGACAAATTAATGAAAGAATTAGAATTGGACCCGCCATTGAATGACGAGGAAAGGGAATCAATTTCGCGAATTTGCAAATCGTACAATGATGTTTTCCTATTAGAAGGAGATAAATTGACGTGTACCCCAGTTTTGGAGCATGAAATACCAACGCGGGCTGACCAGCCCCCAATTAACCAGAAACAGTGCAGGCTGCCGCAGGCACACAGAGAGGAGATAAATAGGCAGGTTGATCAGCTGTTGGGGGATGGGATCATCTCTCCTAGCACCTCACCTTGGAATTCTCCTCTCCTTCTAGTCCCAAAGAAAAGCGGGAAGGACGGAAAGAAGAAATGGCGATTGGTAATAGACTACCCAAAGCTTAACGAAGCCACGATTAAGCAGGTATTCCCTATTCCGAGGATAGACGAAATTTTAGACCAGCTCGGTAGCAGCAGGTATTTTTCTACCCTAGACTTAGCTAGTGGTTACCACCAGGTCATGATAAATGAGAGGGATAGGGAGAAGTCAGCATTCAGTTCGGGTTTGGGGCATTTCGAGTTCAATAGGATGCCATTCGGACTGACAGGGGCCCCGGCTACTTTTCAGAGGATAATGAATCATATTTTGACAGGGTTACAGGGAATAGATTGCTTCGTCTACCTGGACGACATAGTGGTGTACGGCAGTAACCTGGAGGAGCACGGTTCCAGGCTAATGAGGGTTTTTCAGGCGCTAAGGGAAAGCAATCTGAAGGTGAATATCAGCAAGTGTCAGTTCCTTAGACGTGAGGTTGTGTACTTGGGGCATAAGTGCTCGGAGCAGGGGGCTCTCCCCGATCCGCAGAAGGTGGAATGCGTTAGAGGCATCTCGCCTCCGAGGAATAAGAAGGAGGTGCAGGCTTTCCTGGGTTTGGTAAACTATTATAGGAAGTTCATTCCAGGCACTGCGAAAATAGCCCTTCCAATTAATAAGTTGCTCAGAAAGGACGCGGTTTTCAATTGGACGGAGGGCTGCCAAAGATCGTTCGAGGCGCTCAAGGAGGCGATCGCGACCCCTCCCGTACTAGCGTACCCGGACTTTGCCAGGGAATTTATCCTAACGACGGATGCCAGCAGTGAAGCCCTGGGGACCGTCCTCTCGCAAGGAAAAATAGGGGAGGACCGGCCAATAGCTTTTGCTAGCAGAGCTCTCAATGACGCCGAAAAGCGTTACTCAACGATAGAGAGGGAATTTCTCGCCGTCGTCTGGGCGACGAAAAATTTCAGGGCCTACCTGCTTGGTCGACACTTCAAGGTAGTGACTGACCACCAGCCATTGAAGGGTATAGCTAATCTGAAAGATCAGACCTCTAGACTAGCCAGGTTCCGGCACAAATTATCAGAGTACGACTTTGAAGTACTTTACAAACCAGGGAAGAAAAATTTGAACGCAGACGCGCTCAACAGGGTAAAACAGGAAAAACCAAAGAGAGTGTCAGCTGTCCAGACCCGTTCGAGGGCCAAGCAGGAGGGGCAACTAAAACAACAGGTAACGCAGACGAAACCTGAGAGTGAAGCAGAGGAGGAACAGGGGGACGGCCGCACGGCGAGCACGGCGATATTTCTAGAGGATCCGAGTGAAGTTGAAACCGTGATCAAAGACTTCCACAATACGCCGTTGGGTGGCCACCAGGGCGCGGTAAAAACTTATTTAAGGGTTAGGAAGCATTATAGGTGGCCAGGGATGCAAAGGCAGATTAAGGACTTTGTGCGCAGTTGCCCGAAGTGCAAAGCCAATAAGAGCAGCAGGCTGACGAAAATGCCGATGGTGTTAACGGACACCCCCCAGAGGCCGTTCGACAAAGTCTATATGGATATGGTAGGTGTACTGCCAGAGACCACGTCCGGAAATAAGTACATTTTGACCTTCCAAGACGATTTCTCCAAGTACATGGCATGCGCGGCAATACCGGATGCCGAGGCCAGCACCATAGCGAAAGTATTTTTCGATGAGGTAATAACCCGGCATGGAATCCCGAGGGTCCTGGTAACGGACAATGGGACGAATTTCGTTTCGAGAGTGTTCTCCGATATATGCAGGATGTTAGGAATTAGAAAGGTGCATATTACCCCGTATCACCCCCAGGCGAATGGTTCGTTGGAGCGTAGTCACAGGCCGTTAGCCGAATATCTCGCAGTTTTGCTAAGGAGGACGGCTCGAACTGGGACCAGTGGCTTTCAGCGGCTATGCATGTGCATAATAATACTCCGCATACGTCGACAAAGCAGACACCTTTTTGAACGCTGTATGGTTTCGACCCCGAATTTCCGACCAACCTGAGACGCAAGCGTACCCCGGTCTACAACGTGGACGACCCGTCGAAGGTTTTGAAGTACCAAATTCAGAGGGCCCATGAGTTTGTTCGGCAGAACCAGGAGGCTGCCAAGAAGAAGTCCAAGGAGCAGTACGATAGAAGTTGCCACCCGGTCGAGTTCAAAGAGGGCGACCAAGTTCTCCTCAAGAACCAGGTCCGCAAGAACAAATTTTCTCCGATATGGATCGGACCCTACCAGGTGTCGCGGATAAAATCGCCCGTCACCACAGTAATCGTTGTAAAGGGAAGGGAGAAGCCTTTCCACAACAACCTGCTAAAACCATTCAACAACAGGTGAAGAGAAAAAGAAAGGGAAAAGAAAAACGACGGACGAGGGGGACGTCGCTTTAGGGCTAGTCCCTTAGGGGAAAGAAAAAAAGGCGTAGTGTAGGACGTAGTATGAGACAAGACATGTGGGCAGCGCGGGTACGCATGTGAAAACAGCCGGAAACCCGCGGCAAGAACTGTGAAAACAAACCCCCCCCCCCCATTCAGAAATCCCAAATTCCGATAACCACGATTGATTTTCAGAAGCAGAAACATGAGGGCCGCCGTCATCTTACTCTTCGTAGCTGGCGTGGGAACTGCACCCGTGGGGATCGAACCCGTTCCCCCGCCACCAATTTACTTCGAAAGACTGGGAGACGCGATCTTCCATGGAAGTGAATGGACGATTTTCACGAAATTCCAACCGTACGACTATATTGGGTTAGTGGATCGTCTAGAAGGGCATGCGGCGGAGATCAGGAACACGTGCAACCGTATCAACGGAGAATTACTTATGACCGATTTCAAATATATTTTTGAATCGATTGATGGCACTATGCGCACTGTGCTAACAAGACTGCGCGGTAACGAGCAGACCATCAGCGCCAACATCGCAATATTGTAATATAAAAAAAAAAAAAAAAAAAAAATAATAATAAATAATCAGAATGTAGGTCAGTGTAATACTGCTGAAAGGGCAGTCTGCGCAGCCTTAAACCATTGCCGTAATTTTTCTTTTAAAACGGCTAACTTACATTTTTAGAAGCAAATATAAGTTATGCTGACAACGGCTTAAAGTAAGGGCCGACGTTGACCAATGTAGCGTAAAAGCCATGTTGTCATCAACGTCCGTCCTTCCTTCATGTTTACACCATAGTACATATATTAACAATAATTAATACACATACATACATATATACATATAGGTATATAGAGCTGAGAGAATATAAGCTTATATACGAATGCATATTTAATACAATACAAAGAAAACTTGTAACACATTAAAATTAGTTTACAATTAATTATTCGATTAAATATCCAAGCTGTACTATTAAGATTACTATAAACTAATTTTAATCCTATTCACTAAGTACTACAATATATAGGAAAACAGAAACATAAGTAAGAAATTAAAATAAACGCAAATCATAATAATTAAAGTTTAAAATTTTTTATTCGTACCAATTATCCTTTTACGTAGCTATTTCTGTAAGCAAGGAGAATACTAAGCTTTTATTGTTTTTACTCGCATAAGTTTTATTGTAAATTGTAACTGTCTCAAGAATGTCCGCTACACACATCACATAAGTATAAGTTAAAAACATAGTATCAAAACGAAGAAGAATTTTATATGACGGTGACAAAAGCAGTATCAACTGGCCAGCATCAATTCCGTCACAACGTCCTACTCGTTCGGAAGGATGGGAACGGTTATCGGTAGAAAACCCGAGTGAAATGTACGGACGAATAAGGGTGCAGCATATAGCGAGTGTTCGGCTCTAACTAATCGCTGATTTGTAGCAACAATGAACCAGGAGTTCACTCTGGCAATAAAGTTTGGGGTACGACGATTCAGGTGGTCGCCAAGAAAACAGTGCCACCACCACTATGCCGCATTACTGCCAAACTAGCCAGATGTATGAACAGTTTAAACCTGAGTAATAAGAAAACCAAACTCTGCTGAACGTCGCCAACCAGACCCACCAGCAAACAACAACCAGAAGAACAAATCCTGAAAGTCCTAACAAGAACAATAACCGGGGGACCTCCTCAACTGTCCCATACAACTAACGTTCGCGTACAACATACAACTAACGTACGAGACAACATCGTAATCAGACAGCTATATCCAGCAAAATCATACCTGCAAAGCGAAGGAACTACAAAAGAGCCAACTGCGAGAACAACAGATATCAGCAGCAATATTATAATTGTAACCATTAAATAATTGTAACCATTAAATAATTGTAACGAAAAATTGAAATTCCACTAAAATTAATATCTGCCACTAATTGTAAAAATTACTATTAAGACCACCCAAACTAATAGATTGTAAATTGTAATTGTAAAAGAAAAAATTACTATCGCTTCTCGATAATA
This sequence comes from Conops quadrifasciatus, assembly GCA_949752815.1. Classification (NCBI taxonomy): domain Eukaryota; kingdom Metazoa; phylum Arthropoda; class Insecta; order Diptera; family Conopidae; genus Conops; species Conops quadrifasciatus. The sequence continues at coordinate 19,653,771 of OX457077.1, read as the reverse complement.
ATTTTTTCTTGCCCTAAGGGTGGAGGGATGTTGTAGGTCGGAGTCGCCCTGTAACAACGCCTAACGTTGTCTTTGGTTGCATGTCATCGGCTACTATCGGTAACAATGTACCGACGCGGAAAAATGCTTGCATGCTTTCAGGCTCCACCATCATCAGCTATCATGGTGAAGCCTGGAAGTATTCAAGACAGTCACCTTATACGGGTGCCGCGTTAGCCGAGACATGCGACAAAAACAAACAATAAGCCAAAGACAATGGCAAAAGTAAAAGAAATGAGGTTGAAATGTTTTCTGTGACCATTGCGTAATGGTTACAGAAAATATTAAAAAAAAAACACTCTGAAAAATTGTTGAGATAGTTTGCAGTTTCTCAAGAATTATTATCAAAAATGATTCTTGAGATAGTTGCAAAAATAATTGCAAAAATTAGGGCGACCAGACCAAAGTCCACTCCAAAAATTGTTTTATAAACGAGCCCTTCTGGCAAAGAAAGGCAGTTCTTAGTTCTTCACTCTGGGTGAGAGAAAGTTACAAAGTGAATTGTGAAAAAATACGCTAGTGCCCAACAACTATCAGTTACTATAGTAGGTTGATAAATTAAAACTAAAGGTGTTTCGTGGGAATAAAACAAAAGGTGTCTCGTTGTGTGTTTCAATCGGACGAAGGACGAATCGGACGAAGGACACAACAACGTGTAATGGCTCCTGACGCGGTTTGAACATTGGCAACACGAACTAAACCATCATCACCAAAGATAGGACGAATTATTCGACCCAGCTTCCATTTTAATGATAGTAGATTATCCAGGTTTTCTTTGAAATCTGTGGCACAATGGTCGATAGTGTTAGTAAGAAGTTCCCCAATCAAAAAATGTCCAGGGTTCAGAGCTTTAAATTCATTTGGATCATCCGACATTGGAGTTATCGGTCGGAAATTCAGAATGGCTTCAATCTCTACGAACACTTTTTCCATTTCCTCGTAAGTTAGGGAGGCTGCATTGACGCTTTTGTAGAAGAGATGCTTGGCTGACTTAACAGCTGCTTCCCATAACCCACCAAAATGAGGAGAACGAGGTGGGATGAAGTGGAATTCTGTCCTTTTTTCGAGACAAAAGTTTTTAATTTTTTCTTGAGATTCTTTGCTGTGAACAATTTCCGATAACGCATGTAGTTGATTTCTTGCAACTACAAAATTGGTGGCATTGTCACAGTAAAGATGGCGGCAGTTTCCTCGTCTGCTTATGAAGCGCAGTGCACCGATGAATGAGTCCGTCGAAGGATTGCTTACTATTTCATCATGTACCGCTTTAGTAACAAAGTGGCAAAATATAAGCAACGCAACATTTTCTTGATTGTTTGCCGCGTATCTTGAAGTGTTTTTAAAAGGGCTGCAGAAGTCTACTCCCGAGTTTACAAATGGTCGTGCTGATTGTACCCGCTGAGCAGGCAGTGATACCATATGTTGTTATCTGACACAGTGGATGCAGTTTTGTACAATGGATCTGCCAATAGTTTTACTCTTAATGGGCCAATATCTTTGGCGAGTGATGGACAGCAAACCTTGCGGACCAATGTGACCATAGGGTAATAAAATGGATGTTTTGATTCGTATGGAAGCTCGCTATTCTCGAGTCTTCCACCAACTCTTAGTAGATGTGATTCATCTCAGAAGGGACTTAGGCTGCTAATACTGCTAGTGTTTGTCACTGAACCATGCCGGTGTAACTGGTTGATTTCAATATTGAGCTCGTAGTATTGGATTTCTCGTATAATGGTGGATGTGGCTCTTTCAGTTTCAGCTACCTTTCGTTACCTATTTGAAGCTATTTTAAGTATTTATTGAAGTAATTTTTAGATATATGTACATATAAAGATTTTTCAGTTAAAATATGATCGATAGGCTCGATCTGGTAACTACGGTCTGCTGGTATCAGTTGTTTATATTATTATTAATTAAATTAAATTAAATTTCAATAATATAGAAAATCAGTGACAAGTTTTTGGAGAGTAGTTACATTGACTGAGGAGAAATAGTTGCGTTTCGAAACGTTGGAGTTATAATGAATGAAATGGAAAAGTTATAATGAATGGGAAGATTATAATTCTCTCAAATTACGATAAGGACGTAAATCGTGTGAAATATGTATATCGCTTATGCGTAAGCAGAGATCTCTGTGCGTAAGTGCCCTCAGAACACCAATCGTCAACACCGATTTCATTTCAACAACAACATCGTTCTAAAAACACAAAGAATTTAATAAATAAACATAAAGATGAAATAATAATGTTGCGATTAAAAATCACTAGAGTGGGCACTTTAGCCGACTCTAGGTTTTTGTCTTCAAAATGTTGTAATTGAGAATCACTAGAACCGGTACTTGAACCGACTAGATGATAGTTTGAAAATAGGCACACGGCGCTTGTGCCTATCGTCAATGTTGCGATTAAAAATCACTAGAGTGGGCACTTTAGCCGACTCTAGGTTTTTGTCTTCAAAATGTTGTAATTGAGAATCACTAGAACCGGTACTTGAACCGACTAGATGATAGTTTGAAAATAGGCACACGGCACTTGAACCGTGTGTTGTTCCTTTAAAACAAATCCTTGAAAATGAATGTGAAAAAGTACGCGACACTTGAATCGTGACTCGTTCCGTCAAAATAAACGCCTCAATCAATGGTATGATAATGACACCTTTATTGAAATTAGCTTCGACTTATATATTAATTTTATATTCAAATATGTTCAATGTCAGTCTAGTCAGCAATTCGACTCCACGTTAATCAACGGCTCGCAACTCTTTCAATGCCAACGCTCACAGTACGTTGCACTCTTGGTTTTCGGTTACTAGAAATTAAAGTAAAAATATTAGCTGTCGCTGCACTTTGCTGACTAGACTGATATGTATATGATTTGTATTTTACGCAAAACATAACGTAAAAAAACATGATTCTCAACATCCTCCCGCCCGTTGAATATTGTTCAACCTTAAATTTGTATGGAGTATACTGAATTTTGATTTTCTGATTTCATGCGAAGTGGCTTCGGTGGGCCATGACGCTGTTGTCTCATGGTTGATGAAATTGATCGGCTTCTACAACGTAGTTCCGTGATTGGGGGGGAATGTATCTTGATCTTGCGCACATGTAGGTGATATAGTTGATGTATTATCCAAGTGGCTGCTAATAATCCTAAACACAGGGCACTGTAGCTAACGACGTGATGATGAATGGTGTTGTCTTGAAGGGTTTCAGGAAGTGTTATGTCTCTCATTCGATTGTTGAGCTTTTCGAAACTATTTCTTTCTGTTGAGATATTGCCTTCTTCGTCATCCTTGCCTTGAATTGATGTTGATGCATATGACGGTAATAACTGTTGAAATATTCCAAAACGCGTGTAGGAAATATGCATGGTTGATGATATTGAAGAATGTCCCTCAATGCTCATTAGCGCATTTCGACTCGTGCAATTCTCATTTAACTCCAACATTCCGCTCTTGGATAAGGTAATTGTGAAGGACTCTTCATCGCATACGGCTGACATCTCCATTTTTTTGGGAACTGCGAATATCCATTGGTTTTTTTTGCTTGTCGGAATCCATTCCAAACTATTTTCAGAGAACCTAATTTTGCAGCTTGGCGATGTTTTATTTGTGAGCAACATAATTTTACATTTGTACGTCTGGGATTCAATACCATACGTTATTTGTTTGTTTGAGCATATATATTGATCGCTTGAGAGCAGTATGCAAGGTTTCAGTTCATTCCAGGTCATGGGTATGTATTTGTCGTAGTGGAGATTGATGGCTAATATTTCTGTACTAGGCACAATTTTTGCAATAGAATTATTTGTTGCTATTGGAATAGGAATCAAGTTAAGTAGGCGAAAGTATTCCAAACCAACTAATGGAATGGTTATGAGGAAAATGACATGATCTTCTGTTATTGCAGCCTTGGTCTGCATAAATTTGTATAGTTGTAAGAGATCTGCTGAGTCAATAGGAAGAGACAGGCCTGGTGTAAGATGTCTTCTAATTTCCTTGATTTGATTTTTTAGTTGATTTGGTGAAGCCAGCAGTGGGCTGATCCGTCCATGATGTGCATCAGTGAGAACATCAAGAATGTCGGAGTGTGTTTTTCTGAGATTTCCTGCTAATGTTGTTAATTGGATGGTTAGTGATAAGTACCATTGGAAAATATTGTACTGATTGACTTCCTTGCGTACTTCGATTAACTGATTCTGCATACGATTGATGTAAGCCTTGGTGTCGTGTTGTTCTCTTTTGATGATGTTGACTGTTGAGTCTACTATGGACGTTTGATTTTTTAATAACCTTAGTATAAAGTCCTCGTTGGTTTGTACCTTGTTGATAGTAACAGACATTTCTTCTGCGTATTCGTTGTCAAGCACTCCAAATAATGAGCGAGCCATATTTCCAACGATATTAAAGGCTGATCTCTTCTGGCGAGTGCTCGATAAGATTTCGTTGTCAAACTGTAGTTCGTTGCTAATTGAAGAAAAGTAAACTGATAATGCCTGACAAGCCTTATGAGTAGTAACGTTTGCGCAAATGTGCTGTAGAACAGCAGTGCCATTCTTGAATGTTTGCATCTCATTACGAATCGCTGTGAGGTCGTAGAATGCAATCAGTTTCCAGTCTTTGATGGCGATTCTGGTTGTTCCTATGCCTTCGAAGTAGATTCCTGGATTATTCTCAAAGTTTGTTATTTTAATAGGATTTGCGAAAACAATCGGGAATATGAGAAGGCAGATGCACAACAATGTACTAAGTGCCGTTATTTTTCTTTTTCTTGATGGGGTATCTGCATGTTCTCTTGGTGGCTTAGATTTTCTGAATGTAGAAAGCGTTGGAGATTCAGAACAGTCTTGATTTTGGTCGTTATGAAATAATGGAGCTAAGCGATGTATAGGTCGGCGACAAATTCCAGAAGACGTTTTTATATCAACTACACGAACTGCTCCATCGTCGCCCTTAAATACCTTTGTGATTCTGCCAAGTGGCCACTGCAATGGGGGAGTATTGTCTTCCTTGATTATGACAAGCGTTCCTTCTTGCGGGTTTGGTTTTTGATTTCTCCATTTTTGTTTTTGTTGTAACGATGTCAGATATTCGTTGCTCCAGCGTTTCCAGAATTCCTGTTTTAGTTGTGAAACAAGATTCCATCTGCTTAGTAGAGATCCCTTAAATGTAGCACTGTTCCTGTCTACTTGAGATACCAAAGGCTCGCCGATTAAAAAATGACCCGGTGTGAGTGCCGTTAAGTCGTTAGGATCTGTTGACATGGGAGTTATTGGTCGAGAATTGAGGATAGCTTCAATTTCGATAATTACTGTCTCCAATTCTTCATAAGTTAATGACGCTGTGGACGTGCTTTTAATCAGTAGATGTTTAGCTGATTTAACAGCAGCCTCCCATAGTCCTCCAAAATGTGGGGCTCTAGGAGCAATAAATTTGATCTCTATTCCCTTGGTGCTGCATGAGGTAATAATTTGTTGTTGAGCACGTTGCAAAAAGATAGAGTCAGACAGTTCGTGAAGGAGATTCCTGGCACCGACGAAGTTGGTCGCGTTGTCAGAGTAAATAGTTCGGCATCGTCCTCGGCGGCTGATGAACCGTTTGATTGCACCAATGAATGTTTCAGTGGTTAAATCACTGACTAATTCGAGATGCACTGCCTTGGTTGAGAAACAGCAGAAAATGGCTAAGTAGGCCTTGTGTGGCTTTTTACCCCTAATTCTAAAATGTATCCAAAAAGGGCCACAATAATCCACGCCAGATACGAAAAATGGTCTCGTTGGGGTTATGCGATCTGCAGGCAGGTTACCCATTACTTGATTGTATAAGTGAGGTCGAACTCTAGTGCATCTTACACAATTTTGAACGATGTTGCGTGTCATTGATTTTCCCTTCACAATCCAAAAGCGTTGTCTGGATATGGCAAGAAGGGCTTGCGGTCCACAATGTTTATTTTCTTCATGCAACTCTTTTAATATAAGCTTAACTATTGGATCGTTATAGGGCATTAAAAAAGGGTGATTTGCGTCGAATGGTAAACTGGCTGCCCTTAGACGTCCGCCAACACGAACAACATTATTTTCATCTATAAAAGGGGAAAGGCTGGTTATTGAGCTGTCTTTTTTTTAGTAGTTTCTTCTGGGATAGCTGTTCAATTTCGTCGTGGAAGTCCGATTGCTGAATTGTTCGTATGATGAGTAGTAATGATTCTTCTAGTTCCTTCACAGACAATGTTATTTCAGCCGGTGTAGTTGTAGATTTTCGAAGTCTTCGGGCGAAACGCAATATGTACGCGACGATCCTTTGGAGGGTTATAAATGAGCCCTTATGGTTTATTCCATAAATACATTGCTCCATTCCCATTGTTGGTCATGTTGGCGACAAATGTGTGAAACAAAGATGCCGTAGCATTGATCCAACATAATGTGATTTCTGAATCTGTCCAAAGGACAATCTTGGTGTCATGCAGTTTTAAATCCCCCTTTATTCTGTATGTGAGTTCGGCTCCTAAAAGAGCCGCACAGAGCTCTAATCGTGGAATAGTTTGTGTTTTTGTAGGTGCAACTCTAGTTTTTGCGCATAAAAGTTTTACAATTATGTGTTTGTTTTTATATTTTGATCGTAGGTAGACTGCTGCTCCAAATGCCTTCTCTGAAGCGTCTACAAAGGTATGTATCTCCACTGACGTAGGCGTTTCCTTAGAAAGGTCGTATCTATCAATCTTAAGATTATTTAGGTTATTAGATGTATTTCGAAATTTTCGCCATTCATCTTGTAACGATTGAGGAAGAGTATCATCCCAGGACAGTTTCAGTAGCCAGAGCTTCTGGATAAATATTTTTGCAGACACTACCACGGATGCGAGGATTCCTAAAGGATCAAAAATACGCGCTAAGTCTGACGTAACTGAGCGTTTTGTGATTGCGTTTGTATTTGGCATTTGTACGCGTATACTCAGCTGGTCAATCTTTGGAAGCCAGATTACTCCTAATGTCTTTATGCGAGGGATGCCTGAATTGTTGAGGTCTAAATCAACTTCCTGATCTTGCTGTGGAATATTTTGTAGTAATTTATGATGATTAGAGCACCATTTACGCAGTTTGAGACCAACACTAGATAGTATACTTATTAACTGACTTTGTATGTTTGTGGCTTCTGCGAGACTGCTGGCACCACTTAGACAGTCGTCCACGTAGAAGTCGTCAAGAAGTACTTGGGCTCCTGCAGGAAACGTAGGTTTATTTTGGATTGCTAACGTTTGTAAACATTTTGTCGCTTGATAAGGTGCAGACGAAGTTCCATATGTTACTGTGTTTAGGCGATAGTATTTTATTTCTTGGGTTATATCTTCTCTCCAGATAATAAGTTGATATCTTCGATCGTCCTTATGCATTGTTATCTGACGATACATTTTTTCCACGTCCGTTGAGAATGCGTATTTATGCAAGCGGAATCTTAACAAAATTGATAATAATTCGTCTTGGATTGTTGGTCCCGCGTGAAGAATGTCGTTTAATGATAATCCTGTGGAAGTTTTGGCTGAAGCATCGAAGACCACTCGCAATTTTGTAGTGGTGCTATCAGGCTTGACAATTGAATGATGAGGAATAAAGTAGTGTGGGGATGGGATGTCTTCAGCTGCTATTTTTTCCATGTGTTTAAGATCCAGGTATTCCCTCAAGAAACCTTGGTACGCCATCTTTAAGTTGTTATCCTTATTCAAGCGCCTTTCAAGGCTATAAAATCGGTTTAATGCCATTGTTTTTGATTCTCCTAATGCAGTGCCTTCCTCTCGTAATGGTAGCCGTACAACGAATCGACCTTCCGCTGTTCTTGAAAAGGTTTGTTCAAAGTGGTTTTCGCATAGTTTTTCCGACTTTGTCATGATCCTATTGTGGTCATCAAAGTCTTCTAGTGTCCAAAAGCGATCCACAAGTTCGTTGGTGGACTCCTCATCCTTGGTGTATATTGCACATGTAATTGTCGGGTTCGACATGGGATCTACAATGCATCCTGAAATAATCCAGCCTAAAACAGTTTTCTGTAAAATTGGCAGGTTATCACCAATTTTTAATTGCTCTGGTTGAATTAAGTCAAAATAGAATTCTGCCCCGAGGAGTATATCTATTTTACTGGGTTGGTGAAAATTAGGGTCCGCCAGCTCAATGTTTTTTGGCAATAACCAATCGAACGAAGATATTGACTGTGTGGGTTGAGGTGAAACGATTTGGCAAATGACCTGTGCTTCGACTCTTGTTGAGAATCCACCACTTAGCGATTGAAGATTAATATTCACACGTTGAGCTGAGGTTTGACTTTTTCTGCCAATACCTTCAATGCGGAGAGTTGAGGGTTTCGATGATAAATCCAACTTCTTTACTAATCTTTCCGTTACCAAATTTACCTGCGAGCCAGAATCGAGAATTGCCTTGAACTTATGGGATTTACCATTGTTTGATGAAATCATAACCATGGCTGTGGCTAAAATAACAATCTTTTGGTCGTTATCTTGGATGTTGGCAGCTGCTACAGAAGATGGGAAATTATTCGCTTGAGTCTCTTCCTTTGGTGGCGTAATCTTCTGTGGTAGTTCCAAGTGCAACAAGGTATTGTGTTTTTTGTTGCACTTGATGCAACTTCGTGACATGCACTGGCTCGCCATATGACCTGGTTTAAAACAACTGATGCACAGCTTCTCCTTTCGAACGAAATTCAGCCGATCTGATGCTCGTAACTGCAAGAATTTTTGGCAAGCAAATAATGGATGCTGCTTACCCTTACATGATTTACAGGTGACAAACCCTTGATGTGTAGAGGCAGTTGAAGTATGGACTTGTGCACTCTTGTGGTAAATTTGAGATTTATCCTTATGTCCGATTGCTTCCAACGATAGGAAATAAGTCTCCAAGAATTCGAGAAAATGATTAATCTTTGGTATCTCCTTCGGTTTCGATATACTTTGTTCATAGCGAACAAGTGTTTGTTTGTCGAGCTTTTTTGTCAATATGTGTAATAGCAATGGATCCCATGTTGACGTGTCCACCTGAAGATTGTTCAGGGCTAAGAGACATTCCTGCGTTGTGTCCCTTAGACTCTTGACATCGTTTACAGATGAAATTATTGAAGGTTGATCTACGATTTTCTGTATTAATGTAGATGCCAAAATTCTCTTATTGTTGTATCTTTCTTGTAGTAATGTCCAAGCGGTGGCATAGTTTTCCGCTGTTGGAGTGAGATGCCTTATGAGCCGTTCTGCTTCTCCAGACAGATTTGATTTCAAGTAAAACATCTTTTGGATAATTGGTATTGGTTGACGATCTACAACTTGTGAAAATAGATCGTAAAACTGGCGCCAATGAATATAATCTCCCTTAAACTTAGGGATTTCTATTTTGGGCAGATGTACTGTATTATGCACGGTTGAGTCAGCTGCAATAGAAGAGGTTGACTGCTGATTGTGTGCATCTGGTTCAGCGAAAATGGAAAGATCAATGAGTAATTGTTGTGCTCTTTCTTCCATATCTATATAATTTTGTTGATTGTAGCCTGACTTTTCAGGATTTTCCAATTGTCCCCATAATTCATCATTTAAAGCTTCGATTTGATGCCAAGTCTGACTAATTGTTTTTATTTTAATTTCATAGAATTGTCGTGGTTGATTTTGTAGACTGATTGGAAGTGCTGAAATTAGTCGTTCCAAAGCTGCCATTCTAACCGATAATTTTCTCAAAATGATCGTTGACTGGTTGTTGTTTGTGCCTGTGGATCCAACTTGCTTGTTGTCATCATTCGTTTCCTTCGATAAATTTCCATGGGTAACCTTGGCAGTGTTTTCGTCGGAGTTAATGATGGATTCAGCTTGATTGTTGCCTTCGAATGCCTTACTTGAAAATTCTCCTTGAATATCCTTAGCAATAGTCTGCAACCTTGCAATTTCTTCTTGAAACGTTTGTGTATATGTTTCTACCAATGTCAATATTTGCTTATAGTAATCAGATGTGAAATATTCGTGTTCCATTGGAGGATCCTCAACCATCCGAATCTGATTGTCGGTTGCTTCAAATTCATCCCAAGTGGTCTGTAAGCGCTGTAAACGATTGGTGTAATACGTGATATTTTTACGTTCAGTAGAATCCTTTTTAAAATTTCGGATCAATTGCTGAATTTGGCCTCCAGTGACCACTTGAGCCGCTGCCAGATGATTGAATAATTCCATAATGATTCTTTATTCTTTCAAGACGTGTCCTAGTATCACGTCGGGGTCACCAAAAATGTTGCGATTAAAAATCACTAGAGTGGGCACTTTAGCCGACTCTAGGTTTTTGTCTTCAAAATGTTGTAATTGAGAATCACTAGAACCGGTACTTGAACCAACTAGATGATAGTTTGAAAATAGGCACACGGCACTTGTGCCTATCGTCAATGTTGCGATTAAAAATCACTAGAGTGGGCACTTTAGCCGACTCTAGGTTTTTGTCTTCAAAATGTTGTAATTGAGAATCACTAGAACCGGTACTTGAACCGACTAGATGATAGTTTGAAAATAGGCACACGGCACTTGAACCGTGTGTTGTTCCTTTAAAACAAATCCTTGAAAATGAATGTGAAAAAGTACGCGACACTTGAATCGTGACTCGTTCCGTCAAAATAAACGCCTCAATCAATGGTATGATAATGACACCTTTATTGAAATTAGCTTCGACTTATATATTAATTTTATATTCAAATATGTTCAATGTCAGTCTAGTCAGCAATTCGACTCCACGTTAATCAACGGCTCGCAACTCTTTCAATGCCAACGCTCACAGTACGTTGCACTCTTGGTTTTCGGTTACTAGAAATTAAAGTAAAAATATTAGCTGTCGCTGCACTTTGCTGACTAGACTGATATGTATATGATTTGTATTTTACGCAAAACATAACGTAAAAAAACATGATTCTCAACATCCTCCCGCCCGTTGAATATTGTTCAACCTTAAATTTGTATGGAGTATACTGAATTTTGATTTTCTGATTTCATGCGAAGTGGCTTCGGTGGGCCATGACGCTGTTGTCTCATGGTTGATGAAATTGATCGGCTTCTACAACGTAGTTCTGTGATTGGGGGGGAATGTATCTTGATCTTGCGCACATGTAGGTGATATAGTTGATGTATTATCCAAGTGGCTGCTAATAATCCTAAACACAGGGCACTGTAGCTAACGACGTGATGATGAATGGTGTTGTCTTGAAGGGTTTCAGGAAGTGTTATGTCTCTCATTCGATTGTTGAGCTTTTCGAAACTATTTCTTTCTGTTGAGATATTGCCTTCTTCGTCATCCTTGCCTTGAATTAATGTTGATGCATATGACGGTAATAACTGTTGAAATATTCCAAAACGCGTGTAGGAAATATGCATGGTTGATGATATTGAAGAATGTCCCTCAATGCTCATTAGCGCATTTCGACTCGTGCAATTCTCATTTAACTCCAACATTCCGCTCTTGGATAAGGTAATTGTGAAGGACTCTTCATCGCATACGGCTGACATCTCCATTTTTTTGGGAACTGCGAATATCCATTGGTTTTTTTGCTTGTCGGAATCCATTCCAAACTATTTTCAGAGAACCTAATTTTGCAGCTTGGCGATGTTTTATTTGTGAGCAACATAATTTCACATTTGTACGTCTGGGATTCAATACCATACGTTATTTGTTTGTTTGAGCATATATATTGATCGCTTGAGAGCAGTATGCAAGGTTTCAGTTCATTCCAGGTCATGGGTATGTATTTGTCGTAGTGGAGATTGATGGCTAATATTTCTGTACTAGGCACAATTTTTGCAATAGAATTATTTGTTGCTATTGGAATAGGAATCAAGTTAAGTAGGCGAAAGTATTCCAAACCAACTAATGGAATGGTTATGAGGAAAATGACATGATCTTCTGTTATTGCAGCCTTGGTCTGCATAAATTTGTATAGTTGTAAGAGATCTGCTGAGTCAATAGGAAGAGACAGGCCTGGTGTAAGATGTCTTCTAATTTCCTTGATTTGATTTTTTAGTTGATTTGGTGAAGCCAGCAGTGGGCTGATCCGTCCATGATGTGCATCAGTGAGAACATCAAGAATGTCGGAGTGTGTTTTTCTGAGATTTCCTGCTAATGTTGTTAATTGGATGGTTAGTGATCCAAGTACCATTGGAAAATATTGTACTGATTGACTTCCTTGCGTACTTCGATTAACTGATTCTGCATACGATTGATGTAAGCCTTGGTGTCGTGTTGTTCTCTTTTGATGATGTTGACTGTTGAGTCTACTATGGACGTTTGATTTTTTAATAACCTTAGTATAAAGTCCTCGTTGGTTTGTACCTTGTTGATAGTAACAGACATTTCTTCTGCGTATTCGTTGTCAAGCACTCCAAATAATGAGCGAGCCATATTTCCAACGATATTAAAGGCTGATCTCTTCTGGCGAGTGCTCGATAAGATTTCGTTGTCAAACTGTAGTTCGTTGCTAATTGAAGAAAAGTAAACTGATAATGCCTGACAAGCCTTATGAGTAGTAACGTTTGCGCAAATGTGCTGTAGAACAGCAGTGTCATTCTTGAATGTTTGCATCTCATTACGAATCGCTGTGAGGTCGTAGAATGCAATCAGTTTCCAGTCTTTGATGGCGATTCTGGTTGTTCCTATGCCTTCGAAGTAGATTCCTGGATTATTCTCAAAGTTTGTTATTTTAATAGGATTTGCGAAAACAATCGGGAATATGAGAAGGCAGATGCACAACAATGTACTAAGTGCCGTTATTTTTCTTTTTCTTGATGGGGTATCTGCATGTTCTCTTGGTGGCTTAGATTTTCTGAATGTAGAAAGCGTTGGAGATTCAGAACAGTCTTGATTTTGGTCGTTATGAAATAATGGAGCTAAGCGATGTATAGGTCGGCGACAAATTCCAGAAGACGTTTTTATATCAACTACACGAACTGCTCCATCGTCGCCCTTAAATACCTTTGTGATTCTGCCAAGTGGCCACTGCAATGGGGGAGTATTGTCTTCCTTGATTATGACAAGCGTTCCTTCTTGCGGGTTTGGTTTTTGATTTCTCCATTTTTGTTTTTGTTGTAACGATGTCAGATATTCGTTGCTCCAGCGTTTCCAGAATTCCTGTTTTAGTTGTGAAACAAGATTCCATCTGCTTAGTAGAGATCCCTTAAATGTAGCACTGTTCCTGTCTACTTGAGATACCAAAGGCTCGCCGATTAAAAAATGACCCGGTGTGAGTGCCGTTAAGTCGTTAGGATCTGTTGACATGGGAGTTATTGGTCGAGAATTGAGGATAGCTTCAATTTCGATAATTACTGTCTCCAATTCTTCATAAGTTAATGACGCTGTGGACGTGCTTTTAATCAGTAGATGTTTAGCTGATTTAACAGCAGCCTCCCATAGTCCTCCAAAATGTGGGGCTCTAGGAGGAATAAATTTGAACTCTATTCCCTTGGTGCTGCATGAGGTAATAATTTGTTGTTGAGCACGTTGCAAAAAGATAGAGTCAGACAGTTCGTGAAGGAGATTCCTGGCACCGACGAAGTTGGTCGCGTTGTCAGAGTAAATAGTTCGGCATCGTCCTCGGCGGCTGATGAACCGTTTGATTGCACCAATGAATGTTTCAGTGGTTAAATCACTGACTAATTCGAGATGCACTGCCTTGGTTGAGAAACAGCAGAAAATGGCTAAGTAGGCCTTGTGTGGCTTTTTACCCCTAATTCTAAAATGTATCCAAAAAGGGCCACAATAATCCACGCCAGATACGAAAAATGGTCTCGTTGGGGTTATGCGATCTGCAGGCAGGTTACCCATTACTTGATTGTATAAGTGAGGTCGAACTCTAGTGCATCTTACACAATTTTGAACGATGTTGCGTGTCATTGATTTTCCCTTCACAATCCAAAAGCGTTGTCTGGATATGGCAAGAAGGGCTTGCGGTCCACAATGTTTATTTTCTTCATGCAACTCTTTTAATATAAGCTTAACTATTGGATCGTTATAGGGCATTAAAAAAGGGTGATTTGCGTCGAATGGTAAACTGGCTGCCCTTAGACGTCCGCCAACACGAACAACATTATTTTCATCTATAAAAGGGGAAAGGCTGGTTATTGAGCTGTCTTTTTTTTAGTAGTTTCTTCTGGGATAGCTGTTCAATTTCGTCGTGGAAGTCCGATTGCTGAATTGTTCGTATGATGAGTAGTAATGATTCTTCTAGTTCCTTCACAGACAATGTTATTTCAGCCGGTGTAGTTGTAGATTTTCGAAGTCTTCGGGCGAAACGCAATATGTACGCGACGATCCTTTGGAGGGTTATAAATGAGCCCTTATGGTTTATTCCATAAATACATTGCTCCATTCCCATTGTTGGTCATGTTGGCGACAAATGTGTGAAACAAAGATGCCGTAGCATTGATCCAACATAATGTGATTTCTGAATCTGTCCAAAGGACAATCTTGGTGTCATGCAGTTTTAAATCCCCCTTTATTCTGTATGTGAGTTCGGCTCCTAAAAGAGCCGCACAGAGCTCTAATCGTGGAATAGTTTGTGTTTTTGTAGGTGCAACTCTAGTTTTTGCGCATAAAAGTTTTACAATTATGTGTTTGTTTTTATATTTTGATCGTAGGTAGACTGCTGCTCCAAATGCCTTCTCTGAAGCGTCTACAAAGGTATGTATCTCCACTGACGTAGGCGTTTCCTTAGAAAGGTCGTATCTATCAATCTTAAGATTATTTAGGTTATTAGATGTATTTCGAAATTTTCGCCATTCATCTTGTAACGATTGAGGAAGAGTATCATCCCAGGACAGTTTCAGTAGCCAGAGCTTCTGGATAAATATTTTTGCAGACACTACCACGGATGCGAGGATTCCTAAAGGATCAAAAATACGCGCTAAGTCTGACGTAACTGAGCGTTTTGTGATTGCGTTTGTATTTGGCATTTGTACGCGTATACTCAGCTGGTCAATCTTTGGAAGCCAGATTACTCCTAATGTCTTTATGCGAGGGATGCCTGAATTGTTGAGGTCTAAATCAACTTCCTGATCTTGCTGTGGAATATTTTGTAGTAATTTATGATGATTAGAGCACCATTTACGCAGTTTGAGACCAACACTAGATAGTATACTTATTAACTGACTTTGTATGTTTGTGGCTTCTGCGAGACTGCTGGCACCACTTAGACAGTCGTCCACGTAGAAGTCGTCAAGAAGTACTTGGGCTCCTGCAGGAAACGTAGGTTTATTTTGGATTGCTAACGTTTGTAAACATTTTGTCGCTTGATAAGGTGCAGACGAAGTTCCATATGTTACTGTGTTTAGGCGATAGTATTTTATTTCTTGGGTTATATCTTCTCTCCAGATAATAAGTTGATATCTTCGATCGTCCTTATGCATTGTTATCTGACGATACATTTTTTCCACGTCCGTTGAGAATGCGTATTTATGCAAGCGGAATCTTAACAAAATTGATAATAATTCGTCTTGGATTGTTGGTCCCGCGTGAAGAATGTCGTTTAATGATAATCCTGTGGAAGTTTTGGCTGAAGCATCGAAGACCACTCGCAATTTTGTAGTGGTGCTATCAGGCTTGACAATTGAATGATGAGGAATAAAGTAGTGTGGGGATGGGATGTCTTCAGCTGCTATTTTTTCCATGTGTTTAAGATCCAGGTATTCCCTCAAGAAACCTTGGTACGCCATCTTTAAGTTGTTATCCTTATTCAAGCGCCTTTCAAGGCTATAAAATCGGTTTAATGCCATTGTTTTTGATTCTCCTAATGCAGTGCCTTCCTCTCGTAATGGTAGCCGTACAACGAATCGACCTTCCGCTGTTCTTGAAAAGGTTTGTTCAAAGTGGTTTTCGCATAGTTTTTCCGACTTTGTCATGATCCTATTGTGGTCATCAAAGTCTTCTAGTGTCCAAAAGCGATCCACAAGTTCGTTGGTGGACTCCTCATCCTTGGTGTATATTGCACATGTAATTGTCGGGTTCGACATGGGATCTACAATGCATCCTGAAATAATCCAGCCTAAAACAGTTTTCTGTAAAATTGGCAGGTTATCACCAATTTTTAATTGCTCTGGTTGAATTAAGTCAAAATAGAATTCTGCCCCGAGGAGTATATCTATTTTACTGGGTTGGTGAAAATTAGGGTCCGCCAGCTCAATGTTTTTTGGCAATAACCAATCGAACGAAGATATTGACTGTGTGGGTTGAGGTGAAACGATTTGGCAAATGACCTGTGCTTCGACTCTTGTTGAGAATCCACCACTTAGCGATTGAAGATTAATATTCACACGTTGAGCTGAGGTTTGACTTTTTCTGCCAATACCTTCAATGCGGAGAGTTGAGGGTTTCGATGATAAATCCAACTTCTTTACTAATCTTTCCGTTACCAAATTTACCTGCGAGCCAGAATCGAGAATTGCCTTGAACTTATGGGATTTACCATTGTTTGATGAAATCATAACCATGGCTGTGGCTAAAATAACAATCTTTTGGTCGTTATCTTGGATGTTGGCAGCTGCTACAGAAGATGGGAAATTATTCGCTTGAGTCTCTTCCTTTGGTGGCGTAATCTTCTGTGGTAGTTCCAAGTGCAACAAGGTATTGTGTTTTTTGTTGCACTTGATGCAACTTCGTGACATGCACTGGCTCGCCATATGACCTGGTTTAAAACAACTGATGCACAGCTTCTCCTTTCGAACGAAATTCAGCCGATCTGATGCTCGTAACTGCAAGAATTTTTGGCAAGCAAATAATGGATGCTGCTTACCCTTACATGATTTACAGGTGACAAACCCTTGATGTGTAGAGGCAGTTGAAGTATGGACTTGTGCACTCTTGTGGTAAATTTGAGATTTATCCTTATGTCCGATTGCTTCCAACGATAGGAAATAAGTCTCCAAGAATTCGAGAAAATGATTAATCTTTGGTATCTCCTTCGGTTTCGATATACTTTGTTCATAGCGAACAAGTGTTTGTTTGTCGAGCTTTTTTGTCAATATGTGTAATAGCAATGGATCCCATGTTGACGTGTCCACCTGAAGATTGTTCAGGGCTAAGAGACATTCCTGCGTTGTGTCCCTTAGACTCTTGACATCGTTTACAGATAAAATTATTGAAGGTTGATCTACGATTTTCTGTATTAATGTAGATGCCAAAATTCTCTTATTGTTGTATCTTTCTTGTAGTAATGTCCAAGCGGTGGCATAGTTTTCCGCTGTTGGAGTGAGATGCCTTATGAGCCGTTCTGCTTCTCCAGACAGATTTGATTTCAAGTAAAACATCTTTTGGATAATTGGTATTGGTTGACGATCTACAACTTGTGAAAATAGATCGTAAAACTGGCGCCAATGAATATAATCTCCCTTAAACTTAGGGATTTCTATTTTGGGCAGATGTACTGTATTATGCACGGTTGAGTCAGCTGCAATAGAAGAGGTTGACTGCTGATTGTGTGCATCTGGTTCAGCGAAAATGGAAAGATCAATGAGTAATTGTTGTGCTCTTTCTTCCATATCTATATAATTTTGTTGATTGTAGCCTGACTTTTCAGGATTTTCCAATTGTCCCCATAATTCATCATTTAAAGCTTCGATTTGATGCCAAGTCTGACTAATTGTTTTTATTTTAATTTCATAGAATTGTCGTGGTTGATTTTGTAGACTGATTGGAAGTGCTGAAATTAGTCGTTCCAAAGCTGCCATTCTAACCGATAATTTTCTCAAAATGATCGTTGACTGGTTGTTGTTTGTGCCTGTGGATCCAACTTGCTTGTTGTCATCATTCGTTTCCTTCGATAAATTTCCATGGGTAACCTTGGCAGTGTTTTCGTCGGAGTTAATGATGGATTCAGCTTGATTGTTGCCTTCGAATGCCTTACTTGAAAATTCTCCTTGAATATCCTTAGCAATAGTCTGCAACCTTGCAATTTCTTCTTGAAACGTTTGTGGATATGTTTCTACCAATGTCAATATTTGCTTATAGTAATCAGATGTGAAATATTCGTGTTCCATTGGAGGATCCTCAACCATCCGAATCTGATTGTCGGTTGCTTCAAATTCATCCCAAGTGGTCTGTAAGCGCTGTAAACGATTGGTGTAATACGTGATATTTTTACGTTCAGTAGAATCCTTTTTAAAATTTCGGATCAATTGCTGAATTTGGCCTCCAGTGACCACTTGAGCCGCTGCCAGATGATTGAATAATTCCATAATGATTCTTTATTCTTTCAAGACGTGTCCTAGTATCACGTCGGGGTCACCAAAAATGTTGCGATTAAAAATCACTAGAGTGGGCACTTTAGTCGACTCTAGGTTTTTGTCTTCAAAATGTTGTAATTGAGAATCACTAGAACCGGTACTTGAACCAACTAGATGATAGTTTGAAAATAGGCACACGGCACTTGTGCCTATCGTCAATGTTGCGATTAAAAATCACTAGAGTGGGCACTTTAGCCGACTCTAGGTTTTTGTCTTCAAAATGTTGTAATTGAGAATCACTAGAACCGGTACTTGAACCGACTAGATGATAGTTTGAAAATAGGCACACGGCACTTGAACCGTGTGTTGTTCCTTTAAAACAAATCCTTGAAAATGAATGTGAAAAAGTACGCGACACTTGAATCGTGACTCGTTCCGTCAAAATAAACGCCTCAGTCAATGGTATGATAATGACACCTTTATTGAAATTAGCTTCGACTTATATATTAATTTTATATTCAAATATGTTCAATGTCAGTCTAGTCAGTAATTCGACTCCACGTTAATCAACGGCTCGCAACTCTTTCAATGCCAACGCTCACAGTACGTTGCACTCTTGGTTTTCGGTTACTAGAAATTAAAGTAAAAATATTAGCTGTCGCTGCACTTTGCTGACTAGACTGATATGTATATGATTTGTATTTTACGCAAAACATAACGTAAAAAACATGATTCTCAACAAATAATTACAAACTCAGACAAAGGAAAGAAAACAGTCATAATGTATAAAAAACAATACCTAACAAAAATGTCAAAATTACTAGATGACAAAAACACCTACAAAATAATTAGAACAGACACAACCGAGAAACTACGAAAAATCAACAATGAAATTGTTAATCAATTATATAAATATGAACACATAGACAAGAAACAAAAACTACAACTATCAAGTTCTGCAGTCAAAGCACCAAGAATATATGGCCTCCCAAAATTACATAAACCAGATATCCCGTTAAGACCAATAGCATCGTCCAACGATGTCCCGTGTTACAAATTATCTAAATACATAGGAGTAATTCTAAAAAATATTATCTCTAAAAAATACAACATAAAAAACTCATCACAACTTAAGGAACAAATAAAGAATATCACATTAGAGGAAGGAGAAATTATGATTTCCTTTGATGCCACATCACTTTTTACAAACATTCCAATACACTCAGCAATTAAAATAATTATGAATAAATGGCACATGATAGTGTGGCAACACACACTAAAATACAAAAACCACAATTTCCAAAAATTATACAATTCTGCCTAAAAGACAATAATTACTTCACTTTTACCAATACCATATACAACCAAGTTTTTGGAATGCCAATGGGTAACCAATTATAACCGACAATAGCCGACATAACAATGGATGATATATGTATTTGATTTCACAATAGAAGAACTAAAAAAAGAGAACATAACAATAAAATACTTCGTAAAATACGTTGACGACATTTTTGCTATCATTAAAAAAGAAAACAAAAACAAAATTTTTAAAACACTAAACCAATATCATAATAGAATACAATTCACATATGAAGAGGAGGTTAACAATATTTTACCATTTTTAGATACTATTATGCATAGAAAAAACAACAACATATTAATGAATTGGTACAAAAAACCTATAGCATCAGGAAGATTAATTAATTTCTTATCAACGCAACCTTTACACCAAAAACTCAACACAGCTAAAAACCTTATAAACAAAATATTTAAAATAAGTGATTCCCAGTTCGAAAAAGAAAACATGAAAAACATTAAATCCATCCTAAAATCTAACAATTATCCTGACAGTACTATTAACCACATATTAAGAAGCTGCAAACAAAACAAGGATTACAATAAAGAAAGAACACAAGAGGCTAACAACAATACAACAACAAAAAAATACTTCAGCATAGCTTACATACCTAACTTAACAACAACAGATAAACTAAAAGAAATAATAAACAAAGATAACATAATTTTTGCACATAAACCAAACATTCACTTAAAAACTTATTCTCAAACACTAAAGACAAAATACCTAAAAACAAACAAAATAACGTGTAAATATCAAATAACATGTAAAGGAAATAAAAAAGAAAATTGCAACAAAGTATATATAGGGACGACAAAACGCACATTAGAAACCAGAATAAAAGAACACCAAAAAGACATCAAAAACTTAAAACAAACCACAGCATTAAGTCAGCACGTAATCAAACATAACCACACCATAGATTTCGAAAACACAAAAATTTTAGACAAAGAAAACAAACACAACACCCGGTACACATTGGAAAGTCTACGAATACAACAAAAACTAAATAGAACGATCAACCACAAAGAAGACGTCGACAAAATCAGTAAAATTTACAGTATTGCTTTAAAAAAGTAACAACACAATCAGACAAAGGCCAACATCGGCTTAGCAAACACAACGAACGTATCAATAATTCTCACAATAGTTTTAAAAAATAGTAAGTTTAAGCAAATAAACTTTTTTAGTGTAATAACAAAAGAAATCATTAAAATAAAAAACCCCTGATGAAGTGGAAAACAAGTTCACGAAACGTTGGGTAAAAACGATAAACCGTATTTGATTAACAAATACATAAAGACCTCCAGCCCAAGTTGAACAAAAAATTTTAAAAAAAAAATTGTTTCAACAAAACCCACCACCTACACAAAAAGAAGGTCACTACAACCATAATCAAACAACATCGTTCTTTTGATGCATATAATTCGTAGAAGATTCATATTCATGCAGTTTTATTGCGGCATTAGATTTGCAATATACATATATGTATATGTATATAATACAAAAAATTTAATAAAGTTAATTATTTTGACTAAGATTAGTTAATTTCACGCCTCAATCACGGCTAACTCGTCAAATGTTCCTATGCCGCCGATTAACTTACAATAAACGACCATGCGTACAGCTAAAATTATGTTGTTGTAAATTGCCAGTCCTAAAATAATACCAATCAATATGAATTGGGCCTTATTCCCAAAGGGCGAAAAGTTTCTATGTAGGAGACGCCTAGCTCGAGTTCCAGCTTGGCCTTTGCAAACTTTGCAAAATGCGGCCTATATGGTGTTCACATAAAATTATTTAATAGGATTTAAGCTAAATACGGATTTAGAAGCGAAATCCTGACATAAATCCCATTGAATTACGAATGGAGTATATCCCATTGAAGTTGGTGTTGTGGATTTAACTATAATCGAGGAAATTTTTTCATTTAGCAGTTCACAACCCTGATTCGAAGTCCGAAATACTTAGCCATTTAGCTTCGTCTCTCTCTACCACTGATGCAGTAGAAAGAGATAAATTATATACACAATCAATCTGTCAAAATCACTATAAACAAAAATTGTTCAAAATAAAAGACCACGAAGATTGCTTTGTTCATATTATTTCATTTTAGAAAAAAAATGTTGGAAATAAAAGACCGCGAAAGCAACCTGGAGCCGAATTCTGAGATTCTCTAATGCTTAATCTCCACCGCCAAACAAATATAAACGAATTTTAGTGAAATTTAGCTACAATTGCGACTCTCAGTACTTGGAATTTCCAATTTTGCTTCACTAAGCCTAAACATTATAGAGACTGAACGCAAACTTAACGAAAGCATGTTTGACATTTTTTTTTGGCTAAAAATCGCAAACAGTAACCAAAATCCCGAATCTAACTTCCGAAAAGCTATTTTTTTTTAGATAAATCGTGGAATTTTTAGCGGTAAGGTTTATGGTAATGCTAATTTGTCAATTTCTTTTTAAAGAGATTGAGTTTACTTATTTTTAGATTATTATACATACTTATTTGAGCAGAAAACTTGTTTGGTTGAATACTTGGAGGAGCACCGCGAATAAACTTCAAGAAATTTATGATCAGTGTCAATGTTTTCAAGGCAAACATTTTTATAAAAATTGAAAAAATTTTGAAAGTATACAGGGAAAATGTGTTTTTCCCTTCGCTTAAAACCGATAGAACGGCCTTTTTTTACTATTCACACTGCCAAAAATCAGAACTCTTTTATTTTTAAAATTTTTCGCCCCATTAAACCTAACTCATAAAACTTGACAACGTTTATAAAAAGTTCCGAGCAACTGCTCAGGGTCCAGGTTCTTTTAAATTTATGAACGACTCTGACGTAAAAGGTATTACCGAACAGTGGAGTGCCCTGGCAGTGGTTTTAAACTCCATAGGGGGAGCCGTAAAGAATGGAGACAGCTGGAAAAGGGCTTGGGTTTATATGAGCTAAGAAGCATTTCGAATTTTTCTATTCAGTTTTGAAATAAAAATATAATGTTCATGTCTTCTTTCTTAATTTGCAAATTACGTGTTTGGCAATTCATTTTAATTCTTCTTTATAATTGTACAATATATAAATTATAATTACAACACAAAAACTAGTCAACGCAAATCAATCAATCACTTTTATAAACTAACATGTGATAAACAAAAATTTGACACAATGGCTCCAGGAGCCGGATTCTGAGATTATCTTAGCTAAAACTAAAACTCTATCGCTAAGATGCTAAAAATAAACTGACCGTAAATGTAAGCGATGTTGCCAAAATCCGATTCTGAGTCTTTAGTTGCTTAGCTAAAAATTCCTTTTGTTCTACTCGCTACCGTGCCGCTCTTTTAGCGATGTGTCAAATTTTTGTTTATCACATGTTAGTTTATAAAAGTGATTGATTGATTTGCGTTGACTAGTTTTTGTGCTGTAATTATAATTTATATATTGTACAATTATAAAGAAGAATTAAATGAATTGCCAAACACGTAATTTGCAAATTAAGAAAGAAGACATGAACATTATATTTTTATTTCAAAACTGAATAGAAAAATTCCAAATGCTTCTTAGCTCATATAAACCCAAGCCCTTTTCCAGCTGTCTCCATTCTTTACGGCTCCCCCTATGGAGTTTAAAACCACTGCCAGGGCACTCCACTGTTCGGTAATACTTTTTACGTCAGAGTCGTTCATAAATTTAAAAAAACCTGGACCCTGAGCAGTTGCTCGGAACTTTTTTCAAACGTTGCCAAGTTTTATGAGTTAGGTTTAATGGGGCGAAAAATTTTAAAAATAAAAGAGTTCTGATTTTTTGCAGTGTGAATAGTAAAAAAAGGCCGTTCTATCGGTTTTAAGCGAAGGGAAAAACACATTTTCCCTGTATACTTTCAAAATTTTTTCAATTTTTATAAAAATTTTTGCCTTGAAAACATTGACACTGTTCATAAATTTCTTGAAGTTTATTCGCGGTGCTCCTCCAAGTATTCCACCAAACAAGTTTTCTGCTCAAATAAGTATGTAAGTATGTAAGTATGTATAAGTATCTCTTTAAAAAGAGATTGAGTTTACTTCAATCTCTGCAAAGTAATATTAATTATATTAATTTAAAAGGAACAACTTAAGAATACGTGCCAAACGCCGATTTTTTTCAAAAATTTTTTACCGTTATATTTAAACGTAAGGACCGGAAGTAGCCATTTCTTTTCCGGCGGAAGTCAGCCATCTTGAATCTAGAAGCCTTCAAAGTGTAACCACTTAAAGGTTGATATCTTAAAAACTAAAAGAGATATTATGACAAATAATATCGCGCGATTTTTCTGAAAAATTTTTCGCCTGCGTCGCTATTTTAATAAGGCTAAAAGTTTAAAATTTAAAATAGCGCGAATTTATCCTTTTAAGGAAATTTAAAATGGAAGAAAGAAGCAGATATGTTTTCTGAATTTTTTAAAATGGCCGGGCGTCTTTACAATCCCCTCTGCCCAACATTACTGAGAAGGAAAATGAAGATCTCGAATCTGATTACGAAATTTTTGTAGATTAATTTTTATACCCTACACCCGAAGGGACCAGCTCAGAATCACCTCCTGAGTCGACTTAGCCATGTCCGTCCCTCTGTCTGTCTGTCTGTCTGTCTGTAGAAATCACGATTACGGGAGAACGAATAGAGCTAACGCCATAAATTCGGTACAAATATTCCTTGTCACCATAGGCTCTTTGGTATTAAAAATGGAGAAAATCGGTCCAGTACCACGCCTACTTTTTATAGAAAACATGAATTTTTCCTTGCTTTTAGCTCAATTTCTCAGCTTGTAGAGCGAGTTTAAAGCTAAAATTTCATTCCCGAGTCCATGGTGTCAAACTTAAATACACTCCCAAAAAGGGGCGTGGTACGCCCACTGGTGACAAAAATCACGGTAAGAGAAGAACAAATGGAGATATAGTCTTGAGATTTGCCACGATTCTCGCATTCTCTTCTCTTCTCCTAAAATATTCTAAAAAACAAGTAAAGGCGTTAACTTCGGCCTGGCCGAAGGTTATATACCCTACACCCGTATCTGTCGAAGTTACGATAAAAAGTAGGCGGGTGACGCCCAGTTTCATTCAATTTACAGATAGTAAATTTTGATATATTAACTCATTTACAGCACCGCTTTTCTCAACAAACACCTCATTATATGGTATGGTATACCAGTGGGCGTGTCACGCCCATTTTCTGTGAGATAACTTTTTATTTTATTATTTTTTAGAATATTTTTAAGAGAATATTTGTGCCAAATCTCAAGACTATATCTCCATTCGTTCTTCTCTAATCGTGATTTTCGTCGCCAGTGGGCGGATCACGCCCATTTTTGGGAGTGTCTTTAAGTTTGAGAACATGGATTCAGGAATGACATTTTAGCTTTAAACTCGCTTTACAAGCTGAGAAATTGTGCTAAAAGCACGGGGAAATTCATACTTTCTATAAAAAGTAGGCGTGGCACTAGACCGATTGTCTCCATTTTCAATTCAAAACAGCCTATGGCGACAAAGAATATTCGTACCAAATTTTATGGCGGTAGCTCTATTCGTTCTCCCGTAATCGTGATTTCTGCAGACAGACAGACAGACAGACAGAAGGACGGACATGGCTAAATCGAATCAGGAGGTGATTCTGAGCCAGAATATATATACTTTTCTATACCTGCCACGCCTCCTTTAATGTGTTACAAACGAAAGAACAAAGTGAATATACCCTCATCCCTTCGGGTGTAGGGTATAATAATAATAAAATAAAAAGTTATCTCACATAAAATGGGCGTGACACGCCCACCGGTATACCATACCATATAATGAGGTGTTTGTTGAGAAAAACGGTGCTGTAAAAATTAGTTACTATATCAAAATTTTCTATATGTAAATGAAATTAAAGTGGGCGTCAGCCGCCTACTTTTTATCGTCACTTCGACAGATACGGGTGTAGGGTATGTGAGGTTCGACCAGGCCGAAGTTAACGCTCTTACTTGTTTTAAATTGATACCATCATGTATTCGTTTAGGAGAAAAAATTGTTAATTTAAAAAAGATTTGGACAATTTTCCAAAAAAGCCGTTACAACTTTTTTTCGGTTGCGTATACGAAAAAAAAACCAAATAATATTTAAAAATATTTAACATATGTATATTAAGCTAAATAAAACTATCTTTCTAACGGTATATTATTTGTCATAATATCTCTTTTAGTTTTTAGGATATCAACCTTTAAGTGGTTACACTTTGAAGTATTCTAGATCCAAGATGGCTGACTTCCGCCGGAAAAGAAATGGCTACTTCCGGTCCTTACGTTTAAATATAACAGTAAAAAATTTTTGAAAAAAATCGGCGTTTGCCACGGATTCTTAAGTTGTTCCTTTTAAATTAATATAATTAATATTACTTTGCAGAAACGAAGAAGTCGACTCACGCATTTCTACAATTGTCGTACGCGGCGCTGCCGATAATTTCATTGGTGACATTGAACGAGCCATTGATGATAACGATAATAATTTGAACGAACTTTTTCGTGATGGCCGCTAGGTGCCCGGTGCTCGTGCCACTGAAATTGAACTTACCACCCATCTAGCGGCATACGCTGACACACTCCCCGGATTGGAGCAATATGCTGTGGGAAAATTCGCGGTTGCTTTGAAAGTATTTTCGAAGGCATTAGCAAAGAATATTTGTTATTTTCAGGCCTTTTTTAGGCCTCAGGCCTCAGGTTATTTTTAGGCCTATCCAAAAGAAAAGGAACGTTACTTTGCCTGCTTGCTAGTAAACAATTCCGATAAAATTAAAGTGTAGAATTTCACAAATAAAATCGATTTATATTAAGAAAAACTTGGCTTTCTTTATTTTTTATATTTATATGCTTTACTTTAGATATATAATTGTAAAAATCTTGTAGGAATCTGGCATAAGAACATTTAAGATTACAACAATATTTAATAAACTAATTTTTGGCTGCGCACCAAATTGGGCTGCAGACACGTTAGTTAGGCCCTCATAAACACAGTTCAACATCTGCTTCACTGATTTGCAACTCCTTGGTAAGCGTTTTAAAAGACATCTCCGGATTACTCTTAGCCAACAGCATGAATGTCAGCAAATGCATTTTCTTCATGTTTTGCTCATGATTGAAGCCCTGGGACGTTACGAACTCCTTGTGATCCTCATAGAATTGTATATAGGATGGCAATTTATCCAGCACAAAAATCGAGTAGATCGTGTATTATGTCCCCTTCTAGGAAATACACTGGTTTAAATGCCAGAAATGGATTCAATAAAAATTTTTTGGAATCGGCCAAGGCAATGACAACACATTTCATACCATCTTCTACATCTACATGTTTCTGGTAATTTAAACATTACTTTGGCGTAAAGGACAAGATTTGTATCCTTAGTAACATCATGCAGAAGACGGTAAAGTTTTTGCTTTTGTTTTTATTTTCAAAAGTATAGAAAAAATATCTACATAATTTACATACAATATTTACATACAATTCTTAAGAATTAAGAAATCTTATTTAAGTTTTTAATTCTTTTTTATTTGCAAGAAAACAAAACGAGGGAGAAAAGTTATTAACAATTATTTAAAACAACGAGAAAATTGACCACAGTTTTTGACGTTTTGAATTAGAAACACCCCCTAGAATCGATACCAATGCAAAAGACACCGATGCAGGTTTTCTAGGAAATCTGCAGTAAATTCCGACTAATTTTGGCCCATTTTGCGATTGTGTCGAGAAAAATGCATGTATTAGTAACGAGTGTCTCATCTCATATATGTTAGAGCAAAAATATGTAGGTTTGTATGAACATCCTCCAGCCCGTTGAGAGACCTCTCAACTAATGATCATTAACATACAAATTGATTGTAAAATCGAAATGACATCTGGGAGCGGGGATTGGAGGCTGCACTATAATTTTTGGGCGTTTTGACTTAATGAAGCATCTTATTCAGGAGAAATTCAGGAGAAATGGTATGAGGTTTACTTCCAACGACTGACGTACCAGCGAATCCTGCAGAAGCATTTGGTTTCATTACAATTGTTGGAGCAATCGCTGATTGTCAAATATGTATTATTAAAATTGTACATACATGCTGATACTTGTATAATCGATTTAATGTTTCACAAGTTTTCAATATGCAATCCCGATTGCGTTCCATGCACGACTTTAATGGCAAAATGCATTCCGTCTGGGAAATCGCACTCACACAGAACTATAGTGATTCAAATGCCGTTTGAATATGAATATGAATTCCGTTTATTTAGTTAAGGACAAATTATAACCAACAATTCGGGCAATAATTTGAATAGCTGTGGTATGTGTCCCAGAACAGAAACATCATCAGCTAAGTTTGGTTGAGAGCGCAATAATTCCACCAACGCCGTCGTTGACAAATCTAATCCTTCTCATATAAAAGAAGTTGATCAGGTCCTCAGACTTATGAATGTACATAGAATATACCTCTGTAAAACTTCTGCTGATCTGCTCAACAACAAAGTCCAACAAGTCGGCCAGAAATTGCTTTGGCTTACGCAAAGTCCAGGCCGGATTTTCAACAAAAAGTCGTAGGTACACTCCAGCAACAACTATCTCATTTGATACAATATCCTTCAGGGTGTCGGGGTCCTTCCAAATTCGCTTTGGATTCGATTTCTGTGATTTGTAGAATCTGATGAAGTAAAATATTCAAATACAAAATATATCTACTTAGAATTGTACACTCTGTCAACCAGAATATAGTATATCGATGGATTATGTATGTACTAGAGGTCTGCATGGGATGTCTCGAACACACGAATACACTTCATTACAGTACTGCAGTACAGCACATTTCGAATGAAAATTTTACTCCTTAACTCAAAAATTCAAACGCCTACTAGAGTCGAATGAAACCGAATCTCCATACGTTTTTGTAAGAATGAAATTAGGGTAGAGCCTAAAGAAGAAAAGGTGATTCATTCAAATTTCGAATGAATCGTGTATGTACGTATACATTATGTATGTACACATTGTAGTATCAAAAACAATAAAAAATACAATAACAAATAACATAACAGAAAGGAAACTACGTCATTTTTAGATAGTGTCTGCATGGAGGGAAAAAGCGTTGGACAACAGATAACGTCGGAGCAAGGCAGGCAGCAGGTAAAGGCCTGAAAATGTGCAAATAAAAAAATTAAAATACTTCCCCTCTTTCCCTCCCCGCAAATATCAAATAGGGAAGAAACAAAAACGTTCCTTTTTTCCCTAGGCGTAAAGTACAGAAAACGTATTTTCTTTGAATCCACCAACAAAAATGAAAAATTTTAATTTTTAGTATTATTAAAATAGCGCCAAAGCCAAAAAATGTTTCGACTTCAACTCATATTAAAGCCTGTAGGGATGTGAATCAATAGATTAAGTATAACATATTATATATCGTTTTAAAGCCAAAAGAGCTTTTCAATAGTAGTATTTATTTTATACCTTAATGTACTCGCTTAAGAGAAAACAAGTAAAGGCGTTAACTTCGGCCTGGCCGAAGGTTATATACCCTACACCCGTATCTGTCGAAGTTACGATAAAAAGTAGGCGGGTGACGCCCAGTTTCATTCAATTTACAGATAGTAAATTTTGATATAACTCATTTACAGCACCGCTTTTCTCAACAAACACCTCATTATATGGTATGGTATACCAGTGGGCGTGTCACGCCCATTTTCTGTGAGATAACTTTTTATTTTATTATTATTTTTTAGAATATTTTTAAGAAAATATTTGTGCCAAATCTCAAGACTATATCTCCATTCGTTCTTCTCTAATCGTGATTTTCGTCGCCAGTGGGCGGACCACGCCTATTTTTGGGAGTGTCTTTAAGTTTGAGACCATGGATTCAGGAATGACATTTTAGCTTTAAACTCGCTCTACAAGCTGAGAAATTGTGCTAAAAGCACGGGGAAATTCATACTTTCTATAAAAAGTAGGCGTGGCACTAGACCGATTGTCTCCATTTTCAATACCAAACAGCCTATGGCGACAAAGAATATTCGTACCAAATTTTATGGTGTTAGCTCTATTCGTTCTCCCGTAATCGTGATTTCTGCAGACAGACAGACAGACAGACAGACGGACGGACATGGCTAAATCGAATCAGGAGGTGATTCTGAGCCAGAATATATATACTTTTCTATACCACGCCTCCTTTAATGTGTTACAAACGGAATACCCGATACCAAACAATACCAAACAGCCTATGGCGACAAAGAATATTCGTACCAAATTTTATGGTGTTAGCTCTATTCGTTCTCCCGTAATCGTGATTTCTGCAGACAGACAGACAGACGGACGGACATGGCTAAATCGAATCAGGAGGTGATTCTGAGCCAGAATATATATACTTTTCTATGCCACGCCTCCTTTAATGTGTTACAAACGGAAGAACAAAGTGAATATACCCTCATCCCTTCGGGTGTAGGGTATAAAAATTAAAGATTCCCAGCGATTGTATGTGACGTCTACTTTTGCGGTTGTTGTTGCACAATGTTGTTGTAAACAAGGGTGGACAAAATTTGTTCAACATACTCGATACACATTTCAACGATTCGCTATGAAATTGGCAAAAAGCAAAAACAACAACAGGGCAAGCTTTTACATATTGTGTACGTGAATTCAACAGAGCATAAAAAATACGCGTCAAACGAAATTTTTTGAGATGATGAAGTCACTGGTCACTGTAGCGACAAAAATATTGTTACCAGTGACAGTGACTGCCTTCGTTCCAAAATATTTACACACAAATAATCGTTCCTGTCACTGACTTGTTTCACGATATTTACACACAAATATTTGTTCCTGTCACTGGATTGTTCCCGCGCCGTGAATTCGCTTGCGTATTTTTTTTATGTACATATTGTACAAAAATCTAGAGTTGCAATAATTTATAATTATCTGTGTGCAGCTTAAAAACCTGCTATAAAATATGTAGTCGGTTATGAGACATTTTTATTTGATCGTATATATTACTTATTACTATTAATTATTTTTATTAATTAATAATAATAAACTCTTCAAATTTGTTTTGCTTTTGTAGTTATTGTTGCTGGTGCTGATCCCAACAACATTTTTGGTCGCTCTCGTCTGGTTTAGGAGTTTTAGCCCTTTAAAGTTTGAAAATTTATTGTCTCTATCTCCTATACTGTAAAAGATATCCGGATTATACGCATACCATTCTGATGGTATTAAAAGTATCTTTCAATTATGTAAAATATAGTAAAAGTTACTTGAGTTATTTTCATAGATATTGCAGGGCAGTATTCAGATTTGCTTGTCACTGAACACCCCTCATGCGACTTAAGGTAATGGAGTTTTTTAAAGCAACATTGCTGCACAATTTTTTAACCATTTTACAAAAAAAGAATGAAAAAATTAGACAACAAGACAACGTACAAGACAACAATTTCAAATTTGACAAAGCATATGAGGCATCCAACGGTGTCTTTACCATTACCGTTCAAAACAAAAAAATGACAATGCAGATCAAGCGGTAAACAAATCGTTCATAGATTAAAAATCTACACCTAAAACTCACTAAAACTTCTGGTATCGTCGTTTACTTCTATCAAAGTCACGGTGACTAAAAATCACTGGTTAAAATCACGGTGATCCGTATGTCACTGTCACTGCTGTCACCGTTCCTAAAAAATCACTGGATCACTCAGCTCTAGTCAAAATCTTTTCCTACTCAATTGCTTACTTGAGATCATAGATAAGGAGATAGGAAACTGCTGAAATAAACCAGAAAATGCAACTCTGACGGAAAGCAGTGTTTGTAAAAACCTGAAAAATGCTTCTCAGAAACTCAACTATCAGACCACCAGGATGAAGAGTGTTAAGGAAAGAAAACCGGGTTTTTCGTATAGGAAAAACATAGTTCAATGTTTGTTGCGGGTGTTACTTTCGCGGGGAAGGGGTTATTGGAAATAGAAATTCAGGGTTCAGCTTTGAGACCCCAATGACAATTCAGATTTTTAAGTCAAATCGTTTGTATTGAGATAGCAACTTGTTAATTTTTCATATAAGTAATGAATTCAAAGTCATCAATTTTTATTTTTTTTTTATGCCAATATTTAGTCTATTTAATATCCATTTTACTTTTAAATGTTTATTACTTAATTAGAACCTATTTGGTAAAAGTATTTTAAGTTTAGAAATCATTGCAAGTGCAGATTAACAACAAAAAATCTAATGTAAATTGTTTTATACGCTCAAATCCGCCACTATTTGATACTTTCTACTATTTGAAACTGTATGACCTATTCTATGAACAATTCAAGCAAAATAAAACATTGTAAAATCAAATTGATTATCCAATTAAAATAAAAGAGCAGACATAAAATGGCGTTGGTATACCTTCATATTTTCGTTCACCTCGCCATTGAATTTGCCGATACTAGTGTTGCCTATACAAATGAACGCAGCTATTTTTGCGGCTGTTATGAATTCTGGTACCAAAGCAGTGTTGCCGGTATGCTACAATATAAAATAAATGAGATGTTTTTCTTAATTAGCAAATATATGTATTAGTGAATAAATGTGCTTGAACTGTTAACAAAACCTTTTCTTGCTTCGCGGAATACAAATTACTTCCTAGAATAGAAAATTATAGTGTTCTTTACACCGAGTGCTACAAAAAGTACTTTTACCTTTTTCCTACTTTCTGAATTTCCTTTTGTTAACTTTTTTTTATTTTATCTTTGAGGCAATAGCTTAAACATCCTAGCAAAATTTCTCAAAGTTCGATCATCTCGGGTCTTTGCTCTAAGATGCAAGATTGCATATGTTTGCTGTATGCTGTTTAACAGAGATAACGAGATAGGAAACTGCGTCAAGACCCATCGTATATGTCAAAAAAAACGAAATTCGGTAATTAGGTGAAACACGTATAGTGTATGTGTCGTGTATATGTAGTTCACCACAAGACGTCACGTTTATATGACATTTTCTTTGTTTATTATTTTAACAGATAAAAAGTGTTTAGCTTGTGAAAATTGTTTAGCTATTTCGCAAAGAAATTAGCGTTTTTAGTGAATTTAAATGAAGTTAAATCATGCACTGGACCTCGCAAGTAGCACTTGCCGGGGCTGTATATGAACGGCTTGCCATTTTGGAGCAGGATGATTGGTCTGCAACGGCAGGCATGGAAATTTCAGTACAGGGAAGTTTGTTGCGACCTCTGTTATTTTTCTCCGGCCAATCGGAGTTGATAGGTCATGTTTTGAGTGAAACCGCATCGGATCCGATGCCAGCGTATCAAGGCACCACCTTGTCGCACAATCATGAACACTATGTGATACTATCGTCGGGAGCCACGGTCTTAATGCAATTGCTCGGGGCTCAGTCAATCGATTTGAATGGAAGTGGAATGGAAATGGAAATGAACTTAGCATTTGGAATCGCAACGCAAATGCAGAAATTAAGAAAAGGTACTTTAATTAATGATTAAATTATTATTTAAGTGTTTTATGTGATGTTTTTGTATTTTTTTCTAGTACGGGCGTTGCTGTACTTGGCCACACGGTTGCTCGATTTACTCACGCACAAATCCGCCGAATTTACTTTAGCTTTAAATGAAAAGAACAATGAAATGTGCAACATCTTATTTTTATAATTTAGACTGTATATTTAAATGTTACTACATAATATTGTAGGAAAAATTATTCATCTAATAACTTAAATGTTATGTATCGGATAAACACTTAATGTGGTTGTATGCATAAGTAAATAAATACATGAAAGAACTAAAATTCTTATTATTTAAAAGCAATTCTTTTTTACCCTACACCCGAAAGGATAAGGGATAGATTCACTTTGTGCTTCCGTTTGTATCGCATTAAAGGAGGCGTCTGCCTGTAAGTCTGTCAGTCCGTCCGTCTGTAGAAATCACGATTAAGGGAGAACTAATAGAGCTGTGAAATTTGGGACGAATATACTTGGTCATAATAGGCTGTTTGGTATTAAATACAATACCAACATGGTTGTTTGGAACACATATGCAATCTTGCGTCCAGAAGATTTATAACTTCACAACCATGTTCGTTATTGAACTTTTGAAATTTTGCTAGAATGTTTAGCTATTGCAGCAAAGATAAAAGGAAAGAAAGTTACTCATAACTACTGAAAATAAAGAATACACCTAAACAAACAAATGGCGGAATTCTGTACATTTAGTTAACATGTTTCGTATCGTTAAATACGATATCCATGAATAAAATAGAAGATTTCATCTAAAATTTATTCATTTCGTCAATTGTGGTGAAAAAATCAATGATATTATAAAGCAGCGTTACACTTTACGTTAACAAAAGAAAATTCAGAAAGTACGAAAAACGTACTAGTACTAAAAGTACTTTTTGTAGTACTCGGTGTAAAGAACAAAATAATTTTCTATTCTAGGAAGTAATTTGTACTCCGCGAAGCAAGAATAAACGTTTTGTTAACAGTTCAAGCACATTTATGCACTAATATATTTGCTAATTAAGAAAAAAATCAAATTTATTTGATATTGTAGCATACCGACAACACTGCTTTGGTACCAGAATTCATAAGAGGCGCAAAAATAGATGCGTTCTATACAAACGGGCAACACTAGTATCGGCAAATTCAATGGCGAGGTGAACGAAAAACTTGAGGGTATACCAACGCCATTTTTAGTCTGCTTTTTTATTTTAATTGGATAATCAATTTGATTTTACAATGATTTTTTTTGCTTGAATTGTTCATAGAATAGATCATACAGTTTCTGGTATAAAATAGTGGCGGATTTGAGTGCATAAAACAATTTACATTAGATTTTTTGTTGTTAATCTGCATTTGCAATTACTTCTAAACTTAAAATACTTTTACTAAATAGGTTATAATTAAGTAATAAACTATTTAAAAGTAAAATGAATATTAAATAGACTATATATTGGCATAAATAATTAAATAAAAATGTATGTCTTCGAATTCATTACTTATATGAATAATTAACTAAGTTGCTATCTCAAAACAAACGATTCGACTTAAAAATCTGAATTGTCATTGGGGTCTCAAAGTTGAACCCTCTCCGTCCCGATTACTCTTTATCATGGGTCTGTAATGTTGAGTTTCTCTTGTAGTAACCCCTCCGCCACGAACGTCTCACAGACAACAGGGGCACGTAACTTTCAGTTTCCTATACAAAAAACCCCGTTCCCTTTCCTCGACACTCTTCATCGGTGGTCTGTAATGTTGAGTTTCTGAGCTCAATTTTCGGCTTTTTCACGAACACTACTTTACGATTAGACGTCAAATCGCAGATCAGAGTTGCAAGTTTTTCGAGCCTTGACGCAGTTTCCTATCTCGTTATCTCTGCTGTTTAATACC
This sequence comes from Conops quadrifasciatus, assembly GCA_949752815.1. Taxonomy (NCBI): domain Eukaryota; kingdom Metazoa; phylum Arthropoda; class Insecta; order Diptera; family Conopidae; genus Conops; species Conops quadrifasciatus. The sequence goes on along the minus strand of OX457077.1, from coordinate 19,618,752 downwards.
ATTAGCCTATTATGACAAAGAATATTCGTCCCAAATTTCATAGCTCTATTCGTTCTCCTTTAATCGAGATTTCTACAGACAGACGGACGGACAGACAGACAGGCAGATGGACGGACAGGGCTATATTGACTTGAGGAGGTTATTCTGAGCCAGAATATATATACTTTTCTATACCACGCCTCCTTTAATGCGTTACAAACGAAAGCACAAATTGGATGTAGCCTCATCCCTTCGGGTGTAGGGTATAAAAAGAATTGCTTTAAAATAATACGAATTTAATGTCTTCAGAATTTAAGTCCTTCGATGTATTTATTTACTTATGCATACAACAATTTAACTGTTTATACGATACATAACATTTAAGTTATTAGATGAATAATTTTACAATATTATGTAGTAACATTTAAATGCTTATAATTATAAAAATAGTGGAGTATTATTTTCTGTCAATTCTGTCTGAATTATGAAAATATCATGTTGCACATTTAATTGTTCTTTTGATTTGATTCTGCTGCTGTTGATACTATTGTTGCTGCTGCTGTAGAGGGATTGTGGAATTAATATTGGTGGTTGTTTGTGCCGACATGGCAGCATTTGTATTTAGGTGGCCCGCTGCAAACAAATTTCAACTGTTAACATAGCTTCGATTGTGATTTGGATTGAGGCCGCTATTTGGATTTACTTGGCCAGTTCCACCGCTAGCTGGAAGCTGGAATAATCTCATTAGTTATATTCCGGTTCGTATTCAGGTGTGTCATAAGGGCCACATGCACCTATGCCAGAGATGCTAATACTACTGTTCTGCGGTCCGTGCGGAGGAGCCGTATGTGTTGGCGCATGTCCGTAGCATAAGCTTGTTGCTCGTAAGCAACGTGTTCGTCGTAACCTCGTCTACAATGAAAGGAAGAAAAATTTACTTTCATAATAAAAATCCACATCTTTCGGTCTCTAAACTTAGTCGACTTGACATTTTTGATCAACCGAATAAGACAGAATATATCTTTTGATCATAAAACCTACCCGTACGTTTTGTCCATAGTACTTCTTGGCCTCTCATGTATGGACATAACTTTCTGTTATAGCGGTATGGGATTTTTGGCAAAAGAGTGCAAAGCTGGAGTCCTAAAAATCCACAAAAAATTATGAAATTCAAAATTCTGCAAGCATGCCATTCACTCTACCTGTGCCATGATGTGGTGGTAAGCTTTTACAAATTTGTGATGCGCCGCCGCCGCCACCACCACCACCACTTCCAGTAGATTAGCATGGCTAATCATGCAACTTAGCCATCGTCAGAGATAACGAGATAGGAAACTGCTGAAAAATGCTAAGAAATGCAACTCTGGCATAAAGTAGTGTTTGTGAAAAACCTAAAAATGCTTCTTAGAAAATCAAACATCAGACCCCTTATGAAGAGTGTCAAGGAAAGGGAACGGGGTTTTTCGTATAGGAAAATCATAGTCACCACCCCTGTTGAGGATGGCACGTTCACGGGAGAGGGGTTAACATCAGACCATGATGAAGTGTGTTCGGGATTGAGAGGGGTAACATCAGACCCTTGATGAAGAGTGATCGGGACGGAGAGGGTTCTGCTTTGAGACCCCAATGACAATTCAGATTTTTAAGTCAAATCGTTTGTATTGAGATAGCAACTTAGTTAATTTTTCATATAAGTAATGAATTCGAAGACATCAATTTGTAATTATTTTTTTATGCCAATATTTAGTCTATTTAATATCCATTTTACTTTTAAATGTTTATTACTTAATTAGAACCTATTTGGTAAAAGTATTTTAAGTTTAGAAATCATTGCAAGTGCAGATTAACAACAAAAAATCTAATGTAAATTGTTTTATACGCTCAAATCCGCCACTATTTGATACTTTCTACTATTTGAAACTGTATGACTAATTCTATGAACAATTCAAGCAAAATAAAACATTGTAAAATTAAATTGATTATCCAATTAAAATAAAAGAGCAGACATGAAATGGCGTTGGTATACCCTCATATTTTAGTTCACCTCGCCATTGAATTTGCCCATACTAGTGTTGCCCGTTTGTATAGAACGCAGCTATTTTTGCGCCTGTTATGAATTTTGGTACCAAAGAAGTGTTACCGGTATGCTATAATATAAGATAAATTTGATGTTTTTCTTAATTATCAAATATATTAGTGCATAAATGTGCTTGAACTGTTAACAAAACGTTTATTCTTGCTTCGCGGAGTACAAATTACTTCCTAGAATAGAAAATTATTGTGTTCTTTACACCGAGTACTACAAAAAGTACTTTTACCTTTTTCGTACTTTCTGAATTTTCTTTTGTTAACGTAAAATGTAACGCTGCTTTATAATATCATTGATTTTTTCACCACTATTGACGAAATGAATAAATTTTAGATGAAATCTTCTATTTTATTCATGGATATCGTATTTAACGATACAAATAATATTAACTAAATGTACAGAATTCCGCCATTTGTTTGTTTAGGTGTATTCTTTATTTTCAGTAGTTATGAGTAACTTTCTTTCCTTTTATCTTTGCTGCAATAGCTAAACATTGTAGCGAAATTTCAAAATTTCAATAACGAATATGGTTGTGAAGCTATAAATCTTCTGGACGCAAGATTGCATGTGTTCCAAACAACCATGTTGGTATTGTATTTAATACCAAACAGCCTATTATGACCAAATATATTCGTCCCAAATTTCACAGCTCTATTAGTTCTCCCTTAATCGTGATTTCTACAGACGGACGGACTGACAGACTTACAGGCAGACGCCTCCTTTAATGCGATACAAACGGAAGCACAAAGTGAATCTATCCCTCATCCTTTCGGGTGTAGGGTAAAAAAGAATTGCTTTTAAATAATAAGAATTTAAGTTCTTTCATGTATTTATTTACTTATGCATACAACCATATTAAGTGTTTATCCTATACATAACATTTAAGTTATTAGATGAATAATTTTTCCTACAATATTATGTAGTAACATTTAAATATACAGTCTGAATTATAAAAATAATATGTTGCACATTTCATTGTTCTTTTGATTTAAAGCTAAAGTAAATCCGGCGGATTTGTGCGTGAGTAAATCGAGCAACCGTGTGGCCAAGTACAGCAACGCCCGTACTAGAAAAAAATACAAAAACATCACATAAAACACTTAAATAATAATTTAATTATTAATTAAAGTACCTTTTCTTAATTTCTGCATTTGCGTTGCGATTCCAAATGCTAAGTTCATTTCCATTCCACTTCCATTCAAATCGATTGACTGAGCCCCGAGCAATTGCATTAAGACCGTGGCTCCTGACGATAGTATCACATAGTGCTCATGATTGTGCGACAAGGTGGTGCCTTGATACGCTGGCATCGGATCCGATGCGGTTTCACTCAAAACATGACCTATCAACTCCGATTGGCCGGAGAAAAATACCAGAGGTCGCAACAAACTTCCCTGCACTGAAATTTCCATGCCTGCCGTTGCAGGCCAATCATCCTGCTCCAAAATAGCAAGCCGTTCATATACAGCCCCGGCAAGTGCTACTTGCGAGGTCCAGTGCATGATTTAACTTCATTTAAATTCACTAAAAACGCTAATTTCTTTGCGAAATAGCTAAACAATTTTCACAAGCTAAACACTTTTTATCTGTTAAAATAATAAACAAAGGAAATGTCATATAAACGTGACGTCTTGTGGTGAACTACATATACACGACACATACACTATACGTGTTTCACCTAACTACCAAATTTCGTTTTTTTTTTACATATACGATGGGTCTCTAAGCAGTTTCCTATCTCGTTATCTCTGCCATCGTGATCGGTTATGCTGGTATTGTCCATTAGCTCGCGCAGCTGCTCTTGACGAATGACATCATTGCTGTCCGGAATTAAAAATTCCTAGTTCTTGCCGTGCTATTTTCCAATTTGTGCAGACCAGGGACGCGTTCTCAGTTTTTAATTTTCGTCCGTTTAGTTATATTAATTTTGTATTTCACCAAGAACTTTGTGTATTTTTGTCGCGGTATTGATACAATCAATATAATTTCATTTAAATTCATTAAAACTCGTAATTTCTTCACTAAATAGCCAACAATTTTTCACTTGCTAAACATTTGTTGAGCTCTCAAAATAATAAACAAAGAAAATGTCATATAAACGTCACGTATTGCGGTGAGCTTCACATACAGCACACATATGCTATACGTGTGCCCCACGTAAAAATAAACGAAGAAAGTCACAGAGGCATTGGGCTATATTACACAGTGACGCTTGACGCCGGAGTCAAATGTATTTTGTTGTTGTCTGAGGGAGCCAGAGAAAAACATCGCCGCAATTTTCGCCGTGCAGTGGGTTCATTTTTGACGCCACACCAGCACTCGAGTCACGTAGGTCAAACAGTGTTCCGTTGTTAAAAAAAGTTGCAAACGAAAAGATTAGGACCAAATCTACTACGCTTCCTTATGAAGTGTAGTCGTATTTTAGCAACAGGCAACCCTCACTGGGAACTTTCATTTTGTTTCTTTGTCTCTACAGCCAGTTTACAAAGGATTAATTTGGCGGTAAGTTGTAATAATATTTTGTATCTTAATATTATTTTCCTAATTTTACGGAGAACAACTTTATTTTGTTCTGTCAAGAACACAATTCGGTTAATATATATTTTAGAAAGTCTTATAACTTCAAGAGTTACTTCATCCATTTGCCCACACTGACCAACTATCTGCAAACTATTATCTAAAAAAGATTATAAATTGAAAGAAACGAAGCCAAAAAGTATCTCAAATAGTATTAAAAGTATTAAATTATGACATTTTGACTCCGGCGTCAAGCGTCACTGTGTAATCACTTTTTCATTAAAGAGAGAAGCACATAATTTCGCGGCGAGTGTTGCACGAGTCAAGCGTCACTGTGTAATATGCAGAATTCTGAGATTCGAGGTGAATCGTTAAACTATCTCGGCAAAAAAGTCACGAAAAAGGGAACGAGGTATTCCAAGATTCACGAAACTCGAATCGTCTTTTGCTTTTACTGCAGTTTGAGCTCAAGATGACATTTTCAGTGCTAGGAGGCAAAACGGAACATATTTACTTTAGACAAGTGACTCCAATTTTTTTTTTTAAATTTTTTGTTCTTAGTGCTCCTTTTCCTGATCCCAACAAGCCCAAAAAAAATGTCGCTCTCCCTTGGGGGCGGGGCTAGAGCCCTTTGAAATTTGAAAAAAAAACCCTTAATATCTCTAAAACTGTAGAAGATATTTAGATGTTATTAGTACCGTTAGAAAGCTAATAAAAATGTCGTTAATTTATGTATAATAACATTTTATCGAAATATGTTTAGTTTTATAAATAAACGCAACTTAAAGATTTTAATACTATTTTTTTTGATAAAATAATTTTTTCCAAACAAAAATGTGTAATTAACCCAAGGAAGTATACTAAAAATAAGATAACATATATTTTAAGCTTTCTGAGGAAATTTATTTCATACAAATCGGTGCAGTACTTACGGAGAAAACGCATTTACAAACGTAAGTATAAACTACCAATTTAGAATTTTACTACTATACATATTTTTAATAATGCGAACGTACTGAGTTTGCACCGTTGGGTCTTTTATCGCCAGTTATCGTTTTTCTTGGTATTGTTGTTGTAAACTGGAAACAATATTCAATTTGCGATTTTTTTGTATGGTTATTAAGCAATATGTATGAAACAAATATAAATGAAATATTTAACATTTTTTCAATATCAATTAAGCGCCGCAGGTGCATTTTTAATTCATATGAAAATCTAAAGAAATAGCGCCGTCTAATGTCACTTTGTTACTAACACCACCACAACCATTACGGCAAACACAATGCATAGTACCAGAGACGCATTATTGTAAAAAGGTATAATAAGATAATTTCAGAAAGTAGTTTCTTATCAATTTAAAAACGAGTTTTCTTTATAAATACTGCACCGATGTTACCGAAATAAATTTCTTCAGAAAGCTTTAAGTATATGTTATCTTATTTTTAGTATATTGGGGTTAATTACAAATTTTTCTTTGGAAAAAAATATTTTATCAAAAAAAATAGTACTAAAAACCTAAGGTTGCGTTTATTTATAAAACTAGAAATATTTCGATAAACAGTTATTTTACATAAATGAATGACATTTTAATTAGCTTTATAACGGAACCAATATCACCCAAACAGCTTACATAGTTTCGGAGATACAGACGATTTTATTTCAAATTTCAAGGGGCTCCAGCCCCGCCCCCAAGAGAGAGCGACATTTTTTTTTGGCTTGTTGGGGTCAGGACCAAGAGCACTAACAAAAAAAAAACAAAAAAAAAAATTGGAGCCACTTGCGTAAAGTAAATATAAGCCGGCAAAACTTTTATTATTGTAGTTATGTTGAATAAATAAAAACCTAAAAAAATTGTTTTTTTTTCGCGAAAAACAAAGTTATAAACGTTACCAATATATAGAATATACATCGCGAATTATATGTAGAGTAATATTTGTGTTATTTTATATAATTTCGCTTAGATTTTAGCAAACAAAAATTACCATTGTTTTTTTTTGTTAGAAATTTTCCAACACTGTACGAACTTGTGAACAATGGAAAATTCCACTTGTATTGCACAGTTCATTGTAACCGCAGAATACCGCGATGCGTAAAACTCTCCCTATGTGTTTTCTATAGGAATTTGACGTCACAGAATCGCGCGATGTGTCGCGATTGGATAGGTCTATTCTATCGCGCTGCTCTCTTGGTTTTTACTGTCTTTGTTTTTACTCACTCTCAGAAAAAAAATGGCCACCTCGTACCGAAAAACCTGAGGATTTGTTGTTTCGCTGCTTTTACTCTTTGCTTTTGTATAGAAAATGTAAACTAGAACCATATGTTTTAGACTTCAAAATTAATTCAAATTTACAAGTAAAAGTTAAATTTACAAAAAATTTCCACACATTTTTAAAATGCAAATAAAATATGAATGCGGAATATAAAATGTTCAGCGCAACGGATTGCTGTACTATCTGTTCTTTCTAGGGAATAAAAATATATTGGAGAAGGACAAGATTTGTAAGGCAATTAGTAAGCGGCTGGTGGCGCCGAACAAATTGCAGAAGCAAGCACATGTTTCCAGAAATATGGAACGTAAACAAATTTTTAACAGCGTCACGCGATGTCTATTTAAGGGCATCGTCTTTCTTGGTGAATCTTGGAATACGAAAGACGATTTCAATCGTCTTAAAGACGATTTCAATAGTTCGTGAATCTTGGAATACTAAAGACGATTTGAGAGACGATGTCAATAGTTCGTGAATCTTGGAATGCCTCTGTCAGTCTTTGTTCGACATATTTTTTGGCGGGAACGAAGTTTCCTATCTCCTTATCTCTGCTTACGACCGTCCGACTTACGACTATTCGCACTTACGACAATTTTTTCCCAATTTTTTTCATAGAAAATACTTATTTTTAAATACAAATTAATAAGGGAATGCTAAAATTACAACAAATGGATGCAAATGAAGAGCGATTCTCAGAAATAAATAGGCTGATCCAGGAAAATTTGGCTTGTTATCGTGAAATTTACCGGGAAGTGAAAGCTCAAACTGTTCAGACGCCATTAGACAAATTTTTTTATATGAAATTCGACTTACGACTTAAGCGCTGATTATACTCGCTTGGCTTGGCGTAGCGGCTGTCAAACTCCAATCTATATGAGTTTGTGTGTATGCGACGGCGTAACACGAATATCAAATTGATTTTGATATTTTGCCGAAGCCAAGTGAAGTGACAGCTACAATCGTATTGCCAGCTCGATTCTCTTGACGTTACGATGTTTAGCATCTACAGATTTGGCATATTGTATGGATTTGACAGATTGTAATACATTAATAGTAAATATAGATAGAATGCATTTCACAAAATACTCAAGAATTCAAGTAATATATGTAGTATAAAATATGTTCTATACTAATGCAAACATAAAGCATATCTTGAAACAAAAACCTAATGGTTACATTACAAAGTAACTCCAACAAAAGTTAAAATTTATAGCAAAAGGTTGGTAAAATTCTAAAAAATATATTAGTTATAATAAAATAATAATAATACAATAAAAAATATAACAATACTTCATATTTACTTTGGGAAACAAATTAACCAACGATATTGTTAACCAAGTGAAAATTCCCAAAAAAACTGCAAATACCCTAAAGCAAAATATTTTTCGTTTGTAGTGGCAATGTACAAGAATCGAACAGCTCTTGCTCTTCTACTAAGTCAAGCCAAGCCAAGCGAGTATAATTAGCGCTTTAATCGACAAACGACTGATGACCAGGAACCTATCTCGGTCGTAAGTCGGGGAATACCTGTATTTAGTATTAGAAATCTCTAAAATAAATTCTTAATTTTATTATGTTATACATTTATCTTTGTTAACCTTTCGGAATAAGTCAAAATTGCAAAATTAAGGCAATACAATAAAAAACGAATAAACCTGGTACTTGGTAATTACATATATGGAAATCTAAAAAACTAAAACTTAAAATTAAATTAATGCAATTTTGATTTGGCCAAAAAAAATTCTTCTGAGCTTGTCGGCACATCACCACCCCATTCAATCAAATACTGCATTTGTCCACTGGCCAATCTCCGTGTGGCGCGTATTAGAAACTTCTCACCAGATTCAATACGGTTGACCGCACCAAAATATTTGGTAACTGACTGTTTCAGGTCTTGTATCGCGGCGCATGTATGAGAAGTAACAGGTGCTCCTGCTGACAAAGTAGATGAACTTGATGAGGTGCTTGCACCCGAAATCGAACTACGTCGACTGGTATTCGGAGAACATTTTTCCGGCCGCTGACGTAAACGGCGGCCATGCTGAGGCTTTTCTAATTGTGTTGTAGATGAGGTTTTCATCGAGCCGTACTCAACGCTACAGGATGATGCTGATGAATTAGTGCTCGATATCATATAATTATTATTTGGATTTTGGCTGGATAAGGAGCATGACTTCTGATTTGTTACTGCTGCTGTGGATGAATTGGTATCTTTGGCATGAATTGGAATATAGTTGCTAGGAAATGAATTTATTGTTGTTGTACTTATAACCTGAAAGGTAATTTGAGGGATTAAACTTTTATTAGGTAGAGGAAAAGATCGTAGAGTACAAGAATGCTTAGCCTTTAAAAATAGAGGCGGTATTTTAACAAAAATTACTTAGAATGGGAGAAGTTTACAACAAAAAGACAACGGCTTCGTGTTAATAAACATATATACCTTTTAAAAACCTGCATTTTAATTTCTTCAGGCTTTAAGATTATGTTTCTAAATTAAAAGTTTAAATACATTCAACTCACTTCAACATTCGATGATAGACGTCGAATACGACGCCGACGCACCTCTTGATTTGGCCCAATAGTAATATCTTTGGCACTTAATCTTCGCTTAATCGTGCGTACTAGCCGGGGCTGTCCTGCAGCTTTAGCTAGATCGCTTGAACTCAAATTGGAGAAAATACCGCAGCTTTTTAAAGCGGCCAATTTTGCGCTAAAATCCAAGTTTGTCATTGTGGGCATATTTTTTTTCAGAATCGAACCGCGACGTGAAAAATTAACAGCTTTCTTATCGACCCCAACGGTACAGGCCGCAGTGGTTTTCTTTGGAGTTATCATACGAAACGGATTATTAAGGCCCAAAAAATTTTTCGGAGGAGGTATAATTAAATCGAGGGATGTACCCCGACTGCTGCTCGAATTCTCATCTGATGATGAGTCACAGATTCTGGTGTCGCCACCTCCCGCAGCAGTTTCCTTGTAGGTTTTAAAAAGGGCGAATGCCTTTCGTTTTCGACTACTCTGTTTGGGTACATCCAGTTTGTTATCTTTCTTCTTGTTACCGCTCAGAGTAGCTTTGATTATATTGACGTCTGGTTTGAGAAGAAGCTTCTCGTAATTACGCGGAGAACTTTTGTCGCTTCCATCATTGGAATCGTCCATGTCAATTTTTTCTACAATGCTGGATTTATTGTAGTTTTGACAGTAAATATTAGCTTTTGAAGTTTGTAATGTCTTGCTCTTTTTCGCTTTTTCCATTATATGCTTTATTGGAATTTCATCATCCGAAGTGAATTTCTCATCATCTTCAATACGAAATTCATACACATCGTTAACCTGGTGAGTTACTTTTGGCTTTACTTTATTAAACTCCGGAGAGTACTCTTCTAGATTCATCTGATAAGAATTTCTGTTCAAATTGAATTTTTTTGTATCGTGATTGATACGTTGACTGATTTATTTTTTTAGAATGTGTAAGAGGGCTGCATGGGATGTCTCGAACACACGAATATTCTAGAGTACAATACTGTGGTACAGCACATTTCGAATGAAAATTTAACTATTTTCAAAAAAAATAACTAACTAACCCCAAAAAAAAAATTAACTAACCCTAACTTAAAAATTCAGGACGCCTACTAGAGTCGAATGAGGCCGTATCTCCATTCGTTTTTATATGAATGAAACTTTCGGTTGAACCGGAAAAAAAAAAAATATCATTTATTCAAATTTGGAATGAGATGGGTACATATGTATACATTATGTATGTGCACATTGTATGTATGTATGTATCCTTCTTTATTGCGGACGGCAACAGGTTTCGAAAACAATAGCACCGCTTTCGTTCAGTCTCATTTGATTCGAAAAATAAAGAGATCTCTGCAGTTAAAATGCGCCAACGTTTTTCTGTATCTCGAAAGTGCTTTTGAGACGTCTCATGCAAACCTCTAGAATGTATTACTTACTCATTTTCGAAAAACCCTCTCAAAAGTGTCAAATTAAGTGTTTTAGTTAGGAATACATCGCTTAGCACATCGTTCAGCCCGATATTAACTTTCGGCGATGGTGGCGGTCTATTTGACCGCAAAGCATAGTATAAGGGATCTCTTTTAATTTCTCTACCGCACATAAAACGTTCGGTATTCGTATTTAGTGTTCGTTTTATTTTTTCTTTGAACTGATCCGTTGGCATTTGTAACCACTACAAAAAAATGCAGATTATTATTATTTTCCTTATTTCATATTATTGAAATTTTTTAGAAATTCGCGTATTAACGATAGCAAAAAGCAAAAATGATCTAAACCAAAAACCAAATTATACTGTCTAATCGTTTAAGTGACGCATTGTCGTAAATATTTTAGTGCAAATACCTTCTATTTTTTTCTCTAAACTATCTTCTGCAGTAAGTTGGAGACAAAGCAGAAATTTTAATTTTATTTGAACGCAGCCGGCCAAAAATTTTCGGGAAAGTATAATGTAATTTCTGGTTTAAAATTTTGTAAAAGACTTACAGCTTTCGGAATTGCTATGTTTATCCTCTGCTCTAATGCAAATGGCCATATATCTTTAATTAAATTATGATATTTTTGATGCAGGTGTTTCTTTGTTGCAGATAAATTGTATAGAATCAGGTGTACTGTATCGATCCAATCCATTTGTAGGCGACGTATGAACTCTTGACCGTTATTACAAACGGAACAGCAGAAAACAAAAAAGCTAAAAATACATCAAGACAAAGTTGAAGGTACTGCATGATGAACAGTATCTATCAAAGTGCTTACTTATCACCACGTAGCATCTTAATTGTAGCACAGTCTGTGCACTCTCTGTGATACCAATTTTTACAACGGCAACATTGTAACATATTATCATGCAATTTTCCACTCTTACCGCAATAACAATAGATGTGTTCTTCATTAACGCGAGGTTTGTCATTCCAGTTCAGTGAATTAATCTGTTGATCAAAAGCAGAAGGAAGAAAACCGTTTATATAATTAAAGCTTGTGTGAGTGAAAAGGTAAAATGAGCGGTGGTACATACATCATATGGAAGCTGAAGAACCGAATCACGCTCCATCCGATCGGAACAAATACTTGTCTTTAACATTTTCATAGGTTTTGCACACCTTTAAAAAACACAATTTAAATTTAAGTAACAAAAATTAGATGGTTATATGCGATCATACCGTTTGCACATCCAATTTTCGCTGCCTGTCGCTGTCTCTTCTGTGCAGTTACGATGATAACCTCTTCCACAGCGCTCACAAATTTCCACAACATCTGAATCCTCTGACCGTTTACAAGCTACACACATTTGCCCTTTGTGGTGACTGATTTCGTTATTTAATTTTCGCATTTCGTCTGCTGACGACCAGAACTCCGAGTTATCATCGAAACGCACTAGAAATTGATGATGTCCAGCATCAGTAATTGTGCCCAGGTAGAAACGCTCATCAGGGCGTTTGATAAGAACATCTTCACCAATTGCGAATGTTCCCATCACCGGTGCGGGCCGATGTGGTGATTGTGTAACGAAAGTGTTGTCTTTATTTTGTACTGCCTCATTCCGTGGTTTTATTTGTACATTTTGGTGGATTTGTTGCGAACTTCTTTGAATTTCTTCAGTGTTTTTATTTTTTGTCGATGTTTCTGGATGCTCAAAAGTACTAACCGTTTGTGTAGTTTTTTTTAAATGGGCTACATTATTTTCTTCATTTCTATTATTTTTTAAAGTTGTAGTTGCCGTTTGTTGTAGACTTGTACTACAGATTTTGATGCCTTTAGTTGCACCAAATACATTCCAATTTTTTGGAGTTTGCGCGATCGTTGTTGATGCTCCAGCTATATGGTTGCACTCTGGCGTTATGTTGTCGGGTGTTATTGGAGGAGTTTGTGGAGTCGTTGTTGTAGAGTCTGGCTCGTCAATGACGACGCTCCTGCTGCTTTCGGTGCTAGCAAAAGGATCCATAAGAGCCTGAGGCGAATCAACGACCGCTTTATGCTGAATTGCCGGAATGATGGGAGATGGTTGCTGTGGAGGCGTTGTTGATAGGGATGTTTGTATTGCAACGGGAGAGGCGATTGCCCCAACCTCGCTGTAATGATTATTGATACATATATTAATGCGATCCAGCACAACAGTTGAGTTAGCTGATGATGTAGAAGTTGAGCACGTTGCAATTTGAGAAAATGGATTGGAATTTTGATTTGAATTAGATTGTAATTGAACATTATTTAAAGATGAAGAGCTGGTGTCGGCTACTGAAATTGATGCACTTGTTGTGTAGAATTGTTGCAGAGGTTTTTGGTGGGCAAAATGTGCTGCTGTATAATGGTGTGGGTTATTTGTTGATTGCAAGGGTAGAAGAGTGGGTATTTGTTGTTCTGCTCCAAAATGTGAATGATGTAACAGCTGTTGTTGTTGTTCATAAATTTGCTGTTGTTGCAAATGGAGCAATTCATTGTTCACAATATCTTTATCAATATCGTCGCCGATGTTGAAAATATGCGATTTCACCAATTGATTAAGTGGAGCTGTAGTGGAGCTGGGCGGTACTACTTTAACATTGTCAGCAATTGCATTGTTTTGTTGTTCGTGATGCTCTTGGTGCTTTTGCAACAACGCATTCGGATGTGTTGTAAAAGTGTTAGTAAACAATACTGTAGCTGCGGGATGTGTGGCTAATGCATCCGGTGTTACAGACGTTGTAAAATAACGCTCCGTGACTGCGTTGGATTCGCCGAAATTAACTCTGGTGTCTGAAGTGAAGTGCAGCTGAGGCTGATCAAAAATAGCCACAGACGACAGGTTAGTTCTGGCTATTGTACCCATATGTTGTTGAGGACCTACGGACTGTTTTAGTTGCAACAATGGGTGCGATTCGATAAAACTAATTCCAGCAGTCGCAGTTTGCGCTTCTGTTTGATTTGGCGCCGCCAATGTTCCATCTCTTTGGGTTTGTGGTCGGTTGTGGCTCAAAATATTCATCGGACGCAGATTTGTTGACGTATTGAATGTGTTCATTGTTTGTAAAATATTAATTCATTCGATACAATTTGTTTAAATTGGGTACTTCTTAGAGTTGTCATGAGTTTTGGGATTTGTGAAAGATAGTCACAAATTAACTCCTAAAATACGGTATTTGGGCGGTAGTAATTGCTCTCTATATTTTATCTTTTTCGAATTGTTTTTAATAATTTTCTTATCACTGTTGTAAAGTTATCTTTTTGCCAAAGTGCTGAAAAAATTTAATTTAATTTCGCTCAAGCTCTTAAATGGGATCTCATTTTCAATGGATCTTAACAAGTAGCTTTCACGATATATTATAGATCCGTAATGTTCCATCTAGTTTTCACTATACTACAACAGTCAGCCATTTTCCAGATTTTTTCACTCTTTGCACCTCGTTCTTAATGCAATTTATTTCCAGATCCAGATCAGCCAGATACGGCAGAACTTCAGCTGGGTTAATTCGTCAAGGTAGCTAAGAATGTTAGATAGCGTATCTTTTTGTATATTTCTTACAGGGTGTGCTAATTGTGTCTTACAGTTGGGAGTAACACGATAAGAACAAAGAATCGCATAGGGCGATATTACATCGCAAATTTTTGGTTGATCAAGCTGTCAAATTGTTTTTGTTTTCTGTAGATATATGTCAACTTCTCTCTCGCTCCTTCTCTAAGGCTTCGGATTGATTTTTAATAATTACAAAAACAATTTGATGGTTTGATCAAACAAAAATTTACAATGGCCGCATTTTGGGCAGACCGCTCAGTCTCGACTGTTGAGTATTTTGTACCTGGAACGCTTTGCTTACTCAACATGTTGCGGTAACGAACGGTACGAAAAAATTCAATGCTACTTCAGCTCAACAAGAACAGTTTGTCAAATAATCAGTTGCTGTCATTCTGTTTAAGTGGACGTCAGACAGAACGCGATTTACGCGCCGCGTTTTTTACGCCCGGTTGTATTACACAGAAATCCCATAAGCACGTCATACAGAACGCGACACGGTTGTAATGTAATAAGAGTACAACGGGGCGTAAAAAACGCGGCGCGTAATGCTGGGTTTCCATTGTATGAATCAGTTGATACGCTGTATAAAGAATGAGAGTCCACTCGAAGTCAAATGTGTTTATGTGTTTAAGAGAAAAGTACCGATTTGCTATAAAATTGTTCCACATTTCTGTATGAATTCCATATCAATGTTATAGGAGTTGATACAGAAAGATACACTAGCTTAACTTTTTGTATCAATCGTATGACGTCCTATAAATTCTCCATAAAAGTAACTGAAACTTATTGAAATTGTAATAACACTGAACGTCGTATCTCTGGAATTATTTAAACCGTTTCGTGTTTTTTTTTTGTTGTGTCATCAATGAATTCGGAAGATTGGTCGCATCTTAATATTGGTAAATAGAATTAGAGTAGTGCTAAATTTATGTACGTATTCTGAGATTCACGAACTATTGGATCGTCTCGAAATTGCATAGCAAACAACAACAAAGAGACGATTTTTGTAATTGTAATTATTAAAAAAATTGGCAATAAGTGCGAGGATATCGTCTTTAGTCTACATATGTTTATTTTGTACGATAAATAATTCTTTAATAATTGAATGGATATTATTTAAAAATTTTCTTTTATATAAAAAAGATTCATTCATTGATTTGGTACGTGCTAAGCCTGCATTGTGGGACATCTCAGATGCATCATAAAAAAACAATATTTCGCGTGCAAAATGGTGGCAAAAAGTTATAGAGGAACTTGGTAATAAATTATTGCTTTTATTTAACGGAAATTAATAACTCCCTTTATAGAAATTCCAATCACCCAAGAAAACATTAAAATTGCCGGAAAAAAGTTATAGCTACCGTTATAGCCAGTAAAAGGACTTTGGTTCCCGTAGTGGTTCTAGCGGTGAGAAGAAACATTTCCCCTTTGCGGATAAAATGACATTTTTAGATGATACTTTGCATATACGCGAATACGTTTTACAATTATTTTGGTTTATTCTATATTGTGATATGTGAATATATATATATTTATATATATGTGAATCCTACTCACAAGAATTTTCATTAATTGATTTACCATCTCCCTCAAACATTTCCATATGGTGAAACTTTGGTTCTCTACTAGGATTATGCTTAACCATTCAAATTTTAACCGGATTATTTTTAGCTATACACTATACAGCAGACGTAAACATAGCTCTCACCTCAGTTGACCATATCTGCCGAAATGTAAATTTTGGTTGATTATTACGTACCCTGCTAACGGAGCTTCATTTTTCTTTATTTGTATTTACTTACATGTAGGTCGAGGAATATATTATGGATCATATTTATTCATTCCAACATGAATAGTAGGGGTAGTAATTCTCCTATTAACCATAGCAACCGCCTTTATAGGATATGTACTACCATGAGGACAAATATCATTCTGAGGAGCAACCGTAATTACCAACCTATTATCAGCAGTCCCTTATATTGGAACAGATTTAGTACAATGATTATGAGGGGGATTCGCTGTAGACAGTGCAACTTTAACGCGATTCTTCACATTTCATTTTATTCTACCCTTTATCGTATTAACAATATCAATAATTCACTTATTATTTCTTCACCAAACAGGATCCAATAATCCGATTGGTTTAAATTCAAATATTGACAAAATCCCATTCCACCCGTATTTTTCAATTAAAGATAGAGTAGGGTTTGTAATATTATTAATAGCTTTAATCATATTATCTCTTTTAAATCCATATTTGTTAGGAGATCCAGATAACTTTATTCCAGCTAATCCATTAGTTAAACCAATTCACATTCAACCAGAATGATATTTTCTTTTCGCATACGTTATTTTACGATCAATCCCTAACAAATTAGGAGGAGTAATTGCCTTAGTAATATCAATTGTAATTATTATAATTCTCCCTTTTACAAACATCAGAAAATTCCGGGGAAACCAATTTTACCTTTTAAATAAATATACTTTCTGAATAATAGCAACTACAATTGTTCTTCTAACATGAATTGATCTACTGGACATGAGCTCGTCCAGTAGAAGCCCCATATATTCAACTTGGGCAAATTCTTACTATTATATACTTCTCCTACTTCTTAATTAATCCAATTATTCTAAAATGATGAGATAAGTTACTAAACTAGTTAATGAGCTTGAATTAAGCTTATGTCTTGAAAACATAAAATAGAAATAAAATTTTCTATTAACTTTACTAAAAATAATTCACAAAATATAATTAAATAAATAAATTTTTAATCCAATTACAAAAATTAAATAATTTAAAGAAAAAGTTAAAAATACCTTTCAAGCTAAATTTATTAATTTATCATACCGAAACCGGGGTAAAGTCCCTCGCACTCAAACAAATAATATAAAAACAAACATAAATTTAAAATAAAATAAAACTCTTATTAAATCTCTTCCTATAAACAGAACACAAAATAAAAATCTTATAAACAAAATTCTAGAATATTCAGCTAAAACAATTAAAGCAAAAGCCCCTCTTCTATATTCTACATTAAACCCTGAAACTAATTCTGACTCCCCTTTAGCAAAATCAAAAGGAGTTCGATTAGTTTCAGCTAATAAAATACAAAATCATCTTACTCTAACAGGAAATAAAACTAAAACAAATCAAATATATCTTTGATACACAGAAAATAAAAGTAAATTATAACCCCCAACTAAAAAAACCAAAGACAATAAATTTAATACTAAACTAACCTCATAAGAAATTGTCTGAGCTAGTGAACGTAACCCACCCAATAAAGCATATCTAGAATTAGAGGATCAACCAGCTACTATAATTGGGTAAACCCCAACTCTCAAACAACATAAAAAAAATAAAATACCTAAAAAAAAAGAAATAAAATTAATTAATAAAGGAATACACTTTCAAACAAACAAAGAAAAAATAGGAGAAATATAATATACCAAATAATTAGATAATATTGGATAAGTTTGTTCCTTAGTAAATAACTTAATTGCATCACTGAAAGGTTGTAAAATACCAATAAAACCTACTTTATTAGGACCTTTACACAACTGAATATAACCTAAAACTTTACGTTCTAATTACGTAAAAAAAGCTACTCTAACCAATACACAAACAACTAAAATTAATAAACCCGTAAAAGTTATATACAAATCAAATATAAACACTACTGTTTGTATAAAATACATATATAAATTCTAAATTTATTTCACTAATCTGCCAAAACAGTAATTAATAATATTCATAAATAAAAATATAATTTTTTATATATTTGGTCCTTTCGTACTAAAATATATGATTGACTTAAAGATAGAAACCAACCTGGCTCACGCCGGTCTGAACTCAGATCATGTAAGAATTTAAAAGTCGAACAGACTTAAAAACTGAACTTCTACACCCAGCCTTATCTCTTAATCCAACATCGAGGTCGCAATCTTTTTTATCGATAAGAACTCTCCAAAAACTTTACGCTATTATCCCTAAAGTAACTTATTTTTATAATCACTAAAAATGGATCAATAATTCATAAATCAATGTTATATTAATTTAAAGTTTTTTAAATTTAAATATCACCCCAATAAAATACTATCATTATAATAATTAAAATATTCTATATAACTAAAATAAATAGAGTATAAAGATTTATAGGGTCTTCTCGTCCCTTAAAAGCATTTTAGCTTTTTTACTAAAAAATAAAATTCTATATAATTTAATATAAAACAGTTAATGTTTCGTCCAACCATTCATACAAGCCTCCAATTAAAAGACTAATGATTATGCTACCTTTGCACAGTTAATATATGTACTGCGGTCTTTAAATTTATCAGTGGGCAGGTCAGACTTTCTATACACTCAAAAAGACATGTTTTTGTTAAACAGGCGATCATTAATTTTGCCGAATTCTTTATATTAACCTATCTATTATATTAATTAAACAAACAAATATACTAATTTAATCATTATTACTTAACGTTTAATATTAACAAAAATAATTTCATAAAAACTTAAAATAAAATAAATAATTATAATAAATTATAACAAACTTTCTAAAGATTAATATTAATAATTATACTTTTTATTTAACTTATCTAAATTTATAAAAATTTATTCCATAGCTTATCCCATAGAATACTAAATTTTAAAACTAATTATAATAATATAATTAAATTAATAAATCTTAAAATTCTAAATTAAATTTATTTCTGAAAAAACCAGATACCTTTAAAAACGAATAACTTATCATTTCCAACAAAATATTATAAATAATTATATTACATTAACTTAAATATTCTATTAACTCTTTTAAAATCGGGAAATTTATATTAAATAAACTATATTTAATTAACCCTGATACACAAGGTACAATAAATAAAATTTTCTTTAAAATCAAAAATTTTTCAAAATATTTCAATGTTCATTCACATTACTAATAAACTATAAATAAAATTATTTATTCTATAAATATACTAAACAAAAATCATTATAAATATTTTTAATAAAATAATAAATAAAAAACAAAAATCTATTAAATAAATACTGATCAATTTATTTTGAATCGCACAAATCATATTTCAATGTAAATGAAACGCTTAACTATCAAGCTTTAAATTGTCATTCTAGATACACTTTCCAGTACATCTACTATGTTACGACTTATCTTACCTTAATAATAAGAGCGACGGGCGATGTGTACATACTTTAGAGCTAATTTCAACTTTTCTATCTATAAAAATTTACTTTCAAATCCACTTTCATTTTCAATTTCAATGAAAAATCCATATAAATAATTTTATTGTAACCCATTTCCACTTAAGTATAAGCTACACCTTGATCTGATATATATTATAATTCTAATCATTAAAAACTATTTTTCTAAAAAAGTTTTTCATAACGACGGTATATAAACTAAACAAACTTAAGTAAGGTCCAACGTGGATTATCGATTACGGAGCAGGTTCCTCTGATTAGACTAAAATACCGCCAAATTTTTTAAGTTTCAAGAACATAACTATTACTACTCTAATATAAACAATTACATTTTAAATAATAGGGTATCTAATCATAGTTTAAATCTAAAATTTCTGAGCTTCAATAAATAAATAACAAATTTATATTTATATTTTATAAAAAATTTAACTCTTACTAATAAAGTTTACTTGTATCATTAGTATAACCGCAGCTGCTGGCACAAATTTAGCTAATACTATTTAATATTTCTAATTCTAAGTTTCCTTAAAAATTAATACTAATTACTGCGACTAAAATATAAACTATATAATAATTCACACAAAAATTTACATATAAATAAAATTAAAAATAAACTTTTAAGCCAAAATAAAACTTTACTACACAAAAATTCAATTATAAAAAATAAAAAATATAAAAACTACTTTACTAAATAACAAAATCCAACTAAATAAACTACCCAATTTTTGAGGAAAAGTAAAAAATAAATAAATTTTTTCAAAAACATCCCTATAGGATATTAAATGTTAGTAAAAAAGCGATAGTTTCCCCCCACACAACAAAAAATTTAATAACATTTCCCTCCACCATAAATTAAAAATGATTTCAGTAGAAACATTAATTAAATTTTTACACGTTAGATAATAATAATATTAATAAAATCTCTATTATCTAAAAATACATTAACTATATTTAATCTTAGTTAATCAACTATTCCACCAGAAATTCTTCAGTTTAATTCCAAAAGTCTCAAATCATAAATATAACCCCTAATTATATCTAAATTCATTTTTGGAACTCATTAAACAAAAAGAAATTCATTCTTGGAAATCGACATTAATAAAATTTCACACAACCAAAATTAAAAATAGTTAATCAACACTATTCCACAAGAAATTCTTCAGTTTAATTCCAAAAGTCTCAAATTATAAATATAACCCCTAATTATATGTATCTAAATTCATTTTTGGAACTCATTAAACAAAAAGAAATTCATTATTGGAAATCGACATTAATAAAATTTCACACAACCAAAATTAAAAATAGTTAATCAACACTATTCCACCAGAAATTCTTCAGTTTAAATCCAAAATTCTCAAATCATAAATATAACCCCTAATTATATCTAAATTCATTTTTGGAACTCATTAAACAAAAAGAAATTCATTCTTGGAAATCGACATTAATAAAATTTCACACAACCAAAATTAAAAATAGTTAATCAACACTATTCCACCTGAAATTCTTCAGTTTAATTCCAAAAGCCTCAAATCATAAATATAACCCCTAATTATATCTAAATTCATTTTGGGAACTCATTAAACAAAAAGAAATTCATTCTCGGAAATCGACATTAATAAAATTTCACACAACCAAAATTAAAAATAGTTAATCAACACTATTCCATCTGAAATTCTTCAGTTTAATTCCAAAAGTCTCAAATCATAAATATAACCCCTAATTATATCTAAATTCATTTTTGGAACTCATTAAACAAAAAGAAATTCATTATTGGAAATCGACATTAATAAAATTTCACACAACCAAAATTAAAAATAGTTAATCAACACTATTCCACCAGAAATTCTTCAGTTTAAATCCAAAATTCTCAAATCATAAATATAACCCCTAATTATATCTAAATTCATTTTTGGAACTCATTAAACAAAAAGAAATTCATTCTTGGAAATCGACATTAATAAAATTTCACACAACCAAAATTAAAAATAGTTAATCAACACTATTCCACCAGAAATTCTTCAGTTTAATTCCAAAAGTCTCAAATCATAAATATAACCCCTAATTATATCTAAATTCATTTTGGGAACTCATTAAACAAAAAGAAATTCATTCTTGGAAATCGACATTAATAAAATTTCACACAACCAAAATTAAAAATAGTTAATCAACACTATTCCACCAGAAATTCTTCAGTTTAATTCCAAAAGTCTCAAATCATAAATATAACCCCTAATTATATCTAAATTCATTTTTGGAACTCATTAAACAAAAAGAAATTCATTCTCGGAAATCGACATTAATAAAATTTCACACAACCAAAATTAAAAATAGTTAATCAACACTATTCCACCTGAAATTCTTCAGTTTAATTCCAAAAGTCTCAAATCATAAATATAACCCCTAATTATATCTAAATTCATTTTTGGAACTCATTAAACAAAAAGAAATTCATTATTGGAAATCGACATTAATAAAATTTCACACAACCAAAATTAAAAATAGTTAATCAACACTGTTCCACCAGAAATTCTTCAGTTTAGTTCCAAAAGTCTCAAATTATAAATATAACCCCTAATTATATCTAAATTCATTTTTGGAACTCATTAAACAAAAAGAAATTTATTCTTGGAAATCGACATTAATAAAATTTCACACATCCAAAATTAAAAACAGTTAATCAACACTATTCCACCAGAAATTCTTCAGTTTAATTCCAAAAGTATAAAATTATAAATATAACCCCTAATTATATCTAAATTCATTTTTGGAACTCATTAAACAAAAAGAAATTCATTCTTGGAAATCGACATTAATAAAATATACACAAACCTTAAATATAACCCCTAATTATAATTAAATTTTGGGCAATAAAAACATAATATTAATAAAATCTCTACTTGAAAATAAAATAAAAACCTATTAAATTTAAAAACTTTCATAAAAATTTATCTTTATAAATTAAAATAAAACAAATAACCCAACTAAATAATTAATAATAATATAATAAAATAACACTATCTTACTAAATCAATCACCAAATTAAACAAAATCTACGCCCCAACCCAACCTAAATAAAATATTTGCATCATCAATAAAATCTCTACTTTATTATAAATAAAATATATCCAATGCTAATTATCTAACAAATAACAATATTTAGTAAAAATAAATTATATATAAATTATCTTCTAATTTTATAAAAAATTTCTATAATCTGAAAAATCATTGAAATAAAACATTTAAAAGATAATAAAAATTAGCACAAATAAAATATTTATTTTCAAAATTTATTCAATACTAATTATTTAACAAATAACAATATTTAGTAAAAATAATTATATATAAATCACCCTTTAATTTTACAAAAAATTTCTATAGTTTGAAAAATCACTGAAATGAAACATTTAAAAGATAATAAAAATTAGCACAAATAAAATATTTATTTTCAGATAGAGATTTTATTAATATTACTACCATGTTTTTTTTTAAACATTAATAATTCTTTATATAAAATAAAATATTAATTAATATTGAAAAACATACTTTCAATAAAAAAATTAAAAAAAAACAAACAATACATACTTTGATAAGAAAAACGTACATCGTATATATAAGAGACAACACAAAACAAAGAAGAAGACAAAATATTGCCTTAAATTTATATATAAATTATATATTATTAATTTATTAGTTATTTCTATTTATACATAAATATTTTATATAATTAATATATATATATATATATATATATATATATATGTATATACTATACTATAAATATTATATATATTATAATAATATAATAATAATATAATAATATTAATAATATATAATAATAATATATATTATTATAATATATATTCTAATATATATATATTATAATATTATAATATATTATATTTAATAATAAAAATATATAAATATATATATATTTATATAAATATATAAATATTTATATAAATAAATATATAAATATATATATAAATTTAATATAATTTATATAATATAAATATATAAATTTAAATAAATATATAAATATATATATAATTATATAAATATATAAATATTATATATATTATAATATAATATATAATAATAATATATATATATATTATTATATTATTATTATATAAATATATTATAATATATAATATAAATATATTATTATATATTTATATTACAAATATTATATATAATATAATATAATATAATATAATATAATATATTTATTGTTTTATTTATTTATAATAATATTTATATTATATATAATATAATATAATATAATATATTTATTGTTTTATTTATTTATAATATTATTATACGAATAATAATATCATTATTATTTTTATTATTATATATAATATTTACAATATAAATATAATAATTTAATAAATTATTATTATTATTATATTATATATATATATATATATATATATATATATAGATTTATATATATATATATATAGATTTATATAAATTAATAAATATATTATATATGCAATTTTTATTTATCTAAATAAAAATTTAAACAACCCAAATTTTATATAAAATTTAACATAAAATTTCAATATTTTTCATAAATTATATAACTAATTTTAATTATTATAATAAATATATATATAAAAACTAAAACTTTTATTATCAAAATATTGTGAGTTTAAAAAAAAAAACTGAGTTAAAACTGTGGGTAAAAACTCTTATTTTTTTATGAAATTTTTTTTTTCAGTGAGTTAAACCTGTGGGTAAAAACTCTTATTTTTTCATGAAATTAATTTTTGGGTACCAGTCTCTAAAATAAGCGTATAAATACACAAAAACTGTTTTATGAATTGCCTGAGTAAAGGGCTATTTTGATAGAATAGATCATGTATAAACCATACATTCATAAAATCCTATATAATAACTATATTTTTCAGAATTGAACTGATCTTAAGACTTCAAAAACCTTCGTGCACCTTACACTAAAATATAAAAAGATAAGCTAAGTAAGCTACTGGGTTCATACCCTACTTATAAAGGTCAAATCCTGTTCTTTTTAATTATAAATAATTTATCTAAAATGATTTTTTTGTTAACATTAATAACAGGAACTTTAATTACTATATCATCTTTCTCTTGACTAAGAGCTTGAATAGGATTAGAAATTAATTTGTTATCTTTTATTCCCCTAGTAAGAGATACAAAGAACCCTTTTTCTACAGAAGCCTCTTTAAAATATTTTTTAACCCAAGCTATTGCTTCCTCCATATTATTGTTTTCAACGGTTTTAATATTTTATGAAAATACTAGTTCCGTTACCCTTAGACTAACGTTATGAATAGTACTTTCTTCACTCCTAATAAAAAGAGGTGCTGCTCCTTTCCATTTCTGATTCCCTAACGTAATGGAAGGAATAAGATGATTAAATAGATTAGTGTTAATAACATGACAAAAATTAGCCCCTATTACCTTAATTTCATATATTAACTCAAATATTTTATTAACTTTTAGAATTATCATATGCTCACTAGTTGGTTCAATTGGTGGTCTAAACCAATTATCTTTACGAAAATTAATGGCATACTCATCAATTAATCATCTGAGCTGAATATTTGTGTCCATAAACTTTAGAAGTTCTTTATGAATATGATATTTTGCATTTTATGCCATAATATCGATAAGAATTATATTATTATTTTATTGATATAAATTATTTTATTTTAACCAAATTTTCTCTGCTAAAACCTTGTCTACTGATGCTAAAATATTAATTATAATAAATTTATTATCATTAGGAGGACTCCCCCCATTTCTAGGGTTTCTTCCAAAATGAATGGTTATTCAACCCCTAATTGAAAGAAACCAAATCTTTATTCTATTAATTTTAGTTTCCATAACTTTAGTGTCTCTATTTTATTACCTACGTTTATGCTATAGTTCATTTATATTAGTTAATACTGAACTAAATTGAAATTTATTTTTGTTTAATCCCTACTTAAATAATAAAATAATTCTCCTATCCTTTTTCTCAGTCTTTGGTATAATGATGATAAGAATTCTATATTTTATCTTATAAGGCTTTAAGTTAAATAAACTTTTAGCCTTCAAAGCTAAAAATATAAGTAAATTCTTTTAAGCCTTAGTGATTCTCACTCCTTTAGAATTGCAGTCTAATAGCATCATCGACTATAAGGCTTGATTAAAAAGAAAATTCTTATAAGTAAATTTACAGTCTACCGCCTATAATTCAGCCATTTAATCGACGCGACAATGGTTATTTTCAACAAATCATAAGGATATTGGAACTCTTTACTTTTTATTCGGTGCTTGAGCGGGGATAGTAGGAACATCATTAAGTATATTAATTCGAGTAGAACTAGGCCATCCAGGTACATTTATTGGTAACGATCAAATCTATAATGTAATCGTTACCGCTCATGCTTTTGTTATAATTTTCTTCATAGTTATACCTATTATAATTGGAGGATTTGGAAACTGACTAGTACCCCTAATACTAGGAGCCCCAGATATAGCCTTTCCTCGAATAAATAATATAAGATTTTGATTACGTCCCCCTTCCCTAACCCTACTTTTAGTCAGTAGTATAGTTGAAAGAGGAGCACGAACTGGATGAACAGTTTATCCCCCACTATCTTCAACTATTGCCCACAGAGGAGCCTCAGTTGATTTAGCTATTTTTAGATTACATTTAGCAGGAGTTTCTTCTATTTTAGGTGCTGTAAATTTTATTACTACAGTAATCAACATGCGATCTAATGGAATTACTTTAGATCGAATACCATTGTTCGTATGATCTGTAGTAATTACTGCATTATTGCTATTGCTATCCCTCCCTGTATTAGCTGGAGCTATTACAATACTATTAACAGACCGAAACCTAAACACCTCATTCTTCGATCCCGCTGGAGGAGGAGACCCGATTTTATATCAACATCTATTCTGATTCTTTGGGCATCCTGAAGTATATATTTTAATTCTCCCCGGATTTGGAATAATTTCTCATATTATTTGTCAAGAAGCTGGAAAAAAGGAAACTTTCGGTTGTTTAGGAATAATTTATGCCATACTTTCTATTGGTTTATTAGGTTTCATTGTACGAGCACATCATATATTTACAGTAGGAATAGATGTTGACACTCGAGCTTATTTTACCTCAGCCACTATAATTATTGCAGTACCTACTGGAATTAAAATTTTCAGATGATTAGCCACGGGTTGGTAACGAAATCCCGAAAGACAAAATCCCGAACGACAAAATCCCGAAAGACAAAATCCCGAAATGACAAAATCCCGAAACGACAAAATCCCGAAATTACAAAACTAGTTCTTCGGTATTCTCCATCTTCTTGAACATTTTAAAACCACTAGCAAACAATTCCAAGAAAATAATAAAAAATTACTCTTATTTTACTTCTCTAAAATTATTATTAAAAAATTTAAAAAAACATTATTAAAAAAATTTTAGCAGAGCCCTATCGATAATGTGAGGTTTTTTGCATACAGGTTTTTTCGCGTATTGGCAGCCTTCGGCTGCGGCAGGGATCATAATCCTCACGGTCATGTGAAGTTTTTTGCATACAGGTTTTTTCGCGTATTGGCGGCCTTCGGCCGCGGCAGGGATCATAACCCTCAATCAGCAAAATCCTCACGTTCATGTGAAGTTTTTTGCATTCAGGTTTTTTCGCGTATTGGCGGCCTTCGGCCGCGGCAGGGATCATAACCCTCAATCAGCAGAATCCTCACGGTCATGTGAAGTTTTTTGCATACAAGTTTTTCTGCGTATTGGCGGCCTTCGGCCGCGGCAGGGATCATAACCCTCAATCAGCAGAATCCTCACGGTCATGTGAAGTTTTTTTGCATATTGTAGATTATAACCTTCAGACAACAAAATTCTCTCGATATTACAACTTTGCTTTTCTGCCATTGTAAAAAAAGGCAAGTAGGCGCGTACTACGCTTCGGAAAAAATTGTGACTTAAATGTCATTTTTTCATTAATTTCAAATTTTATTTCGTGATTTTCAGGATTTCTCATTTCGGTATTAAAATTTTTCGGGATTTTGTCGTTTCGGGACTTTGTCGCATCGGGATTTTGTCGTTTCGGGATTTTAAAATTTTTCGGGATTTTGTCGTTTCGGGATTTTGTAATTCGGGATTTTGACTGTCTCCCTTAGCCACATTACACGGAACTCAATTAACCTATTTACCCGCTATTTTATGAGCTCTTGGATTCGTATTTTTATTTACAGTAGGTGGATTAACAGGAATTGTATTATCAAATTCATCTATTGATATTATATTATATTACACGACACTTATTATGTAGTTGCCCATTTCCATTACGTATTGTCAATAGGAGCTGTTTTCGCCATTATAGCCGGTTTCGTTCACTGATTCCCTTTATTTACTGGTTTATAAATAAATTCAAAAATACTAAAAAACCAATTTATAGCAATATTCTTAGGTGTAAACTTAACATTCTTCCCTCAACATTTTCTAGGACTAGCTGGAATACCTCGGCGATATTCAGACTATCCAGATGCATATACTTCCTGAAACATCATTTCCTCTATCGGTTCAACAATTTCACTACTAAGAATTATTTACTTCTTATACATTATTTGAGATAGAATAGTTGCATCACGAAAAATAATTTATCCGATACAACTTTCTTCATCTATTGAATGATTTCAAAACACCCCCCCTACAGAACACAGATATTCAGAATTACCTCTTTTAACTAACTTCTAATGTGGCAGATTAGTGCGATGGATTTAAGCTTCATATATAAAGTATATCTTTTATTAGAAATGTCAACCTGAGCTAACTTAAATTTTCAAGATAGAGCATCTCCACTAATAGAACAGCTTACATTTTTTCACGATCATGCTCTTTTAATTTTAGTAATAATTACGGTAATAGTAGGTTATCTAATATTAATATTATTTTTTAATTCATTTGAAAACCGATTTCTACTACACGGTCAATTAATCGAAATAATTTGAACAATTTTACCAGCAGTTATATTACTATTTATAGCATTCCCCTCTTTACGTTTATTATACTTATTAGATAAAATTAACGAACCCTCAATCACTCTAAAATCAATTAGACATCAATGACGGACAAATTTCCTATAAACGAAAATAATCCCCAAGATTTTCGACTACTAGACGTAGATAATCGAATTGTTCTCCCTATAAACTCTCAAATTCGAATCCTAGTGACTGCTGCAGATGTAATTCATTCATGAACAATTCCTAGCCTAGGAGTAAAAGTAGATGGAACTCCTGGTCGATTAAATCAAACTAATTTTTTTATTAATCGACCGGGTCTATTTTTTGGTCAATGTTCTGAAATTTGTGGAACAAATCATAGCTTTATACCAATCGTGATTGAAAGAATTAATATTAATCATTTTATTAAATGAATTTCTTCTAATTTTAATTCATTAAGTGACTGAAAGCAAGTACTGGTCCCTTAAATCATAAAATAGTAAATTAGCACTTACTCTTAATGATATTAATGAAAAAATTAGTTAATTCATAACATTAGTATGTCAAGCTAAAATTATTAAATTTTAATATTTTTTAATTCCTCAAATAGCACCAAAAACTGATTAATTATATTTTTTGTTTTTTCATTAGTACTTATTCTATTTAATATAATAAATTATTATTCATCTATCAACTTACCATCTCAATCAAAATTATTAAAAAACAAAATATTTAAAACAATAAATTGAAAATGATAACTAATTTATTCTCAGTTGACCCATCATCAAGAATTATAAATATATCATTAAATTGATCTAGTACTTTTTTAGGTTTAATAATGATTCCTTCCATATTTTGATTAATTCCATCTCGATATTCAATCATTTGATACACAATTACATCAACTCTTTACAAAGAATTTAAAATTCTTATAGGTCCTAATTCAATAAATGGAAGTTCAATAATTTTCATTTCTCTATTTTCGTTAATTCTTTTCAATAATTTCATAGGATTATTTCCATATATTTTCACAAGAACAAGACATCTTACTATCACATTAACAATAGCTTTACCTTTATGAATTAGATTTAATTTATTTGGATGAATTAACCATATACAACATATATTTGCCCACCTAGTTCCACAAGGAACCCCAAGAGTCTTAATACCATTTATAGTATGTATTGAAACAATCAGAAATATTATCCATCCAATAACTCTAGCAGTTCGACTAAGGGCTAATATAATTGCTGGTCATTTATTAATAACTCTTCTTGGAAATACAGGACCCATATTAAACTATATAGTAGTAGGTTTAATTATTGCACAAACATTATTATTAACATTAGAAAGAGCTGTTTCAATTATTCAAGCTTACGTATTTTCTGTTCTAAGAACACTTTACTCTAGAGAAGTATCATAATGTCTACACACTCTAATCACCCGTTTCATCTAGTTGATTTCAGCCCATGACCTCTAACAGGAGCAATCGGGGCTATAGTAACAACATCTGGATTAGTAAAATGATTTCATCCATACGATATTAACCTATTCTTATTAGGAAGCTTAATTACAATATTAACAGTATATCAATGATGACGAGATGTATCTCGAGAAAGCACCTTTCAAGGACACCACACTATTATAGTAACTATTGGAATACGATGAGGAATAATTCTATTTATTTTATCAGAGATTTTATTTTTCGTATCCTTTTTCTGAGCATTCTTCCACAGAAGACTATCCCCATCAATAGAAATTGGATCTAACTGACCACCAATAGGAATCCATTTAACCCTATTCAAATTTCTTTATTAAATACGTCAATCCTACTAGCATCAGGAGTAACAGTTACTTGAGCACACCATGGTTTATTAGAAAATAACCACTCACAAAGATGTGAATATATATATATATATATATATATATATATATATATGCAATATATATATAATTAATATATATGTATATGTATGTATATATTAGGGTAATGACTTTTTTTTACCTCCTGTTCCTGGGTCATTAATCGATGAACATTTATCCAAAATTAATAAATAAGACATTAATTTAATTTCCTTGTTGAAAAAGGTCACCCATAAATCAAAAATTCGTTTCGACCATATAAGCGTATGAATAAGTAAATAAAAAATTTTACGATCGATATTTTTGAAAACTAATTTTTATTTAGAGAGTACGTATGCAGTGCTTAACTATTTAACAGCATAGTATATGATTCTTATGTTTTGTTAGACAAAACGAATCTAAACTGGAGGTTCTCTTTCTTTTTGCAGACATCGAAAAGCTCTTGAAAACACTTCATGGCCCGTTCTGCGCACTGATTTGTTCTTGGAATTTCCAGTCTCGATGGATCCTGATTCCAAAATTTTGTCACTGTATTTAACGCTTTTTTGTGAACCTGCAAGCTGCTACAAAGCTTCTTAAAATTATCTGCATTGTACAGTTGTTCAGTAAACCAATGGTCCGCCCATGTGTGAGAGATGAATATGCAAATATCGAGTAGTGATTCTCTTCTCTTTGGTAGAAGAATAAAGGCCAAAAGAGCTAGTATTGCTCGGGAATTCCATCTTGCATTACTTATGTTAGGTATTTTCTGAAACTTCACTTCAGGAAATACCCCAGATTTTTCAAAAAAGCGGAAAACTCGAGTTAAATGATAAAGAAATTTCATATCATCACGCCATCCAGCTGATTCAGTTATCATTTCTTTGCCATTGTTGAAATTCATCCTGAGCGTTTCGTAGTTCTTTAGAAGTTCCGGGATGAACGGATATTCGATGTTGGGCGACGTATTGTTTCTTTCAACTACTTCATCCATTACTAGGCGATGAACGCTATCAAGAATATGGTGTTGACAACCAATGAATTGTGGTTTTTTGAGGTTCTTTTGGGAAAAAATTTTTTGTAACTGAGTGACAATTCCAATTCTTCTTCCAGGGTTCACATTTGTAGTTCTGCTACAATCATCTCTATGCTCTTCCATAAATTGCTGTCATCGAGAACGGCTGTTATACCTTTTACCACAGTGTTTGCTTTGTCATCTGGTAAATCCAGTGCTTGTAATTTAATTTCTCTTTGTTCATTCTTCAACACTAACACTATTAATACGTTAACACTATTAATGCTAACACTATTAATTCTTGTAAATTAATACGTTTACCATCAGAATGGAGTGACCATCTCTCTAAATGTATCGTTTTCTTTATTTCTTCTCTAAGATTTACAGCTTGTTTAATAGTAGATCTGAAGATACCAGATTGTGAAGGGGTTTCAATATCGATTCCATCTTTATATAATTGTTTACAAATGGTTGCTGCTTTGCTGGTTGATAATTTTGAAGATGTTACTAATTTGGTTGCAAATTTGGTCTTGCTGTACTTCTTGCCTGTACTGGTAAAATTGTCTTCGGAATCTTCAGACTCTTCATCTTCATAATCTGTTTCAGTCTCTGAGTCGGAGGTTGGCGTTGCTATTGCTATAATAGGCTCCAAGCAAATGTTTCTTCTTTTGGATGGATGGATACTCTCTAAGCTCGCAGTCTTGCCAGTTGTGTACCCGACCTGTCCTTTGCTTTCTATCTGACGATGATACAACCGTTTGTCCTCACTGCAGAGCCAATCACCATCTTTTTCGGTTATATCAAAAACTTCATTCAAAGGATCATATTTTCCTTGCCTTACACATTTATCGTAGGTCTTCAGCAGTTTGTCCAGTTTTGTATGTACGACTTGAGTCGATAAATTTGGAAAATTTAATTTATTTTGCCATAAGCTTATTACTTCTTTCTCAATTTGCTTCAGGCGTTCTTGTCTCCCTTTGATGGATTCCCCCAGGAACAGATAGCGACCAACAATTTGAATTCCTAATGGTATCCTGGTTTCCACTGATTGTTGTTCCAGTGGAACAGGTCTTCTTTTCCTGTGCGACTTATTAAATTGTACGAGATTCTTCGTCCAGGCCGTTTTGTTTTTTTCAGTAGTGGAAGCACTTTTCTTATAAGACATTATAATCGAAAAAATATTTGGGTATATGTAAGACATATTTGTATTTCTAGAACGCAATAACAATGAATCTTTGACAATTGTCAATATCGAAGAAAAAAAAACAAGGCCTACTGCTAGGACGACGCAGTCAATCACCTGTCGATTGATGTTAGGTCACGAGTTTTTTTTTCATAATTATACAGACATTTATATTCATATGTATTATTTCAGAAATTTATTGTTGTGGGTGACCTTTTTCCAAAACTAAGCGGAATAAAAACATTTTTCATTACTTTTAAACTAAAGTTCATCGATTTGTGATACAGGAAATTAATTATTTAAGAAAAAGTTAAAAAGTCATAACCCTAGTATATATATGTATTTATATATATGTATATGTATATGTATATACAGTCCTCCAATAGAGCCTAAAATAAATAAATTATTGTGTTAACTTTTTAAATAAAACCATTCCAATTTTAGATGAATAAGTTTATGGTGCTCAGTAGGCGATCCAATAGAAAATCTTGAAAGCGCAATGAATCAAGAAATTAAAAAAAAGACAAAAACTCAAAAGATTTCGATGAAGTTTGAGTTTGTTTGAGTTATAGCAACTAATATATCTGTCTCGTTTGCAAATATTTCTCTTTCACTTTAGCAATTATAGTAGAATTCATACATCATATCAATTGATTCATACAATGTAAACCCAGCATAAATCGCGTTCTGTCTGACGGCGGCTTTAAGATTTTAATTTTATAAATTTTTGTTTGTTTACATAAGAGGTAAACAAAAAGCCGATCATGGGGCATTTCATCCCAGGGAAAGTAGTGCTCAGTTGGTCAACAAATGTGACTGATTGGTCTGCCCGGAATGCGCCGAATGTAAGAGGGAACATATTTAGAAATGAATATTTGAAAATTGTGTTTTACAGTAGAAAAAAAAATCACTGCAGCTGTGCAGCTCAGCTCCCTATTTATACATAATGGCTGGTTTACACAGTGCGAGCTAGCGCACGAGTCAGCCTTCCGAGTAGCTGCACTGCAGTAACTCGCAACGTTTGGACGTAACTTACGAGTAACTCGTACGTGTGAGTTGGTTAGTAGCTCGCATCCGAGTTACTTCAACATTTTTTGTTTTTACTCGCCTGCTTGCCGTGCCAGCCGGACAGCTGTGCTTGAAACACGTGTTTAATAATATTTCATTAATGTGTTTGTGTATAATGTGTATGTGTATGTGTATAACGTGTTTAATAATATTTCATTAATGAAACTCTACAGAGACCAAGAAAACCTGTGGAATTGTTTCGATTAAAACTATCGAAATAGAGATATGAGAAAAGCATCTTTGGAACATATCGCAGAAGGAATGCACCTAGGTAACACCATTGAGGTAACCAAGGAAATAAAAAATTTTCGATCTACCTACAATCAAGATGTGAATAAAATCGAAAAAAGCAAGAAGAGTGGCGCTAGCGCAGACGAGGT
Organism: Conops quadrifasciatus; assembly: GCA_949752815.1. NCBI lineage: Eukaryota > Metazoa > Arthropoda > Insecta > Diptera > Conopidae > Conops > Conops quadrifasciatus. Next base: position 19,584,690 of record OX457077.1, on the reverse strand, counting down.
GTAAAAACCATCCATGAAATGGTTTGATGTAATGGATTATATAATGAAAACAATTAATTTAAACTGTTAATAATTTAATAACAATATTAATTTATTGATATTGGCTATGGTTATAGATATTTTCCAATTCCTGACATAATATTGTTGTCATAGAGCGTATTACCGTTTTTTTTATTAAAACAAGTTCACTCGACATCGCGACTCGACTAGGACTGGGCAGTAGCTACATAGGTGTCGTGTAGACAGCAAAGGCGAGCCGAGCTGCTGCCTAGGAATTTGACAAGCCTAGTAGCTGTCTACTGGCCAGGCAGCAGCTTGCACTGTGTAAACGAGCCATAAGAAGATGTGGCGCCATTTCGAGGCATTGTCTTTTCTGGACGACGTGCAGTCCAACAGAAGGTAAGCTATTGATTTATCGTTTAACCATAAACGTTACTGTTATTGTTTTTAGTACTATCGGTAACAGTCGTACTATCGGCGACGGTCGTGTTTTCCATAACTCGGAATTGATATGTGAACAGCGCTACCCGACGCTAACAGTTCTGTGCGTTTCATCCGCCGATAGGTGTTCCGCAGACATTTCAATGCACTGCCCAACATGTGCCCAAATTCCGTCTTTGTGCACTTTCAATGATCTCATACATAAAATGTATTATATTTATTAAATAAAACACATTTTATATAAAATATTTTATTTATCTATCAGTTTTAATCTTATTAAACGAGCTAAAATTGTATATATATTTGTAGCTTTTTTGAGGTCGAAAATAGCTCTAAGGATTTGTTTGATATTCACATATTATGGAGATTGAGAGATTGTAAATCGATCTGTCGAGGTGTTTTTTTCTAAAAAATTCATTTTGGTGGTTTTTCTCTATTAAAGTGGTTGATCAACAAGTGTGTAAATATTTTATTGACATTGTTTTGTTTTGAGAGCTCTCTGACAGCTCTCATCGCTTTCGCTATGAAAATATGTTAGTGTTCGGCCGATAGCGTATGACAACTATCATCGCTCATCGTCGACGAAATGACTGTGCTCAGGCTATACCTTTTACGAACTTATAATTCATTAAGTTCTGCCAAATTTGTATACCAAAAGTAACAAAAAGACATATGATTTCGACAGCAAATACAAACAACGTAAACATTTTAGAGAAATGTAAACATGTAACCCTAGTTCTGCTTTTATGCGATAGATACGTTTCAAACAAATTCGTTTTAAAAAAATTGCGTAAAAATAAAACGGTACCCATACAAAAGTAGGAGATCGGTTCGACATTTGAAGAATCAGTAAAACAATGTGATTAAAGTATACTTATTTATCGTTTTTAGTTTGTTTTTATACCCTACACCCGAAGGGATGAGAGTATATTCAGTTTGTTCTTCCGTTTGTAACGCATTAAAGGAGGCGTCCCTCCCGTCCGTCTGTCTGTCTGTCCGTCTGTGGAAATCACGATATAGGAGACGAATAGGCGTATCGTCATGAAATTTGGCACGAATATTCTTTGTCATCTTACGCTGTTTGGTGTTGGAAATGGGGAAAATCGGATCAGTGCCACGCCTACTTTTTATGAAAAATATGCACTTATCCGTGCTTTTAGCTCAATTTCTCAGCTTGTAGATCGAATTTTCAATAAAAATTTTATTTCCGAGTCCACCATCTTAGACTAAAATATACATATTCTCAAAAATGGGAGAACCCTCATAACAGTGAGAACCCGAAAATTAGAAAAATTAGACTATCTGACTAATCTGACACATCTTATGAAAACTCGTATGAAAAGTCATATGACTTATCAGATAATGTAAAGTGGGCTTAAGCTGCCTGTGTTTAATCTATTATAAGTAAACTGATATTTCATAGCTTTAAACCTGTTTTCGTGCTTTGTTTGAGGTGTATTCTGAAAACTTTTTTGATATTTCGCCACGGAACCTTTAAATTCAGGTACAAAACAACAGTTTAGTAAATATTGAGTTACAGAATTAATTATGTAATCTTATAAAAATTGTGTAAAGTAAAATGAACGTGAAATGTTAAGCCCGTTAGCTCTGTTCCAAGGTAGATAAAGTTTTAGTTTTTGATTTTTAATAATAATTATTGTTTGTGGTTTTCATAATCGTTTAAATTTGCTTCACTTATTTGCACTTTTCATCGCTATCTCACTTTTTTCGATGGTAGCAACTAAAACATAACACACCAATTTAATTTATTATCATATTTTTGGCTGTGGCTCAATAAGAAAAAGAAAATAAAAAGTGTTTCTAATACAAATGTTTAATTTCACAGTGCCTGAATATGATTTTTTCATTTTTTTTTCAATTCTCATTTTTCTTTAGGCATTGTCAGATACTCCTATATTGTAAACTAAATTTTCTTAAATACAATCACCTCCTAATACAAATAAAAAAAATCCGGAACACCACACAAACATATTGTGTGAATTTACGATGGATAGCTACAGCGGTTAATTTATTGCCAACTTTGAGGGCCTGTTGTCCCAGTGTGCGCCGTAACAAATAAAACGACCATCGCCACTTATGAATCTTTTCTCCAAATATGTCAGAATTTGTATGCATATTCAATACAATTATTGTATTGCGATTTGGCCGCACTGTATCCTCTCCCCGCTTGTTGCCGGTTGTTCCACCGGTAAATACCCGGTAAATAACCGGTTGTTCCATCTCCGTGTAAATATCGCTCTGTCTGTAGGTTAACTACACAGCACCAAACACCGTGTAATTTATCTGTCGTGTTGTTTATAGTTATCCGGCAGATTACTTTTACACGGAGGTGGAACAACGCGTGTAAACATTTACACGCCGTATAAATTTACACACTACTTTACACGGAGATGGAACAACCGGCCCTTATTGAGTTAGCGTGAATAGCTATCGCCACTGACTTAAGCGGCTACACGCTTATTTTTCCATACAAAATTAAGAAGTCATGTCAAATAAATGTTCTCTAACTTTTCTTATTTATTTATTTATTTAAGACTTAAACCATAGAGTAAGAAATAACAAGAGGCCGAATCAGCCAAAGTTACTCAAACGGCATTACAGATGCGGGCGGTATGGACGAAGAAACGAAGAAAAGCATAGATGGAAAAATACACATGATAGGCGAGAGCACGCAGTTTGAACGATTTCTCTCTCTTTGTTCACGGCCCAAACACTTGCATTTGCTTGCATTTCATTTCAATTACTTGCCCTTTCCTCCGTTTCATTGCGTATTCCGCTCCATTCTAATGCCGGCACACACACACACAATACACATGATAAGCAGAAAGCAGGACATTTGGACGATTTCTTTCTTCGTCCATCGCCGAGCTAAATGCATTTGATGCGTATTTCTTTCCTTTCGTCTCTTCCCTTTTGTTAACATACAGTTGTTGGCTTGTGTTGGGTAATTTTATGCGTCTGTGTATGCTTTGGTCGTGTGTTGGCAAGGTTGTCGGCGCTTGCGCCGCAGCTAGAAATTTTTAGAACTAAAAATTAAAAAGCCATTTCAAGATTTCTTTATGTTACGGAAATCTTGAAATGGCTTTTGTGTGATGTGAGAAATTGAAAATTAAAATAATTATAAGATTTTTTTTAAGATTAACGAGATAGTATTTTATGAAAATATTTGAAAGTTTTTTGAAAAATTATTAAATATTATTTATTTCCTTGTAAATATTTAATAATAAATTTAATAAATATTTAATTTTTCGTATAATAAATGTGAAATAATAAAATAAAATAATTTTTAATTCATTTATAACACAATGTTATATATTTATATAACACTACATATATCATTTGTTATGTTTGAATATGTCATATATCATATATCCCTTTATGTCATATGTTTATGTTTATGTCATATATCCCTTTTTTATTGAATTAAAAGTTTATTGTTATCCAAAATGTTCAAAAGTGTTTTCTTTTAACAAAAAAAGTTAACAACGAGGATTAAATTCGGCAACTTTTATTAAAAATTATTTTAATTCATTGTACCGGATAAAAAGCACCGAACATACCGACATTTTTCTTTAATTTTTGAATAAGAAAAATCTCAGTTGCGCTACATTCTTCTTATTGCTAAATAGGCATTCTTCTCTGTCGTTTTCATATATTGTCGACGTCTAGCGTCGTCAAATCAGAGAAATCTAGAAAAGCCACACTAAGCTCATCGCTTATCCTATATACACACACACGCTAAATGACACACAGCCGATAAATGACACAAACACATGCATTCAAAAGTCTTCTCCCAAAGAATATATGTACATTGTAAATTCTTCTTCTTCTACCCATCGCTAGCCAAAAAAAGAACACCTGGCATGCAGACGCGAGAAGAGAACAAAAATTTTTCGGCCGAAAATTTATATGGCATGCGTTTTCTACATCAAAAATTTCCAGTTGTTATGGCGAAGAGAATGCGAGCTCAAAATACTCAAAAGTGAGTGAGAAATCGGTCCAGTACTGGACCGACCATAGAAAAATTTCGTTGTTCAAGATTCGGCCTCTTGTTATTTCTTACTCTATGCTTAAACTAAGCACATTCATTGCTTTATAGTTTTACAAATAGGAAAATAATTCACAAAAAATAAAAGATTCAAGAATTAGACAAAAAGTTTAAAATTTTTCGTTTAACTAACCAAACAGAATCAGAATAATTAATTACAGAATAAACAGTATTAAAATTCGAACAGGCATTCCGAAGAGGTTCATGCTGTAGGTATGTCGAACCGCAAAAGCTTAAATGAAGAGGTTGATATCGTCTCGACGTACGACGAGGGACATTGAGTTGAATGTTGGCTAGCAAATATGAGGAATCCGTAACACCGGATAGACAGCTCACAATGAAAATGGCGTTAAGCATAATCCGACGATTAACAAGTGATGGTAAATTTATAAGTTTTAGTCGGGATTCATAAGACGGTAAGTTCACCGATTCGTCCCAGTGGAGATTACGAAGGCAGAAAAGCAAGAATTTCTTTTGAACCGATTCTATTTGCGAGATGTAGCAGCCATAATTTGGGCTCCAGACAGGCGAGGCATACTCCGGTCTTACCAGAGAGGTGTACAGTAGCTTAGTAATATAGGGATCACCAAATTCCTTAGCCCATCGCTTTATAAATCCCAATGTACTATTCGCTCTGCTAGTCACGCCGTTTATATGACTATGGAAACGTAATTTACGATCCATAAGTACTCCCAGATCGTTAACAGTCTCCACTACTTCCAGTTTCGAACAACCAATAGTGTAATTCCGGAACAAAGGATTTACACGGCGGGTAAATGAAATTTGCTTACACTTCTTTAAATTTAGACCCATGCAGTTTATGCTACACCATTTAAATAGGGAATCTAAATCAAACTGAAGTAACAAAGCATCACTGTCCAGTAAATAGGATAAAAATATCTTCACATCGTCAGCAAACATTAGCACCTTGCTCCATACAATAACAGTTGGAAGATCATTTATAAAAACGAGAAATAACAGCGGTCCCAAATGGCTCCCTTGAGGAACTCCTGAAGGCACATCAAACTCTTTGGATACTGTGTTATTGAACATAACCATTTGAGTGCGATTTCTAAGATATGACTGGATCCAACTCACAAGAGATCCAGGAAGTCCAAATAGCTTCAGTTTAATAATAAGAAGCTTATGATTTACAACATCAAAAGCTTTACTGAAATCAGTATAAATAACATCGTCTGCTTAGAATGCTTAAAATTATTAATCGTTTCCGACACAAATTCCAACAGGTTGTTGTGGTTGATTTCCCCACACGAAAACCATGCTGAACAGGAGAAATTAAAGAACAAACAGAGCGAGTTATTTGGTCCGTAATTATCTTCTCAAACAGTTTTGGAAGCGCACTGAGCTTTGCAATACCTCGATAATTTTTATAAGATGTCTGTTACCAGATTTATGCAAGGGCATTACATACGACGACTTTCAAGCACGAGGCACCAAGGCACGAGGCACCAAGGCACGAGGCACCAAGCACCACGTATATTAGACTTAACTCTTAAGATATATTCTCTATACGCCTGCTTACATGACAGCCGATAACTGCTCCTTATGGATAAATATTTCAAAAGGTTTTCAGTCGACCGCGTAACACAGAACAACTTGTAGCATTTAGTTTTCATGTTCCTTAAAGCGCGCAGCTCTTTAGAAAACCAAGTAGGGCTCACACTGGATCGAACCTTACGCAAAGGAACCGATGATTTAAAGGCCTCCAATAAAAGAATTGTTGAAAGATTCCAGAGCCAAGTCCAAACTTGCAGAGGTAGAATCATTCAAGCACAGGATCTCTCTCTCTGAAATACTTTTCAGCAATATAATTGCAAGCCTAATAAAAACAAAAAGAACTGGACAATAGATGCTAATTGAAGGCAAGGAGAAAGACAGTCATCTTTTTTTTTAATAACAGCAAGAGCTGAAACACTTACAGCCTTATTCCAAGGGTGTATTTTGTATTTTAAACAACAACAAAAAGACGATTTTCGAAATGATATTGCCTCTTGGAATAAGGGTGTAAATGTATACTGCGGAAAACGACAAAATACTCCGACAACGAAAAATTAATGGCGAAAAGAACGAAATTTCTAGTTTCTTTATTTGTGTTATTTGTGTTTTGATTGGTTTTGATTGCTTCCGGTTGCCGACTCATTTTCTTTTGAAAAACCTGGTAAGTGTGATTGTCTTTTAGTGCCTAGCTGTTTACAAAACTACTTATGCAGCTCTCTAGTAGGCAACACAATTCATCTTTTGTATTTGTATAAATTTCCACTGAAAGTCTTTAATTTTTAGTCTTTTTTTTAAGTCCATTGCTCAATAACTTCATGCATTTGACTTTTTAATCTGAGTTATAAAAATGTTTTTTTTTACTAAAAATTATTTTAAATTAGCATTTCTTTAACCGCGTTAAATGGAATTAAATCGCGTAAAAAAGGTATGAAATATTTAAAAAAAATAGCTTTAAATGAAATTCTGTTTTACACAAAATGAAAACTTTGTGTAAAACAGAACTAGGCATACATGTTAACAAAATGTCGATTTAGCTGGATCCAGCTTATTGTGTGCGTCTGTGTAGCTAAAGAAACCTGCAGCTGCATAGCTGTGGTGAGTCCGTGAGAAAATGAGATAAAGATGGTCTTACTTAAATTTGTTAAAGTGGCCCATACACGAAACAGTTGTTGCGCAGATGTGGAAGCAAACATCAAAATCATTTTGATATTTTGCGGTATGCGCAGAAGGATTTGTGTCGTGTAGGGCACAGTAATGTGTCGTAACTGTGTCGTGTAGGCAAGTAATTATCTTATAGAGTAGATAAACAGAGTGATTACGACATTTTAGTGGTAAAATTACAAGAAGTTTTTCGAATACCAATCGAGCTCAATTAACCGACTTAAATTATTTTTAAGTGTAGGTCTGTGGTCGTCGGACGGATAGCCGATCTGCCATTCGTGTATCGTGTATGAGTCGTGTTAGTGTTATGTGCAACCCAATTTTGTTTACGGCATCAATGATTTTATTCAAAAATGATTTTATACCGAAAGTCCTTGCAGCCGGTGCAGCACTGCAAACAGAAAATTCGCCAGACGTTTTTCAAAATTTTTGTTTTCATTTCTGTATCTCCCATTATGTATCTGCTGTCCTCCACTAATCGGCAGCTGAATTCTGATTTCTCAGTAGCTTAGCTAAAAATTTCGTTAGTTTTACCCGCTACCGTAACGCCCTTTTAGCGATTGAAATGTAAAATGTTTATTTTGTTTATTATATTTTTATTGTCGAGGTGGGTGCACCATTCGACAAATTTACTACGCTCGCTTCTGGTGAAGCCATAACAGAGCCTATTCATATCAATCTTAAAATTGATCGTGGTGATTTGGAACGAGATGCGAGTGGAAATTTCTGTAAAACTGAAATAAATCCGTGATAAAAGCTGGAGGCATTACAAAAGTAGAAACTGACTACAGAGGAATATCGACGGCGTGTCTCGTTAAGAGCGGAAGGACAGTTTTTACACAAAAATGCTGAGGTTACTTATAATATAAATACAAAAGGATTCTCACGGCAGTGTAGGTGTCTTTTTTTTACAAAAAGGCACAGAAAACATGTATAAAACCTCAATCTCAACCTGACGAGTATTGAAACCAACAACAAATGAAGCGATCGCTCCACAGTGCTAAAAAGACTAACATATTGTGACGAATTTACAATAGAAGTTTCACAAAAACACTAGAAAACACATCGTTAGTAATCGTGAATGGTAAAAGCATGCAAGCAATGAACGCGAGATAGAAAGAGATAGATAGTTCGAGAATCTTCGACAGCATGCATGCAATGAACGCGACATCTATCGCGAGATAGAAAGAACGACAATTTACTAGATAATTCCAGAACCTTCCACCCAAGTGTCAGCTCGCATATAAATAGGCCGCAAGTCGTCGCAGCTAACACAGTTCGTACTTGGTTGTTGAACAAGAAACATCGTGCCTTCTAACAAGCAAACTGACCAGTGTTGTAATAATAAGTGTAGAAAATAATAAGTGTAAATAATAAGTGTGAATAATAAATCTGTAAAATTAGAAACAAGTAAACTTTTGTGTTTTATTGGATTATTTGCAATCTAGAGATCGGACCTAGAGAGTCGAAACGTCAAATATAAAATTTACGTAACAATTGGTGTCAGAAGTTGGATTGTAGAATAATCCTAAATTATGGTAAAGTTTATTGATCTGAAAATACCCCACCTTAGAGAAGAGATGGAGTCTCGAAGATTGTCTGTGACACGGTATAAGGCAGATCTACAAACACGGTTGCGTAAAGCAATGGAGAGTGAGGGCATCGATGTTGAAGAACATGAGTTTTGTTATGATGCTTCAGGAGTTTGATCGAAAGTCAAGGAGCAGTTGGTAGAGCCGCAGCCAGCTCCAGCATTTGACGTGAATGTGTTTTTAGCGGCAATAGCGCAGCAGTCCTCATGCATGGAGGATAAGATGGCTCAGCAGTCCTCTCGCATGGAGGGTAAGATGGCTCAGCGCATGGAGGATCAGATGGTGCAGCAGTCCTCACGCATGGAGAAGCAGCTAGTACAACACACTTTACAAATGCGGGACCAACTATCGCGCATCGAAGGGAATTCTGCCAGACTGCAGGCGAGGCAAGATCAAATGGAGGGTGAATTAAACAAAGTTACCCAAAAATTAGAATCGGAAATATTGCGGTTGGATAATCATATGCAAGAGATCCAGTCCAGTGGACACTAGTCTGTAACTAACAGATGTTAGTGCAACGAAGTTGCAAGCGGCAGCTTTGGTGGTGTCATTGAAGGGCTCCGCCGCTGAGGTTTTGCAAACAGTTCCTGAAATTGAACGTAGTAACTATGACGCGTTAATGGCAGCTCTTGAACGGCGATATGGTAGCGACCATAGAAAACAAATGTTCCAGATGGAACTGATAAATCGTTACGATAAAGCGAACGAGCCGTTACAAGAATATGCGACGTAGATAAAGCGCGTTGGCTCGCGCATTTGGCCAACGGAGACGCACCAGCGGAAGTAATAGAATTACTAAAATACCAGGCGTTCATGAATAGAATACGAGATGCGGATACCAAACGTGCAGTCTATTCCATGTCAAAGAAGACGTTTGCCGAAATAGTGTCATTTGCGTTGACGTAGGAAACAGCTTGCCTTTTAAGCAAACAAACACATAAAGTTCATAGGCTAGAAGTTGGGTCAAGTAAATCCCTGGAGAAAACCGTGAGGGATCTTATCCAAACTATTTCTCAAATAGTACCAACCTCACGCAAAGGCTCAGAAGTAAAATGTTACAGCTGTGGAAACGCAGGACACTTTTCACGGAATTGTAATGCGGCTTATAGGAAAAACTAAAATGCAAAGAGGAGAAGTGCTGAAAATGGAACTGGTGCTTCTGGGGAAAAACAATCGTTAAACTAAAACAGACCAGCTCAAAGGGGCGTGAGCTAGTTTCCGCAACTGACTGCCCCACTGTCTCGGTTTCACAAATACATCGTAAAAACAATAACTTAACTGTAAACGGGACTGTAAATGGACGATCGCTGGTCTTAACTCTGGACACGGGCGCAACACATTCCATCATTAGATCAGACCTCGCAGGAGATAACGTTGAACCGATGAGTGGTTGTAAACTACAAACAGCGACAGGAGAGGAAGCTGTGATTTCCGGAAAATTGGAGACTAAGGTTCAGATTGGAACGCTAGAAGTAATTCACACCTTCTTAGTGTCTGGAATAACGGACGAAGTAATAATTGGCGTGGATTTTATGCTAGCCCATGGTCTTACTCTAGATCTGAAGAAAAGAATTCTGACGTGCCAGAATAAGGAGATACCCCTAAGCACTGGGTATGAACGGCCTCAGATCAGGAATGTAAGTGTAAGTCACCGTCAGCAGATTCCACCAAAGTCCGAAGCAGTTCTGTGGGCATGTGTGGATGGAGACTGTGGAGCAGGCAAGCTGTGGGTTGTACAACCATCAGAAAGCACTGCGAATATTTTTGTTGGACGAACCTTGGTACAAACGGGAAAGAATAAGCAGATCTCAGTTCGAGTGATGAATGAGTTCAGGTCACCGATCACTCTTAGTAAAGGAGCACTAGTAGGACAATGCCAAGCTGTGGAAGCCGGGATTAATTGTGACGATCCTCCACAGAAATGCGAAAACAAGATTTTTAAAGAGACATAAACTCCTACTACCATGGGTACTTGGTTGAATGAAGTGAGCGGGTCAGAAAGGATAAAAGCAAAACAGTTACTAGAAAAGTATAGTTCCATATTTGCTAACGATGGCAATAAATTAGGAAGAACTGCCATCGTACAACATCGAGACTATGTAGACACTGGCGATGCAAGACCTATTCGGCAAGCTCCACGCAGAGTCCCACTGGCAAAACGAGAAGAGGCGGAACAGATAATAGACGAGATGCAGAAAGGTGGAATTATTAAACCATCAACAAGCCCATGGAGTTCACCGGTTGTGTTAGTTAAAAAGAAAGATGGAAGCACCCGGTCTTGCGTTGACTATCGGAAGCGGAACGATGTCACTAAAAAGGACAGCTACGCACTGCCACGAATAGATAACGCCGTAGACACATTATCCGGTGCGAAATGGTTTCCAATGCTTATTGGCAAGCGGAAATTAAGAAATCCGATCGCGAGAAAACTGCTTTTAGCATCGGGGATGGACTGTGGCAATTCTCTGTAATGCCATTTGGATTATGCAACGCTCCAGCAACTTTTGAGCGTTTAATAGAACACGTATTGAAAGGGCTTCACTGGAAATTTGGTGTATCTTGATGACATTATTGTCATGGGCCAGAGTTTTGATGACCACCTCAAAAACTTAGAAAAAGTCTTTCAACGAGTTTCTTCTGCTGTATTACGGTTGAATCCAAAGAAATGCAATTTATTTAAAACCGAAGTAACTTATTTGGGCCACAAAATCACTACTAAAGGAATTCACACAGATAAAGACAAAATAAAATCTGTAAGAGATTGGCCTCGGCCCAAAAATGTTCATGAAGTGCAAAGCCTCCTTGGACTCTGACGTATTACCGGCGCTTTGTACCCGGATTTGCCAAATGTGCAAGAAGTTTACACAATTTGACAAAGAAAAATTGCTAATCTGTGTGGAAAGAGGAGAAAAAAAATGCCTTTCAGCAATTGAAGGAATTGCTTTGTACAGCTGGCTTATCCAGTTTCTGGCGAAAAGTTCGTCCTGGACACAGATTCTAGTGCACATGGAATAGGAGGTGTACTCTCGCAGATTGTCGATGGTCAGGAAAAGGTAATTGGGTACTATAGCAGAATTCTTGGAAAACCGGAAAGGAACTATTGTGTTACAAGGCGAGAGCTCTTGGCAATGGTCGAATGTGTAAAACATTTTCACAAATACCTGTATAAGCAACATTTCCTGTTGAGCACAGATCATGCAGCACGCAGATGGTTACTCCAGTTTAAAAATCCGGAAGGGCAGATTGCGCGATGGATAGAAAGATTTCAGAATTATGATTGTGAAATACAACATCGGAAAGGTGGGAAACATGGAAACGCCGATGCACTGTCTCGACGCCAATGTTCATTTGAGTGTAAGCATTGCTCTAAGGCTAAAAGATGCCAAGGTATAGTCGACATCCAATTAACAAATTTGCAACCTGATGATGAATGGGAATCAGGCGCTGTAAGGAAAAGTCAACTGGAGGATACAGACTTGGTTAAGGTAATGAAAGCGAAAGAAATGGATAAAAGAAATAGCACCGGAGGGTCCATTGGCCAGGGCGTGTTGGGTGCAATGGAATAGCTTGAAGTTGATAAATGGAGTACTGCATCGTTCATGGGAAAGTGAGGATGGTAGACACACTCACGATTTGATTGTCCTACCAAAGTCTAGAATAGCAGCCGTATTAGAAGAGTTTCAGAATGGACCAAGTGGAGAGCATCTCGGCGTTACAAAAACTGTGGAAAAGATTAAGCAACGGTTTTACTGGGTGAATTGTCAAGAATCAGTTGCTGAATGGATTAAAAACTGCGCGCAATGCATGGCAGCTAAAGGTCCGAGAGTTAGAACCAGAGGAAGGTTGCAGCAGTACAATGCAGGAGCACCATTTGAACGCGTTGCAATGGATGTAGCTGGCCCATTTCATACTAGTGACTCTGGAAACAAGTACGTGTTGGTGATTATGGACTATTTTAGTAACTGGCCAGAGGTATACGCTATACCAAATCAGGAGGCTGAAACTGTGGCCGAAGCTTTTGTTCAGAATTGGGTCACTCGGTTTGGAATACCATTTGAGTTGCATTCAGATCAAGGGAGTAAGACTCCTACGACAGCTCTACAGCCACAGTCGGATGGCATAGTAGAAAGGTTTAAGTGCACATTAGAAGAGCATTTGCGAAAAGTAGAGGAAAAATGTCAGCGCAATTGGGACAAGCACATTCAAAAGTTTTTATTGGCTTACCGATCAGCAGTCCATGACACTACCGGCCATTCACCTGCGAGGATTATTTTTCGCACAGAGTTGAAACTCCCTTCAGATCTAAAATTTGGAAGAAACAATGAAGTTACTAAAACTGGAGGCAGCTACTGGGAATTTCTTCAGTTCGAAATGAACGAAATACACCAACATGTGAAGCAGCGAACACAGCTGATGAGCAATAAAATGAACCATCGATATGACCGAGCTATGAATTCTGAAGGATTTAGAGAAGGCGATTTGGTGTTGCATTACAATCCACAACGGAAAAAGGGTATGTTTCCAAAGCGGCAAACAAAGTGGGAAGGGCCGTATAAAGTCATAAAGCGACTAAACGATGTTGTGTATCGTATACAATCCTACACGCAGAGGCGAGGTAAAATAAAAGTCGTCCATTTGGAGAGACTAGCCCTATTTGGATCAAGGAATTTGGTGTCTGATCGGGGCGATCAGACTTAAGTGGAGGGCAGTGTGACGAATTTACACTAGAAGTTTTACGAAAACACTAGAAATCACATCGTGAGTAATCGTGAATAGTAAAAGCATGCAAGCAATGAACGCGAGATAGAAAGAGATAGATAGTTCGAGAATCTTCGACAGCATGCATGCAATGAACGCGACATCTATGGCGAGATAGAAAGAACGACAATTTACCAGATAATTCCAGAACCTTCCCCCCAAATGTCAGCTCGCATATAAATAGGCCGCAGCTAACACAGTTCGTACTTGGTTGTTGAACACGAAACATCGTGCCTTCTAACAAGCAAACTGACCAGTGTTGTAATAATAAGTGTAGAAAATAATAAGTGTAAATAATAAGTGTGAATAATAAATCTGTAAAATTAGAAACAAGTAAACTTTTGTGTTTTATTGGATTATTTGCAATCCAGAGATCGGACCTAGAGAGTCGAAACGTCAAATATAAAATTTACGTAACAATATTGTGACGAATCGAATATTGTGACACATCGTGAGTAATCGTGAATCATGCTTTTACTTTCACTATTCACAAGCAATTAGCGCGACATCGAGCACGAGATAGGAAGAAATAGATAGTTCGAGAATCTTCGACAGCATGCATGTAATAAACGCTACATCTATCGCGAGATAGAAAGTAGAGAGAGGTCTACAATTCCAGAACCTTCCACCTAAGTGTCAGCTCGCATATGAATAGGCCGCAGATGTCGCAGCGGACACAGTTCGAATTTGATTGTTGAACGAAAAACATCAAGCCTTCTAACAAGCAAACTGATCAGTGTTGAATAATAAGTGCTAAATAATAAGTGTAAAAAATAATAAGTGTAGAAAATAAGTGTGAATAATAAATCTGTGAAATTAGAAACTTTTATTAAACTTTTGTGTTTTATTGGATTATTTGCAATCCAGAGATCGGACCTAGAGAGTCAGAAACGTCAAATTTAAAATTTACGTAACAATTGGTGTCAGAAGTGTAATTGTAAAATAATCCTAAATCATGGTAAAGTTTATTGATCTGAAAATACCCCAGCTAAGAGAAGAGTTGGATTCTCTAGGATTGCCTGTGACAGGGTATAAGGCAGATATACCAGCACGGCAATGGCGCAGCAGTCCTCACGCATGGAAGATCATATGGCGCAGCGCATGGAAGATCAGATGGCGGAGCAGTCCTCACGCATGGAGGAGCAACTGGCACAACGCGTGGAAAAGCAGCTAGTACAATACACTTCACAACTACAGGACCAACTATCGCGCATCGAAGGGAATTCTGCTAGACTGCAGGCGCGGCAGAATCAAATGGAGGATGAATTACAGAGAGTTACCCAAAAGTTAGAATCAGAAATATTGCGGTTGGATAGTCATATGCGAGAGATACAACCCAGTGGACCTGTTACAGCTGTTAGTGCAACGAAGTTGAAAGCACCAACGTTTGATGAAACTGTACCGTTTAAAATTTTAAAACTACAGTTCGAGAACACAACACAAACCAATCACTGGACTACAGCAGAAAAAGTGGCAGATTTGGCGGTGTCATTAAAGGGCTCCGCCGCTGAGGTTTTGCAAACAGTTCCCGAAATTGAACGTGGTAACTATGACGCGTTAATGGCAGCTCTTGAACGGCGATATGGTAGCGACCATAGAAAACAAATGTTCCAGACGGAGCTGATGAATCGTTACCAAAAAGCGAACGAGTCATTACAAGAATATGCAACGGAGATAGAGCGGCTCGCGCATTTGGCCAACGCAGACGCACCAGCGGAAGTAATAGAATTATTTAAAATTAAGCCGTTAATGAATGGAATACGAGATGCGGATACCAAACGCGCAGTCTATTCCATGCCAAAGAACGCGTTTGCCGAAACAGTGTCATTTGCTTTAACGCAGGAAACAGCAAGCCTTCTGAGCAAACAAACACATAAATGAATCTCTGAAGAAAACCATGAGGGATCTTATCCAGACTATTTTTCGAATGGTACCAACCTCATGCAGAAGTTTTGAAGTAAAATGTTCAAGCTGTGGAAAAGCAGGACACCTTGCACGGAATTGTAATGCGACCTATAGGAAAAACTAAAGCACAAAAAGAAGTGCTGAAAATGGAATTGGTGCTTCTGGAGAAAAACAATCGTTAAACTAAAACGGACCAGCTCAAAGGGGTGTGAGCTAGTTCCCGCAACTGACTGACTGTTTCGATTTCACAAATACATCGTAAAAACAATAATTGAACGGTAAACGGGACTGTAAATAGACGATCGCTGGTCTTAACTCTGGACACGGGCGCAACACATTCCATCGTTAGATCAGACCTCGCAGGAGATAACGTTGAACCGCAGAGTGGTTGTAAACTACGAACAGCTACAGGAGAGGAAGCTGTTATTTCCGGAAAATTGGAGACTAAGGTTCAGATTGGAACGCTAGAAGTAATTCACACCTTCTTAGTGGCTGGAATAACGGACGAAGTAATCATTGGCGTGGATTTTATGCTAGCCCATGGTCTTACTCTAGATCTGAAGAAAAAAATTCTGACGTGCCAGAATAAGGAGATACCCCTAAGCACTGGGTATGAACGGCCTCAGATCAGGAATGTAAGTGTAAGTCACCGTCAGCAGATTCCACCAAAGTCCGAAGCAGTTCTGTGGGCATGTGTGGATGGAGACTGTGGAGCAGGCAAGCTGTGAGTTGTACAGCCATCAGAAAGCACTGCAAATATTTTTGTTGGACGAACCTTGGTACACACGGGAAAGAATAAGCAGATCCCAGTTCGAGTGATGAATGAGTTGAGGTCACCGATCACTCTTAGTAAAGGAGCACTAGTAGGACAATGCCAAGCTGTGGAAGCCGTGATTAATTGTGACGATCCTCCACAGAAATGCGAAAACAAGATTTTTAAAGAGACAAAAACTCCTACCACCATGGGTACTTGGTTGAATGAAGTGAGCGGGTCAGAAATGATAAAAGCAAAACAGTTACTAGAAAAGTATAGTTCCATATTTGCTAACGATGGCAATAAATTAGGAAGAACTGCCATCGTACAACATCGAGACTATGTAGACACTGGCGATGCAAGACCTATTCGGCAAGCTCCACGCAGAGTCCCACTGGCAAAACGAGAAGCGGTGGAACAGATAATAGACGAGATGCAGAAAGGTGGAATTATTGAACCATCAACAAGCCCATGGAGTTCACCGGTTGTGTTAGTTAAAAAGAAAGATGGAAGCACCCGGTTTTGCGTTGACTATCGGAAGCGGAACGATGTCACTAAAAAGGACAGCTACGCACTGCCACGAATAGATAACACCTTGGACACATTATCCGGTGCGAAATGGTTTCCAATGCTGGATTTGAAAAGTGGTTATTGGCAAGCGGAAATTAAGAAATCCGATCGCGAGAAAACTGCTTTTAGCATCGGGGATGGACTGTGGCAATTCTCTGTAATGCCATTCGGATCATGTAATGCTCCAGCAACTTTTGAACCTTTAATGGAACACGTATGAAAAGGGCTTCACTGGAAAACATGTTTGGTGTATCTTGATGACATTATTGTCATGGGCCGGAATTTTTATGACCACCTCAAAAACTTAGAAGAAGTCTTTTAACGAATGTCTTCTGCTGCATTACGGTTGAATCCAAAGAAATGCAATTTATTTAAAACCGAAGTAACTTATTTGGGCCACAAAATCACTACTGGAGGAATTCACACAGATGAAGACAAAATAAAATCGGTAAGATATTGGCCTCGACCCAAAAATGTTCATGAAGTGCGAATCTTCCTTGGACTCTGTACCTATTACCGACGCTTTGTACCCGGATTTGCCAATGTTGCAAGCAGTTTACACAATTTGACAAAGAAAAATTGAAAATTTGTGTGGAAAGAGGAGGGAGGAATGCCTTTCAGCAGTTGAAGGAATTGCTTTGTACAGCTCCAATGTTAGCTTATCCAGTTCCTGGCGAAAAGTTCGTCCTGGACACAAATGCTAGTGCACATGGAATAGGAGTACTCTCGCAGATTATCGATGGTTAGGAAAAGGTAATTGGGTACTATAGCAAAGTTGTTGGAAAACCGGAAAGGGACTATTGCGTTACAAGGCGAGAACTCTTGGCAGTGGTCGAATGCGTGAAACATTTTCACAAATACCTACATATATGGGCAGCATTTCCTACTAAGGACAGATCATGCAGATGGATAGAAAGATTGCAGAATTATGATTGCGAAATACCGGTGTGTAATTAGCATCCTGCGAATTCAGAATCTCAGCTTCCTGCGAATTCAACTAACAGAGCTCTCTTAACTCTCTGTTTTTATTAATTCGCGGCGAAAAAGTCACTAACGTTTATCAACGAGTATACGATTTTTATTTACTCGTTATTTTATGGATGTGGAAAGCACGTACCCCAACCCGATATTTTCTTTCCTTCCGAAGTAAAAGACATGCTGGCAGCTTTTGACAAAAAATTACTCCTTAGTTATTTTTTAGGTCTGTATCTAAAAAACAAATAGAACCAAAATAAGAGCATAATTATTGTTGTTTTTGTTTTCTGTCAATTTTGTTTGCTATTGGTTAGTTATGGCTCTTTTATTTCTGTCCATTTTTGTTTGCTACAAGATAGTAATAAGTGAAAAGGAAAATTTTTAAAACGTCAAAAATTATTTGACATCAAATTACAACAACAAAAACAGCTTCAGCTTTTTATTTACATTTTTCGCGCTTTTTTAGTTCGATTTCAGCAAGCACATATGACATTTCTTCGGCTGATTCCTTTCGAAAAGTGGGAAATTCTTTAAATTTTCCCATAACCTCGATGGGAATCCGGATAAAACCTGGGTTTTCGATTTTCTATGGAAAAAACCTATTCAGTTCATTAAAAAACACAGCTGATATCTCAGATGGTTACCTTAGTTTTAACGAGTACTCGACGCTATATTATGAAAATGGCGTCCTTTGCTGATAAACGAGTACGTTAATAAACGAAGTTGAAGTGACCAGACAATTTTTTTTATATCGAGCAATTTCCACCACTGACATTGAGTTTTAAATTTTTGAAAAGGGGCTATGTTAAAAATTATTTTAAAAATACATTATTTTGTTAAAACAATATGCTGAAATAATATTAACTCTTAATTAAATTAAAGCTGATCTGCATGTCAGTGTGAAATAATATAGATGTATGTATGTATGTAGTTGCAAGTTTGAAATGTCTATGATTGCAAAAATAAGGACACAGTGTCTAGTTTATTAAATTCAAGTTTATAGAACTGTAGTCATTACGAGGTTTAATTCCGCTCGGTATTTGAGACCATGTAGGGGCTCTAAGGTGATACATACGCCATCTATGTCTCAATACCAAGAACAGGGCATCGTTTTTCGCAATCGCTTAATTTTTTTGAAAAAAATCCTATGGGTTGTAGTCCTGTTTTGGACCGCTGGTAAAGTGCTGCCCCAATCGCGATGTCAGATGCGTCGCAGCGTAAAACAAGTGGTAGCTCTGCTTCAGGATACGCGAGGATAACGGAGTTTTCAGAGCAACCTTGCAATTTTCAAAGGCTTCGTCTGCTGCTTTACTCCATTCTACTGGCCTTTTCTCATTCTTCTTGGCTCCTATTTTTAGTTCAATTATTGGCGCTTGAATTCTGTGCTTGGAATTCCACATCGATAAAAATTCCAAATGTCTAGAAACATTCTTAACTTATGGATAGTTTGTGGTTTTTTTTTGGATAGTCCTTAATTGCTTGGATGCGCTCCATTGGTGGCCTGATGCCGTTTTTATTGACGATATAGATACCTGGGCTGTAACTTCGTGCAGGCCGAAAATGCATTTAGATGCGTTTAGCACAAGTCCGAATTTGTTAAGTCGCTCCAGGACACATTGCACATGGTTTTTGTGCTCGTGTTCATCATGGGACGCTATCAAGATATCATCAATATAGCAATGAATACAGTGTCAGCACTTGCGACTTGGTTATGGATAATTGCGTACGGAACAGCGTTTTGCGATCTTCTAGTCGCTTCTGCTTAAGGTTGACAATTAGCCCGAAATGGTGAATGAAATCAGCGCCCAGTATTGGTTGCGACACTTCTGCAATCGCAAACTCCCATGGGAACTCACGCTGTAGTCCCAGATTGAGAGTCAGATTCTTCGTGCCGAATGTTCTAATTGCAGAACCATTAGCTGCAAATAGATTGCCTATAGGCTTAGCGTTTGAAAATTGTGATGATTTTGGCAGGACAGACACGTCTGCTCCGGTATCTAACAGGAACTAATACCTGTCAAAGCGGCATAAATTGAAATTTCGCTATAAAATCATTGATCCTTGACGATATTGTGTGAAATGACAAATTACGTAAAAGTTCGCGATTCAGCGGGCCATGCTATCAAAAGATACATGGATGCAAGCAAGACTGACACGCTGGCGTTAGATCGCGAAACCACTACGAGCTATTTAACATTGCTCAAAGAGCAATGGGTTCGTTATAGTTTAGCTCAAGAAAATGTAGAAAGTACTTGTGGCCCCGCGACAGCGCCATTGGAAGATGAAACGCGAATTCAAGTCGAATCGTGGTATATTCTGGCCTTATCCAATTTTAACCGTTTTTTAAATAACGATGATTCTACTAAATCGGCAACATCTTCGCCACCAGCTCCCGTAGCTGATCACATAAAGTTACCACGGATGGAATTGCCAACATTCTCTGTTGTTCCCACTGAGTGGATAGCCTTCCACGACATGTTTAATGCATTAGTGCACTCAAACGGAAGCTTGTCTGACAGTCAGAAGTTGCATTATCTACGTGGTTGTCTGAAGGGAGAAGCGTTGCAAATAATCAGCGGTTTCCAGGTAAGCGATGCAAATTTCATAGAAGCTTGGAATTTACTCAAGGAGCGTTATCAAGTCAAAAGAGTAATCGTCGGTCATCATTTAGCAGCAATATTTTCGTTAAAAAAAGCAGAAAATGATTCTGCTCAAGCAATCAAGCAAGTTATCGACTCTGTGTTACAACACACACGTGCTTTAAGGGCTCTTGATCGACCTGTAATGTTTTGGGACGATTGCTTGGTGCACGCAGTAGTTTCTAAATTGTCGTATGAAACTCGTAAAGTTTGGGAGTTATCGTTACAGAGCGACGATTTGCCATCTTTTGAAACTTGCGATTTTTTGCAAACTCGTTGCCGTTCGCTAGAACTGCTAGCCAGTACTGCCGTTGTAACAGGGAGCTCTAACAAACTCAACTCCAGAAAACCTGCTAATACGTTTCATGTCACTAAAGGTTACCAGCAGCTGCCGTCTAGTGTCACTGCAGACAACGCCGACATGTCAAACTGCTGCTTGTGTTGCAGTGGAGATCATAAAATATACATCTGCGATAAATTCTTAAGTTTGGAGTCAAAAGGCAGAAATCAATTAATAATCAATTAATAAACATCGTACTGCTCAATGTCGTAGTCTGTCTAATTGTCGCATATGTCAAATGCGCCACCATACCTTGTTGCACAATCGCTTATCGCAAAACTCTTCTAATAACAATATTCATTCAACAAGAGAGCAGCGGCCAGATGTCTCTGGTGCTTAACGTGGGTGCCTGCCTTAAAAAGGCTTAAACCCACGGTGTGCCATCACACTGGAGTCGGATTAAGCGCCGACCACCGCCCCAATCAGTAAAACAAATGGGAATCAAGATACACAGAGTACACATGCAGAACATATGCACTCCATATACCCATCTCCCATCCATTCAACCAACAGGTACCAATTCAAAGTCATACATAAAGGGCATGACTTGCCCTTTGGTTGAGGGTCGAGGTCTATCTAACACCTCTGCCGTTCTATGGGTCACGGCACCCGGTTGCAGTGCAACTCCACATCGAGCCAGGCTCTCCCCGCGTACGTTTGGGTTTTAACCACAGCCACCACGACACTCCCACAAGGGGGCCTACCTCATGTCAGCTCGGATATAATCCGGGGGCTACTGACATCCCGTGGTACCAGAAAAGAAGCCTCTGGTCAGACCTCGTAGTCAAAACTACTACCAGTTGAGCTCCTTTATAGCTCCGGACTGGTTGCCGTTACGAAAAAAGTACGATAGGAGATTGGAACAAACGTGTAAGCAGGGCCTAGTAGGGGCAGCCCCTTTTACGCGTGTAGAAGGCAGTCTAAAGTTCGCGCACATGTCGAACTGCAGGGAGCGAGGCCAATCCCAACCTCTTCCGCTCAATCGGGGAGCGGGGCGGCACCCAAGGTCCAAGGCAAAAGCCCAATCGTACCCCCAACAAAAACCCTAAGGTCTATAATGCCGAGGTGGAGCGTTGAGACCAACTCCAGTTCTCCTCGGCACCCGTGGTACCGACCAATGTTTTACTATTACTTATAAGTTGATACTGAATATCATTTTTTTGCTTTTATTTAAGATCGTTTTGTGATGCCTATTAAGGCAATTCTTATGGAATAACGAGAATATTTGACTTGAACTTTACTTTTATACCAATGTTTTACTATTACTTATAAGTTGATACTGAATATCATTTTTTGCTTTGATATCATTGGATATTATCGGATATGGATATTATTGGATATCGAATATCATTTTGTGATGCCTATTAGGGCAATAATATAACTTTTTCGTGATACATAATGTTACCAATAAATTAATTGATTTTGCTTTAAAAAAAATTTTTAATTACAAATTTTTAATCTCAGTGTTTTGATTGTAGTCCTGAGAAGGACTGATGGTATTTTTTACAGTGGTCCTAAAAAAGACCGATGGTATTTTAAAATTCAATTGCTTATACTTCGGGCCAATTCATCACGAACTGCTGCAATTGGAGCTGATGGCACCTCTTCATCGTAATATGTGGCTTCAGAAACGACTTCTTCTGTTATTTCCCAATGATTTTTGTAAAAAATGCAGAGGTTGTGCAATGCGCAACATGCATTTACAATTTTTGTCGCCGTCGCAGGAGAATAGTGAAGACCTCTTTTACCGATAATACATCGGAATCTGTTTTTCAAAACTCCGAAGCAACGCTCGACGACGTTGCGCGCTTTGCAATGTTTGGTATTATATACACACTCGTGTCGATGTTGAGGTTGTCGGTATGGCGTCATAAGGTACGGAAGCAGTGGATACCCAGAATCCCCTGCGAATTTTAATATTATTAAATTAGTATATTTTAAGTAAAAATTTATAAGTGCTATATTACCCAGCAACCAAGTATTTCTCTTACCAGCATTATACGCTCTTATAAAATGTTCTTCTGCTATACAAGACCTCCACACATAGGAATCATGGTTTGACCCTGGTGCGCCGGCATCAACAAATCGGATACACATATTGAAATCGCATATATAAAAAGAAACAAAATATTTCTAAATAAATTATATAAAAAAATTTGTTACGAATTACCATCATGGCATTTAGACTGTAGTATCCTTTCCTATTATAAAACAAATGCCTTGAGTCGCCTGGTGACATCAATTTAATATGTGTGCCGTCCACACAACCTATGACGCCAGGAATTCCAAATTTGTTGAAAAACTGTTCTTTTATTGCAGCTTCTTCATCCTCCGACATCTCAAATCGGATCCACTTCGGACATAAATGTCGGTCGAAAATATTCAGACATTCAGATATGATTTTGGAAACATTTCCTTGCGACATTGGTGCCATATATTCATTACTTAGACCCTTTTGATAACTGCCGGTTGCTAGGAAACGCAAAAATGTACCCAACTTGAGAATCGGGGGAATAGAAGCTACCATGGAGGTTGTTTTCATCCACGGAGACACCTCTTCCAAAAGCTGTATGAAGCAGTTTTTGTCCATTCTAAAGTTGGACAAGAATCTGTAATAAAAATTATTCACAAAGTTTAAGCATTTGCTAATAGATGTAATGAAGTGAAAAAACAACATTCAAACAACAAAGTAAAAAAGGTTGATGGCACATTATTCACGTTTATATTCATATATTCGTATATTCATCATCTTACTCCTGTTCTGGCATCTCTAAAGGATTGGATTGATTCCTCAGCTGTCTTGCTATATTTCTCATATGCGAATTTGCATCGTCTTCCTGTTCTTCTACCCTAGCACGGCGTATATAACGACCAACTCCCGATAACATTGCACTATTTTTTATATAATTATCTTTTGCAGGATATATTTTTATAAAAATTCAAAGTCAATCGTAGTACAAAACAATTTGCAAATCGATTAAACTGATATTTTTTCCACTATGTCAGCAGTATTGTTACCAGGTACCACCACAGCGAATTTTCACTGCGAAATCTTTACATTTTTAAAAATAACTTAAATTAATACGTCAAATACTTCAAGCCTGGTAACGATGTGTCGTCTGAGTTGGTATAGTGAAATTCAGCAAATGACAGACAAAGCAAAATAAACAAAAATCCTTACGTAGAATCGTCTCATACGCTTGAAATATGTATGTTTTGACTGATGGGACGCGCCAGTCACTCCCGGGCCTTCAAGGCCCGGGCGTTCAGGAATAACCCCCTGAATTTAAGTTACATCACAAACGCTAGTGAAAAACCCGCATCAGATCCTGCAACGACTGAAAGAGCAGTCTTGTTAGCTACCGCTATTGCTTACGCTCGAGACCAAACTGGTTGTTGGCAACAAATTCGAGTATTATTGGATATTGGCTCACAGGTATCGCTTATTACTGAGACGTGTATGCAACGTCTTCGTCTGCCAAGAAATTCGTCTTCGCTCTGTCTTACTGGTATTGTTCTCCATCCGTAGTTAAAGTCAGAGGCGAGGTAACATTGTGTATCGCGCCGCAATCACTGAAATATCAGTATTATATGAAAACACTCGTATTAACAAAAATAACGAGCGAATTACCGCCTGTGAAAATACAACCAGGAGTATGGCCACACATAGAAAATCTTGCACTCGCTGACCCGGCTTTGCGACACCTGGTGGCGTTGACGTACTCATTGGTGCGGACGAGATAGATAAGTTTTTATTGTCAGGTCTAAAAAAGGGGCCACCAAGCACTCCCATGGCTCAAAATACCGTTTTTGGATGGGCTCTTTCTGGAAACGTTTTTGCTGAGACTGGTTCCTCCTCAGCATATACCTCAATGGTCTGCGAAATCGATCTGACAAAGGCCGTTAGTAAATTCTGGGAACAAGAAGAAATTCCTAAGAGAAAACATCACACGGAAGAGGAATTATTCTGTGAAAACCACTTTAATGAAACTCATTCGCGAGCTGAAGATGGTAGATTTATCGTTCGGCTGCCTTTCAAAGAATCTATTCCTTTAGGCGAGTCCCGAAATTCCGCAATTAGAAGTTTAATACGCTTAGAAAAGAAGTTCTCAGTTGACGAGGATCTTCGAAAACGCTATAAAGAGTTCATGCAAGAACTACTCGACCTGGGCCATATGGAGTCGGTAGATGCTATTACGGAAAATTGCTACTATATGCCTCATCATGCCGTGTTAAAGGACACGAGCACAACGACGAAGTTAAGAGTGGTGTTTAACGCTTCATTTAACACATCCACTGGGTATTCACTTAATGATGCTTTAATGGTAGGCCCACGTCTGCAACAAGATTTATTTAACATACTTGCGCGCTTTAGAACGCATAAATATGCAATGACAGCCGATGTAGAGAAGATGTACCGGCAGGTATATGTCAACAGCAAAGACATCGATTATCAGCGCATAGTTTGGCGTAGTGAACGCACTGACGTCATAAAGGATTATCGTATGTTACGCGTAACGTACGGTTTAGCATCAGCGTCGCATCTAGCAGTAAAATCGCTTCAACAAACGGCAATCGGGTCTAAGAAAGAAGTAAGCGATTTTTACATGGATGATTTACTTACTGGCTCTTGGTCAATAAAAGAAGCGATAGCGCTGCAAAAGGACGTTACAGAGACGTTGAGTAAAGGAGGCTTTACCCTAAGAAAGTGGGCAACAAATTGTGAAGAGCTTGCAAAGTGCATACCGCAAATGTCAAAGGAAATATCGCATTTTCTAGCTGAGGAATTTCATGTCCGTACTTTAGGCGTGATTTGGAATACCAACCAGGATTTTCTAACAATCGGAGTGAACTTGAAGAAACTACCCGCTATGTTAACAAAAAGAGTCTTTCTTTCTTTACCAGCATGCTGTTCGATCCATTAGGTTTGATAGCTCCGTGCACTATTCGCTCAAAAATTTTGTTACAACAGATATGGCGTTCCAATGTTGATTGGGATGAGCCAGTTCCCCCGAATATAGAAAGGGAATGGCTAAAGCACCGCAAAGAATTACCAAAGTTAACAACACTCAAACTTAGTCGCTGGATCGGAACGGGTCGAAATGCAAGTAATGTAGAATTTCATCTTTTCACCGATGCATCGGAAAGAGCTTTCGCCGCCGCATTGTATTCTCGCTGCTTATGTGAAGACGGGAAGATTAAAACCGTCTTAATCGCCGCTCGGACAAAAGTCTCACCGCTCAAAACTACTACTTTACCGCGATTAGAGTTATGCGCGGCACACCTTGGTGCCAAATTAGTCAAGCAAATCAAAGAAAGTTTTAGTGTAGAACCTTTTCAGCTGTTTGCTTGGTCGGATTCTACTGTCACGTTATCGTGGCTGCAAAGCCATCCTAGTCGATGGTCCACTTACGTCGCGAACCGTGTCGCTGAGGTGCAAGAAATATTACCGCCAAAATGTTGGCAACATGTACGCTCCGAGCATAATCCTGCTGATTGTGCCTCTCGAGGTCTTTCGCCGTCTGAACTTCTCGAGCATGATTTATGGTGGCACGGACCGAGCTGGCTTTGCAAAAGTGAAACAGTGTGGCATAACATAAGTCACCTCAACTGCAGTACCGATTTAGAATTAAAGAAATGCAATACTTTGGTTCACATTACTCAAACTGAAGACGAGTGGGAGTTGCTGACTAAGTATTCTTCATACAGCATGCTAAGGAGGGTAGTTGCTTACGTTCTTCGCTTTATATTTAATCTGAAAAACCGCTATCATAATCAAAAATTTGGATCGCTTACTGCACAGGAAATCAACGAAGCTGAGATAGTTTTGGTGAAGTATGTACAAATTAACGCATTTTCAAAGGACATTTCTAATTGCAGGTCCGCTAAGCCTGTATCGTTACGAAGCAGCCTATTGCGCTTGCACCCATTCTTGGATTCAGATGGACTGCTACGCGTTGGTGGTCGTATACGACATTCTGAAATGCCTGTCGATACGAAACATCCTATAATTCTACCCGAAAATTCCCCGCTCGCTAAGCTTTTAATTGCTGAAACACATACACGCACGCTCCATGGTGGTCCTCAGATGATGCAGGCCATGTTACAGCGACGTTATTGGGTTATCGGATTACGCAATCTTACTCGCAAAATCTACCGCAATTGTGTCAAGTGCAAGAGACTTGCACAACGCCCTCAACAGCAAATCATGGCAGATCTACCACGCAGCCGCACGACGAATATACGCTCGTTCCTTCACAGTGCCGTGGATTTCGCTGGCCCATTTTTTATAAAGTTTTCGCCTGGAAGAGGCGCCAAGAAAATAAAGGCTTACATATGTGTTTTTCGGTGTATGAGCTCCGGTGCTATGCACTTGGAGTTGGTTGGCAGCCTGTCATCGGCCGACTTTCTTAACGCTTTCAAACGATTTATGAATCGCAGAGGATACTGCCGACATGTTTATTCCGTCAATGGGACAAATTTCGTCGGTGCAGAGAAGGAGCTATTCCGTAATTTGCAGATTTGTATGGCTGATTCAGCAGTCAGCAGTTACTTTTCCGATTCCCGAATTATCTGGCATTTCAATCCGTCAAGCGCACCACACATGGGTGGTTACTGGGAAGCTGGTGTAAAGCGCATCAAATATCATCTTCAACGCACTATTGGTGACACTTTATTAACTTATGAGGAGTTTTACACCTGGCTAACAGAAGTGGAAGCTTGTCTAAATTCACGCCCTATTTGTTCAGTCAGCTCGGATTCGATTGACGTGGAAACGTTAACACCTGGACATTTTACCGTTGGAGAGCCGTTGAAGACACTTCCCTATTCTAACGAGAGAAATTTCAACGGCACACTTGGACAGCGCTGGCATTTACTATGCGCGTTAAGACAACATGTTTGGAAACGCTGGCGCCACGAATATCTGGTTAGTTTGCAGCGACGTCTAAAATGGTTTCGTCCTTCACTTAATTTTCAAACAGACGACGTCGTTGTCATTCATGATGAGCGAGTTCCAGCGACAAAGTGGAAGCTTGGTCGAGTGCTTCGGTGCCATGCAGGATCTGATGGCAAAGTTCGTGTGGTCGAATTGAAGACAGCTGACGGAGAATTGACTCGCCCTGTGGCAAAATTGACGTTATTACCAACTGAAAATTGTATATTTTCGTAAACTATCTATTTTTAAACCCAACTCTAAGTGAAAATTGTATTCTCATTTGCATTATATAAATTCAATTATATTGAACTATGTTAGTTCAAGGCGGCCGGCATGTTCGCGCTGAAATGGCAACGCCGGTATATTTTCAAATGTCATTTTTGACTGTTCTGATTTTTTTTCCTTCTTCTTGACTTCTCTACTAACTCAACAACGTGCTTTATCCGCCGCATAATCATTATATTTCATTAAATAAAGATCGAATTAAATCAAATGCAATAATAATAATTATATATATGTATATATATTATATTATATATTGTGACGAATTTATAATCGAAGGTTCACGATAACACTAGAAAACACATTGTGAGTAATCGTGAATAATAAAAGCATGAGTAAAAGCATGCAAGCAATGAACGCGCCATCTATCGCGAGATAGAAAGAAATAGATAGTTCGAGAATCTTCGACAGCATGCATGCAATGAATACGACATCTATCGCGAGATAGAAAGTAGAGAGAGATCGACAAGTTACTAGATAATTCCAGAACCTTCCACACAAGTGTCAGCTCGCATATAAATAGACCGCAGATGGCGCAGCGAGGACAGTTCGAATTTAATCGTTGAACAAGAAACATCGTGCCATCTACGAGCAAACTGACCAGTGTTGAATAATAAGTGTAGAAAATAATAAGTGGAAATAATAAGTGTAAATAATAAGTGAAATAATAAATCTGTAAAATTAGAAACAAGTAAACTTTTGTGTTTTATTGGATTATTTGCAATCCAGAGATCGAACCGAGAGAATCGAAAACGTCAAATATAAAATTTACGTAACAATTGGTGTCAGAAGTGGGATTGTAGAATAATCCTAAATAATGGTAAAGTTTATTGACCTGAAAATACCTCAGCTAAGAGAAGAGTTGGAGTCTCGTGGATTGCCTGGTACAGGTTATAAGGCAGATCTGCAAGCACGGTTGCGGAAAGCAATGGAGAATGAAGGCATCGATGTTGAAGAACATGAGTTTTGTTTCGATGCTTCAGGAGCTTCATCGAAAGTCGAGGAGCAGTTGGTAGAGCCGCAGCCAGCTCCAGCATTTGACATGAATGTGTTTTTGGCGGCAATAACGCAGCGCATGGAGGATCAGCTGGCGCATCAGTCCTCACGCATGGAGGAGCAACTGGCACAATGCGTGGAAAAGCAGCTAGTACAACACACTTCACAAATGCAGGACCAACTATCGCGCATTGAAGATAATTCTGCCAGACTGCAAGCGAGACAAGATCAAATGGAGGGTGAATTACTCAAAGTTACCCAAAAATTTGAATCAGAAATATTGCGGTTGGATAACCATATGCGAGAAATCCAGTCCAGTGGACCAGTTACAGCTGTTAGTGCAACGAAGTTGAAAGCACCAACATTTGACGGAACTGTACCGTTTAAAATTTCTAAACTACAGTTCGAGACCACAGCACAGACTAATCACTGGACTACGGCAGACAAAGTGGCAGCTTTAGTTGTTTCATTGAAGGGCTCCGCCGCTGAGGTTTTGCAAACAGTTCCCGAAATTGAACAAGGTAACTACGACGCGTTAATGGCAGCGATTGAACGGCGATATGGTAGCGACCATAGAAAACAAATGTTCCAGATGGAGCTGATGAATCGTTACCAAAAAGCGAACGAGCCGTTACAAGAATATGCGACGGAGATAGAGCGGCTCGCGCATTTGGCCAACGCAGACGCACCAGCGGAAGTGATAGAATTATTAAAAATTCAGGCGTTCATGAACGGAATACGAGATGCGGATACCAAACGCGCAGTCTATTCCATGCCAAAAAAGACGTTTGCCGAAACAGTGTCATTTGCTTTAACGCAGGAAACAGCAAGCCTTCTAAGCAAACAAACACATAAAGTTCATAGGCTGGAAGTTGAGCCAAGTGAATCTCTGGAGAAAACCATGAAAGATTTTATCCAGACTATTTCTCGAATGATGCCAACTTCTCGAAAAGGCTCTGAAGTAAAATGTTACAGCTGTGGAAAAGCAGGACACTTTGCACGTAATTGTAATGCGGCCTATAGGAAAAACGAAAATGCGAAGAAGAGAAGCGC
Source organism: Conops quadrifasciatus (assembly GCA_949752815.1). Classification (NCBI taxonomy): domain Eukaryota; kingdom Metazoa; phylum Arthropoda; class Insecta; order Diptera; family Conopidae; genus Conops; species Conops quadrifasciatus. The sequence goes on along the minus strand of OX457077.1, from coordinate 19,554,700 downwards.
CGAAAATGGAATTGGTGCTTGTGGAAATAAACAATCGTTAAACTAAAACGGACCAGCTCAAAGGGGCGTGAGCTGGCTCCCGCAACTGACTGCCCCACTGTCACAAATACATCGCAAAAACAATAATTTAACAGTAAACGGGACTGTAAATGGACGATCGCTGGTCTTAACCCTTGACACGGGCGCAACACATTCCATCATTAGATCAGACCTCGCAGGAGATAACGTTGAACAGATGAGTGGTTGTAAACTACGAACAGCGACAGGAGAGGAAGCTGTGATTTCCGGAAAATTGGAGACTAAGGTTCAGATTGGAACGCTAGAAGTAATTCACACCTTCTTAGCGGCTAGAATAATGGACGAAGTAATAATTGGCGTGGATTTTATGCTAGCCCATGGTCTTACTCTAGATCTAAAGGAAAGAATTCTGACGTGCCAGAATATGGAGATACCCCTAAGCACTGGGTATGAACGGCCTCAGATCAGGAATGTAAGTGTAAGTCACCGTCAGCAGATTCCACCAAAGTCCGAAGCAGTTCTGTGGGCATGTGTGGATGGAGACTGTGGAGCAGGCAAGCTGTGGGTTGTAGAGCCATCAGAAAGCACTGCGAATATTTGGTTGGACGAACCTTGGTACAAACGGGAAAGAACAAGCAGATCCCAATTCGAGTGATGAATGAGTTCAGGTCACCGATCACTCTTAATAAAGGAGCACTAGTAGGACAATGCCAAACTGTGGAAGCCGTGGTTAATTGTGACGATCCTCCGCAGAAATGCGAAAACAAGGTTTTCAAAGAGGAGACAAAAACTCCCACCATCATGGGTACTTGGTTGAATGAGGTGAGCGGGCCAGAAAGGATAAAAGCAAAACGGTTACTACAAAAGTATAGTTCCATATTTACTAACGATGGCAATAAATTTGGAAGAACTGCCATCGTACAGCATCGGATAGACACTGGCGATGCAAGACCTATTCGGCAAGTTCCACGCAGAGTCCCACTGACAAAACGAGAAGAGGCAGAAAAGATAATAGACGAGATGAAGAAAGGTGGAGTTATTGAACCATCAACAAGCCCATGGAGTTCACCGGTTGTTTTAGTTAAAAAAAAAGACGGAAGCACCCGGTTTTGCGTTGACTATCGGAAGCTGAACGATGTCACTAAAAAGGACAGCTACCCACTGCCACGAATAGATGACACCTTAGACACCTTATCCGGTGCGAAATGGTTTTCAACGCTGGATTTGCAAAGTGGTTATTGGCAAGTGGAAATCGAGAAATCCGATCGCGAGAAAACTGCTTTTAGCATCGGGGATGGACTGTGGCAATTCTCTGTAATGCCATTCGGATTATGCAACGCTCCAGCAACTTTTGAGCGTTTAATGGAACACGTATTAAAAGGGCTTCACTGGAAAACATGTTTGGTGTATCTTGATGACATTATTGTCATGGGCAAGAGTTTTGATGACCACCTCAAAAATTTAGAAGAAGTCTTTCAACGAATTTCTTCTGCTGCAATACGGTTGAATCCAAAGAAATGCAATTTATTTAAAACCGAAGTAACCTATTTGGGCCACAAAATCACTACTGGGGAAATTCACACAGATGAAGACAAAATATCTGTAAGAGATTGGCCTCGACCCAAAAATGTTCATGAAGTGCGAAGTTTCCTTGGACTCTGTACGTATTACCGGCGCTTTGTACCCGTATTTGCCAATGTTGCAAGAAGTTTACACAATTTGACAAAGAAAAATTGCAAATTTGTGTGGAAAGAGGAGGAAGAGAATGCCTTTCAGCAGTTAAAGGAATTGCTTTGTACAGCTCCAATGTTGGCTTATCCAGTTCCTGGCGAAAAGTTCATTCTGGACACAGATTCTAGTGCACATGGAATAGGAGGTGTACTCTCGCAGATTGTCGATGGTCAGGAAAAAGTAATTGGGTACTATAGCAGAGTTCTTGGAAAACCGGAAAGGAACTATTGCGTTACAAGGCGAGAACTATTGGCAGTGGTTGAATGCGTGAAACATTTTCACAAATACCTATATGGGCAGCATTTCCTACTAAGGACAGATCATGCAGCACTCAGATGGTTACTCCAGTTAAAAAATCCGGAAGGGCAAATTGCGCGATGGATAGAAAGGTTGCAGAATTATGATTGTGAAATTCAGCATCGGAAAGGTGGACAACATGGAAACGCCGATGCACTATCTCGACGCCCATGTGCATTGGAATGTAAGCATTGCTCTAAAGCTGAAAGATGCGAAGGTATAGTCGACATCCGACTAACAAATCTGCAACCTGATGACGAATGGGAGTCAAGTGCTATAAGGAAAAGTCAACTGGAGGATACAGACTTGGTTAAGGTCATGAAAGCGAAAGAAATGGATAAAAGACCAACCAAGGAAGAAATGGCACCGGAAAGTCCATTGGCCAAGGCGTATTGGGTGCAATGGAATAGCCTGAAGTTGATAAATGGAGTACTGCATCGTTCATGGGAAAGTGAGGATGGTAGACACACTCACGATTTGATTGTCCTACCAAAGTCTAGAATAGAAGCCGTATTAGAAGAGTTTCACAATGAACCAAGTGGAGGGCATCTCGGCGTTACAAAAACTCTGGAAAAGATTAAGCAACAGTTTTACTGGGTGAATAGTCAAGTATCAGTTGCTGAATGGATTAAAAACTGCGCGCAATGCATGGCAGCTTAAGGTCCGAAAGTTAGAACCAGAGGAAGGTTGCAGCAGTACAATGCAGGAGCACCATTTGAACGCGTTGCAATGGATGTAGCTGGTCCATTTCCTACAAGTGACTCTGGAAACAAATACGTGTTGGTGATTATGGACTATTTTAGTAAGTGGCCAGAGGTATATGCTATACCAAATCAGGAGGCTAAAACTGTGGCCGAAGCTTTTGTTCAGAATTGGGTCACGCGGTTTGGAATACCAATCGAGTTGCATTCAGATCAAGGGAGGAACTTTGAGTCTTCTATATTTCAAGAAATGTGCTTACTGTTGGGTATCAAGAAGACTCGTACGACAGCTCTACATCCACAGTCGGATGGCATGGTAGAAAGGTTTAACCGCACATTGGAAGAACATTTGCGGAAAGTAGTGGAAAAATGTCAGCGCAATTGGGACAAGCATATTCAAATGTTCCTATTGGCTTACCGATCAGCAGTCCATGACACTACCGGCCATTCACCTGCGAGGATTATTTTTGGCACAGAGTTAAAACTCCCGTCAGATCTTAAATTTGGAAGAAACAATGAACTTACTGAAACTGGAGGCAGTTATTGGGAAATGCTTCAGGCAGAAATGGAATGGATGAAATACACCAACATGTGAGGCAGCGAACACAGCTGATGAGCAATAAAATGAAGCATCGATATGACCGAGCTATGAAGGATTTCGAGAAGGCGCTTGGTGTTACTCTACAATCCCCAACGGAAAAAGGGTATGTCTCCAAAGCTGCAAACATCGTGGGAAGGGCCATATAAAGTCATAAAGCGACTGAACGATGTTGTGTATCGCATACAATTTCACACGCAGAGACGAGGTAAAATAAAAGTCGTCCATTTAGAGAGACTAGCCCCATTTGGCTCAAGGAATTTTGTGTCTGATCGGGACGAGTGGAGGGCAGTGTGACGAATTTATAATCGAAGGTTCACGATAACACTAGAAAACACATGGTGAGTAATCGTAAATAATAAAAGCATGAGTAAAAGCATGCAAGCAATGAACGCGCCATCTATCGCGAGATAGAAAGAAATAGATAGTTCGAGAATCTTCGACAGCATGCATGCAATGAATACGACATCTATCGCGAGATAGAAAGTAGAGAGAGATCGACAAGTTACTAGATAATTCCAGAACCTTCCACACAAGTGTCAGCTCGCATATAAATAGACCGCAGATGGCACAGCGAGGACAGTTCGAATTTAATCGTTGAACAAGAAACATCGTGCCATCTACGAGCAAACTGACCAGTGTTGAATAATAAGTGTAGAAAATAATAAGTGGAAATAATAAGTGTAAATAATAAGTGAAATAATAAATCTGTAAAATTAGAAACAAGTAAACTTTTGTGTTTTATTGGATTATTTGCAATCCAGAGATCGAACCGAGAGAATCGAAAACGTCAAATATAAAATTTACGTAACAATATTATATTATATATTATGTATTATATATTATAAATATTATTATAACATAGAAGTTTAAGAAAACAATTGAATCATTGCAAAAAATATATATAATATATGACTCATATATTTTTAGAAAATTTTTTTATATTTTATATGTACTTGTTTTAGATGTACGTACTAACAGAATTTTGTGTCCAAATCGTGTGTGAACTAATTAAAACCAAGCGGGTTCACAGTTTCGACTTTGTTCACTTTTGCGAATGTCAAAATTTAAGGCAAAACATATCCCTATTTTATCCTAATTATGCATTTTAAAATGGAAATTTACATTTATGAAACCAAATTTAATTTTATTCAAAAGAGAACCAAAGATGTATGTAGAGAAATATATTTATTAAAATATTGTTAAATATTCATTTCACAAGAATGAAACGCGTAGTGTACCTACTCAAAAAAATCAGTAATTGTTTTGTGCTTTTTCTTTTAATAACAAAAACTTTTTGGAGCTCATAACAAAAACCAAACCGTCCCGTGCCTGAACTAAGTGCGTATGAATTAATTCGTATGACCTGAACACGCCTGAACATGACCTGAACTTGTAATTTTTAAGTCAAACACGCACATTTCGCAATAATACGGAATTCCCCGAATTAAAAAATTCGAAAATTTCATGTATTTATGTATTTTCAATATAAATATGTTTCATATTGTTAATCTTTTAGAGCTTTCAAGTCTTGTTCAGTCTTTAGAGTAGTCAATGCAAAATAAAAAGTGTTCATATTTTGGGGTGTTCATATTTTACGGTGTTCACATTACTGCGCGTGCACTGTATATATAAGTTTTCCTTGCCTTTGAGATACGCAACACATAAACTTCCGTACCAAAGAGCAACGAAAGGAAGCTTAATTCCATATTAAACTTTTAGTATGGAATTAATGAATTTACGGATAAATCGATGCACAAGGATTCCACAGGAAATCATTACTTCTGTTCTTCCTCTTCCTACAATAGGTTGGATAAATCGTCTAAACGCCAGCGCATAATTGAAAAAATGTATTATGAAGAGTTTGGCGAAATGGAAATCAAACTTCTGAGCAAATGATGTCATAGAAAAGCATCGAAGAAATCACAACAAATAAATCTCACGAAAGTGGAACCTACATGGGCCGGTGCCTATAAGTAATTATGAGTTCCATAACGATTCGCGTCAGATAGAAGAGACTCTAATATTTATGTTATGTTGAAACGAAGCGATGTATACGAAATAATGTAAACGAAACGATATACATATGCGAATTAATTTTTTATTTATATTAATGGCAAATCTGCGACAAAAAGCTTAAGTTTAATTTGCTATATTAATAAAATAAATACATTGAACAAAATAATTTACGGATAAATCGATGCACAAGGATTCCACAGAAAATCATTTCTTCTGTTCTTCCTCTTCCTACAATAGGTTGGATAAATCGTCTAAACGCCAGCGCATAATTGAAAAAATTTATTATGAAGAGTTTGGCGAAATGGAAATCAAACTTCTGAGCAAATGATGTCATAGAAAAGCATCGAAGAAATCACAACAAATAAATCTCACGAAAGTGGAACCTACATGGGCCGGTGCCTATAAGTAATTATGAGTTCCATAACGATTCGCGTCAGATAGAAGAGACACTAATATTTATGTTATGTTGAAACGAAGCGATGTATACGAAATAATGTAAACGAAACGATATACATATGCGAATTAATTTTTTATTTATATTAATGGCAAATCTGCGACAAAAAGCTTAAGTTTAATTTGCTATATTAATAAAATAAATACATTGAACAAAATAATTTACGGATAAATCGATGCACAAGGATTCCACAGGAAATCATTACTTCTGTTCTTCCTCTTCCTACAATAGGTTGGATAAATCGTCTAAACGCCAGCGCATAATTGAAAAAATTTATTATGAAGAGTTTGGCGAAATGGAAATCAAACTTCTGAGCAAATGATGTCATAGAAAAGCATCGAAGAAATCACAACAAATAAATCTCACGAAAGTGAAACCTACATGGGCCGGTGCCTATAAGTAATTATGAGTTCCATAACGATTCGTGTCAGATAGAAGAGACACTAATATTTATGTTATGTTGAAACGAAGCGATGTATACGAAATAATGTAAACGAAACGATATACATATGCGAATTAATTTTTTATTTATGTTAATGGCAAATCTGCGACAAAAAGCTTAAGTTTAATTTGCTATATTAATAAAATAAATACATTGAACAAAATAATAATTTAGCATTAATGTAATAATGTTTTTGACACTTCCTTCCCATTGCAAGGTTTTTCTTCTTGAAGACTCCTTTAAAATGTGATGAACACTAGAAGACATGTTTTACTTCGCACTTATTTGTTTTTTACTATTATTATTTTGAACTTACATATCTTCAAAAGATCAATCATCAATTCTGATCAATATCTGATAGGATTTCTAAAATTAATTTTCATCATATGTAAACAAACAAAGGTGAAGTTTCTGAAATCTAAAATAGAAGGCGCAAAAGAGAGTTTTGTTCCCCCAAATGGATTTACAATATATTATTTTCAAATATACAAAATTTTCTTTTTTTGCGCGAACTTGTCTACGCGAATTTGATTTAAAGCGATTAAAAAAATATTTTATTCCTTTTTACAATTTAAGGGGGTTGAAGAAAGTCATTTAAAAAAAATTTAGTTAGAACAAGTAAGAGCGTTAACTTTGACCTGGCAATTTTTTTCAGTAATCAGTAAAAATTTATTTTTACTGCAATTTTACTGGTACTGCAAAGCAGATATAAGGAGATAGGAAACTGCTGAAAAATGCTAAGAAATGCAACTCTGGCATAAAGTAGTGTTTGTGAAAAACCTAAAAATGCTTCTTAGAAAATCAAACATCAGACCCCGATGAAGAGTGTCATGGAAAGGGAACGGGGTTTTTCGTATAGGAAAATCATAGTCACCACCACTGTTGTAGACGGGAGAGGGGTTAACATCAAACCACGATGAAGTGTGTTCGGGATTGAGAGGGGTAACATCAGACCCGGATGAAAAGTGATCGGGACGGAGAGGGTTCTGCCTTGAGACTCCAATGACAATTTAGATTTTTAAGTCAAATCGTTTGTATTGAGATAGCAACTTAGTTAATTTTTCATATAAGTAATGAATTCGAAGACATCAATTTTTAATTATTTATTTATGCCAATATTTAGTCTATTTAATATCCATTTTAGTTTTTAATAGTGTATTTCTTAATTATAACCTATTTGGGAAAAGTATTTTAAGTTTAAAAATCATTGCAAGTGCAGATTAACAACAAAAAATCTAATGTAAATTATTTTATACGATCAAATCCGCCACTATTTTATACCAGAAACTGTGTGACTTATTCTATAAACAATACAAGCAAAATAAAACATTGTAAAATCAAATTGATTATCCAATTAAAATAAAAGAACAGACATAAAATGGCGTTGGTATACCCTCATATTTTCGTTCACCACGCCATTGAATTTGCCCATACTAGTGTTGCCCGTTTGTATAGAACGCAGCTATTTTTGCGCCTGTTATGAATTTTGGTACCAAAGAAGTGTTGCCGGTATGCTACAATATAAGATAAATTTGATGTTTTTCTTAATTAGCAAATATATTAGTGCATAAATTTGCTTGAACTGTTAACAAAACGTTTATTCTTGCTTCACGGAGTACAAATTACTTCCTAGAATAGAAAATTATAGTGTTCTTTACACCGAGTGCTACAAAAAGTACTTTTACCTTTTACCTTTTTCGTACTTTCTGAATTTCCTTTTGTTAACGTAAAATGTAACGCTGCTTTATAATATGATTGATTTTTTCACCACAATTGAAGAAATGAATAAATTTTAGATGAAATCTTCTATTTTATTTATGGATATTGTATTTAACGATACAAATAATGTTAATTACATGTACAGAATTCCGCCATTTGTTTGTTTAGAAGTATTCTTTATTTTCAGTAGTTATGAGTAGTTTTCTTTCCTTTTATCTTTGCTGCAATATGTAAACATCCTAGCAAAATTTCAAAAGTTCGATAACGAACATGGTTGCGAAGTTATAAATCTCCAGGACGCAAGATTGCATATGTGTTCCAAACAACCATGTTGGTATTGTATTTAATACCAAGCAGCCTATTATGACAAAGTATATTCGTCCCAAATTTCATAGCTCTATTCGTTCTCCCTTAATCGTGATTTCTAGAGACGGACGGACGGACATGGCCAAATCGACTTAGGAGGTGATTCTAAACCAGAATATATATACTTTTCTATACCACGCCTCCTTTAATGCGTTACAAACGAAAGCACAATTTGAATATAACCTCATCCCTTCGGGTATAAGAAGCATTCCTTTTAAATAATAAGAATTTAATGCCTTAATAATTTAAGTCCTTCGACGTATTTATTTATTTATGCATGCAACCATTTAAGTTTTTATACGATACATAACATTTAAGTTATTAGATGAATAATTTTGCTTATAATAATCTGCAATTATATTCCGGTTCGTATTCGGGTGTGCCATAAGGGCCGCGTGCACCTATGCCAGATACGCTAATACTACTGTTCTGCGGTCCGTGCAGAGAAGCCGCATTTGTTGGAGCATGTCCGTAGCTATAGCTATCATAAGCTTGTTGCTTGTAAGCAACGTGTTCGTCGTATCCTCGTCTGCAATGAAAGGAAGGAAAATTTACTTTCACAATAAAAATTCACATCTTTCGGTCTCTAAACTCAGTCGACTTGACATTTTTTATTAGCCAAAGAAGACAGAATATACATATATTTTGATCATAAAACATACCCGTACGTTTCGTCCATAGCACTTCTGGCCTTCTCTAGTATGGACATAACTTTCTGTTATGGCGGTATGGAATTTTTGGCAAAAGGGCTAAGCCAAAGTCCTAAAAATCCACAAAAAATTATGAAATTTAAAGTTCCGCAAGCATGCCATTCACTCTACCTGTAGCCATGATGTGGTGGTAAGCTTTTGCCAATTTGTGATGCGCCGTCGCCGCCACCATCACCACTTCCAGTAGTTGCAACTCCACATAATCATGCAACTTAGCCATCATGATCGGTTATGCTGATATTGTCCATTAGCTCGCGCAGTTGCTCTTGACGAATGACATCATTGCTGTCTGGAATTAATAATTCCTAATACTTGCCATGCCATTTGCACAGTCCAGTGCATGATTTAACTTCAATAAAAACCCTAATTTCTTTGCGAAATAGCGAAACAATTTTCGCAATCTAATAAATTTTTGTTCTCATAAAATGATAAACAAAGAAAATGTCAAATAAACGTGACGACATGCGGTGAACTTCACATACAGCACACATATACTATACGTGTGTCCCCACGTAAAAACAAACAAAGAAATTCAGTATTTGTTCGACATATTTTTTGGCGGGAACGAAGTTTCCTATCTCCTTAACTCTGCTGCAAAGTGCCCATCTATGATACATATGCATATGTAAATTTACTATTGCCAAAGAATATACAATGTATAGAAGGCGCATCTCATAAAAATTTTCGGCCGAAAATTTTCGCTCTGGTGTACGTACTAGTACCAACGAGTATAGATAGTAAAGAGATATTATGACTCAAAATTTTCGGCATTCGTCAGATTTTCAAGTGTCATTATTAGAATGCAGTCGATAGCTCTGCTTGAGTGAATGCTACCAGAGAAATCCGAGGTGAATTTTTTTTACTTCATAAACGATTATGCGTAAGAAGAGTTGTCCGAAGCAGCAATCGTATGCCAGATGAGGAGTAAAAGAAACGATTGAACGATTAAGGATTACAGCGGGTGACGAGGGAACGATGCAATTCCGCTTATTGTGTTTTCTACATGAAAGTGAAATTTGTTGTTGCTCAGAGTTTTTGGCAAATTGGCTTTTTCAGTTTCTGAAGTTTTTGCCTGTTTGGGTTTTTCTGCTATTTGCTATTTCTGTGTTTTCTATGCTTTTTAGATTTCATTTTTAAATTAGGATATTTTAGTTATTAGAAGTACACATGTACATACATATGCGTACAAGTAAATTAGAATTAAATTAAAATGAAATTAAAATTAAAGGAAAATGAAATTAAAATTCGATTAAAATTAAATTCAAATTAAATTAAAATTCAATTAAAATTCAATTAAAATTAAATTCAAATGAAACTAAAATGAAAAAGGCATGAAATAGACTTTAAAATAAAATAGATTTTTCTTATTCAAAAATTAAAAAAAAATGTCGGTATGTGTGCGGTTTCTATCCGGTACAATGAATTAAAATAACTTTTAATAAAAGTAGCCGAATTTAATCCTCGCTGTTCACTTTTTTTAATCAATGAAAACACTTTTGAACATTTTGGATAACAATAAACTCCTATATAAATATATAGTGTTATAAATAAATTATAAATTATTTTGAAATATAAATCTCCAAAAATTAGAAATATTAATTGCTAAGTAAACACATTAACTACTGTGTTTTTCGGGCTATGAGGTCAAATTTTGGCAAATATTTTTTATTTTTAAAACTAGCCCGAAAAACACATAGTAATTAATAAAATTTTTTTTTAATTTTTTTTACAAGCAATTAATATATCTTGAAGCACAACTATATTCTTATATTATGAAAACCTTTTATTCATATACATATGTAAACTCCTTTAAAAGCACTTATAACAGAAGGGCATGTTCACTAATGTAATTTACTATCTTTACGAACAAACCCATCAGCTGTTGAATTAATGCAACCATGTGACTGTTCGAGTCAGAGATAAGGAGATAGGAAACTTCGTTCCAGCCAAAAAATATGTCGAACAAAGACTGAATTTCTTTGTTTAAGTTTACGTGGGGACACACGTATAGTATATGTGTGCTGTATGTGAAGTTCACCGCATGTCGTCACGTTTATTTGACATTTCCTTTGTTTATCATTTTATGAGAACAAAAATTTATTAGATTGCGAAAATTGTTTATCTATTTCGCAAAGAAATTAGGAAAATTTTAATAAGGTTAAATCATGCACTTGACTGTGCAAGTGGCACGGCAAGTATTAGGAATTATTAATTCCGAACAGCAATGATGTCATTCGTCAAGAGCAACTGCGCGAGCTAATGGAAAATACCAGCATAACCGATCATGATGGCTAAGTTGCGTGATTATGTGGAGTTGCAACTACTGGAAGTGGTGATGGCGGCGGCGACGGCGCATCACAAATTGGTAAAAGCTTACCACCACATCATGGCTACAGGTAGAGTGAATGGCATGCTTGCGGAATTTTGAATTTCATAATTTTTTGTGGATTTTTAGGACTTTGGCTTAGCCCTTTTGACAAAAACTCCATACCGCCAAAACAGAAAGTTATGTCCATACTAGAGAAGGCCAGAAGTGCTATGGACGAAACTTACGGGTATGTTTTATGATCAAAATATATGTATATTCTGTCTTTGGCTAATAAAAAATGTCAAGTCGACTGAATTTAGAGACCGAAAGATGTGACTTTTTATTGTGAAAGTAAATTTTCTTTCCTTTCATTGCAGACGAGGTTACGACGAACACGTTGCTTACAAGCAACAAGCTTATGATAGCTATAGCTACGGACATGCTCCAACAAATGCGGCTCCTCTTCACGGACCGCAGAACAGTAGTATTAGCGTATCTGGCATAGGTGCACGCGGCCCTTATGGCACACCCGAATACGAACCGGAATATAATTGCAGATTATTATAAGCAAAATTATTCATCTAATAACTTAAATGTTATGTATCGTATAAAAACTTAAATGGTTGCATGCATAAATAAATAAATACGTCGAAGGACTTAAATTCTTAAGGCATTAATATTCTTATTATTTAAAAGGAATGCTTCTTATACCCGAAGGGATGAGGTTATATTCAATTTGTGCTTTCGTTTGCAACGCATTAAAGGAGGCGTGGTATAGAAAAGTATATATATTCTGGCTCAGAATCACCTCCCAAGTCGATTTGGCCATGTCCGTCCGTCCGTCTGTAGAAATCACGATTAAGAGAGAACGAATAGAGCTATGAAATTTGGGACGAATATACTTTGTCATAATAGGCTGCTTGGTATTAAATACAATACCAACATGGTTGTTTGGAACACATATGCAATCTTGCGTCCTGGAGATTTATAACTTCGCAACCATGTTCGTTGTCGAACTTTTGAAATTTTGCTAGGATGTTTAGCTATTGCAGCAAAGATAAAAGGAAAGAAAATTACTCATAACTACTGAAAATAAAGAATACTTCTAAACAAACAAATGGCGGAATTCTGTACATGTAATTAACATTATTTGTATCGTTAAATACAATATCCATAAATAAAATAGAAGATTCCATCTAAAATTTATTCATTTCTTCAATTGTGGTGAAAAAATCAATCATATTATAAAGCAGCGTTACATTTTACGTTATATGGCGTTCACACGGACCGAATTTTCGATTGAAAAGTCGACTTTTCAAAAGTTCTCTGAAAAGACGACGAAAAGCTGCTTTTCGTCCATGCAAATACTGTCAAACGAAAAGCAGCTTTTCGGCGTCTTTTCAACGAATAGCCAGTGAAAAGTCGCTTGCAACTCTGATTTCCCCTGAATTACATTTCATTTCAATCAAAGTGACATTCGGACACTTTCACAGAACCAATCAGAAGGCAGCATTTTTATTTCGTTTTCATTTTTATGTGTGTGTATGAAAAATTATTTTGAAAATTCGCTTTTGCTTATACGTTTAATTAAAATTTTGTCGTCTGAACAGCAATTGTGGGAAATTTGAAAAGTCGACTTTTCAGTCGAAAATTCGGTCCGTGTGAACGCCATTTTAACAAAACGAAATTCAGAAAGTACGAAAAAGGTAAAAGTACTTTTTGTAGCACTCGGTGTAAAGAACACTATAATTTTCTATTAAAGTAATTTGAAGTAATCGAAGTAATTTGTACTCCGTGAAGCAAGAATGAACGTTTTGTTAACAGATGTCTCTGGTGCTTAACGAGAAGGAAGTAATTTGTACTCCGTGAAGCAAGAATGAACATTTTGTTAACAGTTCAAGCACATTTATGCACTTATATATTTGGTAATTAAGAAAAACATTCTATTTGTTTCATATTGTAGCATACCGGCAACACTGCTTTTGTACCAGAATTCATAAGAGGCGCAAAAATAGGTGCGTTCTATACAAACGGGCAACACTAGTATCAGCAAATTCAATGGCGAGGTGAACGAAAATATGAGGGTATACCAACGTCATTTTATGTCTGCTCTTTTATTTTAATTGGATAATCAATTTGATTTTATTATGTTTTATTTTGCGTGAATTGTTAAAAAAATAGGTCATACAGTTTCTGGTATAAAATAGTGGCGGATTTGAGCGTATAAAACAATTTACATTAGATTTTTTTATGTTAATCTGCACTTGCAATGATATTTAACTTAAAAATACTATTTCCAAATAGGTTTTAATTAAGTAAAAAACTATTTAAAAGTAAAATGGATATTAAATAGACTAAATATTGGCATAAATAAATAAATAAAAATTGATGTCTTCGAATTCATTACTTATATGAATAATTAATGAAGTTGCTATCTCAATACAAACGATTTGACTTAAAAATCTGAATTGTCATTGGGGTCTGAAAGCTGAACCCTCTTCGTCCCGATCACTCTTCATCGTTGGTCTGATAATTGAGTTTCTATTTTCAATTAACCCCTCCCCCGCGAACGGGGCACCTAACACAACGGAACGAACAATGACTTTCCTATACGAAAAACCCCGTTCCCTTTCCTTGACACTCTTCATCCGGGGTCTGATAGTTGAGTTTCTGAGAAGCATTTTTCAGGTTTTTCACAAACACTACTTTACGTCAGAGTTGCATATTTTAGCATATTTCAGCAGTTTCCTATCTCCTTATCTCTGGTTCGAGTGCTAGATTTTTGTATAAAAGGAGCAACGATTTCTTTGAAAATTCATTCAGAGCTTGAGCTCCAACTTGTCCGGGACACCTCGGACAGTTGGCAGTAAAAGTCTTGAAACACAGTCGTTTCCTGTATATTCCTAACAGAGATAACGAGATAGGAAACTGCGTCAAGGCTCAAAAAACTTGCAACTCTGATCTGCGATTTGACGTCTAATCGTAAAGTAGTGTTCGTGAAAAAGCCGAAAATTGAGCTCAGAAACTCAACATTACAGACCCATGATAAAGAGTAATCGGGACGGAGAGGGTTCAACTTTGAGACCCCAATGACAATTCAGATTTTTAAGTCGAATCGTTTGTTTTGAGATAGCAACTTAGTTAATTATTCATATAAGTAATGAATTCGAAAACATACATTTTTATTTATTTATTTATGCCAATATTTAGTCTATTTAATATCCATTTTACTTTTAAATAGTTTATTACTTAATTATAACCTATTTGGTAAAAGTATATCAAGTTTAGAAGTCATTGCAAGAGCATATTAACAACAAAAAATGTAATGTAAATTGTTTTATGCGCTCTAATCCGCCACTATTTTAGACCAGAAACTGTATGATATATTCTATGAACAATTCAAGCAAAATAAAACATTGTAAAATTAAATTGATTATCCAATTAAAATAAAAGAGCAGACATGAAATCAGAGATAACGAGATAGGAAACTGCTTAGAGACCCATCGTATATGTCAAAAAAAAAAACGAAATGTGGTAGGTAGTGTATACGTACGTATAGTGTATGTGTCGTGTATATGTAGTTCACCACAAGACGTCACGTTTATATGACATTTCCTTTGTTTATTATTTTAACAGATAAAAAGTGTTTAGCTTGTGAAAATTGTTTAGCTATTTCGCAAAGAAATTAGCGTTTTTAGTGAATTTAAATGAAATTAAATCATGCACTGGACCTCGCAAGTAGCACTTGCCGGGGCTGTATATGAACGGCTTGCTATTTTGGAGCAGGATGATTGGCCTGCAACAGCAGGCATGGAAATTTCAGTGCAGGGAAGTTTGTTGCGACTTCTGGTATTTTTCTCCGGACAATCGGAGTTGATAGGTCATGTTTTGAGTGGTACCGCATCAGATCCGATTCCACCGACTTCAAACTTGAGCGTAGCAAAATTCTTATGGGACTTAATATGTATGGCAATGACTACACGTCAAACGGTGGCGGCTCCATTGTTGCTCAGCAGTATTTGGAACTCTTGAAACATGTTAAAAAACGTTTGACATTCGATAATAAAGTTGCCGAGAATTTTTTCGAAATTCGGTTCGAATATTCTTAAATTTGCGATCCTGTATATCATTATATGAATACATTTTTCTTCTAGAATTAACTCTGACCAAAGAAATTAGCGTTTTTAGTGAATTTAAATTAAGTTAAATAATGCACTGGACCTCGCAAGTAGCACTTGCCGGGGCTGTATATGAACGGCTTGCTATTTTGGAGCAGGATGATTGGCCTGCAACGGCAGGCATGGAAATTTCAGTGCAGGGAAGTTTGTTGCGACCTCTGGTATTTTTCTCCGGCCAATCGGAGTTGATAGGTCATGGTACCGCATCGGATCCGATGCCAGCATATCAAGGCACCACCTTGTCGCACAATCATGAACACTATGTGATACTATCGTCGGGAGCCACGGGGCTCAGTCAATCGATTTGAATGGAAATGGAAATAAACTTAGCATTTGGAATCGCAACGCAAATGGAGAAATTCAGAAAAAGTACTTTAATTAATGATTAAATTATTATTTAAGTGTTTTATGTGATGTTTTTGTATTTTTTTCTAGTACGGGCGTTGCTGTACTTGGCCACACGGTTGCTCGATTTACTCACGCACAAATCCGCCGGAATTACTTTAGCTTTAAATCAAAAGAACAATGAAATGTGCAACATATTATTTTTATAATTCAGACTGTATATTTAAATGTTACTATATAAAATTGTAGGAAAAATTATTCATCTAATAACTTAAATGTTATGTATCGGATAAACACTTAATGTGGTTGTATGCATAAGTAAATAAATACATAAAGAACTTAAATTCATATTATTTAAAAGCAATTATTTTTTACCCTACACCCGAAAGGATGAGGGATAGATTCACTTTGTGCTTCCGTTTGTATCGCATTAAAGGAGGCGTCTGCCTGTAAGTCAGTCCGATTAAGGGAGAAATCACGATTAAGGGAGAACTAATAGAGCTGTGAAATTTGGGACGAATATACTTGGTCATAATAGGCTGTTTGGTATTAAATACAATACCAACATGGTTGCTTGGAACACATATGCAATCTTGCGTCCAGAAGATTTATAACATCACAATCATGTTCGTTATTGAACTTTTGAAATTTAGCTAGAATGTTTAGCTATTGCAGCAAAGATAAAAGGAAAGAAAGTTACTCATAACTACTGAAAATAAAGAATACACCTAAACAAACAAATGGCGGAGTTCTGTACATTTAGTTAACATTATTTGTATCGTTAAATACGATATCCATGAATAAAATAGAAGATTTCATCTAAAATTTATTCATTTCGTCAATTGTGGTGAAAAAATCAATGATATTATAAAGCAGCGTTACATTTTACGTTAACAAAAGAAAATTCAGAAAGTACGAAAAAGGTAGAAGTACTTTTTGTAGTACTCAGTGTAAGGAACACAATAATTTTCTATTATAAGTAATTTGTACTCCGCGAAGATAGAATAAACGTTTTGTTAACAGTTCAAGCACATTTATGCACTAATATATTTGCTAATTAAGAAAAAAATCAAATTTATTTTATATTGTAGCATACCGGCAACACTGCTTTGGTACCAAAATTCACAACAGGCGCAAAAATAGCTGCGTTTTATACAAACGGGCAACACTAGTATGGGCAAATTCAATGGCGAGGTGAACTAAAATATGAGGGTATACCAACGCCATTTCATGTCTGCTCTTTTATTTTAATTGGATAATCAATTTAATTTTACAATGTTTTATTTTGCTTGAATTGTTCATAGAATAGGTCATACAGTTTCTGGTATAAAATAGTGGCGGATTTGATCGTATGAAATAATTTACATTAGATTTTTTGTTGTTAATCTGCACTTGCAATGATTTTTAAACTTAAAATACTTTTCCCAAATAGGTTATAATTAAGAAATAAACTATTAAAAACTAAAATGGATATTAAATAGACTAAATATTGGCATAAATAAATAATTACAAATTGATGTCTTCGAATTCATTACTTATATGAAAAATTAACTAAGTTGCTATCTCAATACAAACGATTTGACTTAAAAATCTGAATTGTCATTGGGGTCTCAAAGCAGAACCCTCTCCGTCCCGATCACTCTTCATCCTGGGTCTGATGTTACCCCTCTCAATCCCGAACACACTTCATCATGGTCTGATGTTAACCCCTCTCCCGTGAACGTGCCATCCTCAACAGGGGTGGTGACTATGATTTTCCTATACGAAAAACCCCGTTCCCTTTCCTTGACACTCTTCATACGTGGTCTGATGTTTGATTTTCTAAGAAGCATTTTTAGGTTTTTCACAAACACTACTTTATGCCAGAGTTGCATTTCTTAGCATTTTTCAGCAGTTTCCTATCTCGTTATCTCTGCATGAAATGGCGTTGGTATACCCTCATATTTTCGTTCACCTCGCCATTGAAATTGCCGATACTAGTGTTGCCCGTTTGTATAGAACGCATCTATTTTTGCGCCCCTTATGAATTCTGGTACCAAAGCAGTGTTGCCGGTATGCTACAATATAAAATAAATTGTTTTTTTTTTGCTTTAGTTTACATATATATAGAACAGTGTATTTCAATAAAGTATTTTACCCATTTACCGCTTGAAGTGTAAAGAAAACATTTACTTTCTATAATAGCATATTATATTATTTTTATACTGAGTGCAACAAAAAGTACTTTTTCCTTTTTCGTACTTTATTTATTCCTTTTGCTAACGTAAACTGTAACGCTGCTTCCTGATTTCTTCACCACGATTTCAAATTGCAAATTAATACGTGCAAATTAATACTATCGAATTAATAATTTATTAAAAGTGCCTATAATTCCAGATTTTAATACAGAGTTTCATTAAATAAGATGCCGAGAACAAGAATTTGCTGTAAAACTGGATGCCTTGGAAATAAAAGACTCTACCGATTTCCTGATGCGGCCACACATGGAAAACGGTAAGTTCATATGTTGATATTTGCCAATTGGTTGAAACCAATAAAAATTTCCAATTGGTAAATTATAGATCTTTTGTTCCAATTAATATGCATTAAATAGCCATGGGAACTAATTTTAAACCTAGCATATAGTCCATTACTGACACCCGAGCAGAAAAATTAATATAACAAGTACAAAATCAATTATAATGTATTATGTAGCAATGGAAATTAATTTCTCACTGTTTGTTGACATTAACAATTGGAAATGTTTTAAGATATATGACCACCGTGGCTATTCTTGATGAATAGCAATTGAAAGGTCCGCTTATCGAAATCAACTTATAGCCATTTTTTGATTTTAACAATTTGATGATTGTCGTCGCCATGTAGTACGTAAGGTTTCGTTTCTGTTGAAACCACATCTTGCGCGGATCAATATCATTCAAAATCATTAACCATGGGTTAGTTAGCCCGTCTTAGTAGTTTTTCAACAACTTCTTTCCTTTTAAAATGATCGTGCATGATTTTCCAAAATGTAATTTGTGTTTTTCTTTTATTTTATGTAATATGTTCATATATGAAAATAGAAGATTGGAATGGTGCCGACGCCTAGGCGTAGGTAATAGCCAAAGCACATGGCTGTTTGCATGTGGTAATCATTTTTCAGACGATATGTGTGGCGAAAAGTTACGGCGGGATGCGATTCCCGACTTAGATTTAAACTTGTTAACCTCAACGATCACCACACAAGATACAAAAGAAAACTATAATTTTACTAACTCTCCTGAAAAAAAGAGTCAGGATTTTATGCCAGATGATCCATCGGTAAATAAATCCGATGAATCGTCCGAGATATGTGACGCCTCGAGTTCTCGAAAAATTCTTTTTCCATTATTTTTAAACAATCAGTTGTCTTTGCCTGAAGACCCACTGCCAATGGTTGATCTCGCCATAGATCAATCAACCGAGAAAGCTAGTCGCAAGGTTCAGACACCTAAATTTATTTCAAACAAAACTCCTAGGAAGCTGCGTTTGCTTTAAACAGTAAAAAATTTAAAATTTAAAACCCAAACTTTACAAAGGGAAGTAAATATTAAAAATCGGAATTTAAATCGAAAAAATAAAGAAATTGCGAAATTGAAAATGGAAAAAGAACTTTTACGAAAGGAATTGGAATTAGTTAGGGAAGATAAAGGGAAGTTAGTAGGAGATTTTTGTAAATCGCTTCCAACAAACATTAGGCATTGTGTGGAAAATAGTGCAAAAAACATGGTCTGCCACCCCAACGGACGTAGATATGACGACAAATTGAAAACACTTGCGTTGGGTGTGTTCTTTTTGTCGCCTTTAGCTTACAGTTATCTTAAAGTATCCCTTAATTGGCCTGAAGAAAGAACTCTTCGCGAGTTTGTTTCAGATTGGCCAAAATCTCCAGGATGCTCTTCCAGCTGCCTTAAGTCTTTAGAATTTCGAAGCCGTGGTTTTACCTCAGAACAACGCTTTGGTTCGATTTCGTGTGACGAAATGTCACTTAAATGTAATTTAAATTATAATAGACATGGGGATAAAATTATCGGACTCGAAGATTTTGGAGACGAGAATCGTACGTCCAGAACGGCCGACAGCGTGATGGTTCTGTATGTCCAAGGTCTTGGAGGAGCAGCCTGGAAACAACCCCTTGCTTATTTCTTCTGTCGTGGCCCATGCAAAGGGGAAGTAATTAAAAAATACGTTGTCGATATAATTTCTAAGCTACAAAGCATCAACCTTACTCCCTGCCATTTTGTCTGCGATCAAGGAGCGAACTTCGTTAGCTTCGCTAAAATTGCAGAGGTGACTGAAATCCGTCCTTTTTTCATTGTCAATGACAAGAAAATCTTTTTTTTCCATGATTCCCCACATCTCCTCAAAAGTACTCGGAATTGTTTGGAGAATTTAAAAAATACAGTAATATATAAAAATAAAAAAGTCAGTTGGACCGATATTGTCCATTTTTATAATTTAGATTCCAAATTACCGATTAGATGTGCGCCTAAGCTGACTTCTGCTCATATCCGTCCAAACAATTTCGAAAAAATGCGCGTTTCTTTAGCTGCTCAGGTTTGCAGCAACACAGTTGCTTCAGGCATGAACACTTTGTATGCCTCAGGGCGGATTGATGTAACTAAGGCTCCTACAACTCCGAACACTGTGGAGTTTCTACTGTTTATAGATCAACTATTTAACATTTTCAATAGCAGCGATCCCCTTGTCCAATGTCCGTCGAAAAAAGTATTTTCCGGGAATGAAGAGCAGGTAGATTTTCTAAAACGAGCCAAATCCTATTTAAATTCTTTACAAATTTTAGATTCCGGGGGTAATGACATTAAAAATACATTTTCTTTTGTTAAGGGTTGGCTCCTAAATATTTCCAGTCTTTGTCTCTTTTGGAATTTCCTATCCCGGGAAGGATTTTCACATCTTAAGACCAGACGGCTTTGCCAGGATTACCTGGAACATTTTTTTGGACAGATTAGGAGAAGTGGCGGGAACTGTGTCACTATAACCCCACATATGTTTATTGGTTTGTTCCAGAAGCGATGGGGGTTAAACTATGTAGACATTGTTAAAAGGGGGAATTGCGAGTCATTAAAAGAAATAGGTATTGAGGAAAGTAATTCAGAAATTTTAAATCAGGTATACAATGACTCGTTAGTACAGGATAATTCATGGCAGCAATTCCAAAGTTTGCCAAGGCCACAACCTTCCGCTATTGACACAGTCCAAATTGAAATAAATTTTAATGAGTTTAATGTATTAAAAGAAAATGCTTTTGTATATGTGTGCGGTTGGTTGTATTTGAAGTATCACAAACTTCACGATTGTTCTGAGCCTTTGCCAAATTTTGGAAATGAAGCCATAACTGAAGAATTCCTTTTCACGGTAGAAAAGGAATTTGAAAATTATAAATTAGTTAAGCCTCCTCGGGATTTTATAGTATACGTTCAAAACTTAGACGCTCGGTTTTTCCAAATTTTTGATTATTATCTCTGGTATTCTGCCCGAAGCTCTGCCAAAGCCCTGCCGTTATTTTTGTGCCTCTCGAGCAAGAAAGCAAAATAGCTCCTCTCAATTTTTCCATAAGAAATACACGTAATTTGCTCTTTTGGGTTTCTCTGAACCGCTTCGATGCCGCATTGGGTTTCGCCCATAAGAACTGCAACTCTGGCATAAAGTAGTGTTTGTGAAAAACCTAAAAATGCTTCTTAGAAAATCAAACATCAGACCCCGGATGAAGAGTGTCAAGGAAAGGGAACGGGGTTTTTCGTATAAGAAAATCATAGTCACCACCACTGTTGTAGACGGGAGAGGGGTTAACATCAGACCATGATGAAGTGTGATCGGGACGGAGAGGGTTCTGCTTTGAGACCCCAATGACAATTTAGATTTTTAAGTCAAATCGTTTGTGTTGAGATAGCAACTTAGTTAATTTTTCATATAAGTAATGAATTGGAAGACATCAATTTTTAATTATTTATTTATGCCAATATTTAGTCTATTTAATATCCATTTTAGTTTTTAATAGTTTATTTCTTAATTATAACCTATTTGGGAAAAGTATTTTAAGTTTAAAAATCATTGCAAGTGCAGATTAACAACAAAAAATCTAATGTAAATTATTTTATACGATCAAATCCGCCACTATTTTATACCAGAAACTGTATGACTTATTCTATGAACAATTCAAGCAAAATAAAACATTGATTATCCAATTAAAATAAAAGAGCAGACATAAAATGGCGGTGGTATACCCTCATATTTTCGTTCACCACGCCATTGAATTTGCCAATACTAGTGTTGCCCGTTTGTATAGAACGCATCTATTTTCGCGCCTCTTATGAATTCTGGTACCAAAGCAGTGTTGTCGGTATGCTACAATATCAAATAAATTTGATGTTTTTCTTAATTAGCAAATATATTAGTGCATAAATGTGCTTGAACTGTTAACAAAACGTTTATTCTATCTTCGCGGAGTAAAAATTACTTCTATAGAATAGAAAATTATTGTGTTCTTTACACCGAGTACTACAAAAAGTACTTTTACCTTTTTCGTACTTCTGAATTTTCTTTTGTTAACGTAAAATGTAACGCTGCTTTATAATATCATTGATTTTTTCACCACAATTGACGAAATGAATAAATTTTAGATGAAATCTTCTATTTTATTCATGGATATCGTATTTAACGATACAAATAATGTTAACTAAATGTACAGAATCCCGCCATTTGTTTGTTTAGGTGTATTCTTTATTTTCAGTAGTTATGAGTAGTTTTCTTTCCTTTTATCTTTGCTGCAATAGGTAAACATCCTAGCAAAATTTCAAATGTTCGATAACGAACATGGTTGCGAAGTTATAAATCTCCAGGACGCAAGATTGCATATGTGTTCCAAACAACCATGTTGGTATTGTATTTAATACCAAGCAGCCTATTATGACAAAGTATATTCGTCCCAAATTTCATAGCTCTATTCGTTCTCCCTTAATCGTGATTTCTAGAGACGGACGGACGGACATGGCCAAATCGACTTAGGAGGTGATTCTGAGCCAGAATATATATACTTTTCTATACCACGCCTCCTTTCTCATAATGCTAATAAATGTATACTCCTATTTTACAAAATATTTGTTGATTTAATTGTGATAAATGTACTTGTTGCCTTAATTTTATGCGAATTCATCGTATATATTTTGCTTCTATTTTTATGCAATGGTATCTTGCAATACAATGATTCATAATTTTAGGAATAAAAATAATAGAAATAATAAATCAGTTACAATTTCAAAGGTAATAATCCTGTGTATTATCATAAAAAGACTAGCAACGGGGACAAACGTGAGGGTATACTCACTTTATGCTTCCGTTTGTAAAACATCAAAGGAGGCGTGGCAGTATAGAAAAGTAAATATATTCTGGCTCACGAATAGTATTTGTCACCATAGGCTTTTTGGTACGCCTACTTTTTATAGAAAATATGAATTTTCTCGTGGTGACAAAAACCACGATTACAGGAAAACGAGTGGAACCATCATCATGAAATATTCTGTTTTATTTAGAGCTCTCTAATTTCGAAAATGATCGGTTCACCACGCCTACTTTTTAGGTAAATATTAATGCATATTTTTAGGTAAATATTAATTTGAGACCTGAATTTCTCAGCTTGTAGTTCGGATCCGAAGCTGGAATTTCAGTGCCGCGTTTACCGTGTTAGTGAGACTCATCGCACCAAAAATTAGCGTGACACGCTCACTGATATACCATAGCATATAATGATAATTTATATTGAGAAAAAAATTGCTGTAAATGAGTTAATAAATCAGGTGTTACTATCTGTAAGTGATATGAATGTGGGCGTCTTCCGCCCACTCTTTATCCTCACTTCGACAGATGCGGGTGTAGGGTATATGAGCTTCCTCTAGGCCAAAGTTAACGCTCTTACTTTTTCTAAACTAAATTTTTTTAAAATGATTTTCTTCGACCGCCTTAAATTGTAAAAAGGAATGAAACATTTTTTTAATCGCGTTAAATCTCATTCGCGAAGAAAAGTTCGCGCTAAAATAGAAAATTTGTATATTTGAAAATAATATATTGTAAATCCATTTGGGGGAACAAAACTCTCTTTTGCGCCTTCTATTTTAGATTGCAGAAACTTCACCTTTGTTTGTTTACATATGGTGAAAAATTAATTTTAGAAATCCTATCAGAGAAATTGATCAGAATTGATGATTGATCTTTTGAATATAAGTTCAAAATAATAATAGTGAAAAACAAATAAGCGCGAAGTAAAACATGCCTTTTAGTGTTCATCACATTTTAAAGGAGTCTTCAAGAAGAAAAACCTTGCAATGGGAAGTGTCAAAAACCGCTACATTATTATTTTGTTCAATGTATTTATTTTATTAATATAGCAAATTAAACTTAAGCGTTTGCTTTTTGTCGCAGATTTGCCATTAACATAAATAAAAAATTATTTTGTATATGTATATGTTTACATTATTTTGTATACATCGTTTCGTTTCAACATAACATAAATATCAGTGTCTCTTCTATCTGACGCGAATCGTTATGGAACTCATAATTACTTATAGGCACCGGCGCATGCAGGCACTTTCGTTAGATTTATTTGTTGTGATTTCTTCTATGCTTTTCTGTGACATCATCTGCTCAGGAGTTTCCATTTCCAAAAATTTCCATTTCGCCATAATCTTCATGAATTTTTTCAATTATGCGCTGGCGTTTAGACGATTTATCCGGACTATTGTAGGAAGAGGAAGAACAGAAGTAATGATTTCCTGTGGAATCCTTGTGCATCGATTTATCAGTACAATCATTAATCACTGATCATCAGTACTAATCATTAATGTACTGATCGGGATTATTAATAGGATGTCTTCATTTCGTTGCTCTTTGGTACGGAAGCTTGTGTTGCGTATCTCAAAGACAAGGAAAACTTGTATATACATATTTCTATTATTTTCATGTTCTTTGCATCCGTTAAGTTGGGCAATGAGAGTGCAGACTTGTCAACAGATCACGATGTTGTAGCCTAAAAATAAGATATTAGAATTTAGCATATTCTTTGATAACACCACTTACCTCGGACTTTAACTCAGAATCAGATTCCTTTTTACTTCTGTCACTGTTGGCATCACCAGCACTCTAAAAATTAATAATTTTATTTTATATAAAACTGTTTTTGTCTGGTCTTTACCTTTTCTAAAATATTGTTTATATCTTCATCTGTTCTGTGTTTCATCTTTGGTGTTACCAAGTCATTAATTGTGCACAGTGGAAACACTTCTAAATCCATACTAATAGGTGTTTCCTTTAATGGTCGTCAAAAAGAATCATAGTATTAGCGTTCTAACGGAAGGGATTACGAGTTGCAGTTAGTTAAGGTTCAATAAACTTTCAGTTCAATTTTAACAATTTACTTGGGCGTTTAGTTGGTGTCCTGGAAGTTTCAAATTGCTCGCGCCCAAAAGACCATGATTTGATTTCTCAAAAGCACACCTTCCTTGTTATTGTTATATCCACCCCATTCAGTGTAGTTAATCTCTTCAATTATATCGTCTTTAATATGTGAAGTAAATTCTTGGAGTTGTAAATGGCTAGTTGTACAAAATATACAATTAAATGCAAAAATGTCGACAATGGTAATTTTGCAAACACGTGTCGACATGGTAATTTCACTGCACTTGTGAAAATCACTAATCTTCGCCATGGTGATGGATGGATGTAATTATTAATTACATCTATCTCCTCGGGTTATAATTCAGTAATATATTTTATAAAGATTGATTATTTAGGTAGATTTAACCTATTAAATAGGTTAGAAGCAAAATTTTAGATTCGCACATTGAAGAAACAATTTGACAATTCCGTATGGTGAAAATATGAAACAATTATTTTTTTCACCATATGTAGTGTTAGCAAACAAGAACAACAATATTGTTCATCTCACGTATTGCGTACGTGAATTCAACATTGCATAAAAAACGCTGTCAAACCGAATTTGGAAAACGGCGAAATCGAAGTGTCCTTTCTCGTATTCTCTGACTGTAGTTAGCAAAAGCGACGAAACGAAAGGGTAAGAAATACGCATGAAATGCATTTGGTTCGGCGATGGACGAAGAAAGAAATCGTTCAAATCGCCTGCTTTCTGCTTATCATGTGTATTGTGTGTGTGCCGGCATTAGAACGGATCGGAATACGCAATGAAACGGAGGAAAGGGCAAGTAATTGAAATGAAATGAAAGTGTTTGGGCCGTGAACAAAGAGAGAGAAATCGTTCAAACTGCGTGCTCTTGCCTATCATGTTTATTTTTCCATCTATGCTTTACTTCGTTATGGTTTCTCCTCATTCTCTCATTTGCTTAACAACTTTGTCTCTTTTGGTTTTAACCTCTCAACCATATTGCAACTTTTTGTTTTCGTGTTCTCTTCTTTTGTATTTTTCACGACTCTGGCATGGAGTTCTTTCTTGGCTAACCATGGATAGAAGAATTTTGAATGCATGTGTTTGTGTCATTTAGCGTATGTGGGTTTCGTATGTGTAGGATGGGGAGACAGTCAATATCCCGAATTACAAAATCCCGAAAAATTTTAAAATCCCGAAACGACAAAATCCCGATGCGACAAAATCCCGAAACGACAAAATCCCGAAAAATTTTTAATACCGAAATGAGAAATCCCGAAAATCACGAAATAAAATTTTTAATTAATAAAGAAATGACATTTAAGTCACAATTTTTTCCAATTCGAAGTACGCGCCTACTTGCCTTCTTTTTACAATGCAGAAAAGCAAAGTTGTAATATCGAGAAAATTTTGTTGTGTGAAGGTTATAATCTACAATATGCAAAAAACTTCACATGACCGTGAGGATTCTGCTGATTGAGGGTTGTTCGTTCGGGATTTTGTCGTTCGGGATTTTGTCTTTCGGGATTTCGTTACCAACCCGTAGGATGAGCTTTTTGTGGATATTCTAGAGTTGGCTGAGTTGACCACGCTAGACCTCGACAATAGATCAAAACGACAGAGGAGAATGCCTTTTTAGCAATAAGAAGAACGTAGCGCAACTGCGTTTTTTCTTATTGAAAAATTAAGGAAAAATGTCGGTATTTTCGATGCATTGTACCCGGTAAAATAAATTGAAATACATAATTTTTGATAAAAGTACCCGAATTTAATCCTCGGTGTTAACTTTTTTATTAAATTAAAAAACTTTTCAACATGTGGAATAACAATAAACTTCTAGTTCAATAAAAAAGGGATATATGAAATGTTCACACATAACAAATGGTATAATATAAATGGTATATATATATAAATGGTATATATATATGGTATATATATATAAATATATAGTATTATAAATGAATTAAAAATTATTCTGAAATATAAAATTTCAAAAATTAATTAATATTTTTGTAATTATATTAATTAAAATTAATTAATATTATTGTAGTTATATTAATTAAAATTAATTAATATTATTGTAATTCTATTACTTAAAATTTTTAATATTTCTTGCAAACTTTCAAATATTTTGATAAAATATTATTTCGTTTATCTTGAAAAAATCTTAAAATTATTTTAAAGAAATCAAAGAATATCATAAAGAATTCTTAAAATGGCTTTTAAATTTTTAATTGTAAAAGTTTGTAGTTGCGGCCGCAAGCGCCGACAACCTTGCCACCAGAGATAACCAGATAGGAAACTGCGTCAAAACCCATCGAAACTGTCAAAAAAAAACGAAATTCGGTAATTAGGTGAAACACGTATAGTGTATGTGTCGTGTATATGTGGTTCACCACAAGACGTCACGTTTATATGACATTTTCTTTGTTTATTATGTTAACAGATAAAAAGTGTTTAGCATGTGAAAAATTATCAGCTCTTTTGCAAAGAAATTAGCGTTTTTAGTGAATTTAAATGAAGTTAAATCATGCACTGGACCTCGCAAGTAGCACTTGCCGGGGCTGTATATGAACGGCTTGCCATTTTGGAGCAGGATGATTGGCCTGCAACGGCACGCATGGAAATTTCAGTGCAGGGAAGTTTGTTGCGACCTCTGGTATTTTTCTCCGGCCAATCGGAGTTGATAGGTCATGTTTTGAGTGAAACCGCATCGGATCCGATGCCAGCGTATCATGGCACCACCTTGTCGCACAATCATGAGCACTATGTGATACTATCGTCAGGAGCCACGGTCTTAATGCAATTGCTCGGGGCTCAGTCAATCGATTTGAATGGAAGTGGAATGGAAATGAACTTAGCATTTGGAATCGCAACGCAAATGCAGAAATTAAGAAAAGGTACTTTAATTAATAATTAAATTATTATTTAAGTGTTTTATGTGATGTTTTTGTATTTTTTTCTAGTACGGGCGTTGCTGTACTTGGCCACACGGTTGCTCGATTTACTCACGAATTATTTTTATAATTCAGACTGTATATTTAAATGTTACTACATAATATTGTAGGAAAAATTATTCATCTAATAACTTAAATGTTATGTATAGGATAAACACTTAATGTGGTTGTATGCATAAGTAAATAAATACATGAAAGAACTTAAATTCTTATTATTTAAAAGCAATTCTTTTTTACCCTACACCCGAAAGGATGAGGGATAGATTCACTTTGTGCTTCCGTTTGTATCGCATTAAAGGAGGCGTCTGCCTGTAAGTCTGTCAGTCCGTCCGTCTGTAGAAATCACGATTAAGGGAGAACTAATAGAGCTGTGAAATTTGGGACGAATATACTTGGTCATAATAGGCTGTTTGGTATTAAATACAATACCAACATGGTTGTTTGGAACACATGCAATCTTGCGTCCAGAAGATTTATAACTTCACAACCATGTTCGTTATTGAAATTTTGTAATTTCGCTACAATGTTCAGCTATTGCAGCAAAGATAAAAGGAAAGAAAGTTACTCATAACTACTGAAAATAAAGAATACACCTAAACAAACAAATGGCGGAATTCTGTACATTTAGTTAATATTATTTGTATTGTTAAATACGATATCCATGACTAAAATAGAAGATTTCATCTAAAATTTATTCATTTCGTCAATTGTGGTGAAAAAATCAATGATATTATAAAGCAGCGTTACATTTTACGTTAACAAAAGAAAATTCAGAAAGTACGAAAAAGGTAAAAGTACTTTTTGTAGTACTCGGTGTAAAGAACACAATAATTTTCTATTCTAGGAAGTAATTTGTACTCCGCGAAGCAAGAATAAACGTTTTGTTAACAGTTCAAGCACATTTATGCACTAATATATTTGCTAATTAAGAAAAAAAATCAAATTTATTTTATATTGTAGCATACCGACAACACTGCTTTGGTACCAGAATTCGTAAGAGGCGCAAAAATAGATGCGTTCTATACAAACGGGCAACACTAGTATCGGCAAATTCAATGGCGAGGTGAACGAAAAATTTGAGGGTATACCAACGCCATTTTATGTCTGCTTTTTTATTTTAATTGGATAATCAATTTGATTTTACAATGATTTCTTTTGCTTGAATTGTTCATAGAATAGATCATACAGTTTCTGGTATAAAATAGTGGCGGATTTGAGCGCATAAAACAATTTACATTAGATTTTTTGTTGTTAATCTGCACTTGCAATTACTTCTAAACTTAAAATACTTTTACCAAATAGGTTATAATAAGGTAATAAACTATTTAAAAGTAAAATGGATATTAAATAGACTAAATATTGGCATAAATGAATAAATAAAAATGTATGTCTTCGAATTCATTACTTATATGAATAATTAACTAAGTTGTTATCTCAAAACAAACATTTCGACTTAAAAATCTGAATTGTCATTGGGGTCTCAAAGCTGAACCCTCTCCGTTCCGATCACTCTTCATCTTGCGGGTCTGATAGTTGAGTTTCTATTTCCAATTACCCCTTCCCCGCGAAAGAAACACCCGCAACAAACTTCGGACTATGACTTTCTTATGCGAAAAACCCGGTTCCCTTTCCTTGACACTCTTCATCTAGGGGGTCTGATAGTTGAGTTTCTGAGCTCAATTTTCGGCTTTTTCACGAACACTACTTTACGATTAGACGTCAAATCGCAGATCAGAGTTGCAAGTTTTTCGAGCCTTGACGCAGTTTCCTATCTCGTTATCTCTGCTTGCCACTACACGACTAAAGCATACACAGATGTATAAAACTACCCAACACAAGCAGCAAACAACGGTCTGTTTTCGCAAGCGACGAAACGAAAGGGTAAGAAACACACATGAAATGAATTTGGCTCGGTCCATGAACGAAGAAAGAAATAGTTCAAATCGTTTGATAACAAGCAATGGAATGGTAAGGGAAACGAAGAGAGAAGCGAAGCAATTCACATGAATGGTAAGAGCTCGGGCCATGATGCTAATGCCAGAGAATACGAGAAAAGACACTTCGAATTCGCCACTCAACACATATGCATTTTTGCTGGAATTTCACTACCACTTTCACAAAAAATTGCAAAAAACTCGTACTTCGCTTCAAAAAAATGCAAAAAACTCGTACTTCGCCGCAAAAAAATCGTACTTTGCCGCGAAGCATGTATCACATGCACGCATTTAAAATTTTATTTAGGGGGTGCTTTTCGAAACGTCAAAAAATATATTTGAGAAATTAAAGTTTTGTTTATGCTTATAATATAAATATATATAATATATTTTCCATTTTCTCATAATGCTAATAAATGTATACTCCTATTTTACAAAATATTTGTTGATTTAATTGTGATAAATGTACTTGTTGCCTTAATTTTATGCGAATTCATCGTATATATTTTGCTTCTATTTTTATGCAATGGTATCTTGCAATACAATGATTCATAATTTTAGGAATAAAAATAATAGAAATAATAAATCAGTTACAATTTCAAAGGTAATAATCCTGTGTATTATCATAAAAAGACTAGCAACGGGGACAAACGTGAGGGTATACTCACTTTATGCTTCCGTTTGTAAAACATCAAAGGAGGCGTGGCAGTATAGAAAAGTAAATATATTCTGGCTCACGAATAGTATTTGTCACCATAGGCTTTTTGGTACGCCTACTTTTTATAGAAAATATGAATTTTCTCGTGGTGACAAAAACCACGATTACAGGAAAACGAGTGGAACCATCATCATGAAATATTCTGTTTTATTTAGAGCTCTCTAATTTCGAAAATGATCGGTTCACCACGCCTACTTTTTAGGTAAATATTAATGCATCTTTTTAGGTAAATATTAATTTGAGACCTGAATTTCTCAGCTTGTAGTTCGGATCCGAAGCTGAAATTTCAGTGCCGCGTTTACCGTGTTAGTGAGACTCATCGCACCAAAAATTAGCGTGACACGCTCACTGATATACCATAGCATATAATGATAATTTATATTGAGAAAAAAATTGCTGTAAATGAGTTAATAAATCAGGTGTTACTATCTGTAAGTGATATGAATGTGGGCGTCTTCCGCCCACTCTTTATCCTCACTTCGACAGATGCGGGTGTAGGGTATATGAGCTTCCGCTAGGCCAAAGTTAACGCTCTTACTTTTTCTAAACTAAATTTTTTTAAAATGATTTTCTTCGACCGCCTTAAATTGTAAAAAGGAATGAAACATTTTTTTAATCGCGTTAAATCTCATTCGCGAAGAAAAGTTCGCGCTAAAATAGAAAATTTGTATATTTGAAAATAATATATTGTAAATCCATTTGGGGGAACAAAACTCTCTTTTGCGCCTTCTATTTTAGATTGCAGAAACTTCACCTTTGTTTGTTTACATATGGTGAAAAATTAATTTTAGAAATCCTATCAGAGAAATTGATCAGAATTGATGATTGATCTTTTGAATATAAGTTCAAAATAATAATAGTGAAAAACAAATAAGCGCGAAGTAAAACATGCCTTTTAGTGTTCATCACATTTTAAAGGAGTCTTCAAGAAGAAAAACCTTGCAATGGGAAGTGTCAAAAACCGCTACATTATTATTTTGTTCAATGTATTTATTTTATTAATATAGCAAATTAAACTTAAGCGTTTGCTTTTTGTCGCAGATTTGCCATTAACATAAATAAAAAATTATTTTGTATATGTATATGTTTACATTATTTTGTATACATCGTTTCGTTTCAACATAACATAAATATCAGTGTCTCTTCTATCTGACGCGAATCGTTATGGAACTCATAATTACTTATAGGCACCGGCGCATGCCGGCACTTTCGTTAGATTTATTTGTTGTGATTTCTTCTATGCTTTTCTGTGACATCATCTGCTCAGGAGTTTCCATTTCCAAAAATTTCCATTTCGCCATAATCTTCATGAATTTTTTCAATTATGCGCTGGCGTTTAGACGATTTATCCGGACTATTGTAGGAAGAGGAAGAACAGAAGTAATGATTTCCTGTGGAATCCTTGTGCATCGATTTATCAGTACAATCATTAATCACTGATCATCAGTACTAATCATTAATGTACTGATCGGGATTATTAATAGGATGTCTTAATTTCGTTGCTCTTTGGTACGGAAGCTTGTGTTGCGTATCTCAAAGACAAGGAAAACTTGTATATACATATTTCTATTATTTTCATGTTCTTTGCATCCGTTAAGTTGGGCAATGAGAGTGCAGACTTGTCAACAGATCACGATGTTGTAGCCTAAAAATAAGATATTAGAATTTAGCATATTCTTTCATAACACCACTTACCTCGGACTTTAACTCAGAATCAGATTCCTTTTTACTTCTGTCACTGTTGGCATCACCAGCACTCTAAAAATTAATAATTTTATTTTATATAAAACTGTTTTTGTCTGGTCTTTACCTTTTCTAAAATATTGTTTATATCTTCATCTGTTCTGTGTTTCATCTTTGGTGTTACCAAGTCATTAATTGTGCACAGTGGAAACACTTCTAAATCCATACTAATAGGTGTTTCCTTTAATGGTCGTCAAAAAGAATCATAGTATTAGCGTTCTAACGGAAGGGATTACGAGTTGCAGTTAGTTAAGGTTCAATAAACTTTCAGTTCAATTTTAACAATTTACTTGGGCGTTTAGTTGGTGTCCTGGAAGTTTCAAATTGCTCGCGCCCAAAAGACCATGATTTGATTTCTCAAAAGCACACCTTCCTTGTTATTGTTATATCCACCCCATTCAGTGTAGTTAATCTCTTCAATTATATCGTCTTTAATATGTGAAGTAAATTCTTGGAGTTGTAAATGGCTAGTTGTACAAAATATACAATTAAATGCAAAAATGTCGACAATGGTAATTTTGCAAACACGTGTCGACATGGTAATTTCACTGCACTTGTGAAAATCACTAATCTTCGCCATGGTGATGGATGGATGTAATTATTAATTACATCTATCTCCTCGGGTTATAATTCAGTAATATATTTTATAAAGATTGATTATTTAGGTAGATTTAACCTATTAAATAGGTTAGAAGCAAAATTTTAGATTCGCACATTGAAGAAACAATTTGACAATTCCGTATGGTGAAAATATGAAACAATTATTTTTTTCACCATATGTAGTGTTAGCAAACAAGAACAACAATATTGTTCATCTCACGTATTGCGTACGTGAATTCAACATTGCATAAAAAACGCTGTCAAACCGAATTTGGAAAACGGCGAAATCGAAGTGTCCTTTCTCGTATTCTCTGACTGTAGTTAGCAAAAGCGACGAAACGAAAGGGTAAGAAATACGCATGAAATGCATTTGGTTCGGCGATGGACGAAGAAAGAAATCGTTCAAATCGCCTGCTTTCTGCTTATCATGTGTATTGTGTGTGTGCCGGCATTAGAACGGATCGGAATACGCAATGAAACGGAGGAAAGGGCAAGTAATTGAAATGAAATGAAAGTGTTTGGGCCGTGAACAAAGAGAGAGAAATCGTTCAAACTGCGTGCTCTTGCCTATCATGTTTATTTTTCCATCTATGCTTTACTTCGTTATGGTTTCTCCTCATTCTCTCATTTGCTTAACAACTTTGTCTCTTTTGGTTTTAACCTCTCAACCATATTGCAACTTTTTGTTTTCGTGTTCTCTTCTTTTGTATTTTTCACGACTCTGGCATGGAGTTCTTTCTTGGCTAACCATGGATAGAAGAATTTTGAATGCATGTGTTTGTGTCATTTAGCGTATGTGGGTTTCGTATGTGTAGGATGGGGAGACAGTCAATATCCCGAATTACAAAATCCCGAAAAATTTTAAAATCCCGAAACGACAAAATCCCGATGCGACAAAATCCCGAAACGACAAAATCCCGAAAAATTTTTAATACCGAAATGAGAAATCCCGAAAATCACGAAATAAAATTTTTAATTAATAAAGAAATGACATTTAAGTCACAATTTTTTCCAATTCGAAGTACGCGCCTACTTGCCTTCTTTTTACAATGCAGAAAAGCAAAGTTGTAATATCGAGAAAATTTTGTTGTGTGAAGGTTATAATCTACAATATGCAAAAAACTTCACATGACCGTGAGGATTCTGCTGATTGAGGGTTGTTCGTTCGGGATTTTGTCGTTCGGGATTTTGTCTTTCGGGATTTCGTTACCAACCCGTAGGATGAGCTTTTTGTGGATATTCTAGAGTTGGCTGAGTTGACCACGCTAGACCTCGACAATAGATCAAAACGACAGAGGAGAATGCCTTTTTAGCAATAAGAAGAACGTAGCGCAACTGCGTTTTTTCTTATTGAAAAATTAAGGAAAAATGTCGGTATTTTCGATGCATTGTACCCGGTAAAATAAATTGAAATACATAATTTTTGATAAAAGTACCCGAATTTAATCCTCGGTGTTAACTTTTTTATTAAATTAAAAAACTTTTCAACATGTGGAATAACAATAAACTTCTAGTTCAATAAAAAAGGGATATATGAAATGTTCACACATAACAAATGGTATAATATAAATGGTATATATATATAAATGGTATATATATATGGTATATATATATAAATATATAGTATTATAAATGAATTAAAAATTATTCTGAAATATAAAATTTCAAAAATTAATTAATATTTTTGTAATTATATTAATTAAAATTAATTAATATTATTGTAGTTATATTAATTAAAATTAATTAATATTATTGTAATTCTATTACTTAAAATTTTTAATATTTCTTGCAAACTTTCAAATATTTTGATAAAATATTATTTCGTTTATCTTGAAAAAATCTTAAAATTATTTTAAAGAAATCAAAGAATATCATAAAGAATTCTTAAAATGGCTTTTAAATTTTTAATTGTAAAAGTTTGTAGTTGCGGCCGCAAGCGCCGACAACCTTGCCACCAGAGATAACCAGATAGGAAACTGCGTCAAAACCCATCGAAACTGTCAAAAAAAAACGAAATTAGGTGAAACACGTATAGTGTATGTGTCGTGTATATGTGGTTCACCACAAGACGTCACGTTTATATGACATTTTCTTTGTTTATTATGTTAACAGATAAAAAGTGTTTAGCATGTGAAAAATTATCAGCTCTTTTGCAAAGAAATTAGCGTTTTTAGTGAATTTAAATGAAGTTAAATCATGCACTGGACCTCGCAAGTAGCACTTGCCGGGGCTGTATTTGAACGGCTTGCCATTTTGGAGCAGGATGATTGGCCTGCAACGGCAGGCATGGAAATTTCAGTGCAGGGAAGTTTGTTGCGACCTCTGGTATTTTTCTCCGGCCAATCGGAGTTGATAGGTCATGTTTTGAGTGAAACCGCATCGGATCCGATGCCAGCGTATCATGGCACCACCTTGTCGCACAATCATGAGCACTATGTGATACTATCGTCAGGAGCCACGGTCTTAATGCAATTGCTCGGGGCTCAGTCAATCGATTTGAATGGAAGTGGAATGGAAATGAACTTAGCATTTGGAATCGCAACGCAAATGCAGAAATTAAGAAAAGGTACTTTAATTAATAATTAAATTATTATTTAAGTGTTTTATGTGATGTTTTTGTATTTTTTTCTAGTACGGGCGTTGCTGTACTTGGCCACACGGTTGCTCGATTTACTCACGAATTATTTTTATAATTCAGACTGTATATTTAAATGTTACTACATAATATTGTAGGAAAAATTATTCATCTAATAACTTAAATGTTATGTATAGGATAAACACTTAATGTGGTTGTATGCATAAGTAAATAAATACATGAAAGAACTTAAATTCTTATTATTTAAAAGCAATTCTTTTTTACCCTACACCCGAAAGGATGAGGGATAGATTCACTTTGTGCTTCCGTTTGTATCGCATTAAAGGAGGCGTCTGCCTGTAAGTCTGTCAGTCCGTCCGTCTGTAGAAATCACGATTAAGGGAGAACTAATAGAGCTGTGAAATTTGGGACGAATATACTTGGTCATAATACGCTGTTTGGTATTAAATACAATACCAACATGGTTGTTTGGAACACATGCAATCTTGCGTCCAGAAGATTTATAACTTCACAACCATGTTCGTTATTGAAATTTTGTAATTTCGCTACAATGTTCAGCTATTGCAGCAAAGATAAAAGGAAAGAAAGTTACTCATAACTACTGAAAATAAAGAATACACCTAAACAAACAAATGGCGGAATTCTGTACATTTAGTTAATATTATTTGTATTGTTAAATACGATATCCATGACTAAAATAGAAGATTTCATCTAAAATTTATTCATTTCGTCAATTGTGGTGAAAAAATCAATGATATTATAAAGCAGCGTTACATTTTACGTTAACAAAAGAAAATTCAGAAAGTACGAAAAAGGTAAAAGTACTTTTTGTAGTACTCGGTGTAAAGAACACAATAATTTTCTATTCTAGGAAGTAATTTGTACTCCGCGAAGCAAGAATAAACGTTTTGTTAACAGTTCAAGCACATTTATGCACTAATATATTTGCTAATTAAGAAAAAAAATCAAATTTATTTTATATTGTAGCATACCGACAACACTGCTTTGGTACCAGAATTCGTAAGAGGCGCAAAAATAGATGCGTTCTATACAAACGGGCAACACTAGTATCGGCAAATTCAATGGCGAGGTGAACGAAAAATTTGAGGGTATACCAACGCCATTTTATGTCTGCTTTTTTATTTTAATTGGATAATCAATTTGATTTTACAATGATTTCTTTTGCTTGAATTGTTCATAGAATAGATCATACAGTTTCTGGTATAAAATAGTGGCGGATTTGAGCGCATAAAACAATTTACATTAGATTTTTTGTTGTTAATCTGCACTTGCAATTACTTCTAAACTTAAAATACTTTTACCAAATAGGTTATAATAAGGTAATAAACTATTTAAAAGTAAAATGGATATTAAATAGACTAAATATTGGCATAAATGAATAAATAAAAATGTATGTCTTCGAATTCATTACTTATATGAATAATTAACTAAGTTGTTATCTCAAAACAAACATTTCGACTTAAAAATCTGAATTGTCATTGGGGTCTCAAAGCTGAACCCTCTCCGTTCCGATCACTCTTCATCTTGCGGGTCTGATAGTTGAGTTTCTATTTCCAATTACCCCTTCCCCGCGAAAGAAACACCCGCAACAAACTTCGGACTATGACTTTCTTATGCGAAAAACCCGGTTCCCTTTCCTTGACACTCTTCATCTAGGGGGTCTGATAGTTGAGTTTCTGAGCTCAATTTTCGGCTTTTTCACGAACACTACTTTACGATTAGACGTCAAATCGCAGATCAGAGTTGCAAGTTTTTCGAGCCTTGACGCAGTTTCCTATCTCGTTATCTCTGCTTGCCACTACACGACTAAAGCATACACAGATGTATAAAACTACCCAACACAAGCAGCAAACAACGGTCTGTTTTCGCAAGCGACGAAACGAAAGGGTAAGAAACACACATGAAATGAATTTGGCTCGGTCCATGAACGAAGAAAGAAATAGTTCAAATCGTTTGATAACAAGCAATGGAATGGTAAGGGAAACGAAGAGAGAAGCGAAGCAATTCACATGAATGGTAAGAGCTCGGGCCATGATGCTAATGCCAGAGAATACGAGAAAAGACACTTCGAATTCGCCACTCAACACATATGCATTTTTGCTGGAATTTCACTACCACTTTCACAAAAAATTGCAAAAAACTCGTACTTCGCTTCAAAAAAATGCAAAAAACTCGTACTTCGCCGCAAAAAAATCGTACTTTGCCGCGAAGCATGTATCACATGCACGCATTTAAAATTTTATTTAGGGGGTGCTTTTCGAAACGTCAAAAAATATATTTGAGAAATTAAAGTTTTGTTTATGCTTATAATATAAATATATATAATATATTTTCCATTTTCTCATAATGCTAATAAATGTATACTCCTATTTTACAAAATATTTGTTGATTTAATTGTGATAAATGTACTTGTTGCCTTAATTTTATGCGAATTCATCGTATATATTTTGCTTCTATTTTTATGCAATGGTATCTTGCAATACAATGATTCATAATTTTAGGAATAAAAATAATAGAAATAATAAATCAGTTACAATTTCAAAGGTAATAATCCTGTGTATTATCATAAAAAGACTAGCAACGGGGACAAACGTGAGGGTATACTCACTTTATGCTTCCGTTTGTAAAACATCAAAGGAGGCGTGGCAGTATAGAAAAGTAAATATATTCTGGCTCACGAATAGTATTTGTCACCATAGGCTTTTTGGTACGCCTACTTTTTATAGAAAATATGAATTTTCTCGTGGTGACAAAAACCACGATTACAGGAAAACGAGTGGAACCATCATCATGAAATATTCTGTTTTATTTAGAGCTCTCTAATTTCGAAAATGATCGGTTCACCACGCCTACTTTTTAGGTAAATATTAATGCATCTTTTTAGGTAAATATTAATTTGAGACCTGAATTTCTCAGCTTGTAGTTCGGATCCGAAGCTGAAATTTCAATGATGAAGAGTGTCGAGGAAATGGAACGCGGTTTTTTGTATAGGAAACTGAAAGTTACGTGACCCTGTTGTTTGTGGACGTTTGCGGCGGAGGGGTTACTACAAGAGAAACTCAACATTAAAGACCAGAGATGAAGAGTAATCGGGACGGAGAGGGTTCAGCTTTGAGACCCCAATGGCAATTCAGATTTTTAAGTCGAATCGTTTGTTTTGAGATAGCAACTTAGTTAATTATTCATATAAGTAATGAATTCGAAGACTTACATTTTTATTTAATTATTTATGCCAATATTTAGTCTATTTAATATCCATTTTACTTTTAAATAGTTTATTACTTAATTATAACCTATTTGGTAAAAGTATTTTAAGTTTAGAAGTAATTGCAAGTGCAGATTAACAACAAAAAATCTAATGTAAATTGTTTTATGCGCTCAAATCCGCCACTATTTTATACCAGAAACTGTATGATCTATTCTATTAACAATTCAAGCAAAAGAAATCATTGTAAAATCAAATTGATTATCCAATTAAAATAAAAAAGCAGACATAAAATGGCGTTGGTATACCCTCAAATTTTTCGTTCACCTCGCCATTGAATTTGCCGATACTAGTGTTGCCCGTTTGTATAGAACGCATCTATTTTTGCGCCTCTTATGAATTCTGGTACCAAAGCAGTGTTGTCGGTATGCTACAATATAAAATAAATTTGATTTTTTTTCTTAATTAGCAAATATATTAGTGCATAAATGTGCTTGAACTGTTAACAAAACGTTTATTCTTGCTTCGCGGAGTACAAATTACTTCCTAGAATAGAAAATTATTGTGTTCTTTACACCGAGTACTACAAAAAGTACTTTTACCTTTTTCGTACTTTCTGAATTTTCTTTTGTTAACGTAAAATGTAACGCTGCTTTATAATATCATTGAGTTTTTCACCACAATTGAAGAAATGAATAAATTTTAGATGAAATCTTCTATTTTTTTCATGAATATCGTATTTAACGATACAAATAATGTTAACTAAATGTACAGAATTCCGCCATTTGTTTGTTTAGGTGTATTCTTTATTTTCAGTAGTTATGAGTAACTTTCTTTCCTTTTATCTTTGCTGCAATAGCTAAACATTCTAGCGAAATTTCAAAAGTTCAATAACGAACATGGTTGTGAAGTTATAAATCTTCTGGACGCAAGATGGCATATGTGTTCCAAACAACCATGTTGGTATTGTATTTAATACCAAACAGCCTATTATGACCAAGTATATTCGTCCCAAATTTCACAGCTCTATTAGTTCTCCCTTAATCGTGATTTCTACAGACGGACGGACTGACAGACTTACAGGCAGACGCCTCCTTTAATGCGATACAAACGGAAGCACAAAGTGAATCTATCCCTCATCCTTTCGGGTGTAGGGTAAAAAAGAATTGCTTTTAAATAATAAGAATTTAAGTTCTTTCATGTATTTATTTACTTATGCATACAACCACATTAAGTGTTTATCCGATACATAACATTTAAGTTATTAGATAAATAATTTTTCCTACAATATTATGTAGTAACATTTAAATATACAGTCTGAATTATAAAAATAATATGTTGCACATTTCATTGTTCTTTTGATTTAAAGCTAAAGTAAATCCGGCGGATTTGTGCGTGAGTAAATCGAGCAACCGTGTGGCCAAGTACAGCAACGCCCGTACTAGAAAAAAATACAAAAACATCACATAAAACACTTAATTAATTTAATCATTAATTAAAGTACCTTTTCTTAATTTCTGCATTTGCGTTGCGATTCCAAATGCTAAGTTAATTTCCATTTTCATTCCACTTCCATTCAAATCGATTGACTGAGCCCCGAGCAATTGCATTAAGACCGTGGCTCCCGACGATGGTATCACATAGTGTTCATGATTGTGCGACAAGG
Organism: Conops quadrifasciatus; assembly: GCA_949752815.1. Classification (NCBI taxonomy): domain Eukaryota; kingdom Metazoa; phylum Arthropoda; class Insecta; order Diptera; family Conopidae; genus Conops; species Conops quadrifasciatus. The sequence continues at coordinate 19,513,941 of OX457077.1, read as the reverse complement.
TGGTGCCTTGATACGCTGGCATCGGATCCGATGCGGTTTCACTTAAAACATGACCTATCAACTCCGATTGGCCGGAGAAAAATACCAGAGGTCGCAACAAACTTTCCTGCACTGAAATTTCCATGCCTGCCGTTGCAGGCCAATCATCCTGCTCCAAAATGGCAAGCCGTTCATATACAGCCCCGGCAAGTGCTACTTGCAAGGTCCAGTGCATGATTTAACTTCATTTAAATTCACTAAAAACGCTAATTTCTTTGCAAAAGAGCTGATAATTTTTCACATGCTAAACACTTTTTATCTGTTAAAATAATAAACAAAGAAAATGTCATATAAACGTGACGTCTTGTGGTGAACTACATATACACGACACATACACTATACGTGTTTCACCTAATTACCGAATTTCGTTTTTTTGGACATATACGATGGGTCTTGACGCAGTTTCCTATCTCGTTATCTCTGCTTTGAAGTTCATCCAGATTCATCCTCTCACGCTCTAGCTGAAAGTTGACAACTTTGTACAGAAAATAAAAACAAATTTGAGTGATTGATCAATCAGTGATTGCAATGTAATAGGGCACTTATTAACTTTGTGCTAAGATACATATATTCAGACCACGGTTCTTCGTTTCGAGTTGCGGGGCGATTTCGTCTTGGTCTCCAAGCTGCGTTCAGAGAGAACGCGGCTTTTGCTGCGCGCTGCGGGGCGATTTCGTCTTGGTGTTCAGGCAGAACGCGAGTCGATAGGAAAGTAAACAAATCAACTGCGAATATATATCGATAAGAAGATGCCATATGTGCAGAAAAAGGTATTTTTTTTAAAGATATTTCCTTCTAACTTTCAACTGTCTAACGATAACTGGTAATTTGACCTCTGGCAACTCCAAGAATTGTAAAACTGATCTTACACACTCACAAAGCACTAACACCAGTAGGACATTTTGTAAATCTTTACAACGAACCGCGACGCGAAAATCTATACGCCGCAAAAGTAAACAATGCAATTTCTCTGTCTGAACAGCTTATGGAATTTCTGTGTATAACAACCGGGCGAAAACATCGCCGCACAGTGGCTGTAATTTTAAAAAGGCGGCAAAAAATCAATAACTTTTGAACGCGTTGGAATATTATGATGCGGTTTTTTTTTGTTGCGTAGGTGAATAGCTTAGCTTATTTTGATACCCTGACGATAAAAACCAAATAAAAATAACGGCAATAATTAAGGGTTGAATGGAAGCACCTCCCGTTTTCACTGAATTCTTCGCAAACAATATTTTATAAAATCTGATAAATCCTATAAAACGTTCGGAAATAAAAAGATTTAAGTGGGTATATTTAACTTAAAAATGTAACTTTTAAGCTTTTAAACTTTTAACTTTTCATATACTAAGCTAAGCTAATAATACTAAGCTAATATCACATTGAAATTATAAAACTTAATTACCTGATTAACTTAATAATTAACTTTACTTAAATAGCCTTTCATTCGTCCAATAGTAGATTTTTAGCTTCATTATCTAATTTAATAAAGGTTGATTTCCATTTTTGGCGAATGTTCGACAAATAAGGATCCAAAGTGCACAGTAAAATTAAAAGCAGATCTTCGTTGGTGTAATATCTTGATATTTTTCTGGTATTGTGCTCACGAAAATATCTGTAGACTTTATTTCTTTTCTCTGTTACATGACCAAACAATTGTGTCGACCTGTCATGGCCTCCTGAGCTAGCTCAGTTTAAAATTACGTCAGGGAACGGTCCTCAACCCGCCATGACAGGTCATTGGTCATGAACAATAGCCCACATCCGGCCTGAGCGGAACATGGGCGTTTAAAAACTAAACAAAACACAACCACACTCACACATACAAAGGAACAGCTCACCGATCCATCTATCGTCCGTCTTCCCTTCCCCTTTCCTCACAAATGAAAACTTTAAAATTTCATCTTTTTATCTGACAGCAAAATTTAATGGCAACTTTATAAACATAAAATTAACAATAACTTTTTGTATAAGTAATAGTGAATTTTGATGTATGTATAAAAATGAAAATGTAGGTATGTATATAATGTATGTGTAAGGTATGTATGTATAATGTATGTAACTGTTTAAAAATTCTAACTAAAGAATAGAAATGGAAATAAATGATATATGTATATAAATCATAGAATAAGGATTAAACAATAAAATTTTAAATGAAATCAAAGCACAAAAAAAACTGAGATCAACAGAATCCCAAAAACAGCCAAAAGATTTATCAAAAATACAAAAAAACAAAACTGGGCCCTCTATCCAAGACCGCCCCAAGACAATGAGGGAGCTCCCTAAAGGTCGATAAAAAATGATGAATCCACTGATACCTAAAACCACTTACACTGGCCGTTCCAGGTTGTTTCACCCTTACAACATGAACAACAACATAATTACCGTTTAAAATCTTAAAAACATCACTTCTCCGGGCAATCAAACGAACAGCTTAGCCAAGGACTTATATAAATCTGCCTTCAATACGGCTCACAACATAATTTAACAAATTAAGCCTGGCCACCTCAAAATTCTTTGTAGGGGGGTCGCTCTGAAAATATGTAGATGCAAGACCAAAAATTGTACTTATCTTATATTCTGGTACTTATTTTCTCCCAGTGTTTTCTCCAACCACAGCGATTTGCAATTTTTCCCCTTGCGATGACTCCTCCTTTCGTCGTATATAACCGGTCAAGATGAACAATGGTCGGTTCAGTGTTGCATAAAGCTCACGGGCTGATATCCCAGGTTTTACTTTATATTTTCCCGGGTATCATCAAAAATATCGGCCAGGATGTAAATTTTTATTAGCCTGAGCACGATTATTCCCGGCCTTATCTCGCCAACACGAATTTTTTATTTTTTAAAAACTTTTCTTCTTCGGATATATGAAACCAAAAACCGATTTGCAATAGAGACCAAAAAAAATTTAACTTGCATGTGCGCGACGGCCACACATCTTTCTTGTTAGATTGCCTTTTAATTTTCTCGATGCCAAACAAAATATGACCGGAGATCAGGCTAGTCGAAAATCGAATCCCTATTCCTTCTTTTTAATAATTCCTCCCAACCAACCAATTCCTCATACCCGAACTTCGCTAATCTACAATCGGCTCCAGCGAACGGACGCCCGACACAACACACACATTTGGCCTTGAAGTTGTTTGTCTAGACTTACAAAAAAAACCACTTATTTCGCGCCACCCAAAAATTTTACCAAAAATGGGCATAACGTATACCATATAATTTTTAATATATATAACTTCAAAAAAAAAACAAAAAAGGCAATAATAAATAATGCATTTTCCCGCCTAAACCACCCACATAAATTCAATAACAAAATAATTTAATAAATATCAAAAACTCCCTTTTTTTCACCCTTTTATTAAAGTCCAACTAACAGGCGCTCATAAACTTCAGCCAAACCTTCAACCAACAACACTTACTTAATACCTGTCCTTTACCTTCCAATCCCAAACTCATTCATAAACTTCATGTCCAATTCATAATTACGCCAAGTGTTGTCTGGCACCACCGTTACACTAAATTTCCCCTTCAAAACCAAAAACCATGAGTAAAGAATACTACACCGAAACAGAACCAGAAATCATGATGGCCGCCCACTAGTGAAGACGATAATTCACAATAGAACATTATCTTAAATGACAGGTGAAGGAGCAACCGCAACACAACACTGCATTTACCAGAACCACGCGTCGCAGGAAAAGCAGTGTGCGAACGCTCATCACCTTCATCAAACGGAATTCCCCAAAATAAAACAGGTAATCGAAATAAAATTGTACTTAAAATTAATATAAACTATTTTCCTTTAGGCGGCGACCCAACGCAGGCACACGCCCACGCCCTGACCATGCTCCAGGTCTCATGCTCGGCATTGAGCTAGCCGGTAAATATATACACATGTGACTACCATGTGACATTAGACGATTTCTATGGAATCTCACGGGAAGTATGATCGATACGTTGCCTTATAAGTGTTTACTTTGTTATCCTATTTCAGGTACTTGTTGCACAAAAACACACGGAACACCCGGACAGGAACAACAATACGACATCTGCATGAGGCAAGCTCCAAGGCACCCACACACCAGCCAACACTAGACACAACAAAAGACATGTAAATATTAAAAATATTGCACTTTTTCTATTGTACTAGTGTAGCTATGTGGTAAATATTGCACTTTTACTATTGCCTGATATCCTTGGCGTGATACACGCCCAAACTTTTTCCATTGAGATCTTCTAATTCATACATGTTGTTCCCGACTGGCTTCACAATTCGGCACTTTGAAAACTTCCTGAAGAATTTCGCATTGACATTCTTCTTGAAGTCACTCGGAATAAAATTGCGTTTATACACCTCTTGACCTGGCGCGAACTTAACCTGTCGCTTCCGGTGATTATATTGCCTAGAACTCCTCTCATAGGCTTCATGCAATTTATCCTTAATTTTTTCGCGCCACACCGCAATTCTATCGTTTCTATTTAATGTCAACAGCTCGTGCTCATTCAAAGAATTCAATTTTCGTGCCAATTTATAATCGGTACCATTCATAAACATATGATGACCAAAAAGAGCGAAAAACGGAGTAACACCGGTCGCGTAATGCACCGAATTTCTCAACGCGCACTCTATCTCTGAGAGATACATATCCCAGTCCCGGTGATCATTTTCCAAATACGCCCGAATGGTAGCTAACACCGATCGGTTTACCCTCTCCGCGGCATTAGATTGAGGCGAGTAAAATGCCGTCTTAAGATGTGTTATCTTAAACTCTTCAACCATTTTTGCGAATTCTCTAGAGGTAAACTGAACGCCATTATCGGAATGTATGATCTCCGGAACTCCAAATTTATAAAAAATTTCATTTACCAAAAACTCTACTACATGCGCAGCTGTAGCCGCCCTCGTGGCCTTTAAAAGCGTGAACTTAGTGAAATGGTCAACAACAACAAAAATATATGCATTACCGTTTCTAGACCTGGGATATTTCCCCAAAAAGTCAATATAAATTTTCTGGAAAGGCCGCCCAGTAACTACCTCACCTCCTATCTGAGGACACAATTCTGCATTATGAGCCTTTGTCTCTTTACAAACGCCACAGCTACCCACCAACCGACGTACCTGAGCCACCATTCCAGGCCAGTAATAAAATCTACGCACTCTTTCGAGCGTTTTTGCTATGCCACCGTGTGCCGCTGTCTTCGGCTCATGAGCTTTGGCAATGACTGCTGAGGTCAGTGCCTCCGGAATCCACAGCTTCCAAATACACTGATCACTTTCTGCCTGATCACTAAATCCAATTCTCTTAAAAATAAGGCCACCCTCAGTTTTCAAGTCGGGCAATCTCTCTGCATTCTTTTTAACCGCATCGACCAACTCTAAGTACTCCGACGACTGAAATTCCGTTGTTTCAAAATCCAAAATCTCATTATATTCAACTTCAATCTCTTCCACAGCTCGCGACAAAGTGTCTGCAACGACATTTTTCGAGCCTTTTCTGTGTTGAATTTCAAAGTCGAATGCCTGCAACTGCAAAGACCACCGCGCTAACCTTCCACTTAAGTCCTTAAGGGACATTAGCCACTTTAGGTTTGCATGGTCGGTAATTATAGTAAATGGTAACATTTCTACATATGGCCTAAATTTCTTAACCGCCAGCACAGCGGCCAGACATTTCTTCTCAGTCACCGAGTAATTTCGTTGATGCCTATTCATTTTATACGAAAAAAACGCGACTGGACATTCGCAGCCATCGTCATCGACTTGAAACAACACAGCTCCTACTCCAATATTCGAAGCATCACACTGGATGAAAAATCTTTTGCTGAAATCAGCATGCTTCAGCACGGGAGCAGATGTTAGCGCTTGCTTTAACTTGTTCACTGCATCAACTGCTTCGGGGGTCATTACAAACTTATTCGACTTTTTCAGGGTATCACTAAGCGGGGTAGAAAGCGCCGCAAAATTGTTGATGAAACGCCTGTACCACCCAGCCGCACCAAGAAAACTGCGCACCTCTCTAGCCGTCCGATGAACCGGTATGCGATGAATCGCAGCTACTTTCTCGGGGTCGGTACGTAACGAACCATTTCCTATTATAAAGCCTAAATATAGCCGCAATTCCTTAAAACAAAATTTTGACTTTTTCAGACCTATCGATAGATTTGCCTTTCTCAAGCATTCAGCCACCTCATCCGACAATCTAATGTGCGTTTCAAAATCAGCTGATATCACCAATAAATCGTCTAAGTAAACGAAAACATTTGACTTCAATCTTTGAGGAAAGAAAAACTTTGTCCATCAACCTGCACAACCTTTGAGCCGCGTTGCACAACCAAAACGGCATCACGCAAAACTGATAGAGCGGACGCCCGGGCACTGTGAAAGCAGTATATCCCTTGCTCTCCTCATCTAGTTCAATCTGCCAAAAGGCATACTTAAGATCGACGCTACTTATGAAATAAGTGTAATCGATTCGGCTTAGAATGCCTTCAATATTCTGCAAGGGATATGCCTCCTTCACAGTTCGCTCGTTTAGCTTTCGCGCATCTAAACAAAATCTATTTTTGTCCGGTTGACGTACGAGGGTCGTTCTGTTACTCCATGGGCTCTCACTTTCCTCAATCACCTTTAGCTCCAGCATCTTATCCACCTCGGCATACACCAACTTCTGAACGGCGGGCGATATCGGATAGTATCGATCTTTCACTGGCACAGCACCTTCGATCAATTTAATACTATGCTTTTCTAGTGGAGTTCGCCCTAAGCCAAAATCCTTAAACGAACGAAATTTCTTCTTTACTTGATCTAGCCTTTCTTGCTGATCCGCCGATAATTCATGCATAGTGACATTCGAACTATCGATTTTCAAGGATTGTGGTAACTCATCTATACTAAGTTCAGCAGCCTGAAACAGTTCTTTAGCCAACCCAAAAGCTTTCCAAAAATCCACTCCCTAATATAACCCCTGATCTAAATACGGACACAAATACAAATTAATAAACTTTTTTTCTCCATTATAGGTAACCTCAACAACTCTTCCTACGACCATATGATTCTGGCCAGCGGCTGTCTTGACCTTGCAGAAATATGGTTTTATCTCCAATCCACACTTATCTGCGAATTCACGACACTGTCTTCCTAACAAACTGACACTAGCGCCAGAGTCAAGAAGACCTCTGATGTTATTACCCGCTATCGAGACATTTGCATATGGCCGAGGATCCTTTGAACTTGAGGAAAGAATCGCCGCTGAAACATTAGCCCGAACTAATCTGCGTTGACCATACCGCTCACGCGCTTTCTTTACTCTCTTTGACACCTCTACTCTCTTGGATGAGCATGTCCCAAATATCCTCTTCCGTGCCTCGTAATAATTATGGATGTTATCCTCAACTGGTATCAAATTCGTAGTATTTTTACACTTAACATTAAAATCTTTAATTCTTCTTGAAATATTAATTTTCCCTTTCATTTCAGGTTCGGCCAGGGTACAGCCTACCACCACGGGTTCCTCCTGCCCACCAACTACTTCTTCTGACTCTGCCCTGCGGGATCCTGAGTGGAGCATGGCGTCCCCGCATTCGCCACGTTCCTCCTCACGTTTCTCTTAACACAATTCGGACATTTCGGCGTGATGTAATCTGGCAAGCCGCATTTGAAGCAGAATATGTTTCGCTGGAATGACATACAGTCAGTGAAGGTATGACCTTCCTGACGGCAGTTCCAGCATACCAGCGCCGGTTTACGTGACTGCTGCTGTTGTTGACGCTCATTCGTCCCTTGGACGACTTCAGCTGCTTCAATACTCTGAGCCTCCAAACAACTTACGGGCATCTCACTCGCGAAGTCGATCTCGCATACCTGCCGAGCAAATCGTGGTTGCGGAAATGAGCGGACGTCGCGACGCAGGAAACAACGCTCTGCTTCATGGCACTCCTCTCTGAGTTGTTCAACAGAATGAACTTGGATCGGATAGACTATCCTAGCCAGGTTTTCCTTGAGGTTTCTTTTTAATATTTTAATTACCCCATACTCAGGTACCGGCGTGCACAACTTAGAGCGAAGTTTCCGCATCGAATGAAAATACTCATCCACTGACTCATTCACCCCTTGCCGACGTTCTACGAGCTCACGCATTTTCTCAAATTCTACCGGCTAGTCCGGTATTGACGCATAAGGGCATGTCGCAGAGATTCCCAGTTTGGAGTGCTGCTAGTTTTTAAATGCAGCCAATACCATTCTTTTGCCTGACCAGATAGTAACAGATGGAAGTCTCGTATAATATCCGACCACGGACAACCATACTGCAACTGGAGATGCTCCATTCTAAAAATAAAGTCTTCAACGGACAACCCGTTGGCATTGCCATCAAAATTTAGGCCCCATTTATCCAACTTCAAAGGATTCCTTGGCCACGAATTTAACTGTGGAGCCGCGCCGTATTCACCGTTGATCTGGCCTGGGCGCTGACCACACGACCCTTGTGAGAAACCACTTCCCACCGAAAGACGCTCATTATTTGCCGCTGGTACCGGCGAAACCGAGTCAGAACGACCTCTTTGACCGCCCGCCAAACCCCAGGTATTCGACGATCTCAAATATTGATCTCTATTATGACCATTAACCCTTTGCGAACCAGTGCCATAGATTCCCCGGCCGTTTGGCCTCGATTCTGCAGCATTCTGCCTGCCACCGCCCCAATTCCCTACTCTTGCATGCGGACCTACGTGCCCACCATTACTTTGCGCTCGATTTTGCGTTCTATAAAAACTATCTTTATTTCTGATTTGACCAGAGAAATTCCTATTACTTTCGGGTAAAACGTGATTATCGGAGGCGTTAGCTTCGACACCTATTCGACGCACCATCGCATTCACTTCCTCCGTAACTTGCCTAAGACCAACTGTCAACCCTTCTTGGATCTGCCTAGTGATGAATTCCTGCATGGAAGCTCTCACTCTATTCACCGCTCCATCTACCAACTCGGCTACTCCTTCAGAGTCTTCCACGCTCGTAGCGGATTCTCTTTCAGGGACAATTGCCATCGCCGCCCCTGCGCAAGATGCTGATCCTGCTCCGTGAGAAGACGGAAAGGAAAATCCTCCACATTGCTCGACCTTGATCTTCGGGTTGGCACCAGTCGATTCTGTCCTAATCGCTTGCTCTACCCCTGAGACAACATCTTGACTTTCTGGCCGTACATCATGCCTGTTGACATTGATGGTTTTTGAAAGATCTATGAACGATACATCTTGGAATGCATTGTTCTGACCCCCCGCCTCTCCTTCCATTATTGCCCGAGAAATTTCCAAATTCTTTTTCGGTGTATTAAATTTAACCACCTTTTTATGCGGTACTGATTTATTATTATCTTCAAACGTGGAACCTCGTTTCCTACTACTACTTCGCGGCTTCTCCGCTGTTGACATAATCCAAAAAAAAAAAAAAAAATTTTTAATAACCACGCTGTTGCTACTGGTATGACCGACAACCCAACAACCCAGAAGTATTAATTTTTTTAAATATGCCCAAGTGTTTCCAAAAACACTGACAATGCCGAACCAACTTCTCGTTGACTAATAACAATAAATCCAAATCACCAAGACTAAAAAAAAAAATGTTACTGACAAAACTCCAAATCGATAAAATCTCACATACAACAACAAAAAAACGTCTCGCAAAGGTCTTTAAATGACCAGTATTAAATACCAGAACCAAAATGTAAAATAATTTGCTTTCTAAAAAATATAAATAAAAAAGATCTTCAATACTTTAATAAATCTTTTTCTAACCCCACAGTAATATGTATCGCCAAATGTATCGGCTTTAATGATTATAAACTTTCACAAAAGACAAACTTTTAAACCTAATGAAATTTTTCTCTTTCCAGATAATTAAACTTCGTGAGGGAAAGGAAAGGACCAGACTGCGAATGATGGATGAGCACATCACAATGAACTCAAGACTTCGCAACATTCACTCACACATTCACGCCATTCCAATCGACCAACAAACTCAAAACACAACGCACGGCGGTGATTCCTTCGGAATGGCTTCCAAAAATCGGTGCAATCAAGTCTATTTGCTTTTAAAGCCAAACTAAGTCACCGACTTTCTTCACCATACCGAATGAATCAACGCTCTACAATGATATTAAATAACTAACGCCTTTTCGTTCACTTTAGGTATTTTCTTGCTATACTCGTGCCTCACCGCGCCTAACTGTCCCAGTGCAACTGATTTCTGGATTTGCACTTTACCACCTTTCAGGCCACCTGGGTCCAACCGACCCGGATCAACACTCATACGCAACACCACTCGTTCAAGGCATGACTCACTTTACCACCATACACAATCAACTAAGTACATATATACTTTTTTTTTCTCTTTCTGGTTCGCCGTTGTTTATCTGCGGCATGTCCCGCGTGGTGCAATTAGAACTAAGCAACCATACCAAGCTAAGTCACCAGTCGCAGACACTCCACAAAAAAAACAACAGCGAATTTAAAATGAAGAAAAATCTTCTTTGTTTCGCAGTATCCCCTTCGGCCGGTACATCTGACCACAGGATCCATCAGTTCAACACCTGCCAGGACACCAAGGACGGCGAGAACCCGCGAAACAATTCTAGTCAAATAAACAAACACAGTATACCTTAAACAAACTGTTTCCACTGCAGTTGTTCATCCGCAGTGTTTCCTTCACCTGGTGCAGTTAGAGCTGGCTTCTAATGCCACTATAAATCACCAGGTTCAGGAAACCCTGCTGAGGAAAAACCGCAAAGAAAACGCTTTTCCCTAGTTCGACGCCATAACGTTACGACGCCAAACTAACTTACAAAAACAAAAACAAAATATAAAACAAAAAAAAAACGAAGTACAAAATAATTTCGCCCGCGGTTGTCTGTCAAAAGTGCCTCCCCCCCTTTGTGCTATTGAAATTAGCGACTTTATGCCAGTTCAAGCCACCAAGTTGGGAGAACCTGCTGAGAAACAACCGCGAACTCTCACTTCTTTCTCGTTTGGGCGCCATATTGTTACATGACCAAACAATTGTGTCGACCTGTCATGGCCTCCTGAGCTAGCTCAGTTTAAAATTACGTCAGGGAACGGTCCTCAACATGCCATGACGGGACATTGGTCATGAACAATAGCCCACATCCCGCCTGAGCGGAACATGGGCGTTTGAAAACTAAACAAAACACAACCATTCATACACTCACACACTCATACACTCATGCATACAAAGGAACAGCTCACCGATCCATCTATCGTCCGTCTTCCCTTCCCCTTCCCTCACAAATGAAAACTTTAAAATTTCATCTTTTTATCTGACAACAAAATTTAATGGCAACTTTATAAACATAAAATTAACAATAACTTTTTGTATAAGTAATAGTGAATTTTGATGTATGTATAAAAATGAAAATGTAGGTATGTATATAATGTATGTGTAAGGTATGTATGTATAATGTATGTAACTGTTTAAAAATTCTAACTAAAGAATAGAAATGGAAATAAATGATATATGTATATAAATCATAGAATAAGGATTAAACAATAAAATTTTAAATGAAAGCAAAGCACAAAAAAAACTGAGATCAACAGAATCCCAAAAACAATCCCAAAAGATTTTGATAAATCTTTTATCAAAAATACAAAAAAACAAAACTGGGCCCTCTATCCAAGACCGCCCCAAGACAATGAGGAAGCTCCCTAAAGGTCGATAAAAAATGATGAATCCACTGATACCTAAAACCACTTACACTGGCCGTTCCAGGTTGTTTCACCCTTACAACATGAACAACAACATAATTACCTTTTAAAATCTTAAAAAAAAAAGTTAAACAACAAAAAAAACAAGCAAAGAATAAAAATTTTAAACTGAAACAATAAAAATTATAATGTCTTATTCAATATCAAAAAAAAACATAACAAATACTTCAAGCAGGATCAGCTAGCATCACTTCTCCGGGCAATCAAACGAACAGCTTAGCCAAGGACTTATATAAATCTGCCTTCAATACGGCGCACAACATAATTTTACAAATTAAGCCTGGCCACCTCAAAATTCTTTGTAGGGGGGTCGCTCTGAACATAGATGCAAGACCAAAAATTGTACTTATCTTATATTCTGGTACTTATTTTCTCCCAGTGTTTTCTCCAACCACAGCGATTTGCAATTTTTCCCCTTGCGATGACTCCTCCTTTCGTCGTATATAACCGGTCAAGATGAACAATGGTCGGTTCAGTGTTGCGTAAAGCTCACGGCAGAGATAACGAGATAGGAAACTGCTTAGAGACCCATCGTATATGTCAAAAAAAAACGAAATTTGGTAGTTAGGTGAAACACGTATAGTGTATGTGTCGTGTATATGTAGTTCACCACAAGACGTCACGTTTATATGACATTTCTTTTGTTTATTATTTTAACAGATGAAAAATGTTTAGCTTGAGAAAATTGTTTAGCTATTTCGCAAAGAAATTAGTGTTTTTAGTGAATTTTAATGAAGTTAAATCATGCACTGGACCTCGGAAGTAGCACTTGCCGGGGCTGTATACGAACGGCTTGCCATTTTGGAGCAGGATGATTGGCCTGCAACGGCAGGCATGGACATTTCAGTGCAGGGAATTTTGTTGCGAGCTCTGGTATTTTTCTCCGGCCAATCGGAGTTGATGGGTCATGTTTTGAGTGGTACCGCATCGGATCCGATATCAGCATATCAAGGCACCACCTTGTCGCACAATCATGAACACTATTTGATACTATCGTCGGGAGCCACGGTCTTAATGCAATTGCTCGGGGCTCAGTCAATCGATTTGAATGGAAGTGGAATGGAAATGGAAATGAACTTAGCATTTGGAATCGCAACGCAAATGCAGAAATTAAGAAAAGGTACTTTAATTAATGATTAAATTATTATTTAAGTGTTGTATGTGATGTTTTTGTATTTTTTTCTAGTACGGGCGTTGCTGTACTTGGCCACACGGTTGCTCGATTTACTCACGCACAAATCCGCCGGATTTACTTTAGCTTTAAATCAAAAAAACAATGAAATGTATTGTATATATGTATTATATAATGTATATAATAATATGTAACATATTATTTTTATAATTCAGACTGTATATTTAAATGTTACTACATAATATTGTAGGAAAAATTATTCATCTAATAACTTAAATGTTATGTATCGGATAAACACTTAATGTGGTTGTATGCATAAATAAATAAATACATGAAAGAACTTAAATTCTTATTATTTAAAAGCAATTCTTTTTTACCCTACACCCGAAAAGATGAGGGATAGATTCACTTTGTGCTTCCGTTTGTATCGCATTAAAGGAGGCGTCTGCCGTCCGTCTGCCGTCCGTCTGTAGAAATCACGATTAAGGGAGAACTAATAGAGCTGTGAAATTTGGGACGAATATACTTGGTCATAATAGGCTGTTTGGTATTAAATACAATACCAACATGGTTGTTTGGAACACATATGCAATCTTGCGTCCAGAAGATTTATAACTTCAAAACCATGTTCGTTATTGAACTTTTGAAATTTCGCTAGAATGTTTAGCTATTGCAGCAAAGATAAAAGGAAAGAAAGTTACTCATAACTACTGAAAATAAAGAATACACCTAAACAAACAAATGGCAGAATTCTGTACATTTAGTTAACATTATTTGTATCGTTAAATACGATATCCATGAATAAAATAGAAGATTTCATCTAAAATTTATTCATTTCGTCAATTGTGGTGAAAAAATCAATGATATTATAAAGCAGCGTTACATTTTACGTTAACAAAAGAAAATTCAGAAAGTACAAAAAAGGTAAAAGTACTTTTTGTAGTACTCGGTGTAAAGAACACAATAATTTTCTGTTCTAGGAAGTAATTTGTACTCCGCGAAGCAAGAATAAACGTTTTGTTAACAGTTCAAGCACATTTATGCACTAATGTATTTGCTTATTAAGAAAAAAATCAAATTTATTTGATATTGTAGCATACCGACAACACTGCTTTGGTACCAGAATTCATAAGAGGCGCGAAAATAGATGCGTTCTATACAAACGGGCAACACTAGTATCGGCAAATTCAATGGCGAGGTGAACTAAAATATGAGGGTATACCAACGCCATTTCATGTCTGCTCTTTTATTTTAATTGGATAATCAATTTAATTTTACAATGTTTTATTTTGCTTGAATTGTTCATAGAATAGGTCATACAGTTTCTGGTATAAAATAGTGGCGGATTTGATCGTCTGAAATAATTTACATTAGATTTTTTGTTGTTAATCTGCACTTGCAATGATTTTTAAACTTAAAATACTTTTCCCAAATAGGTTATAATTAAGAAATAAACTATTAAAAACTAAAATGGATATTAAATAGACTAAATATTGGCATAAATAAATAATTACAAATTGATGTCTTCGAATTCATTACTTATATGAAAAATTAACTGATGTTACCCCTCTCAATCCCGAACACACTTCATCAGGGGTCTGATGTTAACCCCTCTCCCGTGAACGTGCCATCGACAACAGGGGTGGTGACTATGATTTTCCTATACGAAAAACCCCGTTCCCTTTCCTTGACACTTTTCATATGGGGTCTGATGTTTGATTTTCTAAGAAGCATTTTTAGGTTTTTCACAAACACTACTTTATGCCAGAGTTGCATTTCTTAGCATTTTTCAGCAGTTTCCTATCTCGTTATCTCTGCTCACGGGCTGATATCCCAGGTTTTATTTTATATTGTTACGTAAATTTTATATTTGACGTTTTCGATTCTCTCGGTTCGATCTCTGGATTGCAAATAATCCAATAAAACACAAAAGTTTACTTGCTTATAATTTTACAGATTTATTATTACACTTATTATTTACACTTATTATTTCCACTTATTATTTTCTACACTTATAATTCAACACTGGTCAGTTGTCTCGTAGAAGGCACGATGTTTCTTGTTCAACGATTAAATTCGAACTGAACTCGCTGCGCCATCTGCGGTCTATTTATATGCGAGCTGACACTTGTGTGGAAGGTTCTGGAATTATACAGTAACTTGTCGATCTCTCCCTACTTTCTATCTCGCGATAGATGTCGTATTCATTGCATGCATGCTGTCGAAGATTCTCGAACTATCTATTTCTTTCTATCTCGCGATAGATGGCGCGTTCATTGCTTGCATGCTTTTACTCATGCTTACGTCATACTGCATGCTTTTATTATTCACGATTACTCACCATGTGTTTTCTAGTGTTATCGTGAACCTTCGATTATAAATTCGTCACAATATTTTCCCGGGTATCATCAAAAATATCGGCCAGGATGTAAATTTTTATTAGCCTGAGCACGATTATTCCCGGCCTTATCTCGCCAACACGAATTTTTTATTTTTTAAAAACTTTTCTTCTTCGGATATATGAAACCAAAAACCGATTTGCAATAGAGACCAAAAAAAATTTAACTTGCATGTGCGCGACGGCCACACATCTTTCTTGTTAGATTGCCTTTTAATTTTCTCGATGCCAAACAAAATATGACCGGAGATCAGGCTAGTCGAAAATCGAATCCCTATTCCTTCTTTTCAATAATTCCTCCCAACCAACCAATTCCACTATTCCTCATACCCGAACTTCGCTAATCTACAATCGGCTCCAGCGAACGGACGCCCGACACAACACATACATTTGGCCTTGAAGTTGTTTGTCTAGACTTAAAAAAAAAAACACTTATTTCGCGCCACCCAAAAATTTTACCAAAAATGGGCATAACGTATACCATATAATTTTTAATATATATAACTTCAAAAAAAAACAAAAAAGGCAATAATAAATAATGCATTTTCCCGCCTAAACCACCCACATAAATTCAATAACAAAATAATTTAATAAATATCAAAAACTCCCTTTTTTTCACCCTTTTATTAAAGTCCAACTAACAGGCGCTCATAATCTTCAGCCAAACCTTCAACCAACAACACTTACTTAATACCTGTCCTTTACCTTCCAATCCCAAACGCATTCATAAACTTCATGTCCAATTCATAATTACGCCAAGTGTTGTCTGGCACCACCGTTACACTAAATTTCCCCTTCAAAACCAAAAACCATGAGTAAAGAATACTACACCGAAACAGAACCAGAAATCATGATGGCCGCCCACTAGTGAAGACGATAATTCACAATAGAACATTATCTTAAATGACAGGTGAAGAAGCAACCGCAACATCTCTTGGGATTCTTCCGAAAGATCTCCAATCGGTAAAATATTGTGTTCAATAATTTGTTCTCCATGATACAAAATTTTATGAACTGTCGGAGACATGTTCTCCCAAGCAGATTTTTCTTTGTGAAGCTCTGCGAGACTCCTTGTAACGCTCTTTCAAATGTTGCAGAAAATTATGAATTTTTTTTTTATGGATGCCAATATTTTTTTCATCACATAGAGCAAAACACGGATGATTTGTTATGTGTGAAATGACATCTTCGTCTTCCCTTCCAGAGAAATAAATGTCCGCGAGTTTTTTGTAACTGAAGTTAGCCATTATTTGAATAATTACTGAATAATAAAGAATCCACTCTTGCATTCCTATAAATATTCCTATCCAGGCTGATTTTTTATTCAAACCTTTTTGAAATATTAAAAAAAAAACGGACAACAAAATCATGAAATTGTGATGCAAATAATTATGCTTTTAACCGCCTCTTTTAACTTACTCAAACAATTTTGAAAATATATAAACATACCTACTTTTCCCTACCTACCTACCTATCAGCAACCTACATACCTCCCAATATTACCTGTTTCTTCCAAAAGGGTAAAAGGGTAATTTCCCAGCCCTGAAATTAGTTTATTCCCCTACCTGTTGCATAATTTTTGTATGCAAGAAGACAATCCACAACAATCAGCGATACTCACCGTATTCATACAATTTTCCGACTTTGATTCATACAAAATGCCCTAACTTGCCCAGACGCAAGTAGACGCAAGAAACACAGGTACGCGTCTTTAGAGGAAGATTCCGCCTATTTGAAAATCTAAATTTGGTTCTCGAGTTTTCTGGAGTTTATAAGTTATGCTCTATAAACTGCAGAATTTTCTCCTATTTTAGCCTATTCTTAAAAAAATTATTGAAAAAAACTGTTACATATAGAGTAGAAAGCATATGACTTATCGGATAGTTTAAAGGGATTTTATGGTAGTTTCGTGTATTACAACCTGCCGAAAGAATCGCCCCGCAACGCGAAGCGAAAAACGCGTTCTGTCTGAAAGCAGCTTTAAGCACGGGTCTGTAAAATAAGTAAAGATTGAGAGTAATTGCGTGGTGACATATTTTGAAATAAATAAAAGTTTTATGAGTTTGCAGATTTCAGAAATATTTGAAGAAGTTAATTATATGGATATTGAAGTGTTTCATAAATTATTAATGAAAAAAAGATTTTTCTCTATTTACTAATTACATTTGTGAAATTTCACTTCAGTTTTTTTACACCATAGTGTGGAATGTGTGGTTCAAAATAAACACTAGTCGACGCAAGAATAGATATGTTTGAACTTTTTAATATTTTCGATGTTTTAGCAGGCAAATAGTGCGAATTTGTGAGCTTGAAAGTAATTTTGGGATAAGATCATAAAGTAAAATACAGCAAAAGAGGCAAATTAATATCAAAACGCTCTGCTACGCAGTGATTTGCCGATATAAGTATAAGTACATATGCATTGGCATGTATTAATTGAGCTATGTAAACTAAAATTTTACACTAGCACTAAACAAGGAAAGCCGTGTAGAAATTATATTAACCAGAGATAAACTTTACGAACAGTAATGCATACTTTTAGCGAAACGGGTACCGGTGTCCCCGCTTTTTTGGCAAAACTCTGGCGACTAGTAGATGATCCGGAAACCAACCAATTAATATGCTGGAGTAAGGTGAGCATAAATCACTGCACATTTTTTGAATCCTAGTGCAATTTTAAGAAGTGCTATATGTTTCTTGATCGTTAACTTTTCCGACGGTTGGAACTCTGTCCCTGTCGTTCACGTTCGAGAACGAAAAAGGCACTGATGGCACATCGCCGAAACCTGATTGATGAACGACGGATAACGGAAATTTGTTTCAAAATAATATTCTTTCCATCACTATGATGCAACGAGCACTACGTACTACTTCCAAAACCAATATTCTGTCATCCCCTGAAATTTACATATTAAATTATGCCACAAATAATGCATATACAAGATGCTTCTAGCTAGGACGTGTAGATAAGAGCAAGACTAGAAATAAAAAAAACCCTTTTGGGTGAGGAAGTCTGTTTTCCCTGTTTATACGAGAGGGACGATTTTCAATAAAACTACTTGCGATAGAAAAAAATTTATAAAAATCATCTACCACGCCTAGAAAATGCTGACTTACCTTTTAAGAAAACTTCATTGCATCGTACTCTTTTCTGTAATTGGTTAAGAAGAAAGCTTTTATAAAATTTTATAAAAACTTCATTATATTTAAATCGTTAATGTAGTCATTTTAGAATCCCACACAACACTTCAATCCCACACAATTCTCGCTCAATCTGCTTTGTTTTTTTCTTAAATTTAAAGTTTAGGCATTCAAAAATACAATTTCAAGGCAATTCAATTTCAAGAAATCACAAATACAATTTCAGGCAATAACTATGTTTGTTGTTGCTTTTTTAAATGCTTTTTGTATATTGCCTGTCTGACAAGGTATTTCATAAGCTGAAAATATACAATTGCCAGACAATCGGGTATGTCAATGTAGACGACACCTAAAAACCAGTTTTCATACAATTGACTTAAGTATTGAGCTCTTTTTCTTCTGTAAACTTCAAATCTCTAAAAAATCTAATAAATAATCATTCTATCATTGCAAAAAAAATTAAAAAATCATTTTTAAAAATTTCTTAAAAGCAGACGTAAAATACCTAAAGATGGTAACTCTAGTCAGCAGTACACGACGTTTTTTGACGTATTCAGGACAATCCAGAAATTTTTGAGACAATTCTGGAAATTTTCTTCTGAAATACTTGGGTCTTCAATTGGCTCACAATTTCAAGTCTCATATTGCCTGACAATATTGCGATTATGAAATCTTCACATACATTTTAGGAACTCCCCAGATAGACACATTTGCATCATAATGACATCATATTGATTCAGAAAATCATCACATGGATGCCTTGCTTATGATGGCAATAATTTAAAAACGTATGCTACAAATTGTGATGACATTAAATGTAGGCAATATGTGTACAATATGATGTGCACAAATGTTACATGAAATGTTCTCATTTGCGTACACAAACTGCTTAATTTAATGTTGATAATAAAAACATCATTATATCACGCTGCATACATCACATGAAACAAAAATTGTGCTCATATTGATCATTATACTCGTATACCACCAGAAATTAATTATATCATAATTATAATTATTAATTAACCTAGGAACATAATTAAACATAACAAATAACAATTGAAAATAATTATATATGAGGAAGCTGACGAAGAACATGTCCACTTGAGCGTAACAGTTGCCCATCATCTGGCAATAAAAAACACACACTTCTCTTTCTAATACGTGAATTGTGCAATTCAGAAAATTTTCACTTCGACAGAAATTCTAAGCACTACGCGATAAATATTTTTAACAAGTAGAATATAAATACCTCATGTATTTCATGTGGATATATTTCTGTGTAATTTTATTCCTTGATATCAACGTGAGCTTTAAATTATTGAAACATATGAAGCATTAAAACACATCATATTGAAGTCTAAATCTTCCTCAATATGCTCAATATTTCACAAATGAGCTGAGAACATATCTTCCTCTCAAAATGATTTCATTTTGCAGACAAATGCGAATATCGTGTTATGATTCTCATGCTTGTGTATCTGGACATTATGAAATTATGTCAAATGTATTTTCGATAAATGATATATTTTCGTATAATATCATTCCTTGATATCAACGTGAGTTTTAAATGACTGAAACATATCACGCATTAAAACACCATATTGAACAACTTGGTAACTGACATATAGACTATATGTCTTTTAATATGCTGCGTATTTGAAAAATGAGCTGAGAACAGATCTTGCTATCAAAATGATTTAATTTTGTATGCAAATTGAGATATCATGTTATGATTACCATGCTTGTCTATCTGGGTCATTGTCTCCAACTAAATTAAAATTGAATTTCTTGCAGGATGGACGTAGTTTTATTATTCAAAACCAAGCACAATTTGCACGAGAGCTATTGCCTCTGAATTATAAACACAACAACATGGCTAGTTTTATACGACAATTGAATATGTGTACGTAGTAATTTATCCGTAATGAAATAATGGCTTTTATTTTTCCGCACCTTAGAACCAAAGGGTAGTTTTCTTTAAATCTTTAATGCTAAGAAAACTAAATAATTAAAAATTAAAACTGTAAGGCACCCTGGTTCTAAGAGTCGGATATGTGGTGTGGAACAGCAACAGTACTTAATAAAATATTTTCTTCTCTTCTAAAAAACGTTCGTATTTGCGTAGATGGTTTTCATAAGATAACATCTATCGATAATGGGGGCCTAAAATTCGACCGTGATGAAATGGAGTTTTCCCATCCTTGCTTCAAAAGAAGCTGTCCATATCTATTAGAGCATATTAAACGTAAAATTGCTAATGCAAAGAGTCTAGATGAAAAGTCGGCTATTAAACCAGAAGCAGTATCCAAAGTGTTGCAAGATGTAAAGTCAATACGAGGACGTCAAGATTCATTGGATTCGCGCTTTTCTGTAATGAAGCAGGAAAATGAAGCCTTATGGCGTGAAATTGCTTCTCTAAGGCAGAAACATGCAAAACAGCAACAAATTGTTAACAAGGTTTGTGACATGTGAAATGTTTGGCAAAATGTTATAATTATTGTATATAATTTACAGCTCATACAATTCCTTATAACAATTGTTCAACCGTCGCGAAATATGACCAGTGTAAAGCGGCACATGCAGTTGATGATAAACGATGCCCCAGATAATGACAAATCGCAGAAATCCAGCGATTCAAAACCTGGCCATGGACCTGTTATACATGAACTGGAAGAAGAATTATTAGACGAAGTTGGTGAAAATGATTTGAATATTATGTAAGGTTTTATTTGACATTTTTGCACATGCTATTAATATTTGGTATTTGATTTATTTAAATGCGATTTTTTAAAGTGATCCCAATAGTCCTTATTGCGCCAGCGTACATAGCCAGTCACCACTGAACATTGAACGCCCACATTCTAGAACCAGCATTATGTCACAAAACTGTGACTATTCCAATCAAAGTACCGAGGATGTGGTTCATGTTGATAACCTTTTTGCTAGTTCTGCTGCAGCAGCTTCTGCTGGTGACAATGGTGTCAAATCTATAATACAATCTGTGGATCCTGATGGCTCAGAAATTGTTTATCATGTTACAGAAGTATCAGATTCTCATCCATCTGAAACCGTACAGGCCGGTGTAACCGAGAACTACAGTGACGATAATATTTTAACTACACCCATGGTGCGCGAACAACTAGCACGATCTGAGTTGCTCAAGCAGAAGAACAAACTACGACGTGATCGAACGAATTTTTCTTCGTCTATTTCGCTCAAAGTTCATCGCAAAAACCAAAAGGAAGATATTGATGATGTTGCTTCAGCCTCAGCTTCAGCTAACGAAAATGAATTAAGCATCAAATCAGAGCAAGAAATCGATCCTCTGCTCTTTTTAAATGTATATTCTGATAATCAAGTCATCACACCAGAACCGCCAATAATTTCACCAAATCATAGTGGAGATACGCGTTTGTCAAACTCTGATATTATAAGCAACGATCAAGGAAATTCGAAAGCAAAAACGAATAATGGTGCATCGATAATCAATAATCAATCCGAGGAATTGTATAATCCGAATGATTTTTTAACGGTCAATATACCCTCGGATATGTTTGAGGTAAGGCTAATATATATTTGCATACCCTACACCCGAAGGGATTAGGCATATTTTTAGTATTAATATTAAATCTTAGGTTTCTATAGCTACATTTCTAAGTTAGTGGGACAGTTCTAAATTTGAAATTTTATTCCCGTAATCACCGTCTCAGACAAAGGCACTTCCCCAAAAATGGGCGGGGTCTGCCCGCAGGAGAACCGATTTACAAATAGAGAGGAGCGAATGTAGGTATCGTCATAAAATTTAGCACATATACTTACTGCCATAGAACCCTCTTTGGGATTGAAAATGGCGAAAATATGATCGGGGACACGCCTCCTTTTTCTAGAAAATATAAATGCATTCGTTTTTGAGCTAAATTTTTCAGTTTGTACACCAGATATGAAGCTCAAATATCATTGCTGAGCTTTCGAAATTAACTAACGAAAGCATCTTGTTTTACTCTGCTAAAAGGTTATGGGACCATAACTATTTTTTTTCTTATTCGTTTGTGTTGTTGTGCATATACCAGTGCATATGACTAAAAGGAAAATGTCGACGCAACATCTAACAAATGTTAAACATATAAAAAAACTGGTTTGCTCCGAAAACTGGTCAACTTGGAGTTTCGCGGTGAAGATACAGCTAGAACTAGATCATGCTTGAAAATGCATTGAGATTTGAAGAAGAGGCAATTGATCTAAAGAGGCAGTTGATGATGTATGTGATTGGCATTGACAGCGGTGCCACAGACCATATGACGCCGCATCGTAGGAGTTTCGAAGAAGTAAAAGAGTTTTAGGGTCAAATCAGAACCCCTCACAACACATCAATGCAAGCGCAATGCAAGAATTGCGTCTGACGCGGAAGGAGAACCTTGACCAGCTTTCCATTTGTGAATTGTGCTAGCCGCGGAAGCTGGCCTTACACATTCCGCTTTCCATTTGTGAATTGTGCTAGCCGCGGAAGCTGGCCTTACACATTCCGCTTTCGAGCTGCGATCGCTAGCCAGAGCTAAGCACTCAGCCATCACAATCAATGCTGATGACGATACACAACATCCCTCCACCCCTAGGATTAAAATTATTGTCGAGAAGCGACAGTAATTTTTTCTTTTAACAAATATTCGGGTGGCCTAAAAATACTGTAACAGTGCGTAACTTACGAACTACTTATTCTATTACAAAGTATTACAAACTACTTATATTACAATGGTTTCTTAAATTACTATTACAACTCTTTTCTTATACTACTTAATTTCCTACTACTTATCCTATAGTTAAACTACTTCCTATATATAATTAAAACTACCCTCATCTATGCGCGCTCAGCCGCTGTGGTACTGATTGCTCCTCAACGTTCCGCCCCTTGATTGCTGCTGCTCGCGGTAGCGTTTCTCATGCGGTGGTGATTACTGCAGCAAAGGTAATGGTACCGTTAAGAACGTCTCGCGCTTCTGATCGTTCCCGTCGACTTAATGTGGCGACCTAGCCGACCGACGATTTCGGAATTTCTTCGGGTGTGCACTGTGGCGCATGGTACTTAAAACGATGTACCTCCGCTGGAAATAGTTGCACGACTCTCCTGGTTATTGTTTCGCCAACCCTCGGTTTAGACGCCTTTCCTGGCCAGTCCGGCAGTCCGGCATAATGGGTGTCAATGTGTTTGCGGTGACCGGGCCACCGGGTGGACCCCGGTCCACAGGACCCCGTCTACGTTTTTAAAAACCAGTTCTTTTCGAAAAACCAGCTACCCGCCTTCGGCACTCTCCGCTGCTGCTGTCGGTACCATCACTGCTGCTGTTACCGCTGCTACCGCTTCTGCTGCCTGATTCTGCATATCTTTCGCCATCTCCAAGCAATTTTCTTTGAATGTACCTTTCTCCAACATTCTTTAAACTTGAAATTTTAATTTCTAATAAACATTTTTATTAAAG
Source organism: Conops quadrifasciatus (assembly GCA_949752815.1). Lineage (NCBI taxonomy): Eukaryota > Metazoa > Arthropoda > Insecta > Diptera > Conopidae > Conops > Conops quadrifasciatus. The sequence continues at coordinate 19,489,970 of OX457077.1, read as the reverse complement.
ATTAACTAAATTAAATAAACATAAACACATTCTTACATAAATACAAATTATTGCAAATTACTGCAAACACCGTGAGCATTACGACCTTATCAAACTAACATTATCATGGCGTCTAGGTTCTAATTTATTCCGTTTGGGTTTTCTATCTAGTACTTCGTACTTTATACTTTGTTGTTGCCATTATCGTTACTTAAAAATTTAGTATATGTACATTTCCTCTACAACGGGTTATTACTGAAATTGTATATTTTCACGCATCCCTACGCATATTTAATTATACTTAACAGTATCCATCATTGCAAGTATGATAGGATCCAATAGTTGCAAGTAATGCACGCGTAGATCTTTTATATTAAAATCTATGTATAATCTCTTAAATGTTGTATTGATTATTGTATTGTTAATATATATACTTCTACGCTAAAATGCTGTAAATGTTAAAACGTTGTGACGTATGCATATACGCATGCATATACATATGTATACATATACGCGTGCATATACACATACGTGAGACCTGCACATTATTACGCAAAGAAAGACAAACACTGCTCCTGCACGTGTTTTTATGCACATGCATTGCCGCTGAGAGCGAAGCTGCGCAGATACTCGGCTAATTGCCTATGGCTGCGTTCCAGCGAGCCAATCGCTTGAGGGTGGTAAGGCGTAATGTGCAATTTCCTTATTCCTAACATCTTGCACACATCGGAAAACACCTTAGAAACAAAATTCGTACCGTTGTCGGTAACTAGAACCTTAGGTATGCTATGTCGGGTTATGACCTCGTTAAAATACGCTTTGGCCTCCGCATCTGGTATAGCTACGCAAGCCATGTATTTCGAGAAGTCATCCTGAAAAGTTAGAATGTACTTATTTCCCGACGTCGTCTCAGGTAAGACGCCGACTATATCCATATAGACCTTTTCGAATGGCCTAAGTGGAGTGTCGGTCAGTACCAGAGGCATCTTTGTCAGCCTATTACCTTTATTGGCCTGACACTTCGGACAGTTCCTGACGAATTCCTTCACCTGCCGTTGCATTCCCGGCCATCTGAACTGTTTGCGAATCCTTAAATAAGTTCTCACCGCTCCTTGGTGACCACCTAGGGGAGTATTGTGAAAATCGTTCATCACAGTCTCAATCTCCCTGGGGTATTCCAGTAAAATCGCCCAATTTTTCCCCAGATTACGGGTCTGATCCTCTTCTTCCCTACCTTCAGGTTCCACTTGAGTCTCTCGCTGTTTCCGCTCCTTAGCCTTAGACCTAGTCTCAACGGCTGCTACCACCTTCCGTTGTGGAACCCTGCTTAAAGCGTCCGCGTTTAAATTTTTCTTCCCCGGTTTGTACACAATCTCGAATTGGTACTCGGAGAGCTTATGTCTGAACCGAGCCAACCTGGACGTCTGATCCTTTAGATTTGCTATACCCTTCAGCGGTTGGTGATCGGTTACTATTTTAAATGGCCGGCCTAATGATAGGCCTTGAAGTTCTTTGTAGCCCAAACAATAGCTAGAAATTTCCTCTCGATTGTGAAATAACGCTTGTCCGCGTCATTCAATGCCCTGCTTGCGAAGGCTATTGGTCGGTCTACTCCTATCCTCCCCTGTGAGAGGACGGCCCCCAATGCCTCGTCGCTCGCATCTGTCGTGAGAATAAATTCTCTAGAAAAGTCTGGATACGCCAAAACTGGAGGAGTTACTATAGCCTGTTTCAACCTTTCAAAAGCTTCCTGGCAGCTTCTTGTCCAGTTGAAAGTAGCATCCTTCCTCAACAACTTGTTAATGGGCAGCGCTATACTCGCTGTGCCGGGAATGAACTTCCGGTAGTAATTCACCAGAGCCAAAAACGCTTGCACTTCCTTTTTATTTTTTGGAGGTGAAATTCCTTTGACGCGCTCCACTTTCTGCGGGTCGGGAAGGGGACCGTGCTCTGAACATTTATGCCCTAAGTAAACTACCTCACGACGTAAGAACTGACATTTACTAACGTTCAGCTTCAAATTATTCTCCCTTAAAGCCTCGAGAACCTTTGTTAACCTCCATTCATGCTGTTCCAAATTGCTTCCATACGCAACTATATCGTCTAAATAGACGAAACAATCTATGCCCTGTAAACCCGTAAGAATATGGTTCATAATCCTCTGAAAAGTGGCAGGTGCCCCCGTTAGACTGAATGGCATTCTGTTAAACTCAAAATGGCCTAAAGCTGAGCTAAAAGCCGTCTTTTCCCTGTCACCGTCGTCCATTAAAACCTGATGATAGCCGCTGGCTAAGTCTAAAGTAGAAAAATATCTGCTGTTTCCTAACTGATCCAATATTTCATGTATTCTTGCTTGATGGTCGCTTCATTTATGTAGCTTCCTGTAGTCTATCACCAACCTCCATTTCTTCTCCCCGTCCCTTCCACTCTTCTTTGGAACTAGAAGTAGTGGGGAGTTCCATGGTGAGGTGCTTGGACGTATCATACCATCCTTCAAAAGCTTATCTACCTGTCCACCTCTTCCCTATACGTATGAGGAAGTCGGTATTGCTTCTGGTTTATGGGCACTTGACCCGCTACAGTAGGAATCCTATGCGCCAAGAAAGGTGTGTAAGATAATTTATTCCCTTCCAAAAGGAACACGTCATTGTAGGATGCACAAACCCTTTCAATTGACTCCCTCTCTTCACTATTCAGATTAGTGTCCAACCTCAACTCACTCATTAGCATGTTAAGCTAATGTTCGAACTCACAATACTATTAATCGAGCTTGCTTGGGCCGGTTGTTTATACTTTCTGAAGTCGCTGAATTCCGGAACGAAGTTGTCGTTGAGAACGAAATCTTCTTCCGTGGAATTGAGGATTGGGACATTGACCCAATTGCCCACCACATTCACTAGAGTCTCTCCCAGGTAAATCCCTGGAGAAATCTGCCTCTTGTGAACTACTACAAGCGGAATCTTTGTTTTCAATTTAAGAGTTACGATACACGTCGACCGAGCCTTTACCACGCATCGCGTCGCACGTGTTTCCTCGTTCACTTCACCTATCTTTATAAGTGGCAATTTGGCAACATGTTTGCCCTCTGTGTCGAACAATGTCAAACCTATCTTCTTCACCGAGTTTATAACGGACTTATTCCACAGGTTGTCCCGGCCAAGTATACCGTCCCCTGGCAGCCCTTGTTCAAGTGACACCATGGGTAGCGTTAAACCAAGGTTTGCACAGTTTGCGTGGGTAACATTGACTGTTCCTTTTGTGGAAGCACAGCCCCCGAAAGCTCCACTTAGAGCTCGGTCTTCACTGCGGTCAATTGGTGTGTCCAACTTCAAAGACCTCTCTTTCACCAGGCTAGTGTCCGCACCCGTGTCCACCAGCAAGACAAGTTTTTCATTAGTTGCCTCCACGCAAGGGAATTCAATGAACACATTATCTTCCGGTTTCTTACTGTAACGGACTTCGCCGATATCAACCTTCAACCCAGAATCCTCGGCATGCGTTTCCTGCTCACATGCCTGTCTCCCACCTTCCATATTATCGATTTTCACATTGGGAAGACCATTTACAATTACGCGCTCGCTAACCGATCTCTCACCTCCTCTAAAAATTTCCTTTGTAGCATAATGTTGGTTTCCAGCATTTGTTTCTATTATTCTATTGGTACTATCCTCCCTATTATCCGACGAGAGAATTTCGTCTCTAACTACCCCTACACTCACTGTTTGCCATTTAACCCCTTCTGTACTTGATACATACGACCCCTGCGGAACCTTGTTTTGGCCCGCAGTTGAATTCACTGCCCTCTCGGACGTATGATTCAACCCACTGGGTCGTTGTGGCCTTCTATTACTATAGTTTTTGGGTTTCCAGGCTACTGGCCTTGCCTGGGCCCCTGGTAGTTTCCCTGCCGCGATTCCCAATTTCTTTTGACTTCGCAGTTCACAACCACGTGCTCTGGTCTGTTGCACCAATGACAAACCCTCGTGCTCTTACTTTGAGCCACGTTACCGGTTGGTCTGGAATTTCCACGAACTTTCGATGATCCCAACGAACTGGCCGGACTGCCTAACTCCGGCTTGGTGGACGTTCTCCGCCATTTCTACCGCTTCCTCCACTAATTCTTCCAACGTCCCCTTTCTTGACCCAAACAGGTACAGCCTCAACGAGTTGTCTGTTAACCCAAGTTTGAAGGCCTTCGTAATTGTATTCTCGACCACAGACCGTTAAGGTCCATCTGACTGCTCGTTGCAGATGGTTGTCATTAAGTTCTCAGCCTCAGACTTTAAATACATCAGCCTCTCAGCGAACTGACGTATATCTTCCCCCGGTATCTGGCGTGCCCCCTGTATTTCTGCCAGCACCGTGTCCAACGACTTGTACTGTAGATAGCTCTTTTTAATAGTGGAGCATAACTCTTCAATACTGTTGAACTTTTTCGAGCGAAGAAGGTTGTAAGCGTTCCCGTGCAGTCTTTGCTTCACACAAGCAATAAAATCTTGCAACTCTGAAGCGCTTACACCTCTTCTTGCTAGGTCGCACCCTTCTATAAACTTGTAGACCTCGCTACGGAGGTCCACTGAAGGTGCACCCGAAAATAGCGGTACCAACGTGTTTACCGCTTTCGCAATCTCATTAATCCCCATCTTAACAATACTTCCGCGGTTTTCTTGGGAGGTTTGGTGCGGCTCTGGAATAGGACCCTTCGGTTCCTTATGAAACAAAGACGTTTCGTGTGCTAACAAGACCTCCTGCTGGAGTAGTCTCAACTGTGAGCTGCCGAATACATTCCTTGGTGTCTTCCAAGCTCGAGAAATCCTCCCTTACTCTTTGACTAGAGGAACACGGCAGAGCAGGATCGTCTACACCAGCGTCCTTCAAAAAGTCCATAAATTGGTGATTTTTCAATTTCCAGTTCCCTCAGGCAATCCTCTTGACGCTGCTTGGTCGCCACTAACTTATCGTAATGACTCTTAAGCGACGCGAATTCCTCTCTGCAACAGTGCAGCTCTTTCGTGGTCGATACGTTTCTGTGGCCAAGAAAACTTAACAGTTCCTCTATGACCAGATCGGCCTGCTCTATTTTCGACAAGTCTTTACAAACGCCTATCTTCCCTCTAATCAAATCGACGTTCTCCTTACTATTTACTGTAAGACTTAAATTCGCCCAGGCTTTATCCATAAACCTGTCTATCTCACCCGTCAAATACAGATACCTCGTCTCCATTCACTATTATCAGCCATTAACCACTTAACCAAATTCGCCTTCACCGCTGGGTTCCCACTCAACCGTTTTTTAACGTTTTTAACGGCTTTTTTGTCTACTTAAATTACCGTGTACGCGGCTCGTGCCGTGTAAGAACAAATTACACTTTTTTCCCCGTGTTAGCGTACCAACGGCGCTATTGACATTGTACGACAACGCTTGTGTTTCGTTGCTTGAAATTTAAGCTTTTACCGCCGAGCGAGCAGTTTCGAGCAATCGACAAGTTCAAGTTCAGTGGACGGCCTGATACGTATGTATTAGAGCTGTGCACAAGCCGTTTTAAAACCACTTTCAAAACACACAACGTTTTAGAAGTAAAAATTGATAAAACATTTCAGATTTGCACTCATAGCCTTTATTGCTTGTGCTCTCTCTGCTGGAAACAAAAACAAAATTGTCAGTCGAAAATGACAGCAGTTTTAATGCCACTTATTGCTAAATAGATATAAGAGAGGATACACACACAAAATGCACATAAATATTAAATACATACGTTCAGCCGTCTCCTAGGCGTTTAGCGAGAAAAAAAAGCATTGCGTGCCTCTCCCTTTTTTTCGTTTCTTTTTTTCGTTTTTCTCGAAAATGTGGCAGAACATTTTTTCATTGTTTTCAATTGTTGTTTGGGGCCACAATTTGTGGACCATTTACAACAAAAACAAAGTAAGAAAAAGACGATAATTACATGGAAAAATAGATAAGAATGGTTTTTTAGTTTGACCGGAGGGAAAGAGGGGATGTTTTTTCTTCTTAATTTGATAATGCTTTTCAGACGCTTATACGGCGGTCTGTTGCCTGCAATGGTACGAAATGGCCTGAAAGCTTATCTAAAAAATGATAATTAAATGGAAAAATTAATAAATATGTCTGGAGTTTGAGCTGAGGAAAAGAGGGAGAGTTGTTTGCGTTTCTTTCGTTCCTTTGGAGATTAAGCGGAAGGAACGAGAGAGAAATGCATCAACATTAAAACAGCAACTGCAAATTTTCGAACAAGCAGTAAAAATGAATGTCGGTTGGGTAAAGGCACCAGAGCAGTTGCTGTTTATTGCGATTTTCATACGGCAGTCACAAAACAGCAGTCGTACAGATTTGTGCCTAGATGTCTTCAAAACGGCTTGTGCACAGCTCTAGTATGTATGTATGTACGTATGTCACCGTTTATTCGCTTTTGAACAAAAAAAAAACGCGCAAAACTGCTTACTCGATTTACTAACTATCAATATACAAACATGAATTCCCACCAGCGTGGATAATTCATATAAAAAAAAACAACGTATCCAATTTATTTCACAATTTTTATTATCAAAGTTTTCATTCATGGATTTATTACTTTTATATTATTAATAAACTAATTGTCATATGCTGTGGTGACATATGTATATCCTCAATTTTCCTTTTTTGTTCATCCTATAAAACTTATATAATAAACCATATACATCATATACATATATATATATATCATATCATGTATCATCATATATGTATATCCATATAAAAACGCATTTAATTTAAACGCCACACAAACACAAAATTACAACTTAACTCTTAAGTACATATGCGATCTTAATAAGCTCATCTAATCCACCAAGTCCACTAAATTACTGCCAACCGTTCTGACTACTCTAAGCTAACCATCTTAGGCTAGAAAAACATGGCAAATGGTACCCATCCTACAGAAACAACCAAAACTACCCCAATAATTTTGTATACAATACTACACAAAAAATACAATTAAATCATAACACCCTAATCTATTAATACATAAAGTACCACTTACCTTACGATTTTCGGTACGAAAAACCGGCTGCGCCAAATGTTGTGCTCCCCTGGAGCTGCAATTGCCGAACGCTGTAACGTGCCAGATTGCTTCCACCTTCGGTGCTGCGGATGTCCTTCGATACGGTCCTTTCAGCAATAAAACACTCCATTCTTTCTTGATTTACAGTTTATTCACTACGAACCGACTCTTATCCTTAACTTATTCCTAATCGCGCACTGAACTCACTACAAAGAACTAACTACGTATGGAACTCACCACGTATCGAACTATTCATAAAGAACTCTTAACACAAAACTCACTACGTATAAAACTAACCCTCCTACTCTTGGAGTACGGGTTTATAAAGTGGCAGAGCCACGGTCGTCACCAGCACGGCCGCCAAGATTCTTCCGTGTTCTGTCTTTCGCTATGTCAGCGCAATGCAAGAATTGCGTCTGACGCGGAAGGAGAACCTTGACCAGCTTTCCATTTGTGAATTGTGCTAGCCGCGGAAGCTGGCCTTACACATTCCGCTTTCGAGATGCGATCGCTAGCCAGTGGCTGAGTGCTTAGCTCAGCCATCACAATCAATTCGGCCTAAAAGTATGCCTATGAATTGATTACCGCAACTCGACAGCAGATGTTTGGCAACATGCTGATGACGATACACAACAGTTATATTTGACAAAAGTGGATGTCGCATCATAAACTTTACAAAGCATCGTAGATTTGGTAATCTAGGACCAGACAACATATATGTAAATTGTTAGCTCTAGGCTGCGTCAAAGGAGTTGATTTCAATAAGGAAACTTTATCAACATGTATGTCATGCGCAAAGGGAGAACAACATCGGAAGAGTTTCCCTTCAGGAGGATCAAGGTCACCCACGGCTTTGGATTTTTTATCTATTAGAGGAAGTCTATACTATATAACGTTCATTGACGATTTTACACGAAAAGTATACGTGTATTTCATGTAATCGAAGGATGAGACGCCGCAATACTTTCAGGATTTTAAGGCGGAAGTTGAAAATCAGCAAAATAGACACATTAAGATTGTATGCACTAAAAATAGAAAAGTATACGTAAATAAGCAAATGAAGCTAGAATTAAAAAAGGATAATTCGAAACTTAATGAAAAAAATTTGTATTATATTCAGTGATGCAAATATGCCGAAATTCTTTTGGGCAGAAGCTGTTAATTGTTCTAGCTATAAGACTAACCGTTCTCCGCACAAGATAAATAAGACACCAGAGAAATTATGGTCCGGTTGCAAGCCAGATGTCGTAGTGAGTTATATACGTAGTGAGTTTTGTGTTAAGAGCCAGATGTCAGTCATTTCCGTATATTTGACTGTGCAGCAGTCATGTCTTATTCCGAAACAGAAACGACGTAAGCTGGATTTGTGTCCGAATTTGGCTTTGAATACGAAAAAAGTTTTCGTTGGGTGCTCTAATACATCAAAGGGATTCCGTCTCTATTGTCTGCAACGAAATAAAACTTTTATTAGTTAAGTCGATTAAGTGGGAAATTTCTGCAGCAGCAAGAAGAATATTCGAAATTTGAGGAAATAAGGGTGAAACTTTAAATTTGAAGATTGAATCGTCGAATCTGAAGTACCTGTAAATTTTGTATGCAGAATTGAACGACTAGCTAAGAAACCTGGAAAAGTGTACAGTACAGAACATATAGAGAATCTTAAAGATCCTGAGAGTGTAGAAGATGCTTTAGGTGGAAGCGATAAGGACATGGATTAAAGCAATGCAGTGTGTATAACAATTATTCGACGAGAGTAACACCTGGAGAGCTGTAGATAAATCTGCTGGTGCAAACATCATAAATAAAAAATGGTTATTTAAAAGAAAGCAGGAACAAGAAAATAGTATTCGCTACAAGGCACGTTTGGTTGTAAAGGGTTAATGCAAAAGAGGGACTATAACGAAACTTATTCTCCATTAATTTTCTCCTGGTAAGATACACTTCTGCTCGGTATCTCATGGCATTAGCAGCAAGGTATGATTTACACATCCTACAGATAAATGTTGTGACGGCTTTTCTACAGGGTGAGCTAAATAAAGATATTCACATACATAAAAAAACCAATAAACATTTTCTGTGGAACAGACGGCCAAATCATAAAATTAAATAAATCTGTGTATGGGCTTAAGCAGTCTAGGTTGGAATTCGAATTTGAATAAAAGTTTATTAAAAGGGTGTTTGAAAGTGGACCCCTGTATATACTTTCATCGCAACAACAACAAAATGAAATTTTTAGCAATTCACGAGTATGTCGACGATATTTTAATGTTCGACAACGAAAATGATTAATGGGAGAACTTCAAATCAAAGTTAATGACAGATTTTGAAATGAAATTCCTAGGAAATGGAATTCCTAAACCATACTTAGGCATTAGGATACTACGATTAAAAAACTGAGAACAAAAAAAAATATTTTGACGAATTGCTGCAGAAATTTAATATGGATCAATGCAATCCAATATTGACTCGAAATGCAATCAATATTGAACTAACCAGAACGAATATACCGCACGCATGACAAAATATAAAGACATGTACAAGTACGAAATGACCAGAACGAAAAAAGACACTGAAGATGGCACATCGCCGAAACCGGCTTGTCTCCAAACCAAAATTAATAAAAAAGGGATGACGGAAATTCGTTCCAACACTCATCATTGGGGCTAGGATTTTGATGACCTATAAATAATCAAAAAATGCCCTTAAAACAATGCATTTATGTCCTGAAAACCTTTTAAAAATGCACTTAAAAATGCCCTAAAAATTATTAAATGACCTAAAATTAGCTTAGTAAAAAATGAGCTTTTGTACTGTTTGGTATTTGGAGTCGTAATTTAAGTTGTAGTACATTAAAGCTTAATTATTTTACATTTTTTCCCAAAGATTTACATAAGACACATTATTTAACTAATGTTTTGTATTTACTGCATTGCACTGTACAATAAATATTTTATGTAAAGATTCAAAATTAAAACTCTGACGATTGTCGGCTAATAAAGTCTTGTACATAGAAATTGTCCTTTCTACCTCAACTGAAACAATAGGCGCATACTTAAAGTACGCTATGGCACTGGTCAGTAAATTACTATCAATGGTATCCAGTGAGAATTCTTCTCCAGATAGAACCTTTGATATGAAGCAAATTATTGCATAGCCTATATTCTTAAAAATTGAAATTTATTTTTCACATTTACGAACAACATAAATATGTTGTGTAAAAATGCTCTTGTGTGTTCAAACAGGCAAAAAAGGCAAAAATGCCCTATCAAATCAATTAAATACAATATATATTGTGTAAAAAATGCTCAAAAAATGCTCTTATGTGTTTAAACAGGCAAAAAATGCAAAAAATGCCCTAACAAATATGTCTTAAAATGCTCAGTGTATCACATAACGCATAAATACGAAAGGAGCTATGGCTCTGACTTACTAGAAAAAAGATGCAATTTCATCAAAATCCTAGCCCTACTCATCATTATCCAACCCTGTCGGAAAGCTAAACGATATCAAGCAGCAACTAATGCCAGTCAGGCTCATCATCTTAGCACCATAAGACTTTTGACCGTATACAAGCGACGCTTAATGAAAATACACAACACAAAGGCCAATATTTGGTTTAACAAACAGTGTCTCACATTGAACACACTGAAAACCAACACAGAGGCAGGAAGAAAAACAATAAAGAAAGCAGAAAAGGACTATATCAAACAGGAACTACGCAGCTTACACGCCAAAAAAGAACGCACGAATTCTGAGATATTATCGCTCCACTTACAACTAGCGGAAATCATACCAACGGACACTCTAATGGACCTCTTCAACGAAATCAGGAATGACATCACTAAAACAATGAAACAGAAATACAAAACACCAAACAAGAAACTAGACAAACTAACAGGAATGAAAACAACAAATAACGAAATCAACGCCAAACCAAGGTTCCACGCTAGGTTCGTTAACTTAACGTTAACTTAATCACAATTGAGAAACAGGAAGCACAAATACTGGAGAAAGGACTTGAACACAACATTCATGAACACAATAAGAAGAAGGAGACTGAACAAACCATTGTGGACGCAGAAATAGCAGTTTCGCTATTACCCAACGAGGAACAAGACCACGCTAGACACATTTGCAGACAAATAATCGAAAAAGAAGTGAAATTAAAAAGAAAAGAACAAGAGGGCAGAGAAACTAAGACAGTGAGGAGCCTAAAACAAAAACTAAAAATCAACAACGTAATAAAAGCAAAGGCTGACAAAGGAAATACAACAGTAGTGATGGACAAAAACGAATACATAAGAAAAACGCAGCAATTAATCGAAGAAACTAACTGCAGAAAATTCAGAAAAGACCCCACGGACGAATATCAGACTATCGAATGAATAAATGAATGTTGAAAAGCATATTAAGAGGAGGATATTTGTTATATCTCTGTTATCTGTTGTCTGTTATATCTGTTGTATCAGATTTAGATTTAGATATCTGTTATAAAAACAGAAATTGCAAATACTCAGAGCTCCCGTTATTTCTCGAGACTTTTATTTCGTCTTTAAATTGTGTTTTTATCAATGAGCATTAGGGTGGTCCTTAGCCATATCGGTAAACAAATTTTGTGAGATTTTTTTTTTCTTATCCCTCCAAATTTGTACATGTGATAAGAAAAATATATATCCAAACTATCAGCGAGATCGGATATCGGCAAGTCGTGCCGCAGAAAACTGCGTACACCTGATTGCAGTTTTTGCACTTTGCAGGCAAGTGTGTTTTTTGGGAGGGAAGTATATGTCGTAATTTTCAATTTTCTCAAGAACTATAAGACATAGATCCGTTCTGTTTGAAACATTTTTTGTAGAGTTTATCAGAAAACTACGGAATCAGAAAAAAAGTATACTTGTTCATGTAATTTTTTGTAAAAAATTGCGACCAAAAATTTTTTTCGAAATTTGTTTAGAAAATTTTAAATTTGACATTAATTTTCTCAAAAACTATTTGACAGATGCGACAGATGCGAGTGTATATAGGTTAGGCCGGGTCGAAGCTTATGCGCTTGCTTAATTTTTTGTTTTTAAAATAATTCAGAAATGTTTAATGTTAGTTAATAAGCCAGTAGGAATTAACTGTAAATATATAAATAATAATTTTTTATTATCTTAATTTGTTAGAATTCTTCTTTAATTGGCGAACAAAATAGAAATCTTATCGAAGATTTTAAGGGAAATACTCAGGCAAGACCACAGCTACAACCGCAGCAATCCTTAGAACAAGAACGGAAAAAGCAAAGAAAGCAACAAGTTCGCAACATAACGTCGATTAATGGAAAATTTTCATCCCTCTTTCCTGGTAATAACTACAGCGGTGCATCAACATCAGCTGCCGCCGCCGCCGTACCCACTTCGGCTGATATAACAGCGGATGATCGTTTACAAGATCACAATAAGAAGAATAATGATAATGTTCTGGCTATGACCAAGTATAATAAAAATATTAATAACAGCAATGATGGCTTTATGCGGTTGAGTACAGCGTCAGTAACTAGGAGTAATCTTGGTTACGAAAATAATCCAGTGAACTAAATATTTTTTTTCTGTTTCGTTTTAGTGATGACGTTCATGGTCATTTGGAAAATATGCAGGATGAACTGGAATCCTTGAAAGATTTACTTCGAGGTGATGGTTATTCACTTGATGCAAATACTTTATTGAGTGTGAGTACTGATAAATATTTATTCTCCTTAAGTCTAGTCTATCGTCGTATTGATCTCATTCCCTCGAAGGGATGATATATTTACTTCGTTCCTTCCTTCCGTTTGTAACACATTCATCCCATTCATCAGCAGGGGCATCTGCATTATAGCACTTGGCACTTATAACCATACCAAGTCACTTTTTTCTGGTCCGAAAATTTTTCTGTCTCAAATTTTCCAAACTTAACTACAAAGCCATGGTCATATCTGTCACTTTTTTAACAAACAGTTCTGTTGATAATTAACTTCGCTATTTCGGTGGCTTTGTAATGTTTTTAGAAAAGTTTGAATGCAATACATAATTGCAAAAATTTTACGAAAGATGAGCTCACGAATCTGAAGGATTCTGAAGTTTTCCTATTTAATAAAAATTTTAATTATTTTAATAGTAAATTCAAATTTGAGCTCCATCCGATGAATAAAATTTCATTATGAAATATTTTTCGCTTTTTTTAATAAAAATGCCTACTATCTAAGCATTAAAAAACATTTTTGATTTGTGTATTGAGAAAACAAATAATTCCGAAAATTTTAAAAATTGGTTTTTTGAAACAAACAGTTGCTATGAGCACAGAAAATACATTTTAAACTATTTTCTGTTTGTTTTATTTAGAAAAAACACTGAGAAATTGTGCACTAAAACTGAAAACAAACAAAAATTAAGAAAAATAAAAGTTTTATAAATATCAAATTCATATTTTATGGAGCTTATAGAAAGAAATCCGTAATTGGTAAATTTTACTCCAGATAATTTATCATTTAGTTATTTTATGCTTTTACCGTTTTATATAAGTTAATTTTAAGGACTTTTTAGAGACCAAACTCTAACCGTATATCTCTTTTTGAAAGTCTTAAAAATTTCAAATATAATTTGGCAGCCAGCTAAAAAAATGCTGAAAATTTAAAGAATGCAGTAGCAGAAAGGCTTTTCCTTTGACCTGTGCGCAGAAAAGAAATAAAACATCACCATAAGAATAAAGAAACGAAATCCTACACTAAATCCTACACTATACGTTATCTTACACTAAGGGCCAGATTCACAGTACGCACTTAAGCGCAAACTAAGTGCAGACTTTGAAAAAACTTAGCTAAGTGAAATGTGAGCTTTTCCCCACCCTAAAGCTTTTCTCTGTTTCACAGTGCCCCTTAATTTTCTTCAATATGCTGAAAAAACAAAAAAGCTCTCTTGACTGTTTTTGTCAAAAAGCCAAAACAAAAATGTTTTTCTGTCAGTTTATTCTATGAAAATTTTTCAAAAAAAGTAACGTCAAAGAAATTTTTTTAATTTTAAGGAAAATCTAAGTGCTCAAACTCGTGCACTTAAGTGTACTGTGAGTGTGGGACAACAATGAAATACTTTTAGAGGCGCCCTAAACTTAAGTGCGTACTGTGAAACTGGGCCTAAGCAAACTAAGGCACACATACAAAAAATACGAATATGCATGACGAGCGCAAATAACGAGTACGATCTAGACCTCCGTAGCTGTGCAAGTGAGTAGGAATAAATTTGAAACATGTGAGAGAACGAAAAAACCGACCGTCCCACAGTGGTCCAGAATAGAAACTATCGCCCAAAAACCTGTAACTTTTAAACGGATAGGAATTTTTTAATGCGGTTTTTTGCAATCGACAGATAAATGTTGAAAATTCCAAGGGAATTCTTTAGGGAACATAACACTAGAAAATGTAGTAGAGAACAACAAATGAAGACCTTTTTGGAATTTTATTAGCCACATCGGATCCATATATTTCCAGCATCCGGTATGTGTGGGCTACAAGCAAACCAGATAGAAGTTCAGAAGCCAAATGGTTACTATTAAATATTAATGAAGATTCGGAAAGAGAAAAATATTTACAATCTGCTTTTACAAAAATTGTATAATACTCGTATAAAGAAATATATAAAAATTTTAATTAACGGTAACTTTGACCTCTCAGGTATTTTATTCTTTTCGTCTCTGGCCTTGAAGCAGGTACTTTTTAACAGGTAATATTCAGAGGCAGATAAAGAAAAAAAATGAGGGTTAAAAAAGAGATACTTATATGTATATTTCGTGTCTGAAGTACCCTCTTTTTAAAAATTCTACTTTTGGAGGGCTCCAGCGCCTAGGGCCGCGGTTTGCCAGGTACAAAACTGGGTATAGGATGAAAGGTTATCTCAAAGGCTATCAGAAAAATCTATTTTTTTTTGTTGTCGACCATAATTTTTTAATTTTTCGTTGTTTTTTTAAAAGAAAAAATTTAGACCATTTAGAGGGCTCCAGCGAATAGGGCCGTGGCTTGCCGGGTATAAAACCGGGTATACGATTAAAGGTTATCTCAAAGGCTATCGGAAAAATTTAATATTTTTTTGTTGTCGACTGTTGGGCTATAATTTTTTAGATTTTCCGTGATTTTTTTTTTATTTTTTTTCAAAATGTATATAAATTTTTTTTTAAACTTTTTTTAAAACCCCCATTTCTTTAAAACTCTTGTCCCATATAATATAATAAAAAAAACCGGAAGTCGAAGTTTTTAAAAATGGCGGAGATATTTAGTTTCAAAGCATCAAAAAATAGACCCCGTTTCAGAGGGCCAAAAAGTTATGAAAAACTCAACGGATGCGCTTGAAACTTTACAGCCATTACGAATATATCCTTAATTTATAGATAAGTAGAAAAATTTTCAACAATTTACCTTGAATACGTTGTTTTGCCAAAGTTTAAAAAAATGAAAATATTTTTCTAATTTGGAGCCCTACAGCTCTGATCCTGAGACATCTACATATATCTTAGTTTCAGTGCGAAGATACTTTAACATTTCTCTGTCTATTGCAAAAAACAAATTTTTGTCGCATTCAAAAATTCCTATCCGTTCAAAAGTTACAGATCCTGGCCGATGGATTTCTATTCTGGACCACTGTGCGTCCATAGCAGACGTAAAGCAAAAACAATTACTCGTGTAAAGGGAAAACGAGAGTAAGAAATTTTGTGGGACCCATGCTACAGAAAAATTTGCGAACCAGAAAAAAGTGACTTGCGGTCTATATATTGTATGGTTAGTGGTTATAGCCAGAATAATATGGCTATAATTTAACATGAAAAGATTAAAGGTTTAAAGAATTAAAGGTCACTTGATCTAAAACTAAAAATTAAATACTGAGATGAGATCCATTTCAGACCTGGTAGCGTACTTACTGGGCATTGTCTCATAGGTTCATATACGATAAGCGTGGAAACAACACCAAACGATCTCTGCAGAAGCTGTGGGGATCCAGAGAAAGAGGAAAGTATCTTCCACTTACTCTGTGGGTGTCTAGCACTTGCAATTAAGAGATACATATACTTGGCGTCTCCCTTCTTTCAGTCTATGACTAAGCTGAAGGACGCAGACATGGTGTGAATTAAAAACTTCGTGGCTAGTTCAGGCTGGTTTACAGCCACCTAAAGGTAGAGCGAAGCTGTTATTAGGTTCAACTCATTTTGGTCTGACGAGGGAATGTAAATCCCGTGACCACAATGGGCCTTTTAGGCCTAAGTGAGCTGTTATAACACCAGCCGTTACCCCACCTAACCTTACCTAATTTTCAATTTTCTCTGGAACTCCAGATATAGGTTCTTTCTGTTTGAAGCATTTTTTTAAGAATTATCAGAACTTTGATCAGAAAAAAATATTATACGTATACAACTTAATAGAATTTCTACTATACTATAGAATTTTTTTTTTTAAATTTGCAACTTGTACATTAAGTAAAACCCAGGGGCCTCATTTCATAAGCATATTAAGGGGAGGATTTTTAGCTTTTAAAAACAAGAAACAGAAATAAGATATTTTTTTCGATTTTAAGTCGTGTTTTTGGAAAACTCCCTCTAGCGCCTTAAAGGGAGGAAATTGACGCCTTTCCCATACGATTTTTCCTTGCCTCGACTTAAATTTTAATTGAAGTGCCTCATATTCAGAGTATCTGAATCACCCGCATGTATGTTCCGCGATTTTTCGTAGTTTTCGAGTTATGACTTTTTAATGGTTTTTTTTTAAATTTTCGACCAGATAGATCGGCTTAAAAATTTTGATGAGGGTATATTCACTTTGTTCTTCCATTTGTAACACATGAAAGAAGGCATGGCAGGTATAGAAAACTATATATGTACATATGTATATGGTTCAGAATCACCTCCTTAGTCGATTTAGCCCTCTGCTCGTCTGTCTGTCTGTTTGTCCCTCCGTCTGTGGAAATCACGATTACAGGAGAACAAATAGAGGTATCGCCATGAAATTTGGTACAAATATTCTTTGTTATCCTGTTTGTTAGGCTGTTTGGTATTGAAAATGGGGAAAATCGAACCACTGCCACGCCTACTTTTAATCGCAAATATAAATTCATCCGTGCTTATAGCTCAATTTCTCAGCTTTTAGAGTAAATTTAAAGCTAAAATTTTATTTTCATCGTGTCAGACTAAAATATACTTTAAAAAATTGACGTGGTCCTCCCACTGGTGACGAAAACTACCATTACAGGAGGACGAGTATCGTCATAAAATTTGGCATAAATATTGTGTCCCATGTCCCATGTTCTGTGATGTCGAAAAAGGAGAAAATCTGTCAACTGCACCGCCTACTTTTTAAGTAAATATTAATGCATTTGATTCGAGGGCTTAACTTCTCCGTTCGAAGTCCGGATCTGAAGCTCAAATTTCATTGCCGTGATTACCGTATTTGCGAAAGTCACCTCACAAAAAATGGGCGTGACACGCCCACTGGTATACCATACCATAAAATTATATATTTGTTGGTAAAAGCGGCGTTGTCAATGAGTTAATAGATCAAAATTGACTCTGTTAGTTAAATGAAAGTGGGCATCACCCGCCTACTTTTTATCATCACTTGACAGAAGCTCATATAGCCAGCTGCAGCGGGGCCGAAGTTAACGCTCCTTAGCTTTAGAAATGATAAAATATGTAATAACTTATTTTTTAGATCAATTACTATCGTAGGAATTTTCCACGTCAACATAAATAATAACAAGTTATTAAAATAATAGTATGTTTAGTACTACTTTTTTGTATTATTATTAAAGCTCAGAGTCTAGCACAGATTTTAAAGTTACCCAGACAGTAAGGAATTGCTTTTTGACATTTTTAATTTAAAGTTGGAAATTTAAATATGCCTCGCTCGAACGTAAACTCTCTATTTTAGGTCAAAACTTTTGTAGCTTCGATTACTGTTACGAAGCTGATTATTTTTTGCGTAAAAGTACAATTCATAGAGAATGAGTTACGAAAAAAAATTCCGAAAAAACCTAAAAATTAAAAAAAAAAATTTTAAGCTGATCCGGTCGAAAATTTTCAAAAAACCATTAAAAAAAAGCATAACTCAACTACGGAAAATCGCCATACATACAGGGGGGTGATTCGGATACCCCTCAACATGAGGCACCTTCATTTTATCTTTGGACGTCACTTCTCCTGTAGACAGGGTGCCCGGTTAATAATGGATAACCCGGCGAGTACTTGTAGGGGCTATCCCGGCTGCTCAAAAAAAAAAAAAAAGATATAGAAAATTTACACACTACACTAGTGTAAGAGTTAAGCCACTTTTTTTTAATTTTTTTGCTGCCCATGATCGCATTATTGGACACTACAACCCCAAATTTGGGAATTAACAGTGGATTTTTGAAAAAGCGTCTGAGTTGACAAATCTTTTTGACGGCGTGACTCTGGCTGGCGAAAGTTGACCCATCTTCTGTTGAGCGGGCTACCGCTTTATAACGGAACGAACACATCGGGTACGCAGGGTACGCCCACTGCGAATTCAGAATTTCTCGCGTAAGAGCGCGAGCATTGTGTACCGCCGTGATGGGTGCGGCGATGAGCATTGTCGATAATCAGCTGAGAGAGCGATGAGACACGAGGAAGCAGGATACGCTGTTTAGCATCTGGATCCAGATGAGAGTTTTTGAGTCTGCCGCCAAGGCGGAAAATCCCTTCTTTGTCCACGAAGGGTGCTGGCGTAGAAAAGGGTGGAGCGTGAAAGAGGTGCATCTCGCGAAAGAGCATTGAGTTCTACGCTAAAGTAGGCCTGTTGAGTATGCTTGATCGAGAAGAGTTCAACAGAAGCGATTTGATATGTAGAAAGTGATGCTTGGCGTGACACGTCGAGCTTGCGAAAGTTGTCACGAGCGCGAAGAATCCACGCAGTGATGCGCAAAAGCTTCTGCAATGAGAATTATCGATTCCACTCCACTGAACTCGAAACAGAAACTGCAGCAGTGACGGATGCAGAGCGACGCTCGAGATCTACGTCATCTGCGAGCGGACATACATAGTTGCGACGGCCACGAAGTCGATAGTTGTAAAAGCCATGTCGGGCCGGACCACCAAAGATTGTGATTCACGAGAAGTTGCGGTGCTAATCCGCAAGATGCACAGTCAGCGGTAGTCTTCACTGCAGCGACATGGTGCCAGAGAGCATGAGGATCCTTGTTTTGTATAAATGTGACACTATTGGCGACAAAATCTTTTCACTGAGTCGGATGTCCTTTAAACCACAAGAGTACAACACTAGAGTCAACCCAAAGATGCATTAGGCAGAGTTGGAACTTGAGCAATAAAATAACACGCGTCACCAAGCTAACGAGCAACACAGCAGCTGAGTACAAATCGAGGAATTGTGTGTTTAGCGAGAGGCGCGAGTTTGCTTTTAGTGCGGGTGATACGCACGGAATGTACTTCTTTGTATACCCGAAGGTACACAACAGCGCCGAGAGCGTCTTGAGAGGCATCTGAGAAGCCGTGGAGTTCCACGGCGAGAGTATTTGAGGACGTACCAAGCCATTGCGGAATAGCGATAGTGGTCACTTTACAGAGAGGGCGTTCAAGTGAGTGCTTGAAGCCGAGACTTGCAACCGAGACTCTTCGTTGTCAGCGAGTTGTTGGAAATTAATATTGAGCAAAGCTTTGAAACCGACATTCAAATAGGAGCATTGAAATTCACTCACCGAGTGTATTTCCTACCAGGCCTCCTAAAAGATTTTGTAAGGGGTACAGACCTATTAACTAAATTTAATTGTAAAATAATTCTCGCCGGAGAGGAGATACAAAATCCCGAAAATCAGGAAATGCATCAATTGTGCATGGTAACCCAACCGAACGTTGCCATGCAAATGACTCACAATCAAGAAACCATGAAAACAGAAGAGAAGTTTTCTAACAACAATAAAAAGCGCCGTAGAAAACCGGCAAGTTTACGACGAGCAGTGTTACTGTCGAAGCAAAACACACAACCTACTAAATCACAACCGAGGCCAACCCACAACAGCGCACCAGACCAAAACGACAGCTCGATGGAAATATTTGGAGATGTGGAAATACTTGGAAGCCAAAAAATAGAAACCCTTCGATTCCGGATCAATCAATATATGGATATAACACAACCACAAAATCACAAATCACTAGGAAAAAAGAACCGACCACCTTCAACTGGTTACATAACATCCACATTACCCCGCAAAGATCACCGAAACGACGAGATTTCCAAATAACCCGGAGGCATGGAATAATAGATGTAATTGTCCAGGATGGCTGGGCTAAGCTTAAGTACAAAAATGCTCGGAAATTAATAACCACGAACAAGGATCACACGCCTAATCCACCACACTTCGAAGAACCTAACAAATTTTCTTTTTTTATATAAATCATAGTAATAATGAATTATGAATTTTAAAAACAACTTAAAACTGTATTCTTCCTTTTTTTAATTTTTTTGTACTCCATAGTGGGGATAGAGTGTAACGATGCCATGCGTTACAAGTTTCTTCTTTAAAATTAACCGGCTTGACTTCAGAAAATCAAATAGCGTAATAGGTAGAGTGGCTGACTAACACACCTGACTAACTAACTAACCTGACTAACACACCACAAAGCGTACTAGGGTTCAAACCCTAGTACGGACAATTGTGAAAAATATTACAATTTGTTTTTTTTCCAAACACAGAATATTTGCAAATAGTTCAAATTCTAGAAAGAGCTAGCAACAATATTATTGTTTCACGCGACACTACAATAAAACTTTAAATGTACACACAAACCAATAGACTACGTCACTTTTCATTTTTCTTCTGTTCTTTATGGACTCACGCAATACAATTCCGAACAGGGTCAAGAAAGGAAACCGTCTTAATGAACTTTTCAATACGACAAAATCGCCTTCGCTCAAGTAAGTGAATTCACACAGCTTTAGCACAGGTCAACTTTTTGGGGAACATTGTCAGCTACTGACTGTTTTCAAGGGTGTTACTACCCAAATCAATTCTTCTTTTTTTTATTAAACATTAATACGACCACCCAGTGGCTCATCGCGCTTGCGCATAATAATTTTGTTATAAACATTATTACGACCACCCAGTGGCTCATCGCGTTTGCGCATAATATTTTGTTTTAAGTATTATTACGACCACCCAGTGGCTCATCGCGCTTGTGCATAATAATTTTGTTGTAAACATTATTACGACCACCCAGTGGCTCATCGCGTTTGCGCATAATATTTTGTTTTAAGTATTATTACGACCACCCAGTGGCTCATCGCGCTTGCGCATAATAATTTTGTTGTAAACATTATTACGACCACCCAGTGGCTCATCGCGCTCGCGCATTACAATTTTGTTTTAAGTCTTATTACGACCACCCAGTGGCTCATGGCGCTCGCGCATAATAATTTTATTTTAAGTATTATTACGACCACCTAGTGGCTCATCGCGCTTGCGCGTCATAATCTTTATTTCTGCGACCACCTAGTGGCTCATTATACTTCTTTATTTTGTAAGCGACCCTCTGTCGTCAGGTATTCGGCCTGGACCTAAGTTTGTATTATTGTAAGGTAATTTTGTCGAATGAACACAAGATTTACCTAAATATTTTGTAAACGACCCTCTGTCGTCAGGCATTCGGCCTGTACTAAAAATTTATATTATTTAATTGTAAGCAACCTTCTGTTGCGGGCGCTTGCCCTGTGGAAAGATTGTATTAGAATAAGTAAAATTAACAATATACCTTCCGAGCTGAACTACCGTAAGGTAGTCAGTGAACTAATCGACGAAATCGTCGATCGTGCGGAATTCGGAGGTAGTGGTATAAACAGAAGGTTACGAGACCCTTCTGAAATGGACACTGGGACAATGGACAATGGACACTGAGCTCACCCCAGCTGGAATACCAAACTCGTTACAAATGGCGCCCGAGCAGGGACCGTCTTCCTCGCGAAGCGGTTCACCACATACAGAAATTACAAGGGAAGAAGGCCTTCCCGAGAATCTAAATTTTATCTACATACTAAAAAAGGAAGAATTGGAAGCACAGATGCTACTGTTAGGCCTGCCTACAGAAGGCACGGTAAAGGAAATGCGACAGCGTCTGAGCGTCGTCACGAAGGAACGTCGCATCAGAAAGTCATCAGAAAATATAACCAAAGCCGAAAAAACAATTACTTGAGCAAACAGTCTCCCTGTACCTAAAATACCCAGTCAAACCTCATGCGTCACCACTCAAATCGAAGTTGACGACATGAACACCGTAAGAAAGTGGAATTTACACTTCAACGGGTCTCGCTCAATTCTAGAGTTCATAGAAAATATTGAAGAACTAGCGGACTGCTATCGAATACCGCATAATGAGCTTCTGCTACCACTAAACGAGCTACTTCGTGAACGCGCCAAAGACTGGTGGCGCTATAAGAAGCAGGAGATTAAGTCCTGGGCTTAGTTTAAGGAAGCCGCATACACATTTTTCCTTCCACCTCGATATCTACAACGTCTAGAAGAAGACATCATTCGACGGCGGCAAGGTGGACGCGAAAAAGCCAAAGATTATATCATGAGCATAATGGCCATGATACGGCAACATCCAAGGCTGCGTCAAGAAGACCAAGTAGATCGAGTCTACGAAGGCTTGAGACCAGAATATCGCCTATACATACGACGTTGCGACTTTAATAATCTGGATTCTCTGATGAGCCAAACGGACGAATACGATCATATTCGAGGAGAGGAAGCCCGTACTCAACGCCCCCATGTTTCCAACTGGGTAACTGCCAAACCTTACTCACGCAATACTCACTGTTGGACATGTAATGAACCAGGGAACACTCAAGAAGAGTTCAAGGGGCAACGCCAATTATTTTGTTGCCATTGTGGAAAATTAGGAACATTGTTTAAAGATTGTACCTGTCGGAAAGTTCCCACCGTATGGACAAAAACAATTACCCCGGAAAATGATCGATTCCAAATGCAAATTTTATGCAACGGCCGACCCACGAACGCCTGGCTCGACACAGGGGCCACACTATCATTTATTGGCTCAAACATCAAAGACTATCTGTCTAATGAGATTCCGGCTATCACAGAAGTACAGCCTTTAATATTGGCGAATGGCAATGAAATTAATATTGAGCAAAGCTTTGAAACCGACATTCAAATAGGAGCATTGAAACTCACTCACCGAGTGTATTTCCTACCAGGCCTCCTAAAAGATTTTGTAAGGGGTACAGACCTATTAACTAAATTTAATTGTAAAATAATTCTCGCCGGAGAGGAGATACAAAATCCCGAAAATCAGGAAATGCATCAATTGTGCATGGTAACCCAACCGAACGTTGCCATGCAAATGACTCACAATCAAGAAACCAAGAAAACAGAAGAGAAGTTTTCTAACAAATATAAAAAGCGCCGTAGAAAACCGGCAAGTTTACGACGAGCAGTGTTACTGTCGAAGCAAAACACACAACCTACTAAATCACAACCCGAGGCCAACCTACAACAGCGCACCAGACCAAAACGACAGCTCGATGGAAATATTTGGACATGTGGAAATACTTGGAAGCCAAAAAATAGAAACCCTTCGATTCCGGATCAATCAATATATGGATATAACACAACCACAAAATCACAAATCACTAGGAAAAAAGAACCGACCACCTTCAACTGGTTACATAACATCCACATTACCCCGCAAAGATCACCGAAACGACGAGATTTCCAAATAACCCGGAGGCATGGAATAATAGATGTAATTGTCCAGGATGGCTGGGCTAAGCTGAAGTAAAAAAATGCTCGGAAATTAATAACCACGAACAAGGATCACACGCCTAATCCACCACACTTCGAAGAACCTAACAAATTTTCTTTTTTTATATAAATCATAGTAATAATGAATTATGAATTTTAAAAACAACTTAAAACTGTATTCTTCCTTTTTTTAATTTCTTTGTACTCCATAGTGGGGATAGAGTGTAACGATGCCATGCGTTACAAGTTTCTTCTTTAAAATTAACCGGCTTGACTTCAGAAAATCAAATAGCGTAATAGGTAGAGTGGCTGACTAACACACCTGACTAACTAACTAACCTGACTAACACACCACAAAGCGTACTAGGGTTCAAACCCTAGTACGGACAATTGTGAAAAATATTACAATTTGTTTTTTTTCCAAACACAGAATATTTGCAAATAGTTCAAATTCTAGAAAGAGCTAGCAACAATATTATTGTTTCACGCGACACTAGAATAAAACTTTAAATGTACACACAAACCAATAGACTACGTCACTTTTCATTTTTCTTCTGTTCTTTATGGACTCACGCAATACAATTCCGAACAGGGTCAAGAAAGGAAACCGTCTTAATGAACTTTTCAATACGACAAAATCGCCTTCGCTCAAGTAAGTGAATTCACACAGCTTTAGCACAGGTCAACTTTTTGGGGAACATTGTCAGCTACTGACTGTTTTCAAGGGTGTTACTACCCAAATCAATTCTTCTTTTTTTTATTAAACATTAATACGACCACCCAGTGGCTCATCGCGCTTGCGCATAATAATTTTGTTATAAACATTATTACGACCACCCAGTGGCTCATCGCGTTTGCGCATAATATTTTGTTTTAAGTATTATTACGACCACCCAGTGGCTCATCGCGCTTGTGCATAATAATTTTGTTGTAAACATTATTACGACCACCCAGTGGCTCATCGCGTTTGCGCATAATATTTTGTTTTAAGTATTATTACGACCACCCAGTGGCTCATCGCGCTTGCGCATAATAATTTTGTTGTAAACATTATTACGACCACCCAGTGGCTCATCGCGCTCGCGCATTACAATTTTGTTTTAAGTCTTATTACGACCACCCAGTGGCTCATGGCGCTCGCGCATAATAATTTTATTTTAAGTATTATTACGACCACCTAGTGGCTCATCGCGCTTGCGCGTCATAATCTTTATTTCTGCGACCACCTAGTGGCTCATTATACTTCTTTATTTTGTAAGCGACCCTCTGTCGTCAGGTATTCGGCCTGGACCTAAGTTTGTATTATTGTAAGGTAATTTTGTCGAATGAACACAAGATTTACCTAAATATTTTGTAAACGACCCTCTGTCGTCAGGCATTCGGCCTGTACTAAAAATTTATATTATTTAATTGTAAGCAACCTTCTGTTGCGGGCGCTTGCCCTGTGGAAAGATTGTATTAGAATAAGTAAAATTAACAATATACCTTCCGAGCTGAACTACCGTAAGGTAGTCAGTGAACTAATCGACGAAATCGTCGATCGTGCGGAATTCGGAGGTAGTGGTATAAACAGAAGGTTACGAGACCCTTCTGAAATGGACACTGGGACAATGGACAATGGACACTGAGCTCACCCCAGCTGGAATACCAAACTCGTTACAAATGGCGCCCGAGCAGGGACCGTCTTCCTCGCGAAGCGGTTCACCACATACAGAAATTACAAGGGAAGAAGGCCTTCCCGAGAATCTAAATTTTATCTACATACTAAAAAAGGAAGAATTGGAAGCACAGATGCTACTGTTAGGCCTGCCTACAGAAGGCACGGTAAAGGAAATGCGACAGCGTCTGAGCGTCGTCACGAAGGAACGTCGCATCAGAAAGTCATCAGAAAATATAACCAAAGCCGAAAAAACAATTACTTGAGCAAACAGTCTCCCTGTACCTAAAATACCCAGTCAAACCTCATGCGTCACCACTCAAATCGAAGTTGACGACATGAACACCGTAAGAAAGTGGAATTTACACTTCAACGGGTCTCGCTCAATTCTAGAGTTCATAGAAAATATTGAAGAACTAGCGGACTGCTATCGAATACCGCATAATGAGCTTCTGCTACCACTAAACGAGCTACTTCGTGAACGCGCCAAAGACTGGTGGCGCTATAAGAAGCAGGAGATTAAGTCCTGGGCTTAGTTTAAGGAAGCCGCATACACATTTTTCCTTCCACCTCGATATCTACAACGTCTAGAAGAAGACATCATTCGACGGCGGCAAGGTGGACGCGAAAAAGCCAAAGATTATATCATGAGCATAATGGCCATGATACGGCAACATCCAAGGCTGCGTCAAGAAGACCAAGTAGATCGAGTCTACGAAGGCTTGAGACCAGAATATCGCCTATACATACGACGTTGCGACTTTAATAATCTGGATTCTCTGATGAGCCAAACGGACGAATACGATCATATTCGAGGAGAGGAAGCCCGTACTCAACGCCCCCATGTTTCCAACTGGGTAACTGCCAAACCTTACTCACGCAATACTCACTGTTGGACATGTAATGAACCAGGGAACACTCAAGAAGAGTTCAAGGGGCAACGCCAATTATTTTGTTGCCATTGTGGAAAATTAGGAACATTGTTTAAAGATTGTACCTGTCGGAAAGTTCCCACCGTATGGACAAAAACAATTACCCCGGAAAATGATCGATTCCAAATGCAAATTTTATGCAACGGCCGACCCACGAACGCCTGGCTCGACACAGGGGCCACACTATCATTTATTGGCTCAAACATCAAAGACTATCTGTCTAATGAGATTCCGGCTATCACAGAAGTACAGCCTTTAATATTGGCGAATGGCAATGAAATTAATATTGAGCAAAGCTTTGAAACCGACATTCAAATAGGAGCATTGAAACTCACTCACCGAGTGTATTTCCTACCAGGCCTCCTAAAAGATTTTGTAAGGGATACAGACCTATTAACTAAATTTAATTGTAAAATAATTCTCGCCGGAGAGGAGATACAAAATCCCGAAAATCAGGAAATGCATCAATTGTGCATGGTAACCCAACCGAACGTTGCCATGCAAATGACTCACAATCAAGAAACCAAGAAAACAGAAGAGAAGTTTTCTAACAAATATAAAAAGCGCCGTAGAAAACCGGCAAGTTTACGACGAGCAGTGTTACTGTCGAAGCAAAACACACAACCTACTAAATCACAACCCGAGGCCAACCTACAACAGCGCACCAGACCAAAACGACAGCTCGATGGAAATATTTGGACATGTGGAAATACTTGGAAGCCAAAAAATAGAAACCCTTCGATTCCGGATCAATCAATATATGGATATAACACAACCACAAAATCACAAATCACTAGGAAAAAAGAACCGACCACCTTCAACTGGTTACATAACATCCACATTACCCCGCAAAGATCACCGAAACGACGAGATTTCCAAATAACCCGGAGGCATGGAATAATAGATGTAATTGTCCAGGATGGCTGGGCTAAGCTGAAGTAAAAAAATGCTCGGAAATTAATAACCACGAACAAGGATCACACGCCTAATCCACCACACTTCGAAGAACCTAACAAATTTTCTTTTTTTATATAAATCATAGTAATAATGAATTATGAATTTTAAAAACAACTTAAAACTGTATTCTTCCTTTTTTTAATTTCTTTGTACTCCATAGTGGGGATAGAGTGTAACGATGCCATGCGTTACAAGTTTCTTCTTTAAAATTAACCGGCTTGACTTCAGAAAATCAAATAGCGTAATAGGTAGAGTGGCTGACTAACACACCTGACTAACTAACTAACCTGACTAACACACCACAAAGCGTACTAGGGTTCAAACCCTAGTACGGACAATTGTGAAAAATATTACAATTTGTTTTTTTTCCAAACACAGAATATTTGCAAATAGTTCAAATTCTAGAAAGAGCTAGCAACAATATTATTGTTTCACGCGACACTAGAATAAAACTTTAAATGTACACACAAACCAATAGACTACGTCACTTTTCATTTTTCTTCTGTTCTTTATGGACTCACGCAATACAATTCCGAACAGGGTCAAGAAAGGAAACCGTCTTAATGAACTTTTCAATACGACAAAATCGCCTTCGCTCAAGTAAGTGAATTCACACAGCTTTAGCACAGGTCAACTTTTTGGGGAACATTGTCAGCTACTGACTGTTTTCAAGGGTGTTACTACCCAAATCAATTCTTCTTTTTTTTTATTAAACATTAATACGACCACCCAGTGGCTCATCGCGCTTGCGCATAATAATTTTGTTGTAAACATTATTACGACCACCCAGTGGCTCATCGCGCTCGCGCATTACAATTTTGTTTTAAGTCTTATTACGACCACCAAGTGGCTCATCGCGCTCGCGCATAATAATTTTATTTTAAGTATTATTACGACCACCCAGTGGCTCATCGCGTTTGCGCATAATATTTTGTTTTAAGTATTATTACGACCACCTAGTGGCTCATCGCGCTTGCGCATAATAATTTTGTTGTAAACATTATTACGACCACCCAGTGGCTCATCGCGCTCGCGCATTACAATTTTGTTTTAAGTCTTATTACGACCACCCAGTGGCTTATCGCGCTCGCGCATAATAATTCTATTTTAAGTATTATTACGACCACCTAGTGGCTAATCGCGCTTGCGCGTCATAATCTTTATTTCTGCGACCACCTAGTGGCTCATTATACTTCTTTATTTTGTAAGCGACCTTCTGTCGTCAGGCATTCGGCCTGGACCTAAGTTTGAACATAAATCTTCTTCTTTGAACAATGCCAGAACTCCTAAAGGATAAATAAAGATAAAGATTTGGTATCGAAATAATAATCGTCAGTGGGAACAGTGGCACACATTCAAAGCGGACTTTTTCAAATTTTTCCTGCCTGCGCGGTATTTTGAAAAACTCGATGACGAGGTTAGAAAGAGGCGGCAACAACCAAACGAATCTTTTCAAGAATACGTAATTGGTCTTCAAGATCTAATGCGACATACCAATTATGGCGAGGCAGAAAAATTAGAACGAATCTTCCCGAATTGTAAGACGGATTACCAATTTTATATCAAACGAAAGGATTTCAGCAATTTAAGTGAATTAATGGCATTGGCCGAGGATATAGAGTGTCTCCAACTGGAAGAAGCAAGTACCTCCTCCACTAATTCACGTAAGCAGGAAATTAAGCATCGGGAAACGCAAGTAGTGCCAGCTTACAGAGACCCAAAGAGAGTCTGCCGTCGTTGTGGCCAAGAAGGACATGTGAAGTATAGTTGCAGAAATCCATATGTAATATTTTGTTGCACATGCGGAAAAGAGGGGGTGAAGTCATACGAGTGCTGCAAATAGGGAAACCCCAACGGAATCAACCAGAAAAGGACAAGGTACAAGAAACATGTTTTCAAAACAAGTTCCACGTTAAGTCAAGGTAGCGATCGCGTTACTGCAGTTGTTCGTCTCAACGGAAAAGAAGTGGATGCTGTCATTGATACTGGAGCATCAAGAAGTTTCCTCAGCGAAGAACTGGCAGGACAGTTAGAAAAAGATGGAACGGCCCAAACAGCATATGTGGCCGTACGATTAGCAGATGGGCACACAAGAAAAAATCCAAAATCAGTAAATGCGACAATCCAGTTCGGCAACCAGAAGCATAGAATTCCATTATTGATACTTCCTGGAGCTATTGATTGTCTAATACTTGGATTAGATTTTCTTTCAATGATGAACGCAAAACTAACCATTGGTGGAAGGACAATTACACTAACAGATAAGGCTGCAACTTGTCCAATAAGAAAGACTGGAAATAAGGATTGTGAGAGACCGGTCATTTCTAGGAGAGCTGTAGAAAATAATGAAGAAGTAAATTGTTCCTGGTTAAAAAGAAAAAGAGAGGAAATAGCTCAGAATACAGAGAAATTTCAAGACTATTTCATAGAAGGCGACCAGCTGTTTCGGTATATTCCACAGAGAGTACGAGATAAGCATTGTTCTCCTTGGAAATTATGTGTGTTGGAACCATTGCGGGTAAAAGTGTTAAATGAGAATCACGATGATCCAGCAGCCGGGCATCTAGGAATGAGAGAGACTACGATGCGAACAATAAAGAACTACTATTGGTCCGGAATGTTAAGGGAAATCAGGCAACATGTAAAGAATGAATCCTGTAAGCTTTATAAACCACGATTGCCGAGAACTCGATTGAATAGGACTACGTTCGGCAAAACAGAGGTAAGTAAACCAATCACCGAAAAAGAGAGCCGACAGAATAAAGCAAGTGTACCAAATCGTGCCAGCAAATTTAACGAGAGCAGCCAAGGACCAGGCACGATACTGCAATCATAGACGGCGACATAGGCAACCAGAAATTCGAGAATCAGTTCGGGTAAGAACCGACGATTTACAGGAGCGATTTACAGTCGAACCAGCGCCCAGATATGATGGTCCACACCAAATACGAATAGGACTTACGTCACCGGTTTTTGCTCATATAAGACGAAAAGGAGATAAGCACATTCGGACAGCTTATGTAAATGTGTTTAAGCAATACGAAGACGAGTCTACAGCTACACCAATAGAAGTCCAGAGAAAAACTGCAGAGCTAGTTCAACAGAGGGTAGAATCAACACAGGCTGAACATCTGCAGCTGAGAAGAAAACAGCAACGCTTCGTGATTAAGGTGGACAACCTATTCTACAGCGTACGTGTCAATAGGTCAGGAAGCGCTAAGGTGTTCTTAATTTCGGCGAAGTAAGGAGGGGATGTGACGCCCAAATAAATTTAGACGCCACATATATATTTTATATTATAATAATATATATTTAGTAGTAATTTAAGCAACAGTATTATTTTTAATACTGTTATGTTATATTATACTGTTATATATATATTATAATTTAAGCAACATATATTAATTTAATTTAAGCAACAGTATTTTTAGTATTTAAGCAACACTGCAATCAATTAACATTGAACATGAAAATAACAAGAACAAAGGGATAGTTAAAACAAGAGCTACAAATCACCAGCGAATCTCGCGAATACGAATAAACGAGATAGCGACGGACAGATAAGAAATAAAAGGGGTGAAACGTGGGCAACAACACTTGAAACTACAATTAGATTGGGGCTTTGCAATAGACGTGACGAGAACAGATAGATTATGATAAGGCAACAGTTCACCAATAACGCGACAGTTTGGTTGCTACAGTTCACCAACGCTCTGGGTATAAAAGAGCGTGCACAGACTAGTTTTACTCAGATTCCTCCGGGGCAGTCGAGCCCAATAGTTTTCTCTAGCTCCAATCGTGGTAAGTCCTTTCTATTCTTATTATTAGCATAATCCTTGTAGTTGAAGTAAGGACTGTAGCAGTCCTGTCAACGCAAGCCTTGTGCCAAGTTGTGCTTTATTCACGCGTTGCAGTAAGAGCTGAAGCAGCACTGGCAACCGGGAATTTAGCTATTATCCTTACTCTTATATCCTTACTCCTGTTATCCTATTGCTAAGCGCGGTCCTTGTAGTTGAAGTAAGGACTGTAGCAGTCCTGTCAACACAAGCCTTGTGCTGATTTGCTCAATTCACGCGCTGCAGTAAGAGCTGAAGCAGCACTGGCAACCGGGGATTTAGCTTATATCCTTACTCCTCTTATCCTATTGCTAAGCGCGATCCTTGTAGTTGAAGTAAGGACTGTAGCAGTCCTGTCAACACAAGCCTTGTGCTGATTTGCTCAATTCACGCGTTGCAGTAAGAGCAGAAGCAGCACTGGCAACCGGGGATTAGCAATTATCCTTGCTTACCATCTATATCCTTCCTAATCTATGTACTGAAAGTGCTCACGGTGGACAGAGGCGGTTAAAGTAAAATATATAGTATATATAAAGCGCGTAGTAGAACCGCAATACACGAGCAAGAGGTTAAGAGAGATTAATTGGTTGCAGTTCACATGCCAATAAGAATAATCGATATTCTCTACATAATAATTGACAATAAAAATACAGTAAAAGATAAAGAAGAATCTTTTCCTTGAATATGGTCCCAGAAAATATAAATTTTCTGTGATGAAGCCTGGACAGCCCTGAGTTATACCTCAGCCACGAAGAACCTATCGTTACAAATCTCCGATTAAAAATTTTTTTATCGTTACAATTTACTGTTAGGACCGGAAGAAGCCATTTTGTTTTCGTCGGAAGTCAGCCATCTTAGATTTAGAAGCTTTTAAATTTTAAATAAATGCAACTAGTAAAAGGTTAATATCTCTGTAAAAAGTGAGCTATCGGGACGGGTAATAAACCGTTTAAGGGGTATTTTTACTGCCTACCATTTATGTTTATTAATTTTTCCTCCAAACAATAGTCTGTTTTTCCTAAACGAATGCATTAAAGTAAAAAAGAAATTATGTTTCTGAAAAGCCTGTTCTTTTACCTTCAGTACGGTATATGACATGATATACTTACTACTTTAGTTATATGACTTTCGCTTATTTGAAAAATGGTACCAATATCACGCCGATATATCAACTGGTTTTAGAGATATACATAGCTCTTTTAATTTTGACATTTGAAGCCCTATATCTCCTAAACTAAACGAGTCCGACTAATGTAGTCTAGTCCTAATTTTCAACATAGTTGGACTAAGGAAGGTAAGCGCTATTACAGAAAAAAAAATTGCTTAAATCGGAGCCACTCACCTATTCTTTACTTATGCCACAGAAGGTTTTTGCACTAAATGCGAAAATTAAATATGGCGTGGAATTTTTTCTCTCTTTGACCTTCAAATCTTACTTATTGATTTTACTTGATCAGACATTCAGAAATTTATGAATCTTGTCCACATTTGAAGGACATTTTTCACATTATTAGAATGTTCGACGTTTTTCCGGAATCATCCGGCTCGAAGGACCAGCAATGTTCGAGAAGGACGATAGTCTTGATAATCCCATTTTTTTGATACGAAAACTTTCTGAACTAATCCCTTCAATTCACCACTTTGAAATTGATACAAGTGACATTTATTAAATTTTGTGCAAGAGATTTCAGCACGTGAGATAAGATTAGATTAGACCTCCACGCTTCACATTTTTTACACACCAGAATTTTTACAGAAAAACAGGATATGATACGAGTAGTATACACAATGGCTGCGTTCAGAAAAGCCAATCAGTTTACGCTGGTTTTTGTCAGCGAAAATCGTACGCTCTGAACGCGTGGCTAAGTCGTTGCTAATAGTACACAGGAAAAAGATAAACAAAGGTAAACAAACACTGAAAATGAATAACAGAAGGAATGAGCTGAGCAGATTCAGCGTAAAAATTTTTTGCTTCAAAAAATGGCGGCCGTAGTAGCAATAGTACAATTTTCTCCGTGTTGAAATACATAAATATGTCAGAAATAACGACAGCAATGTTTGAACAATTACTACTGCCACGCCTACTTATTAGGTAAATATTGATGCATCCTATTTGAGAGCTAATTTCGCAGCTTGCAGTCCAGATCTGAAGCTCTGCCGTGGTTGCCGTATTGGTGAGTCATCCCAGAAAAAATGGGCGAAACACGCCCACTAATATACTATTCCATAATAATATTTTCTAGATTTTCGACATCATAATGTATACCATCCATTGATACCTTTATTTGTTCTCCCGTAATCGTGATAAAGTTCAATTAAATCTTCAACTTCTTTGTCTTAGTCATAGAAGGGCTCTTGCTGTATAACTAGCAATAACTTAATAATTTTAAATAAGTATGGCATGTTATACACATTTTGGAAACTGCATAATGTAGTTTTTTAAAATGGTTGGTCAGTTGGGTTTAGCGTAGCCATAAAAACGTAGCCATAAAAAAACCAGAAAATTAAACTTCTGTTTTTAAATATTTTTTGAAAAAAATCCATAAACAGCTAGTCATAAATTGTGCTTCGCATGGATAAGGCCCAATAACACTAGTTTACAAAATGGTATTTTTTTCATGTGCGGTTGATGAGAGGTGACTTTTCTTATGGATTCGCCCCCGCTGAATTCGAAAATCAAGATTAATATTTTTTCTACGGAACAGTTTTTAAGATATTGTGATTTTTTCATTTTTTTTACCTCTTCACTTTAAAAACTATATCTGGATCTCAGTGTATCCGATTTGGTAATTTTTCATACCAAATGAAAGACAATGAAATGACGAACAAATACATGTATTGATATCTTTAATCAGTTAAACGGTTAAAAAGATATCGATGAAAACAGTCCAGATTTTTAAAAAAAATAATTTTAAAACTCATTCTGTGGTTACAGAAAAATAGAAAAAAAATAGCCAAAAATCCGTTTTTATCATGTATGTAGATTCTTTTACGCAAAAAATAACACTAACCAGAAAAAAAATCTACCAAAAAATGATAAAGTTATTAACGATCGAATGAATAAATTCAAACCCCACATTTTCTGAATATTAATTTTTTTGACAAGTAGTTTTTGTTTTTTTGTTCTCACGACGAAAACTAACATTTGGTTTTGCATAAAACAACACAATTTTGACTAATTGACGTTTTAGTGAAATTATTTTATTGTGTTAACCGAAATGGCTAAAAGAATAGGTGAATTTCAGTGCGTAAACGATAAGAATTATTTTTGTTATGTGTGTGCTAATTTTGTCCTTAAGAAAAATAGGCGTGATTTCACGGCTTTAATGCAACACAACTATTTCCAATATTTTGGAATAGCACCTGCAACCTTGCATGAGCGGTGGACACCAAATAAAGTGTGTTCATCGTGCCATATAACTCTTACCGTGTGGGGTTCTGGTTCAACAAAGTAAGTTTAAATGTACAATTGTTGATGGTTTCATACGTACATGTCATAGATAACGGGAATTTTTACCAAAATTAGACGGTATATGAAATTTGGAGTACCGACGATATGGAGAGAGCCCCTCTGTCATACGGTCGAATGCTACTTCTGCTTAAGCAAATCGGTTGCTTTTGGAAAGAAATATATAAATGTTAGTTTTCACTGTAGCAGTAGCATCGTCGTGAGAACAAAAAACAGAAGCTACTTGTCGAAAAAATTAATATATTCAGAAAATGTGGGGTTTGAAATTATTAATTCAATCGTTAATAACTTTATCATTTTTTGGTAGATTTTTTCTGGTAAGTGTTATTTTTTGCGTAAAAGAATCAGCTCTACGTACATGATAAAAACGGATTTTTTGCTATTTTTTTTCTATTTTTCTGTGGCCACAGAATGAGTTTTAAAATTATTTTTTTTTTAAATCTGGATTGTTTTCATCGATATCTTTTTAACCGTTTAACTGATTAAAGATATCAATACATGTATTTCGTTCGTCATTTCATTGTCTTTCATTTGGTACGAAATCGGATACATTGAGATCCAGATATAGTTTTTAAAGTGAAAAGAGGTAAAAAAAATGAAAAAATCACAATATCTTAAAAACTGTTTCGTAGAAAAAATATTAACCTTGATTTTCGAATTCAGCGGGGGGGAATCCATAAGAAAAGTACCCTCTTATCAGCCGCACATTTACAGTGTAAACTAGTGTAATTAGGGATATTTAAAAAAAAAATTCACTGTTAATTCCCAAATTTATGGTAGTTGTGCCCATATGTATGTGATTATGCCCATATATAATGTGATTATGGGCAGGAAAATTTTAAAAAAGTGCTTAGACTAATTTGTAAATATACTATAATTTTTATATATGTATATTTGAGCATCCGAGCAACCTACAGGTGCACCATTATTGGTTATCCATTATTAACGCTGGTTATTCATTATTAACCAGGCACCCTTTATATGAAGATGATATATGTAAATAGGGTGGACCTTTTGGAAATTTTATCAAAAGGGCCAAGGTACTCGTATGTCAGCACAGCCGAGACGGCAATTTGGCCGACATGGTATTCCATAATTAATATCAACATGTGTACTTTATAAATCAATTAAAAATTTCCCAATTAATTAATAATTTACAGTGTTCACTTCAAATTAAATCCGGCGTATCCGACCACTCTATACATATATATGTACATATACATATATGTATAATATAATACAATATAGTATAATATATAGCAGAGGTCGGCAACATTCTTTCGCTGTGAGAAAAATTAATCAAAATATGCCTTTAGAGGACGTTTTGGGTCACTAGAAAAAAAATTCGGAATTATTTAAATTTTAGAGCGAAAAATTACACGAATACCTATTTTAATACCTGTAGATATATATGCAATGTGGTATATTTTATAAGCTGGACAATAGCTAGCCATACACCGAGAAGATTGCGTGCACGCAATCCTCTGAAGTGTTAGTTTTCACATGATTCCGTGTAATTGCGTGACTGATACTAGGCGCCACGGTTCATTACGCGCAATCATGTGTATAAAACCGACAGTTTTTCTTTCGTTCCCAGCCACACAGAACGAAATTCTTCTATGTTTTCTATATCAAAGAGCCCTACATAGTAGAGTATATTCGTACCGAATTTCATGACGATACTCCTACTCGTTCCCCTGAAATCGTGGCTTTTGCGACCAGAGGGCAAATCACGCCCATTCTTTTGCGTATATTTTATTCTTAAATGGTGGACTCGGAAATCAAATTTAGGCTTTAAATTCACTCTACTAAGAAATTGAGCTATAAGCACGGATTAACTAGTATTTGCTATAAAAGTGGACGTGGCATTGGTCCGATTTTCCCAGTTTTTAATAGCAACCAGCCTAGGGCAACAAAGAATATTCGTACCAAATTGGAATGTTGAGAGCGTTGCTGAATGTTGTGTTAACCAATGTAGGACGATTTGTGAGTCGGTCCACAAAAAAGTTTCTCGTGCGTATTCACCAAGTGACGGTTTAATTTTATGCAGAACCCTTGATAGTAGCTGAGCACCGCAAAGTTCAAGTTGTGGCAATGATCTCTTTTTGATGGGAGCTACTCTTGACTTCGCGGTAAGAAGTTGTACTGACTTTTTGCCAAGGGGATCTTCACCACGGAGATATATGCAACAGCCATAAGTGCGTATTGAAGCATCACAAAATCCATGCACCTGGAACAACTGAGCATCTTTATCCAAACAGTACCTGGGAATATTTATTGAGGATATCGAGGACATATTAGTTAAAAATACTTCCCAAGCGGTATGTAGAGCCTGGGGAACTGATTCATCCCAGTCTAATTTTAAAAGCCAAATTTCTTGCAAAATAATTTTTGACGTTATAATGAGTGGCGCCAATAAACCTAAAGGATCGTATAAAGATGACGCGACCGATAGGATGGTCCTCTTGGTAATTCGGGTATTGTTACGTTCTTTAGGCCGAAATGAAATTAAAGTGTGTCAAGATGCTGGTTCCATGCGATACCTAAGGTGCTAACGACTGCTTTCTCCGCTATGCTTAGGTCCTTGAGAGTTCGGGCCTCTGTGAATTCTGCTTGATTGGAATGCCATTTAGACAACTCGAAACAACCTCTTTTTAGAATTTCCGAAACTTGAGATTTAATTTCCCTTAGCAAACTGAGGGGATTTGCGCCACACAACATTTCATCGACGTAAAAGGAAGATTTTATTGCGACAGGCCCAAGTGGAAGCTCTGTCGAATAGAGATCTGCCAAAAAATTCAAGGCGCGGATAGCCATGAAAGGAGCAGCTGCCGTGCCGTAAGTGACGGTATTAAGCGTGTATGTTTTGAGTGGTTCTTCTTCTAACTTTCTCCACAAGATGTACTGAAAACAGCGGTCTGCTGGGTCGACGAGAACTTGTCTATACATTTTGATAATATCGGCTGTGAGTGCGAAGCGATACAAACGAAAACGAAGTAACGAAAGGAACAATTCTGGCTGAATAGTAGGGCCAATGAGGAGAAGTTCATTAAGTGGCCTTTGGGAGGAAGTGCGGCAGGAGGCATCGAATACGACTCGAAATTTACCATGCGCTCCTGGTAGCTCCTGGGGCTTGTCAAGGTTCGGTTTTGCAATCGCAACCATGGGACCAAGCTTTTCATATTCATCCATGAATGCAATATATTTCGTTCTTAATTCACTGTTGTGGCGAAAACAGTGGCTGCTCTTGAGCCAAAAAACGTCTGAGTGCAGTACTATATGAATCGCCTAAGGTACAGGGCACCTCTTTTAATGGCAACTTGACGATAATCCTGCCTTCGTGGTTGCGATTAACATTTGTTACAAAAAACGCTTCACTAACTGCCTGCTCTTCAGTCATCTGAGACAAGACAAGACTGGTGTCCTCGATTTCCCACAATTTCTGTAAAGCTTTGTCGACTGATAACTCTTCAGCCAAAAGCACGATGGCGGCGATATTGTACGAGTAGGGTGCTGAATTGACGTGGCTTTGCATCGACCAACAACAATCCAATTTAGCAGCGTCTTCTGCAGCATCGGCAAACCCTCACCTAACTTTATTTGTAAAAAGCTTTCAGCTCTGAGAAGTAGATCAACTTGATTGGCTTTGAAAAAATCATTATCTGCTAGTTAAACGTTGCCTGGCAAATTCCAGGTAGCTATGTTGATGTTATTGTCGGGCTGATAGGAAATATATGGGGTAATGCAGAAATCGAGATTAGCCTGGAAGTCAGTGACGAGAGATTCGATGGTGGCCGAAGCTTTATATTTGACAGTAGTGCTCACGTCCCCTATGCTGCGAATTTCTAAATGTTGTTTGTAGTTTGGCAGCTTCAAGCGTTGGGCAAATTTGTGTGTCATAAAATTTACCTGTGAACATGATTCCAGCAGAGCTCTACCTGAATAAGAACATCCTGCAGCGTCACGAACTGAGACCAGTGCGGTGGCTAATATGACCTTCCCTGGAGACCATGTCTCCATGTGAGCATGTGAGGCGACAATGTTGCTATTGTTGTTGCTTGAAGTGCTTGCTGATTGTGAAACTTGTGGCTGAACGCGATGGAGCAGACTATGATGCGAGCGAGAACAAAACTTGCATTTCCTATGCGTTGTACAATTAGCCAGATGATGAGTGTTTGCGAGACAATTTATGCATAAGTCGAGATGTTTGACAGCTTCAAACCGCTTATCGATGTCCATGTCTTGGAAACTAGCACAGCCTCGAATTGTGTGCTCTGGGTTTGTGCAAAAAGCGCACGCACGTCCCGAACACCAGAATGCAGACCGATGATTTGGCGTACGCGCCCTGTCTTTGGTTAAGGTTCCTGACGAGTTTTTAGCGAATTTGTTGGCGTCTGTCGAATGAGTGTGTTCTGTGTCAATTGATTCCAAAAATTGACAATGTCTGTCCAAAATTTTTGCACAATCATCCCAAAGCGGAACCTTGTGGAAATCAAGCGATTCCTTCCATTTTCGTTGAGTGTTGGAATCGACCTTTCCCATGACGAGAAAGATTATCATTGCGTTAGAGATCTCCTTGTCATTGCCTAATGACTGCAACAAACTGTACAGCGCTGACACATTATCGGCCAGGCTTCTCAAGTGCAACGAGTTTTGCTTTGGTACAACTGGCAGCTCGAACAGTGACGCAATATTTTCTATAAAAATTAACGTACTATTATCATATCTCGCCTTAAGTCTTGCAAGCGCTTTCGGATAGTTTTTAGATGTTACCTGAAAGGCCCTTACTGTGTCCAGCGCTTGTCCTTGCAGTTACGTAGATGATTGAATTTTTCAATGCTTGAAATATGCACTTCTCTATCTACGAGCTGGCAGAACGATGAATAGAAATTCTTAAAGTCAGAGTACTTGCCTGTAAA
Source organism: Conops quadrifasciatus (assembly GCA_949752815.1). Taxonomy (NCBI): domain Eukaryota; kingdom Metazoa; phylum Arthropoda; class Insecta; order Diptera; family Conopidae; genus Conops; species Conops quadrifasciatus. The sequence goes on along the minus strand of OX457077.1, from coordinate 19,450,382 downwards.
TATTGGCAGTTTCAAGGCTGGTAGCTTCATGCTGGGGATCGGCACAAGCAGAGATTGCTCCGCGAGGGTGGAATGATGTGCTTCACCCTCCAATTGTTGTTGGATGCTTGACTTCGCACATACAAAGAGGTCTTCATTTGTTGCACGACCAGTATCTTGCATGTTCGGCGCTTCAATATGCGACTGGCACTGCAGTGCTTCTTTGAAATACGCTTCTACGATGTTTAAACGACACTTCAATTGCGCTGGTGGCAGCGACCGCTCGATCCTTGGTTCGACTGCCTCTTTAATACGACTCATATTCTTCATAATAGTTTTTCGCGAGTTTTGGTATTCTTCCAATGACTGCATGGCGGCAATAAAAGGTTTAATAGACAAATCAGCAGATTTACTTAGCAAGTAGTGACTGCGTATGTCAACGACGCGAAAAAGAATTTATTTGCAAATTGCGATGTGACAGCCAGAATAACCGAGTAGCGAGTGGCGAGCGATAACTGGTTTTGCGACAATTTGCGAAAATGCACCACAGAAAGATGGCGCTGCTATTGGCTAATGTTCCACACGAGGCTGAGGATGTCGACCGAAATATAAGCTATGAAGAACGAGGTTATGCGACGAACCGCCTGAATGTTTAATCGAAACATTCCAACAGCGATCAAGGGGAGGCGCTCTGTAAACAGCACCCCGAAACTCCGAAAAATGCGAACTCCCGAATGTATTTAATAAAAAATTAGTCCACAAAAGTGTCGCGTCCCACGTTGGACGCCAAAATGTTCGATTAAAGCTTTTTTTAATCACCGAGACTTTTGGGAGCACAGAAAAGTCGACTAACTCACGTAGAATTTACAAACGGAACAGGAAAAAGATTTTATTGTTGTGTTTTTATGAAAGTACGTGGTTGCACAATAATTGAAGACTATATAGTTAGAGTAGTAAAAACGTACTAAATGGTGAGTACTGAACAGGTGTCTATCATATTTTTGCTGAAGGCAAGTGGAGCACTGTTTTATCTTTTTTTCTATTTTGGAATGCATGCTAGGAAAATACTGTTTTTTTAGAATTTGCATTTTGTTCTCGCGGCTATTTCTATGGATTCTAGGCTGATTCATCGCAAGCAATTCATCGCAAGACAAACTCATCGCACAGCAATTCATCGTGTATCAATTCATCGCAATAGCAATTCATCGCAAGACAAATTCATCGCACAGCAATTCATCGCAAGAAAATTTATCGCGAGCCGAAGCAGAAAAATTTATTTTCAAAATAGCGCGATCTTCAAATAATAATAATAATAGTTATAATAAATAACGTTTCAAATGGCAATAACAAAAAACTTTATTGTTAAATTGTATCCAATATCTAATTGTTGCAATTATATCCTAAATAATTTGAGAAAATTGTTGAAGAAACAGCAAAAATTAGTTTTTAATATTTTAAAAATTTGTGGCGAAAATTATGAATTTAAATCTGTGATAATTTCATAATTTTCGGTGGAGGATTATCAAACATTTCTCAAAATTTCCTTGTGATTAGTTGCTAATACGATGAATTGCTGTTGCGATTAATTGCTATTGCGATTGCGTGCTGAGCGATGAATTGCTTTGCGAGGAATTTGTCTTGCGATGAATCAGCCTAGAATCCATAGAAATAGCCGCGAGAACAAAATGCAAATTCTGAAAAAAACAGTATTTTCCTAGTGATGAATAATCACACGAATGTTGGATGTTTAGGGCTTAGTTCAGCAAATCAAAGTATTTCTTTATTTAGTCAAGTCAAATAGACTACCGCTCAGTTCGAACTTACAAATTGAACTACTACAAACTTCAAAAAAATGTGAGCTACAAATTATTTGTATGTATGGTTTTTTAAGTAAATGTTTATGTATGTATATGTGAAGTGTTGAATAATATATTATTTGACGAAAGAACGAAAGTGCGCAGCATCACGGTTCCTAAACATACCGCCCCCCCTGAACAATCGCTATATCGGCAATATAGCGATTTTGGCGATAGGGCGCTTATACTCTCCTGTGGAAGTCTTCACCGTGACAACGCGTACAAGGTTGTCGTCTCCTCTGACGACGCTAGTTATTTTGCCGATCATCCATTTAGAAGGTGGCAAATTTGGTTCCTTCAAAATAACGATGGCGACGGTTCTGGGATGCTGGTGTAGGGCCCACCAATCAAAAAGTGGGCAGGTGTGAGCGGATCAAGCTCAGTATCGGAGATGGCGCACAGTGGGCGAGAATTCAGTATAGCCTCAACTTGCGTCAACAATGTTGTGTATTCTTCAAAGGTCAATGTGGTATTACCAATGACTCTGCGCAAATGAAGCTTTATTGATCGCACTCCTGATTCCCACAGTCCACCAAAATGTGGCGCGGAAGGTGGGATAAAGTGCCACTGTATACCGTCCATGGCCAACGAGGTTGATACTTCATCAATGTAAGTTTCTGATATGGCTAACTGTTGCAACTCGTCCAACAGACGACGAGCTCCATGGAAAGTAGTGCCGTTGTCGGAGTAGAGATTAATTGCTATTGCGATTGCGTGCTGAGCGATGAATTGCTTTGCGAGGAATTTGTCTTGCGATGAATCAGCCTAGAATCCATAGAAATAGCCGCGAGAACAAAATGCAAATTCTGAAAAAAACAGTATTTTCCTAGTGATGAATAATCACACGAATGTTGGATGTTTAGGGCTTAGTTCAGCAAATCAAAGTATTTCTTTATTTAGTCAAGTCAAATAGACTACCGCTCAGTTCGAACTTACAAATTGAACTACTACAAACTTCAAAAAAATGTGAGCTACAAATTATTTGTATGTATGGTTTTTTAAGTAAATGTTTATGTATGTATATGTGAAGTGTTGAATAATATATTATTTGACGAAAGAACGAAAGTGCGCAGCATCACGGTTCCTAAACATACCGCCCCCCCTGAACAATCGCTATATCGGCAATATAGCGATTTTGGCGATAGGGCGCTTATACTCTCCTGTGGAAGTCTTCACCGTGACAACGCGTACAAGGTTGTCGTCTCCTCTGACGACGCTAGTTATTTTGCCGATCATCCATTTAGAAGGTGGCAAATTTGGTTCCTTCAAAATAACGATGGCGACGGTTCTGGGATGCTGGTGTAGGGCCCACCAATCAAAAAGTGGGCAGGTGTGAGCGGATCAAGCTCAGTATCGGAGATGGCGCACAGTGGGCGAGAATTCAGTATAGCCTCAACTTGCGTCAACAATGTTGTGTATTCTTCAAAGGTCAATGTGGTATTACCAATGACTCTGCGCAAATGAAGCTTTATTGATCGCACTCCTGATTCCCACAGTCCACCAAAATGTGGCGCGGAAGGTGGGATAAAGTGCCACTGTATACCGTCCATGGCCAACGAGGTTGATACTTCATCAATGTAAGTTTCTGATATGGCTAACTGTTGCAACTCGTCCAACAGACGACGAGCTCCATGGAAAGTAGTGCCGTTGTCGGAGTAGAGATCGCTTGGTTTCCCTCTTCGAGCAGCAAAACGACGAAAAGCAGAAAGAAAGGCGTGCGATGTGAGGTCACTAATCAATTCAATGTGTATGGCTTTGGTTGACAGGCATACAAAAATTGCGAACCATGCCTTACCGATTCGTGCGTTCCTCACCTTTGATAGTTTGATAGGAACTGGACCTGCATAATCCAGACCACAATGCATGAAACACCGTCCGTGTGGTTGCAATCGTGGAACAGGAAGGTTGCCCATTAGCTGGCTACTCGTGCTACGACGCTGCAAGAAACACGTCTTGCAAGAGAATACCATTTTGCGCACTAAGTTTCTGCAGCCCAAAATCCAAAACTGTTGTCGCACGATTGCGAATGTTGACTCAACGCCAGTGTGCAAATGTTTTATGTGTACATACCTCAGAATGAACGATGACACCCTTGAAGACTTTGGCAGCAATATTGGATGCTTGATACTGAAGCTCAACATTGAGTGCTTGAGCCTTCCTCCTACACGTAGCAGCCCCGCTTCGTCAAGAAATGGGGTGTATCGAATAAGCGTCGATTTCGCTGGTAATTGCTTCTGATGGTTGAGCTGGTTAATTTCAGCTCCAAATGATGATTGTTGTACATACCGTAAGACAATATCTGTGGCTCTTTGCAATTCCACGGTGTTGAGTGTATGTGGCGTCGAATCAAAATGAGCTCGGCGGCACAGAGCAATAAAACGTACACAGTACGCGATGACACGGATTAACCGTGTCCATGACGATGATTTATTTATGAGTTCTTCCATAACATTGTTTTTTTTGGTGGTACACAAACCTACTGGTTGGTTTTTCCGTTCTTCACTGAGAACTACTGAGTCATAGTCTTTTATGCGCGAAAACTTAGATGCTGGCCAGTGCACTTGTGGCAGTGCCAGCCAGAGTGGGCCGTGCCACCACAGGTGATGCTCAATGAGATTTGACGGTAGCAGTCCACGTGACGCACAGTCCGCGGGATTTTCCTCGGATCGAATGTGTTGCCATTGGCCACGCGGACACACATCCAAAATGTCTGCAGTCCTATTACAGACAAAAGAATTCCATCTACGCGGTGGCGATGAAAGCCAATGCAATACAATCTCTGAATCACTCCAACAAAAAACATTAGAAATGCTCACTGTGAGCGATGATTTAATTGCGTTAATCAATTTTGTTAACAAGTACGCAGCACTTAGTTCGAGCCGCGGTATCGATACCGGTTTTAGTGGAGCGACACGAGTTTTGGCTGAAATTAGAGTCACAAAATATTTATCACCAACCCTGGTACGGCTATACACCACTGCTGCATAGGCCACGGAAGATGCGTCGGCGAATCCATGCAATTCAATATTGCCTGCAGGAGTTGTTGCAATGTAACGCGGAATTTTTACATTTGACAAACATGGCATCTGTTCAATATACTTTTGCCAGCGCTCACACAAATCGTCAGGCAATGGATCGTCCCAATTTAAACCACGAAACCATAAATCTTGTAATAATATTTTGAACAATACCACAGTAGGCGCGACGATTCCTAAAGGGTCAAATATTTTAGCTGTTTCTGACAGCACAATTCTTTTAGTTGATTCACGACAACACACCGGTTTTATGTTTAGGCGAAATTCATCAGCACACGGTTTCCATTGCAAACCCAATAACTTCGCGCATGAATTCGAGCTGTCAAAATCTAATGGCTTAAATGCACAGAGTTGTGTTGGCAAAGTTTCTAAAAACGGCCAACAATTTGAACACCATTTTTGAAGTTTAAATTTTGCCTTGTCCAGTAATGCGATAAATTCGAGTTTTAAAGAAATTAATTCTTCAACCGAGTCAGCACCAGCTGTTATGTCAGGAGACAGTCAAAATCCCGAATTACAAAATCCCGAAACGACAAAATCCCGAAAAATTTTAAAATCCCGAAACGACAAAATCCCGATACGACAAAATCCCGAAACGACAAAATCCCGAAAAATTTTAATACCGAAATGAGAAATCCCGAAAATCACAAAATAAAATTTGAAATTAATGAAAAAATGACATTTAAGTCACAATTTTTTCCGAAGCGTAGTACGCGCCTACTTGCCTTTTTTTACAATGGCAGAAAAGCAAAGTTGTAATATCGAGAGAATTTTGTTGTCTGAAGGGTATAATCTACAATATGCAAAAAACTTCACATGACCGTGAGGATTCTGCGGATTGAGGGTTATGATCCCTGCCGCGGCCGAAGGCCGCCAATACGCAGAAAAACTTGTATGCAAAAAACTTCACATGATCGTGAGGATTCTGCTGATTGAGGGTTATGATCCCTGCCGCGGCCGAAGGCCGCCAGTACGCGAAAAAACCTGTATGCAAAAAACTTTACATGACCGTGAGGATTCTGCTGATTGAGGATTATGATCCCTGCCGCAGCCGAAGGCTGCCAATACGCGAAAAAACCTGTATGCAAAAAACCTCACATTATCGAGAGGGCTCTGCTAAAATTTTTTTAATAATGTTTTTTTTAATTTTGTAATAATAATTATTTATTAAAAGAAAATTATATTTTCTTGGAATTGTTTGCTAGTGGTTATAAAATGTTCAAGAAGATGGAGAATACCGAAAAACTAGTTTTGTAATTTCGGGATTTTGTTATTTCGGGATTTTGTCGTTTCGGGATTTTGTCGTTCGGGATTTTGTCGTTCGGGATTTTGTCTTTCGGGATTTCGTTACCAACCCGTTATGTCGTCTACATACGCATCATTTTCTAACACTCGCGACGCGGCGGGGTACATATGCTTATAATCTTGTGCGATTTGCTTAAGCACACGCACTGCAAGAAAAGGCGACGATGCAAGTCCGTACGTTACTGTCAACAGCCTATAATGGTCAATTGGAACTTCTTCGTTCTCACGCCACACAATTCGTTGAAAATCTGTATGCTCAGGTGCCACACGAATTCCTCTGAACATTTTCTCTATGTCGGCAGGGAACACATACCGATGTTGGCGAAAGCGAAGCAGAACTCCAAACAGGTCTCTTTGTATTGGAGGTCCAATACATAAACGATTATTGAGAGAGACGCCCGAACTGTCATTACAAGAACCGTCAAACACTACGCGACACTTTGTGGTTGTGCTGTCTAGCTTTAAAACAGCGTGATGCGGTAGGTAAAAACATTCGTTATTATTTACGTTGCGTTCATGTTCTGGAATGCGTTGCATGTGACCAAGTGTCAAATATTCACGCATGAAATTTATATATTGAGGCGTTAAATCGAGATTTGAGTGAAACTTACGCTCCATATGTTGAAATCTTTTAATTGCTTGTGGCAATGTTGCTGCAATGGAAGGTGCCTCTTCTTTAAAGGGGTATTTCACAATGTATGTTCCATCCTTGTCACGTGTATGTGTATTTGCAAAATGAGATTCAACTGGGTCCGCCATCATTATCTTTTTCTCAGTTGACGTTACATTTTCCATTTCCATGAATGAGCGAAATAGCGAATCAAGATCATCAACCATGATCTTGCATGATGTGTTACAGCTGGCATTGAAACTTCTTCTATTGTTTTATGTGTTCCAGAAATCACCCATCCAAATGCAGTTTTGATTGCAATGGGAAGTCCACTTCCGAATTGTTTCTGTTCTCCTGAGCACATGTCCCAAATGTAGTCCGCTCCCACTAACACATCAATCGCACCAGGTTTTGCAAATGATATATCGCAAATGAATAGCAGATGTGAGTTTCGTCAAAATGAGAGCCGAGATATCAACTGCGTCATTTGAAATGTTTGAATGTAAAGAAAGCTGCACGCAACCGCGTGTTACTCCAGCATTGCAGGCAGAGAGTCCGTTTACAGAAATGCGAGCATTTCTCCTCGATAGACCGCAGCCCTGCACAAATGCTTCTGTCACAAAAGAAACTGTCGATCCTGTGTCGAGCAATAATCTGCAAGAAACTTTATTACCCCACTTGTCGATGACGGTTGCCCGTGCTGTTGGCAACAGTGTGTGTGTTTTTGCCGAAGTTGCAAATACATTGTTACTGATAGCTATCATAGCTGTCGGAGAGGTTGTCGTTTTGTCGCCTGCTGGACTAGATGCGCTTGGTTGTTGGTTGCCGCTATTATATTCTGATGCAACTGTGTTTGTATTAGTCGACGGAGAAGCATAATTTGTATGTACTAGAGTGTGATGCTTTGCATTGCAAAACTTGCAGCGATATTGCGAGGGACATTTGTTAACAATATGAGAGCGACTTAAACAATTAAAACAAAGTTTTTTCTCTTTAACGAAAGACTTCGTAAAATTTAGCTTAACTGTTTGAATTTTTGACACTGTGAGAGAGTGTTAGTGTCGCTACAATTCGGGCATTTAGCAACAAATTTTTGCTCGGTATTGACAAAATTTGCGACTGCACGACGACTGTTCCCATGAGGCGAATTTGAATTTATACATGATTCAAGGGCATCACAACGTTTTGTGAGGAAATTTAAAAACATATAGAATTTAGGTTCTATTTGCGTGTCGCAAGTTTTAGCCCACTCATGTTTGGATTCATCATCCAACTTGTTTAAAAGTATTTCTATTAACCATGGGTCGCGACTGTTCGAATTGAGAGCATTAAGACCGCGAACTACTTCGTCTGCACCATCGGTTAATTTGCGCAATGCTGTAGCACTCGACGAACTGCATGTGGGAAGGGAAATAAACGATTGAACAAACGACCGAACAATTAACGGTTTTTTTTCGAAGCGTTGTACTAGTCTGTCCCATGCCTCAGCATAATTTTTCTTACTTATTGGGATATGTTTCACTAAATTGAGGGCCTCTCCCTCCAAATACTACGTCAAATAGTAGAATTTCTGAGTTGATGTCAGACTTTGCTTACTATCCACCGCACTAAGGAACAGGTCCTTGAATGTTCCTGTTTGATAACAGAATTCGTGATGTATTGTTAGCGACAGCAAAATTTTGTAAAAACGACGCCTGTTGATCCGCTAGCCTTAGCAAGACATCCTCCTTGTCATCTATGACTGCTCCTATTGGTTCAGCTAGTCGTTTGCTGTCTAGCCATTTCGATATAATCGCATGAGCCTCAAAATACCTCGTTTCGTACTCCACAATGTCATCTACAGGTTCCACGAATTTGGGTTCGTCCTCAAAATCATAGTTCCTCGCTGTATTTTATAAAATTCTTGTAATTGTCTTCCAGTTTCTGTAGCCTATTCTGAAATTGCTCCACTGAGTCTGATTCGCCAAGATTCTGTGCTGCTTCCAAAGTACGGGTTATGTGGGCCTTTGCCATCCCACGTTGTTGTTGTAGCTTTTTCATGTCGTTTTCACGTGGTACGCGGTGAAAAGAATGAAGGCTCCTATTGCGTGGTAAGCTAACAAAATATTACGGCACTTGGTACGCGGTGCACGCGATGCAAATGGAGTTAAAAAGTCTAGAATTCCCAAATGGAGGTTACACAAAGTTCACGTCACTTGATACGCGATGATGAGAACTTTCGAGTACACAAAACTAAACGGCACTTGATACGCGGTGCGCGTTATAAGCCTACAACCAACACTAACGTTCTGAATTCTGAATTGCCGGACGATCCGGCTCGAAGGACCAAAAATGATGAATAATCACACGAATGTTGGATGTTTAGGGCTTAGTTCAGCAAATCAAAGTATTTCTTTATTTAGTCAAGTCAAATAGACTACCGCTCAGTTCGAACTTACAAATTGAACTACTACAAACTTCAAAAAAATGTGAGCTACAAATTATTTGTATGTATGGTTTTTTAAGTAAATGTTTATGTATGTATATGTGAAGTGTTGAATAATATATTATTTGACGAAAGAACGAAAGTGCGCAGCATCACGGTTCCTAAACACCTAGCATGCATTCCAAAATAGAAAAAAAGGTAAAACAGTGCTCCACTTGCCTTGCTTGTGATTAATTGCTCGCGATGAATTGCTTGCGATGAATCAGCCGGGTACCATTTCTATGAGCTCGCTGATGTTCCTTTAATATTATTTCCTCTTGTTCGGTATCGGTTGGTGTATCCTTTACAAAAGTTTGTGTAAATCGGATTTTCATGTTTTTGAAATGCAATGGATAAATTTCCTGGATTCTACCCATGATGGTTTCATTCGTGTATAGCCATTAATAAGAGCTGGATCTAAATGCCGTTTAAAAAGTCAACTATGTCTTGCATTGAGTAGTCTGGTCTAGTTATCGTATGTCTGTGATAAGTGGGGAATGGAAGCTCAAATGTGTAGTTATTTTCGTTTCTGATTAACAAGAATAGTTGGTTCTTGAATGCGTTAATTGGGACTTCTGTAGCTGGTATAAGACCATGTGCACAGCTTTCGTTACTATTGCAAGTTGTTGTAAGGGTATTTATTTCTGATCAAGGTGGTCTAGAAAGGGCGTCGGCAACTACATTGCCGTTTTTCCCTGGCTTATATTATAGTTTGTAGTCGTATTCTTCCAATATGCATTTCCATCTTTTCATTTTTCCGTTATGATTTTATTACTTAATGCAAAGGTGAGTGGTTGATGATTGGTGAAAATTATTACCTTGGCTGAACCGTACAGATAGTTTCTTAGTGCGTTCAGTGCCCAGATTATCGCCAGCATTTCTTTTTCGTTTGCGGCGTAACTTTCTTCTGTTGTGGTTAGGGATCTTGATATGTTCGTAATGGGTTTGCCTGCTTGTTCCAAGACAGCACCTAAAGTGTAATTCGATGCATCTGTGGTAAAATAGAAATCGTTTTTGAAATCTGGTTATGCTAATATGACTTCTTTTGATATTAGTGAGTTTTTTATTCGGGTAAAAGCTTCTACAGCATTGTCGTCTAGTGTGATTTGATCCAGACAGTCCAAGAAATGACCTTAAGTCTTTTAAGGTCCGTGGATGTTGAAATTTCTGAATGGCCTTGACTTTGGCAGGGTTTGTTTTTATACCTGTCCGTGATATTATGAAACCTAAGAACTCAACTTCGTCCTTGAAGAATTCACATTTGTCTAGTTGGACCTTCATTCGAGCGTTTTCGAGTGTTCTGAAAATAGTTTCTAGGTTCTCTAGGTGGCTGCGCTCATCCTCACCAAGCACTATTATGTCATCTGTATAGACATAAAAGATTTTTCCTATATGGTCCCTTAGTATGTCATCAAGGGCTCGCTGGAAAATGGCTGGTGCGTTCTTTAAGCTAAATGGGAGTCTTGCGAATTCGTACTTTCCACTATTAACCGAAAAAGCTGCCTTTTCTGTGTCGGATTCCTTCAACGGAATCTGGTGGAATCCATTTTTTAAATCGAGAACAGAGAAATATTTGCTATTTCACAATTGTGAAATTATTTCGTTTATTTCTGGTATAGGGTATTTGTCTGCTATTGTCACCGTGTTCTATTTCCGATAGTCAATTAGTAGTCTGTATTATTTTTGTCCGGAGGCATTTAGTTTTTTTGGAACCACCCAAATAGGTAAGTTATATGCTGACCGGGATGGCTTTATGATTCCGTCTCTTAGTAGTGTTTCAATTTCTTGCGTTACGAATTCTCTCATTGCTAAAGAATATGGATAATATTTCGTGTATACCTGGTTTTCTGAGAATGTTCTAATTTCGGCTCCGGGAAATAACGCCCAAATGAAATAAAGCCCACTTTTTTTTATATGAAGATTTGAAATCGTAAAATTTGGGTGTTATTTCATTTTTTTTGGGCTTTATTTCATTTTCAATAAAAACTGAAAATGAAATAAAGCCCAAAGTGGGCTTGTTTTATTATTATTATTATTTTTATTATTGTAGGTGACTTCTTATATTTAATAAAAAGTTTCTTTTATATTTTATTAATTTTATTTAATTTTAAGATTTTATTTTAATTTTATTTAATTTAATTTTTAAGTATTCTACATAAAAGTTTTCGTTCGACTGAATATAAAATTTTCTTCTTGTTTGACAATGTAAATTTCATAACTTAGAAACTATTTTTTATAAATTTTGTACAGTAATTTCTACAAAGTAGAAGTGATAATAATAAGAAGTACTCTACAATACTCCCCCTCCGAGAGAATTGATATTAAATAGGTTAAAAGTGACATGTTTCTTTTTGGGTGTACTGTTGTTAGTGTGTGTGGTCGTGTTGTTTGTTTGTTTTGTTTCAATTATAGCAGGTTTCAATCGGTCAATTGGAATGGTTTTTATTTCATTGTTGATTTCGAGTTTAAAATATTTTTGTTCTTTTTCTACGATTTTGTACGGCCCTTCGTATAGTTGTTGCAGATCGTTACAAGTCTTCGTTACAAGTCTGCAGATTTTTTGGTACATATATGCCAGTATTAGGATTACTATGATGACTTAAATTTGAGTTTATATTTCTAAAATGTTCGTGTAAGGCACTCAAAATCTCAATTGAAGAAGGGTTTTCTGTTGATGGGACAACGAGTTCCCCGGGTAACCGTAAATTTTGTCCGAAAACCATTTCGGCTGGTGTAGCTGTCTTCTTTGTATATTGATCGTAATCCCAGAAGTATTATCGGTAGCTCATCGTACCAATTCCTAGTTCCATTTCTAGCCATTAGTGTAGCTTTTAACTGCCTGTGAAATCGTTCTACCATACCGTTCCCTTGAGGGTGATAGGCAGAAGTTGTAATTTTGTGGCTGCCCAACAATCTAGTTAGTTCGGAAAATAATTTAGATGTAAATTGTGTGCCTTGATCTGTGGTAATTTTTAGTGGTACTCCGAATCGTGATACGTATTCTTTGAAAAATTCATTGGCAATAGTTGTTGCTGTTGTTTATTGCTGTAAATGTTTAAATGTTTAGTTGTAAATGTTTATTGCTGAATCTATCAATGATTGTTAGAATATAACGATGTCCTTTTGAAGTGGGTAGGGATCCAACAATATCTAAATGAATATGTTCAAATCTTTTTTTGGGTATTGGAATTGTGCTTATCGGAGATTTTGTGTGACGGTAAATTTTTGATTTTTGGCAACTTAGACATTCTTTTGACCAAATATTTATTTGTTTATTCATGTTTGGCCAATAATATCTGCTGAGGATGAGACGTCGCGTAGCTTTTGTACCAGGGTGTGAATTACCGTGTAGCATTTCAAATATTTGTTTACGCAATTTGTTTGGTACGAATGGTCTGGGTCTATCGCCAGACGTTTCGCAACATATTTCGAAATTTAGAAAGGAAATTTCAATTGCTTTTAGATTATGACCTGGTTTTCGGTTTGAAATTAGTTGTTGTAATTCGTTGTCGTTTTGCTGTTCGTTGTGTATTAATTTAAAATTTAGGTCTGTATTTTTAAATGCGTCTACTTCGAAAGCACGCGATAATGTATCAGCAACGATGTTAGTTTCGCCTTTGATATATTTTATTTCATTGGTAAACTGAGATATAAATTCTAGGTGTCTTGTTTGTCGGGGGCTACGGTCAGTTTTTGAGTTAAGCGCGAAAGTTAATGGTTTGTGATCTGTGTACACGACGAAATTTCTTCCTTCTAATAGATGTCTGAAGTGTTTAATATTTGAATAAATGGCTAACAACTCACGATTAAAAGTGCTATATTTTTGTTCGGATGGGCAAAGTTTCTTGGAGAAGAATGCTAGTGGCTCTGACTCATTATGCTGTTGTTGTAAAACGCCGCCAATAGCAAAGTTTGACGCGTCGACCGTTAAGGACAATTTGGCCTTATTGTTGAAATGGTTTAACAAAACTGATGAAGAAAAACTGTCTTTAGTGCGTTCGAAAGTTTCGATTGACTTTTCGTCCCAAATTAATGTTATATTTTTTGTTTTAGTAGCTTTATTGATCATATTATATATGTCATTTGCCATTTCTGCTAATTTGTTTATGTATCTGTGGTAATAGTTTACCATTCCCATGAACTTTTGTGCTTGCTTGACGGTTTTCGGACGTTCGAAACTGCGGATAGCTGAGACTTTTTCTTCCGATGGCTGTATCCCTTTTTCTGAAATGCTGTGTCCTAAGAAATCTATCTGTTTGACGCCAAAAATACATTTGTTTGGCTTAATATTTAAACCGTACTTTTCTAGTCGATTAAAAAGTGAACGAAGATCTCGTTTATGTTCTTCTTCGTTTCTACTGGCCACTAGTATATCGTCGATGTAGACGAAAATAAAATCTAAATCGCTGACTACCTCGTTAATAAATCTTTGAAACGTTTGTGCCGAATTTCTTAAGCCGAAGGGCATGCGTGTAAATTCGTACATGCCGAAGGGAGTTGTGATGGCAGTTTTGTAGATGTCTTCTTTTGCCATAGGTATTTGGTGATATGCCCTGACTAAATCGATTTTTGAAAATACTCGTTTGTTTCTTATGTTCATATTCAAGCCGTGAATGTGAGTTAGGGGATACCGGTCTGGCACTGTTACTACGTTCAGTCTTCGGAAGTCACCGCAAGGACGCCAGTCGTTAGGGTCTTTCTTGGGTACTAAGTGAAGCGGTGATGCTACGGGTGAATTTGATGGTTTACAAATACCGGATTTTACTAAAAAGGTGAATTCATTCTTAGCGATTTTATGTTTAATGGGGTCTAAACGGCGCGGTTTGGAAAATGGTAGGGAACCTTCTGTGACTAGTCTGTGTACTGTGGAATGTAAGACTGGTTTTGTGTAATCTGGTTCAGCTGTAAGTGAAGGGAATTCTTTCAATAATTTTGTGTATTGGTTATCTACTGCGAATATTATTGGGAGTGGAATATTGCAAAAATATGAAATTGTGTTAACGGAAAGATTTGTCAATGGATCAACTAAACGTTTGTGTTTGATATCAATTAAAAGACCGTATTCACTCAAAAAGTCGGCGCCTATAATTGGTTTCGCTATATCTGCTATTAAAAATGTAAATGGAAATTCGCGTCTTAAACCTAAGTTAATGTTTAAGAGCTTTTTTTCATATGTTAAAATTGTTGAGCCGTTAGCTGCCGTTAGTATTATGTCTGAGGATTGTTTTGTGTGCTGAAATTTAGATGCTGGGAGCACCGAAATTTCTGCTCCACTGTCAATCAAGAAATTTTGTCTGTTTTCTTTATCGAATATAAATAACCGACGTGGTGAAATATCTAAGTTTCCATTGTTAGTCGCTGCAACAACGGATGCTTTTAGTTTGTCGAATTGGCTCTTTTAAATGAACAAGGTTGTTCACATTTTTGGGCTTTATCTCCGAATTTGTAATGGTACCTACATAACCAATTTGGATTGTTTCGAGATTTTGATCGATGTCTAGATGGACTTCTGAAATTATTTCTGTTATAATTTCGTGATCTTGATTGGTATTGGTTGATTTGTTGTTTCATTGCACTTACTTCTAGTGAAAGTTTTTGTACGCTTTCGCACATAAGTGTGGTTGTTTTTACTAAATTATCGATAATTGGGTTTTCGTTTTTTGAATTTTGAAAATTATTGATCGAACATATTTCGTTTTTGTTTATTACTTCCCAAATGTTATCGGCTAATTTAGCAAGTTCGTTGATGTCGTTTGTACTAGAACTGGGTTGGTAACGAAATCCCGAAAGACAAAATCCCGAACGACAAAATCCCGAACGACAAAATCCCGAAATGACAAAATCCCGAAATGACAAAATCCCGAAATAACAAAACTCCGAAATTACAAAACTAGTTTTTCGGTATTCTCCATCTTCTTGAACATTTTAAAACCACTAGCAAACAATTCCAAGAAAATAATAAAAAATTACTCTTATTTTACTTCTCTAAAATTATTATTAAAAAATTAAAAAAAACATTATTAAAAAAATTTTAGCAGAGCCCTCTCGATAATGTGAGGTTTTTTACATACAGGTTTTTTCGCGTATTGGGAGCCTTCGGCTGCGGCAGGGATCATAATCCTCAATCAGCAGAATCCTCACGGTCATGTGAAGTTTTTTGCATACAGGTTTTTTCGCGTATTGGCGGCCTTCGGCCGCGGCAGGGATCATAACCCTCAATCAGCAGAATCCTCACGGTCATGTGAAGTTTTTTGCATACAAGTTTTTCTGCGTATTGGCGGCCTTCGGCCGCGGCAGGGATCATAACCCTCAATCAGCGGAATCCTCACGATCATGTGAATTTTTTTGCATATTGTAGATTATAACCTTCAGACAACAAAATTCTCTCGATATTACAACTTTGCTTTTCTGCCATTGTAAAAAAAGGCAAGTAGGCGCGTACTACGCTTCGGAAAAAATTGTGACTTAAATGTAATTTTTTCATTAATTTCAAATTTTATTTTGTGATTTTCGGGATTTCTCATTTCGGTATTAAAATTTTTCGAGATTTTGTCGTTTCGGGATTTTGTCGCATCGGGATTTTGTCGTTTCGGGATTTTAAAATTTTTCGGGATTTTGTCGTTTCGGGATTTTGTAATTCGGGATTTTGACTGTCTCCCCTAGAACTAGCTAGTATCGCATTTAAATTTTTGGGTAACTTTCTCAGCCAAAGTTTCTTTAGAATATTTTGGCTAAAATTGGAACCAGAGAGTAGTACTAACGACCGATAGAATTCTGAGGGTTTACGGTCACCCATTTCCGAGTCAGATAATATTCTATCTAATTTAGAATTTTCGCTCATAGAATGTCTCTCAATTAAGACCTTCTTCAATTCTGTAAATTTATTATTTAAGTGGAAGTTTAACCGAAGTGGCGTAAATTTCGTTGGTGTTATAACTCGAATTAAGTGTTTGTGTATTTCGTGCGTGACTGTTTTGTTGTAGATCTTCATTGGGTATATCTATAAGTGATGTGTTTAAATTTTTTGTGCGTGTGGATGCGTTTGTATCGTGACATGGTGAGTGAAACATTTTAAAGGAGGGAAAGTTTACAAACTTTTAAAAATTGTTCTTATTGTTTTTTTTTAGGTAATTCAAAATTTTGAATTTGGTAAAAATTTGACAAATTTTTGTTTTGTTCGAAGTTAAATTCGTTGGGATTTATAATACGATACGACAATTGAACGATGACGTATAAATGACGTAACAACAACGATGTAACTATAATGACGTAACGTAACAACGAGAACAACGAGAACGTAGCGTAATAATTTAAATAATTATTCAATTTAAAGTAAAAATTACTAAATTTTTAATATATTTGTAGAATATTTTTATTGTAATTTATATTTGTACCTTATACCACACTTCCGTTGATGTTATTTGTGCATGCTAATGTCGACTTGCGCTGACGGTTGTTTGCAGTTGTGTTGGTGGTAGTAGAAGTTAAAAGCTTTCTTTAAATTGTTACTGCAGTTGCAATTGTTGCTGATAGCGGTGGTTGCGAGGATGTTACGGAGAATAATGTTGCTTGTCCTAAGCATCGCTTCTGGACTGATTGAACTGTTGAAACACGTAGAGTGACCAACTAGCGTGGTTAGTGCGGAATCGTGCGGATGTTTTAAGTGGTCTCTTGGGCGTTGGAATGTTGAAGTTGGAAGTGTATGTAGCGACACAAAAATTTTTGTAAAATTTGGTCCACTCCTTGTTACAATGTTGCTTCGTGGTCGCTGCAAGTAAAATCGGTTTCTGGTATTCTTTAGGTCCGATTATTGCCGAAAAGAAATTCCAAAGTTTTTGTTCTTAGGGAGAACTATCGTGGTCCATGGTTCCACACACGATTTCTCATAATTAAAATATTAGACGTGTCGAAGTGCGATGATGTGGAAGATGGCTTAATAGTCCCTTGGTGATTTGGTTTTGGTGGCTACTAATAATTTCCTCCTGGCAGGATCGCCATTTGTAGGTGACTTCTTATATTTAATAAAAAGTTTCTTTTATATTTTATTAATTTTATTTAATTTTAAGAATGTATTCTACATGAAAGTTTTCGTTTGACTGAATATAAAATTTTCTTCTTGTTTGACAATGTAAATTTCATAACTTAGAAACTATTTTTTATAAATTTTGTACAGTAATTTCTACAAAGTAAAAGTGATAATTATAAGAAGTACTCTACAATTATTATTACTATTATTTTTATTATTAGCATGTTCGGTTATAGATTACTGTTTTATTTCTGGAAATCTGTGCTCGCATCTTAAGGATTTTAAGGTAGCAATGAAGACATTCTCTGACCTAATGCCATTGGAAGTTACGTTTTACCTGCATAGAAACACGACAATTAAGAGGAACAACGCAACTAAGTCTCTTACCAAAACTATTATGGAAAGACAGTCTTCGTAACCGGTACCAAGAAAACCTCAACAAAGAACCTGTAGCTTTGGAAAGCGTGAATACGACACCAAATATGGAAAGTCTAACGGAAATAATAAAAAGATCGATCTCCCAATGCACTCTAGTAAAAAATGTATGTACCAGTGTACAGCACTGGTGAGCAAAAGTGGTTTGATTTTGATTGTAAGCGAGCTAGAGATACATCTTTTGCATTTCTCAGGCTAGTAAGAACACACAACACCAATACGTTCAAAACTCTATACGCTGAAGCAAATAAGCGTTTTAAAGATATCTGCCATATGAAAAAGCTAGCATTTAACGAGAATAATATTACTCTTCTAAACAGATCAAGGAACTCGGCAGAGTTCTGGAAGACTGTTTAATATATAAACGGTAGAAGAAGCACTATTGCCATAACCTTGCAAGGGAAACAACTAAGAAACCACTTCTCTAGGCTGCTCAACGTATCACTAATCTCTCAGCCGGTCCAATATGCAGCGCCTTGGATTGTAGATGAATTTCTGGATGCACCGATAACTTTAGAGGAGGTACAAAATGTAATTGAGAATGCTAAGAATAAGAAAGCGCCAGGAGACGAGCGTATTACATTTGACTTTTATAAGAATTGTACTCGTGAATTCCTAGCAGCGCTTGTACTGGAATATAATCGAATTTTTGAAAATTTAGATATACCAGAAAGTTTTTTAAGATCGATTATATTTCCATTGCACAAAAAAGGTGACCACAATGACCCATCAAACTATAGAGGTATATCGTTATTAAATACTTCAGCCAAGCTTTTTAGCGCAGTGTTTTCTAGAAGGCTTATTCAGTGGATCAACGAGAAGAACATCATCCATGAATTTCAAGCAGGCTTCAGACAGAATTACTCGACGATCGATCAGATATTTACTCTTACAAACATTGCCGAAATCTACAAGCAGAAGCACAAAAAGCTATATGCTTTTTTTGTAGATTTCCGTGCAGCTTTTTATTCTGTCTCACGAGAGGCACTTTTCTATAAACTATCTCGATATGGAATATCCACAAAAGTAATAAATGTGTTGCGAGCAATGTACGCAGATAACATAGCCTTCGTTTGGGATAGGAAATACCTATCCGAAGGTTTTGAGACTGCAATGGGCGTGAAGCAAGGCTTTATATTAAGTTCATTACTCTTCATTTTATACATAAACGACATAACATACACAGTTAAAGGTGGTATTGAGCTAGACAGAACAATTATTCCCGCGCTCATGTTTGCTGATGATATTGTCTTTCTGGCAGATGATGTCGATAGCATGCAGCGAATGGTAAACAGACTAGAAAGCTACTGCAAAATTTGGAATTTATTTGTAAATCTAGCAAAGTCAAAAATGATGACACTTAGGAACGGTTGTGGAAGGTACAGTCGAGGTGAAAAGTGGACGTTCCAGGGTGAGACTATAGAAATTGTTCGAGAATACAAGTACCTTGGAGTTCTGATCACGCCTAACATAAGCATGGAAAAACACCTTCAAAGCAAATTGTCTGAAGCAAAACGTGCAATATGTTCAGTTTGGGACAAATGTATCAATAATAAATATGTAAGCCATAGCGCTAAGCAAAAGTTATTCCGATCAACTGCCATAGCAACTCTTTTATATGGAGCCCAAGTGTGGGGATACAATTCCTACACAGATGTCGAAAAGTTCTTGCGATACTTTCTTAAGCGAATATTTAGATTGCCTAGCAGTACCCCCAACTATATGCTACATTTAGAAACAGGAACGCCCCCTATGCTTCTGGACACATTAAAAATGCACTTTAACTATATAGTAAAAGTGATTGCGATGAAGGATGAAAGGCTACCAAAGAAAGTTCTCACGCATATCATAACATCAAGAGGAAACCTAGTACAAGAATGGGAGCGTCTTGCGTCTGAATGCTGATTACTCTTAACATTACACCCGGCTTACAGGCTGAAGCTCTAAGAAGGCAGTTTAACATCTTACTAAATAAAACTGGCAGTATTATAACCAGAAATATGTTTTTGAAGCTAGAGCATCCCAATATAGGTTGTACTATAGTAAAATGAACTATCAACTTGAAGAACGAACTTACCTCTTAAACTGCTTTACCGCTGAGAAAATAAGCACTATCTTGAAAATTAGAGGAGAGTTGGTACACTTAAATTATATACCACACCGACCTGAATTGCCAATTCTGTGCGATATCTGTAATTTGAAAGTGAGAGAAGATGTACTACACTTCATAGCGATTTGCCCAATCTTGAGAGAATTGCGAAAACGTTTTTTTGGTTCGTATATCCTAGAAGAGGAGGTTGTAATTAGCATACTAAATGGAAATCAAGGCTGGGATGTGGTTTACAAATACACTGTGAATGCGCTTCGATACAGAAAGCGCATTCTAGTAGGAGAATTCTAAACTATCGAGGATTTAAGGATATTTAGCTGCCAATCTGGTAGACGGCTATAAGCCAAACCTTAATAGACTTTTGTATAGAACATTTTTATTTGTATCATTTATATTAAAATAAAATCCTTACTACTGCTACTACTTATTTGGGCCTATTCTGGCAAATCTTTTATATAAAAGATCTGTTATTCTGTTACGTTTTTCCATACAAAATTTCGATCTGTCAAATTTTCTTTAGCATAACAGAAATTGGTATTCTGTACAGCAAAATCTCTAACAGAATCTGCTAAAATCCGTAACAGATTAAAAGGCATATTTTTGTATCTGTTATGATAACAGTTTGTGTCAAATTTCAAGTTTTCAATTTAAATTATATTCTTGATGTCGAAGGATCAAAAAATCGTGGAATTCCTACAAAATGTGTTACGTCAAGTTACGCCAAACCGAGCGTAAATATTACATATGTATAGCTTTTACATTATTAGATTGCTTTAAACCGATTCTCTTTGGTAGAGTGATTGGCCAAAAATATGATAAAAACAAGACAAACAAGCTCATACAAAAAAGTACGAATGTTGGAACTTGGGAATTGCAGGCAGATACCAGCGACATCAATAAGGCTACTTTCAAGAAAGAACTGGTCCGCATACGAAATGAAATTTCGTATTATGCGATTATTCGCGATATTATGCGCCAGATTTCTGTGACCATTGTCTATCTTCCATTACTGGAGTGCATCTGTACTTTTAAAACATCGTACGCTGCAAAACTGTGAAATTCTTGAAGCCTGGGACGAAACAGAAGCAATATTTATACCCAATGCTCAGGCTATTACAGGCTATTTGCTGACGGATACGCATGCAAACGGAGCCTATGAAACTGAGCCATTAAGTATTGCTCTGGTAACTGTATTGTTTCCATTGTACAGTCCGACACGCATCGGAAAGATTTTAGTGGAGTCTGATTCGGATACTCATCAGGCTGCTCATCAGCTGAATTAGAAATGAAATATATGACAAACAAAAATTCACCCTGCATCAAGGGCCGGATTAAAACACTTGGGGCCCTAGACATTTGCTTCTTACTGAACCGAGGGAGCCGGCTCCTGAAGAAATAGTGCACACAAAAAATATAAAACAAATAAGATAATGTGAAAAACTTAAACAAATCTGAAATTTATCTTAAATTAAAATTTTACCCATGAAAATAAAGATAAATTCAAATTCAATAAGAGATAAATTCAATAATGAAAAATATAATTGAAATTAAAGCCAAGATAGTTTAAAAAAAGCAAATACGCGAGTATAAATTAGAATAGAATTTATTTAAAAATTCTGTTTTTTAGTCTTTCTATTTAATTATCAATTATTTTATATTAATTAATATTATTCATTATTAAATTATTCAATTTTTAAAGAATAAACGGATCATATATTTAATATAATTCTTATCGCTTACAAAATTCTAAATTTTTGAAAGTTTTACTTTCAGCAGAACAAACATCCAGTTTCTTTAGATTTTAAAATGCACAATAGCCCTATAAGAGGCAATATATTCTTGTGTTAATAAACACCTTTCCAACAGGAAAGTAAACTATCTTTTCCACTAATATTTTCAACAATGAAAACTTAACCGGGTCCTAGAAAGTCGTCTCATTTGTCTATGCTTTGAACCGGCCCTGCCTGCATCGTTTTCTAATTTTGAATAATTTTTTGCAGAACTTGCAGAAATGCAGAACTTTAATGCATGCAGAAAGACCCAGAATAGAGGAAGAATTTTCAACAAGGGGATGGTTTTGTTGGCTGAGGGTTTTAAACCCTGCCACGGCCGAAGGACCCTGGATAGAGGAAAACTTTTTAGCAAAGATGGTTTTGTTGGCGTTTTAATTCCTGCCACGGCAGAAGGCCGGAATGCAGGACATGCAGGACAAAGGACACTTTGCCTGCGCAGAAGAACCCTGGATAGAAGAAGACTTTTTAGCAAAGAAGATGGTTTTGTTGGCTGAGGGTTTTAATCTCTGCCACGGCCGAAGGCCGGCACGCAGGACACTTTTTGCCTGCGCAGAAGCACTCTGGATAGAGGAACACTTTTTAGCAAAGAAGATGGTTTTGTTGGCGTTTTAATCCTTGCCACGGCCGAAGGCCGGCACGCAGGACACTTTTTGCCTGCGCAGAAGCACTCTGGATATAGGAACACTTTTTAGCAAAGAAGATGGTTTTGTTGGCTGAGGGTTTTAATCTCTGCCACGGCAGAAGGCCGGCATGCAGAAGGACACTTTGTGTCTTCACTGATATTTATTTATTATGGAAGACAGTTCTTTAAGACTGTCATTTCCTAGGATGCAGTGAAAAAGACTTTAATGCAGGCAGTAAAAATAATTTTAAATTAGTATCATTTTTTCCGAAGAGATTGACCAAAGTATGGTGGGTGATTTCCACTTTTCCGGCTATTGAGTTCGCAAAGAAAACTTGTAGGTTAGGTAGTGGTTTTATAACAAGATGTGGTTGGATGTAATTTTTGCTGGAACCAGTATCTAACAATATTTTGAGCATACTTCCGTTCTTCGTCTTGCACTCTATGTGCGGCAGCGAAGAAAAATTCATTCTAAAAATGGATATCTGTAAAGTCTGCTGAAGTTTGTTCGTATTCCTGGGGTAGCTGTCCATCGTCCTCGTAAGTCAATGCACTTTCGTATTCGTCCATTCATTTTCGTTTTCTTGTTGGTAAATCTGTTGTTGTTCCGTTTCAGTACTTATATGAAAATTTCGTTGAGATTTGTAAGGTACCTGGTGGGAAAAGTTTGAAGTCCTTTTTTCTGCTAGTCGGTTAGGATCTGGCCTATTCATATAATTAATAACCTTAGAATGTATGGACTGGTCAATGTTAATTGGTTCTGGCTTGGGTAATGGCTTGGAAGCAAATGGGCGAGGGGGTGCAGGATTATTATGGAACTGAGGGTATGGTTGGGAAGACCGTGTTTGCCATGCAAGTTGAACAAATTGATGGTAGGTTTGGGCAGGAGGATTATATGGTGTCTTTTGCTGGTAATGGAAGGTATTCCTTGGTGGTAGCTGTGGAGATTGAGTTGGCTGTGGGTACCCAGAACCAAAACACCACATAAAATAGAAAAAAACTTTCAGATTTCTCTATGCTTTTCATCCAAGAAGGAAGCCCTATTGATACCATAGAGAAAATTTGATTAAAATTTAAAAAGACAGTCATATTAAAATACAAATTCAATAAGAAAATCTTATTGTTTTTCATACAGACGATCTTATTAAAATACATGTTCAATAAGAATATCGTATTGTTTTCATAAAGACGATATAATTAAAATACATATTCAATAACAATATCTTATTGTTTTCATAGAGACGATCTTATTAAAATACATATTCAATAAGGATATCGTATTGTATTCATAAAGACGATCTTATTAAAATATATGTATGTATATTAAATAAGAAAATCGTATTGTTTTCCATAGTCTTATAAAAATAAAAATTATTATTAATGTTTTTTTATTTCATTTTATTCATCCAAGATTTCAAGAATTATTATTATTATTATATTTGTAAATTGCTATCAAAGTATATTGTATATATAAAGACGGAAAGTACTCACAACTGAGAAGAAAGATCGTCCATTATAAATAACGCCAATGTAAAAAAAATTAATACGAATTATAGATCTGAAGTAAACCTGACAGCAAAAATATCACTATCAAATTCCGGCCAGACCGACGATCTTGTATATAAGAAGTGTTTCTTATTAAAGGAAGTATATAATAACAATTCTTCATACTTTCATACAGGCTTGTTGATTTCATGAGTTTTTGACGTTTTGAAGTTTTGAAAAATATGAACTTCTTATTAAAATCACGAATTTATAAGATTAACTTTGTGTTTTAACACAATAAGATTATCTTTATAAAATTAATAAAATTTCTCTATGAAAAAAGCATATTATTTTTATGAATTAATAAGATTTCATAGTAAAATTGCTCAATAAGGAGATCTTATTATTTTTATGTGGTACTATTTTTCTCTGTGTAGTATGTTTTTTGATAGTTGTTAGAAGGCCTCGTGTTTAATAGCATGTGCCTTTGCACATTTGGTTTTGAAAGAACTGGTGGTGGATGCCTATTAGGCTGGTCCTTATTTTTCAACTTCAAATTTTTTTTGGTCTTACCATTTTAAATTATGACATAATAAAAAAATTATAAGTACCAATTTTTAGCGAAATCGGATAACGGGAACCCGTGCCGCATTTAAGGCAAAGTTTAAAAATTTCCACAACAGCAAGTGTTTCTACTATAGCTCTTGCTGAGAGTTCAAAAAAATAATAAACATTTCATTTTGCAAGTGCTACAAGATTATCGGCGGTGCTATCCCGATGCCACTAAAATCAACCTTAATAAAAGTCGGCATGTATTGACATATATCCAGGGCGTTCCGTATAAGATGTATCAAAAGTTTAGGACGTCTAGGTTGAGTCGAGACAAGGAAAAAGTCATATTAGGGGAAGGGGCAATTTTCCCCAATTCAGGCGCATTAGGGGTTTTTCAAAACACGCGACTTCAAACCATAAAACAATTCTCAAAAATAACACTTATATCATTCCTGTTTCCTGTTTTTAAAAAGCAAATATCCAACCTTTAAAATACTTTTAAAATTAGACTTCTAAGGTCAAATAGTTTTTGAGAAAATTAATGTCAAATTTAAAATTTTCAAAACAAAAAAACAAATTTCGAAAAAAAATTTTTGGTCGCAAGTTTTTACAAAAAATTACATGAATAAGTATACTTTTTTTCTGATTCCGTAGTTTTCTGATAAATTCTACAAAAAATGTTTCAAACAGAACGGATCTATGTCTTATAGTTCTTGAGAAAATTGAAAATTACGACATATGTATACTTCCCTCCCAAAAAACACTTTTTGCCTGCAAAGTGCAAAAACTGCAATCAGGTGTACGCAGTTTTCTGGGGCACGACTTGCCGATATCCGATCTCGCTGAAAGTTTGGATATATAGTTTTCCTATCACATATAAAAATTTAGGGGGGGTTAGAAAAAAAAAATTTCACAAAATTTTTTCACTCATATAGCTAAGGACCACCTAATGCCTATTTGTCCTGTTATGTGGCCAAAAATTTAATTTGGTTTTCAAGGATTTCACACAGGTGAAGCGCATGTGGGAGGTCCTTGGGTTCCCTTACTGCTAGGAGTCTAGGCAAATCGCCATTGAGTCCGTTTATGAAGGCATCTAAGGCTTTTTATCGGTACATTTATGTCAGGAGCCTAAGGGCATCTGAGCTTTCTTCCATACACGACATTTTATTAAGGATTAAAGATAAGTGTGAGTAGACCAATTGGTAAAAATGGCGAATTTGTGCACGACCCTAAACTAGACTACACAGTTGGTATTCGAGAGTTTTCAGGTCTCTCTTGTCTGCGTAATGCCATTTTAGGCAAGAACGAATTGCTAACCAATTTAAGGGAATATTATATGAAATAATATTTCGCAGTTCCTTGGAACTGACCGTAATATTCTAAAAGTCGGTCTACACTTTTTTGCCATGACCCAAATTCATTTGGGTTGCCGGAAAATTCTCGTATAGTCCTGGCGACTTCAGGGACACGATCGGAATCCGTATTTGCTTAAGCAACTACAGGTTTGTCTTTCAGGTTGAGGAATTCATGATTTGGATATACTATGTTGTTAAATAATTTTTTTCCCTTCACAATCGAAAACTGTCTTGACAATTGAAAGGCTAAAAAAATATATGTACTCGACTAAGGAAGAGAAAAAATAACACGTCCGATCAGTTTAACAATGCTTTTATTAAGAAAGAAAAAAAGGAACCGGATGTACTCCATTTTTATACTTCAGGTTGATTTATATTTTTTAATGTTCAGAACTATTGCATTTGAGTTGCCAACTATATTTTATGCAACATACTCCGCCTCAATTCAAATGCGGTAAATGATATTTCTATTATAAAAAAAATTAACAATTAATGTTTATCATAGTTCCAAAAAAAATTTATAACTTTAAAATATCACAATTTAAAACATTCGTGTAAAATACAAAAGGAAGAAGGAAAAAGATTATAAACTCATATTTCTTTGTTATTATTCAAATTTGTGATTTGTGAAATATAACTTTAACATCTTGCAAAATTTGTCATGTTTATCCTTAGTTAAACATTGTGTAAATATATCTGCGATGTTGTCTTCTGATGGAATGTATTTAAGATTGATCTCTTTTGCAATGTGTTTTTCCCGAATGTAATGGAATTTTATGTCAATATGTCTGCTTCTTTTGTGAACCGCTGGATTCTGTACCAAAAATTGTGCACTCTGGTTATCGCATTGTATCGTTGTAGAATTGCAGACGTGTTCATTAAACCCCCATTCTTTCAGCGTGTTTCGTAGAAATGAAACTTCTTCGACTCCTTGGCACATCGCTATATACTCAGATTCCATGGAACTGAGCGAGACAACATTCTGCTTTTTAGCCTCCCAGGCTATTGGACCTCCACCAAAGAATATGACGAACCCACTGTAAGACTTTCTGTCCGTCTGATCTGTTGCCCAGTCGGCGTCTGTATAACACGACAGTTCATATTTCTTTGCGTATGATAACTTGCCTTTTGGTTTCCCTTTTAAGTATCTAAGGACCCTTTTGGCTGCAACAAAATGTTCCTTGTGTGGATGGCTGTTGTATTGTGCTAGTTTGGATACAACACGTGATATATCTGGTCTAGTTAAAATTGCCAAATATGTCAGTCCACCAATTAGCGATTGGTATTCTTTTACATTTAAACCTTGACAGTTTTTGTCTTGACATTTCTGTAGTACATTACCATTTGCATATGGTGTGGATGTCGGTTTGCATTCCAACATATTCCATTTGGTTAATAATTCTGTAGTATAACGGCCTTGGTGTATTGTAATTTCACTTCGTAACCCCTTCCTCTCAATCTCCATTCCAAGGTAATAGCTTATAGGTCCACGATTAACCGTTTCAACCTGTGAACTTATCGCTTCAATGATGTTTAACATAGTGGATTCCAATGTGCACGCCAGGATCATATCATCTACATATGTATATAGAAATTATGTTGATCTCGTTACCTTTCATCATTGTGTAAACACACGGATCCGAAGTGCATCGTTTGAAACCAATACTCAATAGAATTTTGTTTAATTTGTCGGTCCAGTTTCTACCTGCCTGTTTGAGACCATATAAATATTTACGTAATTTACATACCTTGTCTGGTTGTTTTTGGTCAACAAATATTTCCGGTTGCGACATAAATACCTCGTCTTCAAGATCACCGTTTAAGTATGCATATACGATATCTAAGTGATTGATGAGTAATTTATGCTGCACGGCTAAAGACAATATTAACCGAATTGTAGGAAATCTTACTACCAGCGCATAAGTATTAAAATAATCTACGTCACGTCGTCGTGAACATCCTTGAGCTACAAATCTCGCCTTGTATCTTTCAATTTCGCCGTTAGTATTTCGCTTGATGGTAAATATCCACCTGCAACCAATAACATGCTTGTCACTTGGCTGCTCAACCAATTCCCAGGTGTTATTCTTCATCAATGCCTCATATTCTGTCTGCATTGCTTCTCTCCACTTGTGCGCGTCTTCCGATGTTAGAGCTTCAGTTACTGTTTCTGGGTCAACGTTTAATGAATTTAGTAACGCTGGACTATCTATATTATATAACTTCCTCGGTCTACCCACTCGTCCGTCTCTGCAGATCTTCGGCCTACCTCGCTTGCGTTTCTCGTCTGTGACTGATGGTACATTAAGTTCCTCTCTTTCCTCTGGTGTATCTTCTTCACCTCCTTCGTCGGAAAAATCTTCAGAAAGTTTTTCATCATCAACAGCCCGCTCTTCTGCATCATCAGCATCGTTTTCAGGAACTTCCAGTGGAACAGACTCATTGTTTGTTTCTGCCCCGGCTTCATTAAAATCGCAGGTTGTATCATTTGTTTGTATTAATTCGTAAAAATCATCGTTTATGTTTTCTTCTTGTGTATTTAATTTGTCTTTATGAACTGCATCCTCAAAAAATATAACATCCCTTTCGATGACAATGGAATTCTGTTGCTTATTATATAACCTATAAGCCTTTGACGAATTTGCATATCCCACGAATATCAATTTTATGCCCTTAGGTTGCAATTTAGAGCGCCCTGGTTTCTTCAATAGTGTTACAACTTCACTACCAAAAACTCTAAAATGAGCTACAGATGGTTTTCTAGTATACCATCTCTCATAAGGTGTCTGGTTCTTTCGAACTTTTGTGGGCGACCGATTTCGAATATATACTTCAGTGTTCACTGCCTCCGCCCACAAACTCTGACATGATTTTGAATCCTCAAGCATACATATTGCCATTTCAACAAGAGTCCTATTAAAGCGTTCTGCTATGCCATTCTGTTGCGGTGTGTAGCCTACCGTTCTCTTATGTGAAATCCCATTTTTGTTCAGGAAATCTTTAAAATTTGAGTTTACGTACTCCAACCCGTTGTCACTACGCAGACACTTCACTTGGTATCCAGTCTGCTTCTCGGCTGCTGCTTTAAAAGACTGGAAAGCCTTGAATGCTTCAGACTTCGCTTTCAAAAAATATATAGTGACATAACGGGAAAAATAATCAATAAAAGTAATGAAGTAAAATTTTCCACCTTGTGATCTCACTTTCATAGGTCCGCATATATCTGTATGGATTATTTGTAATACACGACTACTGTTTACATTCGCATATGACGGAAAAGGTTTTCGAGTTATTTTGCAGATTGCACAGCTCAAACATTTAAAGTCACTGGGAAAATTTACATTAATACCACGAACCATATAATTTTTTGACACTTTGCACATGTCTTGTGAATTTAAGTCTCCGAATCGGCGATGCCAAACACTGAACTTCTCGCTTGCAATCGAATTCAACAATTCCGGTTTTCCAGTTTTTTGAGATTCACGCAAAAAACACCATTTCTTAAATTTGCTGTGAATAATTCTTAATTTTGTTTTGTTTTTATACATGCTATGTTCTTCTGAAATTCAACGATATTTCCTTTTTCAATTATTTTACTAACCGATAAAAAGTTTGAGTGTAATTTCGGCACATACAACACATTTTTTAGCGTAACTACCGTGTAAGATAGCTCTACACTTATATTTCCAATGCCTTTAGCAGCTACAGTTTCACCCGAAGCGAGAATAACATATTGCGTATGTGGATTTAAAAAACAAAAATGTTCACTGTTGTTGTTCATGTGAGAGGAAGCACCACTGTCTAAAATCCATGTTTTATTTTCCTCACATTTGATTGAACGGCTACACAAGCTTAACACGACAGCATTATTGTTCTCGTTCTGTCCACTTTTGTTATTAGACCAGCAATGAGACCTTGTGTGGTCACGCTTTCCACACGCGTAACATTTTAAGTTTTTGTACTTGATCTTATTTGCATTAAAATCACGATGCCGAGAGCCGAACTTCTCACTAACTCTTTCTTTTCTTTCTTTGATTGCAAGCACACTCTCTTCGTTTATTTCTAATTTATTACCACGGCGTTGCTCTTCTTCTATTATCTTAACTTTCAATTGTTCTATATTGGGTAGCTCATCACGACTTTCAATTGCCACTACGAAACCTTCAAGCTCATCCGGCAAACTGCACAAGAGTAAAATACACAATAGGTCATCAGGAACACTCACACCAATTTCTTTTAAGTTATCAGTAATTGTACAGAACTCATTTATTTGTGAACTACACTTTTCACCATTTTTAAATTTAAAACGCACAAGTTTTTTGAATAGGTTCACCTTTCGTGCAGGTCCGTCAGCTGTGTATAGTTCACCTAATACATTCCATGCTTGTTTTGCGGTTGTACAATTTTTAATATGAATCAGTTCCGCGGGTTTCACACTTAATGTTATGGTAGCCAGCGCCTTTTTATCCGCAAGGCTCCAAGTAGCACTTCGGTCTGCACTCTCTGGCCGGTCACTCTCTATGGCATCCCAATAATCCAAAGTGATCAGCAATCTTTTTATCTGTATTACCCACGTGGCATAATTTTCACTATTTAGTTTTTCTATTTGCATAAGTGCACCAGCCATTTTTGACTTTTTTGTTCTCCTTCGTCGCACCACTTGCTTCGACAAACGAAACCAAAGAAAAAATTGAAACAAATTTTTCGGCCGACGCTTTTGCACACCGAACGTGTTCCAACCAATGAGTTAAAAAACTCGAGTTTAAAAAAAATAAAAACAATTTCAAACTGGATTAATTCGACCTACGAATTTATTTAAACTAATACTTCCTTTTACGCGAATCACGTGGCGACTGGGCCCATAACCATTGAAAGGCTAAAAAAATATAGACTCGACTAAGGAAGAGAAAAAATAACACGTCCGATCAGTTTAACAATGCTTTTATTAAGAAAGAAAAAAGGAACCGGATGTCCTCCGTTTTTATACTTCAGGTTGATTTACATTTTTTTATGTTCAGAACTATTGCAATTGAGTTGCCAACTATATTTTATGCAACAACAATCTTACGGATTGTCTCTTCTAAAAATGGCATTGCACTTTGGCTGGTGCTATCGCTGTATTGAGATTAAGGATGGAGGGTCTAATGATGAGTGTGGTATCATCAGGCATTTTATTCTTGAGCACTTAACACTTTGTTAAACATTAATTTTTAAATTTTTCTTAAAAAAATATTTTCTTAATCTAACTAAATTTCGAAATAAATTTATTTTCAAAAAAAAAATTTTATTTAGTTTCCTTACGAAGAAAATGTTTTCAATAACTTTATTTGAAAAATATAAAAAATTTATACATATAAAAATTGAAATTGAATTGAAAAATAACTTAATCAATTTCTAATTCAGAATTCAATTTCTTAGTCAATTCAAATTCTTTATTTATGTAGTCATTCTACAATCACAACCAACAATTGCGATTGTGTTGTCAGGCAATTCAACACAATTTATTGTCAGACAATTCAACTAATTCTATAAGCATATTGTCGGAAATTGCTTGAAAACGTAAGCTAAAGTCGAAAATGAAATAAAAAAATTACACAGCTGATAGTTGATTTCAAATAATTTCAAATTTCAAAAAAAATACAATATTTATAATTCATAATTCATAATTATGTAATAGGTTAGGTTAAGAGCTAGCTGGAACTACATGGACCTTGTGGTCCTTTGTGTTACTAGCCTATGTTTGGTTCAATAAGTCTTTACGAGGTTGCTAAGTCGTTATATCGTTTGTTAACCGCTACCTTCGCTTAGGTCAGACTGCTGCGCACGACCTTAGAGAAGCGCAGAAGGTTATCAAGTGGTGCCTCCGCTGCTTGCCTAAGGTCGTGACACCAGTAAAGGCCTAGGCATTTGGCTCGATTGTCAGCTAAGGCTGAACATTGACAGAGCAAATGTTCCACAGTTTCTCTTTCCCTAGGTTGTCTACACTTCTTGCAGGAATCGCTGGCAGCCTGTCCAATCCTATAGGCGTAAGCTGCGGTATAAAAGTGCCCGGTGACCATCCCCACAAGTAGTCTGCAATTAGCCCTAGTGAGTGACAGTAGGTAATTCGTCCGTCTATCGTCGTAGTGGCTCCACATGATTTTTGAAGCTTTGCAGGTAGTGATTGACTTTCACCGTTTTTCCGCTTCTTTTATCATTTCAGAGTCACAATTGTGTTCAAGGTTTTATAGAGGCATAGGAGCCATCACCATATACTCAGTTTGCAGTGTGGCTCCTATCTTTGCTAATTCGTCGGCCTTTTCATTCCCTATGATCCCCGTGTGTCCAGGAACCCAGTAAACATGTAGGCTTTTGTCTCTTATTAGCCGGTCAAGTGCAGTTTGGCTTTCCCAATCCATCGTTGAACAGATCTAGTCTGCGCAGAGAGCTTTTGGCCCCCTGGCTATCGACATATAGATTTATTCTTGAGTTTGGTGTCGTGAGTGTGTCGGCCAAGATGGCTGCCATTTTGATGGCAAATATTTCGGCTTGAAAAATGCGGCAGTGGTCAGGCAGCCCTTCCTTTAGCTTAGAGCCGTCAGTAAAAATATTAAAAGTTTTGCCTCTGAGGCTAATGCCCTTCAGCCATCCCTTTTCTTTAATGGTCACTATTGGCTTTATGTCAATGTTTAGTCTGAGTGTTACGTAATCTATAGGTTGCGGGGGCCTATCTATTTCCATTAATTTGCAATGGCCATAAGATAGATACCCCAGCTGCCCCATAGAATTTAGGGCGGCTTTTTTTTGCATGGTTTTTAATTCACAGTTCTACGGGTGGAAGGTAGAGCAAGACGTTTATTGAGGCAGATGGTGTGCTTCTCATGGCGCCGTGATGCAAATTCCAGCCAGCTTCTGAACCCGGTCTAGTTTATAATTATGTAATACAATATATAAATTTGTGGCCGGCAACTATTGTTGTCTGATAGCTTTCTTATCGCCCGTTAGATGTAGCTGCTCCCTTACCAATAATAAGACATGTCGACTCGCTGTCTTGTTGCTGAAAAATTGTATGGCGATAAGATGGCAAGCATCGCCGGCTGCTTATCTTCAGCATCACGGCCAAATGCTTTTTTATTGCCGTGCCAATAAAAAAGCGAATTGCCGGAGCTCGCCATATAAAATTCTTTACTAAATATTGCTCAAATGTTTGCAGGGTATGGATATACATATAAACCAGGAATGCACCGCAAATATTTTTTGCTTTGTTGTTATAACCTACTCCCGAAGGGATGAGGGTATATTCACTTTGATCTTCTTTTTGTAACGCATTAAAGGAGGTGTGGCAGGTATAGAAAAGTGTATATATTCTGGCTCAGAATCCCCTCCTGATTTGATTTAGCCATGTCCGTCCGTCTGTGAAAATCACGATTACAGGAGAACGAAAAGAGGTATTGTCATATTCTTTGTTATCCTAGGCTGTTTGGTATTTCTCAGCTTGTAGAGTGAATTTTAAGCTAACATTTTTTTTCTGAGTCCACCATCTTAGAGTAAAATATACTACCAAAAATGCGCGTAGTCCGCCCACTGGTATACCATAACATGTAATGAGATATTTGTTGATAAAACCGGTGTTGTAAACGAGGTAATTGACAAAATTTACCACCTGTAAACAAAATTAAAGTAGGTGTCACCCGCCCACTTTTTGTCATCATTTCGACGGATGCGAAGCTTCTCTTCTCTTACTTATTTCAAAATTATTTTTGAATTCATTACAATTTATCTTTTATTGCAAATGCTTTATATTTCTATTACAGTTTTGTGTACAACTTTAGAATTGACCAAAACTGCTTCATGCAGCTTCTGGAAGAGGTAGCTCCGTTGATGAAGAGATACTCGAAGACAACGCCTCATTTCCTTAATGAGGACAGAAAATTGGTCCACCGTTGTATGCTTTGTGCTAAAAGAAATATGTCATACCTTTTTCTTAACATTGTATCATATATTATTTTTATATTTTCAACAACTTTTCACAATTTTACAAAACAAACTTTATTTTTTCAAAATTGTATGAACACAACTGGTTTTTAGATATTTTTTTCATTGACATTCGATTGTGTGGCAATTATTTTTTGAAGCTTATGGAATGCCTTGTCTGAAAGGCAATGCCCAAAAAGCATGTAAAAAAACAACAACTTTCGTCGTATACGTCTAGAAATTGTCTAGAAATTGTCTAGCTATTGTATTGCTTGAATTTTTTTTTGTGAAATGCCTAAACCTCAAAACTGCGAAAATAACAAAGCATATTGAGTGATAATTGTGTTGTCGGAGATTATAGAATGACTACATTAATTTCTTTTCCAAAATTTTTAGTTAATTGTCTTTTAAAGTATTTTCCACTATTTTAAACTGTTGAGCAAGGTTTTTAATTATTATTCTTTTTATTAATTTATTATTAAAATTTTTTTTTTTTTAAAACATTTTTACAAAACTAGATTAGCTTACGATATTAGTAGTTTTTGCATCCTGACGGATAACTCCGTTTTTTACGATGGTCCCTTCGTGGTCCCTCGGTGACTAATGATCCTGATTCCGCACTCGCTTTTCGTCTATAGACCTTAGCGATTCTCACAAGTCTTCTATAGAATTTCTGCTGCTGTGTAATTTGTTACACTTTGTAGGTGACCTTTATATGAAAGGAGCTCGCTGCTTTTTTTTATAAATAAGCCCCTCGTCCTTTCTCCGTGCGACGAATAATTTCTGTCACTACCTGAGGGGCTTTTGGAAAATTTTTTCCATTTACTACACTTTCGCGACTGGTCCCTGGGGCGCCCGTTAAGTTTTTACGGTTATGTAAAACTAAAAAAAATATTTTTTGCTTTCGGAACCGATCTTTATTGTTTCGAATTCTCCTAAGAACTAAAATTATAATTGTTTCTTATTCTAAAGCTAACAAATGAGGGGATGCTGCATCCGTGCGGTGTCGTGTTGCTTTTCCTGAAACCGTCGTTGATGTCATATTTGGTGCAGCTGTGTGGTTTTGAATAGCTTTTCTTAATGTGTTTTGTGGAGTGGTCTGTTGTGTTAACTTATATATTCGTAGATAGTGTAGAGTGTTGAGCAATATAATATTCTTAAAAACACTATACTTTTTGCAGTCAACCCTCCTACAACGCGACAAATGCGTTCTTAGAAAACCACGGGGGTTTTTTTATGTCGGATTAGACCAAACTCAGGGGATGCCCCCCCTCCATGCAAGCATTTGTTGGTTTGTGAAAGGAAAAAAGGTTAGTGGATGGGGGGAAAAGAAGAGCAGTGACGATGGACACTTGCTTTAAAGGATTTGACATTATATGCAGAGGGGAAGACACTCACAGGGAGATCGTTCCATTCGATCGGTTGTACTGTCGAACAGTGCGGCCGAAGAACGAGCCCTCGCGGTAATGCGTGATGCTTTGGAGCGGTATCGAAACGTGAAAGGGGTGAGCCGTTTGGGACAGCCGTGTTGGTCTGTTGAATACCTGGGCCGGTGGAACCAGGTTAGCCAACGCCCTCGAGAATCTACCAAAAAATAACGGTAGAATAGCGACACACACCCCATATCTCGACGACGCTCCAAGGATTCAATAGAGTTGGATACCCTACTGTCTCCTATCAGCTTTATCGCACGATTTTGAACACGGTCCAGGAGCTGCAGATATGTTCTGGAAGCCCCTGACCATATATGCGAATTGTAATCCATTTTGGGGCGAATGTAGGTGACGTAGATAGTGCGAAGATCGACAGGAGTGAAGTATACCTTACACGGCTTTAAAAAGCCTAGGCACTTGGCTGCTGCCTTCGACACATCGAAAATGTGATCATTCCAACGAAGATCACATTGGATCGACATACCCAGAACATCAAGAGCCGTCGACTCGCTAACATCCGAGCACCCACATTAAGGACGGAACAGGGATTAACCTCCATTCGCTTGTGAGTTAACATGCAGCTTTGGGTCCTACTCGCATTAAAGTTGACCT
The DNA here is from genome assembly GCA_949752815.1 of Conops quadrifasciatus. NCBI lineage: Eukaryota > Metazoa > Arthropoda > Insecta > Diptera > Conopidae > Conops > Conops quadrifasciatus. The sequence continues at coordinate 19,414,757 of OX457077.1, read as the reverse complement.
GATTCGCTCGACCCCACTCATAGATTTTGTAACGACGTTCTCGCTAGCCGAGGTGAAACTCGCCGGATGTCTAAAAGTTCTGTCATCACAAACAATTTATTTGTTGTGGGACCGGTATTTTCCTTAAGAAAGAGAAACGGAAATGATAATAATTTCTTCTTTGTTGTTTTATTATTATTTTATTCATGATCAGCGCTATTCTTACAATCGTATGTTTTCTTAACTTATATATATAATTGTCCTTCTCTGGCTACTTGGAGTCTATTGAGTCTTTCGTCAGCTGATGTTGAGTTTTCATGGTCCTCCCGACTGGACAAAGGTAAAATAATGGGCCTGCCGCTGGGGGCTCTCCCGTTCTAAAAGTTTTACCTTGTCCGAGGTACACCCTGAAGACTCACACATCTTGCTGTGGAAAGGTCGGCTACTCTTTTGTAGAAGGGTCTCGTTGCTGTCTCTCGGTTTTATGGACTGGTTTGATGAAGTAGGGGGCGGAAGTGATGGCAAGAAAAGATGGATATCTTGTTAATCTAACAATACCATGTTTGTCTTCGTCGGAACGATCGAAGCAAACTTTGGTTCACCACAAGAATCAGCTTGCAACTCACCGTTGGAACGATCGGGAGACTGGTTCTTGATGGTGTGAACATGGTGTGGATACCCTCGTCGGACACGACCGAGAATATCCACCCACTCTGGGTTACTATACGAGACTTAGAATAAAATATTTAAAAAGAATAGAGTATATCAGAAGCAAAGGAAAGAACTTACCCTGATGGCCGGCTCCTCACGACAGACTGTGTTCTTGCGACCGCTGCTGTATTTATAGTCAGCCGGCCATGCAGAGTGTGCTTGTTCTTATTATTTTGTTTACGTTTGGGGTCTCGTTTTGTCTGGTCAGCTCTCGGGTTCTGGTTTTGTTCTTGTAAGCTGTTTAAGGTGGTTTACATAGTGTGGCTTTGCCTACTATCTGGCACCTGGTTTACATAGTGTGGCTTCGCCTAAGTTTTACTATGTAGGTAAAATTAAATGAAATTATATTTTTAAATTATATTATACATTGTAAGTCCTTCATTAATGAAAGGACTTGAAATCCAGTTCTGCATTTTGGAACTACCTTCAAGCGATTTTTCCCAGATGGGACTTCTTGCAGGTCACAGGGTAGTCGCTGCATCTTAGGTAGTTTAGCCTCCAATTCTGTGGTTGCCTTAAAAAAGGCAAAAAAAAAAGGCGTCCTTTCAAATTTGTCCATTTTGTCTATGGGAGATATAAAAGAAAATAGGCGTTAAGATAATGGTTTGTGTAGTTTATACGTATAAGGATCTGCTGTAATATAGCGGAAGTTTTGAAAGAAATATATGAAGCGGTGGCTGGTTTTTTTTTCGCTTACCACGTCTAGAAACTATGTTGTATGTATGGTTTGGTTTCGCTTATGCAAACAGTATGCATGCGAGTTTCGCAAGGTTTTTTAATGAAAGCGAAGACGGGTGATTTGAAATTTGTAAAAATGTATGGGCCAATGTATTTTGGTGCAAGTTTAGCGTTAAAGTTGTCGATATCTTTAGATAACTGATGATTTTTAAATAGTACCTTCTGATCCACATTTGGTGACCATGGCCGTCGTCGTAAGAGCACAGTGCTTGGTCTTTGGCTGCTTGAGCCAGATTATTTTGAACAATATTGAAGATGTCTCGGAGGGATTTATACCAGTCGTCAGGGTTTTGTGTTTGGTAGCCGTGGTCCTCTGCCTTGAGTAAGGAATGCAGGACTGTAGCCTGTGGCTGCTGATATACTGGTATTGATAGCGAGCATAATTTCTGGTATTAGGTCGTCCCATGATTTCTGGTTATTCTGAGTTATTTGGGCCATGATATTTTGACTGTCCTGTTGGCCCTTTCCGTAGGGTTTTCTTGTGGTGTGTAAGGGGCTGTGAATTGCTGTTTGATGCCCATCTCACTCAGGTATTTGCGAAAGATCCTGCTGGTAAACTGAGTGCCGTTATCGGAGAGGAGAACTTTTTATGTCCCGTATCTGGCCAGAATTCTTTCCCGAAACGCTTTGATGGTTGTGTGTGCGGTTGCCTTTCGTAAAGGGACGAGCTCGGTCCATTTGGAAAACTGATCGAAAAGTACCAATAGCATTGTATTCCCGTGTTTCAATCGTGGTAGTGGTTCGATAAAATCGGCGCATAAAGTTGCCCAAGGTTCTTTGGGGATCCTGGTTAGCATTTCGCCCGCTGGTCGTAGTTGACTTACCTTATATCTTTGACAAGAATCACAAGCGAATTAAGTTTCTCAACTAATATTGAAATAAGTTTATTTTCAAAATTAATATTAAGAGTCTTTTTAAAATGTTTGTTCAAAATCGAATCTATTTTTATTTAAGCCTGAAAATATTCTACAATTTTTTTTGACATCATTGAATTATTGAATATTTTTCAATAATTTTTGTATTGTATATATTTTATTGTTACAGTATTTTATATAAGTATTTAAGTATTTTATATTGTATTGTACAATTCCATTTGACTAATGTAGTATACATATACATAACTCCTCCTCAATTTAAAACAGATTATATATATATATAATCGTATTGTATATATATAAGCGTATAGATTTTTTTTTTTTTTTTTTTTTACAATACAATGTTTATATATGTAATAAAATTTAAATATAACAATTATTAACAATTACAATTATGAGCAATTACGAATTCCATAAATTAGGGTGGAATATATAATTATAATTAGTATAGAATAACTATATTCTATATTATATGTTTGGTATTTTGTGGTGGTCGTTTTATGTTTGAAAAGTGTACGTTTTCCAAAGGTATTGTTCTATAATATGGTTCGTCTTTATGTCTCAGTCTTTTATAATTTCGTACGGCTCCTACAGCTCTATTTTCTACATAATTTTCTCTATTTGTATTTCTTTTGTAACACATTTTGTTTTTTGAATTATTTATTCTGTTTTGTAATAATGTAGTAACATCTACTGCATCCTTAGCTTCTCTAGGTGTACATTTTATTGTAGAGTGGTAACGTTAGTTATAATTCCCTATTGTAATGAAAACTTTCATAATTATTGAAAGATCATTTTCTTCTATTCCTGAAATCTTCTCAATAATGGTTGAATGTAATCGTTCAATATCAAAATTTCCAGTATGAGAATTTGGTTTGGTTAAATGAACTTCTACATTTGCTTTATTTAAGAAATCTTTTAATTGTTCCGCTCTAAATTCATTATCCATTATTATTTTTTTGGGTTTTCCAAATTTTGCAAAATGATCTAGCATTATGGTTTTCTTTGTTTGCCAATTTTTGTCATCTATGACATATACTGCCGCAAATTTTGTTAATTTATCTATTATTGTTATAAATGCTTGTTTTTTTATGTAAAATATATCTAAATGTAAGATTTCATTTTTATTATGTGGTGTTTCTGTAAATTGGAATTTTGGTTTAATGGGATTTCGATCATATTTAATCTTCCGGCATTTTTCACAATTATTTATAATTAGATGAATATGTTCTTTTAATTTTGGATAATAAATTTTATTTTTCAGTGATTGATAGCATTCATTAATTCCACTATGTATTGATTGTTCAGTGTGATATAATGAAATTTGTTTGTGTAATTCTTCTTCATTTTGTATTTCTAATGCTCGTATTGTGCTTCTAACAAATCGTGTAGTACTATTTGAATAAAATGATATTAATAAAAGTTGAATTTTATGGTAATCTCTGTCGGATACGTCAGAAAAAATTCCTATATAACCAGGTTTTAAATGGTTTTGTAAAATTGTTTTTATATTACTTTCTTCGGTCAAAGGATTTATTTTTATTATTTTTCTGCTATGTATTATTTCAATTTCTGGTTCAGGGTTATATGTTAAAATTATTTGTATTCTATATTTATTAACTATTTCTTCTCTTATCTTAATCCATTCTCTTGTTTCTTCCTCCGCTGAGTGAATAGAATTGGTAATTTGTAAGTTTGATTCTTGTTCGTTGTCATTATTAATCTTGTCAGTATTTGTTAACCTACTTAAATAATCTGCAACTTTGTTTTCGTATCCTTTAAGATATTCTATTTCAAAATTAAATTCTTGTAATTTTAAGATCCATCTTTGAATTCTTTGGGAAAATTCTTTTCCTTTATATTTTTCATTTAAATATTTAATTGGCATGTGATCCGTAAGAATTTTAAATTTATTTCCATTCAAGTATGGTCTAAAGTAATTTATCGCATAAACGATGGCTAAAAACTCTTTATCGGTTGTGCTATAATTTCTTTCGTGTTTATTTAAGGTTCTAGATACATAACATATCGGATGACCTTGTTGAGATAGTATGGCTCCTATTGCGGAGCCAGCTCCTACGGTAAAGGGCTTATCATATTCGGGGTATTTTAATATTGGATGCGACGTTATTAAACTTTTTAAATTCTCAAAGGATTTTATATACTGCGGGTCATTGATATTAATTTTACTATCTTTTTGAAGATATTTTATCATTGGCATTGCTACTTTTGCATAATTGTTAATAAATTTTCTATAAAATCCAGTTACTCCTAGGAATCCTCTTAATTGTTTTTCTGTCTGAGGTAAATTTATTTCTTGAATAACTTTAATTTTATTTGGATTTGGTTTAATTCCATCTTTAGTTAGAATATGACCTAATTATTCTGTGTTGTTTTTCATGAAACTGCATTTATCTGATTGAATTTTTAATTTATGTTCTTGTAATTTAGAAAAAATTTTATTCAATGATATTTCATGTTCTTCAAGAGTAGTGGAAAAAATTAATATATCGTCAAGATAAACTACGCAAATTTTGTTTATATATTCTCTTAAAATATCATTCATAAGCCGTTGGAATGTAGCAGGAGCATTTTTTAAACCAAAGGGCATACGAATATATTCATATAAACCGGCTGGTGTAACAAAAGCGGTCTTTTCAATATCTTTTTTATCTACTAATATTTGGTGATAACCTTTTGCTAAATCTATAGTAGTAAAGTATTGAGCTTTTCCTAATTTGTCTAAAATACTTTCTATGTTTGGTAAGGGATATTTATCATCGATAGTGACTTGATTTAATTTTCTATAATCTACTACGATTCTGTATTTTTGGATTCCAGAATTGTCTATCTTTTTTGGTACTACTATAATTGGTGAACTATAGCGACTTTTACTTTTTTGGATTATACCTTGAGATTCCATTTCACTCATTTGTTTCCTAACTTCAGCTTCATGCTTTGGTGGATAGCGATATAATTTTGAATTAATAGGTAAATTAGTTGTAGTTTTGATTTCGTGGACAATTGTTTTTGTGTTGGTTAATTTATCTCCGTCTTTGTAAATAAGTTTATTAAATTTTTGTAATAATTTATTTATTATTTCTTTTTCTTTTATTTGAAGATGATTTAGTTGGTCATCTTTTATTTTTGTTTCTTTAATTGCATTATTTTCTAAAATTTTTGAAATAAAAGGAATTGTTGAATTATTATTTAGATAAATTTCTTCTTTTTCAAAGTTAATGGATTTTATGTTTTTTATACCCTACACCCGAAGGGATGAGGGTATATTCACTTTGTTCTTCCGTTTGTAACGCATTAAAGGAGGCGTGGCAGGTATAGAAAAGTATATATATTCTGGCTCAGAATCACCTCCTGATTCGATTTAGCCATGTCCGTCCGTCTGTCTGTCTGTCTGTCTGTCTGTCTGTCTGTCTGTCTGTCTGTCTGTCTGTCTGTCTGTCTGTAGAAATCACGATTACAGGAGAACGAATAGAGCTAACGCCATAAAATTTGGTACGAATATTCTTTGTCACCATAGGCTGTTTGGTATTGAAAATGGAGAAAATCGGTCCAGTGCCACGCCTACTTTTTATAGAAAGTATGAATTTTCCCGTGCTTTTAGCACAATTTCTCAGCTTGTAGAGCGAGTTTAAAGCTAAAATGTCATTCCTGAATCCATGGTCTCAAACTTAAAGACATTCCCAGAAATGGGCGTGGTCCGCCCACTGGCGACGAAAATCACGAATAGAGAAGAACGAATGGAGATATAGTCTTGAGATTTGGCACAAATATTCTCTTAAAAATATTCTAAAAAATAATAATAAAAGAAAAAGTTATCTCACAGAAAATGGGCGTGACACGCCCACTGGTATACCATACCATATAATGAGGTATTTGTTGAGAAAAGCGGTGCTGTAAATGAGTTAATATATCAAAAGTTACTATCTGTAAATTAAATGAAAGTGGGCGTCACCCGCCTACTTTTTATTGTAACTTCGACAGATACGGGTGTAGGGTATATAACCTTCGGCCAGGCCGAAGTTAACGCCTTTACTTGTTATTATAAAATCCATACCAATTAAAAAGTCATAGTTTTTTTCTATCTGCATTGCAAGCCATTTCATTCCTGCATTATCTGGATAATGAAATTCTAATGGACATTTTGTAGCTACAGTTTTATTTGGTTTCTGAATTTGTCTTTCTATTGTATTTATCAATGTTGTTTCATTTTTTATAATTTGATATTGTGTAGGACGAACTTTATTTGTGTTTAATAGACTTACTGTTGAGCCAGTATCTATTAAAGCTATGAATTCTTCGTTTTGTATCGTTATTTTTATAAAAATTTTATTTGAGTCCGAGGCTAATTTATAAAAAATGTGTTTTCTATAACATTCGTTTCTTGTAAGTTGTCTACTTCCATTGGTTCTTGTCTTTGAACCAGATTTTGAGATGTCTGTCTAGATCTACTATTGTTGTTATTTGGAAAATTGTGATTGTAGGAAAATTGTGTATTGTAAGGATTTTGTTGATAATAATTTCTTGAATCAAAGTATTGGTTTGGTGTAAAATGTTGTGAATATGGTTTATGTTGTTGTGACGATGTTCCAGGTAGTGTATTTTGAAAAATGTTTGATTTGTTTTCGTTTCTTGAAAAAACAAATTTGTTTTGTTGAAAATTTTGAAATTTCCTATAATTTTTATATTTTAAGTTTCCCTCGTCTTGGCCAATAAATTCGTTTATTATTTCTTTTATACTGCTTACTTTTAGTTGCGATATTAGATTAGAAATTTCAAACTGGTCCATCGATGGTCGATAATGTTGCTTTAGTATTTGTTCGCATTCCTCCCAAGTTGATGGTTGGCTCAGATTTAATATATTTTTTGCAGTTCCTTGTATTTTTAAATTTATTATGGCTTCTTGTATTTCATTCCGTTGTTCTTCTTCATAACTTAGTAAGGTTTGTCTTACTGTTTCGATGAATGATGGAAGTCTTCCTCTCTCTCCGAAAAATTCTGGAATGTGCTTAATTTGCTTGTCAATTTGGCTTCTCCAACTATTTGCATTATTTGTCATGGTTACAATGTTTGTCAATGCAACTAAACATTGCTCCATTTGGTTCATTCTTTCGTTTTCCATGTTTCTATTTTGATCGAATTGTTCTCCTCTGCTTTTCTTTTGCTTATTTTCATGCACTTTTTTTTTTTTTTTTTTTTTTTTTATTCTTTTCTTCTTTGTTTCTTTGTTTCTTCGCTGTTTTTTTGTTTATTTCCGTTCAGCTTCGTTTCCCAGAATTGTTTTCTTTTCGTTCTTGGTTTTGATTCGTTGTTTTGTTTTGGTTTTCGCCGACTGCGCCAATTAAGTTTCTCAACTAATATTGAAATAAGTTTATTTTCAAAATTAATATTAAGAGTCTTTTTAAAATGTTTGTTCAAAATCGAATCTATTTTTATTTAAGCCTGAAAATATTCTACAATTTTTTTTGACATCATTGAATTATTGAATATTTTTCAATAATTTTTGTATTGTATATATTTTATTGTTACAGTATTTTATATAAGTATTTAAGTATTTTATATTGTATTGTACAATTCCATTTGACTAATATAATATACATATACATAACTAGCGCGTACGTACTGGCTGATGTCGCTAAACATCCCCGGCCAATAGTATCGTGAGATGATTCGTTGGGTGGTTTTCCTTATGCCTAGGTGACCTGCAGTCGGGGTGTCATGATTTTCCTCTAGAACTCGTTTTCTTAGTGGGGTTGCCACACAAAGTTTCCATGGCGTTGCCTCTTCGTCGTGTAGACTATGTGGAATGTGTCGGTATAGTTGGTCTTCAACTATAGTATAGTCCGGAAATTTGGTAGGATTTTGCTGTATTTCTTTTTTCCTAATGTTTAACCATCGGCACTCTGGGATTTCTTCTGCTATCTGTATTCGTTGTAGAATTTCTCGCGGTTGTCTTGATAAAGCTTCTGCTTTTCTTTGCGATATTGTATAGTGAACTGGTACTGCTGGAGTTCCAAGGCCCATCTTGCTAGTCTTCCGGTTGGGATTTCAATGGAATTTAGCCATTTGAGTGAAAGATGGTCAGTGATGACTATAAACTTATATCCTTTGAGGTAGGGTCTCATTTTTCTTATTCCCCAGATTATGGCAAGGCATTCTTTCTCTGTTGAAGAGTAATTTTTTTCCGCTCCGTTGAGATGTCGGCATGCATAAGCGATCACTTTTTCACTGTTGTCGATGTTTTGTGCGAGTACCTCTCCCAACCCGTATTCACTGGCGTCGGTTTGTAGGGTAAAGATTTTTTTAAAGTCTGGACATGTCAGGATAGGGGCCTCCGTTAATTTGGTTTTAAGATTTTCAAGGGCTTTTTGTTGGCTATCAGTCCACTTAAAGTGTTTACCCTTTTTTAGAAGTGAAGTCAAAGGTTGTGAGATGGTAGCGAAGTCGGGTACAAAGCGTCGACACCAAGACGTGATTCCTAGAAATCGACGTACTTCGCGTACTGTTTGTGGTGGTTTTAATTCTTGTATAGCGGCTATTTTTTTTGGGTCTATATGTATGTCCTTTTCGCTAACCACGTGACCAAGATATTTGACTTTTGTTTGATAAAAAGAACATTTTTATTAATTTAAAAATGGGGTTTATTATTAAGTTTGCTGCTCGCAGACGTCGGAAAACTTCTTTGAGATTTTCCATGTGGTTTTCTAGGGAAGACCTGTCACTATAATGTCGTCTAGGTAAGCAAACGCAAGAGTTCTAATTTTAGACCTATGACTCGGTCTAACGCTCGTTGAAAAGTGGCTGGGGTAGAATGTAAGCCGAAGGGCATTACTCGCCATTGGAATAATCCTCTTCCTGGAACACTAAAAGCTGTGTACTTTCTACTATTGGCAGCCATAGGAATTTGCCAATAACCGTCTTTTAAATCTATACTACTGAAGTATTTCGCGTTTCGTAGTTTGTCAAGAATGTGGGTTATACGTGGTAGCGGGTAAGCGTCGGGTATGGAGTTTTTGTTTAATTGTCTATAGTCAATGCACAATCGCCAGGCACTTGTTTTTTTCTTCACCAGAACAGTGGGTGCACTGAATGGGCTATGTGATGGTTCGATGTAGCCTTTGTCGGGGATTTGTTGGGATTTCGGGGAATATACCTTTGCTTTATGGGCCGTTCATCTACCATGACTATGTTGTGTTCGGTGATATTTGTGGTACCTGCTTGTGTGCTAAACTGTTAGAGTTCGTTACTTAAAAAGTTATTAATATTATTTGGTAGAATGGTACTTACTTATTTCAAAAGGGATACCTCCACAGTTAAAGGAGGCTTTTGCTTCCATAAGAATATCCAAACCTATAATCACGTCGTCTGGAGTTGTTTCGTAATCATTACGAAAGTGGTTATGCACTGATTATTCAATATTGGGAGGTAGTTACTCCTGGATTACAGCCTGTGTAAAAAACTAATTACTTTTAACATAGGCATGTCATAGGAGATAATGAGCCTCGCTTACTTCGAGTACTTTCTGTAAGCGTTTGTAATCTACAGAGTAAGTGGTTACAAATGTCATTACGTAATAATGAGTACTGCTTATTTCAGACCGCATTATAAGTACTAATGTAACCATTTATTCTGCATTGGAATGCATAATTAGTTATAATCCACACAATGAAACTCTAAAAAATTACGTATTTAAAATTTATTGATTATATAGTTACATTTTAATGATTTAATTTAAAATTAAATTAAATTACGTATTATTAATAATTTAATTTAATTTTTAACTGCTTTATATACTTTAATTATACGAAATTAAAAATTATATGTAAATATAAAAATACGAAAAGTCATTTTTAATAAAGATTCAGTGGTGTACCTATCGATGATAGTATGGCAATAGCCAGGAGCAGAATTTGAGCGGCCAGCACTTGAGAAACGTTAAAGACTGGAACCACCACGCTGTGATGCTCTTACCGAGACTTCCTTTAAAAATGGGTTTTAATTTTCAGAGGGTAGTTGAATTGTACATCTTTACCCATGGATGCACCTACCTAATAGAAAGAGTTTTTCATATTAAAAAATAAAAAAATTTTGTTTTATCAAAAAATGTTTCTTGCTTGACCTACCTTGAGCTGAGGCAATGTAATGCGCTTCTTGGAATGACCAGATATCCCTTATATAAAATACACTTTAAAAAACTTTGAAATACGGATGTCTCCTCTTTATTATTAATTTTTCCGCTACCTTCAAATATAATCTTGCTATTATTATATTTTTTTAATTTAAATTTTCTTTGAAACTGAAAAAAACGACACATGCTACTTCTACGGCTTTTTAGAACGAGTAAAATCTTACTTACTGTCTTCATTATTTGATAAGCGAGTAAGATGCTGTAGATTACTAACCTCATTATTTTGACTTGAAATTGTAAGCGAGGCATTTCAAACAACTGCCTTCTAGCTTATTTCAGGTTTAAAGATAATGGGTTCTACAATAATCAACAATGATATTATGCGTAACGACCTTTCATTATATTGTAAGTAGTTACAGAGCTACCTACGCCGTAAGTGATCTTAAATTCTTTACTGGGTGTATGCTAGTGTTGATGTAGTAGAGTAAGGAGATTGTGGAGCCGTTAGCTGGTGTCCCTCTCATTGGTGGGTCGAGTCGTTGTTTCTTCTCTTTTAAAAGTTGTGAAAATTGATTGTTGATGAAGCTCGTGGAGGCCCCGGTGTCGATGGTTGCTTTCTTGCTTATTCCCCCGATGGTGATGTCGGCTGTTAATTGGGGAACACTGTTTCTTCTGATGGACGAGTTATGCAGGGATGATGTTATGGGGAAATCGCTTATCCTCGCTCTGGTCGATTTCCGACGTCGTTTCCCGAATTTTGTTTGCAGCAATGAATAGTTCGTATATTTGGACGCCCGCATTTCCAGCAGAACAATTTCTGAGGCTTTTTACATGCCGTAGCATAGTGTCCATGTTCACCACATCTTCGGCATGCTGTTTGTGGATCGCTGGCGTGGTTGTTGTCATTTCTGGGTATTGGTTGAGTATTGACAGCGTTCCTGACCATGTGGTTTTGCTCTCTTCTGGGGTTTTGAAATTGGTTGCAGTGTTGTTCTCTGGATTTTATGGCTTCAAAATCTTCTGCATCTCTATTAGTTCTGAGTGGAAAAATGTTTTCGTCGGATGTGTAGTTGGTATTCGTTTGTAAAAATCCTTTCCAGTTTATGACGCTCGGTGTAATTAGTGTGTCTCATAAGGTTTTGTAGTACTAGCACGTACGTCTTGAAGGGCTCCTGTTGTTGTTGTTGCCTGTTACGGATTTCGTCTTCCAAGTGTCTCCAGTATCGAGAGGGAAGGAAGAAGATCAAGAAGTCCCAATGCTTGTTGTTGTTTTAATACCAGATGAGAGCGTTGTCTTGTAGTAGTTCTGGCATTGTGGAGTGTAGTTGGTTCAGGTTGATGTTGTATGCTTCGGCGAGCTCGGTGACTCGTTCAATAAAGATTATGGATCTTTTTTTCCATTGTATTTTACTGACCACTTCCGTACCGTTTCGATTACTGTAGTAGGAATCTACAGTAATCTGCCCTTGGTGGCTAGTGTGGAAGTTTCTGTGAGTCTGAGCGTTTTTGAATGGTGTGTGCTTCTTGATGTGTTTGTGAGAGTGTTCTTGGTGTTCTAGGTGACTGCATGTGTGTCTGCGAATGTTATGGTTGCTGCTCGTGGTGATTGCGTGTATTGGAATAAATGGTTGTATGGATGTTGCTGTCGTATGCGTGCTGTGCGTGTTTGTGTATTCGTCGGCTGTAGCTAGGTTGCGCCAAGTATGCCTCATTTTGCTGCACTGCCGGTGATACCTGGGGTCACCAGTCCTCGAGTACATGGGCTCACTGGTAGTAACTTTGGTTACGAAGTCTGACCAGAGGCTTTCCGGTACCACGGGTGCCGAGGAGAACTGGAGTTGGTCTCAACGCTCCACCTTGGCATTATAGACCTTTGGGTTTTTGTTGGGGGTACGATTGGGTTTTGCCTTGAACCTTGGGTGCCGCTCCCCGATTGAGCGGAAGAGGTTGGGATTGGCCTCGCTCCCTGCAGTAAGGAATTTCGCGACCAAGTGCGCGAACTTCAGACTGCCTCCATCACGTGTAAAAGGGGCTGTCCCTACTAGGCCCTGCTTACACGTTTGTTCCAATCTCCTATCGTACTTTTTTCGTAACAGCAACCAGTCCGGAGCTATAAAGGAGCTCAACTGGTAGTAGTTTTAACTACGAGGTCTGACCAGAGGCTTCTTTTCTGGTACCACGGGATGTCAGTAGCCCCCGGATTATATCCGAGCTGACATGAGGTAGGCCCCCTTGTGGTAGTGTCGTGGTGGCTCTGGTTAAAACCCAAACGTACGCGGGGAGAGCCTGGCTCGATGTGGAGTTGCTCGATGTGGAGTTGCTCGATGATGGAGTTGGAGTTGCACCGGGTGCCGTGACCCATAAAACGGCAGAGGTATTAGATAGGCCTCGACCCTCAACCAAAGAGCAAGTCATGCCCTTTATGTATGACTTCAAATTGGCACCTGTTGGTTGAATGGATGGGGGATGGATGTACGCAGTGCATATGTTCTGCATGTGCACTCTGTATATTTTGATTCCCATTTGTTTTACTGATTGGGGCGGTGGTCGGCGCTTAATCCGACTCCAGTGTGATGGCACACCGTTGGTTTAAGCCTTTTTAAGGCAGGCACCCACGTAAAGCACCAGAGACATCTGTAGTAGGAGGAGCGTTGTTTGTTGTTGGAAACTCTTCTTGTGGTTAATCTGCGAAATTCTGTGGTTTTTTTGTTGTTCCTGTCTGCCTTCCACTGTTAATTAGAGGCATTTTTATCGCGGTGTTGAGGTCAAGTGACTGTGGTCCGGTTGCGCCAGGTGAGACTGCTCTGCGATGTTTATTTTCAAGTTCCGTGAGTCTGGCCTCCTGCTCTTCTGTGTATAATTTATTGTTTACAAAGTTTCCTAGTTGTTTTCTTAGCTCGTCGACTGTTCCTTCTGTGGCAAGCTCAAATTCCTCCATGTACTGCAGCAATTCGTCCTTCTTTAGGAAATAGATCCAGTTGGTAGTAAGCATGGTGTCTTGGTTGTCTTGATTTTTTTTTTTTTCCTTTTGGTTGCTATCTTGGGCTCCGATGTGCTCCGGTTGATGGCTCGTCGAGAAGTGACCCCGGCTGCTGGCTGAGTTTACTTTAAATATTTTTTACAATGTACTCGTGTGACGTCTGGCTCGAAATTCCTCTAGTTTTGGCGATGGCTGTGAAGATCTGGTAGATTCTGTCGGCTTGATGGCTTGTGAGTTGAACTTCTTTGTCTAGCTGAGGCTTGTTATAAAATATTTTCATTTGAAAAAAAAATAAAACAAGAGAAAGAGAAGATTAATTATGTATATGTACAACAATGATATGTAAAACAATGAGCGACAATGGTGTACTCTGCGGGTTTTTTTTTTGTCTCGGGAACCGGCTGTTCCTTAAAATAGTAGAAAGGGAAAGAAAGAAGTGGTGGGGAACAAGAGGTGAAAAACGATAAAATATCCGCATGTGTTTTAGTAAAATTATCGCTTCCTGCTCGGGCGCCATTGTAACGACGTTCTCGCTAGCCGAGGTGAAACTCGCCAGATGTCCAAAGCTCCTGTCGTCACAAACAATTTATTTGTTGTGGGACCGATATTTTCCTTAAAAAAGAGAGACGGGAATGATAATAATTTCTTCTTTGTTGTTTTATTATTATTTTATTCATGACCAGCGCTATTCTTACAATCGTATGTTTTCTTAACTTATATATATAATTGTCCTTCTCTGGCTACTTGGACTCTATTGAGTTTTTCGTCAGCTGATGGTTTTTCGTCAGTTTTCATTGTCCTCCCGACTGGACAGAGGTGAAATAATGGGCCTGCCGCTGGTGGCTCTCCCGCTCTGAAAGTTTTACCTTGCCCGAGGTACACCCTGAAGACTCACGCATCTTGCTGTGGAAAGGTCGGCTACTCTTTTGTAGAAGGGTCTCGTTGCTGTCTCTCAGTTTTATGGACTGTGGACTCCCTGGTTTGAAGAAGTCGGGGAGCGGAAGTGATGGCAAGAAAAGATGGATGTCTTGTTAATCTAACAATACCATGTTTGTCTTCGTCGGAACGATCGAAGCAAACTTTGGTCACCCCATTACCCCAAGAATCAGCTTGCAACTCACCGTCGGAACGATCGGGAGGCTGGTTCTTGATGGTGTGAACATGGTGTGGATACCCTCGTCGGACACGACCGAGAATATTCACCCACTCTGGGTCGCCTGGCTAGCCTCAAGAAATGGAGATTTAATTATATTAATAACAAATATCGGGGAGACGGTGGTGAGAAAGAGAAAAGAAATGTACGAATAAATGTATGTCCTGTAAGTAATACAAGGTTTGTCTCCGTTGAACGATCGAAGCAAACTCTCGTTATCCTTCACTCCAAGAATCAGCGTGCAACTCACCGTCGGAACGAGCGGGAGGCTGGTTCTTGTGTAAACATGGTGTGGATACCCTCGTCGGACACGACCGAGAATATCCACCGACTCTGGGTTGCCTGGCTGAGCCTAAAGATATGGTGACTTAATTAATAACAAATATCGGCGAGACGGTGGTGAGAAAGAGAAAACAAATGGATAAATAAATATGGGTTGGTAACGAAATCCCGAAAGACAAAATCCCGAACGACAAAATCCCGAACGACAAAATCCCGAACGACAAAATCCCGAAATGACAAAATCCCGAAACGACAAAATTCCGAAATAACAAAATCCCGAAATTACAAAACTAGTTTTTCGGTATTCTCCATCTTCTTGAATATTTTAAAACCACTAGCAAACAATTCCAAGAAAGTAATAAAAAATTACTCTTATTTTACTTCCCTAAAATTATTATTAAAAAATAAAAAAAAACATTATTAAAAAAATTTTAGCAGAGCCCTCTCGGAGGCTCTGAGGTGAGGTGATGTGAGGTTTTTTGCATACAGGTTTTTCTGCGTATTTGCAGCCTTCGGCTGCAGCAGGGATCATAACCCTCAATCAGCAAAATCCTCGCGGTCATGTGAATTTTTTTGCATACAAGTTTTTTCGCATATTGGCGGCCTTCAGCCGCGGCAGGGATCATAACCCTCAATCAGCAGAATCCTCACGGTCATGTGAAGTTTTTTGCATTCAGGTGTTTTCGCGTATTGGCGGCCTTCGGCCGCGGCAGGGATCATAACCCTCAATCAGCAGAATCCTCACGGTCATGTGAAGTTTTTGCATACAGGTTTTTCCGCGTATTGGCGGCCTTCGGCCGCGGCAGGGATCATAACCCTCAATCAGTTGAATCCTCACGGTCATGTGAAGTTTTTTGCATATTGTAGATTATAACCTTCAGACAACAAAATTCTCTCTGTATTACAACTTTGCTTTTCTGCCATTGTAAAGAAAGGCAAGTAGGCGCGTACTTCGCTTCGGAAAAAATTTTGACTTAAATGTCATTTCTTCATTAATTTAAATTTTATTTCGTGATTTTCGGGATTTCTCATTTCGGTATTAAAAATTTTTCGGGATTTTGTCGTTTCGGGATTTTGTCGCATCGGGATTTTGTCGTTTCGGGATTTTAAAATTTTTCGGGATTTTGTCGTTTCGGGATTTTGTAATTCGGGATTTTGACTGTCTTCCATAAATATAGGTATGTCCTGGCAGTAATACAAGGTTTGTCGCCGTCGGAACGATCAGAGCAAACTCTCGTTACCCCTTCACCCCAAAAATCAGCTTGCAACTCACCGTCGGAACGATCGGAAGGCTGGTTCTTGATGGTGTAAACATGGTGTGGATACCCTCATTGGACACGACCGAGAATATCCACCCACTCTGAGTTGCCTGGCTAAGCCTAAAGATATGGTGATTTAATTAATAACAAATATCGGGGAGACGGTGGTGAGAAAAAGAAAACAAATGAATAAATAAATATAGGTATGTCCTGTAAGTAATACAAGGTTTGTTTTCGTCGGAACGATCGGAGCAAACTCTCGTTACCCCTTCACCCCAAAAATCAGCTTGCAACTCACCGTCGGAACGATCGGTTCTGGCTGGTTCTTGGTTACTATACGAGACTTAGAATAAAATATTTAAAAAGAATAGAGTATATCAGAAGCAAAGGAAACAACTTATTTTGATGGCCGTATCCTCACGACTGACTGTGTTCAGCCGGCCATGCAGGGTGTGCTTGTTTTTATTAGTTTGTTTACGTTTGGGGTCTCGTTTTGTCTGGTCAGCTGTTGGGGTCTGGTTTTGTTCTTGTCAGCTGTTTGGGGTGATTTACACAGTGTGGCTTCGCCTACTATCTGGCACCTGGTTTACATAGTGTGGCTTCGCCTAAGTTTTACTATGTAGGTAAAATTAAATGAAATGATATTTTTAAATTATACTATACATTATAAGTCCTTCATTAATTTTTAATGTTAAAGAAAAATTGGTAATATAAGAAAACATAAATTCAAAATTCAGTATGTAAGGATATTTTTTTGTTTCAAAAGAAAAATGTTTTTACAATTTTGTCAAAGTAGCTTTGGAGTGTGTCACCCATGATTCGCCTAATGTCAGACCGCGAAGATCGTTTGGAGAACGAGTATATGTATATGACAGAGGCTACTGTCATCAGCAAACGAATAGACGGGATTATGAGTCACTGACAGAAGGTCGTTGATAGAAACCAGAAAGAGTGTAGGGGACAGGACGGAACCCTGCGGAACTCCAGAATTAATGGAGTACTAATCGGAAGCAAAGCCGTCTATCACAACACGGATAGTCAACAAGTCAAAATCTCCAAACCAAAATCTCCATGACAAAATCTCCAAACCCAAAATCTCCAAAGACAAAATCTCCAAGACAAAATCTCTAAAGACGAAATCTCCAACCAAAAAACAATAATACTCGTAATAATTAAGTGCTAGAAATTTATAAAAGTTATAAAAAGCTCCTTAAGCCTAGAATCCTCGGGGTAATGTATTCTTTTTGCATTCATGGCCTTCCTGCGTGACGGTCTTCGGCCGAGGCAGGGATTATAACCCTTAATCAACAGAATCCTCTCGGAAATGTAGTCTTTTTGCATTCAGGGCCTTCCTGCGTGACGGCATTCGGCCGTGGCAAGGATTTTCAATCCGAGTAATCAACAGAATCCTCGCCGTGTTCTAAAGTCTTTTTGCATTCAGGGCTTTCCTACTTGCCGGCCTTCGGCCGAAGCAAGGATTATAACCCTTAATCAACAGAATCCTCTCGGAAATGTAAAGCCTTTTTGCATTCAGGGCCTTCCTGCGTGACGGTTTTCGGCCGAGGCAAGGATTATAACCCATAATCAACAGAATCCTCTCGGAAATGTAAAGTCTTTTTGCATTCAGGGCTTTCCTGCGTGACGGCCTTCGGCCGGGGCAAGGATTATAACCCTTAATCAACAGAATCCTCTCGGAAATGTAAAGACTTTTTGCATTCAGGGTCTTCCTGTGTAAGGAAAGGAACCGAGCAGTGATTATGCATAAGAACCAGTAATTATGAATAATTACCGGATTAATCAAATCCACCGTAACATACAGAAATACCCGTATAAAAAAAAAATTTTTGAAATTTTTTTAGTTTGGAGATTTTGGTTTTGGAGATTTTGTCCCTGGAGATTTTGTACTTTGAGTTTTTGTACCATGGAGATTTTGTATATGGTGGAGATTTTGTCTTTGGAGATTTCGGGTCCCTCCCCGTCCGCTAAGAAACCTAGAGATACATCGAGTGAAGGTATTACCGACTGCATCAAATTTGGAAACAAGTGCTTTATGCCACACTCGATCAAATGCTTTCGAGATATCCAGAGCAACAACTTTACTCTCACCAAAATGGTGGATGGTGGACTATTGCTCCATCGTTCGGTGAGAAACGCCATCAGATCGCCAGTTGAACGATGAGCACGAAAACCGTATTGGCAATCACTGAGCAATTCATTGCGCTCTAGATACCTCTAGAAGTTAAAATTAACAACGCTCTCCATGACTTTGGAAAGCGTAGAGCAGATTGCTATGGGCCGGTAATTTGCAGGGTTCGTAGCCTCGCCTTTTTTTGGGGATTGGGTGCACATTGGCAATCTTCCAGGAGTGCGAAAAAACTCCAGTGGTGTAAGACAAATTGAAGAGTGCGCAACGGGCGAGCCAGCGTTGAGGAGAAATTCATCAACACGTGGGCTGAAATGCCATCCGGTCCCGATGATCTGTTTACATTAAGTCCTGCAAGCACTCTTTTAACTGCTCGCGTTCGAAAGTGTATCTTAGGCATAGCACAAGATACTCTCTCGACTACGGGAAGTGGTTGACTACTTTGAGGAAGAAAGCAGTTTTCAGCAAACATTTTAGCTGGTATATTTGCCTTGTCAACCGAGTGAGTGAAGATCTGGTCAATCATGATGAGAGTTGGAATAGACGCGATGTCTAATTCTTCACTCTCCCCACGAACGACCAGAAGCTCTTGCTAATGGTAGCATTCGAGAACTCTACTCCTAAGGCGCTGTTCCTAGAGAAATTTTTCGCGCCTTAGAATGGCAATGCACCTGTTTCTAGCCTGTTTGCGAAGCAGTTCAGTTTCAGCAGTTTTGTGTGACTGCCAATTCTTGAACGCTACCTTTTTGGACCTGACTGCCTGCCTGCAAGTCGCATTAAACCAATAACGGTTTTTAGGCTTAATTGGAATATTATTACTGGGGGTGAAAGACGAATTTCGCTGCGGCATGTATGTATGTTTCTATCACTGAAACACAATTGCCAATTTAAATGCTTGAAAAATAGATACAGATCATCCCAATTTGCCCTCTCATAAAGCCACACTGTCCGCTTCGGAGCTACTGGAGAAGCAGATTAAAGACTAGAGTATGAGAAGGTAGCAGAAATTGTAGCGTGGTCCGGGCTTCTATATATGAAGCAGAAGTGCAGGATGTGCGACTGGATTTTTAATTTAACCCACAAGGAGCTAAATTCGGCATCCGGCGTGCTCAAGTGTTGCTGACACTGGTACGCAACATCACTGCCGATGTAAATGGCGAGGCCTCTGTGAAGGGAAAACAATGGCAGTAGGTGATACCCAGGCATCCGAAAGTCCAGTGGATCTGCACCCTCACCCACCTGGGTCTCACCTAGGGCCATTATATGAGGATGATGTGAACAATGGCACCATTATATGTGGATGATGAAAACAATGGCAGTAGGTGATACCCAGGCATCCGAAAGTCCAGTGGATCTGCACCCTCACCCACCTGGGTCTCACCTAGGGCCATTATATGAGGATGATGTGTACACAAATACGCATAGACCGCAAAGTAATTCGCTCTCAAGTTACGTATGTATATTTGGAATCTATGCGAAATTTCGTCATTACCGCCCACTGTAAAACAAGTGTAACCGCACAAGCGGCTAAGTGTGCACTGCAAGACAAGAGAATCACGACAAATTGAGTGTTATGCTTTTAACTTGCTATGCTTCGGCCCACTGTGCACACACAACCGCCTGTGCAGCTAACGGGAGTAGTTTAAGAGTAAGGAACGGTGAGGAGAAGAAGAGGAGGGAGAAGAGAATAGACCGGTCAAATGCGAGGCATACCTGCAGAGAGCATAGAGAAGCCCCTCACCTGGTCGCCTGCAGTTGATTGATGTTTTCTTCTTTGTGTTAAATTTATGTTCTATTTAGTTGAGTTTCGCGATTATTTTAATTAGAGTTATTAATTTTTTGGCCGTTTTTAAAGAATTATGCTTATTGTATTGTATTATTGTGTGTTGTTGAGACAATTAGTTGCTGATTGTTGTTAATTTGTGGATAAATATTGTTTTGCACTTTAATTTTTGTTCTTTGTTTTTCCGTCGGTCTAGCTCAAACCACGTCCCGATCACTACTTGAAATCGCAGTAGAAAATTGCGTTGCAAAAGACATGAACTCTATAGAAAAAAGGGGTTAGGTTCCAAGTATAAAAAACTGCATTGAAATTAATAAAATGAAACTTTAATAAGTTAATATTCAAGATTTTATTAGAAATCTTTCAATAAAATTATAATAAATTATTAAAAAAAAAAACAAAATAATTCACATTTATAAAAATTAAGAACTAAATAAAAATTCAAATTTATAAAAATTAAAATATATAAAAAATAATATGCATCAACATGCAACATGCATATCATGTATTAATGCAAATTCTTCGTCATCACTGCTAAGCGGATTATGCCGCGAACGTTTTGCTGGTGCTATATCCGAATCTGAACTATTGGAAGAGATAGGTTCGTAAGTGAACAAGTCTATTTCATTAAAAAATTGAGTTAATTTTTTACTTGCAAATTTATACAAAACAACCAATATAAAATTTTAAACATTTTCCTTTTTAAAAAAAGGAAATTTTTTTTACGCGTTGTAGGAAAAAAATCGCGTTGTAGGAAAAATTGCCTCAATTTATGAATCGCGTTGCAATTTTTTATTCCAACACACACCAAGCGAAACAGAAGTTAACAAAACAACACATTTTGTTTTCTTGTCTTCTTTGGTGTGCGTTGAGATAAAACAAAATTGATTACAAGATAATGTAAAAACCAAAGCAAGCGAAGTTGCGTTTCTCTTTTGTGCATTTGCGTTTCTCTTTTGTGCTTTTCGTACTTTATCGTGAATTTGACAGTAAATTCATTGCGAATACCAACAAAACTACGAAAAGCACAAAATAAAGCACTAGTATATAGTATATACTATTATCTACTACATGTAAATACTACATATACTACTATATACTACAGAGTATATACTATGTATACATTTATAAATATAGTTTCTCATTTAGTAATTAACTATTAAATGTGTAACTATATGTGTTACTAAATGTGTAACTAATAGTTATACATTAATATACATTTATATATTTACATACATAAATGTAAATATATAAATGTATATTAATGTATAACTATTAAATGTATAATAAAGAAAAGAGAACAAACTTACTCTGATAATTCTTTTCGTTAGCTGTGGCAATATAGAAATTGGCATGCTCTTTATCTTAATAATTGTACACATATTGGGCTTCTTGCCTCAATTAAATATAGTAATTTTTCCGCATCAACGTCCATCATAAGCAAAAATCGTACATACAACAATTCCCAACAAAAAGGACTGTATCAAAATTTTGTTTTCGTAAAACAACTGGTCAGCTATCGACAACGAGACATGCTTTCCTGTTTTGTCTGTTCTGTTCTGTCTGTTTTGTTCTGCTTTGATTCATGCGGTGTGGGTTACACCATTAGAACGTACGCTATTATAGACAACGGCGCTGGTTTGTAACAAAATTGTTGCGTTCGGTGTGGGTTTGCTGTATTCAAAGCCATGCATTATCGACAACCACTCGTCAGACAAAATAAAACAAGAACATTTGTTTTGTTTCGCCTTCTTCGGTGTGTGCCGCCTCATAAGAAACAATGACCTCTTGTTTTATCAGACAGAATAAAACGTTTTGTCTGATCCGGTGTGGGTTCAGCCTTAAGAGACGAACATCAATTAATTCTTGTCTTAATTGGAACAATTTCTTTTGCCATATATCCTTTTTTTTGTTTTTATTAATTTTAACTGTTAAAAGCTAAAATGTTGAAGGTTATTTTGAACATGATATAAGTGTCATCTGGAGTGTTAAAATTTTCAACGTTCAACACGCCACTCCAAATGATCAAAATTTATATTGTAACGACAAATTTTGTATAAAATTGGCCGTACATATATTTTTATACATATAATCGTTATATACAAGTAAATCTCACCAAGGGATAAGGGAACACCACTTTGAAAAAACCTGTCCACATAGCAACCAAACCCGTTCATCAGGTACTCGACGCATTCTACCGTCTTGCTTAGGTGCGAGCAAGACAGCAAGAGCCACTGACGAATATAAAAAGGCCGACATCTCATGCGATCGACACTGGGGTTTGGACCAGCACTGGGAAGACATCAAGGAGTACCTCTGCCAGCATCGAAGTCAATACCGAAGTCAACGCCACAGTCAACGACGAAGTCAGCATCTACGCCAACATCGAAGTCAGCATCTACGCCAGGATCGAGGTCAACGTCGAAGCCAACGCCTCCGTCGACGTCGCAGCTTGAGCCTCAGCCAACGTCAACGTCGATCTGAGGTAAGTGATCATCGTCGGACTGTGGGTTTTTACCCCGTGACCAACGCCAGGATCATCGTTAGACTGTGGGTTTTTACCCCGCGACCAACGCCAGGATCATCGTCGGACTGTGGGTTTTTACCCCGCGACCAACGCCAGGATCATTGTCGGACTGTGGGTTTTTACCCCGCGACCAACGCCAGGATCATCGTCGGACTGTGGGTTTTTACCCCGCGACCAACGCCAGGATCATCGTCGGACCGTGGGTTTTTACCCCGCGACCAACGCCAGGATCATCGTCGGACTGTGGGTTTTTACCCCGCGACCAACGCCAGGATCATCGTCGGACTGTGGGTTTTTACCCCGCGACCAACGCCAGGATCATCGTCGGACTGTGGGTTTTTACCCCGCGACCAATGCCAGGATCATCGTCGGACTGTGGGTTTTTACCCCGCGACCAACGCCAGGATCATCGTCGGACTGTGGGTTTTTACCCCGCGACCAACGCCAGGATCATCGTCGGACTGTGGGTTTTTACCCCGCGACCAACGCTAGGACATAATATACAAACATCTTAATTTAAATTTAATTAAATTGTATTAGAAACTAAGGATTTGGAGTAAATAAAGTGTTTGATAGAAAAAGTGTGCTTGTTCATCAAAAATAAATAACTGAACGAACCTTGGACTGGGCTGAGTTATACCCCAGCAGAAAGCTTCGTTACAGTGGCGCCCGAGCAGGGACACAGTACACTCAACGTCATTTATATATACCAAGATCTATAAGGAACAACTGAATCCAGTCAAACACAATGGGAAAGAAGACGTGGATTTATACCTTACGTAAGGAAGAACTTATCGCCTATGCCCGGGAATTCGAACTTGATGAAACATGAAGCGTAGATGAGCTCAGGAAGAGATTTGCGGCCTTTGTTTCAGACTCCGAATTGGAGCCAACAATAGCGGCACGACTAGAGGAAATCGAAACACAACATCTAGCAGCACGAAGCTTGTCACCACTTCCACGGGTGGGAACAGAAACTGAGACAAAGCTCCCTCGATCTGCACCACAAACAGGGGTATCTAACGAAAGGACACAAGATCCACTGTCGTTGCAATTGCCAATAACTCTAGTAAGATCCGAGCCCCGAATTGCCGACGTGAAGAAAAATGTCATACAACCACCAGGACCCGAGCCACCAACTGACAGCGTAAAGAATAGTGCCATACGCCCATCAGAGCCCCAATTTGATCATGTCAATATCATCGACAAAGTACGGAAATGGAATGTAAAGTACGATGGCGGACGAGAGCCTTTGGAATTCATAGAACGAGTGGAAGAGCTCGCTAGTGTCTACGAAATAAGCATGGATTATCTGCCACCAATGATGCCAGAGTTACTCCGAAATCGAGCATTAATCTGGCTGCGGAACAATCCCCGCGAATGGACCAGTTGGATTGACTACAAGGATTGTTTTTTGAGATTCTTCCTTCCTGCTCGATACTTTTAACAAATAGAAGATCAGGTCCGGGCTCGTATGCAGAAACCAAGAGAAAAATACAAGGACTACGTCTTGGAAATTTGCAACTTAATGCGACACACCAACTTTACGGAACAACAGAAACTAGAACGGGTATTTAGAAATTCTCGACAGGAGTACCAGCTCTACGTCAAACGCAAGGATTTTACGAATCTCGATGAGCTAATCGATCTCGCGGAGGACCTAGAGAGCATACAGGAAAAACAAGAGGATGTGACAAGATATCGGCCCCCCAGAGTAAGGGAGGAACAACATCGTGAACTAACCCATTACATTAACCCAGCTACTGCTTGTCGACAATGTGGGCAGGATGGTCACTGGAGACACAGTTGTCAAAATTCTCCAATGTTATTTTGCTGGTCCTGTGGTAGACAAGGAATTAGGACCATTGAATGCTGTCGTCGGGAACAAACTCAGTACCAGGGAAACGAGGAAGGCCCCCGCCAGTCTCGGGAAGAGGCGGAATCAGGGCCGGCGAGACTGCAAGGCCACTAGAGATCTTGCATTACCATAAGGGCCACCTCTTCGCTCACGTCGAAATCGCGGGACGTCCGCTGGAAGCAATCATAGACACAGGCGCAACACGCAGCTTCGCCAGTCAAAGGCTTGCCAGTTGGATCGTAGAAGCGGAGAGACAGGTAGAACCACCTATAAATGTACGCATGGCCGATGGAACGCGGAGGTTGGTATCCCAGTCATTTACAGCCAACATTCTTTTGGGGTCCGACATCACAGAAACCACCCTTCTCATTCTCCCGGGAGTCTTGGACGATTTAGTACTAGGAATGGACTTCTTGTTGAAGGCGGGCGCTGGCTTTACTTGTGGGGGACAGACCATAAGGCTTTGCGAAGAGTTAACTACGCCAACCGTCGAGGAAACCACTACATGTACCATGGTATCCGAAGAGCGGGTTCTCATAGACGAGAAGGAGTATATTAACCTATTTTTTAAGAAAAAACTCAACGCCTTCGAGGAACTCGAGGGACCCACGAATATAACTACACACCGAATAAACATGATTGATGAGAGCCCTATTAAACAGCGCTATATCCCAAGAAACCCAGCCAAGCAGAAAATAATCCACCAGGAGGTGGACGAGTTACCAAATAAAAGTTGCATAGAACCCTCACATAGCGCATTCAGCGCTCCAATCGTGTTAGAGAAAAAAAAGAGAGGAACTTGTCTAAGACTAAGAACCATCGAAGAAACCAAAGTACCACGAACATGCCCACAGCTAGAGAAGAAAATCAAAGAAATAACAGAAAAACCCGGAAAATTTCCTGACTACAGAATGGAAGGAAATCAGCTCTACAGACATATTAAGAGGCAGCCAGGTGACTACGACAGCGCACCATGGAAACTGTGCGTGCCGTCAGCTCTACGCTCCCGAGTCCTGAGGGAGAATCATGATAACCCTAGTGGCGGACACCTCGGTATACGAAAGACCACCGCCCGAATCATGGGTCGGTACTACTGGCCAGGGATGTTTCGCGATATAAGTCTCTACGTCCGAGGCTGCGAATCTTGTCAAAGATACAAAGCTGCCAAACGCCGACAAACCGGATACATGTTAGCACAATTAACACCCATGGCCATAAATTCGTGTCGTATGGAATCAACAGACTATTCCGTAAGAGTTCAGGGTCGAGAACTTCGACTGCCGCAAACACTGTTTGATGAGACAACTCCAGGCACGGGACAAGTACAACGAGCTCCAACCGAAAAGGCACGACAACTACAGGAAATTTTCAAATTAGTACAAGGAAGACAAGCACAGGCGGCACAAGACCAAGCGCGACATTACAGTTTGCGGCGTCGCCAATGGAAACCTAAGATTGGAGAACTGGTTCTGGTGAAGCAGCATCACCTTTCCAAGGCTATAGAGCATTTAGCGGCAAAATTGGCACCTAAGTATTCCGGGCCATTCGAAGTGACCGAGTTTCTGTCCCCGGTCATTTTAAGAGTTAAAGGAGCAAACACGTCTAAGTCACACACAGTACATATCAGCGAGGTTAAACCCTACTGTAACCGAAATATCATGCTACAAGACCTCCGAAGAGACCACCGATTATAATAATAATAAGCTAATAATAATAATATTTTAATAATAATAATATTTTAATAATAATAACTAAATGAGTTTAACAATAATGATTATAATCGACGCAGAAATAAGCAAATAATATTGTTGTTTACTACGAGTATTATTAGAATTTATTTTAAATAATCAGGGAAAATTCCTTTCATCCGGCTACTCATTCATCCCGTCCGGGAAGTAAGAGGGAAATGTAACGACAAATTTTGTATAAAATTGGCCGTACATATATTTTTATACATATAATCGTTATATACAAATAAATCTCACCAAGGGATAACGGAACACCACTTTGAAAAAAACCTGTCCACATAGCAACCAAACCTGTTCATCAGGTACTCGACGCATTCTACCGTCTTGCTTAGGTGCGAGCAAGACAGCAAGAGCCACTGACGAATATAAAAAGGCCGACATCTCATGCGATCGACACTTGGGTTTGGACCAGCACTGGGAAGACATCAAGGAGTACCTCTGCCAGCATCGAAGTCAATACCGAAGTCAACGCCACAGTCAACGTCGAAGTCAGCATCTACGACAACATCGAAGTCAACGTCGAAGTCAGCATCTACGCCAGGATCGAAGTCAACGTCGAAGCCAACGCCTCCGTCGACGTCGCAGCTTGAGCCTCAGCCAACGTCAACGTCGATCTGAGGTAAGTGATCATCGTCGGACTGTGGGTTTTTACCCCGCGACCAACGCCAGGATCATGGTCGGACTGTGGGTTTTTACCCCGCGACCAACGCCAGGATCATCGTCGGACTGTGGGTTTTTACCCCGCGACCAACGCCAGGATCATCGTCGGACTGTGGGTTTTTACCCCGCGACCAACGCCAGGATCATCGTCGGACCGTGGGTTTTTACCCCGCGACCAACGCCAGGATCATCTTCGGACTGTGGGTTTTTACCCCGCGACCAACGCCAGGATCATCGTCGGACTGTGGGTTTTTACCCCGCGACCAACGCGAGGATCATCGTCGGACTGTGGGTTTTTACCCCGCGACAAACGCCAGGATCATCGTCGGAATGTTGGTTTTTACCCCGCGACCAACGCCAGGATCATCGTCGGACTGTGGGTTTTTACCCCGCGACCAACGCCAGGATCATCGTCGGACTGTGGGTTTTTACCCCGCGACCAACGCCAGGATCATCGTCGGAATGTTGGTTTTTACCCCGCGACCAACGCCAGGATCATCGTCGGACTGTGGGTTTTTACCCCGCGACCAACGCCAGGATCATCGTCGGACTGTGGGTTTTTACCCCGCGACCAACGCCAGGATCGTCGTCGGACTGTGGGTTTTTACCCCGCGACCAACGCCAGGATCATCGTCGGACTGTGGGTTTTTACCCCGCGACCAACGCGAGGATCATCGTCGGACTGTGGGTTTTTATCCCGCGACCAACGCCAGGATCATCGTCGGACTGTGGGTTTTTACCCCGCGATCAACGCGAGGATCATCGTCGGACTGTGGGTTTTTACCCCGCGACCAACGCCAGGATCATCGTCGGACCGTGGGTTTGTACCCCGCGACCAACGCCAGGATCATCGTCGGACTGTGGGTTTTTACCCCGCGACCAACGCCAGGATCATCATCGGACTGTGGGTTTTTACCCCGCGACCAACGCCAGGATCATCGTCAGACTGTGGGTTTTTACCCCGCGACCAACGCCAGGATCATCGTCGGACTGTGGGTTTTTACCCCGCGACCAACGCTAGGACATAATATACAAACATCTTAATTTAAATTTGTAGCGGTTTACATCAAAACTATTGTATTGTAATAACATATTGTAATAGAATGGTATAACTTTTACAGACGTCACTGTAAAGCTTTAAGCTTTGTAATAGGTCTGATATAATACATGTAATCATTTTAACTTTTCTTTCTGTTTCTGAAACTCGTGGAATAAACATCAAAAGCCAAACAGCTCCCGCGTTTTGATTTTTGGACAATTTTTTCCCCTAATAAAGATATAAACAAATTTAGACGCCCGAAGACTTCCCGAAGGCTCTGGTGGCTAATTTGTTTACAAGGTAAACCTAAATAATGTTATCTACCTAATCAAATAACATTACATTGGCGCCCAACGTAAATTCAAGAAAATTTCAACAATTGCTGCAAATTTTACGATCACGAATTCATCGAAAACCTGTAAACGGAGGATACATACATATATATTTCCGACATTTGCTGAATTTTTGTTTGCGGGAAATCTCCAAAACCTTCAGAGACTAATCGACGAATTCTGCCAACGTAAATTCAAGAAAATTTCCACAATTGCTGCAAATTTTACGAACTCGAATTCATCGAAAACCTGTAAACGGAGGATACATACATATATATTTCCGACATTTGCTGAATTTTTGTTTGCGGGAAATCTCCAAAACCTTCAGAGACTAATCGACGAATTCTGCCAACGAATATTCCTAAAAATCTCAACAATTGCTGCAAATTTCATAAACACGAATTAATCGAAAACCTGTAAACGGAAAATAAGTCATATGTATATATTGCCGACGTTTGCTGAATTTTTGTCTGCGGAAAATCTCCATAACCTCTGAAGACTTGTCAACGAAAAATTTTTTTTTTTTTTCCAACGAAAATTTTTGAAAATTTCAACAATTCCTGTAAATTTCGTCTACACGAGAAGAAATAAAGAAGTTATACATAGAAACTTATTATAAAGAAATTATTTTCAACATTTGCTGTTCCTTCTGAGAGAACACTGGAGTTATTCTCGTCGTTTGCCGTAAATTTCATTTGATTCATTGAAATTCACCTTTGATTCAGTTTTTGCAACTAAAGGACAATTTGTGAAATTCATAGAAATAATTACCCAAATCATAAATATCTAAAATTTATGCCATTCACAATTAGGATTCACAGTAATCACTAATTATTGTTATTATTCATACCATTCCATAAGTCCAAGCAACGCAAAAAAAAATGTCCCTTACTAGTACTCCGTCCAATGCCCGAAATAGTGGTGCGGAAAACCAAATTGATAGTGAGGAGATTAGTGGAGATTACCGGTCAATATAAATTTTACAGAAAATCAGTTTATGCAGCTGATAGGTAGCTTAAATTTAAGGCAGTAAACCCAAGCAACATTTAGTACTTGCAACGCTCGGTTCAATGGTTCTAGAAATACCACAAAAATTGAAGACTTCATTGCTACTATTTTAGTGTATAAAGAAGCAGAAGGTATTTCAGATATTCATGCGCTAACGAGTCTACCTTTATTGTTAGAAGGATATGCTTCATCATGGTGGCAAGGAGTTAAGCAAGAAGCTAAAAATTTTAATGAGGCAATAGAGCTTCTTAAACAGGCGTTTTCCCCTCCAAAACCAGACTGGCGGATTTTCGCTGAAATCTACCAAGAAAAAAAAATTTTTTTGAATCCACTGATGTTTTCATTTGCAGAAAGCGTAGACTTTTTAGTCAACTAAGTGAAAAGCTTTCAGAAAACACGCAAATAAACATATTATATTCGCAATTGGTTCTTAAAATTCGTGAAAAGATACCTAGAGAAAGTATAGGATCATTTCAAGACCTATTAAGAAAGGCCAGAGAAGTCGAAATATTGTGTATGGAAAATGAGCACGATACTTCTAGAAATGTAGATCGTGGAATGCACAAAATTTCTGAACATGACAAGTCAGGCACTCGTTGCACTTATTGCAGAAAAAAAAATCATACGTCGGAACAATGTTTCAAGAAAATTTAAGCAAATAGAAAAAACAAGTCTAACATTGAAGAAACGGTCCTTAATTGCTATGGCTGTGGTGCAGCTGGATATTACCGCTCAAATTGCCCACAATGCAACAAGAAATCCACCGCTAATAGCCCCGAAAAACTAGACTTCAATGCAATTCATACAACAGTGGTTGGAAGGAATGTCCCTACTATAAACATAAACATAAATGGATTGAAAGGAGAAGCTTATTTTGACACTGCAGCTAGAACAAGTGTAGCTGGTTATAAGTTATTTCAAAAACTAAAAGAAAAGAATTTAGATTTCCAAAAAGTGTCTGCAGAAATAATTTTAGCTGACGGCTCGGCACGAAAAGAGATTGTGTATTCCACAATTGCTGACATCATAATTGGCAAAAGGTTCAAGCGCATTCGTTTCATATGTTTGCCAAAAGCAAAAGGTAATCGAACGCTCCTGGGTATTGATTTCTTAGAACAATGCGGAATTGTCTTAGACTTAGCTCAACGTACATGACATTTCAAAAATAACCCAACAACAATTTTTGATTTTAAAATACAAAATTCCCTTACAGCCGAGGTACACGGTGGAGAAACTCCACCAAATGCTCTACAATTTTTATTGGCAAATTAAAATGGCTGAGAAAGATAAGCCAAAAACTGCATTTACTACACCTTTCGGTATATACGTGTTCAACAGAATGCCTTTCGGATTGAAAAATGCGCCTGCAACGTTCCAGAGATTAATAGACAAACTTAAATGCGGCTTACCACAGCTTTTAATACTTGCATATTTAGACGATATATGTAATTGTTTGTTCTCCAGATTTCAATAATCACCTTAAAGACATACAATTAACATTTAAAAGACTAAAAGATTTCGGATTTCACTTAAACAAAGAGAAATGTCACTTCTGCCGATCGGAGGTAAAATATTTAGGTTATCTCCTTACCACGGAGTGTATTAAAATTGACCCAGGGAAAACAGAAGCAATTCTAAATCGCCCAACACCAAAGAATTTAAAACAACTAATATCATTTCTACAAACCTGTTCATGGTACAGACGCTTCATACCAAATTTCGCCGATATATCAAAACCTTTATCATGTCTGACGAAGAAAGCTGCAAAGTGGACATGGAAAGGCGAACAACAAAATGCATTTAATTTACTAAAAACTTCCTTAACGTCAGCCCCAATACTACAACAAGTTAAGGAAGACGAACCTTTTTTTTTGAAAACGGATGCTAGCAATTATGCTCTCGGAGCAGTTCTACTGCAGGGGGAGAAGTGCAAAGAGCATCCCATCGAATATGCCAGTCGTCTTTTATTACCGGCTGAAAGGAATTATTCGACAACGGAAAGAGAAGCCCTTGCTGTTGTTTGGGCAGTCAGGAAATTTCGTGGCTATATCGAGGGCTCGGAAATAACAATTCTTTCAGACCACAAGCCTTTGAAGTGGCTTTTTACTTTAAAATCGCCAACGGGACGTTTAGCTAGGTTGGCCCTAGAACTACAAATGTACAATATACGATTTGATTACACACCGGGAAAACAAAACGTTGTTGCAGATACGTTGTCACGACCGCCATGTTCCCTTGAAAGCCACACAGATACTGTCTGTGAATGCTTAAGCATTGAAATCGATTTCCCAAGAAAAGGAGCTGAAGAATTTAGACAGGCTCAATTAGAAGACGAGGAAATTAAGAAAATTATAGAATCATTTGATGCCGACGATGAAAATGTAAACAGGTACACTAACCGTAGTTTCATGATGAACGATGGAGTCTTATATCGTTTTTGTGCAGATGAAGACTCAGAAACGGGACAGCTAGTAGTACCAAAAGCAATGCGACCTACAATTCTACAAAAATTGCGTAATGAGCCCACAGCCGGTCATTATGGCATCAATCGAACCATAAATCGAATAAAGCCATTTTATTATTGGCCAGGTATGCGGTTAGAAATAGCAAAACACGTCAAAGATTGCATAGAATGCAAAAAATATAAACCAACAAACTTAAAACCAGCCGGACTGTTGCAGACTGTTTCGAGTAACAAAAGATTTGAAGTTATTGCAATTGATTTATTCGGCCCACTTCCACGCACTAACGAAGGACATCAATGGATACTAGTCATCGAAGACTTATGCAGCCGTTGGATTGAACAGAAAATTGCGCATTAATAATATTAAATGATATAATACTCAGGTATGGAGTCCCGAGACGCATTCATACAGACAATGGTTGTCAATTTATATCCGCAATTATGCAAAAACTTACATTTTGTCTGGGAATACAGCAAACATTTACGCCAGTATTTCACCCAGAAGCAAATCCTGTAGAACGCAAAAATAGGGATTTGAAAACACAATTGTTCATTTATGTTGGAAAAGAACATACGACATGGAATTTTAAAATTCCCGCCATAAGATTTGCGATGAACTCAGCTACGTGTGTGAGTACGGGATACTCGCCGGCATATTTAACTTTTGGCAGAGAATTAAGAAGTCCACTGGAAGCCCACCTTGACTTAAAAGCAATAGTCAATGCAGAAAATTTCGTGCCACAAATAACACCACATCTTCTGCGACTTGCTGAAACTCTCAAAACGGCAAAAGAAGCTGAAGAAATAATGCAAGACAAAAATAAAAATTACACAAATT
The DNA here is from genome assembly GCA_949752815.1 of Conops quadrifasciatus. Classification (NCBI taxonomy): domain Eukaryota; kingdom Metazoa; phylum Arthropoda; class Insecta; order Diptera; family Conopidae; genus Conops; species Conops quadrifasciatus. The sequence goes on along the minus strand of OX457077.1, from coordinate 19,382,234 downwards.
TTAAACGACGTCTACAAACTAATTTTAAAGTTGGAGATAGAGTCCTTGTTGAAACACATGTGTTAAGCAATACGAAGAAAGGGATAACTTCCAAACTCGCACCACGTCGAGATGGACCATATAGGATACTAGAAAAGAAGGGAACGGCTTGTTTTGTCATAGCATCAGAAGAAAACCCTGAAGTACCAATAGCAACACATCACTCATCAGCGTTAACGCCCTTTGATGGACCAAATGAACAACCCATATTTAAAATTAGGCGCCACGGACGGCCAAGAACCAGCAGCAAAACAACTAATAATAAAAACACAAACAAAAACACTGCAAGGACCGACAACAATCAAACAACCAATAACGTTCCCAATCTCAGAAGATCATCAAGAAGACAACAGTATCAATCAACCGAGTGAATTTCTGTTACATCATCGGGACGATTTCAGCAACAGAAGGGGGAGACTGTAGCGGTTTACATCAAAACTATTGTATTGTAATAACATATTGTAATAGAATGGTATAACTTTGTAACGACCAAAAATCGTTACAACTAAATTCTTATCTAGACAGTAGTAAGAAAGCGCTCAATCAGAGCATTCTTCGGCCTAGCGGCTAGAACATCTGTCTCGCAGTTCAGTGGCCAGGGTTCGTATCATGGCAAGGGCACGACAACCACTTTCAAGAAAGAATATTTTTATTTAATGTTTCAATACGAACATTAAATAGCAATACAATAATTAAGACAAAATGGACGTTTAAATAAATAATATAAAATAAAAGAATTCGAAAAAGAAATCAGAAATATTTCTTTTTCAAACAGGTTTTCCATTGTTGGGCAATGGCAATGTTGGACAACACTGTTGTAAAATATACAAGCGGCACAGTAATCAATTTTTGTTTTCATTTGCTTACGGCAGTATAATTCCCATCGAGTTCATAAACTCATAGTAACATAAAACAGAATTTTAACAACAGAAATCGTCCTGATCACAGGTAAGATCTAATTGTATATTGTGACGTAGGTTCATAGCCTACCACAAAAATACAATTTAAGATTTGCTTGCCAGGTCCGATTATTCAGTTCGCTGAATAAGACTAAAATTTTTGATACGACAAAACCAGCTTGACTGGGAGGTTTTCTTATTTTTTTTTTGTATGACCAACCAGCTTATCTGGAGGGTTTTTTCAATTTCCTATTTTTTTTCGTACGACCAACCAGCTTGACTGGAAGGTTTTCAAATTTCTTATTTTTTTTGTACGACTGACCAGCTTGACTGGGAGGTTTTCCATTTCTTATTTTTTTAGTACGACCAAACCAGCTTGACTGGAGGTTTTCACATTCTAATTTTCTTTGTACGACCATCCAGCTTGACTGGAGAGTTTTCTTTTAAGAAATTAACTAAACAAAATTTAAAATTGTGAGCGACCCTCTGTCGCTAGGCACTCTGCCTATTTTTTTATGAAAAATTGTTAGATTAAGATTAAGAAGTGACTCTCAGTCACTAGGCATTCGGCCTGTCCGGAAATTTACCCAAGATTGTAAGCGACATTCTGTCGTCAGGCACTTTGCCTGTCTGCTTGAAATATAAGTAGAATAAGTGAAAACCAATATACCCCGTCCGAGCTGAGCTACCAGTTAGCCAGTGAACTGATTGACACGTTGGTCAATCGTGCGGAATTCGGTAGCGGTGGTGAATTTCCTAGAGGGTTGCGAGATCCCTCTACTATGGACACTGGGGCCGCTGAGGATACCCCGGCTGGGAAAATAAACTCGTTACAAATGGCGCCCGAGCAGGGACCGTCTTCATCGCGAAGCGGTTCACCACATATAGAAGTTACCAGGGAAGAAGGTCTTCCCGAGAATTTGAGTTTCATATACAAATTAAAGAAAGAAGAATTGGAAGCACAGATGCTACTACTGGGATTGTCTACAGAGGGCAACGTCAAGGAAATGCGACAGCGGCTGAGCGCCTTCCAAAAGGAACGTCGTGCCAAGCGATCATCAGACAACGTAGCCAAAACAGAACCAACAAATGTTGGAACAGTAAGTCTGCCAGTACCTGTACCCACACCAGCGGTGACCAACCACACCTCATGCGTTCAACCCGAAGTTGACGTCATGAATACAGTGAGAAAGTGGAACCTGCACTTCAATGGATCTCGCTCAATCTTAGAATTTATTGAGAATATCGAAGAGCTAGCCGATTGCTACCGTATTCCCCACAACAGCTTACTCTTGCCTTTAAACGAATTGTTTAGAGAGCGCGCCAGAGATTGGTGGCGTTACAAGAAGGAAGAGGTGAAGACATGGGAACAATTTAAAGAAACCGCTTTAAAATTTTTCCTACCACCCAGATACCTACAACGCATAGAGGAAGACTTTATACGGCGACGTCAAGGGTTACGAGAAAAGGCCAAAGACTATATCATGACGATGATGTCTATGGTTCGCCAGCATCCGAGGCTGCGCCAAGAAGACCACGTCGACCGAATTTACGAAGGACTAAGGGCAGAGTATCGCCTGTACATTCGCCGTGCAGATTTCGAAGATCTCGACTCACTGATGAGTCAAACGGACGAATATGAACACATTCGCGGCGAAGAATCGCGCAGTCAACGTCCACACGTTTCAAATTGGATTACTGCACAACCCTATTCCCGATGCACTCACTGTTGGTCATGCCAAGAACCAGGGCACACACGAAGAGAATGCACGGGACAGGCAAAGCTGTTCTGCTCATATTGTGGGAAATTAGATACCAAGTCGAAGGATTGTCCCTGTCGAAAATCTAATCTCGTATGGACGAAAACAATCACCCCGGAAGATGACCGACTCCAAAAGCAAATTTTGTGCAACGGGCGACCCACGAACGCCTGGCTCGACACAGGAGCCACCCTGTCATTTATTGGCTCAACTGTTAGAGACTACCTATCCCATGGGGTTCCAGCTATTACAGAGGTACAGCCTTTAATATTAGCGAATGGCGATCAAATTAATATCCAGGAAAGTTTTGAAACCGTCATTGAAGTAGGAGCATTGAAATTCACACACCGAGTGTATTTCCTACCAGGTCTCCTAAAGGATTTCGTAATGGGTATGGACCTATTAACGAAACTCAACTGCAAATTAACTATCGCCGGAGAAGAAATCCAACTTCCCAAAACTAAACGGGAGAATCACTTGTGCATGGTAAGCCAACCAGACACTACCGTAGAAGCGTTTCGTAATAAGAAACAGAAACGAATAAGTGATTCAAAAGGACTCTGCAGTATTGATAAACATACCAGACCCCTTGAAAAACGACGGAACTACCCGCAGAAGTCAGCCATGCAAAAATGCAAGTTTAAAACTGAAAGAAGAAAAGAAGAATTAAACGTGGCCACCAACAGTCTGTCACCCCAACCAAAATCCCGCACCAGTCCAGCTCGTCGGCAACTCTGTATATCCGCCAACCAGAAATCAAATATACTCCGAGAAATTCATGACCACTCTACAGCATGCCACCTCGGATTACACAAGACATCGCGAAGAGCACGTAAGCAATACTTTTGGCCAAAAATGCATGTGGACATCAAAAAGTATGTACGATCATGTTTCACATGTGCCCAATACAGAGCAAATCCTGAACCTCCGGTTGGAAGCAGACAACCGCTGTCGCTACACGACCACGGCAATACGGAACACCGCCAAGGAACGTGGCCGAAAGAGAAAAAAACAGTACCAGTGCCGTCTCCTGAAGCCCACTTGCAGCGCAAAAATGTACACCAGATGTTGCCGAATCCAGAAAAAGTTACCAACCCGGGAAAAGATCTGGTTACTCTGCGTCCAGTTTCAACCACAACATTCCCAACCAGAAAAACACAATACCGACTCCGGACACTCCGCAATGGGAACCGAAATTTAACAACTCAACAAACTCCCAATCCACGAAACACGCCGTTTTACAACCGACAACCGATAAAATGTTTTTTTTAAAAACTTTTAAATTTAAAAACAAAAAAAAAATTTTTTTTAATGAATTATTTACTTGATTTGTTTGACTTCTTTCTTTATATTACGCTAATTATAGAAATTAAGCCTCTTCCGTCCTTTTTTCTTTTCATCTGTACCCCTTCGTGGGGATAGACTGTAACGACCAAAAATCGTTACAACTAAATTCTTATCTAGACAGTAGTAAGCAAGCGCTCAATCAGAGCATTCTTCGGCCTAGCGGCTAGAACATCTGTCTCGCAGTTCAGTGGCCAGGGTTCGTATCATGGCAAGGGCACGACAACCACTTTCAAGAAAGAATATTTTTATTTAATGTTTCAATACGAACATTAAATAGCAATACAATAATTAAGACAAAATGGACGTTTAAATAAATAATATAAAATAAAAGAATTCGAAAAAGAAATCAGAAATATTTCTTTTTCAAACAGGTTTTCCATTGCCCAACAACAACACTGTTGTAAAATATACAAGCGGCACAGTAATCAATTTTTGTTTTCATTTGCTTACGGCAGTATAATTCCCATCGAGTTCATAAACTCATAGTAACATAAAACAGAATTTTAACAACAGAAATCGTCCTGATCACAGGTAAGATCTAATTGTATATTGTGACGTAGGTTCATAGCCTACCACAAAAATACAATTTAAGATTTGCTTGCCAGGTCCGATTATTCAGTTCGCTGAATAAGACTAAAATTTTTGATACGACCAAACCAGCTTGACTGGGAGGTTTTCTTATTTTTTTTTGTATGACCAACCAGCTTATCTGGAGGGTTTTTTTCAATTCCCTATTTTTTTTCGTACGACCAACCAGCTTGACTGGAAGGTTTTCAAATTTCTTATTTTTTTTGTACGACTGACCAGCTTGACTGGGAGGTTTTCCATTTCTTATTTTTTTAGTACGACCAAACCAGCTTGACTGGAGGTTTTCACATTCTAATTTTCTTTGTACGACCATCCAGCTTGACTGGAGAGTTTTCTTTTAAGAAATTAACTAAACAAAATTTAAAATTGTGAGCGACCCTCTGTCGCTAGGCACTCTGCCTATTTTTTTATGAAAAATTGTTAGATTAAGATTAAGAAGTGACTCTCAGTCACTAGGCATTCGGCCTGTCCGGAAATTTACCCAAGATTGTAAGCGACATTCTGTCGTCAGGCACTTTGCCTGTCTGCTTGAAATATAAGTAGAATAAGTGAAAACCAATATACCCCGTCCGAGCTGAGCTACCAGTTAGCTAGTGAACTGATTGACACGTTGGTCAATCGTGCGGAATTCGGTAGCGGTGGTGAATTTCCTAGAGGGTTGCGAGATCCCTCTACTATGGACACTGGGGCCGCTGAGGATACCCCGGCTGGGAAAATAAACTCGTTACAACTTTTACAGACGTCACTGTAAAGCTTTAAGCTTTGTAATAGGTCTGATATAATACATGTAATCATTTTAACTTTTCTTTCTGTTTCTGAAACTCGTGGAATAAACATCAAAAGCCAAACAGCTCCCGCGTTTTGATTTTTGGACAATTTTTTCCCCTAATAAAGATATAAACAAATTTAGACGCCCGAAGACTTCCCGAAGGCTCTGGTGGCTAATTTGTTTACAAGGTAAACCTAAATAATGTTATCTACCTAATCAAATAACATTACAAATTTAATTAAAATATATTAGAAACTAAGGATTTGGAGTAAATAAAGTGTTTGATAGAAAAAGTGTGCTTGTTCATCAAAAATAAATAACTGAACGAACCTTTGACTGGGCTGAGTTATACCCCAGCAGAAAGCTTCGTTACAATATGAAAAATCTTTCGTTCACGTAAAAGCTATAAATTGAACACCCTTTACGTGCGGAAAAAATGTGTAGTGTGTTTCGGAAAAGCTTTTGGACGCTTTGTCGAAGAATATTTGAAGGGTTTGCGTGCACGCAATTATCTCGGTGTATGGCTAATGAAAAATCAACTACCTGTATTTAGCAGAAAATTCTTATTCAGAAAATCACAATACTTTTTTCAATTTTAAGCTTGTTTATTATAGTTATAATAAGATTCATTCGGTAATATTCGTTCGTTACGTTCGCTATAGTCGGCCTATGTTCGTTATTACAACTTTGTAATTGAACCAAAATAGTAAATTTATATTACTTTGAAGTTTAGGTAAATATTTTCGTACCCGGCTGATTCATCACAAGCAATTCAACGCGAGCAATTAATCGCAAGACCATTTTATCGCAAAGCAATTAATCGCAAGACCATTTTATCGCAAAGCAATTCATCGTATTAGCAACTCATCACAAGGAAATTTTAAAAAGTATTTGATATTTCTTCACCATGAAGTTATCAAATTAGCTACAAAATTTAAAAATATTAAAAACTAATTTTTTCAGTTTTTTGAAAAATTTTCTTAAATTATTTGGGAATAAATAGCAACCATTGGATATTGGGTAAATTGTATAAATGAAATGCAATATTATTTTTTTTATTTTAAGAGTATGGAAATGCCTTTACGCACACTAATCAATCGCGCAACTATCCCGTTGTCCACAGATTCGAATGATAGTGTGAGGCTCCAACCATCAACCAGAAGATTATCCACTAAAACGAACTCTGGCGGGGATAATCGAAGCAGACCAGAACAAGTAGGTTCCTTTTCGTCTCCTCCTCGCCAACGGTTAATGTGGTCGACCGAAAGAATCGGTCTCCCTCCTCATAACCAGGTCACGTGTCAATTGAAGCATGTTCTTAAAACTAGGCTTCTCCAGCCTGCCAAAAATAAATTGTTGGCCAAAGATAGAGAACCGGGTGCTTCACAATTCCGGACAGTGACACACAATGTGATTCGCCGTCTCTGCTTTCTCCTGGCACAGCCTACAAACCTCATCCATGATATTTGATAGATGATATTTGAAGTTGGCATGTCCCGTTAATAGAGAAGTAAGCCAACTAAGACTCATTCTATTATAATAGCAATCTACTGCCCTCTATATGAAGTGGCCTTCTAATAAACAACTTTGTCCACATGTGGTCAATTCCGCCTACCTACGTGAGTGTTAAGAGTACAACCAACTGTCCACAAAAGCTCTGACCGTCCCGTTGCTCAAAGCAACTCTCGGCCCGCGAAACTCAGCGGCGTCCCCTTCTGTTGTCAGGGAGTTCGCCATCTCATTCTGCTCTGTAAGCAGACTAAGAATCCTTGTTCTGTTTGGCACACTCACTGAGTTTGGAGGCGCTCTCAAGCACCAATTTGGAATTACACTTGTCCGCCCTATGCACCTAATCATCTACTAGTAATCTAACGCTATCAGGATCGCGCATGGTGTCAATGTATTTGCCTCTTACCATAATCAATATGTAGTATATATATATATACTTCATATATATTTCTATATGATTCCCGTCGGGCGGTTAACAAATACAGTTTCCTCTAGGGAAAAACGATTTTTTCTTCCCTCCAAACACCCGTGATATACCGCATGGCCAGACGTGATACAAATATTCCCAAGTCGCGTCGGATCTTTAACTGTCACGAAAGTGTCTGCCTACTATTTCTTGGGCGTACTCCTCTATAGTCTCAGGATGACTTAATCCGTATTCAGGATCAGTCCCATCCTGGTCGCTGAATCTTTTGATATCATCTTTTGCAATTTACATACTTTCGAGATATCCTTCGTTTTGGAGCAGAAATACCTTCATATTTGTCTTGTTTCCTTCAAACGCTTTTTCTTTTCCTTATAATCGGCCCATGTGGAGCTTTTGTGTCTCATGTACTGTGTTTGTGCACGTATGTGCAATGGGCACGCAAATTTCTTTTCGACCTTATTTACGGACACTTTCAAATTTAAACGCAATCACGCGTAGAGAAATGAAATAAGTTTTTTTGAAAGTATTTGTATGCAAAAAATGTAATTGTATGCTTCCCCAAATTCCCCAAGGTAACGACTATTTTTCTTCCACTTTACTTTGTCTTCTGGTTTATAATCTTTAGATTTATCTATTGGCTATGATAGTAGTGTGTTGTTTTACTCGTGCAAAATTCCTGTTTTTTTCTTGCAATTAGCCGTTTCATAATTGCTGCTGTGTAGCTGTAAATTTGATGTTGTGGTTATTGTTCGTTTATGATGTTGGCCGCCTACAAGTTTTCCTGTTATTTTTTTATATGTTGAGTTTTTATTTTTAAACCTTCATATGTATATATGTTCTTTTAATGTGCTCGACATTAAACATACTGATTAAAGACCGTCCTCCTTTTCCTTTTTATGGACTCCAACTCTTCGTTTCTCCAAGGAACAGAGTCCTCTTCATCCACTTTAGTCTGAGGACACGCCCTCTTAAAAGCAGAGATCACGGCCGAGTTTACCCTCTTCACGTAGATCTCTATTACCCCCGAGTTCCTAGGCACTTTGAAAGATCTAGTCGAAAGTGACTGCTCGAGCGCTTGCCGATATTTTTGTTGGTGTTCCTTGTTTTGCTAACTAACTTACATTCTCGCCCCAGCACAGTGGGGCGACGTAGTACAAAAGCCGGACATACATAGAAAAATTGATCGTAGAACAACAAAATTTGGCGTACGGCATTCTATTTTCGAGTGTAAGTATTGATGTAAAAATCAATACTTGAGAAGCAAAATGAGAATGAGAATGAGAGGCAAAATCGGTCCATGAACACAACCCTCTCCCATACAAACTCTATGGTAAATGTTCAGTATCTTGGCCAAAACCAAAGTAATAAATGTGAAAGATCACATTTAGTTTCTTGCTTCAATAACACATATTCAGTGAAGAAATGGGCGTGGTCCACCCACTTTTACCTATGCTTCATCTTATGCGAATTTGAGCCTGCTTTACTATAGTACACAGGCCATTTATTTGTTATACCAATATATGATATACCAAATTCTTAAAATTCCTCACGTTTTGCGGTGTAGGCAAAATATGTACCAAAAATATATAGGTTTTTAGTTTTATTCAACAAATTTTATTAAAAAAAATTGTTTAATAAAAAAAATTAGATAAAAAATATCATATTTCATTTTTCTCTAAAAGTAACAGTTTTTCCATTAAATGTTATATTAAATAAATGAAAGGTAATGCGATTAGCTTTTCAACAATATCAATAACATATAGGTATCTTGTAAAGTTTAGGAGATATGGGCCTGACATTTTCAACTTTCAAAGGGCTATAACTCAGAAACTATATGAGAGTGACCAACATTGTTGTTGTTTTTGGAATTCCTGTAGAAAACAACAGCAACATCAAAAACAACAACAACAAAACGAAGCGCGGTTCTTGTTCTAGGACTAAGTCGCTTGAAGTACCTGTCAAAGATAGAAGTTTGACAGAAGTATAATACTTTATCGCGTTATTACATTAAAAGGGGGACTCAGGGGTATATATAAGTATAGGTTTTTGTAAACTAGACACTCACCAGAATCGTTTAATATATCGTATATTTTGATTCGTTTTGACCCCTACAACTTTTTCCACTTTTAAAAAAAATTTAATTATATTTCAGACGATTAAAAAAAACTGTTTTTATATATACATAATGAAAGACTAGGAACCTTTTAACTAACAAATAGTATTATTAAGGGTTGATAAATAATTACTTAAATCCATTTTTTATAAATTTCCTTTTATATTGGAATCAATGAAATTTTTCCGTTTATTTATTGTCAAACTTTGTACATGTTTTCTAAAACAATAATAAGTAGAACACATCCTTTATAGATCCTAATATATACACTAATTAATTGTTTAACTAAAAATACATTTATTTTTTAAATGTAAAGAAATTTTTTTCTTCCTCCCAATGTCCGATCTTTGACCGTGTCGCCCCAGTGTGCGCCGTCTTAGCCCGTAGGCGACATCGAACGGGATGGCCATCTAAACCGACATGTTTAGCCTTTCTTCGATCTGCCAGTCCGAAATTCTACCCACCATGCCAAGACTTGTTAGGACTAGGTCAATAACCTCACACCAGAGAATATATATAGGTGGCTAATAATGATCGCCTGGACCCTATGTCTCACCAGCACGTAGGTCTTAATTCTGCCTTTAGCCAGCGGCTAAAAAAAACTGTCCCTTTTGCAGGAGACCCTTCATACTATTTCGAAGTATCCAGGGTTTCTGTACTAACGCTATATCAAGTCTATCCTCTATTAAGTTCCGCAGCATCAAGGCTGACGCTGCTATACTATGATGAATATTAAGCTGACACACACGCAAAGTTTGTCCGCGCGGGCCCACCTCCCACTCCCGTGCTTCATTCGAGAAGGAAGTCACAGTCTTCGCGGACTCGGCGTCAGCTGCAGCCAGATTCCTTCTGGAAACAAACGACGGCTTGATCAAGACCGCAGCAGAGTTTCTCTCCCGCGGCCTTGATTGCCTACGGCACTTTCGGGCACCAGACCGTCAGCGTGACACCGAATTAACAAAGGATGATGAGTTAGTTGCAGCACTTAGACTACAACTAACTATGTTATGCACTATGTATTGATTAGCACCGAATTTAATAGAAATGTCGCACCGAAACCGCGACGACGAAATAAAAATGCTTTGATTTAATACTTTGAGTGTGGATATCAACTACCCAGCAAAAATTTTCAATCGCCGACTATAAGAAAGCGACTCGCAATGGCAATCAATTAGTTGCCGGCAATTATTGCTGTCTGATAGCTTTCTGATAGCCGGTCGTATGCAGTTGTTACCTCGCCGGCAATAAGACATGTCCGGTCGCCGGCAGTTAGACATGTCGAGTTGCCGGCAGTTAGACATGTCGAATCGCTGTCTCATTGCTAAAAGATTTTATGGCGATAAGATGGCAAGCATCGCACCTGAAATTATAAACATTTTGTTGTGTCATACATATACATATTAAATGATTCTAGGCTGATTCATCGTGGGCGGTTCATACCGGGACAAAATCATCGCACAGCAATTCATCGCGGCGGCAATTCGTCGCAAGACAAATTCTTCGCACAGCAATTCATTGCGTAGCAGTTCATCGCAACATCGTATCCAATATCCAATTGTTGCAATTATATCCCAAATAATTTGAGAAAATTGCTGAAGAAACTGCAAAAATGAGTTTTTAATATTTTTAAAATTTGTGGTTAACTTGATAATTTCATAATTTTTGGTGGAGAATTATCAAACATTTCTCAAAACTTCCTTGTAATTGGTTGCTGGTGCGATGGGTTGCTGTTGCGATAGGTTGCTGCTACGATGAGTTGCTGGGCGATGAGTTGCTTGCGATGGGTTGCTCGCGATGAGTTGCTTGCGATGAATCAGCCGGGTTCCATATTAAATAATTTATTTTTTGCGGACGGAGGATGATTCTATGTCCGCAGAGAGAATCTAAAATTATTTTAAATAAAAATTGACAGAAAAATATATGATATGAACAATTTATTTCATTAATCTAAGTAGATAATTATCATCATAAATTTATCGCCAAACTATTGCCGTGGCAGTAAGAAAGCAAGTCGCCGTATGGTAGACAATTATCATCATAATTTTATCACTAAACTATTACCGTGGCAGTAAAAAAGCGAGTCGCCGTATGGTAGACAATTATCGTCATAATTTTATCGCCAAACTATTGCCGTGGCTGTAAGAAAACAAGTCGCCGTATGATAGCCATTTATCGTCATATTTTTTCTTGCCAAACTATTGCCCCGACAATAAGAAAGCGAGTTGCCCGAGCTCGCCATATACATTTTTCGCCCAGGCATCGCTCAAATGTTTGCAGGGATTATACAAATATTATAGTTCAATGTAAACGACATGACATGTAAACGAACAGTTAATACAAATGAAACAAATACAATAATAATAAAATTATGAAAAAGCTTATGTTTACCAATTACAAGTCGCAGTCGCGGCAGTTGAGCATAAGCTTGTAATTGGAGACCGATAGTCATGGCCGAGACAGCAGATGAATAACACTGCAGGTGAATGACTTGTGAAAAACAGTGTACCTGTAGGAACAGTTGGACATCAGTGCTATAGATGTTTTGGTTCTAATCATCCTCCCGCCCGTTGAACGAAGTTAATCGATGATGACTTCGAATGACTGTTTTTGACGAGGAAGTGGATTGGGTTTCATTGGCGTTGATGTCTTCTGTGTTTTCTTCCATTTCCAACATACTATACTTATGACTATGCTAATGAAAAGTGCCAAATATCCGACGGCGAATTGATGTTGATCAGTTTTTGTAAGATGATGAAGTAGATCATTATTATTTTAAATTTTTAGCTCTTCTTGCAGTTTGTTAGATCTTCAATCTTTGACAGGAAATGGCTCACATTTATGTTGACATGGTTGAGTTCTGTGATAGTTTCGATCGGTATAACTTCGTTCAAGCTTATGTATGACATGGTTAAATTGTTGTTGATCTGCTGAAGGCTATGAGTTGTCATCTGTGTAGTCTTAATTATGCAGTTTGGTTGTATTTGTGTTACCAGCTCCTGTCAATGTGACTTGGAGTGCTTCCGAATCACAGACTGTATTTACTCGCATTGGTGTTTTGGTTGCGAAGATCCATTCATTTGTCTTTGCATACTCCAGATCCTTGATTGTATACCGTTTTTATGTCAGTGCACAAATATGTGTTTTGCCTTATCACAGTGCATGATTGAATTAGCGTTTCATTGCTTGGAAAATATGTATCTCGGTGTGGTGATATAGCCAAATACTGTGTCGAAAATCTTAGAATTGTTATTGTGTTGTTATTCGAACGTGGTATTGGTATTAGATTGAACATGTTAAATTTTCGATCATCGCTCAATGGAAGTTGTATGTTGAATATTAGATGGTCCTCAGAATATCCTGATGTTATCTTCAAGAGTTTATATAAGGTTATTAAATTTTCTTGATTGATAGGTAGCTGTAGCGTGCTTGGTAGATGGGTTTTAATTTTAGCTTTTTCCTTTGTAAGCTGGGTTGGTGATAATAGTAGCGGATGAATTCTTCCGTGATTAGTGTCAGTTAGGATGTCAAGAATGGCTGATTGAATTTGTTCTACATGTGTTTTTATCATTGACAGTTGGATAGCCAGAGTAGTAAAGGCTTGGTAGCATATCTGATTGGTAATGTAGTCTTGTGCTTTATTACTAAAATTTCCTAGTAGTTGTAGTTGGTTATCTATTTCTTTAAATTTTGATGCTATTGCCTTGTGGTCTTGCTTTATCAAGTTCAGTGTTGAGTCGACTATTGAGGTTTGATTGTTGATGAGCGTTAATAAATATTGAGCGTTAATTCATATTCATTTATACGGGTTATTGTTGTTGACATTTGTTCTGCGTATTTTGAGTCTAATACTCCGAATAATTTATTAGCAATATTTCCAATTAAGTCTATAGCTCCTCTCTTTTTGCGACTGTGCATCATAATTCTGTTGCTTGATTTTAGACGGTCAATGTCTTGCTCCAACTGACTTGTTAATATATCGCAGCTTATATGATTATCCATTTGTTTACAAAGCTTATGCATTGAAGACGTCCCCTTTATAAATGCATTTACACTAGTTTGACCAAGTCAAAAAAGGCAACCATATTCCACTCGGCAGTTATTAATTTCACGATCCCAAGGCCTTCAAAATGGATTCCTGAAGTTGTGTTGTACCTAGTTATTGTGATAGGATCTGCTAATATGAGTGGTAGCAAGAGCATTACAAAGCAAAGGGTAGCAATGATATTACTAGATGTGGTTTTGCGTATTTTGGGTTCTGAGGTTTTCTTGTTGGATTCTTCAGCGTCTGTATTAGCTTCTGTTGAAATTTGTGGAATTTCAATGTTTACAGGTAAAGGTGCAAGTCGATGAATTGGGCGTTTCCATTCGTCTGTTGAAGTTTTTATTTTAGCTACTCGAACGAAACCGTCGTCTCCTTCGTAAGCTTTGATCACCCTGCCTAAAGGCCATTTTAACGGTGGCAAATTATCTTCCTTGATTAACACCATTGAACCGATTTTAATGTTAGGTGAATGTTGAGTCCACTTGGCTCTCTGTTGTAGTTGATTTAGGTATTCAACGGACCAATGTTTCCAGAACTCGAGTTTGAGATGTGTTACCAATTTCCATCTTGTTGGTAAACTTGTGCTGATGGGTTTGGCTGATGGATCTATCTGGGCGGTTAGTGATTCCCCAATCAAAAAATGTCCTGGTGTTAGTGCCGTTAAATCATTCGGATCTGCGGACATTTCAGTTATTGGCCTTGAATTGAGTATCGCTTCAATTTCAACAGCAACAGTTTCGAGCTCTTCATACGGAAGATTTGCGGTTGAAACGCTTCTTGTTAGCAGATATTTCGCTGACTTTACTGCGGATGTGACTTTACTGACTTTACCTCCGAAATGTGGTGATCGAGGAGGAATGAAGTTGAATTTGATCCCCTTATTGCTGCAGGCATTAATTATGGCTTCTTGGGCCTCTGCAGAATACAGTTGTTGACGTAGTTCATTACTTGCTTCCACAAAATTTGTTGCATTGTCGCAGAATAAGTTTTGACAATGACCTCGGCGGCCAATGAACCGTTTCAGAGCACCAATGAATGCTGCCATTGTTAGGTCTGACACTAGCTCCAAATTAACTGCCTTGGTTGCAAAACAGCAGAATATGGCAATGTATGCCTTATGTGGTCGTTTCCCACGTATTTTGTAGTGTACTTCGAAAGGTCCACAGTAGTCAACTCCACTATTAATAAATGTTCGCGATGGCTGTACTCGTTCTTCAGGTAGGTTCCCCATCATTTGAGTTATTAGCTTGGGTTTACTTCGGCTACATTTCACAGTGTTGCACAATTGATCTCGTCATTAATTTTCCCTTGACTGTGCCAAAATCTCTGTCTTATGTGGGCAAGTAACAATTGGGGTCCACAATGAAGATGCGTGATGTGAATCATTTGTAGTAATAGTTTGACTATGGGGTCATTGTACGGGAGAAGCATTGGATGCTTCGCATCGTAACTAAGCGTTGAAGATGTCAAACGACCACCGACTCGAATAATTTCTTCGTCATCTAGAAATGGATTCAGGGATATCATAGAACTTGACTTGTGAACTTGTTCATCCTTTGTCAATGACTTTATTTCTTCAAGAAGTTCCGATCGTTGTACTGTTCGTATAATGAGCTTCATGGAGTCGTCTAATTCTTGTGGTGTTAGTTGGATTTGATTTGACGTTTGAATTTTTTTGAGACGCTTCGCAAAACGAATTATATAGTATATATTAAAGCTGAGTTTTCCACGTTGACCAAAAACGATGCTGGTATTTTCCGTTTTCTGCCTGAATCGTGGTTAATTTTCTTCGTCGTGGTTTTTCTTTCCACATCGTCTGTTATGGATAATGTTGGTGTAATTTTAGGTGGCCACTGTGACTCTGCTCCGTGCAAGAATAATGGACCGTAGAACCATAGAACCAACTGATAATGACTCATCCCATGTTAGCTTCAAATGCCACAGTTCTTGGATGAACATTTTTGCCGTTACATCGGTGATAGGATGCCAAGAGGATCGAATAATCTCGCTAGGTCTGAAGAAACGGTTCGCTTCGTTATCCGCTTGTGAGGACGTAGATTGACCTTAATGCAAAGTTAATCGTTTTTTAATAACCATGTTAATCCCAGTGTATTAATGGCATCATGATTTGCTTGCGACAGATCAAGATACTTTTCCTTAGTGTCTTCTGGTTTATCCTGAAGGAGCTGTGAGTGATTTGCGCTCCACTTATGCAATGAGAATCCTGCTGATTCTAGAATGCGTGTAAGCTGACGTTGTGTTTCTGTGGCTGTACTGAGGCTGTCTGATCCTCCAAGACCATCATCGACGTAAAAATTATTCTTGAGAATTTCACATCCCAGTGGGTATTTAATGTTATTTTCCTTTATTAATTGTTGAAGGCATCTGATTGCTCAATCGGTGTGTAGTATGTCATTCAGAGACACTCCTGATGAGCCTTTTGCAGATGCATCAAAGACGAAGCACAATTTCGTGGTACTGCTGTCAGGTTTGATAACGCAATGATGTGGGATAAAATAGTTTGGTGTTAGGATGGATTCTCTGCTAATTTTTTTCATATGGCCTAGAGTTTCGTACTCCTCCATGAATGCGACATATTGTTGTCTTAAGTCTTCATTTTTTGACAATCTTCGTTCAAGAGCTAGAAACTTATTGTATGCGATGGCTTCTAATGCTCCCAATTCGCCTGGGCTGTCAGCAAATGGAAGTTTTACCATGAATCTTCCGTTGCTACTTCTGGAAGTATTTAGAGCAGTTCCAACCAGTGATAGTGACAGCGCTGTCACAGATACAAAAACCTGTGACTGGTGACATGAAATAACAGCCTTATTTCAGACGTTCTGAAAATTGTCTTTTTATATGGAAAACAACAACAAAAAAACGGAAAAAAGACGATTTTTGTTTTCGTTTTATATTAAATTATATTAAATATATAATATAATATTAAATATTTTAAAAATTATCTATGTATTTTTAAACATTCAAAAAAATGTACACAATTTTTTAAGAAGCATTTTGACAATTTTACATTAACTAATCTTTAATAAAAGCCTCTATATAAATTCTTTACAATTAAATAATTATAGTATGTATATCCTAAGCCTATTTTAAATTTTTACATTCTGCTCCAAGAATGAACAGAATCAAACAATTCAAAAATTAACTGTGACTGAAATATCTTCTAGAGCTTCAGAGGGACCCTGTGGGACCCATTGTTTAGTAGAAAATCTTTGTTAGAACAGAACTGTGACTGAAATATCTGCTCCAAGGGCAAACTGTGACAACTTGTCGTTTATTTAGTAGAAAATACTCGTTAAAACGGAACTGTGACTGAAATATCTGCTCCAGAGGCAAACTGTGACAACTTGTCATTTATTTAGTAGGAAATACTCGTTAAAACAGAACTGTGACTGAAATATCTGCTCCAAAAGGCAAACTGTGACAACTCGTCATTTATTTAGTAGAAAATACTTGTTCAAACAGAACTGTGACTGAAATATCTGCTCCAGAGGCAAACTGGGACGGCGTGTCACAGTTTAGTAACATTCGTCGTCGCAACTGTGACTCGTGATTTTTATGTATCTGTGACAAAGTCACAGTTCATGAAATATCGCCCAGCTCTAGAAGTATTTTGAATGAACTGTTGTTCACATTGCTCATCTGCCTTGGAGAACTTTTGCTTTGTTGGTATTACTTCCTTCCTTTGCAATGTCGGGAGGTTGTCTCGTAGTAAAATTTGTCCAATCATTAATAACTGATGATAGAATAACACATCTATCGTATCGGGATAATTGAATCTTGGATCAGCTAACTTAATATTATTTGGAATTGGCCATTCAGCAATGTTTAATGCTTGTAAAGGCTGTTGAGATATTATCTGTGGAAGTACAAAGGCTTCTAACCGCGTTGAGAATTTGTTATGTCTGGACTGCATGTTGACAATGATTCGATGATCTGCTTTCTTGTTTCCCTGACCAATGCCCTGGATTAGCATGGAGGTTTTTATTTATTTGACTCCCAGTTTCTTAACCAATATTTCAGTCACGAGGTTGATTTGCGAACCGGAATCAAGAATAGCTCTGCACTCTATTTCTCCACCATTGTTTGCTGTAAATTTTCTTACTACAGTTCCAAGCAATACGTAGGACTGAAGCTTCTGCCTATTTGATGCTGCTAACGCTGCTGAATTTAAGCTGTTTTGTAGTTTCATGGCTAGTGTAGAGGAAGGGTTTTCTGCTATCTTCTTCTTATCATCTGCTCCATTAATACGAAGAAGAGTGTTGTGTTTCATATTGCATTTGGTACAATTTCTTGATGCACATTGTCCTGACATGTGACCAGTTTTTAAACAGTTTATGCACAATTTTTGTTTCTTCGCAAACGAGAAGCAACAACACCAACGCACTGGCTTCTACAAGCGAACTTTGTTGTTGTCTTTTTCATTTTTACGTGCCGACGCTTCTGTGTATGCCGCGGTCGCGGATCGAATACACGAACTGGCCACTTTTAATTTCTAAATTCGTTGCATTAGAAACTATTTATATTATTTTTATTGATTTTATAATCGAAATGAAAAAGACAACAACAAAGTTCGCTTGTAGAAGCCAGTGCGTTGGTGTTGTTGCAATTCTCGGCTTCTAAGTCGAAGACCTTCAAATACTCCCGTTGATTTAAATCACAACTGAGATGCGAAAGTTATTGGAACTTACATAACCGAAGTTGTAAACATGCAAGCATCCAAATCTAAGATCGCTGATGAGGAACTGTGGCTGGTTCCGAAATGACCATACGATCTGCCCAAAAATTGATCTTAACGATCTGCCAGAAATTAAATAAAATAATTTCAAAAAAAAAATCTCAACGATCCACCAAAAATTGACTTCACAACAATTAGTTGTTGCTTAATTACGCTGAGCAGGAAAAATATGGGTGGTTATAATTACTCATAACCACGCATAAATATTAATAATTACATTCTTACATTATTGTATCTGTCCTTAAGCATCGTCCATGCGGTGTCATAAATTTCCTCTGATAAAGTCAGGTGATGAACGAGATTTTCTGCTTCTCCTGAGAGATTCATTTTTAAGTACAACATTTTCTGAATTGTTGGTAGTGGCTGGTTGTGTTACATTTGCGTGAATAGATCATAAAATTGATTACACTTTAAATAATCGCCATTGAATGTCGGAATGTCCACCCTGGGTAGTTGCACTGAGCATGCTAAATTCGGTAAAGTGGATTTAGCTTCAGATGTTCTCGACAGAGTATCTTTATCTGCCTTGACTGACAGATCCACCAATGTTTGATGAACTTGATCATCTAAATTATTTAATTCTGATTCATCATAGCCCTCAGAATTTGGATCTTCACAGGCTTCAAGAATATTGAGGTGTAGAGCTTCTGCTTGATGCCACATGTGTTTTAAGGTGTCCATTTTCATCTTGTAATGCTGTCGTGGATGTCCTATTGTACCAATTTTTAATCTGTCGCACATTTTGCGCAGGGCTGCTAAAGATGCAGATTGTCTTCTTAACAAACCCAAGATTTTTGTAGATGAGGTATTTTTCTGGACCTCTCGTTTGCTCCCTGTCGAAGCGGTTGGTTGGCAACCTGCTGCTTCTTCTGATGCCAAAGCCATGACTTCAGTGTAAAAACTTTTGGCAAAGTAGCTGTGGTCATATGGCGGTTCGGGCAATGATTTAATTGTGGCATCTGTTGCCTTAAACTGGCTCACTAATTCCTTTAAACGTTCTATACGCTCTTCTGTTTGCAGAGTCCTTTTTATAATTTCTGACAATGGCGAATATTGCTTCTCCAGTTGTCTCTTGGATCGTGAAAAGATCGTCAAATGTCGACATGATGATCACTAAACCTGATCACGTCGGGGTCACCAAATGTTGCCAAGGAGCGTTTTCCTTGGATTGTTTTTGTCAACGATGAGTTGCAGCACTTGAACTACAACTCACTATTGATGAAAATGATGAAAACTAGCAAAGGATGATGAGTTAGTTGCAGCACTTGAACTACAACTAACTATTGATAAAAATGATGAAAACTAACAAAGAATGATGAGTTAGTTGCAGCACTTGAACTACAACTAAGTATGTATTGATTGATTGATGAACTAACAAAGGATGATGAGTTAGTTGCAGCACTTGGACTACAACTAACTATGTTATGCACTATGTATTGATTAGCACCGAATTGATTAGCAACTAGCACCGAAACCGCGACGACAAAATAAAAATGCTTTGATTTAATACTTTGAGTCTGGATATCAACTAACTGTTGTTTATTGAATGTAGATATATTTAAAGCATTATAAAAATATTCTAGTTCAATGTAAACGACATGAAATTGAAATGAAATTATAGAATGGAACAGTTAATACAAATGAAACAAATACAATAAAAATTAAATTATGAAAGACCTTATGTTTACCAATTACAAGTCGCAGTCGCGGCAGTTGGACATACGCTTGTAATTGGAGACCGATAGTCATGGCCAAGACAGCAGGTGAATAACACTGCAGGTGAATGACTTGTGAAAAACAGTGTCCCTGTAGGAACAGTTGGACATCAGTGCTATTGATGTTTTGGTTCTAACCAATATTCTTGTGCACGTAGTGCTGTGTACCACGATTGCCAACCTTTTTTCGTCCTTCAAAGCGTGCAGCTTATCCAGACGCAGTTTGGTCCCTTGACAGAGACCCTTAAGCTTCTCGAGAAACAAACAGCCACGCCTTGAATTGCTGTTTCTTACACCTAATGGCAATTAATCCACAGTCCAGGCAAGCGTCTCCAGCTAATCCAATGTCCTCCTTACCTTCCAATGTTTCCAGTTGCTCTACCGTAACAGCGTTACTAGATCTTGAAGTCCGCCATGGCGTTCCTCAAGAGGATCCTCCCGAGAAAGGTCAGTAATGCCAACGAGGAGATCAGTTCCCGCGACATTAGTAAAACACCGCAGTTTGGCGCAGGACGCGTTGTCAGACGATGACGGTCCTTGTCCCACAGAAGTGGATCGCTTCCGAGAGGTGGAATCCCCTTCAGCTACCCGCTGCGTGCGACTAGTTCTAACGTCAACCTTCTATACTGGCGTGCTTGACACTTTCCGCAGCACTAGCACCAGCTTGCGCACCGCCCCCCTGTTCATTAGGCAAAGACATTTCCGGTATTACGCTTAAATTTCTTCCCTGGCATACTCTTGTAACGAACATAAATCGTTACAAATTATTTCTTAATTGTTAACCGCTTCAAACTCATAGAGTTTCATAGCCTAGTGGCTGGAGTAGCCGACTCACGACCAGAAAAACCCAGGTTCGAACCTCTGTTCGAACAACATTAAAAAAACAATACACTTTATTTTTTATAATAATAAAAATATTCCGCCGCCAAATAATTAGTCGAAATTTAAAAGTAACCTTTAAAAAAAAGAAATTTAAATCGTACCAACAGGTACATATAGACGAACATACACATCCACACACAATTACAAACAGACGCACTTTTCCCTTTTTGCTTTCATTTTTGCATGAATGCATATAAGTCCTGACCGGTTTAACAGACTTAATACTCTTAAGACACGTTTTTGCGTTTTTGCGCTCAGTTCGCTGGGGAGTTTTGTGGTCTTGTGACCAACTCTTTTTGACTTACGAACCAGTTCGCTGGGGAGTTTTGTGGTCTTGTGACCAACTCTTTTTGACTTACGAACCAGTTCGCTGGGGAGTTTTGTGGTCTTGTGGCCAACTCTTTTTGATTAACGAACCAGTTCGCTGGGGAGTTTTGTGGTCTTGTGACCAACTCTTTTGACTTACAAACCAGTTCGCTAAGGAGTTTTGTGGTCTTGTGACCAACTCTTTTTGACTTTTTTTTTGTAGTATATAAGAAAATCGCGAGTATTAATAACTCGCTAAAAATTGTAAGCAACCGTCAGTTGCCAGGCACTTTGTGCCTGTCTTTGCCTGTCCTGGCTGGAAAGAAAAACTCGTTACACTCTCCTCGGGACTGGCCTCATTTGAAGAAAGACCTCCAAGCTGGTCCGTTAGCAGGCGATAGATAGCGATGGATTTCTCCATGGCTTTCCTCGGCCTCTGCCGCTTCCGCTTACACCTCTGCCTCTCCATCTCATAAGAGATCCACCAGGCGACTGCATCAGCTGCCTTAGTGTCTAGTTGTCTGTGGGGTCGACTAATCCTCGGGATGAAACCTTGGGTTCCGTCTCGCCACCACTGACATTAGAAATTGAGCAGGTTGCACAGACACCCTTTGGCACTGGCGCCTTTTTGCGCACCCTCTTGCCGACATTGTCGCAAATCTGGCTGGACGTCTGGTTGAGAGGCAGCATTCATTACCCCCTCCGTGATAATGGATGCACCTCCAAGTGATTTCCCACCTCCGACAGAGGCTATGGATGAATAATCCAGCCCACTGGAGGAAAAATAAGAGGTGGGACGAAAACAACAATCTGGGTAGATAGGGAAACAACAAAACCATGAAACGCCGCTTCTGTTAGCCCAGGTAGTCTCAGCTACACCCAAGAGCTGAGAAGACCCAGTTTCCAGAGAACACCACTTGGAGGTAGAAGTCGACTTAGAAGTGCCCAGGAGAGTTACGGAGAGCCGTCCCGATGGCCCGTTATTCCCCAAACCGGGCAGACCATTTAGATCCCTAAATTTAGCAAAAAAGTTTTGTGTTATTGCGAGTCGAAATGTTATTGGCAACAGCAATTCATCGCAAAAAAAATGTATCGCGAGCCGAAGCAGAAAATGTATTTTGAAAATCGCGCGAGAATTGCTGTGTGATAAATTTGTCTTACGATGAATCAGTCTAGAATAAAATATATTTATGTTTATTATCTCTTTTTTTTGTTATACGTTATTTGCAGAACTCACATGGGTCACTGGAAATTTTCACTTCGGTACCTTAGTGACTAAAAGTCAGTCGGTTATACTTTTCCGATCTGTGATATATAGTATATTATACAGTTTTTATTTATATGTATAGTATGTATATAATTTATACATGATTAAAATGCTTTCTTCTCTTTCTATAGCTTTTTAATGATGCTGATGTATTAGGTCCCTACGGCTTATCAATGACGAACGAAAACTCTGCCGAGAAGAAAGGTATTTAATTTATCTAATTAAAAATATCAATCATATCATATGATATATCATATCTCATTGTATATGTATTTTATAATTTTATACATAAATTTTTTTGAAAGATTACTATTTATTTTAGCAAATTTCTATATAATTCATTGGCTATGGTTATTTTATTTTTGTTGTCTAGTATCCTAAAATGAACTAAGGGCCTGTGCGAAATGTGACTAAATGTTAGTGACATACTATTTGCTGTCGTACTGCTTTACCACCTGTGCGAATAACTTTCCAACTCTAACACCCAGATACTGTATATGCACAGAATTTTTTTTTATTTTTGCTTCGTTATTTTCTAAATTTGTTGTTTACCGGCAAAACCCAAAAATGAACAAAGCAGAATGAGCGGTCAATTCTTGTTTTTCCTCTTGTGTGCGTATACTCTTACAGTATTTGGGGGCATTGAGCTAATAGAAAATGTTTGAAAGGAGGTTGTCTTGGTACTGATTTGTCCTAGAATGCGATTATAATGTTATACGTTTGTAAATTTGGCACTTCAACCAAATCTACTATTGTATTGTTTGTTATGTTGCAGACTTGCCACTTAAACCACTTCTGTATCAAAGGAAAGACGAGGTTTTCCCTCCAATAGGATTAAATGAATTAATAAATTTTATTTATGTACAATCTCAGCTCCTATATATTATTTACAGCGTATATTAAATACGAAGGTAGAACAAAAAAATTTAGTATTAGCCAAATAATAATACATACATACGTACAAAATGCAAAGAGAGAACAAGCAGGTAAAAAAAATTTAATAATTAAATTTAAAGCCGCACACTGGGGCAACAGGCCCTCAAAGCTGGCAATAAATCAAAAAATTAAATAGCATGCACACTTGACCCGCTATTATTTTTCGATAAACAATTATCCCCATCATAATAAAACGAGCGAGTATGGTCAATACTACCACTCCCCTCATCGCCACAGTCCTCAGTTGAAGTTAGTTATCTGTGGAAGTTATACTCCTACGTCCACTGATATTTCATAGCTTTAAACCTGTTTTTATGCTTTGTTTGAGGTGTATTTTGAAAATGTTTCGCCACGGAACCTTTGAAGCCAAGTACACAACAACAATTTAGTAAGTATTGAGTTACAGAATAGTTTATGTATTCTTATAAAAATGGTGTAAAGAAAAATGAACGTGAAATGCTAAAATTTTAAATTATTATTAGAAAGATGAAGGCCGAATAAATATTGTTTGTGCTTTTTAGAATCGTTTAAATTTGCTGCACTTATTTGCACTTTTCGTCGCTATGTCACTTTTTTCGATGGTAGCAAATAAAACAAGTCTTCCTTCACATACCAATTTGTTTTTTTATACCCTACACCCGAAGAGATGAAGGTATATTCATTTTGTTCTTTTGTTTGTAACGCATTAAAAAAGGCGTGGCACGTATAGAAAAGTGTATATATGTATGTATATTCTGGCTCAGAGTAACCTCCTGATTCGATTTAGCCATGTCCGTCCGTCTGTCTGTCTGTCCGTCCGTCTGTGGAAATCATGATCAGGTGTAAAGAATAAGATTTAAGCAATCAAATTTTATTATAAGTACATACAGTAGAATCGCATTACTGTGAATGCTCGTATATAAAAACTACACACTAACGTAAACAGAAAAATGTATACCTTTATTACTTTGTATTGTGAACTTTTGACCATATAATGTAAACAGTTTATAAGAAGTACTTACAAACACTCAGATTGAGATGAGTTACGAAAATTACCATCATAAAAACGTTATATGAGTTAAAAAATTCCTGTGGGATGTCGTGATTTCTGTTTACAAAAAGAATAATCAGTTGCTTTTGGTCAGTGTTACTGAAATGTAAAATTAGGAAATAGGAAGAAGAATACAAACGATACATATGTATTTTTTATATACATGTTTTATATGCATATGTTTTATATGTATATTTATATGTATTGAAACGACCTTTTTGCCTCAATCTCCTAGAGGCAAGGCTTTCCTTATGAGGTCTTTAGACCTTGTTTGTAGCCGAGATAAACTCACGGATGTCCAGGTTCGATTATTTTCAAGAAAATTTATTTAAGACGAGACCCGTAATTTGAATTTTACTTTATTTATGTTTTAGCTTTTTTTTACATCTATTTTAGAGCTAACAAAGTTCCTTAACAGTTACTACTGGATTACAGGCTACTGCTGGATTAAAGGATTCAGTATTCTGGCTTCGAAGAAAAGTGCGATATATAAAAAAAAAACTGGCGTTGATGTGGCGGTGAAGTTTTGGTGTGCAGAAAAACGATTCGTACGTACTATTCCTCCTGGGCTAACTGTCGTGCGTTATGCTTTGTTTGTCTAGCACGTTAGTGTTTATTACTAAGATTCCAAGCTTAATTAACTTGTATTTGTCAACTTCTTGATTCTAAATGAGTGTGAAATGTAAGTTATGTTTGATTCGCGACGGCGGTCAAGTAGTCTCTGGTCCAGAATGAGGGTGGTTGTGGAGAGGTCAGAGGATACAGACGTGGTGCTCGCGGGAACAACATAGCGATCCATTGGACCAGCATGTTGAACTCACGAGTTCGTTGCTTCAGTCGCAACATGAGCGATCCATTGGACCACAACATGTTGTAACTCCATCAACGAGAGCGGCTGTGGAGAGGAGAGAGGATACTGGCGTGGTGCTTGTGAGAACAACATAGCGATCCATTGGACCAGCATGTTGAACTCACAAGTTCGTTGCTTCAGTCGCAACATGAGCGATCCATTGGACCACAACATGTTGTAGCTCCAGCAACGATAGCGGCTGTGGAGAGGAGAGAGGATACAGGCGTGGTGCTCGTGAGAACAACATAGCGATCCATTGGACCAGCATGTTGAACTCACAAGTTCGTTGCTTCAGTCGCAACATGAGCGATCCATTGGACCACAACATGTTGTAGCTCCAGCAACGAGAGCGGCTGTGGAGAGGAGAGAGGATACAGGCGTGGTGCTCGCGAGAACAACATAGCGATCCATTGGACCAGCATGTTGAACTCACAAGTTCGTTGCTTTAGTCACAACATGAGCGATCCATTGGACCACAACATATTGTAGCTCCAGCAACGAAAGCGGCTGTGGAGAGGTGAGAGGATACAGACGTGGTGCTCGCGAGAACAACATAGCGATCCATTGGACCAGCATGTTGAACTCACAAGTTCGTTGCTTCAGTCGCAACATGAGCGATCCATTGGACCACAACATGTTGTAACTCCATCAACGAGAGCGGCTGTGGAGACGATATTGACGTGGTTCTACGAGAGCAACACAGCGATCCATTGGACCACATGTTGCAGTCGGGAACCAGAGAGTTAATTTCTGTCACGAGGTCTCACCCGTGCCGAGGTTCGCAAACAACTGACTTCCTGTGTGTTGTGTCGTTCCATTTATACTTTTCGAAAGGCTCGCTGTTTCGTGTTTCTGCTTGTTTTCTTCACCATCACATGCATAGCTTCGTCTTGTTTCGACTTGTTGTCTCTTAAAAGCTATAGATACGTACATGGTTTGAAAGTACAGTTACTGGCTTGTGAGGGTAAATAAAATGGAAAATTACTATATACAAAGAAAATGAAAACCGAAACCGTGTACTTATTTAATAATCAGTATGTTTAATTATAATGTAGAAAAATTATTACATTCTTAGTTGTGAAATAAAAATTAATAAGAAAAATTCATAAACTAAAATAACCATATTCATTGGGAAAAAAAATTAGTTTGTGTGCGCATTTTGGCATCTTAAAATGCGTCATCACATTCCCTCCTTACTTTCCGGAAGATTTTTGAACTCGTACACGCCCTTCTCGTGTGATACGCACTTTGTATATAAGTCCCTCAATTTTTGTCAAGAAGTTCTTACGTTGTCCTTTCTTGTTGTTGTTTTTAGCCTGCTCCACAATTGTGTCCAACTCGGGGGGAATGTTATCGGGATCCACCTCTTCCCACTGGACCATCCCTGTGTCGGCCGGAGTATCTTCTGGCTTCTGGGTATCAGGTTCCGACTCTTCCTCTTGGACCGTTCCTGTGTCGGCCGGAGTATCTTCTGGCTTCGTTGAATCTGCTTTTATAGTAGCAAAACGTTATGGTGGGAACTGTTGGCGTATTCCGGATGTGTGGGATAAGGCCCGTATTATGCTAGCTATCTGCATGCGACCTCCTAAATATTCTGCCTGGCTACCCCACTCTTGGTGCTCCAAGACATCATTCAAGGATTCGGACTTTAGGTATCTTTCAATGGTCAGCAGCATGTAAATTCCACAGTTGAAACCGTCTGTCTGTAGGGGCACATCAAGTTCCACTAGGGGCGCATTCTCTTCGTCGTACGTGATGGCTCTTTGGGATTCAGAAAAGTGAAAACGGTGTTCACTCGTTAGCGTCCTTCTGATGTTCCGTGCTATCAGGCCGTTCCTCTCCATGTTAGATCCGAGCGAGTCGATGACTATTATTCGGCATCCGTGGAGGTTTCCGTCACTATATACAGCCTGTTCCACGATTGCGGCGAACCAGTGGTTGTTGGAGTTGATCGGGATCACCACTCGATTTTTCTCGAATATGTTCCTTGTCCGTAGGTGGCGTCTGATGCGATGATGGTCGTATGGGACGCGTGCCACTGAATCATAAAAGAATGAGTTGAGGCACAAAACGCGATTGGTCCAGACCGGTGGTATTGTATTACAGCCAAAACACATTGCGGCAGCGGCAGCAACAGCAACTCTCTCTCGCTGCTCAGCAAAGTACATTAGAGCAGCGACAGCAAGTCGGCTATTTGTTTTTGTGTTCTGTATCCCATTCTCTCATCTTGAAAGAGAGCTTACTCTCCGTATATTTTTCAATACAATTTGTCGGATTTTCAGTGAAAATTGGCAACACTGAGTGAAAAAGAGAGTGGAAAAAAGAGAGTTTTGCTTGCTGCCGTAATAGAATCTATTTTTCAGGGCAGCGGCAGCACCCATAAGCCTCTATATAATTTCTGTTTGCTGTTGCTGCCGCTGCCGCAATGTGTTTTGGCTGTTACCCTCTACCCACTTCATGTAAAATTCAATAAGTTTGTGTTGAGATAGCGTCCCTCTGATAGCCTTATGTAATCATCCACGGTAATTGAAACTCCTCCTTTTTTTTTTTTTTTTTAATTGTTGTCTTCACGGCGGTCAATTCGCGACTAGTAATTCGTGCTCGTAGGCTGCGTCCTTTTATAGTAGAAAAATACCGTTACTTCTATCACTATACACTATTGGGTGTATGTTTACTACTGGGTGAGGCAGCGTGTTCGGCTTCTGAATTCTGCTGGTTTTATGCGTTTGTTTGCTTTTTTAGTTCCTGGGCCACGCCATGGATTGTCGTGAGTTGGGGTTGTTCGGCGTTCGATGTATGGGTGTCACTTGGTTGATAGGGCTTGAGATCACCAACATGTGCTTTTTTGGTTTTCTTGTTCGAAGTTTTTAGAATTGTAATTACGGGGGATACGAAGTCCACGATTTGACCTTCATATTTCGGAGCTAATTTAGCAGCATAATTTTCCGACGCTTTTGACAAATGGTGTGCTCGTACTAGCACCATGTCTCCGATTTGGGGTTTCCAGGTTCTCCGTCTGAGGTTATAGTGTCTCGCTTGCTCGTTCGATGCCATTAACATATTTCGTCGGGCTATTTTGAAAATATTTTGCAGCTGGTTTACCTTCTGCGCTGGTTCTGTGGTTACTTGGCCGGTGCCCAAGGTGGTGTCATCGTAAAGGGTATTGGGGAGTCTTGGCTCGCGTCCCTGTACTAAGAAAGCGGGTGTATAACCGGTAGTACTGGAGATACTGCTGTTGATGGCAAGGGCTATTTCTGGGATATGTTTATCCCAATCACGTTGATCGCTTCCTGTGTACTGTGCAATCATCGTCTTGATGGTGCGGTTCGCGCGCTCAGTGGGGTTTTCGTGTGGTGTGTAGGATGCCGTAAACTGCTGGCGTACTCCGATATCTTTGAGATAGTTCTTGAACTGACGACTAGTGAACTGTACACCATTATCCGTAAAAAGCACTTTGGGTATTCCAAATCTGGCGACAATTCTTTCACGGAAAGCTCGTTGTAATGTCGTTGCTGTAGCCCTCCGCAAAGGAATTATTTCCACCCACTTGGAAAATTTGTCCAGAAATACAAGCAGCATGTTATACCCTCTCCGCGAGCGTGGAAGGGGACCGACGAAATCGGCGCATACAGTGGCCCATGGTTCTGTAGGAACTCTAGTTAACATTTTTCCAGCGGGTTTTCTCTGATCGGCCTTGTGCCGCTGACGTCTCGAAACATTCCGGGCCAATAGTACATTCTTGCTACTCGAGTGATGGTTTTTTGGATGCCCAGATGTCCGGCACTAGGTTGGTCGTGGTTTTCTACTAGCACCCTTTGACGATCGGGACGGCCCACACACAGTTTCCATGGCTCCTCGTCTTCATCAGTCACCACAGATGGAATGTGGCGATAAAGAACACCATCTTCGATAGTATAGTCTGGGTATTTCTCTGGCTCTCTGGTTACTTTAGCTTTCTGAGACTCCAGCCAGTTGCAAGTGGTACTGGCGATGTCTAGCCCCATGTTGATTTCTTCGTCTGCTCTAGGCTGGCGTGACAGTGTGTCCGCAACTACGTTGTACTTGCCCTTGCGGTACTGCACTTCGTACGAGTATTGTTGTAACTCTAGTGCCCAGCGCGCGATTCTTCCGGAAGGATTTTCAATGCCATTCAACCATTTTAGCGCCAGATGATCAGTAATTGCTTTGAAATGGTATCCTTCGAGATACGGCCTCATTTTCCTAATTGCCCAGACAATCGCCAGGCATTCCTTTTCCGTTGCTGAGTAGTTTCTTTCGGCTCCTTGCAGGTGTCGACTGGCGTAAGCAATCACGCGTTCGCCTCCCTCCTGTTCCTGTGTCAGAACTACGCCGAGGCCGATGTCACTAGCGTCTGTTTGCAGGGTGAATTGCCTTGTAAAATCTGGACACGCTAACACTGGTGCCTCCGTAAGTTTTGTTTTGAGCTCCTCAAACGCTACTTGCTGTTCAGGTCCCCAATGCCAACGCTTACCCTTCCTTATCAGACTCGTCAATGGAAAAACGATATTGGCGAAGTCAGGGACGAAACGTCGGTACCAGGACGCCGTTCCTAGATACCTTCGCAGCTCCTTTATGTTGGTAGGTGGTTTCAACTCTTTGATGGCGACGACCTTGTCGGGATCTGCCTTTATGCCAGAGGGTGTGACCAGATGACCTAAGTACCTTAGCTCTCTTTTGAAAAAATGACATTTTTCCCTGTTGATCCGTAGATTGGCTTGACGAAGACGATTGAAAACGTCGGCGAGATGTCGTTTGTGCTCCTCTTTCGATCCGCTGACCACTATTATGTCGTCGAGGTAAGCGAAAGCGTTTGGCTCCATCTCGGGTCCGATAACTTGGTCCAGGAGCCTCTGGAATGTGGCCGGAGCAGAATGTAGCCCGAAGGGCATGACGCGCCACTGAAATAGGCCCCTGCCAGGAACAGTAAATGCGGTGTATTTTCGGCTATTCGGCTCAACTGGGACTTGCCAATATCCATTTTTAAGGTCGATCGTTTTGATGTATCTTGCTCCCCTCAGCTTCTCCAAAATATGGTTTATCCGCGGTAACGGGTAGGCATCGGGTATGGACCTTGCATTTACTTGTCGGTAGTCTACGCATAACCTCCAGTCGCCAGTCTTTTTCTTGGCTAGAACAATTGGTGAACTGTACGCGCTCTTCGATGGCTCTATATACTTTTGTTTTAGTAGCTCATCAAGTTGCTTGTTTATGACCGCCTGCATAGCTGGATTTTTCGGATAGTAGCGTTGTTTGACGGAATTTCGTCTCGCATATTGATCCGATGATTGGCTAAATTGGTTGCACCGGTCACTGACTCAAATTTAGTTCTCGCTGCAGAAAAGGGGCTACGTCGTCATCATACTGAGCTTCATTTACTGTCCACAGCATGCTCTCGGTATCATTGCTTCCATCTTGATCTGACTTCAATTCTGTGCTACGTCCGTCGCATATTAACTTTGCTTCTGCTTCTGCTAAAAAATCCATCCCTAGTGTTACGGAATCAATAGCGGTCGGTAATACCAAAAATCTCAAGTGGTGTCTTCGACTACCTAGTCGAACTTCGGCAATTAAAGCTTTCTTCACCTGAAGAGTAGTGCCATCGGCTAGTCGCACTCTCATCTGGGTGAAGATGGTGCGTGCAGCATCTCCTAAATTTGCAACAAACGCCTCTGACACAAAACTACGTGTAGCTCCTGTATCCACGGTTGCAGTTACTGACCTTCCATCTATGTAGATTTCGGCAGTAAGGTGTCGTTGTGTAACTTTAAATGGTGATTCGGTTTTTGGGGTTTTAATGCTTTGGCCCTCGGTGTTCCCCGTTATTGTTGAGGACCATTGGCGTTTCCCGATCTTCTTTGACAACATTTTATGGTTCTCACGCCCTGCTTACCGCACTGCCAGCAGAATAATTTCACTGGATTTCGGCAACCTCTTGCAAAATGTCCATCTAATCCACAGCGACGACATGCAGTATTAACATTGAGAAACCCTTCACTGTTTTGTAGATTGCTCTGAACTTCTGGTCCTGAATCGACAGTGCGATGCTTAACCTCTCGAATCTCCTGGGTCGATGGCGTCTTTCGATGGCCCAAAATGTCCTCGTATTGATCACACAGCTCAACTAGTTCTTCTAGGCTTCTGAAGTCTTGTCGCTTTACTTAGGTTTGATACTCGACTGTTTCGACTGCGTCGACTGTTTCTGTAGATCCGTTCAGTTTTCTTCTCGTTGGAATAATCGGTGTGGCGAATTAGTTCTTGCATTGCTATTACATAGTCCTTGAAAGGCTCTGTCGCCATCTGGAATCTCTGTCGTACATTGTCATCAAGTCGTTCCTGGTATTGTGAAGACAGGAAAAAACTGAGGAAGTCTTTCTTGAACTCGTCCCATTGCAGCCAAGGCTTTTTGTTGTTCCGGAACCAATGAAGACCTTTCCCTTGCTTAATCTCAGGCATAGCTCTAGGCAACAAATTTCGGGATACACCGTAGGCATCGGCTAATTCCTCCAATCGTTCCACAAACTCAAGCGGATCCATCCTGTCATCAAAACGTATGGTCCACTTACGCACCTGTTTCATCATACTACAAATTACTGTCGGCTGCTCTGATTGGCTTGGTTGATACGTAGGGGCGTTTGGTTCTGTTGCAGCCTCTGCTCGTGGTATCGTGGCGACTTGCACCGAAAGAGGACTTGTTTGTTGAGTATTGGTTTTCGTTTCTAACATCTTTGGAGTTTGAGGAGTTGTGATCTCTATCAAAGGATGGTTTGGGGCCGTTGATACACTTGGAACCGGTGATGGACTACGAGCATACAGACGTTCTAGTTCCTTCAAGCGTGTCACCTGCCCTGGTTTGAGGTCATCTCTACTAGTAAATGTTGAAAACATATTTTTCAGTTCTTCCACGTTCCCATCTGTGTCCAAACCAAACTCCTCCATGTGCTTCACCAGCTCCTCACGCTTGAGGCCAACTATCCATCTCATCAAGTGACCATGATGCACTTGTATAGTTAACTTGCCACAGGTGTTAAATTTATAATGCTTCTTTACGCACAGTTTTTTTTTTCCCCTCTTGCGTTATATCCACTCTTTTCTTTGTTAAGTATTTCACTGTTCAATTGTATGATTTTGCTTTGTTAGCAGGGTCCCTGCTCGGGCGCCACTTGAAACGACCTTTTTGCCCCAATCTCCTAGAGGCAAGGCTTTCCTTATGAGGTCTTTAGACCTTGTTTGTAGCCGAGATAAACTCACGGATGTCCAGGTTCGATTATTTTCAAGAAAATTTATTTAAGACGAGACCCGTAATTTGAATTTTACTGTATTTATGTTTTAGCTTTTTTTTACATCTATTTTAGAGCTAACAAAGTTCCTTAACAGTTACTACTGGATTACAGGCTACTGCTGGATTAAAGGATTCAGTATTCTGGCTTCGAAGAAAAGTGCGATATATAAAAAAAAAACTGGCGTTGATGTGGCGGTGAAGTTTTGGTGTGCAGAAAAACGATTCGTACGTACTATTCCTCCTGGGCTAACTGTCGTGCGTTATGCTTTGTTTGTCTAGCACGTTAGTGTTTATTACTAAGATTCCAAGCTTAATTAACTCGTATTTGTCAACTTCTTGATTCTAAATGAGTGTGAAATGTAAGTTATGTTTGATTCGCGACGGCGGTCAAGTAGTCTCTGGTGCAGAATGATGGTGGTTGTGGAGAGGTCAGAGGATACAGACGTGGTGCTCGCGGGAACAACATAGCGATCCATTGGACCAGCATGTTGAACTCACGAGTTCGTTGCTTCAGTCGCAACATGAGCGATCCATTGGACCACAACATGTTGTAACTCCATCAACGAGAGCGGCTGTGGAGAGGAGAGAGGATACAGGCGTGGTGCTCGTGAGAACAACATAGCGATCCATTGGACCACCATGTTGAACTCACAAGTTCGTTGCTTCAGTCGCAACATGAGCGATCCATTGGACCACAACATGTTGTAGCTCCAGCAACGAGGGCGGCTGTGGAGAGGAGAGAGGATACAGGCGTGGTGCTCGCGAGAACAACATAGCGATCCATTGGACCAGCATGTTGAACCCACAAGTTCGTTGCTTTAGTCACAACATGAGCTATCCATTGGACCACAACATATTGTAGCTCCAGCAACGAGAGCGGCTGTGGAGAGGTGAGAGGATACAGACGTGGTGCTCGCGAGAACAACATAGCGATCCATTGGACCAGCATGTTGAACTCACAAGTTCGTTGCTTCAGTCGCAACATGAGCGATCCATTGGACCACAACATGTAACTCCATCAACGAGAGCGGCTGTGGAGAGGATATTGACGTGGTTCTACGAGAGCAACATAGCGATCCATTGGACCACATGTTGCAGTCGGGAACCAGAGAGTTAATTTCTGTCACGAGGTCTCACCCGTGCCGAGGTTCGCAAACAACTGACTTACTGTGTGTTGTGTCGTTCCATTTATACTTTTCGAAAGGCTCGCTGTTTCGTGTTTCTGCTTGTTTTCTTCACCATCACATGCATAGCTTCGTCTTGTTTCGACTTGTTGTCTCTTAAAAGCTATAGATACGTACATGGTTTGAAAGTACAGTTACTGGCTTGTGAGGGTAAATAAAATGGAAAATTACTATATACAAAGAAAATGAAAACCGAAACCGTGTACTTATTTAATAATCAGTATGTTTAATTATAGTGTAGAAAAATTATTACATTCTTAGTTGTGAAATAAAAATTAATAAGAAAAATTCATAAACTAAAATAACCATATTCATTGGGAAAAAAATTAGTTTGTGTGCGCATTTTGGCATCTTAAAATGCGTCATCACAGTATTCATATATGTTTTACAGAAATGTGAAATTTACATATATTTTAATTATAATACAGAACTGAAACATTACTGTACTGTGCATTATTTTGATTTCTGCATGTGCAACGTTGAGATGTCGGTAATGTGAACAATTTAAGCAACTCCGCTGACGTAAACAGGGTAAAATTTTTTTAATTCATATTTACGCGATTCTACTGTATTTCTTTTCTACTGTTTTATTAAAACTAAAAACCATTCTATACACAAACAAACTAAAATAATCCTTTAAAAACAAATTATTTTTTACCCATAAATTATAATTACAAATTCTATATTATACCCAAGACAATACAGGGTTTAATTAGGGTTTAATTAATGTAGGGTTTAATTAACTTTAATATCATTTTTTATTCAAAAAAAAAATACAAAAATAGTTTTCAAAAATTAATTAAATTTTCACATTCATATAAAAATTACAATTCGATTCGATGTTTTCGTTATTCATCTGAATAATAATAATAAATAGATTTATAAAAAATAAAACAAATCGGTTTTAAACGGACTTCCTACAACTGGCGATCCTGCGAGACAAATTCTTATCAGAACCCTGCTTAAAACTCCTGCAAAATTCTACAATTCTTTTCGTGTCACAATCAAAACGCATTCTAGGCGTGGACGCCGCACCAACTGTTAATCCCGAAGACGTCGATCCCTATACAATCTACATTAACAATTTGCCGACGACAGTTTCATCGCACACCGTTAAAGAATACTTCCCCAATGCACATCGCAGCGATATTGGATTTACACTGTGCTTGAAACACACCAGATACGCGTTCGTGCTCCATCAGTCATTTGAGGAGGCGTTTGAGAAGCATTCCAGAACTCGAAAAACACATTGATAGATTCGTGTTCTCTTATTGTCACTTTCGAAGACAACGGGGCGAAAACAAGACGCTACTACCACCTGCCGCAGGATAAAAACCAAATGCAAAGTGTAGCGAACACACAGAGAGACCAATCTGAAAAAGAACCTATACCAGAAAAAGAAGCGACATCCACAATTGAAGAAGAAAGACAAAGAAAAAACACAATTACAGTCTACTGTCTACTACTGTATCAACAATAGCTACAAATCAAACCGCAGTCGAGGAGACGACAAATAAACAACAAAGTAAACATAAACCATCAACAAGAAAGATAAGTCGTATATGTATATACTTATTTAAACTTACTTTATAACACTTATATATTAATAATTATACTAATAATAATACTAAACTAATTTAACTTGACTTAACTTATATAATACTTTAATTCAATATAATCTCTACTTTTATTTCAATAAATATAGTATAATATACACATACATATAACGGTATATTACATACGATAAAATACGTCAAACTGAATTGTATTGTAAATTGAATTGTATGTAAATTGAATTGTATTCCTGTCGTTAGTTTCTGTCCAGTTTCAAACTTTCTGTAAACTTCTTCTCCAACGGCAAAATGTTTCATTCTCCACAACACAATACATACACATCTACACAAAATTTGAGCGATCTAATTGAACTGCCAATTGAAACAATCACCAATAATAACATATCTACGAACATGACTTCAAACCAAATTCCAAACGAAATTTTCGCAACAGCAGTAAATTCGTCCACAGTTTTGGACGAATTGTCCTGAAGCATGGTTTGCACATGCAGATGTAACTTAATACGAATACATCGTAACAGCCTTACCCCAAGAAGTTATTGTAACGATTATGGATTTGATCCAAAATCCTCCACTGATGAATAATAACACGAATGTTGGATGTTTAGGGCTTAGTTCAGCAAATCAAAGTATTTCTTTATTTAGTCAAGTCAAATAGACTACCGCTCAGTTCGAACTTACAAATTGAACTACTACAAACTTCAAAAAAATGTGAGCTACAAATTATTTGTATGTATGGTTTTTTAAGTAAATGGGTTGATGTTGTTGCCACTTATTGCGTTGCTGCAACGTAGTGAGGTACTCACTCCGCCAGCGCTTCTAAAAACCCTGCACCATTGCTTGCAGATGTCGCCAATGGTCGAGTCTGTTAATTTTTGTGTCCAAAACAGACGGTTCTGGGATGCTGGTGTAGGGCCCACCAATCAAAAAGTGGGCAGGTGTGAGCGGATCAAGCTCAGTATCGGAGATGGCGCACAGTGGGCGAGAATTCAGTATAGCCTCAACTTGCGTCAACAATGTTGTGTATTCTTCAAAGGTCAATGTGGTATTACCAATGACTCTGCGCAAATGAAGCTTTATTGATCGCACTCCTGATTCCCACAGTCCACCAAAATGTGGCGCGGAAGGTGGGTTAAAGTGCCACTGTATACCGTCCATGGCCAACGAGGTTGATACTTCATCAATGTAAGTTTCTGATATGGCTAACTGTTGCAACTCGTCCAACAGACGACGAGCTCCATGGAAAGTAGTGCCGTTGTCGGAGTAGAGATCGCTTGGTTTCCCTCTTCGAGCAGCAAAACGACGAAAAGCAGAAAGAAAGGCTTGCGATGTGAGGTCACTAACCAATTCAATGTGTATGGCTTTGGTTGACAGGCATACAAAAATTGCGAACCATGCCTTGCCGATTCGTGCGTTCCTCACCTTTGATATGTTGATAGGAACTGGACCTGCATAATCCAGACCACAATGCATGAAACACCGTCCGTGTGGTTGCAATCGTGGAACAGGAAGGTTGCCCATTAGCTGGCTACTCGTGCTACGACGCTGCAAGAAACACGTCTTGCAAGAGAATACCATTTTGCGCACTAAGTTTCTGCAGCCCAAAATCCAAAACTGTTGTCGCACGATTGCGAATGTTGACTCAACGCCAGTGTGCAAATGTTTTATGTGTACATACCTCAGAATGAGCGATGACACCTTTGAAGACTTTGGCAGCAATATTGGATGCTTGATACTGAAGCTCAACATTGAGTGCTTGAGCCTTCCTCCTACACGTAGCAGCCCCGCTTCGTCAAGAAATGGGGTGTATCGAATAAGCGTCGATTTCGCTGGTAATTGCTTCTGATGGTTGAGCTGGTTAATTTCAGCTCCAAATGATGATTGTTGTACATGCCGTAAGACAATATCTGTGGCTCTTTGCAATTCCACGGTGTTGAGTGTATGTGGCGTCGAATCAAAATGAGCTCGGCGACACAGAGCAATAAAACGTACACAGTACGCGATGACACGGATTAACCGTGTCCATGACGATGATTTATTTATGAGTTCTTCAATAACATTGTTTTTTTTGTGGTACACAAACCTACTGGTTGGTTTTTCCGTTTTTACGGTAGCAGTCCACGTGACGCACAGTCCGCGGGATTTTCCTTGGATCGAATGTGTTGCCATTGGCCACGCGGACACACATCCAAAATGTCTGCAGTCCTATTACAGACAAAAGAATTCCATCTACGCGGTGGCGATGAAAGCCAATGCAATACAATCTCTGAATCACTCCAACAAAAAACATTAGAAATGCTCACTGTGAGCGATGATTTAATTGCGTTAATCAATTTTGTTAACAAGTACGCAGCACTTAGTTCGAGCCGCGGTATCGATACCGGTTTTAGTGGAGTGACACGAGTTTTGGCTGAAATTAGAGTCACAAAATATTTATCACCAACCCTGGTACGGCTATACACCACTGCAGCATAGGCCACGGAAGATGCGTCGGCGAATCCATGCAATTCAATATTGCTGCAGGAGTTGTTGCAATGTAACGCGGAATTTTTACATTTGACAAACATGGCATCTGTTCAATATACTTTTGCCAGCGCTCACACAAATCGTCAGGCAATGGATCGTCCCAATTTAAACCACGAAACCATAAATCTTGTAATAATATTTTGAACAATACCACAGTAGGCGCGACGATTCCTAAAGGGTCAAATATTTTAGCTGTTTCTGACAGCACAATTCTTTTAGTTGATTCACGACAACACACCGGTTTTTTGTTTAGGCGAAATTCATCAGCACACGGTTTCCATTGCAAACCCAATAACTTCGCGCATGAATTCGAGCTTTAAAAATCTAATGGCTTAAATGCACAGAGTTGTGTTGGCAAAGTTTCTAAAAACGGCCAACAATTTAAACACCATTTTTGAAGTTTAAATTTTGCCTTGTCCAGTAATGCGATAAATTCGAGTTTTAAAGAAATTAGTTCTTCAACCGAGTCAGCACCAGCTGTTATGTCGTCTACATACGCATCATTTTCTAACACTCGCGACGCGGCAGGGTACATATGCTTATAATCTTGTGCGATTTGCTTAAGCACACGCACTGCAAGAAAAGGCGACGATGCAAGTCCGTACGTTACTGTCAACAGCCTATAATGGTCAATTGGAACTTCTTCGTTCTCACGCCACACAATTCGCTGAAAATCTGTATGCTCAGGTGCCACACGAATTGCTCTGAACATTTTCTCTATGTCGGCAGAGAACACATACCGATGTTGACGAAAGCGAAGCAGAACTCCAAACAGGTC
Organism: Conops quadrifasciatus; assembly: GCA_949752815.1. Classification (NCBI taxonomy): domain Eukaryota; kingdom Metazoa; phylum Arthropoda; class Insecta; order Diptera; family Conopidae; genus Conops; species Conops quadrifasciatus. Next base: position 19,343,637 of record OX457077.1, on the reverse strand, counting down.
TCTTTGTATTGGAGGTCCAATACATAGACGATTATTGAGAGAGACGCCCGAACTGTCATTACAAGAACCGTCAAACACTACGCGACACTTTGTGGTTGTGCTGTCTAGCTTTAAAACAGCGTGATGCGGTAGGTAAAAACATTTGTTATTATTTACGTTGCGTTCATGTTCTGGAATGCGTTGCATGTGACCAAGTGTCAAATATTCACGCATGAAATTTATATATTGCGGCGTTAAATCGAGATTTGAGTGAAACTTACGTTCCATATGTTGAAATCTTTTAATTGCTTGTGGCAATGTTGCTGCAATGGAAGGTGCCTCTTCTTTAAAGTGGTATTTCACAATGTATGTTCCATCCTTGTCACGTGTATGTGTATTTGCAAAATAAGATTCAACTGGGTCCGCCATCATTATCTTTTTCTCAGTTTCTTTCTCAGTTTCTCAGCTCTTTTCCCATTTCCATGAATGAGCGAAATAGCGAATCAAGATCATCAACCACTGCATGATGTGTTACAGCTGGCATTGAAACTTCTTCTATTGTTTTATGTGTTCCAGAAATCACCCATCCAAATGCAGTTTTGATTGCAATGGGAAGTCCGCTTCCGAATTGTTTCTGTTCTCCTGCACCAGGTTTTGCAAATGATATATCGGCTAGTTGAAGCTGCAATATTTCGTTCAATATAGGAGAGGAGATGTCAATCGATTGCGTTGGAATAGCAGATGTGAGTTTCGTCAAAATAAGAGCCGAGATATCAACTGCGTCATTTGAAATGTTTGAATGTAAAGAAAGCTGCACGCAACCGCGTGTTACTCCAGCATTGCAGGCAGAGAGTCCGTTTACAGAAATGCGAGCATTTCTCCTCGATAGACCGCAGCGCTGCACAAATGCTTCTGTCACAAAAGAAACTGTCGATCCTGTGTCGAGCAATAATCTGCAAGAAACTTTATTACCCCACTTGTCGATGACGGTTGCCCGTGCTGTTGGCAACAGTGTGTGTGTTTTTGCCGAAGTTGCAAATACATTGTTACTGATAGCTATCATAGCTGTCGGAGAGGTTGTCGTTTTGTCGCCTGCTGGACTAGATGCGCTTGGTTGTTGGTTGCCGCTATTATATTCTGATGCAACTGTGTTTATATTAGTCGACGGAGAAGCATAATTTGTATGTACTAGAGTGTGATGCTTTGCATTGCAAAACTTGCAGCGATATTGCGAGGGACATTTGTTAACAATATGAGAGCGACTTAAACAATTAAAACAAAGTTTTTTCTCTTTAACGAAAGATCTTCGTAAAATTTCGCTTAACTGTTTGAATTTTTGACACTGTGAGAGAGTGTGAGTGTCGCTACAATTCGGGCATTTAGCAACAAATTTTTGCTCGGTATTGACAAAATTTGCGACTGCACGACGACTGTTAGCATGACGCGAATTTTGATTTATACATGATTCAAGGGCATCACAACGTTTTGTGAGGAAATTTAAAAACATAGAATTTAGGTTCTATTTGCGTATCGCAAGTTTTAGCCCACTCATGTTTGGATTCATAATCCAACTTGTTTAAAAGTATTTCTATTAACCATGGGTCGCGACTGTTCGAATTGAGAGCATTAACTACCGCGAACTACTTCGTCTGCACCATCGGTTAATTTGCGCAATGCTGTAGCACTCGACGAACTGCATGTGGGAAGGGAAATAAACGATTGAACAAACGACCGAACAATAAACGGTTTTTTTTCGAAGCGTTGTACTAGTCTGTCCCATGCCTCAGCATAATTTTTCCCACTTATTGGGATATGTTTGACTAAATTGAGGGCCTCGCCCTCCAAATACGACGTCAAATAGTAGAATTTCTGAGTTGATGTCAGACCTTGCTTACTATCCACCGCACTAAGGAACAGGTCCTTGAATGATGTCCAATCTTGATATCTGCCGGTGAAAGCTGGAATTTTTATATGTGGTAACTGAATTCGTGATGTATTGTTAGCGACAGCAAAATTTTGTAAAAACGACGCCTGTTGATCCGCTAGCCTTAGCAAGACAACCTCCTTGTCATCTATGACTGCTCCTATTGGTTCAGCTAGTCGTTTGCTGTCCAGCCATTTCGATATAATCGCATGAGCCTCAAAATACCTCGTTTCGTACTCCACAATGTCATCTACAGGTTCCACGAATTTCGGTTCGTCCTCAAAATCATAGAGTTCCTCGCTGTATTTTATAAAATTCTTGTAATTATCTTCCAGTTTCTGTAGCCTATTCTGAAATTGCTCCACTGAGTCTGATTCGCCAAGATTCTGTGCTGCTTCCAAAGTACGGGTTATGTGGGCCTTCGCCATCCCACGTTGTTGTTGTAGCTTTTTCATGTCGTTTTCACGTGGTACGCGGTGAAAAGAATGAAGGCTCCTATTGCGTGGTAAGCTAACAAAATATTACGGCACTTGGTACGCGGTGCACGCGATGCAAATGGAGTTAAAAAGTCTAGAATTCCCAAATGGAGGTTACACAAAGTTCACGTCACTTGATACGCGATGATGAGAACTTTCGAGTACACAAAACTAAACGGCACTTGATACGCGGTGCGCGTTATAAGCCTAAAACCAACACTAACGTTCTGAATTGCCGGACGATCCGGCTCGAAGAACCAAAAATGATGAATAATCACACGAATGTTGGATGTTTAGGGCTTAGTTCAGCAAATCAAAGTATTTTATTTAGTCAAGTCAAATAGACTACCGCTCAGTTCGAACTTACAAATTGAACTACTACAAACTTCAAAAAAATGTGAGCTACAAATTATTTGTATGTATGGTTTTTTAAGTAAATGTTTATGTATATGTGAAGCGTCAAACAATATATTATTTGAGGAAAGAACGAAAGTGCGCAGCATCACGGTTCCTAAACACTCCACAAAATAATAAATACACTGAACTCAAGAAAATATTAATCGAAAGACATACACTCAGCGAAAATGCGAAATTTGAAAAAATTTTAGGTGATTCAGAAATAGGAGATCGCAAACCTTCGGAATTTTACCGGACATTGGTATTATTATCAGGCTCCAGTTTTAATGAAAACATTCTACAGAAACTTTGGTTAAGAAAACTACCAAAAAATCTAAAAGTAATTTTGACTAGCACCAACAACAATAACATAAACGAACTTACCAGATTAGCTGATAACATCTGGGAGACAATGAATTAAATTTCCGCAATTAATAATTTTCAAAATCCTAAAATAGAAGAATCAATACTTTCAAATTTAGTGAAAACGACAACATTAATGTGCGAAAATTTCCAAAAACTTTCACTAGACATAAACTCCATCAGACAACAATTAAACCAAAGACAACCCCGAACAAGATCGAGATCAAGGAATCGTTTTTGAAATCCTTCACGACACAATTCAAATATACGAAATAATCCAAATTGGGTATGCAAATACCACTACAAATTTGGCGACAAAGCTATAAAATGCGAACAACCGTGTAATTATAACAAAAAACAAAATCAGTCGACAAACTAAGGTCGCCCGTTGTTGCATCGACAAACTACGGCGACTTAGACATACAAACTCGTCGCCTTTTTATTTATGACAAAGAAAATCACTTGAAATTTTTAATAGACAGTGGAGCTGAAATTTCAGTTCTCCCAGCGTCAAAATTTACCAACACTAAACGCTCTTCGGACATAATTTTAACCGCCGCAAATGGAACAACCATTTCAACTTTTGGAAAAGAACTTTTAAATATCAACCTAGGACTAAGACGAGAATTTCCGTTTATATTCCAAATCGCAGATATCGCAAAACCAATAATAGAAACCGATTTTTTAGACCGATGTGGACTATTAATAGACCTTAAACATAAAAACCTAATCGATCCATTAACAAAATTATCCGTTAATGCAATTTCACATTATTGTAACGTATCACTACCAAAATTATTCGCGATAGATACAAAATACAGTAAATTGCTAAAAGAATTTCCTTCACTCATCGCAGAACCAGACTATACGAAACCAATTAAACATTCGACAGTTCACCGACTTGTCACGGAAGGAACTCTACCATTTTCGAAACCAAGGCGTTTAGACCCAATAAAATATAAAATTGCTAAGTCCGAATTTGAATTTTTAATCAAATCAGGTATTTGTAGACCGTCAAACTCACCAGTGGCATCTCCGCTCCACCTAGTTCCAAAGAAGGAACTTAACGATTGGCGACCTTCCGGTGATTTTCGGAGATTAAACACAGTGACAGTACCAGACCGTTACACATTACCTCACATTCATGACTTTAATATAAATATAAGAGACAAGAAGATATTTTCGAAACTGGACTTAATCAGAGCATACCACCAAATCCCTATGGCACAAGAAGACATACATACATACATAAAACGGCAATCACGACACCATTTGGAATGTTTGAATTTACGCGGATGCCTTTTGGTCTAAGAAATGCCGCACAAACATTCCAAATATTTGTATTTCGTTAACAAATATTTGGAATGTTTGTGCGGCATTTCTTTAAAGATTTAGATTTTGTTTTCGTTTATATCGACGACATACTCGTCGCAAGCACAAATGGAATGGAATGAAGAAGAGCATATAAAACACCTCTATAAATTGTTCAAAAGACTCGCAAACTACGGTATAAATATAAAACCAACTAAATATATTTTCGGTGTGACAAATATTGACTTTTTAGGAAACAATATATCAAGTGTAGGAATTCGACCAACCGAAGAAAGAGTGACAGCTATTCGCAATTTCGAACAACCGAAATCAATCAAACAAGCGCAAAAATTTATCGGTATGGTAAATTATTACCACCGATATATACCAAAATTAGCGGAACTAACAAGCAAAATCTATGACATAATAGGTAAAACAACAAAATCACGACAAAAAACTTTAATTTGGGACGAAACAGCAAGTAAAGCCTTCGAAAGCATAAAAGATAAATTCGCTTCTACGATATTATTAAACCATTTTAATAAAGAAGCAAAATTATCTTTAAACGTAGATGCATCAAATACGGCAATTGGTGGTGTCATACAACAAAATTATAAGAATAAATATGAACCACTCGCATTCTTCTCTAAAAACTTTCCTCCACCGAAATAAAGTATAGCACTTTCGACCGAGAGCTGCTAGCGATTTACTTAAATATTAAACACTTTCGGTATCTTTTAGAAGGACGACAATTTACGGTATATACAGACCACAAACCACTAACTTTCGCATTAAATTCAAAAACTGAACGTAGTCCAAGACAAGCAAGACATTTAGAATTCATAGCACAATTCACTAACGATACTGTATGTCGTTTAAAGGAGAAACTAACATCGTAGCAGACACACTGTCTCGAACTTTCGACAATAACATAATAAACAACACAGAACTAAATTTCAAAATTTTAAAGAACGAACAACAACAAGACCCTGAACTGAATACATTAGTTTTTAGACAACTTGAATCACAGAACTTAAAACTTATCCAAATTCATATACTAAATTTTGATATCTGGTGCGAAATGTCAGGAGAAAACCCAAGACCGTTCCTACCTAATAACTTACGCAAGACAGCAATTGATATGCTACATAGCATTGCACATCCAGGAACCAAGGCTACACGCCGTCTCATCATCAGACGTTACTATTGGCCTAATATGACGAAACAAATTAATTCTGGTCGAAAGAATGTATAGAATGCCAAAAATCAAAAGTATACCGCCACACAAAATTACCCATTCAAAAGATCCCAATACCTAAAGGGAGATTTGAACATATACATCGTAGGACCGCTACCCCCTTCACAAGGACACCGTTATATATTGACAATCATTGACAGATTTACACGTTGGCCAGAAGCTTATGCACTGAGAGACATAACGACATCCACTATTGCCAGGAAATTCTATGAAAACTACATATCGAGATTTGGAGTACCGTTAAAAATAACGACCGACCAAGGAACGCAATTTATGTCTAACCTATTTTCAGAATTAACTAAATTACTTGGTAGCCATAAAATAAATACTTCGGCATACCACCCACAAGCCAACGGAATGGTAGAACGTTTTCACCGACAATTAAAAGCCTCACTTATGTCCAAAAATAATAATACCAAATGGCACGAGAAATTACCGATAACGCTCTTAGGTTTACGATCTATTCACAAAGAAGACCTCGCAGCTACACCAGCAGAAATGGTCTTCGGCCAAAATTTAAGACTACCAGGTGAACTTATTGTTCCATCTAACGAAAACCACTCAACTTCAGAAATAGTAAATAATTTACGTGAGCACGTCAAGAACGTACACACAAATCTACGACATCATAATGACCTTAATGCAGGTATATATGTATGTTCCAAAAGAGTTAAAAAACTGTAAATACGTTTTCGTAAAAAGAAACAACAAACACGCGTTGCAACAACCATATGAAGGACCATACCAAATCATCGGGAAAGAAAAACAATACTTTACACTAAAAATTAACGGTGAAAATAAGCACATACCAATAGATAGATTAAAACCAGCTACAATTGAAACACCATTTTTATTAAAATGAATTTATTTTATAATATCATATAGCAGTAAAAGCAAAGGAAGTCAAATTTTCTTAAAAACACATATTAACATTTTTTACAACAATATATACATATTTATACAATATAAATTTCCGATTTATTATGTAAGTAAAAATAAGTTAAACAGAAAAAAGCAACACTGTTGCTTTCTTTGTTCATTTGGCAATACTGTTGGAACGTGGTTATTCAGTGCGTCTCTGGTCTGCAGATTATCGGCGAGTAAAGATACGAAGAAACTAAAGAATCTAGAAATTTCGTTCTTGCCTGTAATTACTCGTTGTCGCAGTGTTTCTTCGTTGTTTGACATTCTCTTTTGTTGTCGTAATTTTACTTTGTTATTACATTATTCATTCGTGTGTTCAATTCAAAAACGCAGCTACACTCTCTACTTTTACTATTCTTATTATACGCGTATTTATGTTTTGATTGGTTTCGGTTGCCGACTCATTTTCATTTGACAAACCTGGTAAGTGTGATTGTGATTTAGTGCCTAGCTGTTTTCAAGTGGAATTATGCAGCTCTCTAGTAGGAATATTCTTTGTTATCCTAGGCTGTTTAGTATTATGGAAAATGGGGGAAATTCGGAACAGTGCCACGCCTAATTTTCATCGCGAATATGAATTCGTTCGGACTTATAGCTTAATTTCTCAGCTTGTAGAGGGAATTTTAAGCTAAAATTTTATTCCCGAGTCCACCGTCTCAGACTAAAATATAATCCCGAAAATGGGCATCAGGATTTTGTCCGCCCACTGGTGACAAATATGACTATAATACAAATAGCGTTTAATACAAATAATACAAAAAAGCGTTTATAATACAAATGTTTAATTTCACAGTGCTTGAATATAATAAATTTTTTTTAAATTTCTTTATTTTTTTTAGGCATTGTCATATACTCGTATATTGTAAACTACGTTTTCTTAAATATGTCCACCTCAACGCCACTTATCGGGCCTAAATTTTGTTACAGACTTTCTTTTTATTTAAATACTAGCGGCCCGAGGCCTCGCTTCGCTTCGGCAACGGTCACCTAGCGTCACGGTGTTACTGTCAGTCACGAATATTACACAATTCTTCAATCTTTTCCTCGTTTGTTTTGTTCTGATTATTCTAAATTATAATTTTCCCATTAAAAACATTTTTAAAAAATTAGCCAAATCGGTCCAGCCGTTCTCAAGTGATGTGATTACCAACGAACGATTTTGGGTGGTCGCCACCTACCTCCCACCATGATCACAGTTGTGTATATTTCCGGATATTTCTTACCGATTGGTGTGACCATTTGGGTGGTCGCCTCCGACCTCCCACCGTGACCAAAATCGTGTATATTTCCCGATAGTTCTGCAGTTCACTGAACGCAGCTATGGATTCAATTTCAAGTATAAGCGAATAAAGCTTGGTAAATGTTAATTGTATTAAGTATTATGACTCAACAGACGTTGCTTTTTCTAAACTCTTTCGAATAAATATGGAGGAGCACATTAATTCTATGATTCCCAACTATTTACAGCCATAATTTTAAAAAATCAGTTTTCAGTTACATATTTTTAAAATTCAAGTAGTTCGGTCGGACAAAATACTAAATTTTATTTTAAAAAATATTGACAGTGTCAATTCGCACAGGCCTTAAGAAATGAAAGCATATGTGAAAAATATTCGTTCAGGTTTTCATATTGCTTTCCCTTCATTATTAAAGATTTTAACAACCTTTAGTAGTAGCAAAGAATACGAGGGTTGCCTTTTATGTTTCGGGGTTTGGCAACCCTAGTGTTGCAATCTGGCAACTGACAGCTCTATCGTAAAGTTGGACATTTTTGAGGTTATACGTACTCAGAACTTTTCGACATACGAGCGCTATTTGTGTTGTTTACAGTAACTTAAAAGATTCATCTTGGCCCGCTTCTTCAGGTGTCGAAAAACGTTGACCAAACTGAGAGGTTTTTTACGTACGGGAATAAAAAAAAGTCATTCGGTGCCAAGTCAGGACTATACGGCGGATGAATCATCAAATAGTCGTGGTGAAGAGTAATCCGTCTTTGGCGGTTGGTTTTCCTGATTTTTTGGTGAAATGTTTATGCAATATTGAATGTATGCTGGTCCCACTAATGCCTAAGGTTGTCTCAATCCCACGATAGGTCACATGACGATCTTGCAATATCAGTTCGCGCACAGCATCAATGGTTTTCGGAACAACAATTGATTTTGGCCTTCACGAATTCGTCTTGGAGTGAACTACGACTACGATTGAATTCACCATACCATCGATAAACACTGGTCCTTGATAGAGCTTCATCGCCAAAAATTGAATTTGTTTCATCAATGCACTGTTGCTGAGTTAATCCACGTCGAAAGTTGTAAAAAATAATCGCACGAAAATGTTCACGATTTAATTCCATTTTTGGGCCGAGATGAATCTTTTAAGTTACTGTAAACAACACAAATAGCGCTCGTGTGTCAAAACGTTCTGAGTACGTATAACCTTAAAAATGTCCAACTTTACGATAGAGCTGTCAGTTGCCAGATTGCAACACTAGGGTTGCCAAATCCCGAAACATAAAAGGCAACCCTAGTATAATATATACAGAATGCGTATCTCATATAAGCTAAACTTTTGCGTACGGGTTCCAATATCAGGACCCAAACTTTAATTTCAATGGTGGCTCTTTCTCATATCGCTACCCATGCTTTCAATTTATATGAAGAATCTGTCATACATAGCAATTTATATGAAGAATCTGTCATACATAGCAATTTATATGAAGAATCTGTCCTACATGGCGACCCTCTTTCACTATTCTCTGTGTATAACCAATCATGCAGCAATATATGTATGCATGCAGACGCACACTTCTATAAAAGTTACGATTCTCTCTCACAGCCTCTAAAGTTTAGAGGTCTAAAGTTTAGAGTCTAAACCAAAATTCATTAACTAATTTATAATCTTAATTAATAATAATAATAATTCTTAATTAATTATACCAATTAATAACCTCCGATTAATAATTTTTTTTTGAACTTTTTCTAACTTTTAACTTTTCAAGTATTTTAAACTATTGTCGTTTCTATCTACAGCTACATCATCATTGGGGAGTTCTACCTTTATCTAATTAAACCAACTTCTTACCAAACTTGAATTTTAATTATTTGCCCTAAAAAAAAAGAAGCGAGAAGAATTTGCTTTTGGGCAGACTCAACACATGCACACATATGAATATGCATACATATGTGCGCTTGGCCTTAAGATTGCTCCTGCTGTCCTGCTCTTTGGCTTCCTCTTATGCATGCTTTCCTCCCGTATCGAGAAACTCTCGCGAAAACTGACTGAGTTTAGTGCTGAGATGCGCATTCTGTATATTGTATGTTTTTTGATAGTAGTCCCCTTTTCTTTCTCATATCTAGGAAAAGGTGACGACAGTTTACAGCAGCATACATTTTGTATGGTTGAAATTTTCTTCACATTTATTTATATTGTATTACTTCTTTTTTTTTTGGTCAAGGTTCTGAATTAATGGCGTATCAACCGATTTACGATTTGTCTGATATCATAGATATTAACGACAAAACTGACTTAGAAGGTAAGTGGACGTTTTTGAGGTATTCAAGGAGAATCTTTCCAATTTATCATAAAGTAACCAATGAGATTATTTATTATTTTTTACTTCGTTAAATATTTTCATTTTAAGTTTTTAAGCTTTCTGTATAAATTTTACGGTTTATTTACTGTATACTGTTTATTTTACTGTATAATTTATTGCAGGTATTTAAAGGAAAATCATTTAAAATATTGATCTTAAATAATACATAGCAAACATTCCGTTTATTCCACACTTTTCTAGGATACGAGCATCCTGCGGATGAGTAAAATATTTTCAAAAAAGAGTTTTGATTTATGGCAATGGGTAGTGGTTATTGACAAACACTTTCATTTCCAAATGAAGAAAAACAAATAGAAGTTTTTCCCTGTAACTATAATCATTTGTTTCTAATTTTTATTTTAAAACCGTCATAATTCATAAAGTCATCGCAAAGCAATTCATCGCTCACCAATTCATCGCAATAGCAATTTATCGTATAATCATCATCACATTTTGAAAAATGTTTGTTAATTTTTCACCGAAAATTACAAAATTATCAAGTTAGCCATAAATTTTAAAAACATTAAAAACGGAAGTTTTGTGTTATTTTTACAATACGAAAAACAATATATAAAAAAAACTGGTCACAGTCATTTTAGTCATAATATAATATAGAATCTTATAACTTTTGAGGGAAACTGTGAATTACCTAAATGTCTCGTTTTGTTTTGGAATAATCTCTATATATAAAAATGAAAGTCCTGACTGACTCATCAACGCCCAGGCTAAACGTTTGGACCTAGAAAGCTAAAATTTTGCAAAGACGTTTCATTTATGATGTATACAAGCACTAAGAACGGATATTTCAAAATTCGACCCCTAAGGTGGTGAAAAGTGGTTGCAAAGTTTGTATGAGGAGTATTTTATTTGTGATTTGCTTGAAACTTGGTCTTAATACTCTTTGGTATAATTAATCAAATAAATATTTCGGCATTTTTCAAAATTCAACCCCTGAAGAGGTGAAAACGGGTTGCAACGTTTGTATGAGGAATATTTCATTTGTGGTCGGAAGCAACACACGCTTTCTAACCATTTAACCAAAATGAGCCACAGCAAAGCGGGGACAGGTACATCTAGTATTTAAATATTTATTGACACACCTGTTGATAAATTACTTTAGTTAAAAGAAAATCGAAATAAGTTTTCCCAAAGATGATGCCGTCATTTTTTTATAATCGGATCTTTTATTTCTTTCACAGACACGAATCCCATTTCAAGTACCACAACAGCATCTGGACGTGATCCGCAGTGTTCAGCACTGAATACGCCCTATCATGGGTAAATTATCACTATGAATTCAAGAGAGAAAAACAAGTTGGGAGCTTACAAAACAAAAGCAACTGGATATAAATGTGGTAAACAAAGAACGTAATAGAGATCACGTATTTTGATTAGATATCAGCAGACAGAAAGTCCCCGCGGAACATATGTATAATCATATATTCTACAAAAAAATTACTTTTATGTGCTGCATACTTTGTGGCAATCTTTTGACAGAATCCAACAGAAAGAAGACACATTGTTATTTGGATTAGTTTATTGTCTACAAGTTTATCTACAAGTAATCACGTACGTTACTAACACACGCTTTTTTCATAGTTATTCGTCAATTGTCTTTGTATTAAAAAAATACATGTTTTCTTTTTTTTCAATTAAATCCTTAAATGAATGACTTTAAAATAAACCTTACTTTTTATTGTATGTTTTAATAAATGCGGTTAGAATGTAGTCATAATTTTGATGAAATGCCTGGAGGTTGATGAGGGATATGAATTTTATATTATAGGCCTATATGCACATAAATACGAGTATATCCTTATCATCTGAGAATGATGACATATACAATATGTCAATATGTCGGACTTTTTATATATGAAGTCTACTTTTTTGTTTCCATTTCTACTTGTATTTTTAAAACAATGCAATTTGTATGCTTATTGAAATTTTGTTTTGTAAAAATCTAAAGATTTTGAGAAGATTATTCTTTAAATTAAATGAAAATAAAAATATCCTAACAGAATAAAAGTTTTCTCATCATTACTTTGATTTTTCCCATGACTTACAGAACTTGTTGCGTGAGGCTCCTCGTTCCTTGATAATTTGAAAAGAAATATTTGTACCAATGGTACTTACCTACGAAAGACGAATAGACAATAAAAAAAAGTAAGTACAATAAAAATAATAAAAACCGAAAGTCAGTCGCTTTCGATCTGTTTCTACAATAAGTTTGTCTTTAGACAACAGGCTTTTGGTACGATTCAGGTGAATGGTGATTTCAGGAAATGTCTCTGTGTCCTGGAACCCAGCACAAGTGAAAAGTATTCCGTCTCACAAAGAGACTTCCGGCAGCTAGTCACTACGTTAGATGTAGAAGGTGGCTTCCAGGGTTTGGCTGTGCGTAAAAATAAAAATATTCGTCCCGGATATGCTCTCTATTTTTAGCCAACTCAGCGCCTCCTTTATAGGTAGGACCTCTGCCTGAAAAATACTACAGTAATCTTAATAGAAATTGATATATGTATTGACTGAGCTCGAAAACACCCTATAGGTTTTTGTGACTATCTTGAATTTATTAAAAACATACACAGAGAAAAATAGTACCACATAAAAATAATAAGATCTCTTTATTAAGGGAGACAGTCAAAATCCCGAATTACAAAATCCCGAAAAATTTTAAAATCCCGAAACGACAAAATCCCGATGCGACAAAATCCCGAAACGACAAAATCCCGAAAAATTTTTAATACCGAAATGAGAAATCCCGAAAATCACGAAATAAAATTTAAATTAATGAAGAAATGACATTTAAGTCAAAATTTTTTCCGAAGCGAAGTGCGCGCCTACTTGCCTTTCTTTACAATGGCAGAAAAGCAAAGTTGTAATATCGAGAGAATTTTGTTGTCTGAAGGTTATAATCTACAATATGCAAAAAACTTCACATGACCGTGAGGATTCTACTGATTGAGGGTTATGATCCCTGCCGCGGCCGAAGGCCGCCAATACGCGAAAAAACCTGAATGCAAAAAACTTTACATGACCGTGAGGATTCTGCTGATTGAGGGTTATGATCCCTGCCGCGGCCGAAGGCCGCCAATACGCGAAAAAACTTGTATGCAAAAAACTTCACATGACCGTGAGGATTCTGCTGATTGAGGGTTATGATCCCTGCCGCAGCCGAAGGCTGCAAATACGCGGAAAAACCTGTATGCAAAAAACCTCACATCACCTCACCTCAGAGCCTCCGAGAGGGCTCTGCTAAAATTTTTTTAATAATGTTTTTTTTTTTATTTTTTAATAATAATTTTAGAGACGTAAAATAAGAGTAATTTTTTATTACTTTCTTGGAATTGTTTGCTAGTGGTTTTAAAATGTTCAAGAAGATGGAGAATACCGAAAAACTAGTTTTGTAATTTCGGGATTTTGTTATTTCGGGATTTTGTCATTTCGGGATTTTGTCGTTCGGGATTTTGTCGTTCGGGATTTTGTCTTTCGGGATTTCGTTACCAACCCCTTTATTAAGCCATTTTACTATGAAATCTAATTAAAACATACAAATAATAGTCTTTTATCATAGAGAAATCTTATTAATTTTATAAAGAAAATCTTATTATGTTGAAACAAAAAGTTAATTCTATAAATTCCTGATTTTAATAAGAAATTCTTTTCAAGAAATATTTTTCAAAACTTCAAAACCTCAAAAACTCATGAAATCAACCAGTCTGTATGAAAGTATAAAGAATTCTTATTATATACATCTTTTAATAAGAAACACTTATATATAATATCGTCGGTCTGGCCGGAATTTGATAGTAATATTTTTACTATCAAATAAAGGTCAGGTTTACTTCAGATCTATAATTCGTATTCATTTTTTTTACATTGACGTTGTTTATAATGGACGATCTTTGCTTCTAAGTTGTGAGTACTTTCCGTCGTTATATATACAATATACTTTGCAAACAAATAACAAATAATAGCATAATACCAAAGAATATGTATTGTATAGAAGGCGCATCTCATACAAATTTTCTGAGAGATTAAAACCCTCAGCCAACAAAACCATCTTCTTTGCTGAAAAGTCTTCCTCTATCCAGGGTCCTTCTGTATGCCGGCCTTCGGCCGTGGCAGGGATTAAAACCCTCAGCCAACAAAACCATCTTCTTTGCTGAAAAGTCTTCCTCTATCCAGGGTCCTTCTGCATGCCGGCCTTCGGCCGTGGCAGGGATTAAAACCCTCAGCCAACAAAACCATCTCCTTGTTGAAAATTCTTCCTCAATTCTGGGTCTTTCTGCATGCATTAATTTCTGCATATCCGCATTAAAGTTCAGTCGACGCCGTAATTTTGGTCGTAATTTTTTTTCAGAAATTTTTTAAATTTTACAAACAAATGAAACAAAGCGCACACCAAAATGAAATAAAGCCCACAGTGGGCTTTTAATTTCAATTTTTATTGAAAATGAAATAAAGCCCAAAAAAATGAAATAACACCCAAATTTTACGATTTCAAAACTTCATATAAAAAAAAAGTGGGCTTTATTTCATTTGGGCGTTATTTCCTGGAAATTCTTTTCGTGTTAGAGTAAAACCGTGTTGTAAAATACCGTGTTATAGGAGGGTTACCTGTAATACGGAATTCCCCGAATTAAAAAGTTCGAAAATTTCACGTATTTATGTGTTTTCAATATGTAAGCATTCATATAAATATGTTTCCCTTTTTTTTCTATAGAGTTCCTGTCTCTATAGAAGAACGTATCTGTCGCGTTGTAGAAGGGTTGACTGTATTCCCGTATTGTATATCGAATGTATTTTTGTGTTTTGCAATAATTTTAAAGGGACCTTCATAAGGTGTTTGTAAATTGGATTTTCGATTAATTTTGATAAATACGAATTATTTTTTTTTTGTTCTTTTGTATTAAAGAGGCATTCTGAGATTCGAGGTGAATCGTTAAACTATCTCGGCAAAAAAGTCACGAAAAAGGGAACAAGGCATTCCAAGATTCACGAAACTCGAATCGTCTTTTGCTTTTACTGCAGTTTGAGCTCAAGATGACATTTTCAGTGCTAGGAGGCAAAACTTTGATTATTGTAGTTATGTTGAATAAATAAAAACCTAAAAAAATCGTTTTTTTTCGCAAAAACAAAGTTATAAACGTTACCAAAATATAGAATATACATCGCGAATTATATGTAGAGTAATATTTGTGTTATTTTATATTATTTCGCTTAGATTTTAGCAAAAAAAATTACCATTGTTTTTTTTGTTAGAAATTTTCCAACACTGTACGAACTTGTGAACAATGGAAAATTCCACTTGTATTGCACAGTTCAAGTGAAAACATTCCGTGTATGTATATTGTTGAATATTTTGATTGGCCTGTCACCTGTATGTGTTGGTGAAATATTCAGAACCCTCGCCAACGAGTATAGATAGTAAAGAGATATTATGACTCAAAATTTTCGGCACTCGTCAGATTTTCATGTGCCATTATTAGAATGCAGTCGATAGCGCTGCTTGTGCAAATGCTAGCAGAGAAATTCGAGGTGAATTTGTTCTACTTCATAAACGATTATGCGTAAGAAGAGTTGTCCGAAGCAGCAATCGTATGCCAGATGAGGAGTAAAAGAAACGATTGATCGATTAGATGATTACAGCGGGTGACGAGGGAACGATGCAATTCCGCTTATTGTGTTTTCTACATGAAAGTCAAATTTGTTGTTGCTCAGAGTTTTTGGCAAATTTGGCTTTTTCAGTTTCTAAAGTTTTTGCCTGTTTGGGTTTTTCTGCTATTTACTATTTCTGTGTTTTCTATGCTTTTTAGATTTCATTTTTAAATTAGGATATTTTAGTTATTAAAAGTACACATGTACATACATATGTGTACAAGTAAATTAGAATTAAATTAAAATTAAAGGAAAATGAAATTAAAATTAAATTAAAATTCAATTAAAATTAAATTAAAATTAAATTATAATTCAATTAAAATTCAATTAAAATTAAATTATAATTCAATTAAAATTCAGTTAAAATTAAATTCAAATTAAATTAAAATTAAATTAAAATTAAAAAGGCATGAAATAGGCTTTAAAATAAAATAATTATATGTTAAACAGAAAAAAAATTTTTTTAAATACAGAATTCCAAAAATCAATACATATCAATACTTGTAAATTCGTAAAAATTAAAAAAAAAATTTTGTTTTATAGTGATCAAAAGATTACATATTTATTAAAATTTTATAGCCTTCACGAAATTCAAAAACTATGCAAAACGAAATTGCCAAATATCAAGTGCTGCAGAACGCAAGCACATACACAAATTAATATTTACTCTCGCACATGCTACTTTCATTAATTCATTGAATAAGACGATGTACATGTGCATTCTCTTTTCTCTTTGCTCTTGACCGGGGCAATAGTAAAAGCACCCATACGCCCATGCGTGACTGCTTGTGGTATAGGAATCTAAAAATAGAACACGAGAAGTGATTTTGGGGAAGGCGAGCGAATTGTGAGAGGGGGAGAGCAAGCAGTCGTTTGCTCTATTCATCGGTTCCTTCCCTTTGTCCTTCCTTCCCTTTGTCTTCCTTCCCACCCTTATTTTCTGAAACAAAGCAAACCGGGGCAAATAGGAAACAAGTAAAAGCGTTATCTTCGGCCTGGTCGAAGCTCATATACCCTACACCCGCATCAGTCGAAGCGATAAAAAGTGAGCGGGCGGGTGACGCTTACTTTCTTTTTATTTACAGGGAGTAAATTTTTATCTATTAACTCCCTACATTATGGGCGGACCACGCCCATTTTTTAGAGTATATTTTAGCCTAAGACGGTGGATTAAAAAATAAAATTTTAGCTTAAATTTCTCTATAAGATGAGAAATTAGACGGACAGGGCTATATCGACTCAGGTGGTGATTCTGAGTTCTAGAATATACATACATATATACTTTTCTATACCTTACACGCCACCTTTAATGCGTTATAAACGGAAGAACAGAGTGAATATACTCTCAATCCTTCGGGTGTAGGGTATAAATTTCAACCGTAATATGGTAGATATAATGTGGCACTGTACAAATTACACCACATTCAACTTGCAGCGCTGCATTGAGACCGGCAGAGCTATGATGCTAATAATGGCGCATGGAATGTTGTTGCTGTTTGAGTCATAATATCTCCTTACTATCTATACTCGTTGCCCTCGCAAATTAAAATTGTGTATGTGTTAGTTTTGTGCTCTGTTCATGCAGGTCCAAGAGTGAAGAATTTCAATGCACGAACTACCATGCTCTTCATCTCCCTCGCCAGCAAGTGACGGTTTAATGCAAGCAGAATTGTTCTCGT
This sequence comes from Conops quadrifasciatus, assembly GCA_949752815.1. Lineage (NCBI taxonomy): Eukaryota > Metazoa > Arthropoda > Insecta > Diptera > Conopidae > Conops > Conops quadrifasciatus. The sequence goes on along the minus strand of OX457077.1, from coordinate 19,326,074 downwards.
GTGATAAGCTTCATTGAAAAACATGGTTTCTTTAGTGGAATTTTTTGCTGAAGACTCTGAGAAGGAATTAATTCGCGTTCGGAATTAAAATTGGAATTAGTATTATTTATAACAATTATGTATTTACTATTTATTATCTATTTTATAAATAAAAATAGAAAATAATAACTATACAAGTGAATCAAAAAATATATAACAAGATTTTTCATTGAAATATTACATTTTTATTAGGGAACGAGAGCTAATTTCTGATCGTCTTTTTTAGGAGAAAAAATCCGATAAAATCGTCTCTTGGAATACCAAAAGACGATAATTTCAACGTTTTACAAGAATTTTAACTATTTCGGTGAATCTTGGAATACGAAAGACGATTTCAATCGTCTAAAGACGATTTGAAAGACGATTTCAATAGTTCGTGAATCTTGGAAAACGAAAGACGATTTCAATCGTCTAAAGACGATTTTGAAAGACGATTTCAATAGTTCGTGAATCTTGGAATGCCTCTGTAAATTTACTTTAGACTCGTGCGTGAGTAAATCCAGCAACCGTGTCAGAGATAACGAGATAGGAAACTGCGTCAAGACCCATCGTATATGTCAAAAAAAAACGAAATTCGGTATTTAGGTGAAACACGTATAGTGTATGTGTCGTGTATATGTGCTTCACCACAAGACGTCACGTTTATATGACATTTCTTTTGTTTATTATTTTAACAGATGAAAAATGTTTAGCTTGTGAAAATTGTTTAGCTATTTCGCAAAGAAATTAGTGTTTTTAGTGAATTTTAATGAAGTTTAATCATGCACCTCATGACCTCGGAAGTAGCACTTGCCGGGGCTGTATACGAACGGCTTGCCATTTTGGAGCAGGATGATTGGCCTGCAACGGCAGGCATGGACATTTCAGTGCAGGGAATTTTGTTGCGACCTCTGGTATTTTTCTCCGGCCAATCGGAGTTGATGGGTCATGTTTTGAGTGGTACCGCATCGGATCCGATATCAGCATATTAAGGCACCACCTTGTCGCACAATCATGAACACTATGTGATACTATCGTCGGGACCCCCGGTCTTAATGCAATTGCTCGGGGCTCAGTCAATCGATTTGAATGGAAGTGGAATGGAAATGGAAATGAACTTAGCATTTGGAATCGCAACGCAAATGCAGAAATTAAGAAAAGGTACTTTAATTAATGATTAAATTATAATTTAAGTGTTTTATGTGATGTTTTTGTATTTTTTTCTAGTACGGGCGTTGCTGTACTTGGCCACACGGTTGCTCGATTTACTCACGCACAAATCCGCCGGATTTACTTTAGCTTTAAATCAAAAGAACAATGAAATGTATTATATATATGTATTATAGGCGCTATGAATTAACTCCCAATGAATTAACTCCCAAATCAAAAAATGAATTAACTCCCAATGAATTAACTCCCAATGAATTAACTCCCAAAAAAATGAATTAACTCCCAAAAAAAATGAATTAACTCCCAATGAAAATATGAATTAACTCCCAACTTTTTCCAAGTATGAATTAACTCCCAAAAAAAAATGAATTAACTCCCAATGAAAATATGAATTAACTCCCAACTTTTTCCAAGTATGAATTAACTCCCAAAAAAAAATGAATTAACTCCCAATGAAAATATGAATTAACTCCCAACTTTTTCCAAGTATGAATTAACTCCCAAAAAAATATGAATTAACTCCCAATGAAAATATGAATTAACTCCCAACTTTTTCCAAGTATGAATTAACTCCCAAAAAAAAATGAATTAACTCCCAATGAAAATATGAATTAACTCCCAACTTTTTCCAAGTATGAATTAACTCCCAAAAAAATATGAATTAACTCGCAACGAAAATATGAATTAACTCCCAACTTTTTCCAAGTATGAATTAACTCCCAAAAAAATATGAATTAACTCCTAATGAAAATATGAATTAACACCCAACTTTTTTTGAAATATACTATACTCCCAGGGAAATGAAATAACTCCCAAAAAGAATGCTGTTTCAACCGAAGCCGGGGTTTTGTCTACTGGGAGTTGCAATCCTTGCCGCGGCCGAAGGCCGCCACACGGAAACCCTGTATGCAAAAAACCTCACATGACCGTGAGAATTTTGCTGATTGAGGGTTATGATCCCTGCCGCGGCCGAAGGCCGCCACACGAAAAACCTGTATGCAAAAAAACTCACATGACCGTAAGGATTTTGCTGATTGAGGGTTATGATCCCTGCCGCGGCCGAAGGCCGCCACACGTAAAAGCCTGTATGCAAAAAAACTCACATGACCGTAAGGATTTTGCTGATTGAGGGTTATGATCCCTGCCGCGGCCGAAGGCCGCCACACGAAAAGCCTGTATGCAAAAAACCTCACATGACAGTGAGGATTCTGCTGATTGAGGGTTAAGATCCCTGCCGCGGCCGAAGGCCGCCACACGAAAAAGCCTGTTTGCAAAAAACCTCACATGACCGTGAGGATTCTGCTGATTGAGGGTTATGATCCCTGCCGCGGCCGAAGGCCGCCACACGTAAAAGCCTGTATGCAAAAAAACTCACATGACCGTGAGGATTTTGCTGATTGCGGGTTATGATCCCTGCCGCGGCCGAAGGCCGCCACACGTAAAAGCCTGTATGCAAAAAAACTCACATGACCGTGAGGATTTTGCTGATTGCGGGTTATGATCCCTGCCGCGGCCGAAGGCCGCCACACGAAAAAGCCTGTATGCAAAAAACCTCACATGACCGTGAGGATTCTACTGATTGAGGGTTAAGATCCCTGCCGCGGCCGAAGGCCGCCACACGGAAAAGCCTGTATGCAATAAAGCTCCCACTTAAAAAAATGAAATTGGGAGTTAAAAGCTGTATGCCCGACCGCGGCAGGGATCATAACCCTCTATCAGCAGAATCCTCACGGTCATGTGAGGTTTTTTGCATACAGGCTTTTTCGTGTGGCGGCCTTCGGCCGCGGCAGGGATCATAACCCTCAATCAGAAAAATCATCACGGTTATGATAAACTCCCAAAAAAATGAAATAACTCCCAATGAAAATATGAATTAACTCCCAACTTTTTCCAAGTATGAATTAACTCCCAAAAAAAAATGAATTAACTCCCAATGAAAATATGAATTAACTCCCAACTTTTTCCAAGTATGAATTAACTCCCAACTTTTTCCAAGTATGAATTAACTCCCAATGGAAATATGAATTAACTCCCAACTTTTTCCAAGTATGAATTAACTCCCAAAAAAATATGAATTAACTCCCAATGAAAATATGAATTAACTCCCAACTTTTTCCAAGTATGAATTAACTCCCAAAAAAAAATGAATTAACTCCCAATGAAAATATGAATTAAGTCCCAACTTTTTTCGATTATGAATTAACTCCCAATGAAAATGAATTAACTCCCAAAAAAAATGAATTAACTCCCAAATTTTAACTCCCAAATTTGTATGGAAGAATTTTGGGACTTAATTCATTTTTGATTTGGGAGTTAATTCATTGGGAGTTAATTCATAGCGCCGTATTATATAATGTATATAATAATATGTAACATATTATTTTTATAATTCAGACTGTATATTTAAATGTTACTACATAATATTGTAGGAAAAATTATTCATCTAATAACTTAAATGTTATGTATCGGATAAACACTTAATGTGGTTGTGTGCATAAATAAATAAATACATGAAAGAACTTAATTTCTTATTATTTAAAAGCAATTCTTTTTTACCCTACACCCGAAAGGATGAGGGATAGATTCACTTTGTGCTTCCGTTTGTATCGCATTAAAGGAGGCGTCTGCCTGTAAGTCTGTCAGTCCGTCCGTCTGTAGAAATCACGATTAAGGGAGAACGAATAGAGCTAAGAAATTTGGGACGAATATACTTGGTCATAATAGGCTGTTTGGTATTAAATACAATACCAACATGGTTGTTTGGAACACATATGCAATCTTGCGTCCAGAAGATTTATAACTTCAAAACCATGTTCGTTATTGAACTTTTGAAATTTCGCTAGAATGTTTAGCTATTGCAGCAAAGATAAAAGGAAAGAAAGTTACTCATAACTACTGAAAACAAAGAATACACCTAAACAAACAAATGGCGGAATTCTGTACATTTAGTTAACATTATTTGTATCGTTAAATACGATATCCATGAATAAAATAGAAGATTTCATCTAAAATTTATTCATTTCGTCAATTGTGGTGAAAAAATCAATGATATTATAAAGCAGCGTTACATTTTACGTTAACAAAAGAAAATTCAGAAAGTACGCAAAAGGTAAAAGTACTTTTTGTAGTACTCGGTGTGAAGAACACAATAATTTTCTATTCTAGGAAGTAATTTGTACTCCGCGAAGCAAGAATAAACGTTTTGTTAACAGTTCAAGCACATTTATGCACTAATATATTTGCTTATTAAGAAAAAAATCAAATTTATTTGATATTGTAGCATACCGACAACACTGCTTTGGTACCAGAATTCATAAGAGGCGCAAAAATAGATGCGTTCTATACAAACGGGCAACACTAGTATCGGCAAATTCAATGGCGAGGTGAACGAAAAATTTGAGGGTATGCCAACGCCATTTTATGTCTGCTTTTTTATTTTAATTGGATAATCAATTTGATTTTACAATAATTTCTTTTGCTTGAATTCTTCATAGAATAGGTCATACAGTTTCTTGTATAAAATAGTGGCGGATTTGAGCGTATAAAACAATTTACATTCGATTTTTTGGTGTTAATCTGCACTTGCAATGATTTCTAACCTTCAAATACTTTTCCCAAATAGGTTCTAATTAAGTAATAAACTATTTAATAGTAAAATGGATATTAAATAGACTAAATAATTGGCATAAATAAATAAATAAAAATTGATGTCTTCGAATTCATTATTTATGTGAATAATTAACTAAGTTGCTATCTCAAAACAAACGATTCGACTTAAAAATCTGAATTGTCATTGGGGTCTCAAAGCTGAACCCTCTCCGTCCCGATTACTCTTCATCAGGGTCTGTAATGTTGGGTTTCTCTTGTATTAACCCCTCCGCCTCGAACGTCTCACAAACAACAGGGGCACGTAACTTTCAGTTTCCTATACAAAAAACCCTGTTCCCTTTCCTCGACACTCTTCATCCGGGTCTGTAATGTTGAGTTTCTGAGCTCAATTTTCGGCTTTTTCACGAACACTACTTTACGATTAGACGTCAAATCGCAGATCAGAGTTGCAAGTTTTTCGAGCCTTGACGCAGTTTCCTATCTCGTTATCTCTGGAAAACACATAGGGAGAGTTTTACGCATCGCGCATCGCGGTATTCTGCGGTTAAAATAAAGACCGTGGCTCCCGATGATTTTGCGACAAGGTGGTGCCTTGATATGCTGGCATCGCATCCGATGCGGTACCACTCAAAACATGACCCATCAACTCCGATTGGCCGGAGAAAAATACCAGAGGTCGCAACAAAGTTCCCTGCACTGAAATTTCCATGCCTGCCGTTGCAGGCCAATCATCCTGCTCCAAAATGGCAAGCCGTTCATATACAGCCCCGGCAAGTGCTATTTGCACAGTCCAGTGCATGATTTAACTTCATTAAAATTTACTAAAAACCCTAATTTCTTTGCGAAATAGCTAAACAATTTTCACAAGCTAAACATTTTTCATCTGTTAAAATAATAAACAAAAGAAATGTCATATAAACGTGACGTCTTGTGGTGAACCACATATACACGACACTTACACTATACGTGTTTCACCTAATTACCGAATTTCGTTTTTTTTTTACATATACGATGGGTCTTGACGCAGTTTCCTTAGGATAGGAAACTTTCCTATCTCGTTATCTCTGGATGAAATTCCGCGCTGCATTGACGAGATAAGCAAAGCTTTGTTGCAAAATGTGGTTCAAAATTTTGTGAAAACAGCGAACGTCTGCCGACGAGCTAGAGGTGGACATTTGCCCGATAAATTAAAATTGAATTTGCCAAAAAAAAGTGTTTTTAAGCCAATTTACTTCCTAACCTGGAATTTTCCCCCCCTTTAGATGAATAATTTTACCTACAATATTATGTAGTAACATTTAAATTAGAGCTGGGCGATATTTCATGAACTGTGACTTTGTCACAGATACATAAAAATCACGAGTCACAGTTGCGACGACGAATGTTACTAAACTGTGACACGCCGTCACAGTTTGCCTCTGGAGCAGATATTTCAGTCACAGTTCTGTTTGAACGAGTATTTTCTACTAAATAAATGACGAGTTGTCACAGTTTGCCTTTTGGAGCAGATATTTCAGTCACAGTTCTGTTTTAACGAGTATTTCTTACTAAATAAATGAAAATTTTTCACAGTTTGCCTCTGGAGCAGATATTTCAGTCACAGTTCCGTTTTAACGAGTATTTTCTACTAAATAAACGACGAGTTGTCACAGTTTACCCTTGGAGCAGATATTTCAGTCACAGTTCTGTTCTAACCAGAGATAACAGAGAGATAACCTCGTTATCTCTGGTTCTAACGAGGATTTTCTACTAAACAATGACGAGTTGTCACAGGGTCCCTCTGAAGCAGATATTTCAGTCACAGTTAATTTTTGAATTGTTTGATTCTGTTCATTCTTGGAGCAGAATGTAAAAATTTAAAATAGGCTTAGGATATACTATAATTATTTAATTGTAAAGATTTTATATAGAGGCTTTATTAAAGATTAGTTAATGTAAAATTGTCAGAATTCTTCTTAAAAAATTGTGTATATTTTTTGAATGTTTAAAAATACATAAAAATAATTTTTTAAAAATTTATGTAGTCATTCTATAATCTCCGACAACACAATTATCACTCAATATGCTTTGTTATTTTCGCAGTTTTGAGGTTTAGGCATTTCACAAAAAAAAATTCAAGCAATACAATAGCTAGACAATTTCTAGACGTATACGACGAAAGTTGTTGTTTTTTTACATGCTTTTTGGGCATTGCCTTTCAGACAAGGCATTCCATAAGCTTCAAAAAATAATTGCCACACAATCGAATATGTCAATGAAAAAAATATCTAAAAACCAGTTGTGTTCATAGAATTTTGAAAAAATAAAGTTTGTTTTGTAAAATTGTGAAAAGTTGTTGAAAATATAAAAATAATATATGATACAATGTTAAGAAAAAGGTATGTACATACATACATATACCATTTCTATAATTCAATTGTAAATTCTGATATTAATTTATTTCTTTTAGCACAAAGCATACAACGGTGGACCAATTTTCTGTCTTCATTAAGGAAATGAGGCGTTGTCTTCGAGTATCTCTTCATCAACGGAGTTACCTCTTCCAGAAGCTGCATGAAGCAGTTTTGGTAAATTCTAAAGTTGTACACAAAACTGTAATAGAAATATAAAGCATTTGCAATAAAAGATAAATTGTAATGAATTCAAAAATAATTTTGAAATAAGTAAGAGAAAAGAAGCTTCGCATCCGTCGATATGATGACAAAAAGTGGGCGGGTGACACCTACTGTAATTTTGTTTACAGGTGGTAAATTTTGTCAATTACCTCGTTTACAACACCGGTTTAATCAACAAATATCTCATTACATGTTATGGTATACCAGTGGGCGGACTACGCGCATTTTTGGTAGTAAATTTTACTCTAAGATGGTGGACTCAGAAAAAAAATGTTAGCTTAAAATTCACTCTACAAGCTGAGAAATACCAAACAGCCTAGGATAACAAAAAATATGACAATACCTCTTTTCGTTCTCCTGTAATCGTGATTTTCACAGACGGACAGACGGACGGACATGGCTAAATCGAATCAGGAGGGGATTCTGAGCCAGAATATATACACTTTTCTATACCTGCCACACCTCCTTTAATGCGTTACAAAAAGAAGATCAAAGTGAATATACCCTCATCCCTTCGGGAGTAGGTTATAACAACAAAGCAAAAAATGTTTGCGGTGCATTCCTGGTTTATATGTACATATATCCATACCCTGCAAACATTTGAGCAATATTTGGTAAAGAATTTTATATGGCGAGCTCCGGCAATTCGTTTTTTTATTGGCACGGCAATAATTTGGCCGTGATGCTGAAGATAAGTAGCCGGCGATGCTTGCCATCTTATCGCCATACAATTTTTCAGCAACAAGACATCGAGTCGACATGTCTTATTATTGGTAAGGGAACAGCTACATCTAACGGGCGATAAGAAAGCTATCAGACAACAATAGTTGCCGGCCACAAATTTATATATTGTATTACATAATTATAACCTAGACCGGGTTCAGAAGCTGGCTGGAATTTGCATCACGGCGCCATGAGAAGCACACCATCTGCCTCAATAAACGTCTTGCTCTACCTTCCAGCCGTAGAACTGTGAATTAAAAACCATGCAAAAAAAAGCCGCCCTAAATTCTATGGGGCAGCTGGGGTATCTCTCTTATGGCCATTGCAAATTAATGGAAATAGATAGGCCCCCGCAACCTATAGATTACGAAACACTCAGACTAAACATTGACATAAAGCCAATAGTAACCATTAAAGAAAAGGGATGGCTGAAGGGCATTAGCCTCAGAGGCAAAACTTTTAATATTTTTACTGACGGCTCTAAGCTAAATGAAGGGCTGCCTGACCACTGCAGCATTTTTCAAGCCGAAATATTTGCCATAAAAATGGCAGCCATCTTGGCCGACACACTCACGACACCAAACTCAAGAATAAATCTATATGTCGATAGCCAGGGGGCCATTAAAGCTCTCTGCGCAGACTAGATCTGTTCAACGATGGTTTGGGAAAGCCAAACTGCACTTGACCGGCTAATAAGAGACAAAAGCCTACATGTTTACTGGGTTCCTGGACACACGGGGATCATAGGGAATGAAAAGGCCGACGAATTAGCAAAGATAGGAGCCACACTGCAAACTGAGTATATGGTGACGGCTCCTATGCCTCTATAAAACCTTGAACACAATTGTGACTCTGAAATGATAAAAGAAGCGGAAAAACGGTGAAAGTCAATCACTACCTGCAAAGCTTCAAAAATCATGTGGAGCCACTACGACGGTAGACGGACGAATTACATACTGTCACTCACTAGGGCTAATTGCAGACTACTTGTGGGGATGGTCACCGGGCACTTTTATACCGCAGCTTACGCCTATAGGTTCGGACAGGCTGCCAGCGATTCCTGCAAGAAGTGTAGACAACCTAGGGAAAGAGAAACTGTGGAACATTTGCTCTGTTAATGTTCAGCCTTAGCTGACAATCGAGCCAAATGCCTAGGCCTTTCCTGGTGTCACGACCTTAGGCAAGCAGCGGAGGCACCACTTGATGACCTTCTGCGCTTCTCTAAGGTCGTGCGCAGCAGTCTGACCTAAGCGAAGGTAGCGGTTAACAAACGATATAACGACTTAGCAACCTCGTAAAGACTTATTGAACCAAACATAGGCTAGTAACACAAAGGACCACAAGGTCCATGTAGTGCCAGCTAGCTCTTAACCTAACCTATTACATAATTATGAATTATAAATATTGTATTTTTGAAATTTGAAATTATTTGAAATCAACTATCAGCTGTTAATTTTTTTATTTCATTTTCGACTTTAGCTTACGTTTTCAAGCAATTTCCGACAATATGCTTATAGAATTAGTTGAATTGTCTGACAATAAATTGTGTTGAATTGCCTGACAACACAATCGCAATTGTTGGTTGTGATTGTAGAATGACTACATTAATATTATATTATATATTTAATATAATTTAATATAAAACGAAAACAAAAATCGTCTTTTTTCCGTCTTTTTGTTGTTGTTTTGCATATAAAAAGACGATTTTCGAAACGTCTGAAATAAGGCTGTTATTTTATGTCACCAGTCACAGGTTTTTGTATCTGTGACAGCGCTGTCACTGTCACTGGTTGGAACTACTCCACAAAAATCACTATATCGCTCAGCTCTAATTTAAACGCTTAAAAATTTAAAAATAGTAGAGTATTATTATTTCCTGTCACAGTCTGAATTATGAAAATATCATGTTGCACATTTCATTTCATTTGTTGTACGATTTGGCAGCTTTGAGAGTAACGGATCTGGTACTAGAATATCTAAAATGTATAGAGAATAAAATAAAATATGTAAATATATCAAAGAAACCCAAAAAGGCAAAGGGAATGATGAATGGATAAACTTACGAGAGTGTGACTTCCGAATGTTGCAATTGCAGAGCTTCTATCGGAATAAAAATCAATATCCGCCTAAAGGCTTATCTTTGGTTCTTGAATGAGTCTGAATTTACTTTCGACTCGTGCGTGAGTAAATCCAGCAACCGTGTGGCCAAGTACAGCAATGCCCGTACTATAAAAAAATACAAAAACATCACATAAAACACTTAAATAATAATTTAATCATTAGTCAAAGTATTTTTTCTGAATTTCTGCATTTGCGCTGCGATTCCAAATTCTAAGTTCACTTCCATTCCACTTCCATTCAAATCGATTAACGGAGCATATAGTGTTCATGATTTTGCGACAAGGTGGTGCCTTGATATGCTGGCATCGGATTCGATGCAGTACCACACAAAACATAACTCATCAGCTCCGATTGGCCGGAGAAAAATACCAGAGGTCGCAACAAAGTTCCCTGCACTGAAATTTCCATGTCTGCCGTGGCAGGCCAATCATCCTGCTCCTCAGTCAAACCTTGATTATCGCTATTCACAAAAAATGACAGTCCGTTCGTATACAGTCCTAGCAAGTCCTACTGCACAGTGCAGTACAGTGATTTAACTTCATTAAAATGCATTAACAACCCTAATTTTATTGCAAAATAGTCAGCTATTTTTCCCATGCTAAATATTTTTTATTTCGTAAATGTCATATAAACGTGACGTCTTGTTGTGAACTACATATACACGACACATACACTATACGTGTTTCACCAAAATTCAAAATTTCGTTTTTGTTGACATATACGATCGGCGTTGACGCAGTTTCCTATCTTCCCAGTAGTTCAAAGCTTCATCGAAGACATTGTCCTTGAAGACATCTTGCAAGACAAATTCCTATTTGTCGGCAAAATTTTTCATTGGCGACATGTTTAGGGACCCGGAATGCAAGCTGTCCCCAATCGGACATTGTGAGGGACACGTCCTGCAGGTTGTCGTGCTAGCAACCAAAAATTGAAAATTAAGCATAGCAACGAGCATTTGTTATTATGACTTTTCAAATATACTTAAATTTTTTTCCAATTTTCAGTCGTTCGTTGATTTTAAATTGTGATTGATACAAAAAAAAATATAACAAACCAAGCGGCTCTCAATAGCCTAGTGGAGTAAGTGCTCGCCTAGTAATATTGAGAGTGAGGGTTCGAATCCCGCAGTAGTCATTTACGGTCAAATTTATAAATAAAATTCAAATTAATATTTGTCTGCAAAATATCACAAAATAAAGTCCTAGGGACGATTCTGGTGGTGCTATAGTAGTTTCTAGGCAATTTTTTTTATTTTCTGCGGCGACATTTTCCTTAATTGCCATCGAAGACAACATTGGCGACATTTTCCTTAATTGTCGTCGAAGACAATATTGAGGACACTGTCGCTCTTGTAGTCGTCAAAGACAATATTAAGGACATTGTCGCTCTTGTTGTCGTCGAAGACAAATGAGACATTCGTATGAAAATGTCCTCTAAGACGAGCATAGGCTTGTCTTCCAGGTGTCCTCGATGACGGCCTTATGTCTTGCACGCGTCTTCGAAGATGTCTTCGAGACATGAACTACTGGGTCTGCTTCACCCACAGCACACATACGCTATACGTGTGTCCCCACGTAAACTTACGAAGAAATTCAGTCTTTTTTTCACATATTTTTTGGCGGGAGCGAAGTTTCCTATCTCCTTATCTCTGCTGACTATGTTCGGCTATTAAGGCTCAGTTTCATAGACTCCGTTTGCGTGCGTATCCGTCAGAAATCACACGCAAGAAAAGTAGAAATATATGTAAACATATGGGATAAGTTTCATAGGCTCCGTGCGTTCACATGCGTAAACGGATAGAAAGTGAAAAATTTTCAACTTTTTCATCCGTCGATCCGTTCATTCTATTACAATTCTATTACATTACATTCTACTACGTTGTCTTGAAAAAGAATGACAACTGCGAATTATCAGGGATGAAACAGAAACGTAATTTTTTTGATGTGAAAAATTTTCGGATTACAAATCTTAGTAATTTGGCTCTAAAAGGCTAGTTTATGAGATAAATTTCTCAAACCCATTATAAATAACTTTAGTTTTCTATTTACGCAGATAACTATAACTGATTTTAGCTTTAAATATAAAATAAAATTCCTATACAATTATGAGAACGGTTGTATCCCTGTCTTTGCGCAGCTCTTGAACAGATTCTATGAAACTTGAAAATTTTCTGCTCCGTCGCTATCCGTAAGTTGTAATAGATTCCTGACGGATACGCACGCAAACGGAGTCTATGGTTGCATTCAGAACGACCAAGCGGTGCTTACTTTCTGCTGGTTTTTTGTCTGAGGGGGTAGAAAGGTCAGAAGGGCTGACAAAGCGGCCGAAATTTTTTTCCAGCGAAAAATTTGTACGCTGAATCTGTTCATCACTTTCTTCTCTGTCACTCATTTTCAGTGTTTTGTTTACTTCTCGTGTGGCGGCAACGTGGAATTTGACAATGAAGTGTTGTTGTTGTTTAAATGTTATAATCCATCAGCAAAGACTCAGCAAACGTATTCAGAGCACATGATTTACGCTGACAAGAAAAAGCCAACACAGCTTGACCGCTCTGAATGCAACCTATGAAACTGAGCCTTTAGGCTTTTATTTTAGAGCTCGAGAATTTCAAATGCAATTTAGAATTTTATGTCTTCACAAACAAACTGGAATGATTTCTTGAAGTAAACGGGAGTTTGGTTGATTTTTGATACACTAAGGAAGGTTTTGCTATATTTCGAAGAGGTAGTAAAAAATGGATGCCCAAGTACTGGATTTGCTGTCGGCTTATTTGGTATCTAAAGGATGAACATATTAAAGCACAGCTAACTAAATTTTCTTACAGAAAGTTGATCCCATTGAGGAAGACTTCCTCAATGTTATTATATATAGAAAGAATGGAGAATTTAATAAAGCACATGAATTTGCAAAAGAAATGGGTGAGTTAATGAATATCTTAAGTATAAGTAAACTTGTAACTCCTAAGTGGTTGGAATAGTGTCTGTTTTTGCCAACGCGCCCCAAGATTGCAGAGAGGGGATGCTACGCCAAAGCTTACAGAGGGTTGCAGGTGTTTCAAACGTCCAACATTTGATAGTGGTGATGGATGCACTAGGAAAGCTTGTTGAGTCTCATTTAATAACAGCGAAGTAAGTCTTTCTTCTTGCTGTATAAAGCTCATATATAAGCGTTTGATTTTTTAGATTGCTTTGCGATAAGATTCTTTTGTGTGATAAGTTGGTATATGAGAACAAAAATTTTTGGATAGAAAGCTTCAAAATAATCAAAAAAATTATAGCACACGTTGATTACAAAGGAGTACGAGAAATTATGAAGGTGATACAGACTTTTTTATATACATACAACTTTATATTGCAAAATATTTAATTTGTATCTCCAATCTGAGGGCTTTGCAAAAAAATTATTATTCATTGGATTACATTTTTGGGATCATTGGAGAGCTGGCTTTGATCCCGGAGAAAATTCCGATAGGATTAACATTTTCGGCTCCAAGATGAGTATGGGAGTCCAGGCGGGAGCTAACTTTGCTGACCTTAACTTGGCGAAGGCGTATAGGCTTTCAGATTATGCGACCGTATTCCAAGCGGAAAGTTTCGCGATTCTGCAAGCCTGTATGCTGGTAAGAAACATGAGATTTCAACCAAGGGGGTGGTATTTTTTTTTTCTGATAGCCAGGCTGCTATGAAGGCTGTAGGTTTTGCTGGTTACTTCAATCCTTGTACGTAAATGCGGATAAAAACTAGATTATATTGAAAATAGCTCAGTCGTCTACCTAGTTTGGGTTCCGGGACACTCGTGTATTACCGGAAATAAGTTAGCTAATCAACTGGCAAGGAGGGACTCCCAATTACACATATGGGGTAAGAAATAAAGTACGTCGCAAGATTGCAACATATCTAAATTAATATGGTTAAGCTACAACCTCAGTAGAATAATAAACTTGCTAAGGATGTCTGGGCTTCACATTTCACGGTTGGTCCTTGTTCGTGCTGGTCACTGGCAGAGTTGGGCATTAACTAGTTAAATCTGTAACTAGTTATCGTTATCGTTAAAGTTACTTTAACTTCGTTACTTTTAACGAAGTCCTCGTTACTCTAAATTAACTAGTTACTTTGCTATCGTTAAAAGTTACTTTGAGTAACGAAGTAACGAAGAAGTAACGACGTTAACTGAAAGTAACGAAGTTACTTTCGTTACTTTTGTTCGCGTTAAAGTAACGCGTTAAAGTAACGCGTTACTTTGCTATCGTTAAAAGTTACTTTGAGTAACGAAGTAACCAGAGATTATGAGATGAGACACTCGTTACTAATACATGCATTTTTCTCGATACAATCGCAAAATCGGCCAAAATTAGTCGGAATTTAGTGCAGATTTCCTAGGAAACCTGCATCGGCGTCTTTTGCATTGGTATCGATTCTAGGGGGTGTTTCTAATTCAAAACGTCAAAAACTGTGGTCAATTTTTTCGTTGTTTTAAATAATTGTTAATTACTTTTCTCCCTAGTTTTGTTTCCTTGCAAATAAAAAAGAAATAAATAGTAAATAGAAACTTGAAACTTATGCAGTCGCAGTTTATTTGACTAATAATTATAATACAAAATATATGTATCTCTTATATGACTCTTCTGTTATATAAGAAAAAATTGGTAAATAAAAGTGTTTTACTGCAACAAATTGAATGACCCCATAATGTATATAAATTAGATCTTTTTTCTATAAACTTTTAAAAATAAAAAATTTGGGGGACATCCTACTCCATCGCACCCGCTTATATTGACTGCAAAAATTTTACCTTTTTTGTTTATGTGTGGTGAAAATGATAATTGTCAAAACACGGTACAAAAATTTGCTACATTTGCAAAAGTTTGTCTGCAATCGTAAGTAAAAACATCATATTATAGCTTATGGTCTCTCTTTTGATATTCTTTCTTTTCTTCTAGAATACGGCGCTTATTCAATAATTTGGATACCACATCGCCTCAACGTTATCATGTTTTTAACATCTTGTGCAAGTTGCCAAACAATGCGACCAAGCTTTGGAAGTCTTCTTCGGAGTAGATCATTTTATAGCCCCGTTTTTCAATGGTCCTCCGTCCGGCGAACAAAAGCAAAAACTTTAAAGTCTTCTGCATGATGTTACTAAGAATACAAATCTTGACCTTTACGCCAAAGTAATGTTTAAATTACCAGAAACATGTACTGCAGAAACGGCTTGTATTTCTCGCGAAGATGGTATGAAATGTGTTGTCACTGCCTTGGCTGATTCCAAACAATTTTTATTGAATACATTGCCGGCATTTAAGCCAGTGTGTTTCCTAGAAGGGGACATAATACACGATCTACCCGATTCTTGTGTCGGATAAATTGCCATCGTATATACAATTCTATGAGGATCACAAGGAGTTTGTAACGTCGCAGGGCCTCAATCATAAGCAAAACATGAAGAAAATGCGCTTGCTGACATTCATGCTTTTGGCTGAGAGTAATCCGGAAATGTCTTTTAAAACGCTCACCAAGAAGTTGCAAATCAGTGAAGCAGAGGTTGAGCCGTGTTCGTGAGGGACTAACTAACGTGTCTGCAGCCCAATTTGGCGCGCAGTCAGAAATTAGTTTATTAAATATTGTTACAATCCTAAATTTTCTTAGCCAGATTCCATTTCCTTTTAACACATTATATAATCCGTTCCGAAACAAGCGATTTTTACAGATTAAACTACAGATAATTTGTACATATATCTGAAGTAAAGTATATAAATATAAAAATAATAAAAGCCCAATTTTTCTTAATATAAATCGATTTTATTTGTAAAATTCTACACTTTAATCTTATCGGAATTGTTTACTGGCAGGCATAATAATGTTCCTTTTAGATAGGCCTAAAAATAACTTAAAATATTATCTGCTAATGCCTTGGAAAATACTTTCAAAGCAACCGCGAACTTTCGCACAGCATATTGCTCCACTCCGGGGAGTGTGTCAGCGTAGGCAGCCAGATGAGTTTCAAGCTCAATTTCAGTGGCCAAGCACCGGGTACATAGCGGCCATTTCGAGAAAGTCCGTAGAAATTACTAACGTCAGCATCAATGGATCGTTCAATGTCACCGATGAAATTATCGGTAGCGCCGCGTACGACAATTGTAGCAATACGTAAATCGACGCCTTCTTTTCTGCAAAGTAATATTAAGTATATTAATTTAAAACTAGTAATATTTCATTATTATTGACTACCTGAAAACAGCAACTGTTGTTTCACAAGGCACACTTTATCGCAATAACCCAGTAATTCGGGGTAATATAGTAGCATTGACAGCGCGAGTCAAACGAGGGAATCAAATTTGGATGTCAAGCAGTCAGCCAAAATGTCAATTCGTAAGGAATTCTTCTTGTCCATATTGCTTCGACATAATTGCAGCAGTTAGATATTCTTTGACTTTTGAAATGTCGCGGAAATCTTTATTTTCATGACAAACCAGTTTCTCTCTGGCTTATCCAATGCTTTTTCATAGGAATCCAATGTGGTTATAGATGTAGCAATTCTTCTGCAGCCTCTAACAATGCCCCAGCAAATATAACCACAAAATTGGTGCCATCTCCCACTTCAGCGTCTTGCATCTGGCTGGCCATTTTCATCAATTTTGCTGCGGGATGTTCAACATCAAATTCACGTATTATATTTATTACTGTGGTGCTTTTGCTACAGATAGACTTTTTATTTACAGATTTTCAGTAATCAACAAAGAATTGTATTAGAAAATTAGAAATTCGACTGTCCAACTAAAAAATTTTAGTTTCACAAATTGTGCTTGACGTCCAACTTTTGCGGTTGTTGTTGCAGAATGTTGTTGTAAACGATGGTGAACAAAAGTTTTTCAACATACTTGATACCCATTTCAACGATTCGCTATGAAATTGACAATAAGCAAAAACAACAACAGGGCAAGCTTTCACATATTGTGTACGTGAATTCAACAGAGTATAAAAAATACGCGTCAAACGAAATTTTTTGAGATGAGTCATCGAGTGTCGTATCTCCTTATCTCTGGAAGTAACGAAGAAGTAACGACGTTAACTGAAAGTAACGAAGAGTAACGAAGAAGTAACGACGTTAACTGAGAGTAACGACGTTACTTTTTTAGTTACTTTTGCTCACGTTAATTTCACGGCGTTACTTTTCAGTTAAAGTTACTCAAGTAACGCCACGCAAAGTAACGCGTTACTTTTTATACCCTACACCCAAAGGGATGAGGGTATATTCACTTTGTGCTTCCGTTTGTAACGCATTAAAGGAGGCGTGGCAGGTATAGAAAAGTATATATATTCTGGCTCAGAATCACCTCCTGAGTCGATTTAGCCCTGTCCGTCCGTCTGTCTGTCCGTCTGTCTGTAGAAATCACGATTACAGGAGAACGAATGGAGGTATCATCATGAAATTCGGTACGAATATTCTTTGTTATCCTACGCTGTTTGGTATTGAAAATGGGAAAATCGGACCAGTGCCACGCCTACTTTTTATAGAAAATAGGCACTCATCCGTGCTTATAGCTTAATTTCTTAGCTTGTAGACCGAATTTTCAGCTAAAATTTTATTTCCGAGTCCACCATCTTAGACTAAAATATATACAAAAAATGGGCGTGACACGCCCACTTATATACTATACCATATAATAAGGTGTTTAGTACGAAAAACGGTGTTGTAGATGAGTTAATAGAAAAAAATTTACTCCCTGTAAATTTTAAAAAAAGTAGGTGTCACCCACTCACTTTTTATTACTTCGACAGATGCGGGTGTAGGGTATATGAGCTTCGGCCAGGCCGAAGATAACGCTCTTACTTGTTTCGAATTTAGTTACTTTTTGTAGTTTCACCCAAAGGAATGAAAATGTGGGTGAAAAATTTTTTCTTTATACCAAACAAATTTTATTGCGTCAATCGATAGGAAATATCATGAAACGGATTTTGGACATGGTGGGCGGTGGGTGGGAACCCCCTAAAGTGGTCACACGGGGGTGTTTTGACCCAAAAATTTTTATTGCACAAATCGATAGGAAATATCGTGAAATGGATTTTGGACATGGTGGGCGGTGGGTGGGGACCCCCTAAAGTAGTCCCACGGGGGTGTTTTGACCCAAAAATTTTTATTGCACAAATCGATAGGAAATATCATGAAACGGATTTTAGACATGGTGGGCGGTGGGTGGGGTGGGTGGACTTGGTCCGAGGGGCGTTGGGTGGTCACACGGGGGTAAATTGACCCCAAAATTTTTATTGCACAAATCGATAGGAAAGGCCACGAAACGGATTTTGGACTTGGTCCGAGGGGCGTTGGGTGGTCACACGGGGGTAAATTGACCCCAAAATGTTTATTGCACAAATCGATAAGAAATGCCACGAAACGGATTTTGGACTTGGTCCGAGGGGCGTTGGGTGGTCACACGGGGGTAAATTGACCCCAAAATTTTTATTGCACGAATCAATAGGAAATGTCACGAAACGGTTTTTGGACTTGGCAGAAGGTGTACTGCCGAAGTAGTCACACGGGATAATTTCACCAGAAAAATTTTAGTGTTGAAATCCATAGAATATATCACAAAACAAATTTTACACATGCACGTATACATAAGTATACATGTATGTATATGTACATACATACATGTGTATATGCACATACATACATATATGTGCCCATAATTATGAAAGTGGTCTAAGTCATATATTTCTTGTTTCGAGATATTTAATGAATTGCATTTGAATAAATTAAAAAATATTTTTACATTATGCGACATTTTAATTTTTAATTTTATTAGTCTTAATTAATGGAAATTTATTATGAATATGAAATTTTGTGTGAATTTCATACGATAATATTGTTTTTAAAGTTTGAATTGACTTAGACCATTTTCAAAATTAACTGAATGTCCTATAAATGACTTAAAGCAATAAAGAACTTTGAGTTTTATTTGAAACAATAATTTTATTGAAATAATTCGTGAACATTTATTAATTATTTTTAAACAGTAATCCATTTTTATCATTATTTCGAGTATTTAAGATTCTTAAAATGTTCCTGAAAAACTGGAGGGATGTACGGTAGTAAACTCATAATATCTTTATGTTTTTCTTCCGATACTGGTCTAATGCTGGTGTATAATGGAAGTAATTTAATATTTCCGTATATTTTTGGTCTTCCTCTTTTAGGTGAAAGATCCAAAACGTGAAATGTAGAATCATCTAAAGAAGTTTTATAAAACATTTTATAAGGTTCATTTTTCAAGAATCTCATCCATTGAATTTGTAGCCAAGAGACAGATTCGCCCGCGGTATTTTTTACTCTTCTTGTTATTGTATCTTCTAATGATTTCGTTGAAATAAAATCCGGCTGAGACATTCGCTTTATCGAAAATGTATTGCTTCTTCTGCACTTTTCTATCAATTCATAATAATGCTCAGGGTTGTATAAGTAATTTGCTTTTTTTATTTTCATTTCTATCAACCCAAAATCACGATCATTCGGTAGAAAGGAATGACCTGATACCAAAAATTTTTGACTTAGACCACTTTCATAATTAACACTAAATGAATTCCATATAATGTTGAAATTACAACCACTATCTAATGGTTCATTTTTGACAATTTCGTAAAAATTACATTGAATACATTTAGTTTAAACTAATGTGGTATGAAATAACTGATAAACTCATTTTTTTAAAATTTTGACTTAGACCACTTTCATAATTATGGGCACATATGTATGTATGTATGTATACGTACATGTGTAAAATTTGTTTTGTGATATATTCTATGGATTTCAACACTAAAATTTTTCTGGTGAAATTATCCCGTGTGACCACTTCGGCGGTAAACCTTCTGCCAAGTCCAAAATCCGTTTCGTGGCATTTCCTATCGATTTGTGCAATAAAAATTTTGGGGTCAATTTACCCCCGTGTGACCACCCAACGCCCCTGGGACCAAGTCCAAAATCCGTTTCGTGGCATTTCCTATAGATTTGTGCAATAAAAATTTTGGGGTCAATTTACCCCCGTGTGACCACCCAACGCCCCTCGGACCAAGTCCAAAATCCGTTTCATGATATTTCCTATCGATTTGTGCAATAAAAATTTTTGTGTCAAAACACCCCCGTGGGACCTTTTTAGGGGGTCCCCACCCACCGCCCACCATGTCCAAAATCCGTTTCATGATATTTCCTATCGATTGGTGCAATAAAAATTTTTGGGTCAAAACACCCCCGTGGGACCTTTTTAGGGGGTCCCCACCCACCGCCCACCATGTCCAAAATCCGTTTCATGATATTTCCTATCGATTTGTGCAATAAAAATTTTTGGGTCAAAACACCCCCGTGTGACCACTTTAGGGGGTCCCCACCCACCGCCCACCATGTCTTTGTTACTTTAACGCGAACAAAAGTAACGAAAGTAACTTCGTTACTTTCAGTTAACGTCGTAACGATGGCAAAGTAACTAGTTACTTTGGAGTAACGAGGACTTCGTTAAAAGTAACGAAGTTAAAGTAACTTTAACAAGGATGTAACGAATAAAAATTTTGCCCAACTCTGGTCACTGGCCCATTGGGAGGCATGCCAGTAGACTTGGAATCCCGCACAGTGTGGGCTGTCGCATCTGCCACAACTGCAATTTTATGGAATCTGTTGAGCATTTACTAGACGAAGTACCAATAAGTTCTCGTTTTTTCTTTAAATTCAAAATATTGTTTTAAAAAAAATTGAAAAAAGAATATCTGTAATATTAATCCAGTCATAGACCAATTTTTTTGTATCGTCATTAGAAACATATTGTTGATCAGCCAGCTCGAAAATGTTGACTATTTTAAATTGTTTTTCACAAATTTTAATTCTTATTTCGACAATCTCGTTTCGCCTCCACTTAAAATGTATCACTCTCCACAACATAATACACAATCTACAGATCCACACACAATTAAAATACATCAGTAACATACCGAACGAACACAAATAACAAACAATACACAAATAAATTCAGACATTTACGTGATACGGGTAAAGTTACTATAATGTTGGACGAATTGCCCTTAAGCATGGTATTTTTCAACTTCCGATTTTTTTTTGTCTTACCCTTTTAAATTATGACACGCAATAAAAAAATGATAAGGAACTACGTAGTTTTCTATTCTACATTTACAAATTTACAAATTCTACAAAAAATGTTTTAAACAGAACGGATCTATGTCTTATTGCCGGCGAGGTAACAACTGCATACAACTGGTTATCAGAAAGCTATCAGACAGTAATAATTGCCGGCAACTAATTGATTGCCATGGCGAGTCGCTTTCTTATAGTCGGCGATTGAAAATGTTTGCTGGGTTATAGTTCTTGAGAAAATTGAAAATTACGACATATACTTCCCTCCCAAAAAACACTTTTTGCCAGAAAAGTGCAAAAACTGCAATCAGGCGTACGCAGTTTTCTGCGGCACGACTTGCCGATATCCGATCTCGCTGAAAGTTTGGATATATAGTTTTCTTATCACATGCAAAAATTTGGGGGGTAAGAAAAAAAAAATTTCACAAAATTTTTTTACCCATATAGCTAAGGACCACCCCATTATACACACAGAAACACAATTCAGAACAAAAAACATCACACAATAACACGAAAAATACGAATACGTTGTTACAGCACTACCACAAGAAGTCATTATCATAATTCTAAATCTTATACAAAATTAACTATCAGACAATCGGTATACTGAATTAATATGATGTTTCTATTAAATGGTTTTGGTTTAGGGTTCCGAATATAGACAAGTGTCAAGTGTTTCCATACAAAACGTCAAGTTTTTGAACTTTGAAACAGAGTTGAAAACTGCTAAAACCAGAAACCTTTTTGGTTTTGCTCTGAACTTACAGCAATTTCGTTGAAAAATTATTGGTTTTATAGTTTCTTTCGTTGCGAAAACTGAAGTAAAACCGCTTTATGGAAACACCATATAAAGAAGGTGCTTATCCTAAGAAACACCTTAAGTCATGACCACATTATTGGGCACTACAACCACAAATTTGGGATTTGGCAGTGGATTATAAAAATAATATATCTGGTTTTTTTTCCAAAAAAGTTTAAATACAAAAATTTGGTTTCTGTTTTTTAAAGGCTAAGTTGAAAGCTTGTGGTGGAAAAAAATGTATGCAACCTAAGTGGCCCACAATTTTAAAAATATGTATTCCTACTTTATGCAGTTATCAAAATGGGTATAACGTCTCATACTTTTATTAAAAAATTATAAAGTTATTGCTAGTTATTCATCAAAAGCCCCTCTCTGACTAAGACAAAGAAGTTAAAAATTAAATAGAACTTCATCACGATTACGGGAGAACAAATAAAGGTATCGGTATGAAATTTGGCACGAAGATTCTTTGTCATAGACTGTTTGGTATTGCAAATGGAAAAAATCTGACCGGTACCACACCAATTTTTAAAACAAATAAGTTTTTCCGTGCTTATAGTCCAATTTCTCAGCTCGTAGAGCGAATTTGGGGAACATTTTTATTCCCGAGTTCACCATCTCAAACTAAAATTTACTCCCAAAAAATTGATTACAGGAGAACGGGTAGGAACATCGTCAGGAAATTAGGCACGAATATTCTATCCCATATTGTGAAAATATGTTGTCATTGTCTTTGTTGTTGAAGAATTCGTTGATGAAACGTTAATTGACTGTGAACCGTGTTTTGAAGTAGACTGGTTGTGACGTACACGCCAAAAGGACGTCAAAAGGATGCTTGATTAAAGGCTCAGTTTCATAGACTCCGTTTGCGTGCGCATCCGTCAGAAGTCGCCCGCATGAAAAGTTGAAATATATGTAAACATATGGGATAAGTTTCATAGAGTCCGTGCGTTTACAACAACAATTGTTACAGTTGTAATAGATTTCTGACGGATACGCACGCAAACGGAGTCTATGAAACTGAGCCTTAATGCAATATATTTTAGTTGCTAATGTTAATTTCCGGCGTCCTCGTGTTAGGCGCAGACTAGGCCGATACATGTAAGTTCGACGTAGGGTTGGTAGACACACGTAAAATCAGCGTATGTAGGTTCGACACAGGCAAACTCGCCAGCTGTAGGGTCCGGGAGATTAATTATAAGAACGCCAAATATTATTTACAGTAAGACTCCGCTTAACGCCGTTTCGTTTAGCGCTGTTTCGGTTTAGCGCGCTTTTATTTCAACCCGGGGATTCCCCGAAATTGTGCGAAGCATACATACATAACATATGTACAGTGTAGCTGTGTTTCTTGTTTGGTGCAATGCTCTACGGACGCATTTTTATAATTTGAAACATTTGTTGACATTATTGTAAGTATAATTTTATATAATACTATAACGATTAATACAGTGACAAATATTTTGATCTTTAGTTTTTATAATGGGTGATAATGAAAAACAAGAGAAGAAAGCAACCAGAAAAAGCATTTCACTGGAAACTAAAATGCAAGTGATTAGAAGATTAGATTCTGGTAACCGTCAATCTCAAATTAGTGCTACATTGAATTTGGCAACTTCAACAATAAGGACAATTTTTAAGAATAAAGAAGAAATACTGTTATCGGCAACTGCAACTACGTCAAGCTCTGCAACTATCTTAATAACATTGTAGAGGAAATGGAAAAACGACGGTCTATATGGATTGACGACGAAATTGAATTGGATTAGAATTTTATTTGTTTTTATAAGAATGTATATTCGTTTATATTGTTTTTATTTTTGTAAGAAATAAATGTTTTGTTTTATTTTTAGTAAAAAAAAAACATAATTATTAAATTCAATACCTAACTAATTTTCTATCCATATTTCTCTAACGTCATTATTTACATGATAAGATAACCTCGTTTAGCGCTGTTTCGCATTACGCTCTACTTTGATGGAACGTATTCTCCGCGTTAAACGGGTTCTTACTGTATTTTAAATTATTTTAATAGTTTTTATTTGAGTATAAAATTTTACTTTGTTTCATTTTGTAGCTCACAATTTTTATGATATACATATTTTAAACTTACATATTTTAAACATTTTTTGTTTTTAGGAATGACAATAAAATATTTATTTTACAAACTAAAATTTTATTATCAAACTTAAAATTAAAGTATTAAATGTAAAACCCTACAATGACTAGAATTTTTTCCATATGATACTAGATAAATACTAAAATATTTTCCATATGATTTTTATTTGGTACTAATTTTCAAACGATACGTGTATAAATTTGACAGCAATCTGACTATTGATTCGTGAGTTATAGCATTTTGTGTGAAGCAACTTTTGTTTTTGAAAAAAAAAATGGAAAAAAGTGAATTTCGATTTTTAATAAAGCATTGCTTTTTGATCAAAAAAAATACAGTGGAAACCAAACAATGGCTTGATAAATATTATCCGAACTCTGCTGGGCCTCAGCTATTTTGTCGAGAAAGAGAAATCGTCTTATAAAAGTGGTATCGAAAAGTTGGAAAATCGTTGTATCGCCCTCGAAGGCAACTATGTTATGTTGAATAATAAAATCGAGTTTTGTAAAAATTTTGTTATTTTCTTACTTATCCTACGGACTTATTGAATCACCTGTATATTAGTGTAGATACATATGTATATGTATGTTATACTACATGGAAACTATGCTATGCTAACTATGTCCTTTTATGTAATGAAAGTAAGTTTAAAATATAGGTTTTGAAATATTGAAATCGAGTATGTTTAGAATCTTGTTTTTTGTTTGATTTTCAGATTTGCCGCGATAAAGCTGAAACATTTTCCTTAAACCTTAACGTTTCATTCTTGCCACAATTGGCTATATTGGAAGATATAATTCGTCACATTTTCGATCGTAATAATTGCCTTCTTCCAGCATACTTTATCGCTAATGAGATTATGAAGCCCTTCCCATATCACTGGGTATAAATTATTTATTTTTATTATCTAGAATTTATTATGTCCATGTCGCCCTAATAGAAAGTAAATAAATTAATGACTGACTTTGTTGAGGAATTTCGCTATACTGCGCAAATGGTATCAATCATTGGACACTCGCATATGCGTCCAATTGTCGAACACTTCGGCTATGCAGACCACATGATGAATTCTTGGAAACTAGATCATAACACTTTAAAGTTTAATTTCAAAGGCAGCCTTCCGTACGAACCAGAGTTATTAGAGGAGCAACCGCATCTTCTACGATATGTTCTCAGTCAGCCATATTCAAAAGAAATGGTTTCAGTTATGTTGAATTTAACAAAGCAACCGAAGCAGCGCTGTAACGCTCTAGAGGAACAGCTGGTTAACCTTATTATAACAGCAATGGAAATGACCGAATCGAACGAGATATCTTCGGCTCCATGCAATGCACCAGAGGAACAGATTTCGCATAAAGAATGGGTTTGGCTTCATTTATCGTCGCAGCTGATTTATTTTGTGCTTTTCCAATTTGTCAGCTTCATGCATATTGTTTTGGCTCTTCATGAAAAGGTACATCCCAGGCCAATACAATATTGTTTATATCGCGTTAATTAGTACTACTAAAACATCAATTATTCTGTTGATAGTTATCGAAGCGAGCGCTTCTTAAAGGACGTGATCAACTTATGTGGATTCTACTGCAGTTCATTTCAGGCAGCATTCAAAAAAATCCGGTAAGTTATTGGAAAATTTTTAAAAAAACAAATTTTAATTTTAAGAAACAATTCCAGATTGCCAATTTTCTGCCGTTGTTTAAGCTTTTTGATCTTCTCTATCCGGAGCAAGAACCACTCAAGCTGCCGGATTGCACCAAATCTGCTTCTCTTAGACAAGTAAATAATTTTTCATGAAATAACACCTGATTTTAATGTATATTTGTGTGTTTAGATGGCTCCAATATGCATCTGGGTGCATTTAGTAAAGAAAGCTCGTGTTGAGAATATGAACATCAACCGGCCTCTTCCGATTGCATTAAAAAATCACCATGAGTAAGACTGTATATATTCAGTCAATTGTTGAAGTAGCAAAGATGCTCATTGAGTTTGTTTATTTTCTTTGAAGTTTCCTGCAGCATCTGGTGACGCCTAGCACTTTGATGTCAATGAGCCCTGCCAGCGATTTTCGTATCGTTTTAATTTGTAATGCTTATTCAACTAATCAGGAATACTTTGCAAGACCGATGAACATATTAGTTGAGGCATTAAATGGAAACTCAAAAGCAACTGTTGGTACTCAAGCCTCTGCGGTTCCTTTTTCAATGGTGGTATTAGATAGTTTAACGGTGCACAGCAAAATGTCCCTAATTCATAGGTACAAAAGCTTTAAAAACTTATGATTTAAACGACTAAAACTGACTCCCATTTATCTAGCTTCTTTACCCAAATGGTTAAGCAAGCACAAAGCAAAACTTCTGTGCCCACGCCAGCACTTCTTGAAACCTATTCACGACTCCTGGTTTACACGGAGATCGAATCGCTTGGGATTAAGGGATTTCTAAGTAAGTAAATGTACTTTTTTGTGTTGTATTTGGTTTAGTGAAATATAAAATTTGGTTTTCTATAAATATGAAAAGTAATTTGGAAAAATTCTTCATGCTCATATAAAGTTACTAATTTTACAGGCCAACTGCTACCAACTGTCTTCAAACACCATGCATGGGGCATGCTCCATACATTACTAGAAATGTTTTCATACCGTCTGCACCATATACCAACACATTATCGAGTTCAATTACTTTCGCATTTGCATTCATTAGCATCCGTACCTCAGACTAATAAAATGCAATTAAATTTATGGTAGTTTATGCAGAGTATTTAGGCACAGTCCAAATAATACGATGTTTTCCTAGCTTCGAATCTACTGCTCTTCGTCTCATTACTGGGTTAGGATCAGCTGAAGTTCAACCGCAACTATCACGATATTTCAATGAGAAAACGCCAGGGTCAGTAGCCTCGGGAGAGAGTGAAGAATTGAATAGGGTGCTAATTTTAACATTAGCCCGCTCCATGCATATTACGGGGTCGGGTAAGTTTCTAAAAACAAATTAAAATCTTATCCTTAGTTTATTGTTTCTGAAAAATTACTAAAAGTTACATTTTGAAGGAGATGATTTGCAGGCTTGGTGTAAAGAACTTCTCACCACCATCGTGCAGAACACTCCACATTCTTGGGCTTCACATTCTCTGGCATGCTTTCCGCCTGCGCTTAATGAATTCTTCACTCAGAATGGGACCCCATTAGAAAATAAACAATTGCTTAAAAAGTCCGTCGATGAAGAATATCGCAATTGGACTTCAATGTCTAATGAAAATGACATTATCGCACACTTCATACGGCCCAATACGAATCCTCTGTTTCTTTGTCTTCTTTTTAAAATGATTTGGGAAACGGAAAACATAAGCCCTGTAGCTTATAAGTAAGTTTTTAAAACTATCTTCTATATGTATGTAAACTTTAAACATAAGTATACAGAATTCTCGAAGGAATCAGTGCTCGGGCCTTGTCAGCACATTTACGGAAACTCTGTGATTATTTGGTTTATGAGGTGGCCAATTCAAATGGTAAAGACTTCATACATAAATGCGTTGATACAATAAACCACATGATATGGAAATACAACGTTGTCACAATTGATCGGGTCGTTTTATGCTTGGCTTTGCGTACACAGGAAGGTAATGAAGCTCAGGTTTGTTTCCTAATCATACAACTTCTGTTATTAAAAGCATCAGAGTTGCGAAATCGTGTGCAAGAATTTTGCAAAGATAATAATCCTGATCATTGGAAACAAAATAATTGGTAAGTTTTATAAAACTTTTGAAAGTAAAAAAATTGTTTAAATATTCGTAGCATATAACAGTATGTATTGTTTTATTTGGCTGTTTTATTCATTCGTAGTTAAATCCCATAATTATATAATAAATTTAACGGGATGTTAAAATAACTACATACATAATTAAAATCCTCAGTTAAATGTCGGTTTCATTGACCTCTATAATATTATCACTTTCAATATTCTGCGGTGTAAGAACAAGGCATGCTCAACGAATAGGAAGTACAAGTACTCGTACGCTCAGGGGATGCGAGGAATTCTTATTCCAAAGGAATATCATTATATGCACGAGTTTAGATTATTGCCGGCGCAGACAAAACGCGAAGTAAAAATTGCACATACTATTTAGAGCCTTTCTCCATGTTGCTTTTTTTGTTGTTTTCAAAAAGTCATTTTAATTATGAGGAAAATCCTCAATTAAAGACGTTAAATTATTGAACTCTACTAGTTAGCTAATTCGGATGTTAACTTTAACGACCAGTTAGAGAACTGTCAATCTGACCTTAATTAAGGTTGAATAAAATGAATTTTGTAAATTTACCTTTTTAATTTCGGAAATAAATTTAACTAGGACTGAATAAAATGGCCGTTAATCCAATTTAAATACAATTACATTCAAAAACTATCTAAATCGATGAAATTCTATTTTGATTTTATTTTACAGGTATGAAAAACATTTATCATTTCATCAAAAGTATCCAGAAAAATTTGCACCCGATGAATCAGCGTCACACTTACCTTTGCCTGTGTATTTTTGTAATGTGTGCTTAAGATTTTTACCTGTTCTGGATATTGTAATACATCGGTTTATAGAGCTCCCAATACAACACGTTCATCAAATACTCGAAGTAATTTTAGATCACTTGGGTATTTTATATAAGTTCCACGGTACATATCACTATTTTAAAATTTTGTTAATATTTACTAGGTATTTACATAACGTTGCATTATGATGGAATAGCTGTACATAAATTAATATAACTAAGACTCATTACTATGAGGTAATTACTTAAGGTAATCCTTACTTCTCAAAGTATCTGTTTATCTCAAACTATCTACAAATGAAATGAAATTTAGATTTTCAAATTGAAATTGAGAAGAGGAATTTTTATTTTATTTCTAAAAAATAAAACCCTTGGGCTAAAAATGTTTGAGTATTTAACACATGGAACAAATTAAATACCATTACATTCCAACTGGCATATCCTCCATAGCAATTGCCAGTTGGTGAAAAGTTGTTGAATGCTATGTGGCGCGCGCACAGTCCGAAGTGGTTATATTTTTTTGGCGTCATCTATTACGCTTTCTTAATATTGCAGACATTACTCTACAACGCCTCCTGGAGTAGTTAATGGTATCCTCATGTTTCGTTTGACGTAACTTTGATCTTACTCCAAATCGTTTCGGCAGGATTCCACATGTGTACTATATACATAGGTACATAGCGGCGAGTCCAATGGAACTTTTTCTTAGAAATAAAAAAAAAATTCCATTTCTCAATTTCATTTGCTCTTTTCTCAATTTGAATTGTTCTTTTCTCAATTTCATTTGTTCTTTTCTCAATTTCATTTGTTCTTTTCTTAATTTCAATTGCTCTTTTCTCAATTACAATTAGAAAATATTAATTTTATTTGTTCTTTTCTCAATTACAATTGGAAATGGTGTAGAGCACAAAACATTTAAAAGACAGCTAGGCACAAAAAGACAGTACTGCTCTTTTGTGACTGTCGTAGGAAAATTGCAGTAAATAACAAAACTGTCGTGTTATTGAGGACGGTAAGAAGTATTGAGAACAAAAGGGTCTAAAAAGTATGCCCAAATTAAGAAGAAAAAACGCTCCTTCCGCACAAACTACGAAAGCATATTTGCCTTATTCATTTTTCATTTAATTATCAGTTTTTTATAAGCTTTCACTGTCGTACCACTGCAGGCTGCAGACCGCCGTAAAAGCGTCTGAAAATTATGGGCAAATAAAGAAACAAAAAAAACACTCTTTTGTTAACAAAAAGGAAACTACGCAATGCTCATTTTCTAACTAAAAGCCTAGGAAAGACGGATGAACGTACATATGTACTATGTACATATCTAATATATGTATATGTGCACTTCGTATGTGTATCTTTCTCTTGTATCTATTTAGCAATAATTGGCATTAAAACTGCTGTCATTTTGTATTTGGTTTCCAGCAGAGCAGTAGCAGTGAGGAGTGTTACTGCAATGCGAAAAAGTTTTGCAAAAAAAAAACTGACAAAACTTTCTGTGTTTTGAAAGTCGTTTCAAAACGTTTTTTGCATAGCTCTATTATTACGAACAATCGAGTTTCGACCTGCAATTCGAATAATCTGCTTTGTCAGGTCGAGTGTCGATCAGCGTCCATTGGTGACATGAGCACTAAGAGAAGTATATATGTAGGATGAACCTTGGTGGCTCTCAATATCCTGGTTCCGAGTTTGGAGACTCCTAGTTCCGCTAGCTTATTGCTAGTTCCCGTAACAAAATCGGTAGGTTAGGTTAGGTTAAACGCTAGCTGGCCCTACAATGCCTCACATAGACCTTGCAGACCTTAGTGTTGCTAGCCTATGTTAGGTTCAATAAGTCTATACGAAGTCGCTACGTCGTTATTACATTTGTTAGTCGCTAGCTACGCCTAGGTCAGACTGCTGCGCACGACCTTAGAGAAGCGCAGAAGGTCATCAAGTGGTGCCTCCGCTACTTGCCCAAGGCCGTGACACCAGTAACGGCCCAGGCATTTGGCTCGGCTGTAAGCTAAGGCTGGGCACAGAGGGAACAGAGCAGATGTTCCACAGTCTCTCTTTCCCCAGGTTTTTCACACTTCCTGCAGCAGTCGCTGGCAGCCTGTCCAATCCTATAGGCGTAAGCTGCGGTATAAAAGTGCCCAGTGACCATTCCCACAAGTAGTCTACAATTGGCCCTAGTGAGTGACAGTAGGTAATTCGTCCGTCTACCGTCGTAGTGGCTCCACATGATTTTTGAAGCTTTGCAGGTAGTGATAGACCTCCACCGTTTTTCCGCTTCTTTTATCATTTCGGAGTCACAATTGAATTTGAGGTTTTGTAGAGGCATAGGAGCCGTCACCATATCCGTTTGTAGTGTGGCTCCTATCTTTGCTAATTCGTCAGCCTTTTCATTCCCTATAATCCCCGTGTGTCCAGGGACCCAGTAAATATGTAGGCTCTTGGCTTTCATTAGTCGGTCAAGTGCAGTTTTCCTTTCCCATACCATCGTTGAGCGGATCCAATCTGCGCAAAGGGCTTTGGCGCCCTGACTGCCTCTTTGAGCCCCAGCTTTGCACAGTACACCGCAGCCCCCACTTCTTCCTTTAGTTTAGAGCCGTCAGTAAAGATATTAAAAGTTTTGCCACTGAGGCTAATGCCCTTTATTCATCCCTTTCCTTTAATGGTTACTATTGGCTTTATGTCAATGTTTAATCTGGGTATTACATAATCTATTGTTTGCGTGGGCCTATCTACTTCCTTTAATTTGCAATGACCATAAGACAGATACCCCAGCTTCCCCATAGCTTTCAGCCTTAGGGCAGCTTTTGTTGCGTGGTTTTCGATCCACAGATCTACGGGTGGGAGATAAAGCAGGACGTTTGATGAGGCAGATGGTGTGCTTCTCATGGCACCCGTGATGCACAGTCCAGCCAGCCTTTGAAACCGGTCTAGTTTGTCGATGCATGTACGCCTTTACTCTCTCTTCAACATTAGCCTTCCATGTTAGCTTGTTGTCCAGTATTACTCCTAGGTATTTGGTGCTGCTTTTAGCTGACAGTCGTTGTTGTCCCAACATTGGAGGGTTCCAGGTTGGAATCTTGTATTTTCTTGTAAAGAGGACTAGTTCTGTCTTACCCGGATTAACACTAAGACCTACTTTGGTTGCCCATGCATGGATCTCCTTTTATGTGCTTTCCATTATTGAGACAATCGTGTCTAAAAATTTGCCAGTGATGAGTACGGCGATATTGTCTGCGTAGGCCGTTAGTTTTGCTGGTCCATTCTCTAAGATTTTCAGTAGCGCGTTCACCACGAGATTCCAGAGGAGGGGGGATAGGACACACCCTTGCGGTGTTCCTCGGTTGACTTTTCTTTTGGTGGTGAATCCCCCCCATTCAGCTGAGATCTCCCTGAGTCTTAGCCACCTCTCTATCCACCTACAGATAGCTGGGTGTACTTCTAGCTTACGGATGCTTTCTATTATCGCTCCAGGTGATACTTTATTGAAGGCACCCTCAATGTCAAGGAAAACTCCCATGGCGAACTCTTGTTGATCTAGGGCTTTCTCAATGTCAGCGACAACCATATGTAGTGCCGTCTCCACCGACTTTCCCTTTGTATACGCGTGCTGCCTTGGTGACAATAACAAAGGGTTAAGTTTTCCTCTTATATGAGCATCTAAAACCCTTTCAAGTGTTTTCATAAGGAAGGATGTAAGGCTGATGGGACTGTAGTCCTTTAAGTATATGTGGTTGCTTCTACCTGAATTTGGCATGAACACAACCCTAGATACTCTCCAGGAGCTTGGTACATAGCCTAGCCTTAAATATCCTTCGTAAATGTGTTCAAGCCACGAGCTGACGTCCTCTATTCCGTGTTGCAGCAGCGCAGGGAATACGCCGTCTGGCCCTGGCGATTTGTAGGGGTCAAAGGATTTGATAGCCCATCTCACTCTGTTCTTGGAGATGACATCGCATTCATAAGACTTGTCTATAATTTCCGCGGTGCTTGGGAGAACATCATCTGTGCAGCTTGGAAAGTGAGAGTCAACTAATGATTCCAGGGTTTCCTGGCTGCCTTCCGTCCACTCGCCGTCGCCTATACATAGTGTGCGTGGTGTTGTCGGGATGCGTGCCATAAGCTTCCTCAACCTAGCCACTTCGGTTGTTTTCTCTTTATTGGTGCAGAAATTCCTCCAAGAGATTTTCTTAGCCCTTTTTATCTCTTTTTTATACAGTCTAAGTGAGTCCTTATATTCGTCCCATATCTCAAGTCGGTCAGTTATTTTGGCCAGCTTGAAAGTTTCGCGGAGGTTACGGCGGCTCTCCCCCAGCTCCTTGCTCCACCAGGGAGGTTTGCCCTTCCGCCTGGGCCTCGTAAGGGGACAAGCTATTTTATAAGAGGATATTAAAGACCCTACTAGTTTGTCTACGGATTTTTCAAGGTCCCCGGCGTTTGCAATTGGCACCGAGCGGCCTATTCTCTTACTGAGTACCCTTTCATACTTTTCCCAGTCTGTATTCCTGGGGTTTCTGTATGCTTTGCTAGTGTCAGTACGATGAGATTGAATCGTGAAAGCGATGTAGTTGTGAGCTGAGAAGGAAGGTTGTATAAGCACTTTCCACTCGTCGATCGCGATTATATTTTGACTAACAAGCGTTATATCTAGCACATTTTCAGAGAGTGGACCTTTGTAAGTGGGTTCCCTCCCTCTATTAGCTATCGATAAATTAGAGCTAAGAATAAATTGTAAAAGGGACTCACCTCTGTCGTTGGCGTCAGTACACCCCTAGACAGGGTGGTGAGCGTTAGCGTCGGTGCCCACCACCAATCGTTGCCCCTTAGCTCTCATTCCTTCCACCAGAATCTTTAGCTCTTCAGGGGGTGCCTCTTTATTGTGGGCCATGTAGCAGGACGCGAGAAGTATGGAGCTCCCGCCGTCTTCTACCTCCACGGCCGTCCAGTCGTCAAAACTGTAACGAGAAAAAAGTTTGAGTTAATACCTCGCTTGATCAGAATCGCGGTCCTGACTTTACTTACCTTAGTTGGTGCGAAGAGTAAATAATTTCGTGACCCGAGTCCCGAAATCCTGTCACCCGAGGATATCCAGGGTTCCTGGATTAGGCCCCCCTCTAATGTGAGAAGGAGCTCGGCTGAGGCAGTTTTACTGTGGTGGAGGTTGATCTGTAGGACCCTTTAGAGCTCAGCTTTTTGGTAACCTCAGCGGGCCCGGCTGCACTGTCCGGTTCCACAATTTTTTTTTTTTTTTTTGCGGCGATTTTTGTTTTTTCGCCGCGAGTTTTTTGTGAACTGTCGGGAGTGTGTCACCTGTTATGGTGAAAGGCCCGCAGCGCGCTGTAAAGGCGGCAGCGGATATGGCCGAGAGCTCGGCCTCTGAAGCGCCGTCGATGAAGCCCCCGAAGTCGACGAGCCCGGTCGTTAAGAAGAAGAAGAAGTCGTCTTCAGACCGGTCGGACGTGGATATGTCCGACAGCTGCAGCAGTGTGTGTGGCGCTGAGACTGCTGGCAGCGGCACATGCAGGAAAGTAGTGGTACAGGTGAGCCGTAAGGTAGCCAGTAAGCCTGAGGGGGAGGGTCGCCAAAAACCGAAGGTTTCGGAAGGACCATTGTCAAAGGGCGTTTCTGACGCTGGGTCAGCCATAAGGCGGCTCAGGGCAGTCTCAGACGCCTTGATTACGGTCGTTTTTAACGAAGACAACGTCGTGGTCAAGGATGTTGCTCGCCAGATAATTGGTTTATCTGGCAGCTATGAGCAGATCCTGATGGAGCTCATTGCTGAAAATGAGCGACTTAGGGGGCGTATTGACGGCATGGGTTCCGGCAGTGGTAGTGTGGTGGCACGGGTGGTTCCCCCAGTTTCGGTGGGTACCCCAAGCAGTGCTGTTAGTACTGCTTCTGGGTTACCTGTTGTACCGACTGCTGCACCGGTTCTCAAACCAGTTGAGACGTGGGCCTTGGTTGTCAAGAGCCGGAAAGCCGGTGAGACATTCAAGGAGGTGGTTGAGAAGGTGGTGAAGCAGGTTGGGCCCACCCTTGATGTGAGAGTGCACCAGGTGAAGGCTTTGCGCAATGGTGGCGTAATCATACGCACCCCGTCTGTCTCCGAAAGGGAGAAAATACGTAAGAATGCTAAGTTCGACGAATTAGGCTTGGATGTGAGTGTGAATCAGAAGCCTAGCACCAGGGTGGTAGTCCGTGGGGTTCCTTGTGGAATCAGTGATGAATTATTCATGGCTGATCTCTACAAGAAGAACCTCAAGGAGCGTATGACCCAGGAAGCCTTCGAGAAGTGCGTCAAGCTTGTCTCGCGCACTGCGAGGATGGATGCTGGTGATGAGACATCCAACATCACTTTGGAGTGCAGTGGTTCTGCTGCTGCACTCTCGACTGCTGATGGAGTCTATATCGCGTGCTTCCGCCTTCGTTTGAGTGGGGCCAGCATGATGTACGGCTGCTTCCGTTGTGGTAGTCTTGACCACAGAGTGTCTGAGTGTCGTGTGGAAGACATTGTCTGTCGTCAGTGCGGGCAATTAGGGCATATCAGCCGGTCTTGCCGCAATGCGGTTTGTTGCCGTGACTGTGCATATAGGGGTAAGCCGACTGGACATCGCATGTTGACAGCGGATTGCCCCCATTTCGGTGCCTTCATTGCCCGTCTTAATGCCAGACATTGAGATGATTGGGAAGGTTATTCAACTAAATTGCCAGCGGTCTTATGACGTTATGTGTGAATTTGGTGAATGGTTTTGTAAGTCTGGCAGCAGCTTTGCTCTGGTACAGGAACCTTATGTTCTCCATGGGAATGTAAGAGGCATTCCGCCGTGTTTGCGCTCATTTACTGATGCTAGAGGGAATGCTGCTGTTATTGTGAATGATGTGAATGTTGAATGTATGGTTGTTGAATGTGGTGATATGGGTGTATGTGTGATTGTGGAAGGTACCTTTGGCAAGATTTTTCTTTCCAGTGTGTACTGTAAGTATGGGGAGGAACTGGGTCCCTTCATTGAGTATATGGATGGGGTGTTACTACGAGCGAGTAACTTTCCTCTCATCCTTGGTGTGGACGCCAATGCATCATCTCCGCTCTGGTTCAGTAAGCTGCCCAATTATACTGGGCAGCCGAACCAACAGCGGGGTGAGGTGCTTAGCGAGTGGGTGACCGCTCGCGGCGTCTACGCTCTCAATGAACCAAGCGCGCTGTATACCTTTGAAGGACTTAGAGGTTCGAGTGATATTGACGTGACGTTTGTGAATGAGGCTGCAATGGGTATGTTTCAGTTCAGTTGGATGGTGCGTGATTGGTCAGTAAGCGATCACAATCCTATTGAGATTGAGTTCGCTTACTTAGGTGCGGCAAGAACGAATGTTATGTCGAAAGGATGGCGCACTAGTGGTGTGAATTGGGTTGTGTATGGTGAACGTGTGAAAGAGGAGGTTACTTCGGTACCTTTGAATGTTTTCAATACTTTGGCTATTGATGAGCAGGTCACCTTTTTGAATGAGGCTGTATGGCGCGTCAATGATTTGCTCCTTGTGAAGAACCGTAAGGTAAACCATAAGGGTGTCAAATGGTGGACGCGCGAGTTGTCTGATAAGCGCAGGTCAGTCAGGCGCCTCAGGAGTCAATTCCAGAGAGCTAGGCTTTCCGATGCTGTGAATGTGGTTCAGCTTGGGATCGCCTATAGGCGATGTATGAATGAGTATAAGCGTATGATTCAGAGAGTGAAACTGAGTGATTGGGAAAGGTTCGCGGAGCAGTACAGTGATGATCCTTGGGGTCGCCTGTACCGTATCTGCCGTACCGGGCGTAAGAGTATGGAAGTGAATTGTATCCATGTTGGTGACACAGTGTTGTCAACATGGAAAGACTGTGTGAGTGCACTCATGAGTGAGTTCTTCCCTAGGATGGGACCTGGGCCCGACCCCCCTATGGGGCCGGACCCTGGTCCCCCTGACTTAGTTGAAAGCGAGGTTAGTAGTAGTATCTCGCAAGTCAGGTCTAGGAAGTCGCCTGGGTTTGATGGTCTGACCGGAGAGATGGTGAAAGCTATCTGGAAAGTCATTCCTGATTACTTGGGTGGCTTGTATGCGAGATGTATGAGTGAGGGATATTTCCCAAGTGAATGGAAGAGTGCAAGAGTGATTCCGCTTCTGAAGTCGCCTGACAGAGTCAGGTCTAATCCTCGTTCATATCGAGGTATTAGTCTGATTCCGGTTCTCGGCAAGGTGCTTGAGAGGATCATGGTCAATCGACTTCAGGAGAGTGTGGATGCGGAACTGTGTCCTCAGCAGTTTGGCTTTACTAAAGGCAAATGTGTTGAGGATGCATGGATGTATGTTAAGAATGGTGTGAGTGAATCTAGTAGTAAGTATGTGTTGGGTTTGTTTGTAGATTTTAAAGGTGCGTTTGATTACCTGAGCTGGGCGAGTGTGATTGCAAGACTGCAAGATTTGGGCTGCCAGGAGCTTCCTCTTTGGAGGAGCTATTTTTCTGGCAGAAAAGCGTGTGTGGAAGGCAGAAGTGATTCTGTCTGGATGAATGTGGTCCGAAGTTGCCCACAGGGATCCATCTGTGGTCCATTTATATGTAATCTCATGATGGATTCTCTTCTAAGGCGTCTCATTGCGATTTGCAAGTGTTGTGCGTATGCTGATGACTTGCTCATTTTGATTGAGGCTGATTCGCGTGCCGCTCTGGAACGTTTGATCGCCTTGGTCATGGCCATCGTGTGTGAATGTGGTGCAAGTGTTGGTGTGGATGTGGCAATGGATAAGACGGTGATGATGTTGCTGAAAGGCAGATTATCACTTAGTCGGCCTCCATCTGTCCGTGTGAATGGGGTTACCCTCAGGTATGTGACTGAGGTCAAATACTTGGTGATATCCATGGGTGAGAGAATGAATTTCATTCCTCACCTCATTCGAATGAGAGAGCGATTGACATGCGTGTCTGGACAGGTGCGTCGCCTTTTGAAGTGTGAATGGGGCCTCAGCAGGCGTGCCATCCGCATCGTATATGGCGGCCTATTTCTTGCCTGTGCAACTTATGGGTCGTCTGTATGGGGCGAGGTGGTCACGTCTGCTGTGGGGTATCGCAAGAAACTCACTTGCCAACGTCTGCTTCTGCTTGCGTGTCTGCCTGTGTGCCGCACGGTCTCTACCGAGGCCATGCAAGTGTTGTTGGGTGTCGCCCCTCTGGACCTGGAGGTGCTACGTTGTAGCGCATCCTACAGGGTAAAGAGGGGATTACCATTGCTGAATGGCTGGTTAGCGAATCAGGAGGTGGAGAGCATGAGTGTAAGTGAGCGCAAAGGGCGCCTGTTTGAATGCGTCACATCTAGATGGCAATCTAGATGGGACAGTAGTGTGAATGGAAGAGTGACGTATGAGTACATCAGTGATGTAAATTTCGTTGTTTTTCAGCCATGTTTCCGCTTCAGCATGCACCTCGGTTTCTTCCTCACGGGTCATGGGTCCTTTAATGCTTTCTTGCATAAAAGGAACCTTTGGCCTAGTGAGTCTTGCGACTGTGGTGCACCTGTTGAAGACTGGAAACATGTGCTCTGCGAATGTTCACTGTACTCTGACTTTAGGGACAGGGCGGCTATGGGGATCAGATGGACTGACGGGGGTTGGAATGTCAGTGAAATGCTCTCCACTGAAGAGTGTGTGCGGTGTGCTGACAGGTACGCCTGTCGTGTGTTTATTGAACGTCGCGCTAGGAGAGTTTAGCTGGGTATTCTTGTGTGTGTTTTATGTATGCGTGTGGTCATTGTGTGCCCTTGGTGTCTAGTGTGGAAGTTTCTGTGAGTGAGCGTTTTTAAATGATGGGTGCTTCTTAATGTGTTTGTGAGAGTGTTCTTGGTGTTCTAGGTGACCGCGTGCGTGCCTGGAAATAAATGGCTGTATGAATGTTATGGTTGCTGTTCTTGTGAATGCGTGTATTGGAATAAATGGCTGTCGTATGCGTGCTGTGTGTGTTTGTGTAGTCGTCGGCTGTGGCTAGGTTGCGCCAAGTATGCCTCATCTTGCTGCACTGCCGGTGATACCTGGGGTCACCAGTCCTCGAGTACATGGACTCACTGGTAGTAACTTTGGTTACGAAGTCTGACCGGAGGCTTTCCGGTACCACGGGTGCCGAGGAGAACTGGAGTTGGTCTCAACGCTCCACCTCGGCATTATAGACCTTTGGGTTTTTGTGGGGGGTAGGATTGGGCTTTTGCCTTGAACCTTGGGTTCCGCTCCCCGATTGAGCGGAAGAGGTTGGGATTGGCCTCGCTCCCTGCAGTGAGAAATTTCGCGACCATGTGCGCGAACTTCAGACTGCCTCCATCACATGTAAAAGGGGTTGCCCCTACTAGGCTCTGCTTACACGTTTGTTCCAATCTCCTATCGTACTTTTTTCGTAACGGCAACCAGTCCGGAGCTATAAAGGAGCTCAACTGGTAGTAGTTTTGACTACGAGGTCTGACCAGAGGCTTCTTTTCTGGTACCACGGGATGTCAGTAGCCCCCGGATTATATCCGAGCTGACATAAGGTAGGCCCCCTTGTGGGAGTGTCGTGGTGGCTGTGGTTAAAACCCAAACGTACGCGGGGAGAGCCTGGCTCGATGTGGAGTTGCATTGCAACCGGGTGCCGTGACCCATAGAACGGCAGAGGTATTAGATAGGCCTCGACCCTCAACCAAAGGGCAAGTCATTCCCTTTATGTATGACTTCAAATTGGCACCTGTTGGTTGAATGGATGGGAGATGGGTGCATGGAGTGCATATGTTCTGCATGTGCACTCTGTGTATCTTGATTCCCATTTGTTTTACTGATTGGGGCGGTGGTCGGCGCTTAATCCGACTCCAGTGTGATGGCACACCGTGGGTTTAAGCCTTTTTAAGGCAGGCACCCACGTTAAGCACCAGAGACATCTGTCCGGTTCCACCGCTGCCGACTTCTCCTCTAGCTGTAGGTTAGAGGTTGCATCGGCCAGATCCTTCTCCACTTCGCCAGTGTCGAGAGTGTTTGTGTTGTCGTCGGCTGGGTGTCGCTTCTTCAGTCGTAGGAAAACGCTGCCTACGCCCCACGACATCTTTCCGAACCGCAGATATAATACATCCTCCGCCTCTTTTGTTATCTGCAGGATGTAGTTTGGCCGCCTTCAGGGGTGGAGGGCTTTGCTACGTGCAGAATCTGCCACTTGCTAGTAGGCACATCCGGACTCTGCCTCTGCAGCAGACGAAGGGCCACTTCCGGCTTCACAACGAGCGGAATGAGGACCTTCGCCTTCGGGATAGAGGGGATGTTGGCTCTATCCACGACTTCTAATTTAGCTCCTTCCCAGCGGTGGAGTTTCAGGACCGCTCCAGTTGACCTTTAGCCAGTTGAGAGTCAACTCGTCGTTGCACTTGACCAGCTTTACACCATTGAACCAGCCCGCCCCGTCAAAAGACCGCATTGGCAGGTTGACCTCGGCGTCCATTTTGCTGATCATCGCTGCTAATAGTTTAGCTTCCACCATCTTCCACTGCCCCGTCGTCATTTGCCCGTAGGGGTTAGCTCGGTTGAGGATCGCTACTGTCAGATGACGTTTTGCGACCTCGCTGGCCTTCCGACTAACGAACAACGCTTCGAGTGCAGCTTTGGATGTGGAAGGGGTTTGGTCCAGATGCTTCTGCTTCTTAATCGCTGACTTAGCACCTTCGTCGGACCTTTGCCTCTTCAATGTTCGGTGATTAGAGACGCCCTCCTCTATGGAGTTGGGAAACGTCTTGCTTTTGGGCTGGAATTTTTCCTTGCCCGCGAAATGAGCCCGCCCTCTCGCCTCCGTGTCGTTTGCCCAAGCCGGCCGTTCATTTTCCGCCTTGGAGAGACCGGTCTTGGAGGCTAGACGGCTGACAATGCGAATTGCAGCTTTGTATTCGGAAAGAGCTTTCAGGTTCTCTCTATTCGGAATTCTTTTGGTCCTGACCTTGCTATCCGGTGCAGCAACCACAGAGGAACCCGGAGACATCTGAGCTCTTTCCTTCGTTGTCTCGATGGTGACGCTGTCTAGATCTGCGTCTGAATCGACTACAGCACCTGATCGCGCCACCCTTGTGTCCATTGTTTGTGTATCAACAGTAGCTTTCGAACTAGCATTTTGTTGTTGACGACATGCCAGCCGCTTTAGTTTGGTGACCGCTGGCGACACGCAGAGGAGATCTATAATCTCCACCGTGCCCGCCGTTGGTAGCAGCCACGCCTTCCACCGACGTTTGGGCAGATATCCCTACCCGAGTTGAATTGTTCGCTGACTCACTCATTGAACCATGAAACTCCTCCACCTTGCATTTTATACCTTCTGCCAGGTTTATAAGACGGCCGCCCCTCTGGGATCAGACGCGGACCAGGGAGCCGCCCATTGTGGGACAGACGCTTCTGGATTTTAGCGAGGGAAGAGTGACGATCAGCCGCACCTAACCTGGTGAACAGACGCTGACACGCCAGTGACTGACAGCCGCACCTAACATGGTGAAAACAGACGCTGTCAGCCGAAAGGGGAGACCCTCCTCCTTTATCCGGGCTTGGGACCGGCAGGTTTCGCGTTAAGCTCGACCAGGCGGAGTTAATAACAAAATCGGTAACTTTATAAAATAATTAGACAAATTTTTATTGAAGCGAAAAACATAAATGTGTTTTTAAATATTTGTAGAATAATAATTTATGAAATGTTTTTTTTAACAATACATTTCATGATAAGTAAAAGTATATTATTAACAAGATATAAACAGTATTTTGTACGTTCGTCTCGTCTACAATGTCATCCCTATCCTGTACAACATCTTCCATGCTTTATATATGCTTGCTATGCACTCTTTTGGGTTTTTTATGAGTACATTCGAGGTTTGTTGCATAATTCTATAATTTTAAAACGAACCTATATTCCGGCACAAGCTCCTTGCCTAACGACGTGGTCGGAACGTATAGTAGATGATGGAGTAGATGAACATACATACATATGTAAATTCACATAACTACTTTAAGACTCATTACTATACAGGTAATCCTTACTTCTCGA
Source organism: Conops quadrifasciatus (assembly GCA_949752815.1). Lineage (NCBI taxonomy): Eukaryota > Metazoa > Arthropoda > Insecta > Diptera > Conopidae > Conops > Conops quadrifasciatus. Next base: position 19,284,188 of record OX457077.1, on the reverse strand, counting down.
CCTATCTGCTTAGGGGTCACACGGGGGTTTTTTGACCAAAAAATTTTTATTGCACAAATCGATAGCAAATATCGCGAAACGGATTTTGGACATGTTGAGCGGTGGGTGGGTGGGTGACCCAAAGGGGTCACATGGGGGTCTTTTACTCAAAATTTTTTTATTATAGGAATCGATAGGAAACGTTACGAAACATATTTCGGATAGGGTCCGCGGGAGGTCGGGTGCCCCCAAAAGTGTCAGAAGGCGGGGATTTCGGCAAAACAAATTTTGTACCAATAGGTGTATGAGTTAATGGAAGGATCTCCCCTTTTCACACCTTTGGGGCACCCTTAGGGGGTTACACCCTTTGAGGGGTCTCCACCCACCATGCCCTAAATCCGTTTCACGATATTTCCTATCGATTTGTGCAATAAAAATTTTTTTGTTAAAAAACCCCCAAAGTGGCGCTTTCACTCACTTTCACCCTTTCACTTCACGTCACCAGCTCCCACGACGTGCAGAGAACCTAAGTCGTTTTGAGCACCACCTCATCAACAAAAGACTTAAAAGACTTTTATCACAAAAAAAGTCTCAAATAACTCAAAATAACTTCAAAATTACTTTTTCGAATAAGTCTTTGAAAGACTTTTTTAACGCGGCTTAGTCCTTAATTTTTACAACTTTACTACTACTTAAGGACTACTTGGGGTCGCTTTCGACCCCTAAGACAAAAAGATGGCTTTTTCTACAAATTCTAGATTTGTGTACATAGTTTTAGTTCTGTAATAGAGAGCATACTCACACGATACAATAAATGCAAAATTTTGTGCACAAATCTTTTTCCTAGCTTTATGCAGCGGTGGTTACAAAAGTGCTATATGTGCGCTAATACAAAACGAACAAATTACAAGACAAACATAGTTTGTTCAGTTTGTAAGCATTATACCTACAATACACATACATAGATTATATTTGTAAAAGTTGTTTTTTCAATAACATCGATAAAATTAAAAGTTGAAACGCCTTTTTCGTATATAAAATGCAGAAATTATCTTACCTAAAACATGCTATGGGTCGAAAACGACCCGAAGGACTAATTAGTAAAAATTTTGTTTACATGTATACCCCTTCATCCTGAAAAAATTCTTATACACATAATCTTATGCATTTTACTAATGGTAACAGCTACTGAAGATTTCAGCATCGTTGTTTTTGCGATTGCGAAGTTATTTAACTCAAATAGTATCTTTGGGGTCGTTTTCAACCTCAAGTACCGATCCGGGTGAAATGAGTTTTAAAAATAAAATTCTTTCAAAGACTTTTTTTAATGACTTTTAAAAATACAGTGGAACCTCTTTTAACGAGCACCTCGCAAAACTAGTATTTTGCATATTTCGAGTAATATAAATTGTTAAAAAATTACTTGCTTAACGACCGACGTTTCGCATAATGAGTGACGTGGAAAGGGGAATTCCCGTATTGTGCGATGGAACTTTTTGTGCTATTGCTACATCAGTCTGTTTATATATCTTCTGGCGAAATAAGAGAAATGCTGAAAGCATGGGAAAGTGTTGCTTCGCACATTGAGAAGCATCACCCTTAAAAGACATAGGCTATGCGCGCTACAAATTAATTCAGTGATAATGCGGTGTCACATTTTTACCAAATTTTTAAGCGTCGGCAAAAACCAGTGGGTTTAGACAGCTTTCTAGTAAAAAAAATTAGGTGTGTTACTAAGAAAAAATGACGATGAATCATAGGTTAGGTTAGGTTTAGTGGCAGCCGGTTATCGCCAGCTCACTTAGGCCTGTAAGGCCCATTGTGATGCCACAGGACTGCCTCTCGTCAGACCAACGAAATAACCCTAATGGTAGCTCGCTGCTGTAAACCAGCTTATATCCTTTAATTCAGTTAAAGACTGAAAGAAGTAAGACCCCAGAAACCTGAATCTCTCATTGGCCAGTGTCGCACAGTAGGTGGAAGATATTTTGTTACTCCTCCGGGTCCATACAACTGCTGCAGAAGTCATTTGAAGCCATGAAGCAAATGATCTCCTCATGCGCAGTTGTCCTTGTTGGCCCACCTTGAGTTAGAAATTCTGATTGCTTTCCTTAGGGAAAGAAGTTTGTATGTAGCTAACGGCATGCCAATCTTCTCCGGACAGAAGTCACCACATACCGTTCCGGCCAGTTCATCGGCCTTACAGTTGCCCGGTATATCACTGTGGCTAGTACTTAGGATCAGTAATCAGGAACGTTGAAAGCAAGCCGAAGACCTAGCGACTTGGAATATATACCGAATCCAACCTTTTCGTCAAGTTTGGAATCATCGGTGTAAAAGTTTAAGCACCCTCCTTAAGCATTCCTTCCAGGAATGTTTCCTTCCCATTTTGACCTCTGAGGTAGATGCGTAAAGAATTTCTTCTCAAACAATGGTTTAGAGATTTAGTAGTCCACCAAGTCAGTCGAATTTATAGAACTTTCCAGAATAGCGCTATGTCCGTAGTTACACTGGGTTCATTGGCCGGACTGACTCAACCTTCTGGCCGTGTTAACCGCAACCATTTTACCATAGATGTCTAAAGGCAAAAGGTGAAGAAGGAAAGCTAGCGCATCCGTAGGTGTGGTTCTCATTGCTCCACTGATAAGGATCGTCGCCTGTCTTTGAATCTTGCTAACGAGCCTCAGATTGGACGAATTTTTCAGCGCTGGCCACCCAATTGCTATCCCATACATAAGAATGGGTCTAGCGATAGCCACATATATCCAGTGTGCAATTTTCGGAGAAAAACCCCAGTACCTGCCTATAAATAATAGCCTTCAAGAGTAGAGTGCAACCATAGCTTTCCTAGTTCTGCACTTAATATTTAGCTTTTAGTCTACATGGTTACATCTGGTTACATCGTTATAACCGAGGAACCCAGTTGGGATGTGACTCTTCTATTTGACAACAGTTGCGCTACAATCCCCACAATGGACCCATCTATATTTAGACGCTCCAGGGATTCTATTATGTTTGTTGGCTTCACTTTATTGAAAGCCCCTTCAATGTCTAAAAACGCTACCAGAGTGTACTTCTTTTAGAGAAAGGATTTCTCAATGCATAATTGCCAGGATCAATCTCATCAATCCTGCTTTGTATATATACATCTAAGAGTCGCTCCATGACCTTTAACAGGAACGAAGTTAAACTGATAGGCCTGAAATCATTAGGGTCTGTATGTGAGCATATACCCGCTTTCGGAATTAATACTACTTTGCTTTCCCTCCAACTTTGAGGAATATATGAGAGAGTAAGACAACTAACGTAAAGTCTTTCCAGTCTGGGGGTAATTATATGACAGACTTTCTAGATTTCAATGGCAACTTCATATGGTCCGGGGGATTTGTAGGGTTTAAAGCTACTAATAGCCCATCGGATCTTTTCCTTTGTTATTGCTCTGAGTCCGTCCTGTGATACTACGGCCTGTGTCCGTAGTTGCTCAGCCGGCGTAAAACTTCACTCCGGAAAATGTGTGTGTCCATCAGAAGCCGCAGAGTTTCGGCACTGGAGACTCCACCTTCCGTCTTTGTCCTTGAGATTACCCGAAGAAGTTGGGTTAGTAGCCAGGATTTTCCTGAGCCCGCATGCATCTGAAGTAGCTTCTATATTATTACAAAAGCGTTGCCATGATGCCCTTTGTGATTTTCTAATAGGCCTCTTAAAGTGCCTAAATTGTTCCTTGTAGTTGAGCCAGTCTTGTTCCGCCCTAGTGGCTTGGGAAAAGTTTCCTACAAGACTCCCTAGCCCCCCGTAGCTTCTTTGAACACCACGGCGGCTTCCTTTTCTTCGATGGCCTTGTCACAGGACACGCGTCGTTCAATGATGAATTGAAAGCATGTGTGATGCCGTTGACCTGAGAATCGGCATCCCTAGATTCCGTGAAGGGAACTTCCCTTATTAACCTTAAAAATGTTCGCCTAGAAATGTCCCGGTCAGTTCCCCTAATATTTCTTATAGGAGGACATTCCCGGGTACCCTGTGTGACTTGAAAGTTGAATTCAATGTACTGATGATCTGAAAAGGACGGAATCCTTGAGACTTTCCAGCCATCAATCCTATTTACAATCAAGTCTGAGGCCAAGGTAAGGTCCAGAACTTTTTGCCTATTTTTAACAATGTAGGCTCACACCCCCTGTTACAAATAGCGATGAATCCTGCTTATTAACAATTTATGTGTATTTTTTTTTCTTAAATAAATGCTACACAAGGTTTTTTGACTAATTTTTTGAATATTTCAAATTTTGAGTTTTTTGTGCATAGAACACATTATCATATTTTACATCAATTTATATGGTAAAAATTGTTTAGCTTAACGAGTGCTTCGCATTACGAGTAAAACTCTGGAACGAATTATGCTCGTTATGCGAGGTTCCACTGTAAAAGCCACTGCATAACTCTTATTCCGATACTTTTTTAATATAAGTAATTAAAGCTCTGGTTTTTACAAATTCAAAAAATTATTTCAGATTATAATGTAGGGGAATGTAATTCGAAAGAGCACGTTAACCAATTTGAAAATGAGTTTTTCCAACTGGTGTGAAGTTAGCACTTTTTTGGAGAATCGCAGACGTTGGAGACTTAAATTAGTGAGAAATTGGGGGGCCATATTTGCGCCAAATATAAACTCCAATTTGAAAGAAGAAAACCGTTGGCACGAACCTGGTTTAGATCTTTATTAAAAAATTTGAGAATGCGTGCTCATAAGTCTTCAGTTTTGTAATTTTTATTTTTGTAAGCATACTTTTTTGCATTTCCGTATTGCTAAAATTTTGGGAAATTTTAGAAATATCTGCGGTTGTAAATATATCAAGAGAATTTCCTAATTTTCTAATTAATAATAAATATATAAACTTGTTTTTAAGCTTCTGTATTTAATTCAAAAATACACGTACTACATTTTGGTTCATTTTCAATTTATTTTAGTATTGTGTTTCGTAAATCAAACTTTAGTTTAAATTTAACTAAGAATTTCTCGGGTATTTATTTTTCTTACTAAATAATATCTAAATATATACTGTAACGATCAGAAATCGTCACAACTTCTTTTCTCCTTTTCTTTTTAATTATTAAGCGACCACCATTAATTACGCTTGACCGCCTAGCGGCTAGAGCAACAGCCTCTCAAGCCAACGGACCGAGGTCCAAATCTCGGTACGAACAATTAAATTTTCAATGTTCTATAAATTGTTTTTTAATAATAACGAGGGAGAATTATAAATAAAAAACAATATTAAACATTAATTTGTTTTATTCTGCCGCAAAATGGCGAAAATTAAAAGTAAATAACAACACAATTGTCCACACTTAAAATCAAAGAATCACATCACAACATCACATACATCAGGCATACACGGTTGGACAGACTATTCACAGACGATGGACTCTTTATTTTTCATTTCACTATTGCTCGCGCAATATAATTCCGAATAGGTTTAAGTAAAGAACCGCTCTTAATGAACGTGTTTGCACTTGGAAAATCGACCTCCGCTCAAGTAAGTCGCTTTGTAAAACTACTTTAGCTTTGGTTCGTTCAAGCATTCCCAGAGTCACGTCAGCCTTCGCCAGGACTTTGGAAGACATTTTGTTTGAAAGAATCTCGTCAACTTTCGACAGATTCTAATTCATACTTTAAGGGAGAATCACGTCAACTTTCGATAAGATTCTCAATACATACTTTAAGTGAGGATCACGTTAACTTTCGACAGATCCTGGTGCATGTTTTTACGAAAGAATCACGTCAGCTTTCGACCGATTCTAATACATACTTTAAGGGAGAATCACGTCCACTTTCGACAGATTCTAAATACATACTTTAAGTGAGGATCACGTCAACTTTCGACAGATCCTGGTGCATATTTTTAAGAGAGAATCACGTCATCTTTTGACCGATTCTAAAACATACTCTGAGGAAGAATCACGTCAGCTTTCGACCGATTCTAAGTGAGGATCACGTCAACTTTCGACAGATCCTAGTGCATATTTTTAAGAGAGAATCACGTCAGCTTCGACAGATTCTAGTACATACTTTAAGGGAGAATCACGTCAGCTTTCGACAGATTCTAAAAACATATTCTAAGAGAGGATCACGTCGGCTTTCGACAGATCGAATTACATATTAAGAGAACATCACGTCAATTTTCGACAAGGTTTTAAGCGAATTTCCTCCCTTTGACTCTAGTTTCCCCCCAGACATTCCTAACTTTGTAAGCAACCTTTTGTTGCCAAGCGCTCTGCTTGTCTCGCCTAGCTTAGATTATTGTGTAAACATTTACTCTGTAACGAAACTTTGTAAGCAACCATCTGTTGCCAGACATTCGGTCTGTGTTAAACTTTGTATTTTCATTGTGAGCAACCTTCTGTTGCGGGCGGGAGACAGTCAAAATCCCGAATTACAAAATCCCGAAACGACAAAATCCCGAAAAATTTCAAAATCCCGAAACGACAAAATCCCGATGCGAGAAAATCCCGAAACGACAAAATCCCGAAAAATTTTTAATACCGAAATGAGAAATCCCGAAAATCACGAAATAAAATTTTTAATTAATAAAGAAATGACATTTAAGTCACAATTTTTTCCAATTCGAAGTACGCGCCTACTTGCCTTTTTTTTACATTGGCAGAAAAGCAAAGTTATAATATCGAGAAAATTTTGTTGTGTGAAGGTTATAATCTACAATATGCAAAAAACTTCACATGACCGTGAGGATTCTGCTGATTGAGGGTTATGATCCCTGCCGCAGCCGAAGGCTGCCAATACGCGGAAAAACCTGTATGCGAAAAACCTCATATTACCGAGAGGGCTCTGTTAAAATTTTTTTAATGTTTTTTTAAAAGAAATTTAGTGGCTAAATTGAAGTTTGCTAGTGGTTTTAAAATGTTCAAGAAGATGGAGAATACCGAAAAACTAGTTTTGTAATTTCGGGATTTTGTTATTTCGGGATTTTGTCGTTTCGGGATTTTGTCATTTCGGGATTTTGTCGTTCGGGATTTTGTCGTTCGGGATTTTGTCTTTCGGGATTTCGTTACCAACCCGTTGCGGGCACTTGCCCTGGATAACAATTGTATTTAGAATAAGAAAAATCACCAATATACTGTCCGAGCTGAACTACCGAAAGGTGGTCAGTGAACTGATCGACGAACTTGTCGATCGTGCGGAATTCGGAAGCGGTAGTGAACCAGTAAACGAAGGGTTTCGAGATCCCTCTATCATGAACCCTGGAGCGGCTGAGCATACCTCAGCCAAAGAGAAAAACTCGTTACAATACATTAAAGTAAATAAAAGTCAATTACCATGGTGTATTTTACCATTCACTGACACATTTTAAAGTGTAGTTTACACTTAATATTGATTTTTCATATTTAATTTTAATAGCTTGATATTTCTAATAATTTCGTGGGAAATATATAAAATTATATTCAGCCTTGTTCTGTATTCCGATCCGGAATTGATTCTGAATTGAAATTGAATTCCGATTTCTATTTGTAGAGGTGTTCTACAATCCGATCGAATTTCACATGTTCGAAACGAAAACAATTCCGATTCGAACTCATCCAGCTATTTTTTACCTGCCACTTAGGCGTTTAATAAACACAGATTGGTGGCTAATTATTGTTGCACCTAGTATTCCCTAGAGCGCTTTGTATTCTCCAGAAATACTTTTTTCTGGTTTTGCATTTCCCAGCATGTCTATGATTAATTATCATTCGTGGTAAAAATTAAATAATAACAGGGCTACCTTTTTCCACTCGGCACTTTTTTCATTGGTGGACCAAAAAAATTGAGTTTCGCTTACTCTTCAAAAAAATTTAAAATTGTTTACAATCAAATTCAAATTCACCAACAAAAAGTTGATCGGATTACTTCCGACAGAAAATTCCGATAAATCGAAAAGCAGAACACCTTAATTCCGGCAAATACGCAAATATCGGATTCAAATATCGGAATCGGAATACAGAACATCTTCGAGAAAAAAATGATCGAAATCAAATCCGATTCCGTATGAATCGGAATGCAGAACCAGGCTGATTGTAATGTATTGTTGGGGTAGTAATGCACTCCGACCGCATGGTAGATAGTGCCCCTTCATAATGTTCTTACAGTACATTCTCCAACTCTTAGTAATATCGTAATATAAATACATAACTAAGAGAATATTTTAACCCTTTATAAATATACATATATAGGCTAACACCAATATCATCATTATATACTATATATAACTAAGTGTTGCTCGCAACTCCGTTCGCGGTGCGGCAGTTTAGCCGCGAAAAGGTAACAGACAGACAGATTTATAATATTAGTATATATTAATATATAGATTAATCTATAATCTATAATATAATATCTTACTAATATATTCCTATATTCTTACCATGATAAGATATAAGATATCTTATAAACTTCTTTCTTACTAATATTATAATAATATATGTATGTAATAATTAAAATTAATATCTGGCGAAAACATGTCGTGCTCGCGCTTAAATTCCCTACACATATTTGCAAGCTTACATATCAGCTTGCAAGCAATTGTGAAGTTCTCCATTTGGTGTATTGTTGAAGGTGAAGCGCAATGGATGCAAAAAAAATTATTTTTGAAGTGGAAGGAAGTTTTCTCTAGAGAAACTTATCTCAAATGTCAATTTTCACTTAAAGCTAATTTTTTACTAAGCGACAAACTCATTAGGGGGTTTCATGAGTTGATGCAAAATTGCGAAACTGTCAAAACATATGTATGTAAAAAATCAGCTGTTTTGCAGAATGCGGAGTCATTTTACGGGCAAAGTTGTTGCAATTTCGCACTTTCGCACCTTCGCAACAACTAATGAACGCTCCTATTGTTCTATTTACAAAATGAAACATGAAAATGAAATGGTCAATTTATTGTGGCCACAAATGGGCGAGCGCAAGCTCAATACTAGTGCTTAGAAGCGCTTGTGTTTCATTCTGCAAGTATGACTACACCCTAAGAAATAACAGAAGTCCGAATCAGGCCAAGTTTGAGGCGGGCGCTATGGATGGACGAACAAAAAACGGGAGACAGTCAAAATCCCGAATTACAAAATCCCGAAACGACAAAATCCCGAAAAATTTTAAAATCCCGAAACGACAAAATCCCGAAGCGACAAAATCCCGAAACGACAAAATCCCGAAAAATTTTTAATACCGAAATGAGAAATCCCGAAAATCACGAAATAAAATTTAAATTAATGAAGAAATGACATTTAAGTCACAATTTTTTCCGAAGCGAAGTACGCGCCTACTTGCCTTTTTTTACAATGGCAGAAAAGCAAAGTTGTAATATCGAGAGAATTTTGTTGTCTGAAGGTTATAATCTACAATATGCAAAAAACTTCACATGACCGTAAGGATTCTGCTGATTGAGGGTTTTGATCCCTGCCGCGGCCGAAGGCCGCCAATGCGCGAAAAAACTTTAATGCAAAAAACTTCACATGACCGTGAGGATTCTTCTGATTGAGGGTTATGATCCTCCTAAACCGAAAAATCCGAAAAAACCTGTATGCAAAAAACTTCACATGACCGTGAGGATTCTGCTGATTGAGGGTTATGATCCCTGCCGCAGCCGAAGGCTGCCAATACGCGAAAAAACCTGTATGCAAAAAACTTCACATGACCGTGAGGATTCTGCTGATTGAGGGTTATGATCCCTGCCGCAGCCGAAGGCTGCCAATACGCGGAAAAACCTGTATGCAAAAAACTTCACATGACCGTGAGGATTCTGCTGATTGAGGGTTATGATTCCTGCCGCGGCCGAAGGCCGTCAATACGCGGAAAAACCTGTATGCAAAAAACTTTACATGACCGTGAGGATTCTGCTGATTGAGGGTTATGATCCCTGCCGCAGCCGAAGGCTGCCAAAACGCGGAAAAACCTGTATGCAAAAAACCTCATATTACCGAGAGGGCTCTGCTAAAATTTTTGTAATTTTTTTTTTAAATAAATTTAGTGGCTAAATTGAAGTTTGCTAGTGGTTTTAAAATGTTCAAGAAGATGGAGAATACCGAAAAACTAGTTTTGTAATTTCGGGATTTTGTTATTTCGGGATTTTGTCTTTCGGGATTTCGTTACCAACTCCAATTTCACTGCTGTCGAAATTACATGGGCACTAATGGGATACGAAAAAAAATTTACACTCCATCGCTAGCGAAAGCATCTCTTGTGCTCGGGTCTATTTCTATTTCCACAGCCACATCGCTTGTCTTGATCTTTTTTTTTATACCTTACACCTGAAGGGATGAGGATATTCACTTTGTGCTTTCGTTAGCAACGCAATAAAGGAGGCGTGGCAGGTATAGGAAACTATATATATTCGAGTCAGAATCACTTACTGAGTCGATTTAGCCCTCTCCGTTTGTCTGTCTGTCCGTCCGTCTGTAGAAATCACGATTACAGGAGAACGAATAGAGGTATCGTCATGAAATTTGGTATGAGTATTCTTTGTTATCCTAGGCTGTTATTCTTTGTTAGGCTGTTTATATTCAGCAAAAAAATAGCATTTAGCAAGCATTTTTCGACGATTAACGAGTGTTGGCAAGTTTATAAGTTTTAGTCGGGATTCATAAGACGGTAAGTTCACAGATTCATCGTAGTGGAGATTACGAAGACAAAAGAGCAAGAATTTCTTTTGAACCGATTCCATCTGCGAGATGTAGCAACTATAGTTTGGGCTCCAAACAGGCGAGACATACTCCAGAATCGGTCTCACCAGAGAGGTGTACAATAACTTAGTAATATAGGGGTCATCAAATTCTTAGCCCATCGCTTTATAAATCCCAATGTAATATTTGCTCTGCTAGTCACGCCACTTTATGACTATGGGAGCGTAATTTTCAATCTAGAAATACTACCAGATCATTAACAGTCAACTACATACAGATTCTAACGGCAAATAGTGTAATTACGGAACGAAGTATTCAAACAGCGGGCAAATGTAATTTGTTCACACTTCTTTGAATTTAAATCCATGCAGTTTGTGTTACAGAGAGTCATCTCACAAATAAGGGCGTGACGCCCACCAGAATACCATACCATATAATGAGGTGTTTGTTGAGAAAAGCGGAGTTGTAAATGAGTTATATAAAAATTTACTATCTGTAAGTTAAATTGAAGTGGGCGTATCGACATATGCGGTTATAGGGTATATGAGCTTCGGCCAGGCCCGAACGTTCTTACTTTTTTTTTGTCTTACTTAATTTTCCTTCATACATACATTCCAGTGTTGTCGGACTTACTTCGATCGGAGAACATTTTAGTAAATTTTCAGCACTACGGAAACAAGCCCTGTGGCGCAGCATGAAATAAATCCACTCTTTTATAAGTGGATTAAGTCCACAGGTCTCAAGAGCTAGTCTCAATCTTTAAAAACAAATTTTGTCAAAGGCACCTTCTATATCCATATAGGTGGTCATAGTGATGCCTCCGTTATTAATTTCCTTTTTATCCACTCCAACTAAATCATGGAGTGCCATCTCTGTGGATCTCCCTGCTCTGTAAGCATATTGAAACCTACTTAACGGACGTTCAACAAATACAGTTTCCTCTAGATGGTTCGCCACCTCTATTGTCTTCAAAACAAAAAAGGTAAGGCAGATTGGGTAAAAGGATTTAGCCTCCGTATAGTCTTTCTTACGTTTTGGTAGAAAAACGATTTTCTCTTCCCTCCATACACCCGGGACGTACCCCATGGCCGGACATGATACAAATATTCCACGAAATCTACGTTTAAGTATTGGACTCCAGGCCGCGGTGGATTTGAAGCTGCTAGGAAAGTGTCTGTCTACCATTTTTTGGGCAGATTCCTTCAGTCTCCAGGAGGACTCCATCCGTATTCCGGATCAGTCCCGTCCTAGACGCTAGATCTTTTAATATCATGTTTTGCAATTTACATACATACATTCGAGATATCCTTCGTGTTGGAGCAGAAATCCCTCTATGTTTGCCTATTTTGCTTCTAGAGGATTTTCTTTAACAGTTTTTTCTTTTCATTATAATCGGCCTATGTGACGGAGCTTTTCTGTCTCATGTACTAATTAAAGGCCGTCCTCGTTTCCCTTTTCGACTCCAATTTACCATTCCACCAAAGAACAGTTCTTCATCCACTTTAGTCTAGGGACACGCCCTCTCAAAAGCAGAGACCATGGCCGAGTTTACCCGCTTCACTTCAATTTCTATTTCTCTACTCTACAATCTCTACTTCATTTCAATCTCTCTTCACCTCCTTAATCTCTAACAGGACATCAAACCGGATAGTCCTGTGATCCGACATGATTAGCCTTTCCTGGACCCGCCAGTACGAATTCTACCCACCACGCGAAGATTTGTTAGGATTAGGTCAATAACCTTACACCGGATGGCATTAAAAAAAGCAGGCTCTAAACCCCTGTTCACGATATGCAAGTTACATTTCCCCACAAACTCGAGGATGACTTCTCATCTGCGGTTATCACACAGTGCTGAGAGCGTTAGCCCAGGTAGCCTTAGCTACAACCAAGTTGAGAATAAAGGCTTCGAAAATTGTGACCCAAAATATGGTCACAGTTTTTGGGCGTCACAAAGCAATCTGTTCTATATTTTAAAGGTTTGATGTTGAGACATACTTTATTTTCATTAAAGATTATACATTTACCAGAAACTGTAATCGCCTGACTTTGTAGCGAAAAACTTTGAGACTTAGGATTCATCAAAATAATTACCTTAATCTCTCCTAACCTGAGAAAAATTTATTGGGTTATTTCATAGTCAAATTCGTTTACTAGAATTAATATATTTTTACTAATATGCAAAGTACTTAAATAACATTCGTGAAAATTCAATTATTTTTTGTCCACTAAATTTAGATGTTAGTTAAGAATTTTCTGAAGAAATTTTTATACAATATAATAAATAAATAAAATATAAATTCTATAAAATTTTTTTATAATTAAAGTAAAGAAAGGGGTAAAGGGGTTTACTTTTTATATTATGCGTTTTCGGTTATCCTATCTGCTCCTAATGTACATACATATTCTGTTTATAAACAGAATACACAGACAGAAACACCGTTGCACTGCCCCCTAAAAGAATTTCATTCTTTTGCAGATCGACCGATGAATTATTTATATAATACATTACACTTCTATGAACGCATTCTCAGGGAACGTCCGTCACTAAAAAAGAAATTGGTAAGCATTAACTTATGGTTCAAACTCTTATTTATCACAATAAACATAATTAATTAAATGCGATCTCATGATGCAGGTAGGCGCAGTGACTGGAGCCTTTATAGATATAAGGCCACCGAATTGGTGTTTTAGTGAACAATATAAACTGTTTCTACAAAATCAAGAGTTATTGTGGAATCCTGAACTTAATTACTATATGAATTTACTACGGCGTCTGTCAGATAGTTCGTATAAATTAAAATGTTAATTGGGAGCTGCTTTTCAACAGTTTTACTTTGCTTTTAGCAATTAAGGGGAAAAGTCAGTTCTGCAACATTGACTGGCGCTTCAATGAATTTCCGAATGCATCCACTCATTCTCTTTACGTAACATGTGTGGAACTGTTGAGTTTGCCAATTGCGCCGTCGATTGTAGTAAATAATCTCATTGATGCAATTGTTAAAGGTTATCCTTTAATACCACAGCAAGAAATCCACTCATATATCAACGCGGCGGGCATCATTCTTGCTGCCTTACCGGAGACTTACTGGAGTGGTATATATGAACGCTTGCAGCATGTTTTGAACTCTTCCAAAATGCTTAAATGGACTTATCGCTTCTCAGCTTTTGAGATGTTCAACTTTAAAACTGTGAGAGAGTCGATGATCGAGAAAACCTATGCCGTCATATTAGCAGTGTCACATTCTCTGTTTCATCATATGGGTGGATTTAAACTGGCTTCCATGACGAAGTAAGTTAGGAAATTCAGTTTAGTTTTTCACATAGTTTACCTTTTGCTCCTTAGATACCTCAAGGAAAAATTGAAGGTGTGTGTTAAAACCGAGCATCAACTTGTGTTCTTTTGCCATGTATTTGGACCTTTTTTGCAACGAATAGAGCAGGAGAAACCGAATGCAGTGGCTGGCATAGCCATCCTTGTGTATGAGCTGTTGGAAATTGTGGACAAACACCATGGACCGAAGCCACTTGAGTACATGGATCCTGTTGTTGACTTTTTGTAAGGTTTTTGTATTTAAAGTAATTGTTAAAATTCTATCTAACGTGTACTCTAGGTATCATATAAAATACATCCACGTGGGAAATATTATTAAAAACGAATCAGAAGCAATAATTAAACGCTTGCGTCCTGCGTTGCAGATGCGTTTGAGGTTTATAACACATTTAAATTTAGAGGATATACATACTGAAAAAAGGTATTTAAAAAACTTATGTGGAATTTTTTCCGAATTGCATAAAAAAATTGATTTCTTTTTCACAGCACAGACAATTTACCGAATTCTATACTTAACTCGTCCTCACATCCTACACAACAACACCAAACGAATTCAGGCTGCTCACAAGCACCACTTCAATCCACAGCGCCCCAGACTCAAGCTCCATCAATGGGGACGGGTCTTATAATAGGTGTTTCTCAAACACAACAACAGCAGCAACAACAACCGCAATTCAGTCAGCAACAACTGCAACAGCAGATGCAAATTCAGCAGCAGCAGCATCACCATTTACAGCACCAGCAACAAATGCAACAACAACTGCAGCAGCAATTGCAACAACAACAATTTCAATTGCATCAGCAACATTTACAGCAGCAACAACAACAGCAAATGCAACAACAACATCAACAACAGATGCAAATACAACAGCAGCAGAATATGGGCATGCGTCATTGAGTATCAATCACAGTATTCTTCTTATTGATAAGTTTAAGTTTATAAAATTAAAAAATAATCGAAAACGTGTATTTTATAAATCAGGCAATGCGCGCACACATGCCGGCTTTGGTAAGTTTCCTGCGAATGTGAAACCATTTATGTTAAGTATTTAATAGGTGTAATCATTTAAATGAAACTATTGCAAGCAAAAGCATTTCCCTTTTAATGTAATTTCTCAAGCATAAGTACTCTTAAAAATGGCAAATTCATTAAGCCTGGTAGTTCGAGCGTAACCATCATTAGCATCTTTCGACAAGAGATAATTATCTCTGTTTCTGACCAGGGTTAGAAAGCTAGGAACATATTTTCGTAATCAAGGTGCTTCAATTTTTCTTTGCATTCCTTAGTGCTATTGGTCTTGACCCCAACAAACCAAAAAAAAAAAATGGCGCTGTCCCTTGGACAGGGGCTGGAACCCTTTGAAATTTGAAAAAACCCTCAACATCTCTAAAACTATAGAAGATATTCAGATGATATTGGTACTGTTAGAAAGCTAATAAAAGTATCATTAATTTATGTTTGTGACGGATCTACAAATCCATCACAACATTCTTTACACCCTCCTCTTTACATTTTCTCTTCATTGAATTAAATTAATTTTTCCTTATATTTTCCTTTCGTATACGATATTTACATTTTTTTTACTTATATTTTCTTATTCTCGTTTAAGAAATAAATAAATAAATTTCTTACATAAATTTATTATATTTAATACTTTTTCTGTGAAGACACATGAAAATAGATATTAAGAAGAAAAAGTTTAAAACATTGTAAGTATAGGCAGCTCTTCGCAACATCGTAAGTATAGGCAGAGTCGTTCGAAGTCACACGCAATAAAGGCCACACGACGGAAGACGATAGGGAAATACTGGCGGGTTGGTATTTTGTGGCTCCTATCTTTTCTCATCCCGTGCTTGCTTTTGTTGGGATTGTTTGAGAAAGGTGCTTGTCAGTGTCGAAGGAGGTTTTACCTTCGGCTGCCAACCCTCTTTAAGACAATTCAACGGCGGCTGTTGTTGGCGTACGGAGTCTTTCCCTCCTGTCAACTACCCCGCTGTGAACATTGTGAGAGAACCTTTCCTCATGCCGCGCTTACTTTTGTTGGGACTGTTTGAGAGACGTGTTTGTCAGTGTCGAAAGAGGTTTTACCTCCGGCTGTCAACCCCCTCTTAGACAATTTAACAGCGGCTGTTGTTGGCCTACGAAGGCTTTCCCTCCTGTCAACTTCCCCGCTGTCAACATTGTGACAGAAAACGTCTTCGTCTCGTTGCTACTCCAACATTGTTGCTACAAAACCAATATCACGCTGATGGTTCGACTAACGCTCAAACAATCATTCATCGTTCACGGCCTGACTCACGCTCGTCGCTCACGGTTCGACCCACGCTCGAGCATCCAACACTCACGGTTCGACTCACGTCCAAACGATTATCGCTCACACTCACGATTCGACTCACGCTCAACCATTCGTCGCTCATGGCCTGACGAATATTCATCGCTCACGGCCTGTCTCATGTAAACCACTCACGGTTCGACTCACGTTCGAACGATCACTAACCACGCATATACGAAAATCTGAACAATAACAACAAGCGCAAAGAGAGAGCTGCTAATACATTCGAGAATTATGAAATCAAAATTTAAATAAGTTAGATTAAAAATTAACAGTCTAATTCATAAAAAAATCTTAAAATCCTTTTTAAATCTATTTTATACAAAATGCTTTTTAAATTTATCAAAGCAGTCAATTCATAAACGAATTTTAGGAAATTTTTAGCTATTAAAACTTTAAAAACTGTTTTCAGAGAAAAATTGGAAACTCAAGAGAAAATCAATCAAACAATCTCATGAAAATGACAAATTTTTATACCCTACACCCGAAAGGATGAGGGTATATTCACTTTGTTCTTCCGTTTGTAACGCATTAAAGGAGGCGTGGCAGGTATAGAAAAGTATATATATTCTGGCTCAGAATCACCTCCTGATTCGATTTAGCCATGTCCGTCCGTCTGTCTGTCTGTCTGTCTGTGGAAATCACGATTACGGGAGAACGCATAGAGCTATCGCCATGAAATTTTGTACGAATATTTTTTGTCTGTTTGGTATAGTATAGTATAATACTATAGGCTGTTTGGTATTGAAAATGGAGTAAATCGGTCCAGTGCCACGCCTACTTTTTATAGAAAATATAAATTTTCCAGTGCTTTTAGCTCAATTTCTCAGCTTGTGAAGCGAGTTTAAAGCTGAAATTTCATTCCCGGGTCCATGGTCTCAAACTTAAATACACACCAAATGGGCGTGGTCCGCCCACTGGTGACGAAAATCACGATTAGAGAAGACCGAATGAAGATATCGTCTTGAGATTTGCCACGAATATTCTCCTAAAAATATTTTAAAAAATAATAAAAGAAAAAGTTATCTCACAGAAAATGGGCGTGACACGCCCACTGGTCTACCATACCATATAATAAGTTGTTTGTTGAGAAAAGCGGTGTTGTAAATAAGTTAATATATCAAAATTTACTATCTGTAAATTAAGTGAAAGTGGGCATCACCCGCCCACTTTTTATCGTCATTTTGACAGATACGGGTGTAGGGTATATGAGCTTTGGCCAGGCCGAAGTTAACGCTCTTACTTGTTTAAAATTACGTGAAAAAATACGACAATTGCTCTCGCACTGTATGGAACTGCAGAGAAAAGTAATTATAATGAAATAATAAAGTAGGAATTTTAAAAAAATACAATGTCGTGGTTTGCGAGACTTCATTTTCCTTAAATTCTTTTTAAAAAAACTAACTCTAGGGTAGTTTCTGAATTATAACCATTGAAAGTTGGAAGTTTTCAGGCTGCCGTTTTCAAACTTTTTAAGATACAGACGTATTTGAAAACACGTTTTATCCTGATTTTCTGCTTTCCACTGATAATTTACACTAGGACGTTTTGGTCAAATTTTACTAGTTATAATTTAAAAAAATAATAAACCGAAAAAGGAGAAAAGATGCTTAAAGTGCCTCGTTTAAAACCGTTTTGAACCGAGTTAGCAAAAAATCGTTTAATATGCGTAATGTTTGCATAATTCTATCTATAGGCGTATCTATAATTTACTTCCAAAAATATTTATTTTCTGTGAAAAGCCTGCAATTTGACGTTTTGTAACTGCATAAAGCTATTTTAAAGTTATGAAGCGTTTATAATTAATGTTTTTCGAATTTTGTATTTTAAAGGCTTTGTAACTCATTTGTAAATTTTTATGAATTAGACTGTAAGAATTTAATAGATAATAAAGAATCGTTTATTGTTCCACTAAATAAATAAATCATTTCTGTGGACTGGACTCAGGTAACTCACTGAGTAATACCTCGGCCTGAAAAAACAAGGTTACAGATGGCGCTCGAGCAGGGACAATACATGAAATATTTGAATATTGCAAAATAACACAAAATTTAAGTGAAATTACACTTCATTGTAAACATTGGAGAGAGTAGCGTCTCTTCAAGGCGGATTTTCTTAAATTCTTCCTGCCCACACGCTTTTTCGAAAGCTCGGACGATGAAATTCGGAGACGCGCCCAAAATCCACAAGAAAAATTCAAAGACTATGTGATCTCGCTCCAAGATCTGATGCGACACGCTGGTTACACGGAGGAACAGAAACTTGAGCGCATTTTCCGGGATAGTCTAACGTGATATTCCGGATAAAATCCTCTACATTAAGCGGAAAGACTTCCTCAATCTAGCAAAGCTTACAACGTTGGCAGAAGATTATGAATGTCTTCAGCGTAAAGAACCAACACCTTCGAAGGTAACATTAAAGAACCCAAAGACAAGATATCGAGCTGCACAAGTTATAGATGCTGTAGTCAACTCTAACTATGCTTGTCGCCGCTGCGGACAACATAGACACATGGAAAGATTGCAGAAAAACAAAGCTCCTATTCTGCTGGACTTGTGGGCGGAAAGGATTACGTACAATAGACTGCCCCAGCTACTTCCTACCGGGTCGTCGGAAATTAGAGCCAATTGCCTTCGCTTATCTGGATGACATTGTAGTCACAAGCGAAACCATAGAACAACAAATGGAAAACCCTCGTGAAGTATTCAAGCAACTGAGAGAAGCAAACCTTAAAATCAATCGAGATAAATGCGAGTTTTTCCAAGAAAGAGATACGGTATCTTGGCCACCTAATAACCGCTAATGGAATTAATACTGACCCGGAGAAAATAGCAGCCATTAAGGAACTACGGCCACCAAAAACATTGCGAGAGCTACGACGATGTCTCGGTGTCACTCTTTGTACCGCTGTTTTGTTCCAGAATTTTCCTCCGTCGTACAACCAATGATCGCCCTCCTGAAGAAAAAAACTCGTTGGTCGTGGAGCGCAGAACACCAGAAAGCTTTTAAGGAATTAAAAAAACTAATAATTGAGGCACCGGTACTGGTGCAAATACCCTGATTTCTCACAACGTTTTATCCTCCAGATAGACGTCAGCAATCATGGACTAGGCGCAGTATTACTAAAAGTAATCGAAGGTCAAGAAAAGGAATCGCCTACGCCAGTCGTCGTCTCACAAAAAAAAATCGAACTATTCTTTTACAGAGAAAGAATGCCTGGCTATCTCTCGAGGGCATCCGAAAAATGCAGCAATACCTAGAAAGATTGCCGATTTACAGTTATTACCGATAAACCTGGCACTGAAATGGTTAAATTCCATCGAGAGTCCGTCCGGGCGAATAGCGAGATGGGCATTGGAGCTACAGCAATACCAATACGACATACAGTATCGAAAGGGAAAATTTAACGTAGTTGCTGATGCGCTGTCCCTTCAACCCAGAGACGTACTCGAAAGAGCTGACGCCACTACCACCGAAGATCCGAAACGCTCATGGATCGAAAGAAAGAAACTGGAAATACAGCAAAAACCACAAAAGTACCCAGACTACCTAATCTAGGACAACCAGCTTTATCGCCATATCCCTTCAAGAATTGGACAAGAAGGAGGTAGTCTATGGAAACTCTGTGTACCGATTCATCAACGGAAGTGAAAATCACGACAGTAGAACAGCTGGTCACATGGGAATCTAAAAGACAATTCAACGATTAGCAGAGTGGTACTACTGGCCCGGGATGTTTTAAAACGCCAGCAAATACGTCCGAAGTTGCAACCTATGCCAAAAATACAAACCAGAACAGCAAAAGGATGCCGGGGAAATGCTTTCACGTATCGCCGACGAACCGTTTTCTACAGTCTGCGTCGACTTCGTGGGACCACTACCAAGGTCGTAGCATGACAACACGACTCTACTAGTGTTTATAGACAAGTTCTCTAAATGGACGAGGTTTTCCCAGCACTTGCTGCTACCAGTAAGGTGGCCAAAAAGAGCTTCAAAGAACGAATTTTGTCGCGCTTCGGTGTGCCCAAAATATTAATTTTAGACAATTGGACTAAATTCACCTCACTTGTTTTCCAGAAGTACTTGCAACAGTTAGGTGTAAAACAAATGTTTACGGCCCCATACATCCCACACGAAAATGCGGCAAAAAGGACGAATCGAACAATAAAAACAATGATCTCCCAGTTAACCCAAAAGAATCACCGACAATGGGATCAACAGCTTCCAGAAATTTGCCTAGCGATCAACAGCAGCATTTCTGAAACAAACAACTACAGCCCTGCATTATTGATACAAGGACCGGAGCTCAGACTCCCAGCAGCATTATATGACGAAGTCACCATCGGTACCGGAAATATCCCGGAAAACCCTGAAGACAAAGCCAACAACCTTAAAGAAATTTTCAAAGTGGTCCATCGCAACCTAGAGAAAGCGTCTCAAACACAAGGCCGCCATTAAAACCTACGGCGACGTACTTGTAAAACCCACAATTCGAGAAAAAGTTTTAATAAAGGAACATCAGCTTTTCAAAGCCATAGAAGGGTTTGTGGCAAAACTGGCCCTAAAATACGAAAAAAAATCAAAAATTTCATTTCACCAGTTATTCATTCATTCATTCATTTATTTCGCCCTAAAATACGAAAAAAAATCAAAAATTTCATTTCACCAGTTATAGTAGAAGTCCAAGAGGACGGAAGCTCTACCACCAAGAGAGCCCACTTAGGCGAATTAAAAAAATTCTTTGAGTCCACCTCCGAAACTTCTACACCGGCCACCGAAAACTCGGTTGGCTCACCCACAAACCACCAGTTATAAAATTAAACACAGTAACACCACCAAGAAAAACCAACAATAATAATTCAGTTTTTTCATTTTCAAAACCACCGGCGCAACATCCTAATGATCGACCGCACCACTCGTCAATCATTACCAGTGTGCGCCGCGAAGTGAACAGTCGCCTCTTCACTCGCTCTTCAACCACGGATGCTTCTTAAAAACTAAGAGAAAGTGTACTTCGGATGTGCAACAGATACCAGCAATTAGAACAGGCCAAACATCGGTTAATTCGACTTGGGAATGGAATTGTCGAAGAACTTGGCCCAAGAGGTCGGTTGCGGATTACGGCAACCCCTCCGGACCACATTAACCTTACCAAGAGAAGCCGATTGTCTACAACAAACCAGGAAGCTCCGAACAACCTAGACCAGCCACCAAAGCCTATTGATAACGACAGCGAAGTCCTGATCCCAGCCGAAACGGGAAGTGCACCCGTAATGACCTGGGATTATAAATTGCTGGCAGTGAAACAAAAGTTGAGCGACACCATAATCAACTTTTATCTCCAGTGGCTATGGAAGGAAGCCCTACAAGCCCTGCACATTCTTCTTCGAACGCTGGATGCGCCTCCCCGGACAAACGGCGGAAGAACGCTACCAGGGGGTTCAGCGCTGGTTCGGCAATGCCAAATAAATTCAACGAAGGCACATTTTAATCTCTATCAACCTAAAGGACCGTTGGTTCCTTATCATCATCACCACCATTGACATCATAACCTTAAACGACCGATCCCCTCGGCGACCGGCTATACTAGTGTTTGACTCTCTACCGAACGATCCTTGGTAAATGTGACTACAGAAATACGAAGTTTCCTCCAACTAGAACATTCGGTCCGAGGAAAAATTTCAAAACCCGAATTATTCCGCGATGATAGACTACCATGTCTTAAAGTTCCAGTCCCAGTGCAGAACAACCTCATTGACTGTGGAGTCTACATTCTCGCTTTGTAAAGACATTTTTACAAATGTGAGATGTAGATTTTGTAAAAGAAGGAGTGTGTATCGACCACTGGGGAACCAAGAAGGACTTCAAACAAACTCGACGCAAGCTTGCAAGAGTCATACGCAGCAAGACTATAGATAAGTAAAGGATAACCAAGGTTCAATTTCCAGAAGTATTGACCGATCTCAGCAACAGTGATTCCAGTTTCAGCAGCGACAGTAACAATAGCACCGATTCCAGCGACAGCGAGAGCGATTCCAGTTCCAACAGCAGCAGCAGCAACAGTGAAGCCAACCCTACCAACAACACATCCAAAATTAAAATGGAGCGTACTACACCTGTAGCACCAACTACTGACAACAACAACAACGCCGCCGGCTACGGCGGGAACACCAGTACCAAAGACCACGAGAAAACAGTACCAAAGATAAAAGAAAATCCACACGAGATACCGATCCCTGAAAAGAAACTCCGCACGAAATTAGTAAAGCCTGTACTTGTGTGGCCCGAGGAACTGACAAAAAAGATTGACGAAAGCCCTTTAACAAAGCCAAGAGGTCAAACTAAAATCATGGTGAAGGTCAACCAAGCCACTTACCAGGTGAATATTAACCGTTCCGGAGCAGTAAAAGTTCCACGGGGATCTACAAATCCATCACAACATTCTTTCTCGCCCCTCTTTTAATTTTCTCTTCGATGAATTAAATAAATGTTTCCTTATATTTTCTTTTCGTATACGATATTTACATTTTTTTACCTATATATTCTTATTTTCGTTTAAGAAATAAATAAACAAATTTCTTACATAAATTTATTATATTTAATACTTTTTCTGTGGAGAAACATGAAAATAGATATTAAGAAAAAAAAGTTTAAAACATTGTAAGTATAGGCAGCTCTCTTTACAACCACGAACAACTTCAAAACGTCATGGTGTCGCATGCAGCAGAAAGGTTTGAGCCCAACACAGTTTGAGGAGGTTCGATTGGCTCCGAACATATTCACATGCGAACAAGAATAAGAAAAGCATTTAAAAATACGAGCACACGCGATAGTGCAGTTTCTCTCGCAGTCGTTCCAAGTCACACGCAATTAAGGCTGCAGCTTGTGTTTTGGCAGCCATCATACCCATCGACATACTCGCGAACGAAGCGAAGCGAATCTACTACCGGAGTGCAGAAAACGGGGAGCGAACAACAGAGGTAGCAAAAGAAGAAAGAGCATCTTCAATTGCCATACGGCAAGCGCGTTGAACGATCTCTACGAAAGGCAGATGGTCCCACTACTTTATTCCGAATGTGGATATTGGGCTGTGGCGGCGGCACAGTGATGTCAACTTTTACTTGACCCAATTCTTTACGGGCCATGGTTGTTTCCGGAAATACCTCCACAGATATGGTCACGACAGTTCATCCTTGTGCTCATACTGCGTGGGAGATGAGGAAGACGTGGAGCACGTAATGTTCCATTGCCCACGATTCAGAACAAGCGGCCCTTCGCTCGTTGAACCACAGCGGGTTCTTGAGTACATGCTTGATAGAGCGGAAAACTGGTGCGCGGTAGACACATTTGCTACTAAGGTGCTCAGAGAACTCCGGAGTTTAGAACGAGCTAGATATAACGAAAACAGCCGACATGAAGAAAATTGAAAAAATGAGATAGCATGATTGCTAACCAGCCCCCGCGAAGTATTACTTATCGGCAGTTCCGCGGGGTGAGAGTGGTTGAAGTGCGGGGGGGTGTGGTTTAGTACGCAGGCACCAAGGATGGTGAATCGTGCATGCCAATGGGTCGGTCCATTGGTATCTTTTGAAGATTCCACACCTCCAGTCGTCATACACGCAATAAAGGCAACACGACGGAAGACGATAGAGCAATACTGGTGAGTTGGTATTTTGTAACTCCTATCTTTCCTCATCCCGTGCTTGCTTTTGTTGAAATTGTTTGAGAGAGGTGCTTGTCAGTGTCGAAGGAGGTTTTACCTCCGGCTGCCAACCCCTCTTACACAATTCAACAGCGGCTGTTGTTGGCGTGCGGAGGCTTTCCCTCCTGTCAACTACCCCGTTGTCAACATTGTGAGAACTTTTCCTCATCTCGCGCTTGCTTTTGTTGGCATTGTTTGAGAGGGGAGGGACCCGAAATCTCCAAAGACACAATCTCTACCATATACAAAATCTCCATTGTACAAAATCTCCAAATACAAAATCTCCAGGGACAAAATCGCCAAAAACAAAATCTCCAAACTAAAAAAATCTCAAAAAAAAATTGTTTGATGCGGATATATGTATATATGTATATGTTACGGTGAATTTGATTAATCCGGTGATTATTCATAATTACTGGTTCTTATGCATAATTAGTTCTCGGTTTGCCGAAATTAACCGGTGATTTTATATAATTTCTTGCCTCAGCCGAAGGCCGTCACGCAGGAAGGCCCTGAATGTAAAAAGACATTTCCGAGAGGATTCTGTTGGTTAAGAGTTATAATCCTTGCCTCGGCCGAAGGCCGTCACTTAGGAAGGCCCTGAATGCAAAAAGATTTTACATTTCCAAAATGATTCGTTTGGTTAAGGGTTATAATCCTTGTCTCGGCCGAAACTTTAAAACACGGACGAAAAAACTTTAAAACACGGCAAGGATTCTGCTGATTAGGGGTTATTACATTAAGGGTTAAATAACATTTTATAACTTTAAATTTTTAGCACTTAATTATTACGAGTATTATTATCTTTAAGTTTGGAGATTTTGTCTTTGGAGATTTTGGGTTTGGAGATTTCGTACCAACCCGCTTGAGAGAGGTGCTTGTCAGTGTCGAAGGAGGTTTTACCTCCGGCTGCCAACTCCCTTATAGACAATTCAAAAGCGGCTATTGTTGACGTGCGGAGGCTTTCCCTCCTGTCAACTTCCCCGCTGTCAACATTGTGACAGAAAACGTCCTCGTCTCGTTGCTCCTCCAACATTGTTGCTACAAAACTATTCCTCGCTCACGGCCTGACGAATATTCATCGCTCAGGGTATGACTTACGTTCACCACTCACGCTCGATCAAATCCTTGCTCACGGGTCGACTCACGCTCGAACGATTACCAACTACGCATATACGACAATCTGAACAATAACAACAAGCGCAAAGAGAAAGCTGGTAATACATCCGAGAATTAAGAAATCAGATGAAATCAAAATTTAAATAAGTTTGTTTTGGACTGTATTTAAGTTATTTTAATTTTAATAGAAATTATTTATTGAAAAGCGAGAGAAATCTTAGTACAAAAATATATTATATAATCGAAATGCAACCAAAAAAGGCGGCAGTTTTTTCCACGGGTAGTTTTTATTCAGTTTCAAAAACAGCTGACTCCTGTCAGTGTTGTGCTCCGCTGTTCTCCCTAAACGGGCAGTGTTTCTGCAAAACTATTTAAAGGCCAGAACATCCTCCGGCCTTGAAACCCGAGGCATTTAGTGGCTCAATCGCTTTGATTGGAAGTAAACAGGGTCGCTGTCCACAATGAAACATTGCGAACTACTCCGTTTGATCCAGGATACATTTCGATGATCCTAGTCATTTTCCATAGCGTTGGTGGGGTGTTTTTTTTTTATAACAACCAGATCGCCTACCTTTAGATTCTGCCGCGCCTGATTCCATTTCGGTCGTTGCTGCAATTCGTGCAAGTACCTCTCGCTTTGCAGCTTCTAAAACCGCTGAGACATTTGTTGCCGCACCTGCCAGAAGCTCAGTCTATTCTCTGGATATTCCATTGGTACTTGCTCACCAAGAGTGGGAACCAATGGTTCACCAATGAGTAGGTGACCTGGAGTTAATGGGCTTAGGTTATCAGAATCTGTACTCTATGCGCAGAGAGGGCGAGAATTTAATATTGCTGTGATTTCTGCTAACAAGGTTTGGATAACTTTCAACGTGAGTAAATGTGCCCCAATTACGCGGCTGAGGTGATGCTTGGACGCCTTAACCGCTGCTTACCAAAGACCACCTCGATGCGGAGCAGAAGGCGTGATAAAGTGCCACTGCATTTCACGGGCTGAGAGTTGGTCAAAGAGATCCGATCCCTCCCAAGTCTGTAGCATTGCCCTTAACTCGCGGTAAGCTCCCAAAAAATTAGTACCATTATCGCTCCAAATGTGAGCGCAGTGACCGTAGCGTGAGGTGAAACGTATGAACCCCATTATAAAGGCCTTTGTAGGGGTTGGTAACGAAATCCCGAAAGACAAAATCCCGAACGACAAAATCCCGAACGACAAAATCCCGAAATGACAAAATCCCGAAACGACAAAATCCCGAAATTACAAAACTAGTTTTTCGGTATTCTCCATCTTCTTGAACATTTTAAAACCACTAGCAAACAATTCCAAGAAAGTAATAAAAAATTACTCTTATTTTACTTCTTTAAAATTATTATTAAAAAATAAAAAAAAACATTATTAAAAAAATTTTAGCAGAGCCCTCTCGGAGGCTCTGAGGTGAGGTGATGTGAGGTTTTTTGCATACAGGTTTTTCCGCGTATTTGCAGCCTTCGGCTGCGGCAGGGATCATAACCCTCAATCAGCAGAATCCTCACGGTCATGTGAAGTTTTTTGCATACAAGTTTTTTCGCGTATTGGCGGCCTTCGGCCGCGGCAGGGATCATAACCGTCAATCAGCAGAATCCTCACGGTCATGTGAAGTTTTTTGCATTCAGGTTTTTTCGCGTATTAGCGGCCTTCGGCCGCGGCAGGTATCATAACCCTCAATCAGCAGAATCCTCACGGTCATGTGAAGTTTTTGCATACAGGTTTTTCCGCGTATTGGCGGCCTTCGGCCGCGGCAGGGATCATAACCCTCAATCAGTAGAATCCTCACGGTCATGTGAAGTTTTTTGCATATTGTAGATTATAACCTTCAGACAACAAAATTCTCTCGATATTACAACTTTGCTTTTCTGCCATTGTAAAGAAAGGCAAGTAGGCGCGCACTTCGCTTCGGAAAAAATTTTGACTTAAATGTCATTTCTTCATTAATTTAAATTTTATTTCGTGATTTTCGGGATTTCTCATTTCGGTATTAAAAATTTTTCGGGATTTTGTCGTTTCGGGATTTTGTCGCATCGGGATTTTGTCGTTTCGGGATTTTAAAATTTTTCGGGATTTTGTCGTTTCGGGATTTTGTAATTCGGGATTTTGACTGTCTCCCCTTTGTAGTGAGATCCGATACAAATTCAAGGTGAATCGCCTTGGATACCATGCAGATAAATACAGCTCCTTGAAAACGTTTTAATATTGGAATATTAGGTCCAGAAGATTTCACAATTCTGTCTTCAAAAATGCTCCTTAAAACTTTCATAAATATGATGTCGACAAGGCAAGTATAAAAGATCCCTTCAAATTTTTTGTTCCAAAATTACGCATACCCCTTGCAATTGTTCCATATTTGATGCTGTGGTATCGCAACACAATGCAAGAGTCTGCACCTTCCCAGTACCAGAAGAAATAGCTGGTATCCCAAGTAATTGTTCAGTTCTATCAATCAATTATTTCTATTTTAAAACGTTGTGTTTGATGTGCCACGTCTTCCCAACGTCAAATCGATCTCAAATTTTGTACAAATTCCTTTTTCATGAAATAGTACAAGTTTAGAGAGCGGCGTGCTAAAAATGTTATGGTCGAATATAGGACCATAAGTCCACCCTAATATACATATGTACATACGAGGGCGGTCCAATAAGTACTTAGCCTCACCACCTGATGGTCGCCACGATCGCAAGAGATATTTACTATCGTGTAGTACATTCTTGTAGACAGCTACTGTCAAAATTTGAAAGGTGATGGCCACAGTTTTTTGGGATTCAAAAGGTGTGATCTACATCGACTACCTGGACAAGGGCAAAAGGATCACAGGGCTCTATTATGCCGAATTATCGGGCCGATTCGACGCCGAATTATAGAAAAAACGGCCATTTGGCAAAGAAAAAACTCTTCCACCATGACAACACACCGGCTCACACCTCCGCCGTCGGCCCGGCCAAATTGCTTGAATTAGGCTACGAACTGCTGCCCCATTCACCGTATTCTCCAGATTTGGCCCCATGCGACTGCTTTTTGTTTCCAAACTTGAGTCACTCGCCGGGCAGAAATTTGAATCTAATGAAGAGGTTATCGCCGACACGGAGTCCTAATTTGCAGATCTTCAGAAAACGTATTTTTTAGACGGGTTAAAAAAGTTGGAGCATCCCTGGTTGAAGTGTATCGAGCTGAAAGGAAACTATGTAGAGAAATAAATCGCTACTTTTCCAAAATGTTCGTTTGTAGGCTAAGTACTAATCGGACCGCCCTCGTATGTATGTACATTAGGGTGGTCCTTAGCTATATGGGTAAAAAAATTTTGTGAGATTTTTTTTTCTTACCCCCCCAAATTTTTACATATGATAAAAAAACTATATATCCAAACTTTCAGCAAGATCAGATATCGGCAAGTCGTGCCGCAGAAAACTGCGTACACCTGATTGCAGTTTTTGCACTTTGCAGGCAAAAAGTGTTTTTTGGCCTTATATTAATTAAATTATATGTCGTAATTTTCAATTTTCTCAAGAACTATAAGACATAGATCTGTTCTGTTTGAAACATTTTTTGTAGAATTTATCACAAAACTACGGAATCAGAAAAAAAAATTATACTTATTCATGTACTTTTTTTAAAAAAATTGCAACCAACAATTTTTTTTCGAAATTTGTATTGAAAATTTTAAATTTGAGATTAATTTTCTCAAAAACTATTTGACCTAGAAGTCTAATTTTAAAAGTATTTTAAAGGTTGGATATTTGTTTTTTAAAAACAGAAAACAGAAATGATATAAGTGTTACCGTTATTTTTTGAAATTTTTTTTTATGGTTTGAAGTCGCGTTTTTAGAAAAACCCCCCCCGCGCCTGAATTGGGGAAAATTGCTCCTCCCCCTAATATGACTTTTTCCTTGTCTCGACTCAACCCACACGTCCTAAACTTTTGATACATCTTATACGGAACGCCCTGGATATATGTCAATACATGCCGACTTTTATTAAGGTTGATTTTAGTCTAATCAGGATAACACCGCCGATAATCTTCTAGTACTTGCAAAATGAAACGTTTATTATTTTTTTGAGCTCTCAGCAAGAGCTAAAGTAGAACCACTTGTTGTTGTCAATGGCAGTGAGTGTAATAACAGTTACGGTACTTATGCCGTGGTTAAATTTTTAAACTTTGCCTTAAATGCGGCACGGGTTCCCGTTATCCGATTTCGCTAAAAATTGGTATTTATCATTCTTTCATTACGTGTCATAATTTAGAAGGGTAAGACCAAAAAAAATCGGAAGTTGAAAAATAAGGACCAGTCTAATGTACATACTTGTTATACATTACATTGTTTCAATTTTATTTATTGTTATTGTTATTTTATCAATTTTATTTATATGTTAATAATATTATTAATAATTCCATTTATTTCGCGAAGAAATAACGGATTATTTTATTGTCCATAATGATTAAATTATGGATTATCTCTAAAATTTGTAAATTTATCGGCGAGAATATATCATGGAAGTAAGAGCCGCCGAGAATGTTGCCGGAGAAAGAGAAAAAAAATATGAAGATCACAAACAGCAATGCAGAGCAAAGTATTGGAAAGACAGAGTGTACATACAAAATGGAAGAGACATACTATATTTTATTTGCGTAGATCTTCTGGAAATATTAAACAATGAAAACCTAATTCCTGAAGAGGTAAAAAGTCAAGAGGCATCAGTAGCAGCAGCACAACAAACGGTGGAACAAGTTGACTCGATAAATACGTCTGTCACTGACTCTGTTGCGAATAAGGAGGGAAATAGCACGAAACGATTATCTTTGTAACCGATTATCTTTGTAACCGAAGGGGACCTACTCGAAAACCAACGTCCTTAAATTGTCCTTATTTTTCAACTTCCGAATCTTCTTTTGGGCTCACCTTTAAATTATAACACGTAATGGAAAAATTATACGTACCAATTTTCAGCAAAAATCGGATAACGGGAACCCGTGCCGCATTTAAGGCCAAGTTTAAAAATTTAACCACGGCATAAGTGTACCGTAACTGTAACTACACTCGCTGCCATTGACAACACCAAGTGTTCCTACTTTAGTTCCTGCTGAGAGTTCAAAAAAATAATAAACATTTCATTTCGCAAGTACTAGAAGATTTTCGGCGCTGTTCCGGTGCGACTAAAATCAAACTTAATAAGAAATCATGAAAAAAATTTCAAAAAATAACGGGAACACTTATATCATTTCTTTTTCCTATTTTTAAAAAACAAATATCCAACTGTTCCGGCCCTGGGCTGAAATATCAACATCTAATTTTGCTGCAGTTTGGATTTTAATGTTGTTGATAGGCAGCCTCTATACTTTGCTATTTTTTTAGCATGCATTTTTCTACCGCGTGCTGCGAAGCGGTACTTACAGTTTTTTGCTCTTTCTTTTAGTGCCGCTATTAGTGAATTAGGGATGGGTAGGTCCGGTTCTTAATGTGTCCCGGACATATGTCCGGTGTCGGACTTGTTTCCTACCACTCCGAAAAATTTTCTTTAATGTGTCCGATGTGTCCGGACTTGACACAGACTTTAATTCTTGAAATTGTGGTGTGTTTGCTGAATATGTCAAAACCTATTTTCTTTAATGTGTCCGGACACATCGGACTTCTTATTTTCTTTAATGTGTTCGATGTGTCCGGACACATCGTGAAAATTTAGTATGAAAATGTATTTTCATATCTTTATTTTGTGAAAATGTAGTGTGTTTGCTGAAGCTGTCAAAACCTATTACGACCTGTTTATATGCGAGTTAAAGAATGCTCAAGCGTTCGTAAGGAAACGAACCTCCTGTTTTTCATTCTTGTTAATATTATTTGTTATCTATTAGCTTATAACTATTAGCGTCCAAAGCACATTCATAGGTCCAATAATACAATTTTTAGTATTTATTTAAATTTTAAATAAAACACTGCAATTTATTATTTGATAGCTATATCTCACTTAACCAAATGACACTTCGCGGTGTGCCGTGTGTTCGGCGGAATGGTGGCATAAAAGAAAAAACGGACACATTGGAATTGGAAAGGCAAAAAAATTTAATAGGTCCGCGGACATGTGTCCGGACCTAAAAAAACCTGTTTCATGTCCGATCCGGCTCCGGACTCATTAAGCACAACCCTATAGTGAATTAAATCATTTTTGTAAGAGGTTAATGTTGTCAGTCTCAGACCTTGCAAGGTACAAGACAATCGCTGAAATCAAATTCGATATTGTATTTTTTTTGTATTGTATGTTGCATTAAAAAGAAAAATGTATTGTATGTTGCATTAAAAAAAAGCTTATTCCACCAAACAATGGTCCTTCGAGCCAGATTCGAGTCCAGTGCGTACGTTTTGCGACAATTCATTCGATCATCTGGTGCCACAGCCGAATCAATCATGAACAATTCGCCTTTGTTGAACTTTGAGGATGCACATCCGTGCCTGCCAAGCCATGCTTAATCAGGAGCTCCATCGAAGGACTCTTAAAAGAGAGGAAATAATAAAACGCATTAACTCGCTACAAAATAATCTGACGTATTTGGATGCCATGTCAACGTTTCAACTGGAGGCGAGACTATCACTTCTTGAACGCCAATATAATTCGTTTGAGCAGGTGCAGGCGGACATTGAAGATTTGGATGAAACTCAAATTTTAGGTGAACATCGGGCAAGTGTAGAGAACTCTTACTGCGACATAAAAGGTGCCATCGCTGAGCGTTTAGATAATGCACGAAGCAATGACTGCGACGCTGCCTTCACCAGCACTCGCCTGATTGTGGAAAAATTCCGATTCTAAAACTTTAACTAGTTTATTGGTGGTCGCGGATCTCAATGGTTTTAAAAACGAAAACTGGTCTACTGCAATCAAAATATATCGGTGCCCTTTAGATGACCGTGGATATGGGCCAAGAAAATCAATATACAGTCGTTGAAACAGCCTTTCTGCTAACCAGGTTTTTCCCATTGGAGGACGCATAATATAATTGGGAGCCTTCGTTTGTTTGCAAATCTCGCAGGCATCCACATACTCGCGCACCTACGTTGTCATTTTAGGCCAAAAGTAAAAATTTTGAAGCCGTTTTAGGGACTTGTAGAGGCCGTCATGTGCACATAAAGCCGGGTCATGTACTGTCGAGATTAACCGATTTGTTAAGTCAGCTGGAATCCAAACTTTCTATAACGAGTCACTATTAAAATCAGTTTCTTTTAGTCTACTTCTTTTATATATAATCTTTTCCCTAATTTGAATGTCCGTGAATTTAGAAGGATTTTCCTGTAGAAATGTCAGCAGTTTCAGTTAGTCATCCGATTGGAAAGCACTGTCTTCAAGAATATTGTCATTTGCGTTTATTTCTTCTATGTGAGCTCTAGAGAGGGCATCTGCTACTAGGTTCTCTGGCCCTTTACGGTGTTCGATCTCGAAATTAACCCTCTAATCGTTAAAAGTGCCTCAAGGCACGCATCTCAAAAATAACGTTTGCCGCGTAACGGTATTTTTTTTACTGCAACATTTGTCAACGGATTGTTTAACATCCATATATAGTTTGATTGTATGCGAAAGTTTATCATTGTGATAGAGAGTTCAGCTAGTATTATCAAATTTGTGTGAAAAATTGAAAGAAAAAAAGAAAAGAAAAAAAAAAGGAAAAAAGAAAAAGAAAAAAAAGTGTAAAATTCTAAACCGATTTGAGTAAAAAATTTTTGTTTGAAAAGGTACAGTATTTTGCTTTCAATTTATTCAATTAAATTTATAAAAAAAACGAATTTATGTGTGTTTTTAGACCCGAAAACTGAATAGTGCCTCAAGGCACTGTTGCGGTGTGGTGTATATTTTTATTCGTTATATTTTATACGTTATATATTTTTAAATATCGTTAAAAATTACGATCCTTTTAGACATTCAGAATTATCCGTCTTGACTGATGAACA